>CAWUFW010000108.1:0-1234313 GCA_963921515.1 Calotriton arnoldi | reverse complement strand
ATTAAACTCCCCGACGGCACGACCTCGGCTGCCTATGCAGTCACCACAGCCCGGACGGTAGTTGAGACGGCCCGCATCACCCAACGGTCCGCACAAGCGGCAGAACTAATTGCCCTCACACGTGCATGCGTCCTAGCAACAGGCAAAGTCGCAAACATCTACACCGACAGCCAGTATGCCTTCGGGGTGGTTCATCATTTTGGGCTCTTATGGAAGGAAAGGGGATTCCTGACTTCGCATGGCACACCCATCCTTCACGGAGATCTAGTCTCTGCCTTGACCGAAGCAGTCCTCCTCCCCGAACGACTTGCAGTCATCAAATGCCAGGCACACAAGAAGGTGACAGACATCATTGGACAAGGAAATGCACTAGCCGACATCACTGCTCGAACCACAGCTGAGAATAGGACGACGACACGCATGTACGTGACTAGGTCACAGACGGAAAAATGGAAGGACGCTAGAGAGCACATTAGAGACATACAAATGGCCTGCTCCCCCAAGAACTGACTGAATGGGCACGGGTGGGACTGAAAGATGATGAAGGCTGCTGGTTGACAAAAGACACGAACAAATGGCTGCTACCCAATTCCTACTTGATCCCCACACTGACTATGGCACACTCCCCAGCACACATAGGATCTGCCCCCATGATTGAACTCATCACCCGAGTCTGGCACAACGACAAGATTCCCGACTCTGCTAGACGCCTAGTTCAACAATGCTTAATCTGCTTGCAACACAACCCAGGGAAAGGAACTGTTGTCCCTCGGGGTGGGTTCGGGGTCCCGACCATCCCTTTGAAGTCCTACAGATGGATTACATTCAGCTAGACCGTTGCCTGGGTTTGAAGTACGTCCTTGTTGTCGTGTGCGCCTTCAGCAAATGGGTGGAGGCCTATCCCACACGCGACAACACTGCCATGACCACTGCCAAAGTCCTGTTAAAAGAGTTTTTCCCCGATATGGCCTTTGTCGGATTTTATGGAGTGACAACGGCCCCCACTTCATAGCTGAAGTCATCCAACTTATCTTAAAGGGATTGGGTGTAAAACAGAAATTTCACGCAGTCTTCCACCCCCAATCTGCAGGCCTGGTCGAGCGACACAACGCCACACTCAAGCTAAAAATCTCTAAGATTGTTGCCTCCACCGGACTGAAGTGGCCTGATGCCCTCCCATTGGCATTGCTATCAATGCGCTCCACCCCCACTAAGCACCACTTGACCCCTTACGAAGTAGTATTCGGGCGGCCAATGAATATTTGGGCCGCGCCTAGGCCAACTTCGATCCATGACGTCCCAGACGTCCTAATGTCTGACTATCTGTGCACCCTCACTAAAACCTTAACTGTCATCCATCAACAGGTGCTGCAAGCCATCCCAGACGCTTCCAGGGGCCCAGGACACGACATTCACCCAGGGGATCACGTCTTGATCCGCAACTTCCAGCGTGCCAAAAGCTTGGAACCTCGGTGGACGGGCCCCTGGCAAGTCCTGATCACTACACGGACGGCCCTTCGAGTGGAAGGCAAGCGTCACTGGGTGCATGCGCACCATTGTAAACGCGCCCCCAACTCTGACGACGGAAGAAGACATCGCGACTCAGGAAGAGCTCCTGACAAAAGACAAACCATCGTTGAGCTGTCACACCGACACAGAAACGCTCGAACTGGCAGAGTTTCCCGATCCCACCGTACCGTCCAGGGAAGGGTACAACCTACGTAAAGGGAGGAGCTTCGGCAAAGCAGACCACTGACTGGGTAAAATCTCAGAACGGTAGCCTAACACACTCAAGGTTGCCCGAAGAGAAGTCAGAGAAAGTCGGTGGTTCTGCCCGCTACCGAGCACTCTGAAGATGATGGAAGCGCCCGACTCCCCAATGATGGAAGCAACTGGATATCCGAAGAGGACCTACCGAAACCCAAAGACTAACAAACTGCACAGCTCAAAGACTATAGCCGTTTTCATTACCCTTCTCTTTTGCCTCCTCCTCATGACAACCTTCTGGATCATCGAAGAAAGCACACCCGCTCACAAAACATTGCTCCCCACTGAACTGCCGATAACTACCAAGGAACACTTCCTGATTGCCCTTTCTCCACCGCTCCGAGAGAGACGCAGGGAGTTCTGGAATAACTCTTTTGTGCAACTGCTGCACCAACACAACCTTGCCGCTAATGCCACTAATTGCTGGATCTGCGGGCTGCTGCCCCATGCAGCCAGACACTCCATCCCGTTCATTCCTTCGCCCTTTTCCATCCACGGCTCCTGTCTTGCCTGGCTGATTCTTCTGCAAGAAAGCTTTAAAGACAATGCCACATCAGAAAGAACTGTTTCGCATTTCTACCACGAGGCATGGCTGAATAAGACTGGGCGAACCGCTACTCCTTTTACCCTCTGACCTCTGGTACCTCTATTCACATGGACATCCCTGCCAAAGAACGAGTGGAAATGCAAGTTTTCCATAACCCAGCCAGACCCACTTTCTCCTACCTCCGGAAACGAACAGCCACCACTCTGACAGTGGCCTTGTCTGTTGTCAACGTCTCGGGCCTTGTGTGCATCGAAGGCCTGGGGACGCAACTGGTGGGCCGCAGCGCCTGCGTCATCACCAGAACACTGGATTCATCCGACCCTCCCTCCTTTGTTGCTTCTCCAAATATGTACTTTGTTTGTGGCACCAAAGCATACACCTGGCTCCCCAAAGGTTGGGGGCACATGCTACATTGCCTTCATCCTCCCACCTACGTATGTGGCCCCAGCAAGCCATCACCGGCAAAAGCGTGCAAGGGACATCGACCAGGCCGACTCGACAGGAGCACAGTTCTTGGATGCCGCAAAAGGACTTGTGCCATTCTGGGGTCCGATGACGAACAGCCGCGCCATCCGACACTTGACCCAGGCAGTTGAAACCACCATGAACATCACAGCTGGCATCTTGACCAATAACACCGCAGAGCTTCAGGCAGTCCGCCTGGTGGCTCTGCAGAACCGCCTTGTTCTAGACGTGGTTCTGGCAGACCGAGGAGGAGCATGCCGCATCATTGGGTCCAGCTGTTGCACCTACGTGCCAGACAATTCACCTTCTGTTTACAAAGCCATCGAACACCTCCATAGACTGTCCTCTGAAGTACACCGGGAGCAAGAAGGATGGTCGCTTGGGAGCTGGTTCTGGGACTTACTGAAAGCCTGGGGGTGGAGGTTGTTCACATTCATTCTGATTCCGATTGTGGTGCTATGCGGGTGTTGCTTAAGTATCCAATGTCTGCCTCCTCTGTGTTCATTATTTTCAAATTGCATTTGCCCAAAGACTTTGGACTTACAGGCTGAACACATGAAAACTTTGTATGAGACAGAAATACGTGGCATTATGGGGATCGACCCGAATTAACAAGTTGGCGAGAAATGTTAAAAGGGGGACTGTGGAAAATTAATTTGTATCGATAAACATTGTCTGCGCCATCTTGCCCTTTTTCCCAATGCCACACTTTCGTCGTCCGCGGCGGCCATTTTAGCTACCTTGATCAGACCCACTCTCTGCACACCGCTAATCCCCAGCGCGGCTCCACACCCTCGCAAGCCCCCCGCACTGGTCACCCTCTCTCTCTCTCTCTCATGCACGGGCCATTAACCCCCTCCAACTGCGCTGCACTTCCCTGGGAATCTCACCCCGGGCCTGCCCGACACCTCCCTTTCCTCCTATACACTATCACACCCTCTGACACCCCTCTTCCTCCGTATCCGATTGTCCAGGCCGGTCCCAGGCTATCACCTAGCCCTGCGGATACAGTTTATGGCCCCGACTGTAAGGAATCGCCCCTCTTCAAAGGAGTTACAGTAGATCAAGGCCCCCACCCCATGAGATCCGTCACACCACATGCATTCCGGGAACCGGCGGAATGCCCTGCTGATCCTGCCGTCTGATGACGATTCTGTATGGTGAATGGGGAGGGATTCTCACTGTAAGGGTGCGTGGGAACGGGTCTGAAGCGAAAGATCCCAGGGATGTCTTTCATACTTCAAAGTATCTTTACTGTAATAAAGAATGTCTACCTGCCATAAATGCGTGTATAAGAGGCCAGGCCTCAGAGATGCAGTAGAGCACCTCGTGAAGATTCCCTGTTGGTCTGATCTGACGTGTTCTCCTCCGGAGAGAATAAACCTTTGTTTCCTGCCTTCCAGTCTCCAGCGCCTGCCTCTTCATTGATTCATATTTTGGGGAATAGAGGCGAAATCGCCGGGCAATACTTAAGGTTATTCCATTCGTCGATTGCCTTCCTGTTTTACACTGTTGCAGGACGAAGATCCTGATGCTCTCTTTCTAACGGAAACCTGGCTGTCAGCCAATACGGTAGCTGAGCCCGGCCTGGCGCTCCCCAATGGCTTCAATATCATGACTCTTAACAGAGACTCTAGGGGGGGGCGGTATTGCAGTAGTTTTTAAATCCCGCTATACTTGCACCTTCGCCAAAATGGCTGTGGCTGGCTGTGAGTGCGCACGCTTCGGGATCTCTTTTAACACAGGCTTTACCCTGTTGGGACTATTGATCTACCGGCCCCCAGGTCCCTCTAAAGAGTTCAGGACAGCTCTCATAGAATCAGTCAGTTCGTTGGTAACGAGAGCAGCCAACTTTACTATCATCGGTGACCTGAATTTGCATTTGGATAGTCCTCTGGATTCGGAGATAGGTAGAAATCTGGCGGACTTTGAGGCATGTCAGCTGGTTCAACTGGTCCAAGGCCCTACTCACTGTGCCGGCCACTTGTTGGATTCAGTCTTCTCAAATCTCTGCTCCCTCACAGTCAATACCCCAGTCCCGGTGTGCTGGTCGGACCATTACCTGATATCTATGATCCTCACGGGGGTAGAGCCCTTTCAGAAGGTGGCTCAGCACTCCTCCTTTAGGCGCCCTTGGCATAAACTAAAGACCGGACAATTTCATGCCCTTCTGTCTACAAATGCCCTTAACCTACCAGATGAGCCGGATGAGGCTGACGAAGCACTGTCGGACTGGATCCGTCAGCCACTAGACGTGCTCATTCCAGCTAGGTGGTCCAAGTGCCGCAACACCAAGTCCAGTCCATGGTACAGTGACAAGCTTGCCAGCATGCGTAAAATCTGAAAAAAGGTTGGAACGGGTGTGGAGACGTGACTATGATTCGTTCTCCAAGGGGCAGTATCAGGCAGCTATCAAGGATTACCACAGGGCCATCCAGTCAGAGCGGGCAGCCTATTACGCAGCTGAGATCAAGGGCAGTAAAAACCCTGCTAAATGTATCTTTGGTATACTTAAAGATCTTAAACAGGCAGGGCTACCCCCAGCACCCCGCATTACATCAGATGAGCAATGTGAGGCTCTGGCCACCTTTTTTGTGGAAAAGGTGGAGAATATTTACTATTCTTTCTCGCCAGCTCCCTCAGCTTTGGGCCCAGCACTCAGTCCCTGTACCACCTACACTCTTGCGTCCTTTCCATCAATCTCTCAGGACGAGCTGTGTGTGCTATGCAGCAAGGTGAAATCAGGTTCCCCTGCGACCCCCTTAAACCGGAGCATTTTATGAACTCCTTACCCATGCTCCTGTCTCCTTTGTGTCAGGTGATCAACTTGTCCCTGTCCAGAGCAGTTGTTCCTAGGACATGGAAGCAAGCGAGGGTGACTCCCCTATTAAAAAAGCCTTCCCTGGACACAACCAAATTGGAGAATTTTCGTCCCATTTCTCTCCTGCCGTGGATATCTAAGATTGCTGAGTCCCATGTCAATTCCATTCTGACAGGCTACCTGGAAGACAGCAACATCTTGGACATCTCTCAGAACGGCTTTCGCCCTGGCCACAGCACGGAATCAGCCCTCCTAGCAGTGACTGAACATCTGAGGGCCGCATTGGATGAGGGACGTACGTCGGGACTGATTTTATTAGACCTCAGTGCCGCGTTTGACACGGTTTCTCACCAGATTCTGTTGCAACGGTTGGAGGAGGCGGGGATTTCGGGCTCAGCCCTTAACTGGTTCGCCTCCTTCCTCTCTGAGAGGACCTTTCAGGTGTCGGCTCCCCCTTTCTCCTCTCGGATTCATAATATTCAACAAGGGGTGACACAGGGCTCAGCACTGAGCCCTACGCTGTTCAATCTGTCTGTTCAACCGCTAGCAGCGGTGGCTAAGAGCAGAGGCTTGACACTGGTATCGTACGCTGACGATACTCAGTTGGTAGTGGCACTTTCTGGCAATTCAGCGCAGGATGCCTGTATGTTTCGGAGCAATCTTATGGCCATCTCTGAGTGGATGACTGCCAACTGTCTGCAGCTTAATGCAAGCAAGACTGAAATCCTGTTGGTTGGGCGGGATGGTGAGCTGTGGAGTGAACATTGGTGGCCCACCACCCTGGGCTGTGTCCCCACCCCCAAACAGATAGTAAAGAATCTGGGTGTTTGGGTGGACTCTGCTCTCAGTTTTCAGGCCCAAACCAAGAAAATGGCGGGGACCTGCATGGGTATTTTGCGTGGGCTCAAACCATTGCTAGGTTATTTTGACCTGTCCACTCGACAGGTTATCATTCAGGCCGCCATTCTGTCGAGATTGGATTATGCCAACTCGCTCTACTTGGGTACCAACAAGTCAGAGATCCTAAGATTACAGAGAGTCCAGAATGCGACGGCCAGAATCCTCTTTGGCCTCCCGAGGACATGTTCTACCTCTGTTGCCATTCGCCGACTACATTGGTTGCCGGTGGGCAGGCGTGTGGAATTCAAATCTCTGTGCATTGCTTTTAAGATTCTGAAGTCCTCTCCCCCTGCCATTTTGGCCACCCTGCTCTCGCCTTACATTCCCCCCGCCAACTTCGTTCGATTGGCCAACACTTGGCGGTGGTTCCGAGGGTGAGGAGAGCACGGGCTGGGGAACGTGCTTTCTGCACACTGGTGGCCAAACTTTTGAACTCTCTCCCACTGTCCATTCGCAGCCTAAACAATTATTTGGCATTCCATAAGGCCACCAAGACTCATCTTTTCCCTTCACTGTAGGTTCCTATGCCTTTTGGTGGCCCTCTCCTTCTGACTGTTATTAGCGCCGGGACGCCCCTTTGCTGGAGCAGTTGTGCGCTCTATAAGCTATATAACATAACATTACATAACATAGGTGGACAGGAAACTGACTCCACATCTTTGCAGCCATGACCATGAAGGAGGATCCCCCTTTCTGCTGTTTTTTAAAGCGGGGGACTGTTAACAAGCCTACGTAACTCAAAAGCAGCAATCTTCCAGGTTTGTAATCCTTGATCCTCTCCTGCAGGTAAGCGGGACCAGTGTTGTGGAGGGCCTCATCGATCAAAGTAAGCACATTAAACATAATGCGCTTGTGCACTGGTAAAAGGTGAATTTTCTCCCTAAAGTGAGAAATAGAGTAGTGTTAAGGTATCTGATAGAGTAGGTGGACCGCCCTGTTCTTAACCACTTGCAGATGTTGAACTAGATAGTCAGGAAGACCCAGGTACAGAACAGCTACATAGTCCAGCCTTGACAAAATCAGCGCCCTCACTTCTGTAACCTGTGCTTCCTGTGGAAGAAAGTACTGGAATTTCCTGAGCATTCGTAGGATCCATAGGCATGATTTCACTACCGCCGAAATCTGAGCTATTAAGAAAAATTGAGAGTCAAACATAACACCCAGATCCCTTGTCACAGTCGTTTGGAGGGGGTGGAGGGAAGTTGCTGTCGGGCAAGGCTCCTGCCGGTCCTGAGATTGCTTCCAACCCAAACAGTAGGATGTCTGTTTTGTCTGGGTAGCATTGCTGTTTGTGTGCCCTAAGCCAGTTAAGTAGCACATTTATGCAGAGTGCAAAAGTTTGTTTGGCCCATGCTGAGTCTCCTTCGTAAGTGAGCAGGAGATGTGTATCATCTACGAACAATATAACCTTAATGCCGAAAGACTCAACCAGGTACGCTAATGGGGTCATATATATATTTAAAAAGTGGGCCTCAGGGAGGAGTACTGATGGTCCCCCCCATTTCATAGGATATGCTCTGGAGGAAAAGGGCTTCATCCAAACTACCTGCTCTCATCTCTCCAAAAAGGAACCCAGCCAGTTTAAAGCTGAACTAGTCACCCCCAGGCACTCCAGCCTCTGTAGAAGGATGTTGTGGTCCACTGCGTCGAATGCCACTGACAGGTCCAATAGTATTAGTGCCACTTTGTCAAGACCTGCTTTAATAGATTCGGATACCTTCAGTAATGCCGTCTCTGTGCTGAGCCATGCACTGAACCCAGATTGGGACGGGTGCAACAGCTTGATATCTGCCAGAAAAGATGTGAGATGGAAATTCACAGTCCTTTATAGAATGTTAGTTGGTGCCGTAAGTAGTGACAAAGTTTGCTAGTACTTTAGTGTCATCAATGGCATTCTTAAGAAGGGGGATTACATTTGCCCTCTTCCATGAGTATGGTATAACACCGGAATGAAGAGAGGATGAGAATATATCATGGTAAGATGGGCAATGATATCTGCAATAGCCTTCAGGATGTGTGGTGGAAATGGGTCCTATGGGGACCCAGAACTACAGTTCGCAAACTGCACCTTCAACTCTTCTCTTGTGGGAGGAAGAAAAACTGTCAGTTTTGTTTCTGCTGTTGGCCCAGATATGCCGCCATGCCCTGTGACAGGATTCAAATTGGTAAGAGCCAACAGGTTTGCCTGAATTTTGGAGATCTTATCGTCAAAGAAGTCACTTAGACTCAAGCATAGGACTTGATTGTTCTCTGGTATCGGGGCCACAGCATTTGGGTCCATGAAATCGGTGACGGTCTTAAAGATCTCTTTCACATTATTGTCAGCCTCTTTAATGCAATGGGAATAGAGGTGCTTCGAGCTAGCTTTTTGTTTTTGTGATAGGAGTTGAAGGCCTGTTTATATTGAGCCTTGTCGCCCGCCCGATAGTGTGGCCGCCAGGCTCTTTCTAGCTTTTTGCATGCCATTCTCTCCAGTGCCAGTTCCTGGGAAAACCAGCATTCCGACCAGGCCGTAACAAAATGGCACAATCAGAGCCAATGTATCGCTATCTTCATGAGCCAGTTATTGATGGCCCTATCAGCATCTTCAATTGAGCCTGAGAGCATTGGTATAGACTCATTCAGGATTCCCTGGAGGTCTGGTAAGGATACTTTATTCCGAGTCCTCTTCCCTGACTCCTGTGGGGATCACCTACCTTCCTTAGAACTTGGGAGAGGACAGGAAAACAGGAGCAGGAAATGATCTGTCCAAAACACCTGAACCTGGCTCTCCTACTGAACCGATACATTAGACATGATGCTGACAATGGCATGACCTGCCCTATGTGTAGGGACCGTGTCAGCTTGTGTAAGGTTAGGTGTAGATGTGCTTTCTAGAAAGCGAATAGACATTGGACCATCTGCCTTGTCCAGGTGTATGGTAAAGTCACCTAGTATGGTAAAGTTTGCATAACTGATGCATTGTGGGGCTATGGCCTGGTCTAGAGATGTTATGAAGTCTCCTGCGTATCCTGGATGAGAAACAACTGCCTACAACTCAACACAGACAAGACAGAAGTGCTGATCTTCGGAAGCAACACCTCCCTATGGAACGATGCCTGGTGGCCTCCCGACTCCACCCGTCCAACCACTCCAACCGTCGATGCCCGCAACCTTGGCATCATACCTGAACAGTAACCTCACCATGAAAAGATAGGTCAACGCTGTCTCATCCACTTGCTTCCACACACTGTGCATGCTCTGCAAGATTTTCAAGAGGCTCTCCATCGTCACACACGCCCTGGTCAACAGCCGAATGGACTATGGCAACGCACTCTACACAGGTATCACCTCGCACCTCCTCATGAGACTTCAAACTATACAGAACTCAGCGGCCAGACTCATCCTAGACCTTCCGAATTGGACCCACATCACCACCCTCCTCAAGAAGCTCCAATGGCTCTCCATTCAGAAGAAATGCCAATTCAAGATGTTGGTTCACACCATCAAGGCCCTCCACAACCAGGGACCAAGAATTCAAGACCTGTTTGTTCAACTGAGCCCCCTGCTGCAGCATTCTCAGCACCTGGATACCTTCACAGGTGATTAGGAGTGCTATACAAATCCAAATTGACTGATTGATTGATTGATTGAGTTAGGTGAAAATGTCAGTTAAAACATTAGTTTTAAAAGAACCAAACCTGAAATTCACCATTTATAGTTATCTCAAGTAACTATAGCGTATGTCCTAAAGTAACTATTACGCGCGTCCTCACCATGAACTGCTATTTACTTCTCATATTACATCAATCATCTCATGTCATGTTCTGTGACATCATTAATAATACCACTGCAACATCCAAAATGCAATAATTAATGACAACACTACGCCGGGCATGGGGTGAGTTATGGTTATTTTAGGGCACGAGCAATAGTTACTTGAGAGAACTTTGGTAAATCTCTGTGGTTTTGTTAAACCACGATCTGTCCCTCTTTTCACTAGCAGTGACATGTGAGCTGTCCCTTCTACCGTCAGTGCAATCTGAGTGTTCCTCTGATATATGGAAAGAACATAAGCCTGTCAATATTAAAAAACATTTCTGTAGCCACGGTCTGGCCTCAGGATCACGGCAAAGGGGACACAGTACCTTTCTCCGGGATGTTGCTGAGCCATAAGTTTATTGATTGGCTCCCTTCTCCTCTCTCAGTTGCAGACTTCCTTTGGTTCTTCTTCCAACTTCAGGTTTAAGCCACTTCTTCCTTCTTTCTCTGCCTTTTAACTTATCCATCCTCTGTTCTTCCTTCCTCTTTCCTCTGTGCTCCGCCTTCCCCTTTCCTCCTGGACCACCTTCTTCAATCTGCTGGTACTCCGCAACAACAGTGCATCACTTCCATTTGTCTCACACTCAAGGACTGGACATGTCTCCACACCAGAGTCACTGACTTGAAAACCATAGGCTTGTTGGAATTGTCCAAAAAACCTTGGGATTCAGGTGAAGATACTGTCTGTTATGACGCCGCATCACACCTCTTGTTTATGCTGATTTCATTATTCACTCTCTGCTCACTAGCATTCCTTTTGCTCTTCCACAGATTTTTCACATTGTTTTGCCTGGTAGCTTGAAATTTCATAGTAAAACAAAATATTAAACACCATTTATGAAAAACCAAATATTCAAACTCCCTTTTAGTCGAAACATGTATGAATAAAAATACAGATTGGTCCGAAATAACAGAATTCCAACACCCCAAGAAGAGTTAAAAGATGCTAACACTTTACCAACCCCTTCCCCTGTTTTTAAATAAATTAAATTATGGACCACGTAGTGAATTCCAGTTAGGAAACATGGTTTTAAAATGAGAGTGAAAATATGAGATTTGGAGACATAAGCAGAGGAAGGCAGGGTAGAAAAACGACTAAGAGGAAATCTCAGGACATAGAACAGGGATACTCAAAGTAGGGCCCGAGGGCCGCACGGCCCTCCTGACCTTTAATTGCGCCCCCCTGGTGAACAACAGCACTGGGCTGTTGTTCACGTGACTAAGTAGAAACATTGAGAAAGCTATGAAACGGCCATACTTTATTTGCACGTTAACTCAATTAAAGGTAAAGAAGCAAAGCATGTTTCCTAAACAACCCACTTTTAGCATGCACCATTCTTTGCGTCCCCCTACACCCACCTTTCAACACCCGACCCTCGACCTGCTGGCATCGGTGCGGCCCTCGGGAAGCCACAGACAGTACTTTGTGGCACCCAGGGAAAGGTTTGCGAGTACCCATGACATAGAAGATCACCCGCCACCCCTTAAAATAATAAATAAAAGTGGGAAAAAGAGAAGTATTGGAGATAGAGTCAAAATACATTTTAAAAATGGGCGAAGAATGGGGGTTGAAGGGTACACCCCTCCAAAAAAACACGTTGATAGCGGAAGGAGTAAATGAGAAAACAAATGTTAGAGGGAACGTTAGTAGTAACAAGCATTTGCAATGCAATCGGTCTCGCCTTTGGGACCCTATATGTATTTAGCTATGTAGCACATTAGCCTGGGTGCTGAAACATCTACTGTTCTTTAACATGGAGGGAAAGTAAGCACCAAACTGCGTGACATGCCAGGTATGGGAACACATGGAGAGAAATATTGCCTTTCAGCTGAAAATGGTATAGTCCAAAGCTCTGTTTTTAATATAAAATCAGGGCCTTCGTGGTCATATCACTGAAAATACAAGATTTGAAAAAAATATTATTGTCTACTGGTGCTCGTGAAAGACAATTTCTAAGGACTGGAATCTAGAGAATGCTAAAGTGATTCTGGTATTTTACTGACCTCTGCTGGTCGTTTTCTATCAAGACAGTTAAATAGAGGCAGTTGAACAGAAAAAAGTCCCTAAGCGGAAGCAGACAAGTCCTAGGGCTGATCTCCAGAGCCCACAAAATACATACACATATAAGTATATACTAAAGTATATACAAGAGGTCTTGAATGCTCGACCTAAAAAGATGAATAATGGAGAATCCATGCAAAACCATTGCATGCAATATTATGGGCCACATGAAAATAAATTAGGGTCCTGATTATTAAAAAGTCCTGAAAGTGCAACGGCAGGGACATGTTCTTGCACTTGTGCAGATTTAAGATTTTTTTTAGTTAATTCACAAGAGTTTAAAGAAGCAAGAATAGAAAGTGTACTCCTAACAAACATTTGTGAATAGCATTTTTGAATGAACAAATATGCATGCGTATATTTGCTGATGCAAAAAACTTCTGGGTGACTCTAAATTCGCTTTTCCTATGGTCCCTTTTTTCCGCACCAGGGAAAAGGTTTTACTTCTGCCCTTGTCAGGAGTAAATTTCCAACCTTTTCTAGTGTGGGGAGAGACTGCAGAGAACTTGGTGAGTACCTTAAACATGTCAATTTGTGGGTGAGCAGAGACTTACAAGGTACATCAAACCTGAAACCACTGCTTCTTGCCTACTTCCAACCCCTGTAGTTAAATTTGCAGAAGGGGGCAAAACCAGAACCTAGCTAGAATCCAGACTCTGGTAAGAGCTCAAACATAATCAAAGAGGCTAGTGGTTACGTCAATAGGAGCCCATCTCTTGTTGGTCAGGTATATATCAAAGCGCTTATATAATAAGTATGTTGAAACAGTCTGTCACTTTGCTGCATGGCACAACAGAACAAGTAGATTTCTGAAGCATCCTGCCCCTGGACAAGTAGATATTTTATAACTTTGAACAAGCATGGGTTGGGTCTTATAGAATGGTACACCGAATCTGGGAAAGGACAGACTGGTTCCTGTTAACTAATTCATCAGGGTAAGGTTGACAGTTCAGCACTTGATAAAGGGGGACACCGCATGGAAGGTCTAAGTCTGAGCCAGATGACTACAGTGTATGGAAGCGATACTCTATAGATCAGTTTGTGACACTGCCTGGTCAATCTACAGTATGATCAGTTTCTAATAATAACTGACAGCTTTTGCCCTTTTTCGGATGAGTTTGTGACATCCTTACATCAGGCAGTCAACATGCTTAGAGGTCTATTGTTGGATTATGCAGTGACGGTGCCTAAATATTCTGACCTTTATAATGTGGCAACAGTAGCTGGCAATTGTGGAATGACCGGCTGTGTGGCACTGACTGTGACAGTGTGAGCGTTTTTGCCATCTTCAGACATGGCTGTGGCATCTATTGACAGTTCTTGCTCTGGATCAGGAAGTGACAGAGCCTACACAATGATGTTGCAATGTCAGGTAGCTCTGCCCCTGGCTCCTCGAGCAGGAGTTTATAGTGACTGTGAGCGCTGGCCCTGCTGCATGGAGGAATCTTGAATATCCCAGTTGCCTCCATTGGATCAGGTGTGATCAGCATGTACTGGCTAGCTGAGAGCGCTGCAGCCTATCACCTCCATGTCAACAAATTCGGAGGATGGAAAAAACCCGGGGGCGCTCCTCACCTGTGGACTGTCTTCCAGCGTTTCTTCGATGGGCAGCTTATCTACTCCGGGCATGGTTGCACTTCTTAAAATACAGCCTCGAGAACGTAAACCTCAGTCCACACTATACACCCAACCCAAATTCAGCCACAACACCCAGCCCTGGAATTCTCGGCCCCGGAAGTCCTGCCCCTTTCAGTTTTTGTTGGCTAGTCAGAAGCGCAGAGCACTGCCTTTGGCTGAATAACCTGCCTGTCTGTGCACGTATACACCTAACTTCTGTGACCCTGTTACTGTAAGTAGGAGGCCCTATCCTAAGCGATGGTCCGGCACAAACGTCTCCGCTGTTGCCTTCTTTGCAACACTGACATTGCAGGGAAGGCTCGCCTGACCCAAACATGGCCGACATCGAGGACAAGGCCCGCCTAAGACCTGCTGGCATGGGCAGTATAGCATCTACAATGTTCGTGTCAGCTTAGTTATAAATGGTGAGAGTATAAGGGGATTTGTCCTCGAGTCGCTTCATTAACATATTGTAGGAAAGAAAAATAGTGTTTAAAACAAGCATTTGCAATGGAATAGGACTCGCATTTACACAAGACTTATTGCATTGGAAACGGGACTGCGGGCGGGCAAAAAAGGCACGAACGGGAGTGGGGGCGGTGGCAGAAGTCACGGACTGTGGTAGGGGAGGGGGGCAACACGGGAAGAAAATAGTGTGGAAAGTAAAGGGGCCAGTAGCTATGGAAGGATACAAATGACAACATGCTCGTCATAAGGAGGGACTAACTAGCCTAAAACCAATCGCAAGGCAGCATTTAGGACCTAAGCCAATCAAAGAGATGGGCGGAGAGTGGGCGGAGCTTCCACGAAGCTTCCACACTATACTGTATACTGCATGCCTTGCAAAGCGAGTAGCGCATGCGCTGCAACGCTAGGCTCAACCTAAAAAGTAGGAACGTGGCTTGGGGTACCTACCTGGAACATTTTTTTTTCAAGAAAACTGAAACGTTACTCACGAACAGAGCATGGGAATGGGAACGTCATGAAGAGAAAAAATATAAACACAAACCCTATAGAAAAATTAATAGAAAGAGCGCATTTTCAATAAATTATAGGAATTGTCTTGTACTATATTGTAAACATCATTTTTATTGAAAATTCTGAATTAACAGTTGAGGTGAAACAGTTTCTTAAAATTGATGTTCTATAAATTTGTTTTTCAATTAAATCACATACGAATTTGTTCAACCTGGGAAACCCACGATGCTCAAAGTCAAGGGAAGTTTGTACCACTTCCTCCTTTGTTGTAACTTGTGTTACTAGAGGAATCTTAAACTACTGCTTCTTGTGTGATACCTGTTCTAAGAGAGGAAATGTGCACTCCTTCTTCGTGTGGGTCTAGATTGGATGGTCGTGTTTACAATATTAAATCTGGTTGCACGGATTTCAGTTCTTTTGTCTGGAATCCAGGCTGCCTCTGGGGGCTTCAAAAACCCTTTTCATTTGAAAATTGCAGTCATTAATGATAGGAAAAGAATGGGGGATCCCAGAGCTTTCTTGATTGCATTGTTTGAGAGGCAATCAGTGGTGTCTTTTGTCAAGAGGTGTGTCAGGGCAGCTACTCGCTCCCACCTTGCTTCAAAACTCAACAGGATTTGGGACATTTTCTTCTAGTTACAGTGAGATATATCATTATGAGGCTTTACACTCGCTCTAAAAACATGCAGTGGATTAAAAAAAAAAGTATGTGTGATACCTGAAATACAAGAGGACAGAGCAGTAATTAATTTCTATCAGATATGCAGCAATTTGTCTTCATAACTAACATTGCATCATTATTCAAAACATTCAATGGTATGTAATGTGCTATCTGGGTGCAGGTTTTTAGGCATCGCTATACTAATCCTGGCCCTTTAAGCAGCACACAATATAGCCAGTCACATGTTTGAGTCCTAGCAAGGCTAACCTTCAGCCATCTAAGGTCACTAAATTCAGGTGGGGGGGGGGGGCGCCAAGACTGGAGAGAGCAGAGTCTGGTCCACATAAATGGAGCTACATACACCATAAGGTGGAGCATACGAAGAACTGACCTGAGCCACGTTGCTCACATTTTTTGCATTAGAGAAAAACAATTCTCAGGCAGTATTTATTACAAATTCCATAAACAACATTTTTTTTTTGTTTCACGCATTTCTATTTACGTATTGCACATCATCATGGCATTTTGGTGAGACAGCTAAGCAAAAACTCTCATTACCGAATTTATACGGAGTCATGGAGGACCGCCCAGAGAGACCCTTACAGCACCTACTAATTGACTTGAGTTAGGGCGAAAACTGCCTGGACCTCAAAATCTTTAACTTTCACAAGGCCAACCCACTCTCTCACAAGAAGGGGAGCTTGGGATATCATGTAAGCTGGTCCCCAAACAACAATGCCAGAGCCAACCCAAAAGAGGGATCTCCCCTGGCACCCTTCGGGAGATGAACCTGGGCAACTGGGCCATACCAACTCCAACACCCTTAGGGCAGTCAATGTCATGCCCCCTGCCTTGTCCTACAGACTGTAGTACCACCACCCTGGCTTGAAATAAGGTCTAAAAATCAAATCAATCCTGAATTTGCCTGTACTTTTTTTCCTGTCTGCCTGGTGTGTCGCCAAACATGGCTCCAGACCAGGCCAACCTCCTGACAGCAAAGGCAGCTACATATCGACCACCGCCCAATCCTGCACTGCCTCACCTCCAATCCTGAAGGATACTGATCAAGATAATCCTACAGCAACAGCAACCGGCCACTCCCTTACTGGGCCAAACAAGTCCTACAAAAATAATTGCACCTGTGCAGCCGCCGCTGAAGTCCAGGAGGTCAGTTCAAGAGGGCAGGCTAGTAAACCAAGCTGATAATCATGTAGAAGACACAGCAGGCCACTCAGGAAAACAGAAATCTGTAAAGAAAAGCAGAGCTCTGGGCTCTATCAAGCAGGGTTGCGTCGGCTGCCATCAGGGGCAATCAGGAAAGAGCGTGAGAGCAAATGAGCTTGCCCTGTTTAAATCCCATTTTGGTGCCACTGCCACCTGGCCATGTGACCCTGCACGCCTGCGGCATCCAATGAGCATCGCACATTCCTTCTCAGGGATCCAGGAAAGCACAAAACATTTTTAAAAATCCCACTGGCTGTTGCTGTTGGCAGCTCTCCTCAGTCCGGCTCAGCCTGCCTCTTGTATGTAGGGTCTGCCATTACAGCTGTACCCCTTTTATCCAGTGTACCATTAAACTAGTGCTTAGAAATTTCAATAGTGTGGTATGCAGCGATGGAAGTTATTATTAAAAAACAATGTCATTACTTTGGGAAATATATAAATATAATGACTTAATAACCAACTTTATGGCACTAATATTATCAACCTCAGAGCAATGAACCTCTGAGTCAGCTCTTGAGGGATTCAAATGTAAACGTCTATGGCTACAAGCAGCTGTTAGCCTCAGGCACATAATCCATTACAGGAATTTGTGACCTGCAGTTTGCTGAAGCATATCTTTAAAAAAAATGCTGAAACCCACTGCACCATAGTGTTATATTCAAACATGTGATCTACAGGTTTACACGTGGTGATTTGCAAAAGGCACATCAACAACCTGAGCATTTTTGACAGTGTTATATCTAATTAAAGTTGCTGGATACTTAGAGATCTCAGTAGAAGTTGCCTTAATTCCCCGACTCATCTTACCAGTAGATACACGGGACAGGCATCTGCTTCAGTTGCCAAAGTTCCTGCTGTAGTGACTTAGAGTCTGATTATGATGTTGGTCCGAGTTGCCTCTGATGGAGTGAGGTTTGTAAAATACATCCTCGTGAAATTAAGTAACCCCATAGGAATGTATTGACTGCATGAACTAACCAACTCTGAATGCACACATTTACACGAGGGGCAAACGCATTTTACATAATATATTAAACCATGTTGGCATGAGTACGTATTAACTGTTTGCGCTTTGAAAAACCGTACTAATGCATGTTTATGCTATGTTATACATTGCACATTTTGCATGTTGTGCATAAATAACGAAAAGGTTGCTTTAAATTAATAGCTTTCGCTAGGATTTAATTAACACAGGGTATTAGTATGGTGGGAGGTAACCATAATGGGTTTTATTTCATGAATTAATATTCTTTTGTGTTTATTTACTTTAGTACGAGATTGGGCCTGCATGAAAATGGCCTCTCGTTTGAACCAACATGTGGTTGGCTCGGTCGGTATGGAGAGCGCATGCGCCAGGATGGGTTGTCTGCTTGCAGACTGCAGAGTGTACCAGCTGATGTAATCCGTGTGAAGGCCATGTTGACCTGTGTCCTATTGTTTATGTGCCAAGACGCAACAGCGACTGTGGGAACAGCCATCACTACGTGCAATTTGAATGTGAAGCGGATATCATAATGTACAATTGTTGCAAAATGTATAATTATGAATGCTAGTGGTATACGAATGTATTGGTCTTAAATGCTTCCTTTGTTAAAACCGGTATAGGATGGATTTGTGAGGAGAACTGGATGAGGCGACCCTAGTATGATTTATGACAACCAATCACAGACCGAGTTTCTACTGATACTGCAACATTGTAGGATAGTGAGCTAGACAGTAGGCTATAATTGATATCCCAATTAGGGGAATGTCAGAGAAGGGTTGGAGAGAGATCAGACGACCCTGAGGCAGTGTAGTCCGGTATAGCAGTGCAGTCCGGGGTGGCAGATCAGAGTGAAGAGACGATCAGAACGCACAGAGAAGCGCACCAAGACAGAGAGAGCAGACCAGCACAAAGCCAGAGAACGCTTTAGGTACAAGAACGTTGCGGGAGTGCTTGGGAGGAGACTGCGTCCGAGGAGAACTAGATCAAAGTAGGTTGATTGGGAGATTAATTTTAGTTGTTAGTCTATGGCAAACTTAGCTGCATCTGTCCTGTTAACTTTGTCCTCTGAGCCTATCTCTGGGGACCTCTTGCCACAACCTCGGCCAAGGAAGTGGGTGTCCTGATTCTTTGGTGGGCATCACCCTCCTTGATTGCTTTAATTTTGCAATATATTTCTGCAAGTATTTATGCTGTACCTTCTCTTCCCCATTCCTATGCACGCTTTGATATCGATGCAAATGATTCATTTTGATTACATTGCTTGATAATTTGTTCTCTTATATGTAATCTTGTGTGTGCACTGACAATCTAAATTAAGAGCATTTAATAAGATAAAATCATTAACTGAAGAAATGACTCTGTGGTTATTTAGTTAAATATTAAACTGTTTAGTTAATCATAGTCACCATCAACTCTTCAACTAATGGTCCATCGACCAAAGGAAGAAGACAGTTGAGATTACAAATAGTTAGAGTTATATACAAATGTTATTAATGTGAAGCATAGTACTTAATAAAACTGACAAATTAAACCCCCCAAATCCAGCGCCTGTCCTCAGGGATCATTTATGGGTAATGTGTGATGGGCCCCGTTGTTTGGTAAAGCAATTTATGCGTGTTGAGATTTCCCTTGGTCCCTGGTTTATGAATTAGGGGTTGCGCTGGATCACCTCCAACCGACATCTCTGTGTTTTCGAAACCGACTGACCTCGGGTCGGTGGTCCGCAACTGCAATTACGATGCGACCAAACATGATGCAGTCGCAAACTCCCATTTTCCTATGTGAGCTTGTGCTGCCGTCTGAAACCGGCCACAGCACAAGCTCCTATAGAGAAATGGGAGTTACTGTAAATCCCTACACCGTGTGGCAGGCACAGCACGGCACGGTGCCTGCCCCCCCCCCGGCCAACAGCCAGAGGCCTCAGAGGAAAGGGGGCACTGCTAGGGGCCCGCAAATTCGCTTTCCAACAGGCTTTCCATGTCGGAAAGCCCGACATGGAAAGCCTGTCGAAAACCGACATCATAATCCTGATGGAGGAAACGCTGTCCATTACGGATTATGATTGGTTTCCGACTGGCCGATGGGCTCCTTGAGCCTGTCGGAAGCCAGTCGGTTTGACCAGCCAGTTTAAACTCTCACCGCCTTCTTTGTAATAAGGCTGTCGGAGTTTAAACCACGGATGTTGGTCGGAAAGCCTCTGACCTGTAGTCAGAGGCTTTCTGAACGACATCCAAATGAGGCCCTTAACGTCTAAGGTTTAAATTTGTTGCAACTAAGCTATCCTTTCCTTTTTCTAGAGTGAAGTTCAGTGACCTGGGTAAGGATAACTTCTATTAACCTTTCCACTAAACTGAAAAACCTGTGTAAAAACAAAAAAGTAAAAATGTGTGTCTGTGTGTGTCAATACGGACATATTCTGTAATAAAAAAAGGAATGTGATAAAGGGGCATAGTCAGTGCTAAATTTGTAAAAAGCACCAGTGCCCTAGTCAGGAGCCCACCTCAGCTTGCACCACCCACTGCCTGTGACAGAGCTGCCAATGACAGTAACTATGTGTAAGTGTGCAATTCACACAATTTAAGGCACCCAAAACTATATGAATGGCTGGTGTTGACAATTAAGTGCCTGTGCCGAGCACGGAAAACCTCCAGCTCAAATTAAGCAGCGGCGGCTCCTCCGCGATGGCGGAGGAGAATCGCACCACTGCCTGGCTCAGTGCCAGCAAATGAAAAATAAAACAATGTTCTATCATTGTAAGGAGGGGCGGGCCCGAGGCATGGGATGCGGGAGGAGGTGTGCTATGTGCACTCCCTAAGTGAACATATGTGTTTGGCCGGCTGTCTCAGGCCGGCCAAAACACACATGCGCACTTAGGTTTCTCCAGCCTAGCTGCATGGAACAGCCAGGCTGGAGAAACCCCACAGACTCCTTGGTCTGAGCGGAGCACCTTTCTAGCCCACTCAGGCCAATCCCTGCACTGCTCTGCAGCATGGGGATTGGACAGGAGTCTGTCCCAGTGGCTGCTGGGACCAGGAAGAGGGGAGGAGGTACGACGCGACGCAGGAGCTGGCCGGCAGCTTGAGATAAGTTTTTTTTTATATCATTACTCCCCTGCGTGTCCCCCCTCAAACCCTCCTGTATTACCTCCACCTGCCCCACCACCCTTTGTTTGTAGCAACCAGAAGAATCCAAAGTTTAACCTCTGCGATCATAAAAGTACTATGCTTGCAGAAGTTAAACTTTGTATTTTCCTGGTAGCAGTGGCGGCAACCTTGTGGTTTTGCCTGTTTACTACATGTCCCCTGAGAGAGAGAGGAACGCCTGCTCTGTTGCTGTGTTTAGCTGCTCATTATGTCCACTACAAGTTTTCGCATTCGTCCATGTTAGTTTCTTTAAAGCTGCACTTTGCAGCAGTAGCAGCCGGTGGTGGGAGTGCTGCCGGGCAGTGATGCAGGGCGGGGGAGGGGCAGGGTGGGGGGTAGTAAACTAAGGATTTCAGCCGCAATGAGGTAAGTAAACAAAAAAATAAATAAAACGAATTTCGTTGCGCGCACTGCATCACATTTGGCGATGCAGCGCGCGCAACGAAATTTGTTTTATTTATTTTTTTGTTTACTTACTTCATTGCGGCCGAAATCCGTAGTTTACTACCCCCCACCCTGTCCCTCCCCCGCCCCGCGTCACCGCCCGGCAGCACTCCCACCACCGGCCGCTACTGCTTTGCAGAACATCTTCTCTGCAACAGATCCGCTCTCCCAGTCTCCTTGTTAATAAAGTATACACCCTAATATAAACTTTCACATGGACAAGTTCACAGTCAAGAGGACTATGCGAAGGAAATTCTACTAGGCCCATACAGGCATCCAGCCCAGCTTTTCCAGTCCACTCCACAACTTCACAATTTATTCCTTTATTTTTCTTAGCATGAAAACAGTTTCCCATGTAAAAAAAAACCTTCCATTCCAGACCTTGAAAATATGGGTGTCTTTTCTCACTCTCATTGCAGAAATCGTATTACAAATGTGTGCTCCTCCTCCATATTTCCAGTGTCACTTGCCACAACACTCTCACGTGTTACCCAATTTACAAGACAGTGGAAAACCGATAGAGCTGTTTCAGGTAGTCATAAAATCCAACAATAGATGTAATATTCCCCAGATCGTAAAGTAAGATTTGCAATTTTGAATTGCAGTGTCATTTATTTGCATATATGTCTGATGCAAACCCACAAAATGCATTGTGGATTGACCTTTTGTTTTCCCAGCTTTCTAACTTTGAAGTTTTGATCCTCCCTTTAATGCAACTCACTTTATCTTTTTGTCATGCATATTAAGTAACACATTCTTTGCAGCAAAATATACATCTGCTTGGAACCACGTATGACATCAAGCATTTATCAATGCACAGTCTGACAAACTATAAAGCACTGTGACAAAATTGTTCATTGTCCCTAGCTGACTTGTTAAAAGCGGCCTCCTTTGCAAAATCGTTTCTGCGTCTTTGCTCTTAATGTCCCTGAATCCTGAAATTCAGGTCCCTTTTGATTTCATCTCCCTGGTGCAGGATCACCACGCTACACTGACGCTCTCTATCAAATTAAAGATATTTTTATGTTCCAGCGCATGTCTTCCAACAAAGTCCTTCAATTCTCTTGTGATGAACTTGGGAAATGTAAATGTTTCTGTGAAGGACTACTGGTCAGTCCAAGTGCAGGCAGGAGGACATCAGCCTTTGCAGTGCATGGAAAGGCTACAACGTGTCCCTGGACTGTACCTAGGGCACTGTCCACTTCAAGCTCAATGCAACTGTGGGAGGACAATTCAAAGGCTATCAGAACGTCTGATGCTCAGATGTACCTTGAAAACAGGAGCAGCAGCAGCCTCACACTGACGTCAGAGGACCACTGCATGGACAGTTGTTTATTCTTCCATTGAATGACAGCGACAGGTAGCTGTGCATATGGCTCTCACTGCACTGTGAAATGACCAGGAAGATAAGGGCAAGGCGGGGGAGGGGAGCGACCTGGGGGGTTTGGGTTGGGGCGGGGGGTACAAACCAGTCTTTTACCCTGTTCCTACTTCCTGAGATGGCATGTCACCTCATCCTGCCGCTCTGCTGTCACACTTCCTTTATGAAATTGAAGCGTAGGCTGTAGGTAGTGAAATATTATGGTTTAGTTCTTATAACAATGGGATCGATTCAATTCAATTCAAATTTTCCTTTATTTCGGTTCTTAGAAAGCCATAAAAGGCATCATCCATACATTCATATGTAAACATGACATACAATCAAATTATCATAAATAGCAATAGTTTAAAATAGTTACATTACTTAAAACATTTAAAATCATTTCAATATGAGAATTAAAACAAAAAATACAAAGTTTAAAACTTGAGTCTAATGGAAAGAGTACTCATTTCAATCAATAAATCATCATCTCTGGGCAATGGCTTTGGACCTAATATACAATATTACTGTTACAAATGTAACAATTGAGGGTACAACTGGCCACTGGTGTTGGCTTTACATACCCTCAAGGCTAGCCGACGATCCCTAAAGCCCAACAATTTGCTAAGGGGTTTTATCCAACGAGATTGTTGTCTTTTATAGGCCATGCACAAAAATGAAACATGCTCAATGGACTCAACTGCATCCCATCCCATCGGACAATGGGATCAATCATATATCCAAAAGTAATTTGAGTTTAATTCTACATTATCCTGCTGTCCTGGAGTGGAGCTGCACCCCGGAGCATGTCTACAGAAAAAGGTGCTGTAATTATTCACAGGCCTGCAACCTAAAGTTCACAAACGTAAGAGACTTCAAAATGACCCGCCGTGAACCCAACTAAACCCTGCGGGGGGCTGTAAGTGTACCACATTTCATCAGCCGTAGAGGTAGAAGAGGGGAAGGTAACTCCCTGCAAAGGGAAAGCATCAGCAAGCTGAAGGGTTGGGAGACATTAATAAGCTGTAGAGGTTTCGATGAAAATTATCGGAGAGAGCTGCAGGTAGGCAGTAACCTCAGCAGCAGTAGCAGTGCAGCTGTCTCAATACCAATGCCGTTGTTGTCATGGTGCTACTTTTCTCATAATACCACTGTGGTATCCTGTGATCATGCAGTGGGAGGGACCAGTGTGTAGTGTACAATTAATGACCAGTGCAGTGATGTTAGAGCAAAATTGGCTGTGCTGTGGGCAGTCTACTGCACTCTAAATGACACAGCTAGCAACATCAAGGGAAGTTTTACAAATGGGTAAACATTGTGCACATATGTCAGATAGTAATGGTGCTGCACCATGCCAGGAAGTTGATTCAATAAAGTTATTGCAATTTGTATTAATTGAGACTCTTCAGCATTCTGGTATATGATATGCCACAAAAGATGAGTATCAATGATGATATGATTGTCAAAGCAGCCAAGCGTGCATTTATCATGTTCAGTATGATTTCAAATCGTAAAGTGTGCTACAAGCATCCATGCCTACTTCATACTACTAATTGATTGGTTGAGACAGTATAAGTTCACAGAATCCGTGGAGGAGAGTACTGGCCAAAAGGATGACATAGGTTTGTGGTACCTTTCTAAATTTTCAGGGTCAGGTTCCTGCAAATTTCCAAGATTGAGGGTCAATTCATTTTTTGAAAATAGAACTACGGGAGTACCAGAGCATCAGAGTAGAACAGAGGTGGACCCTTAATTTAAGGTGAAATGTTATTCAGACTGCTCTCTTTTGCAGGCATGTACACAGTTCTCACCTACAAGTGGGCGTACAGTTACAGAGCTCTGCAAGGCCCAAATAAATATAATTTTGGTATCAAGTAGTGCTTCAACTCGCTGTTCTGCTCACTTAAAAAAAATTCTCATGCCTGGTAGGAAATTATTTGTGTACTCATTGTCTGAATTTGCCGTAAGGTTGCCTTGGAGGTAACATGATCTAGATATTTGGTGACTCGCCTCTCGAAAAATCAATTTATCATTATTTGTAGCTCTCTTTACAACCTTGCATTCCAATATCAGGAACATCTGTATGAATTCCTCTTCTGTTTGCTACTGACTGACATACTCAAACACTCTGACTAGATGGTTCTTACTACAGTGGACTGAAAGGAATAGACTAGTCAATTTGTTGCGGAACCTAGAACTCATTGTAATACAATTTCTGTGAGTGGATTGTTATTGAAATTTTTCCGTAGAAAACGATGGTGAAAAGTCTAGCACTCTATGATGAAGCGTTAATCCAATATGGCGGATTTTTCAAAATGGCTGCCCATTATTTGAGATATAGGGTATAAGTGTTTATATGCCCATGTGTGGTATCATTTTATATGTTTTTAGGGACGGGAAAGTCAAAAATAACATCAAAAATTGTTTCTGATGACCATAATATCAAGTAATCGCGGAATATGTCAGATAGACAAAGTTTGTATAATTTTTTCGTTGACTTATATGACAAAGTGTGAAGGAACGTAAATATTACAATTAACTTTTGAAATAAAAAGTTTGCTATTGTTTGTGTTTTGTTTTGTAACTTTGTTGTTATTGTTTGTTTTTTTGTTAATCAAAAATGTTTCATTTATGTGTTACAGGTTCTTGCGAGTTGCTGTGAGATACAGTGAAAATGGACGTAGAAAAGTGTTTCATTTGTGATGTGGTGTTTCAAGAAAATGACGATGTATCTGTACTCACTGAAAGAGGAGTGACTGGAATTCAAAAAACATGCAAGGAGAGAAAAATATCTAAGTTTCACGTTTGTGTTTGGCAGAAAGTTCACAAGAAATGTAGAGCGCGTTTTGTTAACTTGAAAACTCCGTTCCAGGAGAAAGAATCAGATCCCACAACTTCTCGTGTTCTACGGTCGTGTGAAACCCCGTTTGATTTTAGAAAAAAAAAATTCTGTGGTCCTGAGTTAAGTTTATACTTCAGGGAGAGGGAAAAAATGCGTTGTTTAATGCACGAACAGTTGAATTCAAATCATCAGTTTTACAAAAATGCAATGAACGCAATGATGAATGGGCAGACAAAGTTAAGAGACGTATCCAAAATGTGTCTGATTTACATGCTGTAGATGCATGCTACCACAAACAGTGTTACGTCAATTTTTATACTGGAAAATTCATTCCCGGGCAGTTCACTGAAAACCCTCCAATATCTTCAGGTCGACCAGAGGACTCAGTTCGCCAGGAAACCTTTCTTCAAGTAGTTAAATACATGGAGGAAAATGATGAAGAACAAACTACTGTTAAAGAACTTGTTAATAAAATGCGAGAATTACTGCCAGAAGATAGCAAACCATACAGTTCGAAGTATATGAAACAAAAACTCAAAGAGCATTATGAAGATGAAATCTTCATAGGAACAGTTGCAGGGACTGCTGATGTCGTTACTTTTAAAAGTACAGCTGCTCATGTATTGCAAGAGTACCACAGTCATAGCCATGAAGATGTTGAAGAGGATCGAAACAATCTCCTTATGGCAGCTGCTGAAATAATAAGAAATTATATTAAAGACATCCCTGTAGAACCAGAAACATATCCACCCATTGAAAACATGAGTAGTGTTGATCATAATGTGAGCTATATTCCTGATTCGTTAAGGCTCTTATTATTAGTTTTTGTTAATGATAAAACCAACAGAGAGAGAAAAGTAGCTTCTATAGGACAGGCAATTATGCAAGCTGTGCGCCCACGAGTCTTAGTTGCACCGTTGCAGTTAGGGCTGGCAGTTCAATTACATGACAACACAAGCTCGAGATTTGTAGTTGAAGCAGTAAATCATATGGGATTCTGCAGCTCCTATTCAGAAGTTCTTCGTTTTGAACGTTCAGCTGCAGCAAATGGTCAACATCCTGAAACAATTCTTAAAAGCTGAAAGAACAGGAAATTGGCATCTACATCTTGCAATGGTAAAGGAGGTGCTACCTTTTTTGCAGCATGTGGCCATAATTTATATGCCAGTTCTGCACGACTGTATTATGAGAGAATGGTTGAGCTTGAATTTGAAGCTCCTGATGTATACACGGCATTTACAAATGGTCTGCATGTTGTCCGAAGAAGTGATAGGTTTTGGGGTGGCCTTTCCACTGATTTGGTAATTGAACAAGTTCTAATGAAGAATATAAAAGGATTCGGCGGAATGACCCATGGAAAAGGTATGACAGAACAGCAGCAGCTTGTCTGGGTTATGTCACGCCCTATTTGCGCCCATTTGAATGAATGCATGCAGGACTTTGCTTCAGTGAAGCATGCAGCAAATGAGCAACATGTTACTATGACCAGTTCAAGAATTGAACGCGATAAAGGAGATACACAGAAAGTACTGGTATATGTAGAACAGCTCAATGTTTTTGAGCAAGACAGCAACCTGCGTAACATTGTCACGGGTGTTACTTATGGCAGTAATGTTAATCCTGAACTTGCAGAAGAAATTGGAAATAGAATTCTTAATGAGATGATGGACAAAAGAGTCTCTGAGTTCTCTTTCAGAAAAAGCAACCAGGTGAAGGTAATGAAATCAGTTCAATCTGTTAAATTGAAAGAAGAAACCTTTGTTATGGATCCTGAACTATTGTTTCAGCGCTTGTTGCTTTGTGCTCAGACTAGTGGCGTGGATTTGCAGGAGGTGTTTCGTTATGAGCTTTGCTCATACCCAGCTAGTTTATTCAATAAGCATGGACTTATGAGGGAATCTGGGAAGTCGCAGCTTGCCAATTATATTAAAGAGCAAGTACCAGCCGTTGCTAACATGCCCGAAAATATGCAGTTCGTCATTGATGGTGGGTGGTTACTACATCGCCTTCCTTGGAGTCCGAATCAGACATTCCATGAGCTGCTTTGTGCCTATGAGAGATATGTGCTAACAAAGTATGGCCAGGCAATAATAGTATTTGACGGATATGGAGATACGTTTTCTACAAAATCAGAAGCTCATCTAAAAAGAAACAGAGGTATTGTAGGACCTAAAGTAAATTTCATAACTTCTACCTCCAGAATCAATTATTTCTGAGTAATAATGGAAATAAACAAGCCTTCATTGATCAATTATCGCAAAAGTTACAAGAAGCTGGGTGTAAAACAAAGCAAGCTCATAGTGATGCAGACTTCATGGTCGTTTTGGAGGCTATTGAGTCGGCCAAAACTCATCCTACAGCCATTGTTGGCGAGGACACCGATCTTCTCATACTACTCCTTCATCATTTTCAAGAAAACCAATTTGATATTTTCCTTTGCCCAGAACCTAAGAAATCTTCCAAAAACATAACTGTGTATGATATTAGGAAATTAGCAAAAGCTTTAGGTAATGACGTCTGCTCTCACATCTTATTTGCTCACGCCGTATTAGGATGTGATACCACCTCCAAACCATTTGGATTAGGAAACGTGACTCCATAAAGTTGCTAAGAAAATCAGGCAGCTTCAAAGAAAGTGCTGCCGTATTCCAAACTTCACAAAAATCAACAGAAGAAATTGAAAATGCTGGTCTTCATGCTATTATAGAGTTGTATGGAGGAATAACAGGAGACAGTACACTACATGATATGAGACTTCGAACTTTCACTTCAAAGGCAACAAAATCAACAATACATGTGAAACCAGAAGTCTTGCCTCCTACAGAGGATGCCTGCAAATTTCATTCGCTCAGAGTATATCATCAGGTGCAGCAGTGGATGGGTATTCATATGGATCCATTACAGTGGGGATTTGAAGTGAAAGATGAAAGATTGGCACCCATTAGAATGAGTCAAGCACCAGCACCAGATCATTTATTAAAATTTGTGAAATGTGGCTGTATCAAGAGTCAATGTGCGACTCTGCAATGTATATGCAAAAGACAGGGAATAGTGTGCACAGATGCGTGCACGGATTGTCGAGGAATAAGCTGTTGCAATTCCATGGAAGTGGACATGGACGATGATTGAAATCATACTATTCTTATACTGAGGAGTGCTGTTTGAATTTTTCTCTTTAACAATTTTCTTTTGTCAGTGTCATATTGAGAAGTGCTATATTATCTAGTTGAAATTTGTTTATCCTTTTCAAATGATGTTAAAAAAATGTAAATAAAAAATGTCAAAACTATGTTTGGCATATTAACATTTAATTATCGTTGTTTATTGTATTAATACCAATTTGATGTTATAGTCATCAGGAACAATTTTTGATGTTATTTTTGACTTTCCCGTCCCTAAAAACATATAAAATGATACCACACATGGGCATATAAACAGTTATACCCTATATCTCAAATAATGGGCAGCCATTTTGAAAAATCCGCCATATTGGATTAACGCGTCATGATAGAGTGGTAGACTTTTCACCATCGTTTTCTACGGAACAATTTCAATAACAATCCACTCACAGAAATTGTATTACAATTAGTTATAGGTTAGCCCATTTTTTGAACTAATTTGACTAGACTACAACTGGAGTTCAACTTAACAAAAACAGACTTTACCGCAACGTTCATTCTTGTGATACTTTATTGGCCACTGATGCTAGTGATAGTCACTCCTTTACTCTACTAACACACTTTTGTTCCCTGTCCCAAATTGCCTCTTTGAGGACTCCTTTAGTACCTGTGGTTTAATCTAACTTCGGGGAAGGAAGCTGAGCATTTCATTCTGTAGCAGCGGAAAACACACTGTCCTGCTACACCCGTTCCTCAGCAGAAAGTGTCTCTTCACATGCCTGCTTTCCAATTGGATGACAGTTTTGCAGTGTTGTGTACCCTTGGCTCTTTGCCACTCGCCGCTGGTCCCAGGTGAATAAGGAAGCCCTCAAGGCGCCTGCTGCCCACTTACTCAATGGGGCATGTCCTCAACACTACTGGAGTACTAACAAATGCATGGAAGGCTGTGAAAGGACAGTTACCACCTAAGTATGCCGCTTGTTAAAATGCACAATTGTCAGAGCACCTCTTCAGTGCTTGAGGGCCATAAAATGATGCCGGCCTGCCGACTCCTTTAAA
This sequence comes from Calotriton arnoldi, assembly GCA_963921515.1. Lineage (NCBI taxonomy): Eukaryota > Metazoa > Chordata > Amphibia > Caudata > Salamandridae > Calotriton > Calotriton arnoldi. The sequence continues at coordinate 1,204,518 of CAWUFW010000108.1, read as the reverse complement.
AGCCACTGGTAATCTTGAATTCCTCCGTCCCTTGGTATTGACATGCATTACCGAATATATTCTAGATCTTTTACTGTCGCTACACATTTGTGTCTGCTCTTATCATTAAAACAGTCATGGCCCATCTCCAAGTACAATGTTATCTCCTGCTGCTATGTAACCTCAGAAACATTTCCTCATGAAGCAGAAATTGGTCCCTTCCTACTGACAGCAGCAGCTTTTTAAGAAATTCCCGCCCCTGCTAAATGTCAGTGCACCAAAACGAAACTTTTAGTTGGCACGTATGTGTCTGGTCTAAGATGAGTAGGTCATTGCTCCATAACATATAATATTGACTTTTTCACATTGTCAGCAGCTGTTCAGAGCTGTTAGAAAGAGGGAGTACGGGATGTGACTGGGGTAATTCTTGAGCTGCTATTCAAACCCATTTGGAAAAAATGTTTACTGACAATAATTTAAAAAGCATTAGTGTCACAGTAAGTTAATCTGCAGCAACTAGTATACTTCCTTGTTGTCAAATAATGTTTGGAAAACTAAGCTATGCTCATGCAGATTTGGAGGTGTGCTTCAATGCATTGAACCACGCCCCAATACACAGCAGTAATTGCAAATGCCCTCGTCATTTTAAAGCAAACCAGGGTCTGGTATTGCAGTCTGTCTTACAACTCCACGAGTTGCAAACATTTATGAGTGTCAAGGGCAGCTCGGCCTTGCTTCCATATAAGACTGATAAAATTCTCTCCATTTTGTGCTAGATAATGGGGCCTGCTGTTTACTATGGTTCAAGGAACTATAGTGATTTAAAAGTTGTTATATTATAAAAATTATGATTACAGCTGGGTCTGTCTCGTTCAGCTCGTTTAAACGGGAACTGGTACTAACCACGATACAACACAACAAAGCGCTTTCTGCAGCTCACACTGTATCAATCTTTCAGAAAATAATGCAAAATTGAATAAAGTATGTTAAAATCCCTTTCATCGGGGGTGTCTAATTGTTGGTCCAGCAGAGTCCGAATTTATGCACTATTTAATTTTTGTGTAGCTGTATAAAATATTAATTTGTCTCATGTATATCCTTAACATTAAGTATAGATCCAATTCCTACTCACAAATGAGGGCACCATTGCTCTTTCTAAGTACCTTTCAACAGATTTGCCTTCGTCAATGGACGTAGCAGGAGAAAATATATTAACGACCTTTCGATATTGTCAATGTATAAATCAAATGGGTCAGTGCATCAGCGTACACGTTAGAAGTCTGTGGCTTAACACAGCAAGGCAGATCAGCTTCATTGCAAAATCCTTTTTGTTTAAATATTAGTGAAGCAATTTGATTTTTGTGTTAACAAGACTATTTTCACCATTCTGCTGCATAGCTGCTGCGATATGGACTAGAAAGGCGTGACAAACCATTGATTGTCACAATTGTAATCTAGTGTTGGATGTTTTAATTAACAAGCCCTGCATTAGAAGAAAGCAATTTTAAACATAAAAGGGTCTAGGCACAAACTGCGTTTGCAGTATGTTTAGTGGCACTACAGTAGTCCTACTCACTTGCTACAAAATGCTATTCACAAACCCACATGTGGAGACCTCTGCCACCACCTCTCCTATCTATTCTATGCAATATCTCCGCGCACACTGTAGAGATATCCACACATGTAAGCCTAAGTTATAGTAGCAAATGTGGGGAGGAGGGTTACAAAATGGGCAAAACTTACTACTAAGGGCCCGATTCCGATCTTGCTCGGATGGCCTCCGAATCAGATTTGGCTTTACCGGACCCGATTCGTAGCCCTTGTTTACGAGCGAATCGTACACAGGTCCGAACGACCAAGTACGATGCAAAGTTCGCGTACGCGCCGTCCGAATCGTTTCCGGACCCGAACCGCTCCGTACGTCTTGTTTGTAGACGAATCGTGCCGCGCAATGGAGCCGATTTCCGAATGAGCGAGTACGATGCACGATTCGGACAGCCACTTCGCCTCGGTCTCAGCGAGACGAAACGGCTGTCGGAAGCGTACTTTGGGGGACGTACCAGTCCCCCTTCACCTGGGGCCCTCCGAATCTATCACGGGGGGTGCCCATGGGTCCCCCCGATCCAAGCATGCACAGTGTGGAGGGCACCATGGGGTGCCCGCCACAGGGTGTACGCTTTTCCCCACCCACCACTTTTCTGCTATGGGAGCCTGTGTATGCGTCTGTACATGGGCTCCCATAGAGTTCAATGGGAGACTGAGTGAACCGAGTCAGTAGGCATACAGCAGCATCGTACTCGCTCGTTCGGACTCCCGGAGCACGTCTCGCTCGGAAAGCCCCCCCGGATCCGAGTCGTACGGAGGGCTTTCCTAGCGAGATCGGAATCGGGCCCTAAATGGGAGGGATATAGGAAGTAATGAGGGATTTAGGAAGTAGTATGGAGGGGTTTAGGGAGGGACAGACACATTCTCAAAAAGAGTAATTCCATTGCTATTCTAAAGCTACTACAGCGAAGAAGGTCCTAAAACAGTTGTAAAGGGATTCCCGCTCAGACCTGGAGTACATCCAGTAACACACATGGCCAACCACTGGAACTGCAGCTACCTTCAATAGAAAATAATTGAGGCAGGGACTCAAAATAAACCCTCATAGGAAATAATGTTACAATAAATTAACTTGTTTTGACTTTTAAAACACACATATACATATTATTTAACATTATATATAAAAGATAAATATGATTTTAACATAAATGTTTAAATAAACTTTTACAAATGTATAAATAAGTTAATATATACATAATTGTAACTTTCAATATTTGTAAAAAAAGCATTAATTAACATATACTCTATATATAACTTTCAGTATTTTTAATGCATAATAAATACAAATAAAAATGTTACTGTAGGCGTTTTTGTTTTTAAATAAATCTTTAAATAACTAATTATACTCTAAATAAATATGTTTACTGATTAATTTTTAATAGGCTTAAGGTAAGTTTATACATTTATAGAGCTGTTTTAGAATAATATTTAACATTTTTTTTTTTTTTTAGCTTAATACGTTTTTTTACTTTTCCCTATACTTTACCATGGAGAGAACCACCATATGCATGTGAAAAGTTACTTGGAGTAACTTTACACTGTTAAATTTTACTAAACCCCTTGGCTTCAGGGGGTTCGGACAAGTAAGACTACAGTCTGGAGTAATTCGAAAGTGAATGAGTAAAGTTACACATGAATAAAACTACACATGTAAATTTGACTTTGTGAATAGGACCCAATATTCTTATATCTACAATGCTTTTTAATACTGTTACTTACTATTTGCTCCACTGTCCCTTATTTTTGAGATGCAGTCTCCAGCTCAGTCTTACAAAAGGCTTTTTGGTGTACTGTACTGTTACTGTGACTCTCAATGTCTTTTAAATGAACGTTTATTTATGTGAGGGATGTATTCTGAAATTAATCAAACTGGGACTCATTTTTCACCATTTGTTTTGCTCTTTGTCCACCATAACCTGTCTGCCTTACTACAACTGAATTATATTCAAATGCACTTGTAATAAGGCAGGAGGATATCCATCACATTTGAGATGGAGTACCCGGCCTCCAAACTCTAATTCAAGGACTTGGACATTTTCAGTTGTATGGCACATTCTATTGTTCATGAGGTATAACTGAGTGTGTCTTAAAACAATAAAGATATCCAGAATTTATTATTTAATTCTGTTAGTTAACATAATTATCAGACTGCTTAAAATAATTTTTATTGTCACTATCAAGCAGTGAAACAAAGAGGTGTGGCTTCTCATATTTGTAAGCTAAATAAATGGGAATAACTGGTTTTAGTGTGGGGGTGTAAAGGGTATACTGGACGAGCAGACCAAGGGGGAGCTCATCTGAAAAGGGTATGCTGTTACTTCTATGCCTTTAGCTTGACCATTTAATTGAATGCCATCACTTCTACTGATGCAACTGTACTGTGACTAAAAATGTATTTAAATAGCAATATTACAATTTAATTTAAAAGTAATGATTAAAGGGTAAATCAATAAAGAAATTTCAGAGTAGATTCAAATATAAAAACAAAGGATTTAATGATGCATTTAAAACATGTGTTGCCCTGTAAACTTGTCTCTGACCTGCCATTGCAGTGTCTGTGAGTGCAGTTTTAAACTGTCATGTCAAGCTGGCAAGTGCACCCACCTTCCAGGCCCACACCTTCACTTTCTCTACATGTAAGGCACCCCTAAGGTAGGTCCAAGCAAGCCCCATGGGCAGAGTGCAATGTATGTGACATGTACTGGCGTGTTCTACACGTCCTGATAGTAAAATGCTGCCTGTTTCGTTTTTCATTATTGAAGGCCTAGCCCTCCCAAAGGGTATCATTGGAGCTGCCTTGTAACATTTTACAAGTGTAAGTTTCAATTGGGAAGAGATAGAGATTTGGAGTGTGGGCTCCCTGAGCTCAGAATGTAAAAATACATCTTTTTGCAAAGTTGGTTTTTAAATTGTGCTTGAAAATGCCACTTTTAGAAAGTGGGCATATTTTCTTGCTTTACCCTCCTGTGTGTCTGCCTGCCTGTGGAATCGACGTCTGGTTTAGACTGACAGGAGTTGTTTTTGCATTCACTTTAGACAGTCACATAAAGGGAGCTGAGGTGTACTCCGCATATCCTGATGGGTCTTCCTGAGCTAGAGTGGTGGGAGGAGTTGTCACTGACACCTGAATAGGGCTGTGCCTGTCCTTTCACAATGCTGTCTCAATCCCCCTGGAGTGTGTCTGGAGCCAAGGCAGGGCAAGGCAGGAACTTGTGAACTACAAAGACTTTTCTTTGAAGTATGCCTATTTCAAAGGCCAAAAGGGGTATAAGAATTAGACCTAAAACCCCAAACTTTTAGAACACTTCTGGACTGAGGACGCTGCCTGGAAGAAGAGCTGTCAGGAGGAGTACTGCACCTTTGCTGTGTGTTGCTTTGTTGGGTTGGCCTGCAGTTGCTGCTTCTGTCTGTGGGCAGTGAAAGGACTGGACTGTCTTTCTATCCTGCTTGTCAAAGGTTCTCCAAGGTCTTGTGTGTGGTTGCCTCCAGTTTTCATAGAGATCCCCGGGACATCAAGGATCTCTAACTACCACCTGACTTGGGTGCTCTAAGTGACAGGAGGGTGCCAATGATGACTGAGGTCTGAGTGCGATGTTTTCTATGAGCCTTTCACATACTCACTGCACTCAGCTGCTTCATTGCCCTGTGGTTTTCACCAGGACTCCTGCTCTACAACCAGCACTCGTGCTCCACAACCAGTGCTCCTGTTTCTACAACCACCAAGGACGAGCGCCTGGGATTGTTGGTGTCGGTTATGAACATTGCAGTAAGTCACTGCCGTACTGCCGAGTGTGAACCAGCGCCTGCCGGTGAAGAGGATCCCAGCGCCAAAGTTCCAAACAGAGACCCTCACCTGCGGCTGTCCTTGCTGCCCTTACCAGCGCAAGGTACTGTGACACACAGACCCGCGCAATCCCAGCCACTCGAGGGTACCCTGCCTGCAACCCCCTATCCCCAGAGACTGACTTGAGATCCCCGGGCGGAGCAGTTCCTAATCTCCCCATCCTCGGAAGCAAGACAGCTGCAAGGTAGGAGACGGAAGCCTGAAGAAGTACTGTAAACTTCTGTAAAGGGAGTGCCCGCACTTTGTGCTCCAATCCGTAAATCTGTAGAGGAACATCAACTGCTGTTGAAAGGCGCTAGCACTGCTAGCGGAGCTTACTACAATGTTTGGGGCCAAGCTACTCTTCCTTTACTTCTAACCCGAGTGATTCTAACGTGTTTCTTTTGCCCTCCTTGCACCGACTCCCTAGATACCATAATTGCTTTGTTAGAAACACATTAGCTTCAAGAGTCATCGTTATCCATGCCATGGGGAGTGTTTATGTAAAACTAAGTACAATGAAAGCATCCTGCTTGAAACAAGTTACATCTATACTTATGTACTTATGTATGTTGGATTTTTGTCATTTTGGTCTTGTCTTGTTTCGATAAAGAGTGGCTATTTTTCTGAACTGGTGTGGTGTCCATTTGTAGTGTTTTCTCTGTGTTGCTGTGTGTTTTATGTGCAAAAACTTTCCACATTACCTCTGAGATAAGCCAGACTGCTGGGGCCAAGCTACCAAGGGGGTGAGCAGGGGTTCTCTGGGTATGTAATTCCCTTATCCTGACAAGAAGGAAGAGTCCCTATTTGGACAGGGTACATACCATTGACAACTAGAGACCCCCATTTCTAACAGTAACATATTGTGTTTTCCTTTTCCTTATTTCCAACTCTCTACACCATTATGCCTCCCTTTGAGATGTGTTCATTTGTGCCTTTCACTGTTGACTGGCTGGCCTTCTAAGAAGGTGATGAATCACAAGATACTGCCTAGGACACTGAAAGCTCTCTTCTGCCTAATTTCATACCTAATGTTCTTTGACATATCAACAATACAGTTCAGGGTCGGCTTCAGAGGTTGTGGCGCCCTGTGCGACAATATTTGTTGGTGCCCCCCCACTCTTAAACAAACATTATTTTTTTGTGTTGAGTTGTACGGTTTCTCAACCACATATTAAATATATACAGGATAAATTTTACAGTATATAAAATGTATGCTCAAATATCATGTAAATGAAATAAGGATTAGATGGGGAACAGATGTTATGGCACCATCAGTCGCACACACTTCAGCTACAACCCAATTGTGCCCCGCTATAAACACCTGGATGCGATTCAATCCAAATTATGCACTAGGCAAGCGTAATATGCTGCCTAAAAAATGTTTTAAAAAAGGAACATCCCTCATAGGGAATGCAAGATTAAGTAAAGCATGTGAAACGTAAGCAGAACAACATGGTTACCTTAACAGTTTTACACTCATTATTCAGAAATCAATGAGTTTTTTTACGTGAAAAGTTAAGGACATGTCTACAGGGCCCGGAAGGGACCCGTTTCAATGTCCATTGCGTATATCCTTACAAAATGTGAGCAGTATGGTTTAAAAAGACTACATCCCTGAACACAGAGATTTTATAAACTAAAATAAGGAACACAGCTGATAAGGATCACATTAAATGTTTACCACTCTATTTATCAACCAGGTATTGCAGTCCCACCCGGGGGAAACAATACTGTTCAAAGAAAGACGAGAAAATGAAAGTAGCGCTGCACTGGCAAACTCTGCAAAATGGCGCGAATGTGTTTAAAACCAATCTTGCCACTTTGCGACTGCTCTGTCATGCTTTATTTAGTTATTTATTTCTTTTTCGTATTTTGAACCTTTTTTCTCTTCATCCTGAGGGTGCACTTTTTTTATTTATTTGAGTTTTATATAGCGCTGGCTAGACCCGGAGGTATCAGAGCGCTTTACATAAGGTTCCACAAAATTACAAAATTACATCAGTTACAAATTACATCAGTTACTAGAAAAACATTTCAAGAGCGTAGAAGACTAAATAAATAGAGCTTAGAAGGGTAAGGGGTGGAGGTAAAGGGGTAGGAGGGCGATAAGATGGGGGTAGGATGGAGAGACGAAGGAGAGTCTGCCCAAAGTCCGGCTGGGTAGGTGACGGCCGAGGGGGAAGTCCACAGCCCATCTCCTCTATAGCCATCAGGTAGCTCCACCCGGCATCAGCCAAACAGCTAGGTCTCAACGGGAAAACAATTAGGGAGCAAAGAGGAGGGATAAATGGAGCGTAAAGGAGAAAGTGGATGGAGTAAAGGGGTAGGAGGGAGAATATGACGGAGAGACGAAGTAAGGTCTGCCCAAAGTCCGGCTGGGTAGGTCATAAGGTTACACAATGAGGATCAGAGTTACAGGCTAACATGTTACATTAGTTAAAAGCAATCAAAACTTACTAACCAAAGAAAAAGGGCAGAGTTACAGAAAATTTGTCATAGGAGGGGGAGGGGAAGGGAGAAACAGGGAGACGGGGAGAAACTGTGCCCAATGTCCGGCTGGGTAGGTGGCGACCGAGGTGATGAACCAGGGCCGATCTCCTCAGTAGCTGAACCAAGCAGCTCCACCGGGCGTCGGACATAATGCTCGGACTCCGCTGTCAGGGTAGTGAACTGGTGTACTCAGAGAGTGTCAGAGTAGCGCGGGGGGTTGAGGGGGGTGCAAAACCATGGAACAGGAACACAAGGAACGAGGCGAAGAGGTGGGAAGGGACAGATTCCAAGGTCGGAGCTCCTCGTGGTGAAAGTCTCCCCTGGCGGCCATCTTAAGGTCAGGCAAGGAGTTAAAACCCCTGTAGGTCCCCACATCCGGGTCCTTTTCACGGATTGCTGAGATCATTCCTGGGGCCCTGCTATTACTGCTTTAATGGGCCGCAGAGGAAAGCGTTGCAGAGAAGAAGCAAAACCAGTATAGAGTCTCACTGGAGGGTCAGGTGGGGGGAGGGAGCGCCACCATGTTGGTTGCCCTCAACCCATCTGCCTCCAGTCAACCCATTCCTCCTCATCCAGAGGACTCTGTACTACTCTCACCTGGCTGTGTGCCACCTAAGTGGTCACCAGCTGTGGTAGCGGTCTGCTGTCCCAGGCTCCAAGCACTTCCGCCCAAAGAGCAGCTAGTGGGCGGCGTTGTATTCCTCGCGCATCTTCCCTAATCAGTGCCCTCTCCTCCGCTCTGGCCCATGCATTAACATACCTTTCCCAGGATCCCACCGTGGGGACTTTGAAACAGAAAAATGTAAAAAAAAGACATTTCCAGCAAAAGTGTTTCTTTCTTTTTTGGGTCCATTTCACAGGGGAACAAATGAAGGAAAGTAGAGGAAACAGAGGGTAAGAGACGTTTATTGAAGTCATGGATTTCAGCAAGTGAGGAGCAGAGAGAGAGAGACAGAAAGAGAGGGAATAAGAGGAAGTGGGGGGCACTGACAGTGGCAGAGCAGGAGAAGTGGACTGGTTAGTGGTCTTCTGAGTGGCTTAGTCACGACAGCAGGTTTATTAAGGTAAGATTACTGGTCAAAGTGTCCACTAACCATTCCACAGACTTAGTAATTTTTAATTCAGTCTCATATTTTCAGAATCAAAACAGTTTCAATCCTGATTATTCACAATGAAATCGTTATTTATCTGATACTACTAACCAGCATTAGCAAACCCATTAGGTCTGCCTTGTTTTAGCCATATCTTCGTTGTCGTATGATATGTTTGTATGCCGTAGCAGAAAACTCAAGAGAAAGGCACTCAAATACTGACTGGTCAAATGGTACAGCATGAGAAACAAAAGATTTAAGTTAATGTTTTAACCCACACCCTTAAGTGCATAGATCTCACCTCTCGGATACAATGCAGATGACGAATGGCGAGAACATGAATCAAAGCTGTGCCTGTCAAGTAATAGGAAATACAGAACAAGTGTACCAGGATACAACCGGGGTGAATCACGATTAGCACAAAGTTAAAAAATTTACATTCTCCAATGCCCGGTGCAGGACTCCGCCAATGCAGTGATATTGTTGCGAGCGGGTCGGGCAAAGTCATAGCAAACTTTTAATGTTCATGTGCAAGGTGCCTAGAATGCAGAACTTGTGATATTATGGAGGTTAAGCACACATGATGGGGGTGTTTCACCCGGCATCACAAGAGTAAACAGTCTGCAAAACACTAAGCAAAAGTGTTTCTTTCTTTTTTGGATCCATTTCACAGGGGAACAAATGAAGTAGAGGAAACAGAGGGTAAGAGACATTTTTTGAAGTCACGGTTTTCAGCAAGTGAGGAGCAGCGAGAGAGAGACAGGAAGAGAGGGAAAAAGAGAGGGGCAACTGACAGTAGCAGAGCAGGAGAAGTGGACACTTGACCACTAATCTTACCTTATTAAACCTGCTGGGCACCTAGGGATCTCACACGCAACAGAAGCAGGCTGCAGGATAGGCCAACAAGCCCTTGCCTTGACACTGACTCCTCCTCCGCTCTCAAACTCCACAGCACTCCAACTCAGCACGACTTTCACTGCCACGGGTCGTACTCGGGACAATAATGTTTGCAGGGCCGTCATTGGTAGTGCTTTCGCGCGCTACCAGTTTGACGGCCCTGGGCCCCAGACAAGCTAGTTTGCCTCTTCAGGTGGTGACAACACTGCGCATGGGCGGGCATAAGTTTGCTTCGTGATCTGTTTACTCTGTTATCTCTCTTCTATTTCTACAAGGATTAACATCATGGAAAAGAAAGAGGGCAACAGTGTTCAACAGTGCAGGCTTTTTGGAAATGCGACTGGCACCGATTTCAGAGCACAAATGGCGCCCCCCTGACTTTGGCACCCGGCGCGGTGGCACCGCTCGCACCACCCAACTGCCATGCTACTGGGTTGCTCGAGGCTAGACAGTGCCCTGCACAGAGTTGTAGACAAGGTTCTCTCTTGCGTAAAAAACGCCATAACATTTCACAAAATATCCGCTGCTCATGGAATTGTTGTTGGGCCATCTTGGGTTTTTTTTTTGACTACCTGAGTGAAAGTAGGTTATGGTACTCCTGTATTGTTGGCGCAATAATGTGCTGGTATAAGTATCACGTTTGAATCATGCCTTTACTTCAGTGTGGTTGAGGGTCTTTGACGGCCATTTTGTGAAATGTGCAGTCTAGTTATGGCGTTTTTTACGCGAGAGAACCTTGTCTACAACTCTGTGCAGGGCACTGTCTAGCCTCGAGCAACCCAGTAGCATGGCAGTCACCTTTTCACAGTTATGATCTCCTTCTAACATGATATAGTTTTTAGCCATTCCCCAAGATGGACCCACCACAATTCCATATGCAGCGGCCAATTGGAGAATAGCACAGTCCAGTTGTTACGCCTAGTCTGGACACAAGATAAAATAGCCTACTAATACGCCATGAGCAGGCGGCCCTTTTGTACTAATTACAGTCTTAGCTCTGAGAGCACAGTCGGGCGATGGCTGTTTTGAACGGGATTTATCTATTTTTGGCAGTTATGACTATCACCTGACCATGCGGGTGTATAGTCATTCGCCCAAGATGGCCCCTCTCGAATCCCAGGGGCAGCGGCCATTTTTGAAAGATACAGTCTAGTCTTTCACGTGAACATGACTGAGCACTTCCTGGACTACTTAATGGCCCCCGGGAGACAAACGCGGCAATATGCGGTCTCCAGGGATGCCATTAGGTGATTTTCCGAGAGGTGTGTTTTGACGAACTAAGTTTCACTAGACCAGTGTGGTCTCCTTCATTTTACTAAGGCACTAAAAAGGTTTCTATTTAATCTTCCTTCTAGGACAAGCCGCGGTACCGGGAGGGAACCTCCCCCGGCCCCTTTCTTCCTTAGGAAATCTAATTACCAATTCTATGTCCCTATTACCATTACAGGGTATGACTACAAGCCCCTCTATCCCTGCACATCATGAGGCAGATTTCTGCCTAAACAAAAGTATGTTACAAATATGGAATACGTTTACTTGTTATAGGTTGTCTGTCACGTGGTGTCTTCTTTTTTTCACGAGTGCCTTTTTGTAAATAACCACTTTTCCTCATAAGACATCGTGTGTGTAAAATTTCCTCCACGACGGATGATCGATTAAAGTAGATGATAAGTATACCCACTATATAGGAGTACTTTGATCGAGACAAGAAGCTGCATGTATTTAGGGCCTGCCAGCTCGGCTGGTAGGCAGACATTTTAAATTTTCCTTTTGCTTTATTTCCTACAGATACGGCGTGTCAGTGTATAACCGTATGTATTAAGTATTAGGTGTATACACACTAGGTGTGCACCTCATGGTTTCCTTGTCACAGGATTCATTAGGAGTGGAACGCACGGGGCTGGTCCTCGTGTGGTCCTGAAGAAGAGCTTGTAGGGGACAGCTCGAAACATGTCGACCCAATATTAGGGACACCATACTCATTACAGATAGGTCTTTCCCTAATATTAACCCCTGATTTTAAAGCATACCGACTAGGAGCAGGAATAAAACATTTGCTCACTAGCTAGGTATTTTTAACTTATTTTTTCCACTCCACATTACTGCACCACACATAATTTCACAACTAAAGTGCTCCTACGTAGTCCGCAAGTCGCAGCACGCCTCAATCCGCAGCGGATTGAGGAGACCCCAATGATGAAGCATGCCACCTAGGGGAAACCCTGGTGGGTGAAGGGACTCTAGAAAAGAATTTTTCTTTCTGGAAAGAGGGTTTTCAATACATGTTCAGTGGAATCCCTGTTCTCCCTATGGTTAGGTTTCTTATTCCGGTATTCCGGATGTTCTGGAACTGCATCATAATATTTATGACATTCTTGGTTTATTCAAATGTTGCTATGCTGCGGGTAAAGGTCCCATTACAAAAATGTAAGTAACTGGGTTATTAGTTGAGAGGCATGGGAGCCCCACTCAGGCAACACCACAATCCTTGTCAGGGTAAATAACAAAAGTCGCTACATTAACCTGTGCTGAAAGCTCTGGTAGCTTGGCGCAAAATAGTCAGGCTTAACTTAGAGGCAAAGTGTCAAGTTTTTATGCCGCACAGAAACAGTAATAAAGTAAAACAACAACACAAGAAAAATAGCAAGCCAATCTAACAAAATAGAGCAAATTTTAATAAATATGATTATACCAGAATGGCAAAAATCCAATCATTAGAACCAGAGAAATTCAAATGTAAAGTTTTAGGCTGATATAGTGCCTAAAAGCACAAACTGCCACTTGCGGGCATCTGGTCATGCTATCCTGGGGGAAAGTCCCAAGTTCAGGCCAACCTCAGTGAATCATGGGCCAGATATAGGAACCAAGTTTGTCTGGCTGAAAAAGTTCACTGTAAAGAGTTCTGTTAGCAGTGGGGAAGGCCACGAGGATCAAGTAGAGTGCTGCCGATGGTCGTCGTGGTAGCACGAACGTCAGGCCAGGCAGCACATGCTGCCTTTCTGTAGTGCGAGCAGTCAGTTGGGGATCACTGACAGCCGCTGCTGGAGCTTCATGATGGCAGTCACTATGGGCTGTCGTTACTGCATCATGAAGTGCAGATCTCGCATTGCTGGTCGCCGCTGGTGGTTGCTGTAATGCGAAGAGTTGAGTTCCATGGAGCTTTGTGTTAGCGGTCAGCGCGGGCGGCAGAATATTGATTCGTAAGGCCAGTTCATGGTTGCAAAGAGCCCAAAACTTCAGGATTTCAATTTTCTTCCCTGAGGAGCCCACTTGGAGGATCCAAGACCTGGGAGGCACCTCTTGAGCAACAGTAACTCACTCCAGCAGAGGATAGCAGGGCTCAGGCAAATCCAGTTGCACGTCCAGAGCAGCGGGCCACCTGGGCAGTTGCAGGGAAGCCTCTGAAACTTGTTGTATCCCTGCACTCAGACAGTTACTCAGGTAGCCTGGGATGAAGGCAACAGGCCCAGTCTTCCTTCTCAGAGAGCAGGGCACTCGTCAAGCAGTAGCGCAAACCTCTGGGGGCCGAGGCAGTCCTCAAGCAGGAGAGCAGTCCTCAGGTAGCAGCAGGACAGTCCTCTGGGGAGCAAGACAGGCCTCAAGCAGCAAGGCAGTCATCTGAGGAGCAAGGGAGTCTTTCTACTGTAAAATCCACAGGTCCAACAGTGTATTGAGTAGTTCTGGAGGTCCAATATTTATAGCTGGTGCCAGACTTTAAAGTAAGGTGATTCCCTATACTACCCTCACATCTGGTTGTGGAAAGTTCTTCCCTTCGCTTGTCAAGGCTCTAAGAAGTCTAGGGTGACAAAAGACTAGTGTCAGGTTCCTTTGTGTGTGCTGAAGGCAAGCCCTTTGAAGTGTAAGCAGGGCAGGGAAGAGCACAAGCACTTTACCACTGGTTAGCAGGGAAAAAGTTCAAAGAGTCTTAATGCCTACAAAAACAGGTTCAGTAAAATAGGAGGAGTGAAGGCAAAAATCTGGAGGAGTTCTTGCAAACAAAGGACCAATTCCAACAAGAAATATATGGCAATTGTTAGCATCTATATCATCCTTAAAATTAGAAATTTCCTATAATTATGATTTCGTAATAATGTCCATTAAATTAAAAAATATAGTAGTGTAATAAAAAAATAAAATTGATTAAAAAATAACTACAACTCAGAACATATTGAAATTAATTAAAGTAAATACATAGTAGCCAAAATTAAAAGAAGAATCTATTAACAGATTTATTATTTGGTTTTAAAAAGCCTTGCTTGATTTTTTATGTGACTATGGTTACATTTAATCAAAAGAAGGAAAGCAAATGCTTTTGTAAAATACATATGAAGAAAAGAGAAATAGTTACAGTATTGTTACTGACTACGTTAAGAGATAGGGCTGTAGCTATCTGAAGGAGCAAGGACAATATTTGAGTTAAGCATAATGTAACTTTAATTGTAAAGTTAAGGAATTAGGGTACTTTTGAAACAGTCACAGCAATGGCACTGTTAAAGGTAAGTGGTAGAATGAAATGCCATTACCATGTACTGATTAGGGCTTGGATTAATATTAGGTTGAATAGGTTGATATGAGAAAGTAAATAGGGTGGCATTCAAAGTACCTGCATTCAAAGTGCTGACATATTTTGACTCAAAGTGTCATGTTTACTTCTGAAGGTCACATCCTTATAGTGATAAAGATCGGTGACAGGCAAGTGAGTATGTCTTAGATAGATTCTGCTAATTCAAAATGAATAGAGCGCTCAACAAGAAGGATTGAAACATTCATCACGTTTAGGGAAACTGAGTGTAAATGACCCCTGGTAGAGAATGTCACATGCAATTTCAATTGCTCAAATAAACTAAAGCTCAATGAATTTGAGCAGTAATTGAGCGAGATCAATTAATTGAATCTTTGTAAATTACCCAGTCAATGCTCATCTCCACTTACTAAAAATCTTTCCTAATTAGTAACATCATTTGCATATTTGTGAGGGTACGAGTTATAGCTACTTCAGTGCATGGGTTATGGTTACTATTTTCGTGGTTTTGTTTGTTTAAAACATTATATTTTAATTGACATTGTTACCTAACTATAACATCCCTTTAACCATTGTTTTTTTCAGTGAAGACACACACGCGCACACACACACGTATATAGAGCAAAACACATGTCAGGGGTTGCTTTTATTCATTCCAGGTTAGCTTGGGTGATATTTTACCTGTCCAAAGTTGTAATAATGTGCCTTGAGTGGTAAACTTGTGTGTCATTTTTCACTCTCAAGCTCAGCATGGATGGCACTGTGCTAATCCTATGCTTAAAATCGTTGCTAGAGGAACAGACATTTGCAAGGAGCAGATTCAGAGTGATTGAGGAGTTGTAGGGTGCTCCAAGTAAAGGAGTTGCTCTCCACCTAAACTTGGGAACTACCCAGAGTTCACTGCTTCCTTTTTTGCAGATGGATGGATGGATGGATAATATAGATCATTTCAAGGAACGTTTACGATGCAAAAAGCAAGCAGGAATCTTTTTAAAAGAAATGGATTCATGGGCTTTGTTGTGAATAAAATATATTTTCTTGCGGCATGAGTTGTGGAGGCAAATACTGAGGTTGGACACTTGTAGCAGACAAGTATTAGTAAATTAAGAGGCTAATAATAGAATGGCAGTAGGTAATAGTAACCCAACCATAAGATACCTAAGTGTACTAAGCACTAATTACTGGCAAATGTATGTGTCAAAATATCCCAAGGTGAAGTTCCTGTAAGGCTCATTCTACCATTGACAATAAAACAATAAACAATAAGATAGACGGAGAATATAATGAATACTTCTCAATTATGTCAAGGTATCTGCTCTTTATTTACAGGTTTATAAAATGGGAGTAGGAAGCAATGCATAAATATACATATTTTAAAGGTAGTCACGATAAATAATCAAATCTTGTTTCTGCTCTTTTATGATTTAAGTAGTGGTGAGGCCCATGGAAGAATACACTACCTTATGAATCTTAAGACTAAAGGAGGATGCAGTGAGGACACTGCATACATTCTCAGCTCTTAAGGAATCCGATGAGTTTTCACAAAATAACACCATACTGATAGCTGGCAGCCTCTATGTCAGGATCCTGAGATGATGCTCTCCTTCTTTGCTCCTCACTACCATTAACTACCATTAACTGCATTTGCTAGGGCTGACAAGAATTGCTATTGCTAGCGAAATGTACCCTGGCCTTCCAAAACACCCACTGAATCACTTGCAGCATCTCTACAATGCGTAAACATGCTTCTTACACACCATGAGTTTTGCAACCACGCATCAAGGGTAGTTGGTTTTCTGGACCCAAATTCAAGTCTCTGTGTGCTGTGCACAGAACTTCTTATCTGTGATGTTCCCCAGTTCTCAGCAAACTCAAACAGTATCCACCAATCAGAAACGTGTGTTAGAGGCTTGTGTTACACCCCTGGCATTCACTGCCATTACCCCCAGGTCACTTATGTCCTTGTCCCATTCATCAACAAAGTTGAGATAACCATCTCCCGACAGAATAAAAGAGCAGAGGAATGCTGGGATTAACCCCGCCCCTCCCACTGGGAGTACATAATCAGCACTTACCCAGCATTCCGCCTGTTCTTTTTTTCGGTCTGTCGACAGAAGTGAGGTGTGGATGCTGGTGCTGCTCCTGCTGGGCTTGGGTGGCTTTCCTTCTTGGTACTCCCCGTCCGGCTGCCTGGCTGTTCGGTTGGGGTGTCTGCTGTCCGGCCTCCCGGCCTGCCAGGCTTGCTGGGAGGCTGGATTCTTCGTGACCGGCTCTTGTGTGTCGGCCGGCCCTTTGCAGCTTGTGCGCTGGCCTCCGGAGTCTCTTCCTGGTTGATGGGCGCGTCTTCCTGGGTCCTGGACCAGTGGCAGACACGCCACGGTTGCATCCTGGATGTCCACCCGGCCCTGGCGTGGTTCCTGGTGGTGCGCCTTGGGCTGCTTGGGAGGAGGGGACCTTGTTCGTGTCTCCCGGTCCCCCTCCCGGGTGAGTACAGCGTAGCGGTGTCTGTATTCCCCGTTCTTTTGCCCCTGGTGGTGTGTGCATTCGTTAGGGGGTCTTGCCTCCTCTGCCCAGGGGGGGGTTTCCGATGTGCTGCATTTCCTTTGCTGGCAGGCTGGACTTCTGAGACTCGCGACGATGGGTGCCTGTGGCGCCTGGAGGTGCCGGGGCTTGTGCATGCTCTTCTCTTCCTTCCACGCGTTGGTGGTGGTATTGGTTGTGGTGCTGCCTTTGGTGCTGGGGACGCCAGTTCGGGTTGTGTCATGGGCTGGTTCTGGGCTCTCCCTTTTTGTCTGATGCGGTCTACCTGCCATAGCGCTTCCCCTGTGTCCCTGCGCATTCTGTTCCTGTCCTAAGGGGCGTTTACTGGGGTGCTGGCATGCAGTTGCCGGGGGATACCAGGTGTTGGTCCCGGTGCCTCCTGCGTGTGTCGCTTGTACTCTGTCTCTGGGCTCCTTCGTGTGGGGCTGGCTGGCTGGCACGGTGTTTGGCTGCTTGCCTCTTCTATGCTGTGTGCTGCCCTGCCACCGTACCGTCCTGTCTGCCCCAGCTCTCTCGGACGTTGGAGTGGGTCTGGTCTGATTAGTACCTGATTGTGAGTCCTCCTGGGACTGCCTGGTGCTGTGGGCTTTGCGGCCTCCTCTTTTTTGCTCATGTCACTGGCAGTTGTGCTGTGTTGTGTTCTGTGCGCTGCACTGTTCCTGCATTCTGTGGGTTACATGCCGTGGTCCTTGTGTTCCCCTGCTGCACTCTCTGCCGCACTTGGGTGCGCTCTGCTTGCCTCTCCGGATTTGCCCTGATGACTCTTCGGGCCTTGGCTTTGCGGTTTCCTGTGCAGGCTGTTTTCTGGTTTGCTTCGGTGGGTGCGGCCGCGGCCTTCTCCTTGGGTCTGGCTTCGCCCGTCCGCTGGTTCCTCCTGCCGTGCTGCACGGTCGGGGGTTGCTCCTGCTGCGGCCCCCTTTCTGAAGGATGCATTTGCTTGTTGGCTGTCTCCTCCTGTTGCTCGGCTGGTGCTGGTGTGCTGCCCCTGCTCCCTTCATGTCCCGTTCACGCTCTGTGGGCTTCTGTTCGGTGGCTGTGTTTCTGGTTTTGGTTGGGGCGCCATGTAGCCAGGCCTTCTGTGTGGGTTTGTGGCTGGTGTGCGTTGAACTCCTGCTCTTCTCTGTTCTTTGCTGTGTGGGGTGGCTGGGGGTCTGCCTCTGGTTGTCCGTTGGGGGCCTTGGTGCCCCGGCCCCATCGCGGCCTGGCTGTGTGCTGTGGGTTGGTCTTTTCTGCCCCTGGTGTGCCTAGCGCCCGGGCTGGTTGCTCCTCCTGCCCTGGCATGGTGGCTGGTGGGGCGCCTGGGGCACGGGGGGGCGTTGTTTGTTTCTCCCGTCCTCCCCCCGGGTGCATTCCCTGTGGCAGTTCACCTGTTTTGCTCCTTTTTCCGGTAGTCCCTGGGAGTCCGGGATTCCTGCCGCTGCTGTTTGGGCCGGGATGTCTTTCGCTGGTGCTGTGTCCTGGTAGTTGGCGCCTGGTCTCCTCTCTTCCCTGCGGTTCTCCCTGTTGGGGGTCCGCCTGGGTTCCTGGTTCCGGTTGCTTGGCCTTGTGCCTGTTTTCCGCCTCCGGCCTTTCCTCCCTGGGGGCTCCTGGTCTCGTCTGGTCTCCGGCGTTTGGCGTGGTCGGGCCTGGTTCTGGCCTGAGTGGGGAGCCGCCTGGGCTTTCCTGCTCCTGTGGGCTTTTTGGCACCTGTCGGTCGCCTTCCTCGGCTCTGCGTCCTTGCCTGTGCGCTCTCTGGGTGTCCTGGCGTGGGGCACCGATGGTTTCAGCTCAATTCTTGCATGCACTCCTGGGCCTGCTCTTGCCTGCCGTTCTGTCTTCCCCCGTTTTCCCGGTGCTCCTTCTTCGTTGGCCCTTCTTGTGGCTGGTGACCTTTCCGCCCTGTTTGCCCCCAGGCCACATCTGGTACTGTGGTGTTTGTGTTGCCACTGTGGGGGTCTGCCTTCCTTGCTGCTGGTTGTCCAGGGCCTGGTGCTGCTTGTGCCTCTGGCTTCTCTGGTTTCTTCGGTTCCCGGTCTGTTGTTTCTCTGCCGGCGGCTCTGTTTTTCTTTGGCTGTTGCCTCTGTTGTGTTTTCGTCTGGCCTGCGGTGTGGTCCAGTGGTTCTGTGCTGGGGTTCTCTGTCGGCCTCCCTGCCTTTTGCCACGGCCTGTGCGCTGCGGGGGGCTTCTGCCGGGTGCAGGTTGGGCCACTGGGTCCTCCTGCCTGGGCGGGTTGCTTGGCTTCGGTCCTGGCTTCCTGGTTCTTTTTTGCTGGTTGTGGCTGTTTCTTGCTGCCCAGGGGTTTTTCCCCTGCTCCTGCCCACCCTTGGTGCGTGCTGGGCCATGGAGTTTGTGTGCCTGTGCGGTCCGTTTGGCTTCCGCCCTGGCTTCTGTTGCCTCTCTGGCTTCCCTGGTTTTGGGGGTTCGTTTTTCCCTCCCCTTGGGGTTGGGGGTTTCGGGGTTGTGGCCGTTGGCCCTGTCCCGCCCCTTCCGTGCCTGTGCGGTTCCGGGCTGTTGGTCCCCGGTCTTTGCTGTCCTCTCTGTTGTTTGGTCGGCTGTCTGCCTGGTCTTTCTGGGTGTCTTTGTGGCCTTGGGTGTTGGCCTCCCGTGCCCCTGCTGCTTTAGAGTTTCATGTCGGGCCCTAGTTCTGTTTGCGGCCTTGTTCCTTGTGGGGCGTTTGGCCTCCTGGGGTTCTGGTCTTGTCATAAGGTTTCTGCACATACACAGAGCTATGCACAGGAAAATGGGACCCCGGAATACAGTGGTTTGCCACCATATACCGTAGCACCCAAAAACCCCAACCCAACTAGCTTAGCATCCCATTAGCACCCAAGTACTAATGTTTGGACAACCCAGAACACGGTATCTTTATCTCAGGACTCGCAGAAGCAAGAACACTCTTTCGTCACTCACTCGTACTTGTCCACAAGATGCGTAGGAAGAGACACTGGATAGGTTAAAATGTTTATTCCAACTTACGTGCTCTAATGTACAGTACACGTGTCAGTACTAATAGCATAATGCATATGACTAATATAAGCAACATGGTTACAATTCCATAGAATACAAACGGGGAAAGCATCTCAGAGCTCAGTGGATAAACGTATAAATAACATTACCACCCTCCCCTTGCAGTAAGATAGTTTATTATAATAATAGAAGACCTCTGGGCTTTGACTAGCGAACCCCCATACCTCAGTCTCTAGATGCAGAATTACATCAGCAGGACATCATAGCTCTTCTCACTGAAAGGGATTTCTCCAAGTGTGTTTAGCGCTAGGAAACCGCAGTATTAAAAGCACACAAAATTCTTCATGGCAATTGCACCCAATGTTATGTCTGGGTGCGCGGGACTGGCCATATCAGGAAGAACCAAAATACATTGTTATGCGACCTTGTACATGTTTGTGCAGACAGAGCCCAAAAAGGTGAACAACAGAAAATGCAGACAGTGCAAAAGAACTTGGCACGAGCAAAGGGCGAGGGAGGCCCGGCTCAGTGTAACGTGCGCAAAGAAAAGCAGCATGGCAGCCAGGCCTAGGCCAACATAACAAGGCAGGTGACAATCCACAAGACACCCTCCCCTGGTCAGTCCAGCGGCCAGGACAGATGCCCATCTGAGGAAAAACACAGCCGTTGGAGCACAGGGAGCGCCCAAACGGCGAAGGGCAGGTCAATCCATGAAAGTGTAAGTGCAGAGAAAAGCCATACCCTCCAAGAGTTCATCATTGGAATTGTCAAAAAACATAGATGCCATCCAATCCATGAGATCAAAAGAGCAGGAATGCTCCTCAACAAAGGGAGCATCCAGAAGCAATGCGGGACAGCTTGCGTGATGATCGAAACAGCTTCGTTGTAGGAGATCCTGGGCAGCCGCCCAGATATCCCATTGCGCCAAAATCCCCAGTGCAGCCGCACACGCCATACAGCCAGCAACGGAACAGTCCTGCTCATGGGCCTCTAAGGGACCCATCAACTGAACAAAATCCGGAACAGACAATGACGAATTGGAGAGGCAATAATCCAGAGTCCAGGTGAAAGGACAGCGGACACAAGTCATCACAGGTTGCACGCAAGTGAAATACGCAAAGCGAAATGAAAGAGTATATGACACACTCAGTGTCGCCAATGGCAAGACACCAAAACCGGCCAAAAGGCGCTCACGGAGCAGCTGGAGGCGTTCTGGATCGAGCAGGTCCCATCGGGGAGCAGCCATTGCGCAGAAAGCAAAGTAAGAGCAAGACACCAGCCGCTAAAGCGAGGATCAATGGGAAACCGCCAAAGACACTGGAAAAAATAGAATGTATGAAAGCCGGGATGGCACCAAAAATAGTTTGGAAGGAGGACACCAAGCCCGACCCCACGACCTTAAAAAAGTGTACTAGGCCTTCAGTGTTAGATGCGTTAAAAATACGATGTATTAACTCCCCAAAATGTTGGGGGAGATTAGTGTTTAAAAGGGCCTGTATTTCACTGTGGGTACTCGCCACCTGGAGAATGAATGTCTCCCGGGCGGACGTGAGTATAACTTCCTCGTTTAATAATAGTGCCTTTATTCTGCTCAGTCTATTGAAATCAGCTTCCATGGTAGGGATGGAAGGCCAAATAGAGATATCAACCTTGCCATGAGGGGGAGGAAAAAGCACATTTTTGCAGCAGACAACCCTGTGCGAAACTGTTACAATGTAAGGAATGCCAGCTTGCAGGCCACAACAGTTTTCGTTATTTAAAAGTAAATAACTACCATTGGAAAGGAGAGTGAAAGTAGGTGAAATAACAGGAGCAGGAATACCTTTCAGCACACAAGCAAGATTAGGAGCGGAAACGCTACATGAGCCATGCAATTTAATGTGTTTACAAATAAGCGAATGACCCATAGTCGAGTCGCAGTACTCCCCGTGAGAAAGACTTCCTTGCCGTCCCGAAGGCATTTATACATGAAAGGCAAGGACCAGAGTTCATGCAGGAAAGCACTGCCCAAGGGCCGGTAACGGCCCACAGGATAATGTTTCATGCACGAGTCAAATTCAAATAAGGAAAAAGGTAAAGCGATAACCCCATGAACTAGCCACACAGCAGAATCGAGTTCTGCAACAGAGAACGGCAAAGGATCCATCTTTTCGATATGTAATAAAGTGTAAGTTGCATCTTTCATGGACATAAATTGCTGTTTGTCAGTTAAGTTAAAAGGTAGAAACAAGGCAGAGGTGTTCAAAAAATGCCAAGGAACTTTACCTAACTTGAGCGTTTGTAAAGTCCATGCAAACTGCATAACCGAACGCAATTGATTCTGACCATGATATAACACAGAAACATCATCTTGTACAATATCAACAACAGAGGACACGATATTCTCCAAAGTATAAATGCGAGAAGACAGGGTATTAATACTATTGTCAACAACAGCAAGCACCTTTTCCAAATTTGCTTGATCTATTTCCCGAAGACGGGAAGCAGCTTCCATTTGTGATAGCTTCCAGAGTTCATTATATGTTTCATAAATGAATCTTTTAGGTCGGGGACCACGAGGTCCCAAAACAAAGTCGGACAGATCAATATTGCCTGAAAGGAGGGACAAATGTTGTTTAACAGAATGGAGGGACGAATGTTGCAGCCATTGTTTGCATAATTTACCAACAGAATATGTAGTGACAGTACGGGAATCAGTAAATCTCGGATCAGGCCTATCCTGTGTGTAACTAGCTCCTGAGTCGTGAAAACGCATTTGACATGCATTAGATGATATAGGCCATACCAACCAGGGTGACTGATCTAGCTCAGAAACATTATACGAATTATTTTGTAACAGAGCCTGCAGGGACACGAGGGACATATTGAATCGTGAGCTTTCATTGGGAAAACTCGACAGGGATGGTATTGATGGAGTATTCAATTGTTTAGTGGTTGCTAAGCCCCAACATGTAGTCTGATAGATGGAGACATTGAGGAACATAATTTGGGCAGGGATGAGGCAAGCACGATGTAATGCCTCGGTTCCCTGTACCTGCCATGGCTTGGAGCCCCAAATAGATTTTAAATCCACTGTATTATCCCAGTACTCATAACCTCCCACAGCTAGGGCACTTAGAAAGGAACCTGAATAAAGCAATTTGGTGTGTGTTAACATAATTTTCTGAATTGATGTGTTATTAAGTCTAAAATAATAGGATGCAGGGTTCGACCGATTAAAATCAGTAAAATAATTAAACTTATTTCGAAGAGTTTGAGAGCTACCTGGCAAGGGGTTTGGACAATGTTCCCATTGGGTATAGTTAACAGAACTACGCAGGGCACTGGGCTTATGGAGAAAATGATTACCCCAATGTTGGTAACAATACAAATCGGCATAATTAGCAGAATTCATATATAGATCTTCAGCATTAAAAGATGCATAATATTTTAAATCGGCAAACAATGCTTCAACGGCATGCACATCCCAATCATCAGAATGAATATTATTTTGTACTACATCACCCATTGAAACACGAAGGATATTAGGTACATTAATAATTTCCGTCGGACCATGGATTTGATAGTTCACTGCATCCCATACGATGCCATCAGCAACTGGGAAAGCTGAAATGTTCACAAATGTGTGGTCACGCTTCATGATGTGAGACGAGGAATGAGGAGCCAAAGTTCCAGAAACATAGTCTACAGCAGAGCGTTCAGGCAAATAGTGACCATTGATTAGTAGAAAAAACACTGTGACAAAGCCAATGGACATGAACAAAAAAATCAAGAAAAGTACCATCCAGATGTATGTCCAGGGTGGAATCAAAAAATTGTCTCTAAACCAGGATATAAAAATACTGAACTTGGATGGAACTTTTGAAGATGTGGAATCCGAATCAAAGGAATAACGAGTCGGGCCAAGTGGCGTTGTTGGTTGATGTGCCACCGATTCTGATGCAGGATAAGTATACTCGTCCTCGTCGATATTGGTGGAGAGTTGGGGATCAATCGTAGTTTCAGGCAAAGTAGAGGATTCAGGCAAATCAACCATCTCAATTACAGCATCAGCGATCGTTCGTGCAGATGGACTATGAACATATGTCCGATAAATGGCAGGACAAGAGACCGCTGGTGTGACACTATTCAGGATCGGCCAGGCGCTGTAGCTTGACATTTTCCACTGAGATGTATCTGTTCTCCTTGCGACCAGGAAGCGGTGGTAAAATGACTGTACGTGTTCCCTTCAGGCCAAGAACTGGAACCGGTGCACGAAAAGAGGGGCCGAATTCTTTTTTGTTTTCAACCTTTTCTCGAACCAGTTCTCCAACCTTTGGAAGCCAGCCGGCTACCGGAATCTGCAACGCAGGATCTGTGGCTGAAGGCAAATGTGTAGTTGCAAGTTTGTCTCGGGCTTCTTGTAAGTCCTGTAACATAGCAGAATGGTTATCTACATCAAACTTGGCGGATTGCGCCGCGATGTCTGGACCCTCAAGGTCAGGCACAAACATTCTTATGCCAAAGAGCATTTCGTATGGGGTCCGCCCACCCAGAGGTCTTCTAGGGAGATTATTAAGTGCACGCTGAACGGTATACAAATGGGCCAGCCAGTTCCTGCCAGTACCTATAACCCTAGCTGTTAAGGATTGCTTTAAGTCACGGTTCATTCGTTCAACGATAGAGTTGCCCTCAGGCCTATACGGAGACGAAAATTTCACCCGCACCCCAAGCGAAGCCATTGCATCCTTGTAAGCCCTAGAGGCAAACGCTGGACCTTGGTCCGAATGGAAGGTGCCGCATGCGAAAATTCCCACAAAGACACGCAAATCCCTGATTACATTTCGGGCGTCAGCACTCCGTTGTGGCCAGACCCAGAGAAACCGTGTGCACGAGTCCACTGCCACTAAGATGTATTTATAGGCAGTGTCTGATGAGAATGGACCGCAGTGATCCAAGTAAACACACCCAAAGGGTCTGTTAGCAATGCAGAGCAGGGTTTGTGGTGGACGTGTTACCGTGGAAGGCTTAATCTGTTGACAAACGTCGCAAGAAAGCACAAAAGCACGGGTGTCTTTATACAATCCACGCCACCAATAACGCTGCTGCAAGATGGAAACTGTAGCTGACACACCTGCATGAGCCGAAGCCATGCCTTCGTGTGCAGCTGATATCAAGGCACTCCTGCGGTCCGCGTTAGGGATCAGCCGATCTCCAACGTCAGGTATAGTTACATAAGGAACCTGATCGGGACTTAATGTGTAAGAATACTTGGAAGGGAAACCTGTAGGGTAATTATTACCTTCCTTGGTTGCAGCAATAGCTGCTAATATAACAGGGTCTATTTTAGACATGGACCTGGTAACCGCTGCTACTGAACACGTGACTACTGCTGAACGGGCAGCTTCATCTGCCAGATCGTTACCAATAGCGTGTGCGCCCACCCGCTGATGGCCTAAGGTGTGAACCACCTGTGTGAGAGGCAGACGTTGTTGCAATTCTGCCACTCGAACCCAAAGCATTTTATGCTTAATTGTGCTCCCTTTTGCGTCCTTGTAGTCGTTTTTCGACCAGAAAAACAGATTGTCATTGTAAGATTGTACACAGTAAAAAGAATCACATACAATAAGAGTGGTCTCATCCTGTGAAGCGAACTCAAGCGCAAGTAGCAATGCATGCAGCTCGGCCAATTGTGCGGTACTATCTCCAAGTGTGCGAGTATGCACTGCAGAGGATTTGAACTTTCCATCTACAAAGGAACCCGCAACAATAGCACATGCAGCTGAATAAGCGTGCTTGGACCCAGTGGCCGGTTGCGCCGAACCATCGGTGTAGATCACACATTTGTAATCCTCAAGCGGTAATAAAAACAAAGGAGGAGGATGAACGAATTCATACTGCAAAAACTCCTGAGTCTGCAGAGAAGAATCAAAAACAAAAGTGACGTCCGAAGACGTCAAGGATGTAGCCCATTGTATCCAACGGGGATGCATTGCTTTTGAGTTCGGTACACTTGCCTTTGTTACTGCCTCCAGGGCAGGACAGGGTGTTACCACTAGCATCCGCTTTCCCTGTGCCAGTGCGCGTTCTTTTAGAATCGCCATTTGCACTGCAGTTAGAACTTTTTCGACAGAGGTAAAGCGCAATTCAGCGGAAGTGTACAGATGTGACTTGTATGCGATGGGTACTGTATCACCTTCATTAAAGGTTAAGTATGTGAATCCCACCGCCCCGGAATTATTCTAATCACCAGGTTTGTGTGGTTATCACGAGTCAAAAGATATTTAGACTCCAAAGGTCTGTCTGCAAAGACTGCAGAATTGAGGTATGCTCAGGCAGCCAGCAAGACCTTGAATAAGTAGGTTGTATCAAAGCATACAAAGGCTTGATACGCTGGGCATATTCGGGAATGTAAGTACGCCCGAAATTCAAGAAACCCAGCAAAGACTGAAGTTTCTTCAGAGTATTTGGGGGCACAAATGTGCACATTTTTCCAAGAAATGGGGGCTAAGCCCTTACCTTCGTTGTTGAGCTCATAGCCCAAGAACAGAACTGTAAATTCAGCAATGTGTGATTTAGCAAAGTTAAATTTGTAACCCTGCTCCGCAAATTCAAGAATAATGCGGTCCACACGGGACAAATGCTGAAATAATTTGTCGTACGTCAGATAGATGTCATCTACGTACGAACATGCGTCTTGATCAATGTCATTTAACAAAGAAACAACACGGGCGGCGAATATACCCGGACTATTTTTGTAGCCCATGGGTAAACGCCGGAACTGGAATAATTTACCACCGGAAGTGAATGCGGTCCATTGACCACTCTCCGGGGCTAGGTTGTGCGTGTAGAAACCGTTTGAAAGGTCAAGTGTCGTTTTGTATTTTTTACGAACAAGACTGTCTACAAGCGCAGAACTGTGTGTATTTTGCACCGCAAAGTTCCGACAATGAGTATTTAAATGCCGGTAATCCAAAACTAAGCGGTACGATCCATCGGGTTTAGAAACCACGAAAAGGGGATTGTTCATAGGTGATACGCACGGTTCAATTACTCCCTGATATTCCAACTGTGTCAGAATTTCGGAGACGGGGCCTTTTGCCTGCCGTTTGATGGGATATTGGGGTTGTGGCTGCGGTAGTGACCGTAAAGGTATTGCATGAGGAGGTGATTCTTCATCCCATCCCACATGGTTGCGGTATAACGCTGGTGCCAGGTACACAGCCCACTCAGCTGCAAGTGCTTCAGCTTTGTCTTTTGGGACATGCCGTGAGAAGCTTGGAAGGATTACCTCCTCTCCTTTATGTGCAGCTAAAACGAATGGGGGTGGCCAATCCACCTCTGCTAACAAAATGTCATATGAAGAGGTCAGATTTTCCCAAAAAATCCCTTTTATTTCACGCGGTATGTCACCTTCAATTTGTATGACTATATTATATAGTCTGTCAGGGGGTGCCACTCTCGTGTCAGCTGTCTCTACAGTAACGAATGTTTCAGTTGCTGTCGCCTCCATATGAGGACGTAGCGCCTCCCGCACTATGGTAACTTCCGCGGCGCTGTCTAGGAGGGTCACTGCCCACGTCCAATTCTGGAGTCTCGTTCTCACGGTCTGAGGCATATTTCGCTGTGACAGCGGCAACTTTTTCTTCTGAAATTGCGGTCGAGGAAGATGAAAATCTTCTGCTTTCCCTCTGACTTGTTGTCGAGGTTGGTCTCGCTCCTGGGGAGCCTCTCGGCCCCTTCCTCTATCTTGCCGTCCTCCTCCACCAGCCTGTGACGACGTCTGGGCCTGTGAAGAACGAGGAGAACGCGTATCAGAGCTCTGAAACCTTTCTGGTGATTTAATCCTTGACCTATCACGTAAATCATAAGTACGTTCAGAAGAAACCGAAACTGGGGAAGCGCCTCTCGACCCCGGCTTCTTTTGTTGCTTACCCTGTTTTTTCTGTCTCCAACTCTTTTTAGTGAAGACCGGTTTATCATCTTTCTCAGATGCACTTTTTGTTTGTGTAACTTGTGTTTGCGATTGAGTTTGCATTTTTACAAAAGGCTTGTTGCCCAGGCTATTTCTTCCAATTGTTTTATAAGCCCGGGCAATAATTTTCGGTAATTCGCGGGGCCTGTCCAACTCTGGGACCAAAGCCAAAGCATTCGCTACTTGAAAGTTCATAGCATCGCCCTTGACATTTCCAAGGATCAGCTCTGCTACTACATCAAACACTCCCACTAGTCTCATCCCTAATTCCACAGCTGCTTCAGGGCCATGTTCATCCTGTACTTTTTAATTACAGAGGGTAGAACCGTCATGGAAGGAGTTCCAAAACATTTTGAATAAACTGCTGCGAATACCTTACCCCAGTTTTCACATGATGTCAAATCGGGGATTATGTCTTTTGGCAAACTTATCGTGAGGATGCGGTGTTTATCTACTGGGGATGTATGGGGAAACACTGCTTCTATCTGATCGAACTTTTCTGCAAGCCAGTAAGGATAGTCGTCCTTATTTTGTGGACGTTTGCCCATCACAGAATTTACCATGACAGGACTTATAGTCACTCCAGCGGCTATAGCTGGTTGGCCTGCGACTACAGGAGCAGCTCCATGTAGACTACCTGTAACGTATGTCACTAGGGCTCGATGCACTCGCACCAATTCGGTATGCATAGTGCGCAGTTCCGCAAGCGGTAATGCCAGATAATTTGGATGCGGGGTATACCCGGCCAATACAGGCCAAGTGGCCCCCTGAATTGACAAGGGGCCTAAACGAACTGCGGTAGTTGGTTGTGGTAGGGCGCCATTAAACCAAACACGGTGCTGCCAAGCCGTGAGAGGTACTTCAAGAGTGGTATAGGGTCGATATGCAGCAGGAATAACGGTGGGTTTATATTCATGAAACAGCTTATCACCTGCATCCACCGCTTCAAAAGTGATCCAAGTGTAAAACACTTCAAAGTGATAAGCCGGATCGGCTTGAACCACAAAGACCAACTCGACCCCTGTATCGGGCACTCCATACACAGCTAAGTGGTCTCGGAGTGCTCTCGACTATGTGCAGCTATCGCCACACCAGCCATGACTAAACAATTATATTCGACAACCTAACAGGGAGCACAAAAATGGGTCTGTTAACTAACCTTTTTAATAATATCAAGCTTGAAAGAACCTATAAAACATTCAATATAGGAGGTATCACCGTCACATACGCCTCCGGAAGCGTACGCGAGGGGTTTGTGGACAAGCACAAGTACTACTCAAGCGTCTTGCAGATAAGCAGCCCCACGGTGGTCGCGCCATGTCATAAGGTTTCTGCACATACACAGAGCTATGCACAGGAAAATGGGACCCCGGAATACAGTGGTTTGCCACCATATACCGTAGCACCCAAAAACCCCAACCCAACTAGCTTAGCATCCCATTAGCACCCAAGTACTAATGTTTGGACAACCCAGAACACGGTATCTTTATCTCAGGACTCGCAGAAGCAAGAACACTCTTTCGTCACTCACTCGTACTTGTCCACAAGATGCGTAGGAAGAGACACTGGATAGGTTAAAATGTTTATTCCAACTTACGTGCTCTAATGTACAGTACACGTGTCAGTACTAATAGCATAATGCATATGACTAATATAAGCAACATGGTTACAATTCCATAGAATACAAACGGGGAAAGCATCTCAGAGCTCAGTGGATAAACGTATAAATAACATTACCACCCTCCCCTTGCAGTAAGATAGTTTATTATAATAATAGAAGACCTCTGGGCTTTGACTAGCGAACCCCCATACCTCAGTCTCTAGATGCAGAATTACATCAGCAGGACATCATAGCTCTTCTCACTGAAAGGGATTTCTCCAAGTGTGTTTAGCGCTAGGAAACCGCAGTATTAAAAGCACACAAAATTCTTCATGGCAATTGCACCCAATGTTATGTCTGGGTGCGCGGGACTGGCCATATCAGGAAGAACCAAAATACATTGTTATGCGACCTTGTACATGTTTGTGCAGACAGAGCCCAAAAAGGTGAACAACAGAAAATGCAGACAGTGCAAAAGAACTTGGCACGAGCAAAGGGCGAGGGAGGCCCGGCTCAGTGTAACGTGCGCAAAGAAAAGCAGCATGGCAGCCAGGCCTAGGCCAACATAACAAGGCAGGTGACAATCCACAAGACAGTCTCTGGCTCTTTCCCTGTCCTTTTCTGTTTGGTTGGGGTCTGGCTGTCTGGTCCTCCTCGATTTCGTTCTTTCGGAGGCTGGTTTTTGTTGGGTTCACGGGCCTGCTCCCTGCTGGCTCTGAGGGCCTTGTGGGGCGGCGCTCCTGGGGTTGTGTTCCTGTTTTCCCGGGTTTTTCTGTGTGTGCCTTTGCCTTTGCTGGTTCTTGGCCTGCTCCTGGGCTCTCGCTATGGCTCCGCCTCCTGGGCTGAGTGCTCGGTGGTTGTCGTCTTGCGGCTCTGGTGGTTGGTGCTGTCCATTCTTTCCTGGGGCCTGGTCCTCCTCTGAGGGGTTTCGGGCGCTTTGTCCTCTGGGCTCTCTGGGGGCCGGGTCGTTCTGGGGTTGTGCATGCACCCTGTTGGCTGGCCCTGGCCTCTTTCCTTTTTCTTTCTCTGGTGTGGTTGGGGCTCGCTCTGTGTCTGGCTGCTGCCGGGTCCTGTATGCCTCCCTGGTGGTGCTGGGTTTGTCGGCCTTTGTCCAGTGGGTTCCCTTGGCCGTGTCCTGTTGGGGCTTCGTCTTCTCTGGTCTACTGCGGGCCGGGGTGTTGGTTGCTTTGGCTCCTGTTTCCCTTCTTGGGCTTTGCCTTTGGGGTCTATTTGGGGTGCCTCCTTTTCGGCTTCCTTTTTTGACCTGGTCACCTTTTTTGGCATGCTTTCCTCCGTTTGGCGGTTCGGGCTTCACCTTTGGTTGGCCTGGGTGTTCTGTTTCCGGTTTCTCTGGTTGGCTGCCTCCTTGTTGTGGCTGTCGCCTTCTGTTTTCCTTGGTCCGGTTTCCGGTCCTTGGTTGTGTCCCTGCTGGCCTGTTCTGGCCTGCTGGCCGGTTGGGCCGCTGGGGTTCTTCTTATTTGTGTGGCCTACTCGCTGTCCTTTGTTGTGGGCGGCCTCTGTTGGTTTTTTTGTTGGGCGTTTTCTCCCCCTTCCATGTTCGCGGGGGGGCTCCTGATGTGTGCTGGCTGCCCTCTGTGGGTTGTCCTCTTCTTCGGCTTGGTCCTCTTCCGTTTGCCTTGGTGGGTGCATTCCTGCTTTGGTGGGGCGCTTCCTGTCTGGTTGCTCTGCCTGTTGTTTCCTGCGGTTCCCTCCTTTTGCTTCCCTTGGATTGCTGCCTTGGTGTGGTTTCCTGGGTGTGCTTGGGGGTTCGGAAGGCCGGGTTTTCTACTTTGGTATTCTCCACTTTGTTGATGAATGGGATGAGGACATAAGGGACCTGGGGGTAATGCTCTATTACTTACCGGTAATCTTCATTACTCGGCGTCCCGTTGTCCTCGTCCCATTCATACGCCCCACCCTCCCTCCTGGACGGCCGGCCGTCCCGGGGGGCTTGGTGGTTCAGGCGGAATGCTGGGTAAGTGCTGATTATGTACTCCCAGTGGGAGGGGCGGGGTTAGGGTCCCAGCATTCCTCTGCTCTTTTTTTCTGTCGGAAGATGGTTATCTCCACTTTGTTGATGAATGGGATGAGGACAACAGGACCCGGAGTAATGAAGATTACCGGTAAGTAATAGAGCATTATTGCCCTCAACCTGTTGTACACACTCTTACCCTTATAGTGCCAGGAGATCGCTCCGTTGGCCAACATTGTGTGTATGGAAGCACACTGTAGGATGACATAAAAACCGGCAGAAAACGTAGGGCACGAGGAATATTCTCCCAATTGCACCTTTCTTTTGTGAGGCTGTAATACCAGACGTAAAGTTATTATAACATATAGAGGCAATAAACGGAAATTCCGTCCTGAATGCACAAGCAGCCAAAACACATTTTAATAACTGAAGTCTAAACGTATCTTTTTAAACATGGTTGCTCATTATTTTGCATTTTCTTAATATACATATTTATTGCAGAGCACATTAGTCCATTAAAACGTTATACAACACCAACCTCACCCCTCCCTCCCCCCGGTAAGCTCTGGACGAATGAATGATTGTTTAAGCAAGCCGTCTTTTTTAAAACACCATCAGTCACTGATTAAAAAATAGTCTACGTCGCCATAAAAGGCTTTTAGGATGCTGTGAAATAGCACAGAACTTAAGGAATATTCATGTTAGCTCCTTGCCTCACGTGGCTGGCCCGTTCAGCTGCTGCACTGCTTCATCTTCACGGATCCTAACTCTCTGCAGTGAGCAGTCCCGGGTACACCGTTACATAAATAATGTATTACATGAATGAATACAATAGTTACTGTTCACGTGCTCGTGTATCACATCTGTGCGATGAGGAGTTAGGCCATATAATGATATTAGGTTTATCCTCTTTAGTGCGTCGTTTCTGTAATATACACCTCTAATTTTGGAGAGCAATATGCGATTACAAATGTATTAAACTATAGCATCTAAATATTTATTGCAAAATTAGCCAGCCTCCCTTGCTATTATGATAAACCATTACCTGCACTTCCGTGGCAAACCTTGCATTGTACACCAACAGCTGTGCCTAATATCCCAAAGTAAATTATCCCAGCACATTCCTATAAGCCCATTCGAATCCTCAAATATGTATTGAACGATTTTTTATGTGCCAGGTCTTATAAGAGGCTGGCGAACTTTCCAGTGGCAGAGCTCGCTGTATGGAGTCAGCTGCTCCCAGGTTTCCCCTTAACCATTGCTCAAATTTGATATTAATGAGTTCCCCTCTGAGTCCAATCCCCGGCTGCCAGCTGCGATGATGGCAGGGCACTCTTGGTGCATTAGAAGTAGTTTGTGTTTCATTAGTCTGTTGAGTGAGCAATTTTCATTTTACATCTTCTGACAGACAGAACCAAACAAACACGTTTTATATTATGCTGTAAAGGTGAGACGGGAGTAGGGGGCGGCAAAACCTTAACCTTGAAGATATATATCGTCAAGGTCTGTCGAAGTGGAGTTAACAATAGTAAAGGTATACCTAGCTATATCTTTTAACATTCACAATATAGTAGCAGTCAATATTATGACGGCAATACTCTTGTAGGATGATATGAAAAAGCTCTGTAAAGTGTTAGGACACCACAATGGCTGAGTTGCGAACATTGCATTAGTTGACCTCTAATTTACCAAGTTATGGAAATTAGAGAAACCATCCCTTCCAGCCCCTCTGTAGAACAATCTCAGTGTTGCCCCAGTTGTACACCCACTGTAAGCAGAGTTTAAGAGAGTTTGAGATGCTTCTGTCTGAAACCCCTGTTCTGTAAATTCGGCATAAGACAATGCACCACGGCCATCACCGCATGTCTGAGTGGTGTGAACCCGCAGCTATCAGCAAAATGTGTGAAATTCCTCAGAGAAGCACTGAATCTACCGCCGGAGAGTTCCTAACTATTTTACCCATCGGAGAGTTCTTACCACTTTAGCCATTTTAGTTAGACCCCACTTTGTTCCTAGACTTTCCACCTTCAAAAACAGATATGCAGACTATAGTCAAAATGGATTTCCGTATGAAGTGGCATCTGATTTTATCTAAATCATAAACTTTTACTGCAGTTTTAGACTCGCCGCAGCTTACCTTTTGTGTAAGGAATAAGTTGTTATCTTCTCCTCATTGGATAGGACTTTTGTGGACGACATTGCACCTTGCACTTTAGTGGATCAGGATCATAACTGAGTCTAGTGTTGCTAAATGTGTGGTCTGAGCAAGCTATACTATGATTTTGCTTTGTTTTATCAGTTTTATCCAGATTGCTGGTTTTATATTGTGATGGTTTTAAATAACTTGATACAATAAAAATGTATCTATTTATGTATCTGGGGAAACATTATATTTTGCCAATGCTTATTAGCTGTATCAGATGAATTAGTAACAGTGATTTAAATAGAGCGATACAGTCAGGTATTAGGTACCTGCACTTCTTTATTTTCAGAAGGATAGTCCCTGCACTTCTCAGTAGTGCAATACTTTTAAGTAGAGAGTACTGACACGCCTCAGAAACAGGCAGATACAGGGTGTCTGTACTTTTTTTGATTTTGTCATTGGACTGAAGGAGGCTGACTTCGGCGGTCCTTCGTATACGGGCAGAATCTAATCTAAACATTGCGGCCAATTAAATTCGGCCTACAGCCACGATAGAGATGAGATGAATTTTTGCACCCTCTGCTTTTGGATTGGATTTAACACCACAAATTGACGGGTGTGGCATAACTAGTTGCTTTACACAGGGACGTGTGTATTTACCACGCGCCTTAAGAACTGTCAGTCTCGTTTCACAGGGTGCCCGGCTGGGCCCCATGTGAGTACCCCCTCTGTTTTTACGGTCACTTCCTCACACTGACAGACTATTGTTACTCCTCAGGTGTCCCTCATTGCTAGGTCCTGATGAGACCCACTACTGACTGTGGGGTCGAAATGCCATCAACACGCACTTACAAAATGAACCATCCCCTAGCCCTACTAATGTGGTAGTAGGCAGTGAATAAATATTGTATACTCATGCTATGGTCGTTTTTGTATGAATTGAAACCTAAAATATGTCACAAATTATCACTCTTGTAAAAAGTAGGTTCGCATTTCACTTGGGACACCGAGCATTTCTTTTGATGAACTTTATTACATTTATATAAATAGCAATTGTTTTTCAACCTTCTTGTGTGTAATCCTGATTCTCTCTTTGACAAACTTTGACTAATGAATATTGCCACTGAGCTTAATCATTACCGTGTACTATATACATTTTCCGCAGGAACCACTGTTCCTTGTTATATGTACTTTTTTTTAAGCACTGGTAACAATGATTTTGTGGTGATTAATTAGAAATTAAAATGTTTCAATTCTGTTTCAATTCCCAAGGGTTCTTACATGGCCTTCTGAAAAGCATTGGTGGATCACTGATACAACATTGACTCCAAAAACATCGCACTACAAAAATATTGAGACAACAATATTGTACACAAAAATATTGATACACAATACACAAAACAGAAATGATACTAATATCGATAAAGAAAAATTGTCTAAAAAAATCTCGATAAAAATATCGACAACAAAA
The DNA here is from genome assembly GCA_963921515.1 of Calotriton arnoldi. NCBI lineage: Eukaryota > Metazoa > Chordata > Amphibia > Caudata > Salamandridae > Calotriton > Calotriton arnoldi. Next base: position 1,169,481 of record CAWUFW010000108.1, on the reverse strand, counting down.
ATAAAGACATCAAAAAGATCAATAACATTAAAATAACATTAAACACATCAAAAACATCAATATAAACAATATCAACAACACAAACATCAATAAAATACACATAAACTATATCAAAAATTACATTTAAAAATACATAAATACCATTTGCAACAATATAATAAATTAAAATATACCAAATATATTAAACAAACCAAAAAATGTATTACAAAACAATAAAATAAATTTAAACAAATACATTTAAAATGCAAAAACAAATAAATAAACAAACAAAACAACTTTAAAAAATATATTGCAACTCCCAAAAATAAACAAAAATATATCACATATAAAAAATATACCACATTTATCTATTAAAATAACAACAATTAACAAATTAAAACAAACAATAAATAAACATAATAAATGTGAAACAAATAAAATGGTAACAGCTAAAAATTCAAAAAGCTATCTCAACCAATATATTTAAACTACACCAACACAAACCAATAGAAAACTCTAACCAATTAAATGAACACTATAAAACCAATCAATTAATTAACATAAAATTTACCGTATCACGGACAACCACGGAGAAAAAGCGAACCTTTGCGAGAGAACACGGAACGAAGAACAACTACACATACAACTATTCTGAAAATCACAAAAATAAAGGTAAGCACAAAACTTTGTAACTTAGGGGCCCATTACGATACCCGGCGTAAAAGAATCCGCCAGGCATGGAAGCGGCAAAAATCCGCCCGCACACACCGTCTGAACACCGACCACGCCATTACGATTACACAAACCGAAAACCGCCATCGGCGGAAAAACCACACAAGATACCGCCCGCCATCGTCCGAGTCGGAGTCAAACCGCCCGCCACGGACGGAAACACGCACGACAACACAAAACCGCCCGCCCTCACGGCCGACACACCGCACGTGAGATTACGATCGCACCGCCATGAGCGCGGGAAAACTACAAATATACCGTCCGCCTGCGCAAACAACGCCGATGAGAATCGACACGGCAGAAGCCATGGCGCCCACGTCCCTGCACAGAAACCATCCGCTGACAAAAACAATCGCACACAACATGGCCAACAAGTCCACACAGCAAGGCACGCACAAATACACAAGCACAGTACACATCCCGAAAACACCCCCTGGACAAACAAAAACTACAAAGGCCAGAACCCCAGACACAACACACCTGAAAACAACAGACCATGAGGACACACCCACATAGGTAAGTACAAAAGCAGCACTCCCACAGACCACAACCCCTTGCAACATTGCAAACTAGAGAGGAGAGGAGAGGACACAGTGACACAGCAAGGACAGCAGCACACCACAGAAACGCACACATCACAACCACCACCACCACCACCACCAAACACCGGCACCACAAACCCCTGCACATTACACAACACACACCGCACCAGCACCACAAACACCATGGCACCACAAAGAATGCCCAAGTTCACGCCCATTGAGCTGACGGTCATGGTCGACGAGATCATCAAGGTGCACCCACAAATCTATGGGAACATGGTCCAGCACACACCACTAGCCACCAGAAACAGAATGTGGAACCGGATCGTAGACCAGGTCAATGCAGTCGGGACCCTGCCCAGGAACAGAGTCGAAATAAACAAACGGTGGAATGACGTCAAGAGCCTGGTCAAGAAGAAGGAGACCAAGAACAGAGAGCTGGCAGCCGTCACTGGCGGAGGGAATCCCGCGCTCTTCAAGACCTTCAAAGCGTGGGAGGAGAAGGTGCGAGTCATCATACATCCCGAGATCCTCGCCGGATTAGCAGGGGGAGTGGAGGCTGGTAAGTACAAACTAATGTATACCAGCACACCGCTATGTACTCACATGCACTACCACCATGCCACAGCTCCCAGGGACAAACACCCCCATATCCAGCACACAATACACAACACATCACACACACATACAACAGACACCACCACACACAGCCCAAACAGAACAACTGTAAGATGCGTGGGGACATGTGTACACTCAGCCAGCCACGTAACCACCAACAGGGCCCCAAATATGCCAGAAGCGCCACAACGAGCACCCACCACACCCATGTGTCCGCCATAGCTGCACTAACCGACAAGTAACAGGTAAGTGGCAGGAACACAAAGTGCAGTGGGTGGGAGGGTGGACAGCCCAAGTACAAAACACACCAGGCCCCTAGTCCCACAGCACAGCAAGGAGGAGCATCCCCCACACCCCACAGCCACGTGTCAGCCACCGCAGTGCACAACGACAGCCGAAAGGTAGACATCACGGTCCACAGCAATCGGTGTCAGTGGGTGTCCAGCCACCACCACGACCCACAACACCCCCCCACCCCCACAGACCTGCAACATGGAGCACCCCCGCTTAGAACCATGTGGCATCCAGTACAGTGCACGCCCGAACAACCTGCAGGTGGGAAACTGGACAGGGCTGGATTACTGGAGGCATGAGGACCGTAACACGACCAACACATGGGACATGTCACGTAGCAGACGAACACGCAGCACCGCCCACCGTCACGAACAAGTGAACAATGTGCACACGGACATGAACCACAGACTCACACCTCACATGACCCATCACAGACACAGCAACACCCAAGGAGCCACGTCTGCATGCACAAGCCACACTGAATATAGTACCACACGGCAGCCACTGTGCAACTCATCACACACAACCGAAACACCATTGAAGTCCTGTCCATGTAGCCCCTACTGCCTGTCAACCACACACCCCACAACTACGCCTATGTAAGACAAAAAACACTAGACGCAACAGAGCGGAACAACATAAATGCACATGAACACCACTGAACCCATCAAACACACAGACACACCATGCACATACAACATACCATCCATCCCATCCGTCAGCCCCAGTCTCATGAAAGGCATGTCATCCGCACAGCTGCCACACATACAGCAGTCACGCTAAGATACATGCCCATGACCAACCATGTGCCAGAAGTCAATGAAGCGCACGACACACTGTGAGCAACAACACACAACATGGGCCACACCCCCCCACGAGCACTGCAGTGATGCACATGGCACAGGGCAGCACGCACACCAAGGAGATGGGACAACTGCAATACGTTGGCTGGCACACAACCATCACTCACTCATAACGATGCGTCCAATGCCATGTCCAGTAATCACAACAGACAGCAAATATGCAGGCCATGTCAGGCATGCACACACCTCAGACCATGCACTGTCATGCTGCCACAACACATGTCACGTTCGGCACCCATGGCTCACAGCATGTACCCCAAAAGCATATTCCCTCCCAAATGCGAATCTGGGGCATGGCCCCCATGTTGCCATATGCGTTCCTAAGCGTTCCATTTGAACCCCAAAAGCATATTCCCTCCCAAATGCGAATCTGGGGCATGGCCCCCATGTTGCCATATGCGTTCCTAAGCGTTCCATTTGAACCCCAAAAGCATATTCCCTCCCAAATGCGAATCTGGGGCATGGCCCCCATGTTGCCATATGCGTTCCTAAGCGTTCCATTTGAACCCCAAAAGCATATTCCCTCCCAAATGCGAATCTGGGGCATGGCCCCCATGTTGCCATATGCGTTCCTAAGCGTCCCATTTGAACCCCAAAAGCATATTCCCTCCCAAATGCGAATCTGGGGCATGGCCCCCATGTTGCCATATGCGTTCCTAAGCGTCCCATTTGAACCCCAAAAGCAAAGTACAAACCAGACCCAGGATGGGCCAGGAGCCCGCATACACCAGAGTCACAATAAGTAGGGGCACAGCAACACACCCATCGGCATGGCCAATCCGTCCCATGCCACATGTGCACAGCACACAGTCCCATTGCCAAGCACACACAACTACAAATGGTACAGCCACACACACGCCTCCGGGAAACCCATGTACGAGATTGCACGAACTGTGAATGTCAGACGACAAATACATACTTCGCCAGGTGCAACACAATAACAAATCTCATTCTCTCCACAGGTGACGAACTGCTGGATGCTGGGGATGGAGACAGCAGCCAGCACAGCCAGCCTACAAGCCCCCAACGAGGACACACGGATGTGGAGGATCTGTCCACCTCTTCGGACACGGACCACCAAGCAGGCCCATCTGGTGTGGCAGGGCCCAGCTGCTCCCCAGGACCCCTCCTACCCACCAACCCATCATCCAGGGCTGCTGAACATTCCCAGCCCCCTGCTGCCACTGTCGTTGCGGCCACACCCACGGTCATTGCGGCCACACCCACGGTCATTGCGGCCACTACCACTGCCGCAACCGCCACCATCGCCGCACCGAGCACCACCGCCGCCACCACCACCACGTCTTCGCTGGCACCAGCCCCAGCGCAGGTGGTGGCCCGGCCGACTGGATCCACCCTGGGAGCCACAGCGAGGACCGTGGTGAGCAATGTGGCTAGTGGGCAGGCCGGTGGCAGCAGGACTGGTAGGAGGAGCAGGGTCAGGGAAACGCCAGCCTCCCCTGGGAGCCTTGCCCTGCCTCAAATGGCCAGAGTCCTTGGGGCCTATGAAGAGGCCCAAGGACAATGGGCCAGGTCAGCTACAGACACGCGTGAGGTGCTGGGGGTGCTGAGGTCCATGGACGCCCGTATGGGCCAACTCGTGGACCTCATGGGCCAGCTGGTGGTGGCGGTGAGGTCACAGCCAGGGACAGCAGCTCCCCACCGCCACCACCTGCCGGGGCGCAGGGTCGAGCAGCAGTGTCCAGTTCCCCTGCGTCCACAGCCAGTGAGCACACCTCAACCACCAGCATGTCGCAAGCAGGCACCCCCCCTCGCAAACGTGGAAGGGGCCATCCGAAGTGGAAACAGATCTCCCAGGAGGACTTCGCACGCTCCAGACGCAAGTGAGGCAGCCAGCCAGCCTTCCTTGACCACCCACTGCATTGACTTGGACTACGATCCCACTCCACACAGCCATCTGGATGGCATGTGTGTGTTGGACTATGGACATAGAACCAGTGGGTACACCCTGAGCATCACGCAGCCATGACCGACAGCTCATTGTCACTGCACGCACCACTTTTGTCATCACCTTACACACAATCACATGTCACAGTTTGAAATAAATGCACCTCTTACACAAACTGCTGTTTGTGCCCTGTGTTTTATTTGTACGGAATACAACGGCCACCTTGGGCGGAAAGGCACCTGATGCGTGGCATGGCAATGGAACCGGAGGGACCTGTAGGGACCTAGGGGTGGGAGACAGAACAGGAGCACATTCAATGAGTGTGTCACACACCCATCACACAGTACATGTCAACAACTACAAGCAATGTACACACATCGCACAGAGCAATAGGGCACAATGCCACAGCCACCAACAGTGGCATACTACCCTGGCCATGGAGCGTTGACACACAGCACGCAGTGAACAAACGGCCACCCTGACACAGCACACACACACCTGCACAGATACAGCCACATCAGCCGTCGTACATGGACACTCACCGTCAAGTGAAGTAGCGGGCGATGAGCTGCTGCCGCACATTACAAGCTTCCTCCTCTCCGCTGTCCTCCTCACTCGAGCTGTCCTGGTCTGCGGGCTGGGGCCCTGGTTGATCTCCGTCATCCACGATGAGGGGGATCTGCTTCCGAATGGCCAGATTGTGCAGCATGCAGCATGCCACCACTATCTGGCACACCTTCTGTGGGGAGTACGCCAGCGCACCCTCGGTGCGGTCCAGGCACCTGAACCTGGACTTGAGGAGGCCAAAGGTATGCTCGACCACACGTCTGGTCCTCCCATGTGCCTCATTGTAGCGATCGTCTGCTGGGGTGCGAGGATTCCTCAATGGACTGAGCAGCCATGCCCCATTCGGGTACGCAGAGTCACCTGGGTGTGAGGGACACAGAGAACCGTTGCTATACCAACTGGACAGGGGACAGCATCGCACAACCAGCACGCTACACCACTCCACATACTCACCGACAATACAGCCACGATCCTGTTGCAGATTGGACATCAGTCGTGGCAAGATGCTGTTGCGCATTATGTGTGCGTCATGGGCCGAGCCTGGGAACTTTGCACACACGTGGGTGATCACCATGTCCGCAAGGCACACCACTTGCACATTCAGGGAGTGCGTGTGCTTCCTGTTGCGGTACAGGTGCTCAGTGGCCTGTGGTGGAACAAACCAACATGTGTGCAGTCAATGGCTCCAACGACGTGTGGGATTCTGCCAAGGGCATAGAATGCACCCTTCACTGCCACCAATTCACGAGTCCTGGGGAAGCGGATGTACCTGTTTCGGTACAGCATCATGGCTGCCAGTACATCCCTCAGCACCTTGCTGAACATGGGCTGGGACATCCCTCCTCCACTGCCCACTGTGTGCTGGAATGACCCAGTGGCGAAGAAATGCATGGCGGCCATCACCTTAGCCGTGGGGGTGACAGCTGTCGGATACACCCTGCGGGGACGGAGATGGGGTTCCAACATGGCACACAGTCGATGCAGGGTTGGCCTGTCCAGCCGAAACTTCCTAATGACCTCTGTATCGTCCATGTCCGCCAGCAATTGGTATGGGCGGTCAATGTTCGGTCTCCGCCTAGGGAAAATGGCAGTGGACACATGTCAAAGCAACACAACACATAGCAATTTCGCATACACATCACTGACATGACTGAGCAGGCACATGAGCCACAGCCCAGCTGTCAAGCTGGGACGGCACGGCCACACTACACTTACACAGGTCTCCCAACAATGGCAATGGCTAGTGATACAAACCACTGCCATGTGCATGCACATGGGGATCTAGGCCCCAATGACTTGCGGGGCGTGCTGATGGGGACTGACTGCATATTCGTCAAGCGGCAACGCCACGGCAACATGAATGTCTGCTGAGCATGGAACTGCTTCCGAGGCTGGATGAGTATGGCACACGACGACGACGATGTGGGCACAGGCTGAGCGGCCAAAACAAGTGGGACCTGTGGCACGAGGGGATATGAGACAGTAGTAGGTGTCAGCACTGCACCCTATGTACAGCACTGTACGGATCACACCTCCCGAAATATTGACAGGTGTCCACATTGACAGCCCCATGCCAAGACGGCTGTGTGCTTGCAGTCACACGTCACAGGTGAGAGGTTACATTGCACGTGCCAGGTGGCAGACGTACATAGTGGGAGCTGGCATGTGTGTGCATGTGTCTCCTGTTCAGGATCCACCATATGGGCGCTGACTCTGTACTGACCATTGGACACAGCATGTTCCGTGGAAGGCTTGTGTGTGTGGGATGGTGGCACTGGATGTGCCTCCGTTGGGTGGGGGGCCATGCACAGGGCGGGTACGTCGATGATTGCGCATTGTTGGTCACGGTGGGTGCACCCACTAAGATGTGTTGCCCTGTGTTCAATTCCTATGTCCGCATGATGATGGACTGTAGATGTGGGCAGACTACACATTGGTCGATGTGCTGTCTATATGCATGTGCCTTCACACCAGGCACAGCTGCCCCTGCACATGTGACCCCTGCTGGACTCGCTGCTGGGTCTGTGGAGCTGATGCACCTTCTGTGCGTGGGGTGGACAGCTCTCCTCACTTCCCTCATTGCGCATGTCATGACTTTGCCGCAGGTGACATGGATCATGGAGGGCCCACATGTACGCGTGGGTAGGCTACACATGATTGTTCACTGGTCGCCACCCCCAGTCAGTGTTTCGAATGGGAAGGTTGTCGTGCTGGTGGTATGTTCGATGTGGCGGATGGGCGGGCCTAGGTGCGGGCTTACATTCCGGACATGGGGGTAGTTGGATTGGCGACTAGTTGCAGTACACACGGGACACGTCTCTTCCTTTCCACATCTGGGTCATCCCTTGTACTCACTGACAGTGATACAGTCATCTTCGCCCCAGCCCTCATGTCCTCCCCTCGCTCCCCCAATATGCATGTGCACCTGCGAGGCTAGCGCTTGCACAGGCAGCCCCAAGCTCGCACCAGAGAGGGCAAGGAGTGTATGTGTGGGTCCAGTTGCACGAGTGGGCTGTCTCAGGGTATGATGTGTTGCGGGACGCCGTCCACCTGCGTGGTGCCCCAAATGGAGACCCGGCCTGCATGGACTATGCATCACAGTCTTCGCCTTCCGGATCCGCCACCTGCGACACCCAGTGGCTGTGGCTGCCCTTGCGGCCAGGCCGCATCCGTCTGTGACTGATGGCCCACACATTCACTCTTTGGCCTCTCTGGGGAGGGCTCGGGGTGGTGGCGCACGCGCTTGCACTTAGTCGCAATGGCATGTGGCGTGGTTGGTATAATGGGCAATGGATGGGATGGTGCGAGCCACCTCCTGTGACGTCAGTGCTGCTCGTGCTGTGGTGCGTCCCCCTACACTTCCATTTGACTTGTGCCATGCTAGACGTTGAGGTTCTATTGCCTGCGTGATATGACCAGGAGGAGCGCGAGGAGACCTCTCACACACCATGCTCCACTGCCATCCCGTGCCCTGTATCGCCTGTGCGGATTGACTATGTTGGGGTTACACCTGGTCGACTGGGGCTGTGTGTGCCTTGTCAAGGGGCATGGCGGGCGCACAACAGGATCCAGCTTGTCCACAGAGGGTGGGCTGAGGTGCGCCTGGTACCGCTTTGTACGTGTGCCCGGCTGCTGTGCACACACGTGTTCACTCCCCCCGACAGGTGTCCTCTCACAATGCCCAGGGAAGCGGTGGTGTACTGTTCATGACCCTCCCGACACGGCGTGCTCCAACTTGGCATGTGCGCATCTACCCGTCACACCCACCCACCTGAGCACTGCGTCCATACGACTTCACACGACACATGTGTGTCTTCCACAGTTGTGCTACTCATTTGCGTTGACATCCAATACCAATGGACTACATGGTCATGTCACGACTGCCGTGTACTTCACATACTCTCATCCTCTCTCATTCGTACTTGTGAAATGAGTCAGCGGAGACAGTTTTGGTTTCAAACATTATATTGAGTCTTCTGTCCTCTGTGATGCAGTATAGTGGACACTACTGGCAGCGGAATACATGTTGAGGATATACTGAGCATGATTGCAAATGGGATAGGGTGTGGGGTTACATGTGATTGGCTGTTGCATGTGGGATGTGGGCTTCAGAGTTACATCTGCTTGGCCAAGGCTGTGCTAATGTACATTTACCTATAGCTGCGGAGCTGCGGACTTTGACACAGACGGTATACATGTAGCCTACCAGACCGCTTGGCATCATGGGCACAGTCCATCTCAGTTCCATGTGACAGGTTTGCTGCGGTTGTTCCTCATGCACGCATGCATGTGTGATGACATCAGGGCATGTGCTTGCGTGCTTGCAGCGGTGTGCCACTTGTTGTTGCACTGTGGTGGTTACTGGACATGTCACAGTCACTGGGGTCGTGTTGTTGTTGTATGCACTTGTCGTCCATGCAAAGGTCCTGGTATGGGATTCCCGGGCGGGGGTGGGAGGGGTGCAGCACCCACAGACTCCAGGCGACCTATTCATGTCCACTGAGCTGTGTGTGTGTCCATGGGCGCTGGATCCATGTCGTGTCCTGGTTGTTCGTGCAGTTCCGTCCATGTGGGTGCGATACACAGACCCCATGCCACTGCCTCCCACGATGCATGCGGTGTTCCTGGATGTGATGGGGAACAGTGTGCATGTCCCGGTCATATCCGATGTCATGGCGATGTCGTTGATGGTGTGGTTACAGTTGCCGGTCGTTTGGTATGGCTGTTGTGGTGGTGACTGGCCAGTCCGTGCGGAAGCTAAGCATGGGTGCGGGGTTGGACATCATAGGTCAATCGGGGAACCTGCGTTGTGGTCCGACGAATTTACAGGTTGTCAGGTATGCGATGCCGCCCAGCAGGGCTTCCATGTCATTGGTGGTGTACATGTTTGCCAGCCAATGTAGCGGATGGTGGCTGTCAAGGTGTTGTTCGTAAGTTGTCCCTTGGAGGACCATGATGGGGCATGCTGGGTGACATTCGATGTAGCTGTTCTCGATGATCCGTCGTGTGGAGGCACAGTGGTCCCATTTCAGTGCGGGTGCGATGTTGGCCACATACGCCATGCCCCCATAGGCAGAGCAGGCCCTGTCGTGTGCGTACAGAGGGAGGAGTAGTGGTAGCAGGTCCGCCTTTAGACATGCCGGGTTGGAAAGGCATATCTCCACGGGATGCTGGTAGGGACACCTCCGACAGTAGAAGACGGGCATGACGCAGCTGAACAATGTGATGCGGTAAGTCAGTCGGTAACTTACGTTCAGCAGGGACAGGAGATCGCATCCCAATATATGTCACAGGTTGGTTTTGTACAGCTTGAGCTGTCCGGCGTAGTTGGGTAGGTGTGTTGCGGTTGCCATTTCGCAGCGGTGCGTTGTGGTGGCGTGCTCCGGATGTGTGTGCAGTCTGCAATGTGCACGCTCCGAGGTTGCTGTGAGCTCTGTGTAGTCGTAGGGAGACAGGACTTGTGTTCTGTTGGCTTGTTTGGAGGACACGGCCCTCATCCCACATGCTTCTCAGACAGTTCAAGGTCAGTGATGTGTGACTCCTTCCAATTAACTTGCATGTGGCCGACATGGGGAGTGTTTTCTTCTTTCTTCCCCGTCCATTGTGTGCTTCTGTGATATGCGCTATCTGGCCTGTGGTCGGTCTCCTCGGCATGCCTGTGTTGGTCTATTCTTGGACAATGGCTGTATTCACCGGCTTCTGTCGTAGGGCTGTGGTTTCGGAGTTGGAATGGAAGGTCATTCAGTGCTGTCTGCTCTCCCTTGTGTGGGCGGCAGGCTGCCTTTCCGCTCTGCGTTGGGCCTTGTGTGTGAATGTTATTCTTGGGCCACCTGTTGTCGGTCCCCGGGCTCTTTGGTGTTCCGTTTTATATGTCTTGTTCATATGTGCAGGGTGGTATGGGTGTTTCAGTGTGGTACTGGCGTTCCTCTTCCCGAAGGGGCCCTGCTTCTCCTAGTTGGTGTTGCCGCCGCTGTGTGCTACGCCATGTTTGTTACACTGGGGTGTGTCCTGCTGTTGCGTGACTTCACTGACATGTGTGCGTCGGTTGTGTGGCGTTGGGTGTTGTCCGTGAATTGGGCGTTGGGGACATGTCTGTGGCAGGCCTGTCACGTGTCATGTGCGCTCGGGTGGGGCTGATGTGTGTGCTGCTTGGTTGTGTCCCTGTGTCTGTGTGCGACGCATGCATGGCGCTGCAGTTGGCCTCTGCGTTGTGCGCATGTGTGGCGGCGTCATCGCCGCTTTGGGGCCGTGACGGGGTCGTTGGTTCCTAGTCCCAGGTGGTGTGTACACATGTGTTACGCGATGTTACGATTTGGCCTGTGTGTCATATGTGGATGCAATGGTGGATGTGTAGTGTACACGCGCTGGTGGGGGGTTGTCCGCTTTTTCCGCCCTTGCACTGTGTGCGCTGTTTGCGTGCACTTGTTGTGTGTGTGCCTACCTGCGTCTCCGCGGCACGTTGCGTCCTTGGTGGTGCATCAGCAGGAGCATGGGGAGGGCCTGCAGTGCTGGATTCATGCTCGGGGAGCCGCTTCTTCGTTGTCCGTGCTCGGCGTCCGTGTTACCGCTTCGGTTTGTCGTACGGTATCTCTTGGCCGTGGGAGCCGTTTGTTTGCGGCATCGTAATTTATGCGCCGGGCGGGACGTGTTTTCGTCGGACGGTGTGTGTCAGTTGGGCTGCGCCGCTACGTGTACGGGCGCACTTTGATGGCGGACGGTGTTGCTGGCTTGCCGGCGGTGTTTGGCCTACTTTTCGCATCGTAATTGGGCGGGCGTGTGGACTGCTGCGTGCCGGCGGTAACTGGTGGTTTTTGCATCCACCAGCACGGCGGTTGTGCTTCCGCCCGCCATCGTAATGGGCCCCTAAATAAATAAAAATAATACTAAAAATAACTATAACATGTTTTTCTTTACATATCACAGATTTAACATCACTAAAATTCCACCTTGAAAATTTAACACAAAGATTTACAAACAGAACAATAATAAAATCAACATTATAAAAAATATATCAAAAAGTAAGTATGGGGGGGCGTGGCCGGGCAAGATGGCCGGGTAGACGTGCTTTACCTCAGCTCCCTGCCCGCGTCACATTCCTGAGCGCTTAAGCACCTCTCTACATCTCCACATTGTGTCCATGAGCTCCTGAACTGATGCGGGTCCTGTAGAGAGGGATCAGGTGCCCCGTGGGCGGATCGGACACCCCGGTGAGCTGGGTCGGGGTCCGGGAGAGCGGTGAGGGAGCTTTACCAAATGGCGGCCGCCACTGGCTAACTATCAAGAATTCCCTCAGTGCGGCCAGACAGGAGCAGGGGAGCCCACCCCCTCTCCGGGATCCTCGCTGGAGTGGACGTGAACTGCGGGGAGCCGCGCCTGTGATCACCGGGGACCATGAGCGCGGAGCACCACAAAATGGCGGCCGCTGACCGTGATGTGAGAAGAGGACACTGAGCAGCGGGGGTCCTCTCTCCTTTCGGCATGCACAGCACAGGGGAGCCTACCCCCTCTTTCTACCCCCACAGCTGAGGCTTGTGAAGAGCGTCGAGTCGAGGAGAGGGCTGCTCAGAGGTCGGAGCCGCGAGGCTGTGTGACGCAGACTGCAGCGCGGGAAGTGGCCCCCTCACTAACCGGTGAGCAGGTGAGGCACCGTAGCGGTGCAGGGGGACCAACCTGTGGCAAGAGCAACTGGGGTCCTAGTGGACCGGGCCACATCTGAGAATCAGCAACAGACAGGGGATTGGCCTGACTTGCCTGACCTTGGCATGGCGGACAGAGCCACAGCGTTCTGCTGACTGCGAGAGGGAGTTCCTGAGGCAGCCCCCCCCTGGTGGTTTTCCCTGCCCGGAGGCAGCAGCAATGAGGTGAGGAGAGCGGAATCCTGTGCCCCTTACGCAGCTGAGCCCCATCACAAGCAAACAAGAGAGGTGCCGCGACCCCACAGTACTCCCCTCCGTGACCTGCCGGTACGGACTTGCTGATCCTGTGTGTTGGGGGGTTGGGGTGTGTGGACTCCACCGCCAAGATGCAACTCTTGCCTACCACGAGGAAGGGGGCGGCGAGCACTCTCAGCGACCAGCGTGATGCGCATAGACACCAGGGGTCACTGAGGACGCACTTATGCCACCGAAGAAGGCGACTACCAAAGTCTCCAACTACTTCCCTCCAGCCGAGAAACGACAACCATCGTCGCAAGGTGACTCCACGGACACCATGGTACTCACGATAGACGATCTAATGGCGTCTCTGCGAGAGTTCAAGACGGAACTGCATGCAGAGCTTAATCAAGACATCAAAGCCTCCATTGAGCAACTCAAAACGGATGTGACCACGCGGGTAGCCACGCATCAAAAAGATGTGGACTCGGCAGGCTCGAGAGTGCTGGATTTAGAGACCCACACCCAGGATCTAGACAAGCGGACCCCGGACACACAAGAGCAGCTGCACGATCTCCAGAAGCAATTACAGCTCGCACTGCTGAAGTCAGAAGATTTAGAAAACTGGACCCGGAGAGACAATATTCAGATCTGGGACCTGGAGGAGGGAGTGGAGGGGCAGAATCTGGAGGCCTTCCTTGAGGGCCTTTTCACGGAGATCCTCGGTCCACGACAGCTCAAGAATAAGTTGGAGCGGGCACACCGGGTAGGGGTCAACCTACTGGAGACCGACGCCGAACACGAGACATCCTCACGAAGTTCCACTCTTTCAAGGTAAAGGAAGCCGTTCTACAAGAGGCCCGGAAAAAGAGCGACATCTCTTTTCAGGGTCTGGCTCCTGCAACACTGGCGAGGAGACAACAATTCCGGCCTATCATCACGAAACTTCGCGATGACCGCATAAAGTACAGATGGACATACCCGTTCGGACTGAGTTTTGAATATAACAATAAGCTACGTCATGTCACGGATCTCGAGGAGGGTCTACAGGTGTTGGGTCTCACCCCTGGAGATGCTGGGAGCACACGAGACATGTCAGGGGGAACGGACCGAGAAAGCCAGAGAACCCAGCAGTGGAGCACAAGTCTGAAGGGAGGGCATAAGTGACGCTACCACTGGAGTCAGCACACGAACTGTCGGCGAACTGTCGGCGAGCCCTGGTGTGGTGGACTGCATAGACAGGGATTTCTCATCGGGGCATTGCACTCTCAGGGGACATTCCGCGGGGCCAAGCCAGCCAAAAGCGGTTGAACACTACCAGATACGCACCACATAGACTATCATTTCAGGATGGAGGGGTGTGTCCCCCAGCTAGGGCATCCTGGCGTGGCCAGCACACTCACTGGGGACATTAGCCAAAGCCCTGACCGGAGGATACCGTTGCATGCCCGCAACTGAATACCAAGCGATGGAGAACTTTTCTGAGAAGCCGGGATGGGCGCGGGTGGAGACTCCGGTCAAGTCACCCTCCAGCATGCCCAGTCGTGGGGTAACCCACATCGTCGAAGCTCCAGTCTTCACCCGATACAACTGGACGTTGGTATTGTTGGGGTTTTATTTTCTGTTTTTGTTGGGTGGGGGGGAGGGAGGGAGGGGCATGGTGGTGGCCTGCAGGGAATAGTACATTGGTGCACATTTTAACACGTGGGGATCCTACAGAGGGGAAGTGGCCGGGAGGGCTTCTAGTCAGAGAACATAGGCCTGTTGCAACATTCGAATCTTCAGCAGCCAGGAGGGAAGGGAGAGGGACCTGACGTAAAGCCATGGTGATCTCCATAGTATCATGGAATGTTAAATGCCTAAATTCACCTCTCAAGCGGCAAAAAATCTGGAAATATCTTACCGACCACCGCTTTGAGATAGTGGCTCTTCAGGAGACACACTTAAAAAGAGAAGAGGAGCTGAGACTTCGCCACAAACAATACCCCCTTATCTACCGCGCCTCTGCAACCACTAAACATCACGGGGTCGTACTACTCTTCCACAGCTCGACTAAATTCCAGCCAGCGGCTGTTAAATCTGATAAGGACGGCCGGATGGTTATGGTAAAGGGTACACTCAAAGGGAGAATGTGCACTTTTATTGCAGCTTACGCACCTAATGTTGGTCAACCCACTTTCTTAGCCACACTCCTAGATCAGATTGGAGAGTTCGCAGAGGGGCAGATAGTTCTCCTGGGGGATTTTAACCTCACATGGCAGGCTGAGCTAGATAGTACCCACTCTCACAGATCAATGGTCAGCTCCTTTCCCCTAGGTGTTAAACAAACATTTCACGATTTGGGCCTTCGAGATGCCTGGCGGGTGCTTTACCCTACAACTAGAGATTACACGTTTTTTTCTCACATGCACCACACCTACTCCAGGCTGGATTATGTTTTTATCAGTCAGAGTCTGCTGGGGTCCCTCCAGACGGCAAAGATTTTGCCCCTCTCGATCTCGGACCACTGCCCGGTCTCGATCTGTCTTAACTGGGGACATGTCACCTCTGGTACTCCCAAGTGGTACTTTCCAGTGTCCCTCACACGGGACAAACTACTCCGGGATGAGCTGCGGGGAGCGATCAGGGAATTTTTCCAATTAAATACGCCCCAAGACACTTCGACCTTCAATAACTGGGATGCATTTAAAGCGGTCGTTAGGGGAAAGTGTTTGGAGCTCAACGCTACCCTGAACAGGCAAAGAGTGCAGGAGCGGGAGGGCTTGGAAGCAGAATTAGAGGGGGCCGAAAAGGAGCACAAGAAAGCACCCACCAGGAGATCACAACGTACACTCACTGCACTGAGGGGGAAGCTCAAGGCAATATACAACAATAGGGCAGAATACACCCTACTGCGACTCCGCCAGACATGGTGGGCCTGATTCACAGAACTAACTTACGTCAAAAACGTAAAGTTAGTACTTTTTGGTATTCACAGAATGAACTTACTCATTTCGGTATTCACAGAAGTTAGTAGTCCTAACTTTAGGACTCCTAAATGCCTTCTGTGAATACCGAAAGTCTTAAAGTTAGGATTTTTCTCAGTTTAGGAGTAGTAAGTTAGGACTCCTAACTTCAGGACTCCTAAATGCCTTCTGTGAATACCGAAAGTCTTGAAGTTAGGATTTTTCTCAGTTTAGGAGTCGTAAAGTTAGGACTCCTAACTTTAGGACTCCTAAATGCCTTCTGTGAATACCGAAAGTCTTGAAGTTAGGATTTTTCTCAGTTTAGGAGTAGTAAAGTTAGGACTCCTAACTTCAGGACTCCTAAATGCCTTCTGTGAATACCAAAAGTCTTGAAGTTAGGATTTTTCTCAGTTTAGGAGTCGTAAGTTAGGACTCCTAACTTTAGGACTCCTAAATGCCTTCTGTGAATACCGAAAGTCTTGAAGTTAGGATTTTTCTCAGTTTAGGAGTAGTAAAGTTAGGACTCCTAACTTCAGGACTCCTAAATGCCTTCTGTGAATACCAAAAGTCTTGAAGTTAGGATTTTTCTCAGTTTAGGAGTCGTAAAGTTAGGACTCCTAACTTTAGGACTCCTAAATGCCTTCTGTGACTACCGAAAGTCTTGAAGTTAGGATTTTCTCAGTTTAGGAGCAGTAAAGTTAGGACTCCTAACTTTACTACTCCTAAACTGAGAAAAATCCTAACTTTAAGATCTTTCGGTATTCACAGAAGGCATTTAGGAGTCCTAAAGTTAGGACTACTAACTTCTGTGAATACCGAAATGAGTAAGTTCATTCTGTGAATACCAAAATGAGTAAGTGTATTCTGTGAATACCAAAAAGTACTAACTTTACGTTTTTGACGTAAGTTAGTTCTGTGAATCAGGCCCCCTATGCGCAAGGGAACAAAATAGGCAGACACTTGGCTAGGCAACTCAGGGAAAAAAGAGAAAGGGAATACATTGGCAGCATACAAGACGGGGAAGCAGCACCCGCCGCAATGTCAAATATGCAGAATGCGACCACCAGGGTGGAGGTCGCATCCTAATAAGGGGTGCGGGACCGCCGCATGTCTGGCGGCCGGTCCCATTTCCACTGGGATGGCGGGCGGACTAAAGTCTGCCCGCCATCCTAATCAGCCCCTAAGTAAGTATATAAATTAACCAACAAAAACAGCTACCTATTAAAAAAAGATAAATTAAATAAAAAAACAAATATAACTAACAAATACTTTTCTCTTCACAGCTTCTACAAACTTAAACATACAACATCAACTAAATAAACTTCATCAATTACAATTAGTATGCATTTGATTTTTCTTCAATTAAATATAGAGGCTAAAAACGATATAAACAAATATACTAAAACTTTAACCTTTTATTTCGCATTTCAGAGAGTACACTTCAACAAAACTCCACCTAAAAAGTCAAAACAAGCATTAACTTCAAAAACAAAGACAAAAGCACAATTAAACAAAAATATAAGACAAAGTAAGTATAAAAATTAACCAACAAATACAACAAACTAACAAAAAACGAAAAAAAATTGAAAAACCAAATAAACTAACAAATATTTTTCTCTTTACAGCTTCTACAAACTACAAAATACAACAACATCAACAAAAAAACTTCAACTAAAAATAGTGAGCATTTTCTTTCTATTAAATAAAATAAAAACTAAATAAACAAATTAACATAATAAAATATAACATTTTAATAAAAATAAAATTTTGCTTTTCAAACAACAAAAAAAAGCCAGTGAATAAACATCAACAATCAATAAAATATACATCAAGAAAATTAAAGAAAAACAAATGCAAGTATACTTTCAAAATTAATAATAATAGAAACATGTTTACTATTCAAAATCGTATCATTAACAAATATATATAAACATTCACAGATTCACCCAAAAATGGCAGAAGGAGCAAAATTCATAACTTCAAAAAAGGGAAAACTACTTCTGTGCTACATGGGCTACACCTATACGCGAAAAAAAAAATTGCTGGAAACAAAACACATTGGAAATGCAGCAAATATTACTCCAATTCTTGCTATGGGAGAGCCACTACAATAGAAAATAACGTAGTTAATATCAGAGAACACAACCATCCACCCAATGTGACTGAAATCGAAGTCAGAGATGCCCTAGAAACAATAAGAGAAGCAAGTACCAGCTCCCAACAGACCAGCACCCAAATACTGTAAAACGTATTAACTAGGGTACCTGAACATGTCACTGGACAACTACCATCTATACCTACTCTAAAAAGAGGAATAGCCAGAACTAAAAGAGCTACAGTTCAAACACTACTCACCCCCCAAACGTTTGCAGAAATACAAATGTTACCAGAATACACCATCACCCACAAGGAGGAAAAATTCCTTCTTCATGACAATAAAAGTCATGAAAAAAGAATTATCATCTTTGCCACCAACAACAACTTACAAAAACTAAAAACTGTGAAATGTGGATGATGGATGGAACATTCAAAGTATGCCCCAAGCCTTTTTATTAATTATATACCATCCACGGCGAATATGAAGACACTAACATCCCCTTCATATACGCACTACTCCCTAATAAACAAAACACCACTTACATAGAGCTCCTAACAATAATAAAACAATACACCAACAACCACTTTCCACAAAAAATCATCATTGAACTAACAATGATTCAATCAATTTTAAAAATATACCCACACACTGCAATACAAGGTTACTATTACCACTTTAACCAAAGTATCTAGAGACACCTACAAAAATCTACTTTAACAATAGATTACGCCACCAATAGCAACTTTGCCTACCAAGTAAAAAAATTAATAGCCCTGGCCTGTGTACCAACAACTGAAGTAGCCAACCATTATAACATACTTCTTGAAAGCCCTTTCTATCAAGCAAATGAAACTAAACTAACTCCCTTCCTAGACTATTTTGAAGACACTTGGGTGGGAAGGCTACATAGGTCAGGGCACCGTAGATAACTTAAATTCCAAATCCCCTGGTGGAACGTCTACAATAGCACTCTATCTAAAAAAGCTAAAACCAACAACGCAGTGGAAGGATGGCATAATGCCTTCCAAGCGACAATAGGAAGAGGACAACCAACCCTACATAAACTTATAGAAGCTATAAAAAAAACAAAGCTATCAAGAGCTAAGACCAGAGCAATCCCTAACAAAGGGGGTCATTACGATGTCGGGCGGTTCGCCCCCGCTGGGCCGGCGGCAGCCCCCGCCGGCGGGGACGAACCCCCCGACACCACACCAGAAAGACCCCCGCCATATTAGGATGGCTGGGGGGTCCGCGGCGGACGGAAAGACCGTCCGCCGCATTTCCGCCGGTCGACACGTCGACCGGGCGGAAAACACCATTAATATGGTGGCGGTGTCTGCAAGACACCGCCATCCATATTATGATACATGCGGAGAGCAGCCTTTCCATGGTGGCGTTGCCGCCATGGAAAGGCATACAGTGTTTGCTTTCGGGGGCCCGTTGCGGGCCCCCAGGGTGTTGAGGGGGTGGGGGGTGCACATGGGGGGTACCTATGCGCAAGTATAGGGCCAGTTTATTCCAGAAAGCAGGTGCGAGGAAGGAGAAAGATCTCCCCCCCATTCTGGTTGCACGGATTTTAATAGAATTTAAAAGAAATTTGTTGCTGGATCTTAGAGCCCTGCTTGGGCAATACCAGCTGAGTTTCTTTTTCCAGTAACCAGGACCATTCCCATAAATGTTTTTATGAGATAGGCAGAGAATCTTAAAACGAGTTCGTTTTCTGACAGGGAGCCAGTGGAGGAGTCTTAAGTTTGAGGCCGAGGGGGATCTCGGAGGAAGATTCAACACCAGTCTGGCAGCCGTGTTCTGCAGGACTTGGAGCCTGGTTAAGAGGTCTTCATTTACAGAAGACAACAGAGCATTGCCATAATTCATGCGATTTATGATCAGGCCTTGGACTAATGGTTTCCTAGCTTCGGTCGGGAGCCATTTAAAAACTTTACGTAAATTCCGCATGATGCCGAAACAGGAACCAACTAAATGATTGACCTGATCTTTCATAGACAATTTATTGTCTATTTGGATACCTAAGTTCCGGACAGATTGTTTTGGCTCTGGGCAGGGTCCCAGAGATTGGGGCCACCAGTCACTGGACCAGCATTCGTGGGCTTTGCCAAAGAGGACTATTTCAGTCTTTTCTCCGTTTAATTGAAGATGGTTCAGGTTCATCCATCTATCAATGTGGGTCATACAATTTTTAAAACGTATTTTCGTGTCAGTAGGGTCCGGGCCAAGGGTGATCAGGACCTGAGTGTCATCGGCATATGACACAACATCAAAGCCGTAGGATCTGATCTTCCTCGGCCAGCGGAGTTACGTAAAGATTAAAGAGTGTCGGGCTCAGAATAGAGCCCTGGGGTACTCCCATCCTTACAGGTCTATTTCTGGAGACGATGTTGTCAATCTGAACAGCAGTGACTCGGTCAGTTAGATAGCTTCTCAGCCATTTGAGGGCTTTCCCTCTGACACCGATCTCCCAAAGTCTTAGATCTAAAATGCTGTGGGAGATGGTGTCAAAGGCAGCCGATAGGTCTAGCAGGATGAGAATAGATGATTGTCCTCTGTCCAATGCTAGCCTGATGTTGTTGGTGACTTCTACCAATGCTGTTTCAGTGCTATGTGCGGCCCTAAAGCCGGACTGTGACGAGTCCAGAAGACCATGGCTTTCTAGGTAAATGATGAGCTGTCTATTGACCAGCGACACAAGCATCTTCCCAAAGTAGGGGAGGAGCGAGATAGGGCGGTAGTTTATTGGAAGATTTGGATCGGCAGTGTTTTTTTTAGAATAGGTCTAACTCTTGCGGCCTTCCATATTTTAGGGACGACAGCTTGTGACAGCGAGTTGTTAAATAAGTCTGTCAGGCGGTCTAGAAAGGTGCAATTATTGGAAGGAAACGCGGTGGTATAGGATCCACTGGTGAGCCAGATTTAATTTTATTCATGGCGCTAATCACATCTTCCAGATTGCATGGAGAGAATTCTTCCAGGGTAGGGATAAAACTAGGAGGAGTAGAGGGTTGATTTTGTGAGATATTAGTGACTTCTTGAAGTGGAAAGGAACTGTGAATTGTGTTTATTTTGTCCTCAAAATATTCAGAGCGAGAGTTCACCCAGTTCTGTGAGATGGAAATCGGTGACTGGACTGGGGGCGATGTGAACTCTTTTAAGATGTTATAAAGCTCTTTATTTGAATTTGCTGCTTTTTAGGTCGAGCCTCGAGTAGCGCGCAAGCGCTGCTCTGGCAAGACTTTAAGTTAGGGGTTTCAAAAAGCTGACCAGACGCTCGTGCGTCATGGCCTTTTCCGTGCGGTTAACCGCAGGGCCGACATCTGTTTTGCATTATCGTGCCCGATAATGCAAAACAGATGTCTCGCTGTGGCGCGCGCGCGTGCACCACTTGTTTTATTTGAATTGGGCACGTAGAGCCTACAGGGCACAGCGGGGGCTGTAAGTGGGCAAAATCCAGTAGTCTTAGCCGACACCGTAGGCGAATTGGTAAGGGTAGACGCGGCACGCGCAGCGGTTTGCCTACGCTATATGGCGAGTGCGCAGACATCCAAAAGGTCGGCACTGCCCGGGGGGTAGGACTTCTTTGGAATGGTGAATAAATGTGTCAATGGAAACATCGTGATATTTTTCACATACATAGCAGCAGAATCTCAAGTAGCTTCTTGCAAATAATCCGTAGTTCACTCGCTACTGTTTTTTCCCTTTTATTCTGTTCTGTTTGTTTTCACCATTTACAAAAAAGGCACAAGTATCTAGAGTGCCTATTTCAAGCTAATAAAAGTCGAAATGATCCGTTTAAATACCGCCAGAAAAACTTAGTTTATGGCGGTTTCTGCTTATGTTTTTGAAGGTTTTCTTTTTTAGGAACTCAGATAAAACCGAATTTGGCTGTTCAATGCTCCCACGTTAGTTTGCGCTGGTCGTTCTGGGAAATAAAGTATTCACTCCAGGAATATGTATTTAATGGCATGGTCACAGGTTGAACCCCTTTGACTCCACTCAGCCTTTAGGAGGGGTGTGGCATAAGAAACAAAGCTGCTGACTTTGGTCCTGGAGACCCAGCTTCGAGCCTCGGCGTAGGTCCTAAGGAAAGTATGCTGGTGTTATTAAATATTTGCCAGGCCAGGCAGGTGCTGCTGCGCACCCCCCTCCGTTACTGAATGGCATCTGCCTGTGCTGCCCACGGAGGTTGGCAGTGCAGTCTGGCCTTTCATCCTGCAGGGCCTGTACACTCGGCCGGATAAGACCGTATTTTAGGCATGTGCAAGCAGGTGTCTGTTGCACCCCACGACATTTGAACAGCACCGGCCTGTGTTTCCCATGAATGTGGGCAGTGCAGCCCCGCCTTTCATCATATGGTTCGATGGATAAGAAAGCTTTATTATTTGTGGGAAAGCAGTTGCCAGATAAAGCAAGTTGTCATCGTGGGTGTGTGGGCAGGTGTCCGTGACACGCCCTCATGGGTGCACAGTACCTAATTATGTTAACAAGATGGGGCATAACAACTTGATCTGCCGATTGTGGGATGAGAAACCAGGCTCGAGTCCCCTCATAGGCTCAACATCCGGTGACTCCGGGCAAGTCATAAAAAGGCAAGACCATGGTTTATGATTTGGTTTGAAATCCTTTCTATTGATTATCATTGCCTCAGACCATGGTACTCAGATCCTCTTGCTTCAGTAGTATATGAGGAGGCCCCAGCCACATGAGACTATCTGACTGAAGAACTTGGCAAACCATCCCTTCTGCCAGCCTCCAGGAAACCACTGCAGACATGGCAGTGCTCCAAACCACTCAGCCCAGTCCAAGAGTCATTACATGTAAATAGGATAGTTGTCCCAGTGATGTCTTTGCTTTATATAAACGTAAAAAAACACACAAAAAAAACCTAGCCTACTCCTCCAGGAGGGATTGGGTGATGCGTTGATATGATGATTAGTCCAGCAAAAGCAACTTAAAGATATATTTACGGACAGCTATCATCGGCATCAGCAGCCACCTTATCACCCATGATTTTAGGTGTCGCGTAGGCAGCGCTTGTGCCTTTTTAGTCGAGCATTCAAGACCTCTTGTATATACTTTAGTATATACTTATATGTGTATGTACTTTGTGGGCTCTGGAGATCAGCCCTAGGACTTGTCTGCTTCCGCTTAGGGACTTTTTTTTTCTGTTCAACTGCCTCTATCTAACTTTCTTGATAGAAAATGACCAGCAGAGGTCAGTAAAATACCAGAATCACTTTAGCATTCTCTAGATTTCAGACCATAGACATTATCTTCCATGAGCACCCGTAGACAATAATATTTTTTTCAAATCTTGTTTTTTCATTGATATGACCACCGAAGGCCCTGATTTTATATTGAAAACAGAGCTTTGGACTAAACCATTTCCCCTGAAAGGCAATATTTCTCCCCATGTGTTCCCATACCTGACGTGTCACACAGTTTGGTGCTTATTTTCTCTCCATGTTAAAAAACAGTAGATGTTTCAGTACCCAGGCTAATGTGCTGCATAGCTAAATACATATAAGGTCCCAAATGCGAGACCGATTGCATTGCAAATGTTTGTTCTATTTGATTTAGGAGAAATAATTTTTTCGCTTGTCTAATACTTTCCAAGTAGATACGATGGATACTTCTATATTTTTCCCGATCTTGCTGATAACATCCTAACAAACCTAACTACACTACTACTACCTCTCCCCTACATTAAAACTACCTAAAAACGAAATTCAATCAAATGTACCTTAACCGCGAGGTTCCGTCTTCCAAAATGACCTAAGAACTAAACAAATAGACAGAAAAATGAGGAAATCAGGAAAAAATGGCTGCATAATAAAAAAATTTTTTAAAAACTCCCCATAGAAAAGAATGGAGAAATATTTAAAAAAACTATTCAAAAACGTAAATGTATATTTTTAATTACTGTAAAAAAATAATTGTTGAGAAAATATACAAAAAAATTGTAAAATATATATTAAATATTTTTATTTCAAAATAACATTTTTTTTATATTTAATATATATTAAAATGTATGTTTATTTGATGTACTGCAAATGTTAAAAAATATGAAAATGTTTAATTCTAAAATATATGTAGAAAATATATTTGTTATAAAAATTGTAAATTATTTAATATATTAAATATTATTTTATTAAAAATAATATTCAATATACTAGATATTAAAAAATATAAAATATACATTTGTTAAATACATATTATATAATTCAATAAAAAAATCATGTAATATGTATTAAAAAAATGTAAAAACAAATGTATAAAAATGTTTACTTTACACAATAAAAAATAATAAACAATAAAAGTCAAACCGTTTATAATTAAAAACTAAAAAGAAATTTGCTTTACTATTACATGACTATTTTTAAAAAAATTGTACCATATTTCAAAAATGTTAAAAAATATGTTTGTAGAAAAATATTGTTAATGTTGCAATTATACATAAAAATATATTTTAAAACCATATTATACTTTCTAATAAATTTCAAACAACATTAAAATATCTTAAATGTGTTTTTAATATTCTAAATAATTATATAAAAAAAGCAAATGAAAACAATGAATTATTTTTTTTTAAATATAAATGTGTTAACAATAGAAAATACTATTCCTAACTCCAAAACCAACTAAACTCAGAGAAAGTGCTGGATAATAACCCCCAATAAATTACTATTCCCACTCCAAAACCAAATAAACTCAGGGAAAGTCCTGGATAATAAACCAAAGTAAAGTACTAGTCCAACTCCAAAACCGAATAAACTCAGGGAAAGTGCTGGATAATAACCCCAAAGAATTAATACTCCAGCTCCAAAACCAAATAAACTCTGGGAAAGTGCTGGATAATAAACCATAATATAATAAATTACTATTCCAACTCCAAAACAAAATAAACTCTGGGAAAGTGCTGGATAATAAACCATAATAAATTACTATTTCAACTCCAAAACCAACTAAACTCAGGGAAAGTGCTGGATAATAAACCATAATAAATTACTACTCCAACTCCAAAACCAAATAAACTCAGGGAATGTGCTGGATAATAAACCATAATAAATTACTATTCCAACTCCAAAACCAAATAAACTCTGGGAAAGTGCTGGATAAGAAACCATAATAACTTACTATTCCAACTCCAAAACCAACTAAACTCAGGGAAAGTTCTGGATAATACACACAAACATATTTCCTATGCCTAACCCCAAAACAAAATACAAAATCTACTTAAGATATAATTTAAAAATATAGAAAAATAAAAACATATTTTTAAACCAAAAAATATTTTATATTTAAAATTTACAAATCCTAAACAAATGTAAACATTTTACACAATTTAAATAAAAAATACCGCAAAATTATTAAAGATATAAAATATAAATTAAAGATTTCTGAAAAATGATTTACAAACATATTATTAAAAATTTGAGACACCACTTTTCAAAAAAATTAAAAATAAAAACATTAAAATCAAAACTACAAATAAATTGAAATATTTAAAATCTAAATAATCCAACGAAATTTTTTTAAACCAAAAATGTGTGTACAAAATATTGTTTATATAAAGATTAAAATTAATAAACCAATAATATATTTTTATATAAAATTAATCAAATTGCATGTAAAAAAAATTATATTTTATTAATTCTACATAATATATAGTACTTTTTTTTATTTATATTTTTTATTAAATATTACAATATCTCAAAAAAATTATCACTACAAATATATTTTTAAACAACATTCTAAAATTAATCCCCACCCTTATCCCCTATAAAGCAAACATCCTGCTCCTAAAATTTTCCCAAAAATGGAAAAATATTAAAATTTCAATCAATTATTTTTAAATTACTCCCCACCCTTACCCCCTAGAAAACCAACATCCTGCTTCTAAAATTTTACAAAAAATTGCAAATTAATTAAATTGTAATACATTAGTTTTAAATTAATTCCCACCCTTATCCCCTATAAACCCAACATCCTGCTCCTAACACTTAATTAAAAAACAATAAATACAAACATTTTAACATAAAAAATTAATTAAAAAATATATAATAACTAATACAACATTACAAAAAATGATATAATAAACAACTATATATTTGCCATCGATATTTACAAAATCGATATTTCTACATTACATAAAAATCGATATTTTTAACTACGAAAAAACTTACCTCGATATTTTGCACCATCGATATTCTTGACTCGGTATTATTGTAATTCGATATTTCCACGTCGATATTCTGTCCCTACACCAGCATTGGTCAGACTACTGAAATTGCTTACACTGACTAAAATGCTACATTCATCACAGACAATTTCATGTTTAACTGTTCTGCTACTACTGTTTCCAGGGTACTAGAAAGATCAGATTCACTGTGCTCTCTGTCGTGTTCAACATTTACATATAAAGGCTGGGTGAAAAATAACTTCAGTTTTTTGTATGTATGCCAATAGCAGGAAAGTGGCCTCCCTGGCATCACAACACATGTCCTCCCCACCTGAACAAATCTCAGGTACTCTGAAATGTAGCCAAATATGTATGAACATCCCCTACCTCAACATTGTGTCAACTGAGTTCTTTACCATTGACTCACTCAGAACAGTCAAGAATCAACAAGCTTTTTGCCTCAATCCAATGTTACTCAAACACAACAGGCCTGATTCACAAACTGCACTTTGTAGTACGTTTTGTAGCACTACCAAACGCTTTACAAAATGTACTACTAAGGGGCCGATTCTGATGCGGGTTGGAAAAGCTTCCCGACCGAATCGGTTGGGAAATGGTGTCCGACCCACTCGGATCGGGAAAGTCCGACCGGCGGAGTAGGATGCATCCGGATGCTTCCAGATACGATTTGGTTGAACTCCCATTGACTTCAATGGGAACATTTGTTCCTAACCGCATCAGAATTGGGCCCTCGGTCGGGAAGACACGTTCCCGATCCGATTTGGAAGGAGCAAATGCCGTTAGGAGGCCTTCCTAACCGCATCAGAATCAGGCCCTCGGTCGGGAAGCTTTTCCAACCCGCATCAGAATCGGGCCAAAGTGTCATTTTTGCCTATACTTATATGTGTGGAGTTTTCACCCCGACTGTGGAGTCTCAGCACACAGGAGAGTGGGTAGGCAATGGGGCTGAGTTACTGGTAAATGGATGGGATTAGGGAAGTGTAGAATGGGCTTAGGGAGGAGTTTAGGAAGAGACATCACCCACCCACATAATAGTATGCCAATTGCATTACTCTGGGGGTGGAGACATGTAGCTTACACTGTTGTGGTAAGTTCACACTTGAAGTTTGTGAATACCAAAAGCAGTAAACTTTCTACAAAGTGTAAAGTTACTCAAAAGCGTAACTTACCTTCATGAATCAGGCCCAACATCTTCACCAAAAGAGAAGCCAAGAGCCTTCTTATAGCTCTCAACTACAACCTCCACTTTGAGGCACATCAATGAGAGTTGATTTAATCTGATTGTGTAATTCTGAATCTAGATAATAACATATGAAATTGTGTCTCTAAATTGCATGTTAGAAACATTATGCAACCCATGATCTCACTCAAACTGGATTATTGCTTTGCCCGCCTTGAAGCACAACACCTCACTTCCAAAATAAACTCTAGAGACTGTAAACTTTGGCAGCCTGGATCCTCTCCAGTGCTGGTCCTAATAACCCTGGGTAACCAGTCCTCAATGCCTTAAGCTGGCTATCTGTAAAGATTATAGTTAAAAAACAAAACTCACACCTATTGCTTCTTTATGCTACCATGTACATTTTAGATCTCATATCATCTCACTGCACAGTAATGTTTTCAACTGAAAGAGGACTCTTGATCCTACATTTTTTAGTTTGTTATCCATTGCTGGAGAAAGGATAACAATTTGAAGAGTCCAGCTCTGGAAGGAAATAGTTTAGAATTAACTTATTCAATACAAATACAATACAATTAAAATATACACTGATCTAGAAAGAAATATTTTTTCACTTATTGTTCATTTTAACTCTTCTCTAATCACATTTTAAAATTCCATGTGTCTCCATTACATCCCCGAATTCCAATAAACAGTGACAAACTCTTTGCATGTTGCAAACAATGACTGACCAGACTTTTTTTTAGCTAGTTCTGTATAGTCCTGCTTCTTAGTTCAACATATCTATTCCCATCCATCATTCCCACACACCTTGAGAATTTATCAGTATGTTGTGCAATGTAAATCCCTCAAAAAGTTTAATATGATTATGCTATTTAACAACATTAGACAATAACCCTTCTCATTAACTGTAGCAGGTACATACTATCTCACAACTACATGCTTGGGTAAAAAAAAATATATATAGTAAGATTTTCACTTACATTTAAAAAAAAAAAAAAATTCCCTGAAATAAACAAGGATTAAAGTGGAGTTATCCAATAGTTTTGTTATAATAAAAAACCCACAGTCTAAAAAACAAAAAATAAGTAAGTTCACCAGTAATACTTAACTGACCAAAGTATGACTTGCACAGCCATATATTTTAGATGTCATCAGTGATGTGACATGTGATGCCATTATAAGTGAATCATAGCAGTGAAAGTTATACTTAGGTCAGTTGCTCTCAGTTCAATGGGAACAGCCAATCGGAATGAAAAAATCCTGTAGCATGGTGTTACAATTATTGAATGATGTCATCACTGATGTGATCAATGATGTCATTGAACATGTCATGAGTGATATAATATGTGAGTTCATAAGCAGTGCATGGTGGAGTACAAGTTATATTTAGCTCGGTAAACTATAACTGGTGAATTTCAGTGGGTTTTTATCTGTACCACATCAACAAATATGTGGCTGCAGCTATTTTAGAATGCTGCGACTCAGCCCCTTCTCCTAATCAAAGGCTATAAAAACATATAGGAGGCAGGGTAAGGATACCCTGACCCTTAGGCCTGGCGTGGGGGGTTACCAAGGGTCAAAAACAAAATATCTTTATTATATTTTTTATCAGTGCCACGAATCAAAGGAGGATCCGCAGCTCTGATAAAAAAAAGAAACACAGGCTCCCACCTGTTTTCGAACTGAGTCCCCCGGATTGAGCCAGGGCCTGGGGGTTCAGCAGTTTTATTTTTTAAGGAGAGCATAGCCCCCCCTTCCTCAGGAGTTTTTAGGACCTGGTGACCTCCAGGGCCGATTTCATTAAAATTAGGAAGGGGCACTGTCCCCCTCCCTGAGCTTTATTTAGGCCTTGGGGTCCCCAGGCCGGAATGTGTTTTTTAGCAGAGGGGCCATGCGGCGCCCTTCCCGTAGCCTCTTAGAAGCCACAGGGACCCCATCTCTTGGGCCGATTGTGTTTTTTAAGAGAGTGGGACATGCAACTCCCCTCTCCTAACCTCTTAGAGGCCCAGTGGACCCCATCCGCCAGATTTAAGATTAAAATTTTGGGGAGGGGACGTGTGGCCCTCTCCCTGAACAGGTCACCAGCCCCTGAGATCTCACGGGAGCAGTGTCCTGGGACCCTCATCCTCCAGGAACACTGCAGTTCCCTGCCCAGGAAAGCCCAGGCAGGGAATACAGATTTGCTCCCGATCAAATGGGCGCTGAGAAAAATGCTGGTCCAGCCCTTGTGGGAGCAAAGTTAAAGAGCCAGAACCTATCAGCACTACAATGGGTTCTGGCTAGGGGTCTGTCAGGGGCCACAGGGGCCTTGAGGCTCCCCTACTACCCTCAAATAAAAGAAATTGTGTGGGTGCCCTGGGTAGACACCGGGGCACCCATAGAAAAAAAAGCAATAGCCCGCTCCCGCCAGCACCAGAAAAGGTACTGGTTGGGGAGATGGCAGGGGCTGTCGGGCCATGAGGATCTCCCCGCAGCCCCCATCTAAAAAAATGCATGAGTTCCCCGGGTGGGCACGAGGGCACCCATTTAAAAACAAAAAGAAACCAAAAAAGATTATTAAATGAGCAGCAGGAGCCGCTTATTTATTAATAACTGTTCCTGCAAGGAGAATACCTTAATGCCCAGTGAAGGCTTTTTTAAATGATATTCTTTTTTCCTGGTGGTGCCCCTAGAAGGGGCCGGGCACCACCAACCATTTAATTTGACACCCTTTATATTGCTACATGACATAGTCAGCCTGCGGCCAGGCTCTGCGCCCAACCCCGCGCAATGCATGGTCTTCGAGGTGGGTGCCCAACTCCATGCCGCATGGCGATGGACATCTTACTTGACATTAAAAAAAGCATAGAAATTAACTGAAAAAAACAAAGGTGACAGTGACATTATAGTTTGGAAATGTATGTGACTTTACATTAAAAAAAAAACTTAAAAATAAAATTTAAAAATTAAGGCTATAGCAGGGTGCCATGATAACACAGTCTACCTGATTTTCTATTTGTTGCAACAGCTTTGAGAAAGTGTTCATATGATGTTAAACACAACTACCTTCTGTGAGGCAAGATGGCATCTGAGTAGCATCTCGCTCGCGGTGCTCCGCCGGTCAGACCCCCAGATTTAACAAAAAAGCATAGAAAGCCCTAACAAAGTGCATCAAAATATGTCAGCGGATCGAGATGAAATACCTTCGAATTGTGTTTATTCTGCCGGTACGAGGAAACAGGAACCGGCGAGGAGTGAAGACAGCCTGCTCTGCCACAGGCGTCCGTATCCCTCCGGCTTGATCTGGCATCACTGATGTCGCTTGGCCTGTGGCAGAATTCCCTCTCTGACCCACTGACGAGGATACTTTCGGTGATCCCAGGAGCCCTGCTGACTCTGACAGAAATCGCACTCTCATCCTTTGAATGGTGTAATCGGAATGGAGCTGTGATGAGGCGGAGGAAACAATGTTGCAAAAGCAGACGACTTTGCATCAATCAAGTAAGGATGGCTGCGCGGGGTGGGAAGACCACTAACGCTAAAAATACACAGTCTTCTCTTCCCGCAACGATCGCTGCCACCCAGCCCGCCACAGTGACCACGGAAACTCGGGGAAAGCGGACTGATACACGTGGGAGCAAGGGCAAGGGGGGAGAAAAGAATGGGAAAGGTGACAATATAGAGAAATCTGATATAACCAAGAAAACTCTGTTACAACTAAAGACCTCCAGGGATTTAGGCAACTCTCAGCCTTTAATTATGACTATCTTTGGACCTAGTAAGGGATGCACACACAGGGCTCTGGAGGAAAAGGGAAGAAAAAAAAAGGAGGAAGGGGAGCATAATGAACAAACAGATGCTACTTCGGTTAACGCTGCTGCTGCTGCCTCCACCACAGTAACCCTAGAGGTGGCACCAGGGCCTAGCCTCCAACTACACCCTTCCCTAAATCTGACACTCATCAAGGAAGAATCTACTGTTAGAGACTCTATCCCTGGGTCCAAAGATGGACAGCAGAAATGCACGAAAAATGCAGAAACAACCAATATCAGATGCTCCTTAACCAGCAAGGACCCTGGAAGCGAAGCTGGAAACACCTCTCGGCCATTGCCCAGGACACCTGATACCCTGGAAAAATTCTACTCCCTAACCGATGAATCTGATATATCAGACCTGAGTATAACTGCCTCCAGCGAAGAGGAAGGGCGTAACTGGAACAGCAGCTCCAACTCAGACTCGCCATTAAACTCATATGGCAAGAAAAAACTCCAAAAAAAGAAAAGAAACCGGAGAAAGAGATGTGGGACCCCCAAATGCGGAAGTGCTGGGGACCTGAGATGGGACTATTCGGCATCACAACTCACGACTATGTCAGACCAAACAGTTTGCTCAGGGGGAAACCGCACAATAACAGGCAATGTTGAGGATGGAGGCTTGCAGACCAAGAGCGATCCTGCATTAGCAGTGGTGTTACAATCAATCAAGAGCTACCAGGAGGAGGTAAAAACTGACAACCGGAGGGCACGCCTGGCAGCAAAAAAACTACAAAGGACAGTCAGGAAGGTGGGCAGAACCTGTGCTGAAATTTCTGACAGGATGACCTCTGTGGAAACGCGGACTGAAAATCTGGAGAAGGATCTAGTCACACTGAAGGCACAAGGCGATGAACATGAGGGGATTGTGAAGGATCTTATGTGGAAAATGGAGGAATATGAAAACAGACAACGCCGCAATAATCTTCGGGATCTGGGTATTCCGGAAGGGGCTGAAGGGATTGACCCCAGGAAATACATGATCGCATTGCTCAAGGGTGCCTTCCCGGAACTGGATACCTGGGACTGGGACAAAGAGATCCAGCAAGCCCACAGATTCCCGTTAACTCCATCGAAACGCCCCTCTTCTACTCCTGTGCACCCACGTGCAATGTTACTATATATCGGAAACTTTTTGCTCTGCCAGTCTCTCTATGACTTGTCTAGACCAACTGCCAAGATAGAATTTGATGGAGTAAGCTTCTTCACGAGGCCTGACTTTGCCCACGATACAGTGGAGCGTAGGTGGAAGCTTAGACAACTCTCCGCTCCCTTTCAACAGCTTGGGGCAGAAGTATAGCTGCAAAATCCAGCTAGGCTAAAGGTTGTGTTTAAGGGGGTCACTCGCAGTTTTATTTCTGAAATTCAGGCCCAGGCATATCTACGGGAGATCACTGGCCAAAATGGAAGCAGGGTTTAACGTTTAATCGATTCAAACTTTATGTCAATAAAATGCCAATATCTTAAAGCTTCTCTGGCCGCTAGCTTACTATAGCTATAGAGACATGCTATAGAGACATGCTAATAATAACTTTACAACAGTTGATTTAGATCATTGAATGACAATGAGGGTGATGTGAGGGAGGGGGAAGACTTGTGGGGCTGCGGGGTTATGACTGCTCAGATTACATCATCCTGGCTCGGGCTGGGCCAGGTTACCTCAGTTACAGGTGGGGGGAGGGGGGAGGGGAAGAGAGGGGTCAGGAGGGAGGGAGGGGTTGGCACAAGGGGTTGGCACAAAGGGAAGGATATTCACAGGTACTCATTTCTTTCTGTCTACTCTATACTAGATGGGTAAGCTGCGTATAGCCACGATTAATATTTGTGGTCTCAACGACCCCAAAAAAAGACAATATACAGCAGCTGGGCTTCAGCTGTTGAAGGCGGACATCATCCATATGCAGGAAACTCACATTGAAAGGGCTCAACTGCATTTACTAAAAACACTTGGTTACACGTTGGTGGGGGAACGACACAAAATTCACGGACACGTGGGGTCGCGATCCTGACATCTAATACTACCCTACAATTTAGACAAACCTCAGCGGATCATCTAGGGAGATGGGTAATAACTGAATGTGGTGAGAACAACGGAGATGTACTCACGATATGTTCGATTTATGGTAGCACCTTAGATGATCCAGCTGTGTTTGAACATATAAATAATGAATTAGCTGCCTGGCTGTTCCCTATAATCTTATGCGGGGATTTTAACATAAATATACCTGCTGATAAGAAACTGAGTTCAGAAACTAGTTGGACATACACTGGTAGAAAACTGAAAGTGTTTCAGGCACTAAGGACACTATGCTTAGAGCATGCGCTTTGCAATCTCTGGAACTGGCAGAATTCTTCTGATCCTGGCTTTACCCACTTTTCTTTTCCACACAACAAACATGCCAGATTAGATTTTATATTAGTATCTCACTCCCTGCTCCGCGACTGCTCTATCGAGAAGACCCCACGCATATTGGCTGATCATAATCCTCTAATTGTAGAGATCAAGGGGAAAGCAGCGAAAGGTGGGGGTGGCATCACATGGAGCTTTGAACGAGCTCCGCTTATCAATGAAGAATACTGCAGTCATATGAGGGTGTGGATGCCTCAGTTTCTTACAGAGAATTTAGGGAGTGCAGGAATAGAGGTTGTATGGGACACGTTAAAAGCTGGAATATGGGGGGAACCCTTAGATTTTCACTATCTTTGAATAAATAAAAACACTTACTGATAAATAACATGCAAACCAAATTGGCAGTTGCAGAAGAAAATCTGATCACAGCACTCCAGACTGGAAAGGACCCCGTTGAAGCGCAGGCAAAAGTCGCAGCTGCTAAGTCAGCGATTATGGAGATAATTGCGAAAAATGCCGCTGATAAACTCAAGCATGGCGAGAGAAAGCGTACGAATGTAGCGAACAGGTAGGGCATCACCTGGCAATTAGAGCTAGACAAAAAGCAACTCGGAATACAATACAAGAAGTTAGAGATCCGGTATTAGGCGTGGTCACAGACCCTGATGGAATCAGGAATGTTTTTTATACATTTTATCAAAAGTTATATCATGAGGATTCACCTTGCGATCCGGGATAGGTTGCGGTATACTTAAACTCGATCCCAACGGAGCAATTCTCTCAGGAAGACCAGTTATTACTGGATGAGCTTCTGCAATGGATCGAGATATTACTATGCATCAACTGCCTCCCCAATGGCAAGGCCACCGGTCTAGATAGTATACCTCTGGAATTTTACAAGAAATTCTCGCCACAACTAAAGGACTGCATGACTCAGCTATTTATACATGCATTCAAGGGTGGGAGGCCACCAGAGGCTGGTCACAGGTGAAAATAGTAATATTTCTTAAGAAAAATAAACCTTCATGCGATGCCGCCATGGAAAGGCTGGCGGGGATTGGGTTTGGGGGCCTGTTGTGGGCCCCCCTTGTGTTGGGGGGAGGTGTGGGTGCACTGGGGGGTACCCATGGTACCCCCCTGCATTTCACTGCACCATGTGGCAGGCACAGTGTAGTGCCTGCCACGTAGTGCAGTGAAATGCACACAATGCTCTTTTAGACATCACGGAGGTGCTGCAGTCAGCAGCCACCGCTGCAATGTTAACGGTGCGGAATCAGACCGCAGCGGTGGCGGTCCCATCCTAATCGGGTAGGCGGGACCACTGCATGCATAGCGGTAGTTCCAAACACCGCTACGATGGCGGGCGGATCAAGTCCGCACACCATCGTAATCAGCCCCTTAGTTCTGATACAGGAAAAGCCAAAAAATAGGGCATTGGAAGAAGTACCGACCCCCCTGGAACTTATAATGGGGGCAGAACCGTGGGGATGGGCTTGGCAATTTATAAATGACAACCATTACAAAAAAGTTCGGTTTAAAACACTAAAAGGGGGGTTTAGAACCTGGAAATCAGTTCGAAGACTGGTAGACGTGGGTCGACTCAATTACTACACACCACTCTGCAATAACCCTAATCTGCCTGAAATTTTTAAAGGTCCAATACTTAAAAGGTGGTGCGAAGCTAGGCTGACTAAGCTCGGAGCCTTTTTTTCCCCTATTGGTCTGGTCTCTTTCGAAAATCTTAAAGAATGGTTTGAATTAGATCGAAAGGATTTTTACAAATATCTCCAAATAAGGGACATTCTAAATAAGAAAGGTGGCGGATCAAACGGATTTGCTAACAACAGCATAATTGATAAATTGAGAGAGAACAGAGATCTATCTATACGAGTAGTTTACAATCTCTTTAACTCGTTAATGAAAGATTATATGGATGATCGGGCATTAAGATGGAAAATGGAAATTGGGGCCTCAGAACACCTATTCTTTCACTCAATCAAATTGGCACAGAGTATTTTAATCCCCGCCCGGTTACAGGCACAATACTACAAAACATGCTTCTCATTATACTATACTCCGAAAAGAATTGCCAAATGCGGGACGGGGAGAGGAACCCTATGCCCCCGGTGTGCACTATATCAGGCAGACATGATCCACATCTTTGCCTCCTGTGACATGCTTACCAAATTAAAACAAGAAATTACCAACTTTTTTAAGGAGGCCCTAGGAGTTGATTGCTCCCTCTCTACATCATTGATAGGGCTCGGGGTAGCCCAAAACATGCAGGGGTCAGAGGGGGAAGAATTAGTGTTTATTGGTATGGCGATTCTCCGTTTATGTATTGCTTCAGCATGGCTAGACCCTAATCCCCCTGGGTTTAAACAATGGCTCTCTTCTCTTTTGGAAAATTATAACTTGGAAAAAGCTATCTATGCAAGGAGGGGAATACGCTCACGAATGAAAGGCCTTAAAATTTGGGCACCTCTGACCAGATGGATTGAGAAAAATGGGTAATCTATAAAGAGTACATCAATTTAATTTCCAGATCTAGAAGAACCGAGCGTGGCCAACTCTCCTGGGGTGGGTGGGGTTGGTGATGGGGGGGTGGGCGGGAAGGGTTTATAAGGAGGGGGTAAAAGGAGGAAAAAGAATTGCATAACTGTATGGTGCGTGTTTTGATTTTCTTTTTTTTCGACAATGAATTTCAATTGCCTGTACACTGTCTTATAATGCCCAATAAAAAAATAAATTAAAAAAAACACAACTACCTTCTGTCACCCACCCCCACTTATGCTGCTAAAGCAAGAGGTTCATGATGGTCCTGCCAAGAAAGTATTATTGGATTCTATGATGTTCTACATAAACTATTGAATCTGTTGTACAGTAGTTTGTGCTTCTTTGCTTAAAAAAAATAAAAATAAAAAAGAGAAAGTGTTCATATATCTGGCCAAAGATTTCCATTTTTTCATTGATCTTGTAAAGAGACTGCTTGAAACAAGCTAACTTTATTAGCTCAGAGAGTAATTTGCCCTGGATAGGGATCGTAGCTATTCTCCGGGGTCGCGTTTTAAGCATTTGGCTGCTGCTAGGGCTGTTGCAATCCAACACAGTCCATGATTAGACACACCTAGAGCATCTTTCTTTACACGTAGTATTGAGAGGCCACTAGTGTAGTTAAACATTAGCCATACATTGGTCCAGTATGATTTAGTAATAGTTTTTCTTAAGAAATAGTCCACGACCAGAAAGCAGTATGAGCATAACCTTGTCCTATGCATTGGGGATAGAAAGGAGTAACTGTTGTCTGTAGTGGAGGTCAGACACCAGACATCCATTACATCATAATCCTGTATGATATCCCATAGCATCACCATGTAATTGTTATTGCATTTGTCTATTTGGCTTGTTTTATTAAAGACAAGATCATCTCTTCTACCCATTCTCATTTGAGCTTTCAGATTCTGACATTGAAAGATGTGTTTCATGTATAAGTGTAATGTCTGCATAGTTGGTGTTCAAGCATTGTAGTCTGTTGTAGTCTGTTCTTCCTTTTGCTATAGCTTGACGTATTATTCCTATTCAGGGGCAAAATTCTCAAATGTTTATTAAGACATTGCAATAACTATGTGGTTTACTGAATACGAACACACAATAGGAGTGTAGCTATGTCTACAGGTAAAGCATACCTGTATATGTGGTGCAACAGCAACCCCAAGAGATAGATACCAGGGAGGGCAATGAGGGCTCCCAGCAGGTTCAACAAGGTTTTCTGAGGATCAGGCTTATAAGTTAAGAATAGAGATGTCAAAATACAAAAGAATAAGGAATAGAGTTTGAATTAGGAGTTGAACTACATACATTAGTTTCAATTTAGGAGTGGGGAGAAACTTCATCATGGGAAGGTTGTGCACCACTGGAGTGTGAAAATTGGAACAGCAAACGCAGTACAGGATTCTCTTGTGGGAACCTTTAATGGATGGCCAAACTCTAGCTGCTCTGACCAACAGCATTTGGGTTAAACAGATAAAAGTTGAACAGAGGCACTTCAGCACAGAAATGTTTATCTTGCACATTAGGCAAATGGGCAGCTGAAAAGGAAGTAAGGGCCATGTACAACAGAATATTTCAATCTGTCATGAAAGTGTCATTGCAGGATATGTGTGTGTCCACATTCAGTATTAGATCTTTAGGTCTCATACAACCCATTAAGCAACATAAGAGTAAAGTGTGTAATAATGCTTGAAAGGATTGAAAAATATACTATGCAGGTTTTGGAGAGGTTGGTCTATTATTCTCAAGTTGAAGCTGTTGAATTGTTCAGTGGGGAGCATAACTCGTCTCTGCTTTTATGAGAGCTTCAGTTGTCTAGTGGAGTCCTTCTTTGATGGAGCATCCATGCACCAATCGGTTCCTAGCAGACAATTCCCTTTTGCAGATCAGTTGAAGCATTGCACCTACTGCCATACAGTCATGATCTCAGTGTCCTGCTGACATATAATTTGACACAGAATCAAGACAGGCTAAAAAGTCTTAATCGGGTTCACTGCATTCTGAGAACTTCCAGTCCTTTGCAATGATCATGATCACTGATTCAGTTATCTATGTTTTTGTCCCAGTGCCTATAGAGCACTAGGACATAAAGGGCCGATTCCGATTTGGGCCGGAAAAAATACCGACCGACTCGGAGCCGGAATAAATTCCGACCGACACGTACCGGTGCAGCCCGACCCGCAAAGTACGATGAAAAGCGTGCTAAATCCGACCGACTCGTACGGAACACAAGCCGAACGACCGAGCCGCGCGGAAAACAGCCATCCGGCCGGAAAACCATGCGAATCGAACCCACCGACACGCACCTGGAAGAATCCCGAACGAAACGTACCCGAGAACTCCGACTCGCCAAGTACGATGCAACGCGTGGAAAACACGACCGAGTTGCACGGAGCCCAAGCCGCACGACCGACACGCATTCAAAACAGCGAGCCGAAGCAACCAAAAAACCTGCGACCGACGCGTACGCAGCACAGAAAACAGCACAAACACAGCGTGAACGAATCGGAGAGGCTCGCACGAGACAACTGGAGGGTCCGACTCGGTCAGAAGAACGTCTCCTACATGCACAAAAAGAACCAAGGAAAAAAAACACAAAAAAGGCCAAACAAGCAATCACAAAGCAAATAAATACTGGGTGGGGAAACAGGGAACAAAGACACACCCACAACTCCACCCATATAAAGGACACAAATCCCTACCATGATCCTTTGCAAATTCAAATTACCTGCCAGCACTCAACAGACAGCAAGTGGTAGTCACAGATATTGGTCACCCCCACAACTGTCCCATCAACACCACCCTGAACCATGCGCACATCACAGAGAGTGGAAAACAACCGACAAGATGGCTGACACTGGCTACTGCTGTGGGGAGCACATGGCCCTGCGGGGAACTGGGCACCAAGCAACAGCAGGACACCACTGTCAGCCATCTTGCCATTGCTCTCACACTCACACACAGTGAAGTCCACCCAAAAGCAAGTAAGTATGGGCATGCTGGGAAGGGGGGTGGAGGCAATAGCATGATGGGAGTGGTAGTCACAGATATTGGTCATCCTCACAATTGGCCCATCAACACCACCCTGACCCATGCCCACATCACAGGGAGTGGAAAACAACTGACAAGATGGCTGACACTGGCTACTGCTGTGGGGAGCACAAGGCCCTGCTGGCAACTGTGCACCAACCAACAGCAGGACACCACTGACTGACATCCTGAAAGACAACTTGCACTCCCTGCAATGGAAGCACATTCCATGGTGGGATATCTGGCTGGGTGGGAAGGAGGGCCGGATGTCAACCATATACAACCAATGCAGACCATGTACACACCCCAACATTCACATAGAAATGCCCAAATAATGCAGGACAATGTGCTACACCAATATCAACCCCTGACTGTGACAACTTAGGACAATGCAATGTACAGGCCCGCATCCGGAGGCACAGTCACAACTGTCAGGTGTGTCAAACATTGATGCCTGCAGAAACATAACATACATTGTGTGTGTCTCCCAAAAACAGGTGATGATGGGGACACAGCAGCAGACGCTGAGGAGTCCCCGACCCAGGCTCAAGAGGATACGGAGCTCACTGGTGTGGAACAGCCTCTGCCCTCCTCGGATGAAGAAGACCAACCTGGCACCTCCGGAGCAAGTCATCATGCAGCACCAGAAGGACCACCAGCTGCACCCCCTGCACCCACCCCTCCAACGACTGTCAACACACATACCACCCCTGCCGACATGGAAAGACCAAGGAGCACCACCACCACCAGCACAGGGACCCTGGACCAACGTGGGGCCATGGACACCAACACCACCAACAACCCCCAAGGGAGCCCAGGGTCACCTGTGCGTGCCACCTCAGGTACTGCACGTGTCGCCAGGGGTGGTGGGAGGGGTGGGAGACAAAGGTCGCTGCTTGCAGAGGGGACTGGACTGCATGATGACCCACAACTGGCACGCATAGCCGATGCGTACCAGTCCAGCACCGGAGAGCTCAGCCAGGTAGTGGGGCTCCTCAGGGACATTAAACAGCAGCAGGCTGCCCATCATGCCCGCTTGGACTCACACATGTCCCGCGTGGAGTCCAAGTGGGACACACTGCAAGAGATGACAGCGGTGCATAGGGACATATTACAATGCCTCCGCCAGATGAGCAGCAACCAGTCAACACCTCCCTGTGTGCCCACAACATCTGCTGCTGAAACAACTGCAACTGCCACAGGGAGGGAGGATGACTCTGGCGGAGATTCCCCTGCACCGCAGCAGCCCCCCCAAAGAAGAGGGGTCGTCCGAGGAGGGGCAAGTGAGAGGCCGATGGCCATGTGCAACCCCCAGGAAGCCAAAACCTGTTCTGGATAATCACCTTTGTGCGCAAACTGTTCACCCTGTTGACTGCAACACAACTCTCCCACATGACATGGGGAGCTCAAGTTGGACCAATGTCTCAGATGACTGTGGACTCTACTCTGGACATTTCTGCTACCAGGACTTCCAAATCATCTAGGAACTTTGGATTACAATCACAATGTACAGCACCCACCATCCTGTGCACTATACTCACACATGTATGTCAATAAACTCACTAATACACCATACTTGCCTCTGTTGTGATTCCTACGTTGTCTCTGAAGTGGCGATGATGATCTGGGAAATGACACTGTGCATGCTAACTGCTACAGCAAGTACAACACCGGCATGTGAGTCATGGCGACGTCACACATATGAGGGAGGCACACCACCAGGGCTACACAACACATACACACCATGGCCATCTGACTCATCGCCTACACTGATGTTGCCAGGAAATACATTGCATTGCACAGCCCCAACACCTATTCACAGTCTGTGTCAACTAGCCCACTGGTGCAGTAAGCAAATGTCAGTCAGATGTGTGACCACAGACAACGCACATCCCAAAGTGAAGCACAGGTTTATTACACATTTGCAACATGTTGTAACCACCACAGATGCAAGGTAATCCCACCTGGCAGCGGGCACACAGTCAACAAGTGTAGAAGGAAGGAAGTCCATGGGTGTGGTGCACATCACCTGTAGGGACACGACAGCTACCACCCTGGAAGTCGAATCACGGTGTTGGGGATCACAGTTGACCAAACGACTCAGAAAGTACCCTGTGAAGGACAGAAATGACACACAGTCAAAAGCACTGAAGAACAGGACAGAACTGCAATACTCATGCCCAATACATGTCACAAGATACCCACCCAGAACCAAGTTAGCATGTCAACACTGTTGGGGAGTACAGACTACCTGTAAGGACACATCGCTACACGCATACAGTCATGTAGCACATGGACACACTCAAACAGCACCAGAGCACCACCAACACATATCATGCATACTCACATCATTGACATTACATCTCTGGATACTCACATTCAGCTGAAGAAGTTGGTGATGAGCTGTGTGCGGACATCAACATCATCATCATCATCATCACTGGCATCGTGGTCCAGGCCAGGATCCTCCACAGGTGGCGGACGTTGGTCATCGTCATCCAGGATGAGAGGCAACTCCTTCCGCACTGCCAGGTTGTGTAGCATGCAGCAGACGATGACAATCTTGCACACCTTTGCCGGGGCATATGGGAGGGACCCTCCTGTCTTGTCCAGGCAGCGGAAGCGGCTCTTCAGGAGACCAAATGTCCGCTCAATTACTCTCCACGTCCGACCATGTGCCTCATTGTAGCGCATCTGGGCTGGTGTCACAGGGTTCCTGAGGGGCGTCAGCAACCATGGCATGTTGGGATATCCGGAGTCACCTACAGACAGACAATTGCACATTAGCTGAGTTGGAAAAGAGGGTGGAACACTACATTGCAGAACACACACAATGGTACAAAGTCAGTACACACCAACAAGCCAGGCACGCTGGTTCCGCATCTGTGACATCATCCTCGGGATGCGACTACTCCTCATCACGTAGGCATCATGTGCAGAACCGGGGAAACGGGCACACACGTGTGTGATGGTCATATCTGCAAGACAGACCACCAGTGCATTGACCGAGTGGTAGTGCTTGCGGTTCCTGTATGCCTGCTCCTGGGCCTGTGGTGGTACCAAAGCCACATGTGTCCCATCAATGGAGCCAATGACATGCGGCATCCTCCCCAGGGCATAGAAGTCACTCTTCATGTCAGTGAGTTGCTGGAGTCTTGGGAAATAGATGTACTGGTTCAGGTATATCAACATAGCCTCCAATACATCGCGGAGCACACGGCTGAACATGGTCTGTGACATCCCACCAGCAGTCGCCAGAGTGTGTTGAAAGGTACCGGTGGCAAAGAAGTGTAGGGCTGCCATCACCTTCACCTTGGGGGTCAGCGCTGTAGGGTACGGCCGGCCAGGTTGCAGGTGTGGTGCCAAGCGCACTGCCAAATCATCAATCAGCTGCCTGGTGAAGCGGTACCGTCGGATGCTGTCACGTTCCACCATCGTTGCCAGGTCAGGGAATGGTCTATGGACAGCTGGTGCCCTGCAGTGCATAGGTGAAGAAAGAAAGATTGTCACTCACCCCACATATGTGGCATTGTACACACTCAATATCACATGATACATCATTATGAGGCACAAGTACATGATGTGTGCAGTTCCGTAAGGACATTTATGGCACATACATGGCCAACATCCAACATCACAGTTCAACAAGTGGCATCAATAAGTCCCAGGTTGTGCCATTGGGTATCATGAGGACGTGTCACATTTCCCATCTCCTGCTGCCACGTTACAAACACACCCCACAGTGACATGTGAGGACAGATGTGCCCCAGGCATCACAGCTCAACAACAGGTAGATTTCCAGGGACCCTGTATTGCCACATGGACACTGGCATGACATGGCGTATCATGTATACACCACAGCAAACAACCATGACCCCCACAGGTAGTGGTCCCTGTTGCCTCGGCAGGACAGACATGGACGTCTGTAACACACACACGCACAACATCAAAGTCCATGCACAAACAATGTGGGTGTGGAGACTGTCTCCCATTGTGCACATGAAATCAGAGACATT
Organism: Calotriton arnoldi; assembly: GCA_963921515.1. Lineage (NCBI taxonomy): Eukaryota > Metazoa > Chordata > Amphibia > Caudata > Salamandridae > Calotriton > Calotriton arnoldi. Next base: position 1,126,426 of record CAWUFW010000108.1, on the reverse strand, counting down.
GTAAACACAACATGCACACAGACTGTGGAGGACCATCACTATTGTGCCAATGGGTCACGCTGGGTTAAACATACCGTCCCACATGGGACACAGGGGGCATGTGACATGACATACACATACACCACCGTGAAATGTGACCATGCCACATGCTCAGATATGAACAGTTGCACATCACAGTGGTCATGTACACGAAACACCAAGGATACTGTCCCCATGAACACGTGCACAGCCTGGGGGTGGCTGCCCCAAGTGACACCCACAGAACAACATGTTCACCCCCATACACGGAATAGGTAATGCAGCCTTACATGCCTTAGGATGCAGTTTGGACAGGCTGTGGTATTGTAGGTGTGCCCCTCACTCCCTGGGAAGTATATGTGGCTGGCATATGTTCACCTGTGACAGGCATGGTGACATATGCCAGTGACATGTACAGGGACGCGTTGGACAGCAATGGACCGATCGGTGCGCACACATTGGCCATTGCATTCAATGTGTGCTGGTACGCGTTGTATTCGCAATACGCGTTGGACAGCAATGAGCCGATCGGTGCGCACACATTGGCCATTGCATTCAATGTGTGCGGGTACACGTTGCATCCCGGGTACGCGTTGAACAGCAATGGACCGATCGGTGTGCCCGGCCGGCCCATTGCATTCAATGTGTGCGGGTACGCGTTGTATCCTAGGTACGCGTTGAACAGCAATGGACCGATCGGTGTGCCCGGCCGGCCCATTGCATTCAATGTGTGCGGGTACGCGTTGTATCCTAGGTACGCATTGAACAGCAATGGACCGATCGGTGTGCCCGGCCGGCCCATTGCATTCAATGTGTGCGGGTACGCGTTGTATCCCGGGTACGCGTTGAACAGCAATGGACCGATCGGTGTGCCCGGCCGGCCCATTGCATTCAATGTGTGCGGTACGCGTTGCATCCCGGGTACGCGTTGAACAGCAATGGACCGATCGGTGTGCCCGGCCGGCCCATTGCATTCAATGTGTTCGGGTACGCGTTGTATCCTAGGTACGCGTTGAACAGCAATGGACTGATCGGTGTGCACCCATTGGCTATGGCCTGGCCTGGCAACGGACGCGTTTTCAAATTTTGAACGAGTCTGATGCTGGAAATTCAGTTGGTCACCCACAACAATGTTGCAAATTCATGGGTGTCATGAAGTTGAACATTTGAAGGATGCTGTGGGCGTGTCTAAGTGGTGCAATTCCATGGATTGGCCAGATTCAGAAGATGCTAACGACTTGGACCTATCACTTTGGACACATGGGACAGTAACTGCCTCTGCAGCACACATATAATGCTGGCTGTTCCCCTGAGAGCTCACTTGCCTGCACTACATGCTCCAGGACGACATCTGCCACCACCACTGCTGCTGTATCTGCACCCTCTGGACCCTGCAATGGCACGTACTGTGGAGAGAGCCCCAGCCTTCAGCACTGAGGAGAACCAGGCCCTGCTGGACAGTCTCCTTCCACAGTACAGCAAGCTGTATGGGAAAGCAGGGGAGCAGGTGAGTGTTCTGTCCACTGCCTTCCTAAATGTGCATGTTGTCTGACTAGCAAGGCTAACAGTCTGCATGCCACTGGCTAGCAGGCTCACTGAGTAGGTGTCACCCCCCCATAGTGTGTAGTCACATGCACTGGACAGGTATAGTGCAGTGACAGTGCATTTAAACAAGGTTTTACTTCCCAGGCAATGATACCATGTAGTTACTGCTGGCATACTGTCCATGGCCATCGTTGCACTGCCTGTGTACATCATGTGCCCCTGTGATTGAGACATGTATACACAACTGTGTCATGCACGGATATGTTGCATGTGTAGTAATAGCATTCTCACTTTGTCATCCTCACAGGTTGATGCCCACCAGAAGCAGAAGATATGGCTGACCATCGTCCGGGCAGTGAGATCCGTGGGGGACTACAAGCGCCGGATCCGCAACTGCCAGAAGAGGTGGCAGGACCTTCGGGGCTGGACCCGGAGGATCGCACGGGTCCAGCTGAAGCTGTCACCTCCTCGCAGGAGGGGCGGACACCGGACCCTGACCCCCCACATGCTCAGGATCCTGGTGGTGGTCTTCCCTGATCTGGATGGGCAGCTGAAGGCCAGGGAGCAGCACGGAGGGGGTGAGTCCATGACTGCATTGTGTACTCTGTCTGCCATGCTATGTGCCCTCCTCTGGCCTGGTTAAACTTCCACAGCACATCAGTCATGTGGTCCAGGACACATGTCCCTCGATTGTGCACTGCCCACTCCTCATCTGATACCCAGGTGTGGCCCTTGCAGTCAGGGAATTGTGTCACTTGGGTACTGTGTCCTTGCAGTTTGCTTGACTTAAGGTGGGGGACAGCATCTGTTCCCCTAACTGTGGTGGGCATCATGGGTGGGTCCATTGCTTACACAATGCCTGTGTTCTGACATGTAATCTGCATGTTACTTTGATCTGTGGTCCAATTGCTGAGCTGATCCACCACATGTGCCTGGGGTAACTGGCACACACCCAAGCTGCGGGTGGGAACAATGTTTGGGCCCCAGGAGTGTGTATATTACGTGTGTCACACATACTCAGCCAGCTGCCTACTGTCCAGGGTTCATCCCTCATTCATGTGGGGCAGGACAGTCATGCCTACTCCAGGCCATGCAAAGCACTCTGTATTCCCACTCCCGTGTATCAGCTGACACGTTGTGCTCAGTGATATGTCCCCTCAGGTGTCAGCCTCTGTGTCAGTGTGCTGTGGCTTCGATGTCAGGACTGCTGGGGTGTTTATCGGTTGGGGCTCAGCATGCCACCGGAGATGTGACCATAGGAGACGATACTTGTGTGACACATAGGTGTTTGAACACCTGACCGTGCAGACTGGGGTATGCGAATGTGAGGTCCATGCAGCTGTTTCCCATTCACAGCAGATTGTGAGGTGCTCAGGTTCAGAGGCTTGTGTTACAGGTCACCCATATGTCCAATCAGTATGACCTGGACAGATAAGGGTTCAGATGATGTGGTGTGTGGGGGATGTACATGTGCACTTGTTCAGCTCCAGGACTTGCATTCCCCATGACCTACTATTGTGACACAGTGCAGACTGTTGTTGTGTGGCTGCCCTGCCCATGTGACTGGAGACAGTGATGTATGACTTAGCAGGCATGCCTGTGCCATGGCATGTGACTTCCTATGAGTGATCCTGCAGGGGAGTGACATGTGCTACATGCACACCATAGTGGCAATGGCTATCTGCACATGGGTGCATCGTGGTGTCTGTCGCTGGTATGCATCACATGCATTTCATATATCTCACTCTGGGCATCACTTTCATCTGGGCACCTGTACTGACTCAGTGGCAAGAGATGTGATGTGTGCATGTTCACATGCTTCACCGTGTTCTCTGCACCGTCCAACTACTGTGTAGGTGGTGCATGTGTCCACCCTGGGGTATTGCCAGCCAACGGACGCCAGACAGATGGGTGCAAGGCCAGGTGTGATGTGAGTGCCATGGTTGACGATCAGACTGACAATTGGCTTCTCCTATTCTGTTTGGGCAATTTTAGCAATGTTCAACTAAGGATGCCAGGCCTTGCTCTGTATTGTGCTGTACTTACTGTGGTGTGTGCGTTCGGTGCAGGTGACTGATGTCTGTCTGTCTCCCTATTGTTTGCAGATACATCCACGGCCACAGGAGGGGACAGCTCCACGGACCAGGAGGAGCCACAGAGCCAGACTGGGTCAACAGCCGAGGAGTGGTCGGAGGGACCCAGTGGCACGGAGGGCGAGGGGAGCCACACCGAGGAGTCCTCAGCACCATCCACCTCAGCTGAGGACCACAGCAGCTCGGAGGATGACTCCCTTATGGAGGCGGGTGTCAGCAGCCACCACACCCCAGCTAGTGTTGCTGTCCCCGCCACCACCACCACCACCGCCCTCCCATCGGCTCCCATTCCCGAGGTCCGTGGAGGCTCCCATGTTCGGGAGCGTGTCTCCTTTGGGCCAGGCACCACACCCCCTGCCCCTGTGTCCCCTGCTGCCCTGAGTGAGGAGTCTGTGTACCTCCTTCGCCAGCTCCATGTAGGGCAGATAGCGATGCTGAGTGTCCTCCATGCACACACCACTCTGTTGACTCAGCTGGTATCGTTCATGGAGGGCATCTCATCGGGCATGTCTGCCCTACAGAGGGGCAATAGGTCCATGGACTCCTCCCTGACGGCAGCAGTGTCCCTCCTCCAACAGCCCCTCACCCCTCCTGTCTCTGCCCCATCCACACTCCCCAGCACCTTACCTGTCCCAAGCACACACACACCGGCACAGGCACACACCAGCACAGACACGAGCAGCACACACACACACACGCCACAGACAAGACGCACACGCACGCACAGTCAGGGGACTGAAACCACACTCACAGGGGATGGGGCCCAGTCACACACACACGCATCCACGAGCACTGCGCAGTCCACAGTTGCCTCTCCCTCCAAAGCCCCCTCAGTTGCCTCACCTGCAACCCCAAAGACCCAGCAGCTCTTCCTCAGTGACCTCGGCCTCTTCCCCTCCGATCCAGCTGATACAGCATTCAGGGGGAAGAGGAAGCCCACCCACATGGAGCGGAGTGCCCCTCGCCACCTGACACCTCTCCCCAGGCGCAGACTGACTGACGCCTCCATCCGCAAGTCCCCCGCACCCGGAAGAGCAAGACCCGCCGCCGCCCCTGCAGCTCAGGCACCAAGTCTCCTTCCTCCATCCCTCAGGCCCCCACTCCACAGGTGCCCCCACCACACCCTGCCCCAGGTTCCCCCACCCACAGATACACCATCCCCAAAAGGATCAGGCCTTCTCCCCCTGCCACTTGCTCTTCCGGCCCCACACCCCCCGCTGCGCTTGTCTGTGCCACTGGTGTGGAGACGGTGTCCTCCCCTCTGTCCTGCCCACCTTACCTGATCCCCATTCTCCTCCCCTGGAGGTAGGCACTGCAGTGGAGTCCACTACCACCCTGTCTGACTTGGGCACTGCAGTGGGGAACCTGTCCACTCCATCTGCACGGTCCCCTGCAGTCTTGCCGGCACCCACACCATCAGAGTCATGCCCCCAAGTTGTGCCGGCACACACCATGTCAGACACCTCCACTGCAGTTGTCAGTGGCTCTCCAGCACCCACCACCCCTTCCCTGCCTCCTTCTGGTGAGCCATGATCCTGTCCCTGCGGTGCCTGGCCTGCCCCCCGTATGCCCCTCCGAGGGGATTGTCCCTGGCTTTCATCAGTGCAGGCATGCGTAGGGTGACATCTGCCACTGTCACCCTGTTTTGACTTTCAAGTTGGACTGGCCATTGGCCTTTGTTAATTTTTTGCTGGACATCAACTGTTAGTCCCACATATGCTGAATAAAGCACCTTTCTGTTCTCTAGTGCTTTTGCTTCTGATGTACATGTTGTTGATGATGCTAACCATGCGCACGCTGCAGTGATGGTGATATTTGGTCTCATGATAATGAAGTGTTACTGTGCAGGTACACATGTGGTCCAGGGGGAATGTGTCCTATCCTGTGGTGTATCCATGTCATCCTTAGCAGCATCTGAGGGTGTCATGTGTTCAATATTTGGCAATGGGATTTCCTACTTACATTAGCAATTTCACATCTGTGGCTTCCACCCCTGCACATCTGTTGTGCCTTCCATTGTTCAATTCGTCTACTTCCCTGACTGTGTGGCCATCTCCACTGGACATGCAGGTTTGGGCATCAATGGGGAAGGACTCATCTGTGTTGTCAGTGCAACATTGCTATACAAGTGTGTTGGATCTGTGCTGATGATTTCGTTGGCACTCCCATGACCAGGCTGATGTGACGGGAGCATTCATTTGGTGCTAATTGTTGACTGTGTGACCAAGTGCTCAGCTGACATGATGGAGCCCTACTGAGGCAACATATGGCACAGCTTTCCTCACACAGGAGTGGAGTCCCCTCATGGCAGTGTGTACTCCTGTGACATTGCCTGCGCCCAAGGTGTGTGTTATTTGAGCATGTCTGTGTGTTCACTCCCGTTTTGCTGTGCATGCTGGGATCCCTAGTGTTGTACCTGTTTGTGATGCTTGCTGAGTTGACCTATGTTCCCCCCAAGTCTTCTCCCTGGATTCTCTGTGATGTGGGTGCATGGCACATTACTGGTCATCAGGGTGTCACCCATAGGTGTGTTTGCTGTCAGGGCTGAGTTTGTGTGCAGACGCAGATGGGTCACAGTGAGGATTCCCCTTGGCACTTGTTGTTTACACCTGTCATGTGATTTCCAGTTTGTGTTATCTTTCAGTGATTGTGACACGTTGTGTGTGTGACTGCTGGCACTCCTCAGGGTCCGGGCTGCAATGTTGGTAGTTGTCTATGTGTGTTCTTTGTGGGTGTCCTTGGCTTCTTCATTGGTGTGTGACTGTGGCTGGGATCCCATTGGTTGGTGTGGTATTGCCGTCATGTCCATGTACAGCGTAGTGTGCAGTGTGTCAGACATTCAGGAGTCTTGTTGAGTGGCCATGTGTGATGTGTTTCTGCACCTTGGTTCCCACCCACCAGCCTGGGATTGTCATGGGTGCATGTGCAATGTCACCAGTGCATGTGTGCTTCACTGCTGCACATTGTTGGAGGTCGAGGTGTGTGGTGTTGAGTGTGTGCAGATGAGAGTTCTTGCCCGGCTAGACCCCTGCCTCCATGTTGGCCTTGGCTTACTGGCTGTGCTGATTGATTTGTGCTTGTGTAGGTGTGATGGTAGTTTGTTGCTCAGGACACATGACTGTGGTTCACAGTGTGAACGACATTTGGCTTTGTCATCACAGTGGGTTTGTAATGCAGCCCAGGGTCACCACATTGTGGGGGCCCTGGGGGTAGTGCTGTGGTGTGTCTGTGTCTTGCTGTGTCAGTTGCTGTTCCTACATGCTTGTGTGACATGTGTGATTTGTGCTCCCTCTCATCTGACAATGCCTGATTGCCCACATAGGGATTTGGATCCATGAGTTACCTTTGTGTGGCACTGTATGCACATCTGTGTAATTGGTATTCAGGCCTCCTCATGTGTTGTGTGGTTGCCTGGGGACACTGGCACCCCCCTCTCACCTGTTGTGTTTGATGTGCAGTGTGAGTCTGCCTGTTTGTGTTTGTGCATCTGCACGACTGCATTGGCATATCTTTGGTGTGCCATTGGATGTATGTTGTTTGGTGGGTTTCCCCTGCTGTCCCTGGGACTCCTAGGTCATCGGTCAGCACAATGAACATGGTTTGTGTGTCCCATTGCTGCCATGGTATGGTATCTGTTCACCTCACATCTACAGTCTCCACAGGGTATCTGCATTTGTGTGCCCATTGGTGCAAATATGTGGGTCTGCATTCTGATGGTCACTTCTGTCATTGTGTCATTGATGAATGTTGACAGTGTCAGCCCCCATGGGTGTTGTTTGTCTGCACATGGCCAAAGGTATGTCTTATTTGCACTGCAGTATTTGCCTCCCCCAATCTATGTTGCAATGGGACACATGCACTACTTTGCCACTGATGTGTTTTATGTTCTGTGACCAGGAATCATCCATGCAGTTTGGCAGTTGCAGCTTTTTCTTTGTCAACACTTGCATTTTGGTCACTGTGATGATGGGGGTTTAGGCCCCATTGCCACAATGTTCAAAATGTGATTCAGCTATGGAACCCACACTTACCTTTTGGTCACTGTGATGATGGGGGTTTAGACCCCATTGCCACAATGTTCTGAATGTGCTTCAGCTATGGACCCCACACTAACATTTTGGTCACTGTGATGATGGGGTTTTGGACCCCATTGCCACAATGGTCATGGCCTGCTTGCATTGTGGGGGCCACACACATATATGTGTGGCACATGTGATAGGGGGTCACATTGTATGTTCAAAGTCATGTTCAGTGTTGTAGGCATTTGACACAGTCTACTCATGCTTGTCATGGTGTTGGGGGATGTCTTTTTCTTGCATTCCCTACGTTGTGGTGTGCTGGTTGTGTCATGCATTGTCCATCCTATGAGTGGGGGTGGTGTTGGTGGTAGGCATCTGGCACCCCCTGGGTAAGGGTGGTAGTAGTGACAGGCATCTGGTACCCCCTGGGTAAGGGTGGTAGTAGTGGTAGGCATCTGGCACCCCCTGGGTAAGGGTGGTAGTAGTGGTAGGCATCCAGCCCCCCATGGGTAGAGGTGGTAGTAGTGACAGGCATCTGGCACCCCCTGGGTAAGGGTGATAGTAGTGGTAGGCACCTGGCACCCCCTGGGTAGAGGTGGTAGTAGTGACAGGCATCTGGCACCCCCTGGGTAAGGGTGGTAGTAGTGGTAGGCATCTGGCACCCCCTGGGTAAGGGTGGTAGTAGTGACAGGCATCTGGCACCCCCTGGGTAAGGGTGGTAGTAGTGACAGGCATCCAGCACCCCATGGGTAGGGGTGGCAGTAGTGGTAGGCATCCAGCCCCCCATGGGTAGAGGTGGTAGTAGTGACAGGCATCTGGCACCCCCTGGGTAAGGGTGGTAGTAGTGGTAGGCATCCAGCCCCCCATGGGTAGAGGTGGTAGTAGTGACAGGCATCCAGCCCCCATGGGTAGAGGTGGCAGTAGTGGTAGGCATCCAGCCCCCCATGGGTAAGGGTGGTAGTAGTGACAGGCATCCAGCACCCCATGGGTAGGGGTGGCAGTAGTGACAGGCATCTGGCACCCCCTGGGTAAGGGTGGTAGTAGTGACAGGCTTCTGGCACCCCCTGGGTAAAGGTGGTAGTAGTGGTAGGCATCTGGCACCCCCTGTGAGGGAGGTGGTAGTAGTGACAGGCATCTGGCACCCCCTGGGTAAGGGTGGTAGTAGTGGTAGGCATCTGGCACCCCCTGGGTAAGGGTGGTAGTAGTGACAGGCATCCAGCACCCCATGGGTAGGGGTGGCAGTAGTGGTAGGCATCAAGGCCCCTATGTGTATGTGTGGCATTGGTGAGGGCCATCCCGCCCCTATGGTGCTGCTGTTGCTGGTGCAGGTATTTCTGCATCCCTCTGTGTGTGATGTGTCGGGTACGTGTAGTTTGTTTCTGTTGTTGGTGTCTGACTTACCTTCTGCGCCGTACGCGTCCGTGCCTGTTCCGGTAATAGAGGTAGAATATTGGTAGGTTCGGCACGAAGGGATTCATGGTTGGTTCGTCTCGTTCGTCTTTCTCTTTGCTTCGCCTCGTCCTCGTCGCTGGCGTGTTCGGCTCGTAGCCGTGGATCGTGTTGTGGCGCGAATCGGAGCTTATGTGCGCCTCGCCCGGATGCTTTGACGTGCCGTGCGTAACGACGGGTTCGGCGCGTACGGGAAGCGCATCGTACTTGTCCGGCCGGACGGTGCTGCGTTTTTGCTTCCGTGCGGCTCGATTCTACGATTCCAGATCCGGCTCGGTCGGGGAACAGGACCTGGATTGGGTGAGTACGACTGGTTCGGAATCTATGCTGTTGTGCGCATCGTACTTGCTCATTCGGAATGATGTGCGGATCGGTCGGGAAACAGGCATTCGCATGGCTTTTTTCCCGACCGAATGGTGTTAGGTGCGCCTCCGACCGAGATCGGAATCGGCCCCAAAGTATGGTGCCAGAAATCTATGTTCTTTGACATGATTCATAAAAGTAATCTGTTGCAATACGAATAATTTGCCCTTCAAATAAAAATGTTTAACCTTTCTGTGTTTGCTCCTTGTAATGTCAGGTATGCTGGTGGTTTATGGGACAGATAATTATAGGGTAAGGGCGCCTGGAAGTATTCTGCTCAATTGGTCCTCTTTAGTATTCAAGTGAGTCCATGAAGGACTTGTGTATGCTTTGACGTATGAACGATTTAAGACAAAGGGGGATATTGACAAGGAAGTGGCAGAGAGAGGTGTTAGCCTTCCTGGCTTAATGCCTCTCTCCGCCACTTCTGAAACGCAAGGCCGCACCATATTTAGAATAATATGGTGCAGCCTTGCATTTCCCCCTGCGATGGCGCTACACTTAGCAGTGTAGCGCCAATGCAGGCACCCTTGCACCACAGTGCAAGGGTGTCTGCATGCAGGGGAGGATTGTTTATGTGTAGGAAGGTGTCCCTTCCTGCACATAAACAATCCTGAAATGACATTTTGTCACTTTCATGTGTGCTGCTTAACGCAGCACACATGAAAGTCACAAAATGGCATTTTTTTAAAGATTGTTTATGTACAGGAAGTGGGACCTTCCTGTACATAAACATTCCATGGCATTTTGCTTTTTCCATGTGCTGCACAAGGCAGCACACATGGAAAAAGCAAAAACGAGGAGAAATAATTTATTTCTCCTCGTTCCACCAACTTAAGACCAGGTTTTCGCTGGTCTTAATTTTGGCGCCGCCTCCTATGTACGCCACCCTTGTACATAGGGGTCAGCGTAAAAACAATGGGTGTTGCGGTGGAATGCCCACCGCAACACCTGTTGCCCACCCGTTTCACGCTAACCATAACGTGGAAGGGGGCCTTATTTACAAAGCAGCATTAAGCCATGTTAACTGGCTTAACGCTGCCTTGTAAATAAGGCTAAGCCCCTATCACCACCACAACGTCGGTAAAAGTGACGTTGTGGTGGCGATAGGGGCTTGTATATATGTCCCAAAGTATCATATTCTCTCCTTGTCCTTTTTTAGGTACTCCAAAGAATCAGACATTATCCTGGCATTTAAGTATGTCAATTTGTGCTTCAGGATCCGAATCGTCTGGCCCCTATCAATGATTTTACTGCTCTCATTCTCAGCATCTTCTAATCTCTTTTCATTATAGTCCATTCTCGTATTGAATGAGGTAGGTTTCATGTACATTGATTTAATTTCTGAGGATATCACTGTCATTTTAGTTCCCATCATGCCTTCTGGCATCCCAATCAAATAGATCTTCTGCACGATTGCTTTGAGTGTAAATTGGGGCATCTTTGATCGATAGGATCGAAAAGTGTTTTTGTTTCTAGATAATTCTTCAGAGAAGGGCATCTGTTGTGTGGGCTTGGATGAAGACATGAAGCATATTTTAGCACTCTCGAAGGATGCCACCTATGTATTAATAGGTTGGATCACAAAATACCGATTTGTAGTGGGTCACAATTCGACCTACCTCATTAAAATCGCAAATTGAGACTCACTATGTTTAGATAGAGTTGCGGGCATGGGGGCCTACTGAGTGGTCAGCAGATCGCCATGTCTGTGATTGCTTTCAAATAAAGCAATCTTTTTTATTTAAGCAGCCCATTTTCCTAAAAGAAAACTGGGATGTGTTTAAAAAGAAATTGAAAGCATTAACAAACATCTTTAGGAGCATGCAGTGTTCCTATTAACCACTGCCTGCTCCTAAAAAATGTTTTTGATGACAGTCACAAAGGGGAAGGAGTCCGTTAGGGACTCCTTCCTGTTTGGGAATGGTTACCACCAATTTGAAAAGTTGGATTTGGTGGTAAAATATTAATCATTTGCAACCAGATTTTGGTCGCAAAACATTAATTCATAAGTTAAGAAATTTGTATTTGGAAGGGACGCCCTTTACATGCCCCTTCCAAATACAGATTCTGTATTCAGTCTGAAACCAAATTGCGATTCGGTAACATCTTACTGAATCGCAATTTGGATTTTGTTCGTTTAAAAATACCAATTTGAACTTTGCGACCATAAATTCGCTTTGTACATCAGACCCAGGGGTGTAACACAGGCCCCCGCATCCCCCGCGGTGCGGGGGGGCCCCAAGATGCAGGGGGCCCCCTCAGCACAATACTCAGGCCCAAGAGCTCGGATTAGATCCGGAGTGGGGGCCCCTCCGTGTACGTTGCAGGGGGGCCCCCTCAACTTTCGTTACGCCACTGATCAGACCCTGAATCTCCTGTGAATTGCTGACTCTCACAAGACTTTCTAAGTCACATCTAATATTGCCTGAGATGTTTCTGTCGCCAGATTGGCTGGCTAATTCCCATGAAGTCTGAGAACTCTGCTCTGGGACTTTGTAGAAACCATGGACCACTTTTGGAGAAATTCGGGAAGATCCTGTTAGGCCTGAATCTAACATGACCCCTCCGATTAAATGTTTATTTACCATATATGTAAAAATTAAACACAACCAACTGAAGACCTAGATAAAATGTGCACTATAAACCACCGACAGAAATATACAGTCCTCTAAAATGAGGAAATCGAAAATGTGCTACTTTAGAAATTGTTGGTTATCCATGTAGGAGGTATGCCTTCCAAAAGTATGTCTTAGGTATAGACCACAATCAACCAGAATGCTTCGTGAAGTATAAACATTCACTGTTTTAAAGAATATAGCAATGATAAGGGTTATTTGTCTATATTGAAGGAAAAGCATAGCTCCTGTCACACTCGTAGGACATCTTTTACCCCGCAAGTGCAATGCGTCACCCCAAATGTACTTTGAAAGATGGCTAAGAGACACTGAGTAATACACTGTCCCATAGTGTTCTGACCTGTGCTGATCACAAAGTCGCTGATACAAACTGATTCCGCTAAACTGTAGGACACTTTCAATTTCCAGAGAACAAACGGTAAATCGTATCATTAATAAACAAGCACAAAAGCATGCATTTATCATTTTCAATTCTTTCACAACCTTTAAAAGACTGCAAAGCATGAAAACCACAAGAAATGTCAAGGTTTACACTGCCGGTTTTGTTTTCAAATCTATGGACGGAAGGAATGCGTAAGTCACATTTTGTCTCAAACATTGGAATGCTAAATACCTACAAAACATACTTTACTGTGCCTTAATTCCTAACTGACCTTCATCTATTTTATTTCGTAAACATGCAGAGTGTCGTTTAGAATCTTAGTAAGTCAAGGGGTAATGGCTGTTCAAATTAGTTTGTTTTGTGTAATTTACTGTGTTCCACTGGGTAACCTTTACAGAAAAACATCCTTTTGCAGCAAACAGCTATAAAACCACCCACAATGTGCAACATCATAATCTAATAAAGAGTCAAGGCTTGTAGGCATGAAATTCATCTCCATTCAACTAATTAACAAAGTAAAGCAAAGTAAAGATGGTCTTTCCTGGGCCGTAAAAAAATTGTGGGGCCACTCAGGGTGGTGCCTCAGAGTAGCTTTATCTAAGATAGCAGTATGCCTTTTTGGACAGTATACTCATTATAATAAAGTACTTCTATACACAGCAACACAATCTTACCTGATTTCTCATTGGTCAACACAGGCTTCTTTCGCTGATCGATTTACTACGTAGTTGAGGATCAATTCTAATTTTCATTCCTCTTATCAAAATTCTAATTCAGTAGCAGGGATGCTCTGAGGACAGCCTTGGTGTAGGAAAGTAGGATCTGCTTTTATGGTTACCCCTACTTTTTGCCTGGTGCTAAGCTGTTACTGACTAGTATCCTGCTAATCAGGACCCCAGTCTATCTGCTTTCTCCCTTAAATTCGTATGTTCAGTACTTAGGTACATCCCAGATTGGATGCTGGAGTACCCTTATCAGTCCCTAGTATATGGTACTAAGGTACCCAGGGCATAGGTACCCCATAGGTCCCCCATGGGCTGAAGCATGCATTATGTCACCCATGGGAGACCATTCAAAATGGAACTACAGGCCTGCCATTGCAGTCTGTGTAAGGTGGTGCTAGCACCACTTACAACAGATATAGGTTTCCTATATCTGGGGTCACTGCACTTAGAACATATGTCACCCCTATAGCAGGCCTTATCAATCCTAAAGGCAGGGTGCTTGCTCCTAAGTGTGATGGTGCCCCTGCATGAGCAACACACCCCTACAGCCTATGGAATCCATTCTCCCGGTGAAGCGGCCATATACCATATAGAGGGGCATCGCGTAATTACGCGATGACCATCTCGAAACTGGCTGCAACGAATCCTATCATGTTTAGTATCAAACATGTTGGAATCATACCTCCCACTCCATAAACGGTGTGGGAGGTATGATTCCAAGCACTGGAAGAGCCCTCCGTTAGGCTCTCAGTGTTCCCGGTACCATCCTTCTAGACCGGAACAACACAAAATGGTTGCTGCCGGCCAGAGACACGATTCTGCCCTCCTGCTGCTGAGCCAAGCTCGAGCAGGGGAAGGCAGAACAATAGGCATCCTGTCACAGGGAGGTGTGACCTCCTCCCTGACAGGATTTACTGTATTGGGGCAGGGTGGGTGCGCTTGCCAGTGCCACTCACGCTGCATGAGGGGCACATTTGGTGTTCTCATGCATAGTCCAGTTCAAACCAGCGCTCTGGCGCAAAACTGGACAAAGGACATGGGAGTAACCTCCGCACTGTCCAGTCCCTCCCCTGGGAGGGTCCCTTGAATCGTCCCAACCCTTTCCTTAGGGTACTTAAGGGCTTACCTGTGGGTGGGTCCCTAGATTTGTTATGGGACAAGATTCAGATCAGACACCACTTCTTCTTCTACCGTCTGGGCACTCTGGACTTCGCTGGACTTCGTTTGGGCTCGACTTCGTCTCCCTTCCAGTCTGCTGCATCGTCTGTGCCTGTGCACCATACAGGAACCTTCCAAGGCCTGTGGGCATCAAAGACACCTCAAGGAATCTCCCTTGGAGTGAAGGAGTCACTTCCCTGCATTCGCAGGCACCGCAACTAAGTCGACCGGTCTGCTGATCCTGAACTCCTCCGGACTCTGTAAGGTTCTGCAACACAGGTGGTAGTTTTCCACAGCTCTCAAGGCCTGCCCTGACATCTTACCAAGTTTGAGGCCAGTATCCCTCGTGGGGGCTGCAATAACCGAACCCCTGAGCATCGCGTCAACTTGCAGTTGCATAGGCTTGTTGGCTTACTTTCAAGAAGATCTTTGGGCTTCAAGTAGCCCCCACCTCGAACATCTCCAGCAACCAGAGTCTTTGGCCACACTGCATCGTTTCGCATCGCAGCCTGAATCTTCTGGTGAGCTGCTTGAGGCCCTCTCGTGACTCCAGTGCCTCTGGCCTGTGGGTCCATTTGAGGGTCACCTTTGTTTCTTTTGGGCTCCCCTGATTGCTTGGGACCTGCCCTGACTCCCCTGCTTGTGGTGAGTCCCCTGGACCTTGCTGGTCTAGACATTGCACCTTCTTCGACTTCTGCATGGGTTGCATTTTCCAAGGCTTGTTGGTGCTCGCGCCGGATACCGACCCCTCAGCACTCGACATCCAACATGGGACAGCTCTTGCATGGCTCCTGGTCTTTCTCAGCATCGCCTGGTCCTCACAGCTGCAGAGTCAAGGTCCTTGTCAACTCTCCTGCAACTCCCGACATTGGTGGGCATTTATCTTCCAGATCTCCTAGTCACTCCTGAGTGACATAGACTCTGTCCCCATTGCTTGCAGGTACCTCTCATCTAGAATCCACCTTCGGATTCCACCGGACACTTTCTCCTTCTTCAGCAGCGGCACTTTCTGAAGTCCTCCATTGGGTTCGACAGCGGTTTCTGACACCACTTCACACCTATTCACCCAGCTTCCCTGGTGTAGGTAACGTGGGTACTAGGGTATCCACGAGTGGGGTGGCTCTCCAACCTTCTGTCTTCCACAGGGTTTCTTCAGGGTCCACTGGGAAGGGTCGTTAATCTTTAAAAATCCAACCGTGACTTACACATAGAGTTGTACGGAGCAGGTGGTTATGCTTCCACACTGCACACGCTCTCCGTGGGGTCCCTGTCTACTCACCTTGGGTGGTTCCTTGGGTCCCCAGCACTTCTACGTCCTCTCGACCTTGTCTTGTCCTGGTTCTTATAACACTTTCTTAGTATATGGTTTGGTCCGTCCCTGGGATCCACTGTGTATCTGTGCTATTTACTGTATTTATTTGCAAAGTATTGTGTGCATTGTGTTTATCTCCAGGTAGGACATATCTAAACGTGTTAGAGAGTATTATATAATAAATACATATTTTTATAAATACCTTGTGTGGTTCTTTTTCACTTGATCTATACTATAAGATTGTATTCTGGTAAAACAAGCCGCTTCACACTCCTTCTGGACTAAGCCTTAAGGCTGCTATCCACATCTACCATTGAGAGAGCTTTCAAAGGTTGTCTAAGACCTCTTAAAACACCATAAGGGCTGTCTGGACTGGTGCAGGGTGTCCACTTACATTAGTGGACATCATATACCAGGCCAGCTTCTCACACTTGGGGACATTGAACCAGTAACACACTCTATTCATTTGCAATGCATGTTTAATTATCTAACCACTCTTTTCCTTTGGTCACTACACACTGAGGCAACTTGAAGCCGCTTGATTGTTTAGTTCCTCATGAATTTATTCAATACATATTGGTCACTAGCCCCATGGCTTAATGTTGGCTTATAGTCATCCTGTTGTTTTGGTCGTCACCATTAAGCTTTCTAAGTGAGGCCTATTGTTCTGCTTTTCCAACTATGTCCCTGAGCCTATCTATAAGTCCCACATTAGTGCATGTGACTGAACACCACAATTTTCTGCCAGTCACTATCAAGGTAAGGGGCTATCAACTTGGATATAGAGAGGTTTTAAGCCAGAATCCCATTTCTTTGAGGCAATTTCTGGCACAACAGCCAAAAGTTGGGAAAATTACCTGCCTTACTGTTTCACACTGAGGGCCCGATTACGATGTCGTTCAAAAGGCCTCCGAATCGGATTTGGCTTTGCCGGATCCGATTCATAGCCCTTGTTTCCGACCGAATCGTACACAGGTCCGAACAACCAAGTACGATGCGAAGATCGCGTAAGCGCCGACAGAATCGTTTCCGGACCCGAACCGCTCCGTACGACTCATTCGTAGCCGAATCGTGCCGTGCAATAAAGCCAAATTCCGACCGAGCGATTACGATGCACGATTCGGACAGCCGCTTCGCCTCGGTCTCAGCGAGACGAAACGGCTGTCCAAAGCGTACTTCGGGGGCCCGTAGCAGGCCCCCCTTCATCCGGGGGCCTCCGAATCTGTCACGGGGGTGTGCCAGGGGTCCCACCGATCCAGACATGCACAGTATGGCGAGCACCATGGGGTGCCCGTCACAGGGTGTACGCTTTTCCCCACCCACCCCTTTTCTGCTATGGGAGCCTGTGTATGCATCTGCACATGGGCTCCCATAGAGTTCAATGAGAGTCCGAGCGAACCAAGTCCGTAAGCATGCGGCAGCATCGTATTCACTCGTTCGGACTCCTACAGCACGTCTCGCTCGGAAAGCCTTCCGGATCGAGTCGTACGGAGGGCTTTCCTAGCGAGATCGTAATCGGGCTCTTAGTGATTTGAATGGAACCATGTACTCATGTTCTTTATATTGGTCAAGTGGGGTATTATGTCTGGCTAGACACCATACCATTTAATCTTAAACTGAGAAATGAAAGTCTGAGTATCGTTGATTGAAGTTCTAGTAATATCCCCTACACCATTATCATGTACAAGGAAACCTTCATGCTGGTGCTCTGTTTTCTACCACATGTTTACCATTTGGATTATGGATCTATTTTACTCATTTAAACTTTAGTGTATCATGCTGGTGCTTCTTGTTTTTGAGTTGGTAGTGGCTCAACTTCCAGCTCTTTGAAAAATAGGGCAGCTAAGGTGTCTTTTGGAGCAAGGAGCGATTTCTTCCCTATATACTTATCGCATTCTATTATATCCTACCATACCAGCAACATGTTTTGATTTTGCCAGACCATGCCCTGTGCCCAGTAATCAGAGCCTTCTTAGCCATAGCCATGGAACTCTTATGACTGGTACTGTTGGGAATGCATACAGTTTACAAAGTATGCTAGTCCAAGTTATGTGATGGTTCTCTGCTAAGATCTTATTTTAATCAACATGACTAAAAAAAAACTTTCAAATCCCGCCAAAAGGATCAAGGAACATTATCGCTACAATTAAAAACTTAATAACGCAGAAAGGGTGTGGGTTTTGAATTTCGAAGCCGGAATATTGGGTTATCACAATATTGTGACCAGAATTTTGGAACCGAAAGTATTGCCAGATAAGTATGTGTAGATTTTGTAAACCCAACTCCATATATTTGTACCTTGACGATATATATCTTCAACTTACCTAGATGTGGAGTTAAGAAAATTAAATCTATACGTCCCTCTGTGCACTCACTTTCTCTATATTTTGGGTTTCAATATTTTGGTCACAGTATTTGGACATCTTGATAGTCCTGCTTCAAGTTCCAGACTATAATCCACAGAAAAACACCAGGCATACCTACATTAGAAAAATTCCCTCTATAATGACCCAGTACATGAGTTGTTTTTCCAATGATCCGGTGCATGTTATATGCAGGGGTAACCTATGCACCTGCTCTTTTGTATATAAAGCCTACCTAAAGGCCAGACCCAGTGCACAAAATATGCATAGTATAGCAGTTGACTATGCACTATGTGCTTGTATATAGGAGCCATAGATTACTGAAGAATGCCTTGCCCTGCTCACCCATGTATTCTTTTGACTTGCAGTATGTGCGCTCGATAAAAGGATTAGATACAGGTCAGACCCTGTATGCCATATGACTCTGTCAGTAGCTGTGCATATAGTTAACAACTAGAAAGTCCTAATACCATGCAATATGTTAACTACATAGATAGCCTGACCATGAATATGCCTTATTTGCTCTGTGTTCCCTGTGTGTGACATATAGAGTCTTGGGGAATGACACAGGACAGCCTGTGTTTGCCCTATGCCCTTTATGAAGCATCAGTGATATCACTTGTGAAGTCATGTGTGATGTCATGAGAAATGATGTGGGGTATTGGCACTATGGTTGCATCTCTAAGCAGTGGCGTCCGCTATTTACCTGGGGTGATGGAAAAAAGGAAGGAGGAGAGGGGGGGGGTGTAAATTAAAATAATAAAAAAACAACACTTACCTTCAGGGCAGCCACCCGTCCGGCCACCTCCTCTCAGTCCGCTCGCCGCCGCCTATCGCTTGAAGCAGGAACCAGGAAGCACCCTGGCTCCTGACTCCCCTAGCCAATCACAATGCTACACAACAGTGTTGTGATTGGTCTGAGCACTGTGGTTCAGTGCTCAGGCGGGTATTGGGGGCCTGGGCATGTTCTTCACCCAAGCTGTAATGCAGCCTGGGTGCAGAACATGCAAAGTGCCCATGACTGTTACGGTCGGCCTAAGAGGGCTGGCCAAACAATTATGCGCACATTAGTGTGGAGCAACTACTCCTCCTGGCCGCTGCCCTGGCAGTCCAGCCCCGCCCATACCAGGAACTGAAAATTAAAATGATAATAACGCTGGTTATTATCATTTTAGTTTTCTTTTAATTACTGCTCGCAGTGCAGTGGGGCGACGCTCCTCCGCCATATCGGAGGAGCTGCCTCTGTCTCTAAGCTTACCTGGCAAAAATCAGTGGTCTTTAGGTTTTGTGTCATAACCATAATCCATTCAAGTCTCAAAAAAGTCAGAAATATACATAGGCTTTTCAAGAATTGCCAAATGGCAAAAAATGTTTGCCGGTATCGTCTGTGAAATGTTCCCGAGAAGCATATCTCACCTAAAAAAAGCACGCAAGCCACTGCCTGGCAATAGGGTTGAGCAAAAAAGGACTTTTAGTGAGACATTTTCTGCTCCGACCAGTCTCCGCAACTACATGAAATTGTGTAATGGGAAACTGTGTGAATTTCATGAATTTAATATATGGTAAAATTTGAGGAAATGTGAACATTTCACAAGTGTATTTAAACTGTGACCTGGTCCATTGTTCACAAGCTATTTCAGGGGGTCTTGTCCCTCAAGTGCCAGAACCTGCCTTTGAGAGCCGCTTTATTATTACGGAAAGATCTGCTATACTTCAAATGTTTTCAAATGAGTAAATGTTTTAGCAGTGCAAATTCACATATCACTAAAATAAATTTGCACTCATAGATGATATGTATCATTATGAGAGCAATTTAGAAACACAAACGCTTTGCAATAGCACCTATGAGCTGTGATTGGGAATGAAAAAGTGAACAGGCTACCAGGGAAAGTGTAATATAATGCATAATGTGTACACTCACAAAGTAGCAGCTTTCTAGAATGTACAGTAATTTGATAACACGTCTGCAGCACTTATCTGAATGCCTAACTCACAACAAAATTAGATAAGTGTACTTCACCCAGAATGTGCACTAATGTACAACCATAATTTTAAAATATTTGCATATTTTAAACAGATGAATGTATGACATTGTTCAGCATTCTGTCCATAAATTGTTTGTTTTACATTTGTCACCGAGAGGGACGGGTATGCCCAGATGTGGGTCCTGTGCTCTCCATGCCACTGGAGTCAAGCTAGCCTGGCTGATGAGGGGTGAAACCCCGAAACCGGTTCCAGGATGCTTGTTTCCAGTCCTGGGAGGACCTGGCTTGGCAGTTCGGGCTGGATTGTTACCATGGGGAACAGGGTCAAGACTGATTTGCATATGGCTGGGTCTAAACTGGAATTAGGCTCATGCTACGCCGGACGCGCAGCGGTCACGGCTCCTGTTATCACAGGAGAGGGAGGTTGGACTCAGAACGATAGAGCATTTAAAAAAAAAAAAAAAAAAGAAGCAATCTGTTTTATTCGGCTATTGGCCTTTTAGCATTTTAGCATTTCTGTGTTTTTTCCTCTTACCTGATAAATTGTATTTTGCACTTGGCACTTTCAAAAGGACAGCGTTTCCGGTCCGCCGCGGCATTGGAGCCGTTTGTGCGGAGAAACGCTGTCCCAATAAGGCATTTTCACTCACTTCCGGTGAGCCACTGCGGGTCTTGGCACTAGTGGTTGGCTTCCGGGGGTGTATTTTAGGCTCATGCTACGCCGGACGCGCAGCGGTCACAGCTCCTGTTATCACAGGAGAGGGAGGTTGGACTCAGAACGATAGAGCATATTTTTTAAAAAAAAGAAGCAATCTGTTTTATTCGGCTATTGGCCTTTTAGCATTTTAGCATTTCTGTGTTTTTTCCTCTTACCTGATAAATTGTATTTTGCACTTGGCACTTTCAAAAGGACAGCGTTTCCGGTCCGCCGCGGCATTTGGAGCCGTTTGTGCGGAGAAACACTGTCCCAATAAGGCATTTTCACTCACTTCCGGTGAGCCACTGCGGGTCTTGGCACTAGTGGTTGGCTTCCGGGGGTGTATTTTAGGCTCATGCTACGCCGGACGCGCAGCGGTCACAGCTCCTGTTATCACAGGAGAGGGAGGTTGGACTCAGAACGATAGAGCATTTAAAAAAAAAAAAAAAAAAAGAAGCAATCTGTTTTATTCGGCTATTGGCCTTTTAGCATTTTAGCATTTCTGTGTTTTTTCCTCTTACCTGATAAATTGTATTTTGCACTTGGCACTTTCAAAAGGACAGCGTTTCCGGTCCGCCGCGGCATTTGGAGCCGTTTGTGCGGAGAAACGCTGTCCCAATAAGGCATTTTTCACTCACTTCCGGTGAGCCACTGCGGGTCTTGGCACTAGTGGTTGGCTTCCGGGGGTGTATTTTAGGCTCATGCTACGCCGGACGCGCAGCGGTCACAGCTCCTGTTATCACAGGAGAGGGAGGTTGGACTCAGAACGATAGAGCATTTAAAAAAAAAAAAAAAGAAGCAATCTGTTTTATTCGGCTATTGGCCTTTTAGCATTTTAGCATTTCTGTGTTTTTTCCTCTTACCTGATAAATTGTATTTTGCACTTGGCACTTTCAAAAGGACAGCGTTTCCGGTCCGCCGCGGCATTGGAGCCGTTGTGCGGAGAAACGCTGTCCCAATAAGGCATTTTCACTCACTTCCGGTGAGCCACTGCGGGTCTTGGCACTAGTGGTTGGCTTCCGGGGGTGTATTTTAGGCTCATGCTACGCCGGACGCGCAGCGGATGCGCGCAGCGGGCGCGCCGCTGGCGCGCCGAAGGCGCGCCTAAGGCAAGCCCGTCTGCGCCCGTCCGCGTCCTGAACGCGGCCAGGGCCAGCAATGCTGTCGGCTTGTACTCGGCTATTCAATATACCAGTAAGGAGCTAATTGAGCTAAATACACAGGCTTGCAAGTGTAAAGTCCATTTAGACAATTTGAAGGGCCCAGTAACTTGTCTTATGTGTAGAACCACCCTGGGCAATTATAGCAGAAGTCCTGGTCCAGCCCTTGTGGAAATGCAAATATTTCACAAACGATTACATTGTGGTCTAATCAATGCAAGATCAATAAATAAGAATGCCTTACATATCTATGACCTTCTGGAAAAAATGGCCTTAGATTGCCTATTTGTCACAGAAACATGGTTGAATGAGCATTCTAACCCAGACATTGTACAAGCTCTCCCACATGGGTATACACTGGCAAGACATGACAGAATTGGACATAGGGGAGGGGGCCTAGCAATAATTCATAAACAAAATCTGAAACTAATAACTATTAATGCTATAGAACTTAAGGAAGCTGAGAGCTTCCCTTTCTGTTTCCAGCTAGACAGCTGCACTACATTTGCTGGAGTATTGCTTTATAGACCCCCAGGCCCTATTCTCAAATTTTTAGATACAATAGGGGAAAGCATCAGCTCTCTAGTGATTAGATACTCGAAATTCACCATTTTAGGAGATTTTAATATACATCTAGAAGCACAAAATATCCCGAATACAAGACTTTTTTCTGAAATTATCAGTACTATGGGACTAAAACAATTGATAGAGGCCCCTACACATGATGCTGGACATACCCTAGATGGCATTTGCACTAATATGACCAGCTTATCTGCAGAGCACCCTATAACAATGACTTGGTCAGATCATAAATATATCCCATTTAAAATTGAGTTTAAGAAGACTCAAGGAAGGAATCCCCTGGAACAAAATTGCCCCGCAGGGGGCCGGAAGTGGAATAGTATGCTCAACCATTCCGAGCTTCTAACAATGGCTAAAGAGGGTAAACCTACCCTTTTGGGCATCCCCTCGATCGATAACGATAGATTCAATGAGTGGATGACATCTCTTGCAGTGAGTTTAGCCCCAATTGCCTGCTCCAGGAAAGGCCCGATGAACAAAAAACAGGCCTCTTGGTTTTCCCTCGTTTAAAGGAATTACAAGGACAATGCAGGAAATTGGAAAGAATCTGGAGAAGAGGCTATGAACCAGTGGATCTTATCTCTTTTAAAGTAGCCCTTAGATCCTATCACCATCACATAAAATTGGAAAAAATATTATTCTACGCCAACCAAATTAATCAAGCAGCTGAAAATCAAAAAACTATTTTTAATATTGTACAATCCTTTATTAAACCTAAAATATTAGATCAGGAAATCACACCATCACAAGGTTTATGTGATAAAATAGCCGAATATTTTGAGAATAAAATTATTGACTTGAGGAAGGATTTCATTGAGTTTATTCCCTCGGCCAATGAACCTATATCCTCAGAAATTACTGGAGAATTCTCTTGTTTTCAAGAAATTAGTCTCGAACAATCAAGACAAGCCATTCTTACCTGTAAATCTGGCTCACCTTTTGATCCTTGCCCTCCCAGAGTATTACATGCACTTGTTGATATTATTAATCCAACCATAAATCAAATAATTAATTCATCATTTGAATCCTCCTGTGTACCAGATATCTGGAAGATTGCGGCGGTAAAACCCCTTCAAAAAAAGAAAATTGCCGACCCTACCACCCTCTCTAATCTTAGGCCAATCTCATTGTTGCCATGGCTAAGTAAATTAGTGGAGAAGTTGGCTAATAAGCAATTAAATGAGTTTTTACAGAAGGAAGACATCCTTCACCCCAAACAATCTGGATTCAGATCAGGACATTCAACGGAATCAGTGCTGCTTCACACAACGGATACGTTAAAGCTGGCCTTAGACCAGGGAAAAGACGCAGTACTGATCCTGTTGGATTTATCGGCCGCATTTGACACGGTCTCCCACGATATCTTGCGAGATAGACTTGTGTCCAGTGGCGTCACTAAGAAGGCGCTTGCCTGGTTCTCCTCTTTTTTAGAAAACAGACGTAACATAATTACCCTGGGCTGTTATAAGTCTGTTGAAAAACAGATATTATCAGGGGTGCCACAGGGCTCTGCCTTAAGCCCAACATTATTCAATTTATATATGACTCCACTGCTCGCCTTGATAGACTCGTTTGAGGTCGAAGCCATTACATACGCAGACGACACTCAGATCATTCTTACCCTTGATAAAAATTCTACTGTGGCAGAAGAAAAATTCTATTACTGCCTAACGGCAGTTATGAATTGGATGAAAATCAATCATTTGAAATGTAACAGCCAAAAAACGGAAATCATGCTGTTCGGGAAAGTTAATCCCTTTTTGCCCAGTCAATGGTGGCCTGAAAATATGGTTCCACCTCCAAATACTGCAGACACAGTAAGGAACCTGGGGATTAAGTTTGATCCTACCCTATCTTTTCATAGTCAGGCTCTTTCTGTGGCTGGCATGTGTTTTCACACTATAAAAATTCTGAGAAAGTTCCTGGACCTTCTGCCTATGAACGCTAGGAAGACAGTTGCCGTGGCACTGGTTCTCTCACGTTTGGACTACTGCAACAGTCTGTATGCAGGAGTTAGTAAGGCTGTTTTAAAAAAGCTACAGGTGGTCCAGAATGCAGCGGCTAGGCTGGTGCTCAGGCTGCCTAGAGGATCTTCTTCAGTGGCAGCACTCCAACAACTGCATTGGCTACCAATCCATAAAAGGATCCTGTTTAAAGTTCTAACTATCACCTATAAAGCAACAAAAGTAGTAGGGCCATTATATCTTAGGTCAAGAATACGTCCTTATACACCTCAACGTATTCTGCGGTCATCTTCGGGTAACTTTCTAACAGTTCCCAGCTATCGTTTGAAAACAAAAGGAGGCAAAACCATAGCTGTCTTAGGAACAAGAGCCTGGAACATTTTGCCGCTCCAACTGAGACTGGCCCAATCAGAACGTCTCTTTAGAAAATTGTTGAAAACATGGATTTTTGCTGCTCCTGACAACATTGTGTCCTCCCTTATTTGATACTTGTTATGAATGTATCTCTCTATGAATATTCTCTTGCTCTTTTCCTGTGTTTTCTTTTTGAGCTGTTTCTGCTAGCGCCAAGATACTCCTTGGAGTGAACGTTGCGCTTTATAAATAATCTCATTCATTCATTCAGATGGGGAGCAAAAAAATGATGGATTTAGGCCCAGATCTCTGTACTGGGGTGAATGTATGACATTGTTCAGCAATCTGTCCATCAATTGTTCTTTTTGCATTTGTCACCCTGAGTGGGACGGGTATGCCCAGACGTGGGTCCCGTGCTCTCCATGCCACTGAAGTCAAGCTAGCCTGGCTGATGAGGGGTGAAACCCCGAAACTGGTCCTAGCATGTTTGTTTCTAGTCCAGGGAGGAGCTGGCTTAGCAGTTCGGGCTGGACTGTTCCCATGGGGAACAGGGTCAAGACTGATTTGCATATGGCTGCATCTAAACTGGAATGGCATGGTGAGCAAAAAAACGATGGATTTAGGCCCAGATCGCTGTACTGGGGTGAATGTATGACATTGTTCAGCATTCTGTCCATCAATTATTCTTTTTGCATTTGTCAGCCTGAGTGGGACGGGTATGCCCAGACGTGGGTCCGGTGCTCTCCATGCTACTGGAGTCAAGCTAGAAAGCTGATGAGGGGTGAAACCCCGAAAGCGGTCCTAGGATGCTCGTTTCCAGTCCAGGGAGGACCTGGCTTGGCAGTTCGGGCTGGACTGCTCCCATGGGGAACAGGGCCAAGACTGATTTGCATATGGCTGGGTCTAAACTGGAATGTCATGGGGAGCAAAAAAGCGATAGATTTAGGCCCAGATCTCTGTACTGGGGTCAATGTATGACATTGTTCAGCATTCTGTCCATTAATTGTTCTTTTTGTATTTTAAACAGATGGCATAAATTACACCATTGCAATTCGGAAAATAGTGTAAGTCACTCAGTTGTGTGAGCATTTACAAAAATAGTGTATGCCACGCATAGCTTATGGATTACTCATTTATTCCCAGACCATGGTCATTCATTTCAAAAGTCTTCAAGTAGCTTGCAGCATCACTTCGGCAGAGGTACATTGCTTCCTAGGTTTTTTAAAGTTTGGTGCAATGCAGCACAGCAGCCAAAGTTTCTGCATAGCATTGTGCAAGAGGGAGAAAACAACACAGAGCCATATTTTTTTTTAATGGCCTGCTGCTGTAATCCCCTCTCCTGGTGCACTAAAAAGTCTGCCTTGAGCACTGCACAGCTACTCACAAAGGTGAGTATGCACTGTCTAGCATAAAATTTGCACTGGAAGCATACTCTTTCATGAGAAAACCTAAGTCTAGTCACCCTCTGAAGCACCCCACACACTGGATATGTTTGCTGTGCACTGCAGCACACTTTCAATGGATGTGTTATTTGGAGAAATTAAAACATTTCCCATTTTTAATACCTCTTCAAGGAGACATTTACTACACAAAGCATGATCTACTAATGTTAGTAGATCGAGCTTTGCATCAAAAATTATGGGGGTTTGACCAGCACAAGCCCAAGGTATCCCCCAGTAACGTCCCTTGAATGAATTAATGAATGTGGAACTTGTAGAGAGCATTTTCACTCGTAATTGAGCATCCTAGTGCTATGCTGGTAGTCAAAAGGGATCCTTACATTACGGCTCTAATTTGGTTAGTTAAGGGAGTGACATAGTGCATCGGGGGCACGAAAAATCCAGGGGCCTCATTTATGGGGTTTATGCCATAGAGCAGCGCAGCAGGCCTTGATGCTGCACTGGTATACAGCAAAAGAAAAGGGAAGGAATGCACCATATCTATTAGATTTGGTGCAGTCCTGTCCTTTTTCCCTGCGCCGGCGCACAATGGGCTGCCGTGCGCCAACGCAGGCACCTTTGCACCATGGTGCAAAGGTGCCTTTGTTGCGGGAATTATTATTTTTGCACAAAAACAATCACAATAGGCTTTTTCCTCATTCTATGTGTGCTGCAGAAAGCAGCACACATAGAAAGAGGAAAAACTAGGAGAAATAAAGATATTTCTCATCGTTGTGCCTCCCTTACGCCTCCCCAGGGGAGGCGTACATTTTTGCCACTGCCTCAGACTTACGATTTCTTGTAAATCTTGAGCAGTGTAAAAAAGGCATGGATGTTGCTGGGGAAATAATAATTCCCGCAACAAAGGCACCTTTGCACCATGGTGCAAAGGTGCCTGCGTTGGCGCACAGCAGCCCATTGTGCGCCGGCGCAGGGAAAAAGGACAGGACTGCACTAAATCTAATAGATATGGTGTATTCCTTCCCTTTTCTTTTGCTGTATACCAGTGCAGCATAAAGGCCTGCTGCGCTGCTCTATGGCATAAACCCCATAAATGAGGCCCCTGGATTTTTCGTGCCCCCGATGCACTATGTCACTCCCTTAACTGCCCCTTTCATACAGCTTTCTGCATGAACGGGGCATATATTTATAAGGCCATGAAAAGCCACGTAACATGGCTTTATGTGGCCTTATAAATATGCCAGTGGCACATTGCGTCACCGGAACGTCAAAAAAGTGATGTTCCGGTGGCGCAATAGTGCCGGTAGGCCCCAGGTCTTTAGACATTTTTTGAATACTTCTTCCATTTCAATAAAACAGGGAGAGTTGGTTCCAGGCTTTGGCACCAAGCACCGTGAAGGTCTTTCCCTCCCTGGATTTCAGCCTAAAAGAGGGAGGCCTTAAAAGATTGGCATCAGAAGAACTTCATGTTCTCTTGGTCCTGTAGTGGCAGAACCGACCCATGAGATATGTGAGTCCAGAGGCCCTGAAAGCTAGTAGTAGGGTCTTGAATAGGATTTTTTTGTGGCTGGGTAACCAGTGGAGTTGTTTTAGGGCAGTTGACACTGAGTTCTGCTTAGGAAGTTGCAGCACAAGTCTAGCTGCTGCATGTTGTACTATTTGAAGCTTGTGAATTAGCTGTTTGTAGCAGCCTGCGTAAAGACTATTGAAGTAGTCAAGTCTTGACGTGATTAGGGCGAAAGCTACAGTTTTTCTGGTGTCAAGAAGGAGGAGGTGGAAACATTTTTTAGGGATTTACCCAGATTGAAACACATGTCTCCCACTGCTGAGGCTTGTGGATGAAAAGAGAGATTAGTAGCAAATGTAACCCCAAGGTTTTTTTCTACCTCCACAGTGGCTGAGGGTGGAGGGACAGAGTTGGGCCACCATTGTGTGGGGGAGAATAGATCTGATCTTCAGAAAAAGAAGTATTTCAGTTTTTTGCATTTGAGATGATTGTTTTGCATCCAGAGGATGATGTTGGAGAGGCAGTTTTGGAAGTTAAGTTCTGAGGTGAACAACCTTTTTTGTAGAGAGAGAATAAACTGTGTATAATCAGCGTATGAAGTGATATTGATTCTGTAAGAGGTGATCAGGGAGGTGAGGGGGCCATATAAATGTTAAAAAGGGCAGGGCTAAGGGATGAGCCCTGTGGTACTCCCATAGTGACTGACCATTTTGCTGTTGAAAATTGTCCTAGGGCAACTGTTTCTCTCTGATTGGCCAGGAAAGATTTAATCCAGGATAGGGCCTTATGGGAGATTCCTATGTCTTGGATCGGCTGAAGAAGGATGGAGTGGGAGATGGTATTGAATGCTGTGGAAAGATCTAGCAATATCAACACTGCATTGTTTCTGGCATCTAGAGTCATTTTGATGGTTTCCGAGACTTCCAGTAAGGCTGATTCGGTGGAGTGTTTGGGTCTGAACCCTGATTGCCGGTTATGAAATGAATTGGAATTTTTGAGGAAAGCAATAAGTTGGTGATTTTCGATTTTTTTGTAGTATTTTTGTTAAGACCGGCAGAAGGGAGATTGGCCTGAGGTTGGACAGAGTGGTGGGGTATGCTAGAGGCATTTTTGTAGAGGCTTCACCACTGCCAGTTTCAAAGCTGTGGGGACTTATGCTGCGGCTAGGACTGTGTTAAGAAACTGATTAATCAGTGGGTCATCAATATCTATGACCACGTGCAATATGGCCGGCGAGCATGGGTCATAGAGGGAACCAGACCTGGAAAAAAGAATGGATGAAAGACAGTCAGTTCAACAACATTTGTAGTGTTGCGGGAATTGTCTGGGAGGGGATTGGTTAAAGGGCTGATTGTGGGGGTGGAGTTGAACCCCTGTTGTAGGACTGAATCTTATTCTCAAAAAAGGTTGGGATCTGATCCCAGACTGCCTGGGATGGAGGAATTTCTCTAGAAAGGGCTTGAGGCTGAAGGAAGGCTTTGCAGATGTTGAAGATGGTTTTTGGGTGATGACGAGCCTCTTCGATTTGGGAAGTTTCCTTGATCAATTTGTGGTAGGACTCTCTTGCCTCTCTAAAGTGGGCCAGGTCGGCCAATTTGTAGGCCTGATGCCATTTGCGTTCAAGATGTTTGCTTTATACCGCCTGGGAGAACCAGGGTGCAAATTGCTTTGGCTGTCGCTTATCGGGGCGAGCAGGGGGTGCTAGTTCATTGGCTGTGTTGGTGATCCATGTATAAAATGAATCAAGGTCTTCGACTAACCTTCCATTGAGAGTCGGGACAGTGGTGGAAAGCTGAGTACTGAGGATAGGGTTTTTCTTCATCATTCCCCATTTGCGCAGAGTCACAGGGGTACAGTCTTTGGTCCGCGATAGGGAGGCATGGAAGCTGATTAAAAGTTTGAAGGGGACTAAACAGAGATCTGACCATGATTGAATAATAGGATCTCCAGATTCTAACCAGGGATGGTTTATGCAGATCCCATCGAGGCTGTGTCCCATCAAATGGGTGGAAACAGCGCTCAGTTGGAGGAGCCCTATTAACATTAGGATGTCTGAGAGATTGATGGCTTCTCAGTTGTCTGGGTGATCAAAATGAAAATTGAAGTCTTCCAGGGCGGTAAAATTGGAGTATTTCAGTTGGAAGGAGGCAAATTCCTCCTCAAATGTGGTTAGTAAGAAAGACCCTGGAACAGGATGGCTATAGATTAGGTAACAAGCAAAAGATTGGGAAGGCTTGATCTTAAGGCAGAAGCCTAATCTTTCTGCTCCTTTAAGGTAGTCTGTGTTGAAGGAGCTGCATCGGAAGCTGTCACAGAAGATGATAAGTACTCCACCACCTCAGCCTTTGCTCTGTCCCATCTCAGGTTCATGTAACCAGGAGGGAGGGCCATGGCCATGTTGGGATTACACCAGGGATTGAGCCATTTTTTGGTGATAAATAGGAAGTCAAGCTGACTTTTTGCGCGCGTCTACTCAAGCAACGTGAGTTTATGAGCGCCCCTGAGAACGATGTGAGGGCAGGTTTGATGTATGCAAGGCAGCGGGGAACGGCTCGTAGGGAAGACTAAACTCGCCCCTGCAGCCAGTGCAAGATACTGGGCCCATTACGAGTGTCGGGACCCAAGTGTGGCAATTATTAGAGGCTCTACTCCGAAAGATTTTTAGGAATTTTGGGAAAGAGGTTTACTTGTTTTGATAAGGGCATAGTGGCTGGCGCTGGCCGCGGAATGGACACATGCAGACGGGCTTGCCTTAGGCACGCAGCTGCTGCAACCCCTGCGCGCATCCTCTGCGTCCGCTGCGCATCCATGCCGCCGGCCTGTACATAAAGGTGTTTTTAGCCAGGCCCGCCACCCGCACTCCTCCTGAGTGCAACAGCTAGTGCGGTAACCTCGAGGTTGTGAAGGGGGGAGCAGTCAAATGACAAGACAGAAGTTCACTGGAAATTCAATACACATCAACGATAGTTAAAAGTTTAAAAGTTATGGCGAAATTATAAAATGTAATTCATTTGTGATTAATAGCAGCAGTCCGAGTAATTTAGCAGCAGCGATTTCAAGTGAATTTTAGCAGCCTTTTAGTGTAAGGATTAGTTATAAGAATGCAACAGACGTCGCACGGAGCGCGCGATTCAGGTTCAGTAAGGAAATTAAGTGCCCAGGGATCGTGGAGCTGTGCAAAGTGCTATATATAGTCTGAGAAAACGGCACCTTTACAGTTTAAAATAACTTTTATGCTGAAAAGAAAGGGGCAGATTTACAAGCCCCTTGCGACAACTTTATGCCGCCGTTGCATCACTTCTGTGACGCAGCGGCATCGTAAACAATGCGCCACGTTGCAACATATTTACAACGTGACGCATCTAGGGAGATGCGTCACGTTGTAAAGCCCTGCGCTAATTTATACCTGCGTCAGGTATAATGTATGCAGGGTGGGTGTTCCGACGCAAGAAAGCCTTGTAAAAGTGACTCAGTGAAATCTACAAGATTTCACTGAGTCACTTTTACGACGCCACTGCGTCAAAACCTTGCG
The DNA here is from genome assembly GCA_963921515.1 of Calotriton arnoldi. Taxonomy (NCBI): domain Eukaryota; kingdom Metazoa; phylum Chordata; class Amphibia; order Caudata; family Salamandridae; genus Calotriton; species Calotriton arnoldi. The sequence goes on along the minus strand of CAWUFW010000108.1, from coordinate 1,095,179 downwards.
CCTGCTTGAAGCAGTCGTAAGGAGTGACACAGCATGATAGGAATAGGCATTCCTGGCCTTTGCTGGAGTTGCGTTATGCTTGCGACACGACTCCAGCAATGCGCTGCCCTTACGCCAGAAAATGCATCACGCATCTGTCTATCCTCGCGCCACGGTGCGCCGCATTGATGCTGATGACACCCAAATTGTGGTGTCTCTGTTACCTGGCCAGGAGATGGGTATGGCTAAACGTTTCCAAGCCTGTATGGAATCAATTGGTAGATGGATGACAGAGAACTGTCTAAAGCTTAATTCAGGCAAAACTGAAGTTTTATTGTTTGGAAAAGACACCAACTTTTGGTGGCCTGACTCGATGGGCTCTCTCCCACAACCTTCTAAGAAGGTAAAAAATTTGGGAGTAATAGTCGATGAGAGACTTACCTTTGGGGAGCAAGTAAATGCAGTGGCATCAACAACAGCCTATGTGCTCAGAACCGTCAGGAAAGTACTGCCATTCCTTCCCTCGGGTAGCCGGCAAACAGTGGTCACAGCACTGGTACTGTCAAGGCTAGACTATTGCAATAGCCTGTATTTGAATATCCAACAAAAATTTATGAATAAACTCCAGCTGCTACAAAATGCTGCTGCTAGACTCCTCACTGGTACATCCAAATTCTCTCCCTTCTCCAAAGAAATAAAGAAACTGCACTGGCTCCCGGTAAGGAGTCGTGTGCGTTTTAAATCACTCTGTGTGGTTTTTAAAGCTCTTCAAGGTACAGGCCCAGACTTTTTAAAACGGCTGTTCCAGTGGTATACACCGAAAAGGACACTTCGCTCACTAGGAGCCAAGCTGATCTCGGTGCCGCGCACAAAAAAAGCTCTGTGGGGTGGTAGAAGCTTTGCCGTTGGTGCGGCGAAAGCATGGAATGCCCTTCCGTTCCACCTAAGGAATGCCACGGATCTTCTAGCCTTTAGGAAGGGCTTAAAGACCTGGCTTTTTGCTGAATAAACCTCATCTCCTCCATGTTCTTGCCTTCAGGATAAATGATTAGCACCAGGACACCCACGGGTAACAGCTGCGCTTTAAAAATACGATTAACATAACATTACATTGTAAATGCGACGCATCCATGGTGGCACAAGGGTTATTTTACGTGTCGCAAATTAACTGGCGCATCTCTGCTAATATGCAGAGATGCGCCAGTTCTTGTAAATCTGCCCCGTAATAGCTATGCGAGACTTTGCGTGGCTGTGAGCCGGCGCAAATTTTTCATAAATGTGGGCCTGCACGTCATCTAAATCAATACCTGCTGCTGTAGGTCAGTTGGATGATCGCCTACTGCAGAGAACTGTGCATGGCCTGCAGTTACTAGTTTAATCACCATAAGGCTAGGTTAGCCGTATTTGACCTGACGTTGAATTAAATCATACTGATGGCAAAAGAAGAGAGAACCTGATTGACCTGAAAGGTGTCCATGAACAATGCACGTTGCCACAAACCCTAACAATGCCAGCCAAACCATTAACCCTACCCCTTCCTTCGAAATGGCGGTAAATCTCAGAAAAGCCGAATGCGGCCCAGCCATGTGTGTCAAACAAATATGCGTTGTGATGTAAATCACGGTTTGTAATGGGTGATAGATTTCCAAATGGCGACTTCTTGTTATGACTGGTGACATAATGAGAGCTGATTTGTCAGTCTGAGTGAAGCGAGTGGCTTTCAAAAAGACTCGGGTTCTTTGAAACCTCATAGTACAAACAGAGCTCTCATTAGCTGCAGGAGTGTGTTTATTCAAGGCTGGTTTACCGAATGGTAATGGGGCAGCCTTGCAAATTTACCTCAGCACCGATCAATTATAATCAGCAGTGTTTATATCACTTACAATTCTGCACCGTCGAGTGCCATGTTTAAAATAGAATCCGGGCCTAAGGTGGGGGCCATGTTTTTTGTATTTTTATATTTGTTTCTGCAGAATCACACGAGAATATTTAGCGTTGTGTAGTATCGCTTAATTGGCATAGTATTGGTGGTATCACGATAAAATGAAGATCACTGTACACTACAAAACCGTATTTTGGAATGTAATCTCTCCTTGCATTACTTCTTTCCCCGATAAATTTGCATACTGTAACCACCCCACACCCCTCATTGCTATTGAAGCTTTCATTGTGCCGCCCTTCACTAAATGTCTTTGGCATTGTTTTAGTACAAAATAAATCAATGCACATCTATAAAAATAATTCTGCTTAATTTGGCTGCAAGGAACATCCGTTCAGGAATTCTGTTCCAAAGCATAAATATGCTTGGTATAGGAATAATGTTTCTAATGAGTGCCTCGGCCTGACCCCACTAGACGCCCATATGCATTCCTCTTTCTTTCCTTTTATGCGAAAGAACAACCACGTGTCCTTTGGATGGACAGGGCCATTGCCAAATCCCAGCTAAATCTATTTATAAGAAAATATTCACAGTTGTATGAACTTACTCTCTGTAATTGGTATGGAAAAAAAAATTACAGAATTATATCGGCAGGTTCTGAGCAAAAGTGTGGGCCTTGACACTTATTATTTTACCAAAAAAGCACTGGTCACCATTATTTATCACAATTCATCAGGGAGTAAAGTGGGTCAGGTATGGGCACATTCAGTAAAACAAAATAAAAAAAAACACTGGCAAATGTATAATATCTGATCTTGGTAGGGTGGTGCAATGATTAATTGTTTATTTTTTGTCATTGCAAACATATGCCGCAGAAAAGTAAAAAGGAAAATATGCCATCACCTTAACATTACTTTCAGGAGCTTGCAATAAAAATTTAAATGTAAAAGGCGATCACGGATGTGGCTGTAAGTATAATTTAGTATTATTTTTTGTGACAGTCAAGACTAAATCACAACTTAACCAAGCACTCAAATCACAGGCCGCTACAATGTCACTTAAGCACTTTAGAATAGTAATTAAAAAGATGGCAGAAAATAAATCCCCATCTCAATGGGCAGCCGAAGTGCACACAAAATAAATAGTCGGCATTTAATGTTAAAATAACAAATAAATAAAAAGCAAGCTTTTGTGTCACTGAAGAGAAAGGAACTATTTTGAGGTGGATGTGAATAATGCCACAGGCTTTGTGCAGCCTCTCAAAGTGAAGGGAGCATATGAGGAAAGTCAGCTGTCTCAAAGGCCTGGCCTGAAAACCAGTGTTATGAAGGGATCCTTACCAGGTCCTCTTTTGACAGTCCCACTCACATTAATAGTACATTCCTACTTATTTGTATTTCTAAAACTAAATATTCCTAAAGCTGCCTTTAGCTGCATGTGTTCTCTGCTGCAACTCCTGCTTCCTAGTTACCTTGTCACCTTGTTAACAGATGGTGTCCCTCACAGCCATCCCTGCACAGCCTGAACCAACAGGAGAAATTATGGGTGTCTTTTACTACATAGAGTATGGGGCCCATTCTGGTTTGCTTTATTGCCCATATCAACTTTGCTATACCAAAGGTGTGCATGGCTGCAAGAGGGACATTGAGGCACATCAATCTGCCACTACTTGGAGGCTATCTCTGCTTACCTTCAGATGTGGAGAGGATGTAGTAGGAGCTGAGCAAGGGCAGGGAGACAATATAGAGGACAAGGGAGATAAGTGGGAGAGGCAGGAATATAAAGAGGAAAATTATACGGAGGAACAGGGCCAGAGAAGCAGGATGTGGATCAGGAAAAGGGCCAGGAGAAGACCGCAACCACAATGAGACAGAGTATCATGAGGCAGAGAAACAAGAGGATGAAGAGAAGGGCCAAGAAGAGGACCAAGATGAAGCAGGAAGAACAGGGTGAGGAGATGGTGCCACAGGACAACCTGGAGGACAAGGAACACAAGACAATTGACCGCCAGGATGACAATAGGGATTTAGAAGACCAGAAAGAGGAGGGGAGGAGGACTAGAAAGAAGAGGAGGTCCAGGACCATAAGGAAGATCAGAACAAAGCAGAAGAGGAGGATTGTTGGGGACCACGTAGTATTTGATATACCAAAGGGAGCACCAGGAGGTATAGGACAGGACCACCAGGAAGCCAGAACATGAAGGATAAAGGGGAGGACAATGAGGTGTAGGAGGAATGAGGGGACCATCATGAGGACAAATACCACCCAAGAGCATGGACACCAGGAGGAAGAGGACCAGGGACCTAAGCATGACCGGGACCAAGATCTCTATGAACATAAGGATCATTATGACCGAATATGATGCTAGGCCACGTGAATTAGGACTAGTCCCAAGTGAAAGGTCATCCCACTTATAATTGTTTTTAGCTGTCCTTAGATCACACCCCCCTTTGGTATCCACTCATGTTTTTCAGACAGTTTAAAACACATACCCAGCCTATAAATGGGATGATCATCATTGAAATGGGCCCATACCAGACCCTCTATTCACATCCTTAATATAAGCAAAACCACTTATAGCTTTCTCTGCAATGAGTTTAAGAACACTTAAGGAAATACAACTCAGTGATGCTATTCCTGTTTACATTTCACACATTTTACTTCAAGTTGCACAGTATATGTGTCTGTTCTTCCAAAGAGTATTTTATCTTCCCAGCTGTTGTGCTTCTGTAGTTTTGCTTTTCATGCAACTTATAAGTCCACATAGAGCATACTGTGAACTGAGTGGCTTTTAGGTAATGCCAGGTGCCAATTTCAGAGTAGGGAACATTGAGTAGGCCTTGCTGGTCTTTGGCAGAAAAGCAGTGATTTGGGCCCTCATTTGTGGGATCTTGGCATAGGGAAGCACAGCAAGTCCTTTATGCAATACGGTGCATTCCCATCCTTTCTCCCTGTGCCGTTTCAGCAGCATACCACCAACGTAGGCACCCTTGCACAATGGTGCAAGGGTGCCTCCGTTGCATGCAAGATTGTTTTTGTGCAGGAAAGGTTACCTTCCTACACAGAAACAATCCTAAGATGAGTTTTCCTCTTTCTATGTGTGCTGCACAATGCAGCACCCAGAGACGTTTTAAGGCATGGGCAAAGTGGGCTCTGGCCCGGGGCCCCAGCTTGTCAGGGGGCCCCCTGAGAGAGTCTTGCCCTGGTGACCTTGAATAATTCTTAACCCCTTCCGTGCTTCCGTCGGCCAACGGCCGTCGCGAGCACTACCTCGCTAGTGCTGCGCACGTCGGTTGGCCGACGCGGCCCCGCCCACTCTTTCAAACCGCCACAGCGCGGCGGAATTCACGCCGCGGTTAAGCGGTTAAACAAATTGTTGGAAATAGCGTTTTCCTTTAATTAATTTTTAATGTGGATAGTGTGTGAGAGACGATTACAGACATTTTTCTGACAAATATTGTGTTTATATTTCATGCAACATCCATTAAAAAAGTTTCTTTTAGATCAAAACAGGACCTCAAATATGAGAACTGGGAGGGGTGTCACAGAGATTGTTGCAGTAATATTAGTGAGCTGCTGCAGCTGTGTTACAATACTGAAAACACACATCACTATCTCTGATTAGATGTAAACACATTTAGAGTTTGTACCAGGGTGCCTGTGCGCTGTCAGTGACCTGGCCAAAGAGGGCATGACAGAGCTGAAACTGGATCATAAATTCAAAGCTGTTCTGAACAAGGGCTCCCAAAATCTGTTTGGCCCTGGGCCCCCAGAATCCTTAAGACGTCCCTGGCACCACCTATAGAAAGAGGCAATAGCAAGAAGAAATAAAGACATTTCTCCTCATTACGCCTCCCCCTTGAGGCTTAAGGATTTGGTGCTTCCCCAGGTTTACATGCTTTTGTAAATATAGGGCAGCATCAAAATCCATGGGTGTTGAGTGGGAAAACCCACAGCAACGCCCATGGAACGCCTCCCAAGCGCAGAGTAAGGTTACGAGCTACCTAGCCTTACTCCATATCTATGAGGCCATTCAAAGCCACCCATAATGGCCTCATAGGCATGAGTTTGTAATCTGCACCGCCGGAGTGTCAAAAAAGTGATGCTCCAGCAGTGCAGGGGCCACGTAAATAAGTCCCTTGGCTACCTGGCCTATTTGCAGCATCAGATGTGCAGTGCTTGTAATTCACTGAACGACAGTACTCAGAAGGCTGTGTTTTCTGGTGATAGGTTATGCCTTTCATAGCATTTGGAACTATAATTCCCAGCATGTTGAGTCTCCTGGCATTATAATCTAATCAGAAATTCTGGAAGAAGAAACTGCTAGAGGAGTACGGAACATTCTGGCACGAGCAGCAGCAGCCTTAAAAACACAATTGTTTTTGTTTGGCAATGTAAGTCTTCAGCTGTGTACTCAGTCACACACCTTCACATAGAATCAGAATGACAATTCACACATATGTGTCCATTGCTTTGTGTACTCGTGCAGAGAGGCCAGGGCTTGGATGAGCATGTATTCTGAACAGCCTTATGACCAAGTGACAGATACTATGAGAAACTCACACTGCCATCAGCCTCAACTCCACAGTTCTTAACTGTGCCCTATTATGAGCAACTATTCATACCCAGAGCTCAACCAGACACCTGTTAGATCTTATGAAATGTTATAGTGACCTTGACTCTTGCAGCATAGACCGCCACATCCAATTAGGTTAACACCACCACTAATGCCAAGTAGCATGTAAATATATATACATACATATATATGTACATACATATATATATACATATAGTACTTACATATATATGTAGAAAGGTGTATAGATATACAAAGATATATATATATATATATATATATATATATATATATATATATATATATATATATATATATATATATATAGAGAGAGAGAGAGAGAGAGAGATATGTGATTATGAAGTGAAGGAGAAGAGAGATCATGAAAAGAGAGTGAAAAGACTGATGAATAGGCAAGAGATGTAGCGTGAGACCTGCCCGTGGTGGGACTTCCTAAACAGAGATGTGATGAGAAAAAAGCGGTAAGTAACTATGCAAAGGGAGACACTGCAGAGAAAATTGATATGAAGGGGAGAATGTGAGCAACTGATATACTCAGAAGGACACTTCGACTTCCATAGGCATTTGTATTGCTTCATTCTCAATCTCATATTTTAAGAATTTTTCATAATTTCAGAAATGAAACATTTTAATTTATACTCAACATCACTATTTTTGTAATGAATCTCCTTAAATAAAAAGAGTGCTAAGAAACATTGGTGTATGTGTGTTCGTTGTTGTGTGATCTTTTTATTTGGATGCACATATGGGGCACCCAAGTGCTGCTCAGGTGGCAGGCTGTGCCAAGCACACGATTCTGGTTGACATTTTAGCACACGCCCTTGACAACGTATGATTTCTAATTAGGCTTCTTTGGCCACGCCTCTTTTAGAGCCCCAAACTTTTTGATTCTATTCAAAGCACTGCAAACACAGGAAGGTGGCTCTGCCTTTAAGATTGCTCAGGATTCCAAGCCACTATCTGTGAATCTTAAAATGTGGGTGGTCTCCGGTTAAAATGTGCATTCTCAAATCTTCTGTGTATGCCTTGACTCTTGGAAAATATCTCGGCCGAGGGGTGTGTGATGTGAAACAGATGAGCTCTTGGAATATTGTATTTCTGAGCATCCATCAGTGAGCCTTTAATCCAGCCTTTCCACAACCTGGAATGCACGTGAGGTAATTTACTATTGCTAATTGAAAATTCCGACTGTTCTAAACCATCACTTTTATGATTCTGTGTATTAAAGTCTTTAATTAAAAACCATTCATCAGGAAATTGCTGTCCTCACCCAAAAAAAAAAACGGAGTTCCTGTCTGTAATGTATACATCGTCCTCTCTCTCCTTCGCTCGGCCTGGCGTCAAAGCAGGCCCACGTAATGGGCAGAAAACAGCTCGACGTCTTCGCGGTCAGCGGCTGCGCGTTCTGATTAACAAGTGGTCCCTTTCAGGCCTGTGACAATCAAAAAGTTTACGCAGCCGCCTTGAAGTCCGGAAAGAACGATCATTTGCTTGCATCGAATGCACAGCTGACCAAGGACATTTTGCATTGATTCACATTTCTGGCTCAGCGGGAAGAGGCTGGTTATTATCCTTGCTCATTGTCCCAAATAAATGGCTGGAATGCAAGGTGCGGTACTTTTGCATTGAAAATGTGATGGGGTCTCTTGATATATGTGCAAATTGGTTGCCTTGCCGGCGGTGCATCCCATATGTTGGTATGAGACGTGAAAATAAATGAACAGATGCGCGCAACAGATAGCTGCAGCGCAGCGGGGGTGTTATGAAGGTGATATGTGAGTCTTCCACGAGTGAGAGAGAATGCGCAAGGCCATCCCGTCTTTCAACTGGCTTTGCTCCTTTTCCAGGCTTATCGTGTTCCATTCTCCCCAGTCGACGCAACGCAAGCGCCCTGACCTTCTCCTTTTGTCGCGTTATCATTTTACCATTTTAATGCGGAAGTAACACGACACCAAAGAGCGCGCATTCCAACTCTGTTGTAAGCCACGGAGCTGTAGGTGAAGCGCCGACCTTACCTGGGCAACAGAAGGGAAACATTCGCTGCTCTTATGGGAGGGTATTGTTGCACTGTCAAAATGTAGCTAAAAATAAAATCTACAAAACGTTTTAAATAGAAAAGCCATAATTATGATGAACGTTCTCTTTACAGTCCGAAGAATTGCATTGTACCATCACAATTGATGTAAACTGGAAAATGATGCAACATTGCACTTATTTCAGTGCTACCAATATAACCCACAACGCATTTTTTCTGGGTCATATTGCCAAAGTCACATGGCCTCTGACAGAGTTCGACCTACCCAGCTTCTAATAAAGACACAGGCTCAGATTTATCAAAGAACTGAATTTCCTTTGCATCCCTCAAGGTGACCAGGGCCGAACTGGCCGTAGCGGGCACCGGGTGTTTCCCCGGTGGGCCGCCAGGGTGGGGGCCGGGTTTGGGCCCCTGGGGGGCCATCTTTGTTACCGGGGCTAGAAAAATCGCCCCCCGGTAATTAAATCGGCCGAAACCAGCCCTAGCAAACAGCTCGGCTGCACTCTCCCTCCCCCCCCAGGGGGGCCGGCCGAGCAGTTTGCCAGGGCCAGTTTCAGTTCCCAGTCCGGCCCTGAAGGTGACGCAAGGGCAACAAAAGACCTGGGTTGCTTGGTAAATCAGGAGTAACACAAGGCAGCACAAATCACTTATAAATAACTATTTCTCCTTGTTGGTTCCTCTTTCTAAGTGTGCTGCATTCCGCAGGACACTTAGAAAGAGGAAAATGCCTCTACTATGTCTCTTCCTGACCCAAAAAAATTCCTGCCTGCAACGTAGATATTCTTGCATCATGTTGCAAGGGTGCCCGCATTGACACTACGCAGCACACAGTGCCCCAGTGCTGGGAGAGAGAAGTAATGTGTTGTGTCCTCACACCAGTTGACACGGGTAGCCAAGTAGAATTTTGTAGACTTCTTTATTGGTTACAGGTAATATGTACAACAGTCCATTCTAGCTCTATTACAACTCCTACATCAGCCCTGTTACCAGCCCCACCAGGAGCAGCCTCTCTGCTGCTCAGCCCATCTCAAACTGTCACCACTCATCCACACAGGCACCCAGGCATTCCATTCATCACAGTCACACCAACATTCCGTTACCATCTCTCACTCTGGCTGAGCAGCAGGAGACAGCTAGGCTGGGTAGTATTAATTAACACAGTGAGGATATAACAGAATGCGCCATATCTTTGTAGAAATGGTGCATTCCTTCCCTCTCCATTTGACACTGTGCAGCGCAGAAATTTATCTTGCTGCATTGCGCTGCATTAAACAATAATAAATATGGGCCACAATTTGGTTTAAGTTCAGATTTAATGCACGGGTCTCTAAATTTAAAATATGTATTTTTTTACCTGTGCCACATACCTATGGCAAGAAAACTCAAGAAGATGTGAAAATGCTTATTTTGAAGCTGTAAGCTTGGCAAAACACTGCTCTAATTAAATTGACAGGATAGGGTATTTAATGAACTAGCTGGGACGTGTGCAATAATGTGTGAATTTGTACTACTATAATATAGGGAGGTCTCGTGGCCTCTTTTGTATGGAGGTGGGTGAGTCACTGAAAGCTTGAGCCAGGGTTGAGCCTGAAGCCTGGCATTGGATCAGCTCACAGACCTGTTGGAACCTCAAGGCCATAACGAGCCAAGATTTCATATGGCTTCTACCTGCCACCCTCTGACTTATCCTGACATATCTGATCTTTTTGTAGAGGAGTTCTCATCCCCAACGACTGACTCTCCGTAGTCGTTAGCTTACTCTTAATTCCGTGTTGTGAATACCAAAACAAATGCAAACTTACACAAAAGTGTAAGTTTACCTTTGTGAATAAGGCCCTCAGCACTTATCAGTGCTTATGGAAAAGGCACTAGCCAAGTGAAACACACCCGCTGGAGGTACAAAGAATGTTGATGAGCCAGGTAGCCATCTACATTTTGCATCTCTTCTGAATTGGAAGCCTTTAAGAATCGGAGCAGAAGGGCCGATGAAATGTGTTATACTAGTGCAGCGTACAACTGTTCTTTAAGAGTGGAATGCCTGCATGAGATGTGCCTCCGTCAGGCTGAAGGATCCAGCACATCACCATCACCATCAAGCATTACCACTCTCTTAGGGGGCACAGAGTACAAGAGTCTGCCCATTCACTGTCAATTGTTTTAACACACTCAGAATGGTGTGATCGTGGTAGTCTGTGCCCGGTGTAAAAGCACTTTGACAGGTTTCGGCACAGTTATCTGGCATCACACTATTACTCAAGGACATTCATTATATGTCTAAACTTGCTGACTATGATTCCAAAAACTGATGGAGCATGAATGCATATTACCTTCACTTTACTCTTTCTTTTCAATTTTCTGGCATCGAAATGGCATGTATGACATGCAGACTATTGGACATCCACTATATCATGGCTAGGCTTTCTTGTTTTTAGTTTCTATTTGGTGTGAATGCTGGTGTTTTTTTTTGGTGTTTTCCAATGTTTCAAAAAACTTTAAAAATAGGTGGTTATTAGTGTTTACTCTTTTGTACTCTATAAACATTAGAGAGCTGATGTTTTTCAGGTGGTTACAAATAATTTATTGCCTTCCTTTCCTCTTTTATTCCTATCATTTCTTCCTTGTTTCTCTCCTGCCTCTAATTCTCTTCTCTGTACCTCTTCCTTATATTTGCTCTCTCAAGTGACTTTTCATTATTTCCCTCAAATACTGCCTGTCTCATTTCCCAGGCTCAAGCTCCTCTTTCCAGCAGTTCTATACCACACAACATCATGGATGGGGATATTTTGCACCAATTAAGATGTGATTCCAGCAGATAAAAGGTAAATGCTGAACATTTAACACACCTTCCTGCTATGGTATTCTCCAGACTAAGGATAAAGAATGACTGAATGAAGATTTTCTACATAGGGAATGGTATATATATATAACATCGTCCTCTGGGCTCATTACATTGACGATCTCTTTGTCCTCTGGAGAGGTTCATTAGAATCAGCCAGGGACTTTGCAGATCGCCTCAACTCCAATGACTTGAACTTGAGATTCACAAGTAAGATTAGCAAAATTGAGGTAGAATTCCTGGATTTGAGGGTCTTTGCCCAGAATGGTAAGATACACACTCAAGCACATCGTAAAGAAACGGCTGGCAACTCCATCCTTCATGCGCAGAGTTTCCATCCGGTGAAACTCAGGAATAGCATTTCTTATGCTGAAAATTTGCGCATGAAGCGTAATTGTAGTGACACTCAATCTCTTAGACAGGTCCAATCAGAGCTGGACCTTAGATTCCAACAGAGGGGGTACAACCCAGGACTATTGAATTGAAAAGTACCAAAGTTAAAGTAGAGTCCTCAAGCAGGGAGATGCTACTCTTCAAGGAAAAGAGGAACAAGTCTGATACCCATGGTGCTATCAGAATGATTACAGGGTACAACACATATCACCAAAAAGTGAGCAGCATTCTTAAATCACACTGGGACGTGATTCGCAGTGATCCGGGCATTGGACCATCAATGCCTAAACATCCTCTCCTCACCTTTAGAAAGGCTAAGTCCATGAGGGGTGAATTGTGTAACAGTAGTCCTGAGATGACGCAGTCCGATTCCTGGTTTACTTCTTCTCCGGGCTTCCATAAATGCCACAAGTGCAAAGCCTGTACCATCGGCGTGAACCTCAGTGAGGTTCATAGTCCACTGCATAATACAACCATCAAGATCCGTCACTCTTATAACTGCAGAAGTGACTATGTGGTTTACGTGCTGCGCTGCTCATGCCCCAAAGTATATGTGGGCAGTACTAAGCACATGGTACACGTCCGGATCTTGCAACACTTACGTGCAATTGCCAAGGATGACAAAACATATCCAGTAGCTCGACACATAAATGAGCAGCACAATGGCAACAGCAGTGATCTGTCATACTTTGTCATAGACTCTGTTCCTAAGCACGTGAGGGGTGGCAATAGGGAGCTCAAGCTGCGCAGGTTAGAGTCCCGCTACATTATCATGCTGAACAGTATGATCCCCGTTGGCTTAAATTCAGACAAAGAGATGTACATGCATCTGTAACACATATTTCCCTTGTATTCATGGGATTTCTTCCTGCTCCCTCTTAGCCTGGTATTAGTGCTTTTAGCCGTATGCAGAATTCCATTCTGCAGGTCACGTATTCACTTGCATTTTTTGTCTAACTTGTTGTCATGTACAGCACATAATCACTAACACGGTTTCAGTACTCATCTTCACGTTATATACACAAATGCATGTTTAGGAGTATTTTAAATGTTACAAGAGAGCCTTTTTTAATGGCATAGTGGCATGTGATTCGTATGAGAGCCTGCCAAGGATACGTGCAGGCATCGGACACTTGTCCGGGATACAGTACATTGTGCACAGGGCCATTTCAGGGTGGTCCACACACCTAATTTAGCACTACCTTTGAATTATTCTGATGTGGTACTGCCCAATCTATGTCATTGTTGCACAGCAACTGATACAATGTTGTTCCTTTGTTTCTCTACACGCTAGTCAGACTGTGGCATTTATCAAACACCACACTGGGTGTCTAGTGATGTATACTGACACTGTGCTGGTTGTAACATTCCATCCTTTATTGCATTTCTGGCGGTTCATAATATCTTTTCTTTCCAGAAATGTAGTATTATTTTTATTTTCATTTTTTATGTTTTTGAGTACAATATTGTATTTACATTTATGTTTACATTTTGACATAAGCAGCACAATTGATGGCGTATTTATTTTTCAATGTATGATATTGAATACATGCTTATCAGTTTGGACATGTTAAGCTGCTTTTAACATAGTATGTCTTCCGTGTTTACTACCTTTCATGTGGTAACAGGTAGCATTTAAGGCCCTGTCATAGGCGGCGCGCTATGTGAGCAAGGTGGCTGTGTCCACCGAAACGCGTCATCCCATCCGATGTCATCATCTGCCTGAATACATTTCTCTGTTTGGATTCTGTTGGACTTGGCCCTTTTGGCAGGTTCACCCCTAAACTTTTTGCTCGTCTCCTAGCCTTTTCCCCGTGTAGTGTTGGTGGTTTTAGGCCTCTGCGCACTTTAGCCCTGTGTCCCAGTGTAAAGTGCGTGCGCACTCTGAGTGCGTGTGGTGAGATTGGCCTGCCCTCCCATAGGAATGCATGGGGGATATGTGTGTCCATGGTAATTCCTGGTGTGAGAGTAAGGCAGGGGCGAGTTTAGTATGTGCGAACTCGTGAGAATAAATGCTGCGCAGTGGTGTGCGCAGATTTATTGTGACTAGTGGAGAAGTGCCACTTTTAGAAGTTGGCATTTATGTGTGCTCTGTGTCTGCCTGCCTGATGTGAATTGCATGTCTGGCTTTGTGAGTGACAGGGGCTGGGAGGTGTGTGTGGCTCCAGGAGGGGCAGGGTGAGTCAGCGCAGGGCTGAATAGGGAGATCTGCATCTAGATGGGAGGGAGGAGTTGCACCTGGGACCTGAATAGGGCTGTGCCTTCCCTCCACAATGCTGGCTCCACCCCTGTGGTGCGTCTGATGTCCCTAGCCTGTCCTGTGAAAGGAGAGAGGAGCTGAGCAAAACAAAGTGCTCCAAAGCTCCCCAAAACCAGTTGCACCTGGTTTTTCCCCAGCCCTGTGCTATGTGACAAAGGAAAAGGGTGTATAAAAGAGGGGCTGTGACCCCATGAAGATGTTCTTGTTCTGCTCTGTTGTGCTGACTTGCAGGGGACACTCTGCCAGGAGGAACCGCCGCGGGACCCAGCTGCTGTTTCCTGGGGGTCCCTGCGTGCTGGCCTGCCTGGCTGTGCTGCTGAGGTGTACCCAGCACCAAGGACCCTTTATTTTTGGCCTAATTGAGACACTGCTGGAGCTGTGGCTCCTAGCGCCTCGTGAGCGCTTTTATTTTGCTCCCAGGGGAGAGGAGCCTGTTTGCCCTGCAGCGCTGAGCGGTGATTGAGTCTGAGGGAATCCCGACGTAGGGATTCCCCCATATTGCGGCGTGCTTAGGCGGGAGCCTACCCCGCAGTTGTGTGTTTATCAGCGGGAGCCTACCCCGCTTTTGGTTTTATTTACAGGCGGGTGCCCACCCCGCACCGAGAAGCCGCCGAGAACAGGTGCCGCCGGGCCGCGGCCAGCGCGACCCGGAAGTCAGGCAAAACTGCCTGGTTGTGGGCAGGGCTAAGTGGCCGGCCAATTGCAGCGCGGCCAAAGAGGAAGCTGAGCTGAGGAAGGAGGACGGGAGCCTACCCCGCCTCCGCGAGACGCCGCCAAGCCGTCCCCGCGTCCAGCCTAAGGCGGGAGAAAGTCCCGGTCCCAGGAAGGGGGACCGGGTGAATAGAAGCCAGGCGGGAGCCTACCCCGCGCTGGCAACCGCCCAAAAATCGCCGGAAACGGAGAGAGAGGCAGCGCGACGCTGCTGGCCGGCCGACGGTGACCAGGGCTCCCGTGCCGGGCGGAGAGTCCGGACTGCCAAGAGGAAGAAACCGGAAGCCGACGGGAGCCTACCCCGCGCTCCGGTGCCACGGAGGAGAGAGAGAGACCGCCTGACCAGGTGAGGAGGGGCCGGGGGCGGAAGAGAGACGAGGCCCGTTGTCGGTGCCTGCCCCGCCGGAAAGAAGACAGGAGGAGTCTGCACAAAGCCCCGGTGAGTGGGGCTGAAGTCTCTTGAGCACGGTTAAGGTGCCGATCGAGTGCCCCAGGAGGAGTCCCAGAGGGGAGCTCCCAGCGGCACGGTGGTGCCAGTGCCATTTTCCTGTGGGGCCCTGAGGTGCCCATGCTGATTTCCTTTTTGGGGGCATTGTTGTAGAAGTCCCGGAGTGGGGCTGAGAGGCACGTTAGTGCCAGTGCCGGTTTCCTTGCCACAGCTGCCCCGCCTGACAGTGGGCAGCTGCAACGTGGGGCATATTGTTTGCAGGGCCCCCGTGGGGGTCCAGAGGGCCCCGAAGTGCCAGGGCCTACAGTTCTTCACAGCTGCCCGCAGTTAGCGGCAGCTGCCACGTTTAGGCTTGCGCAATTGCGCACCTTGCTTTTGCTGCCTGTGCAGCCAGCCCGGACATTCTGGACATTGGGCATTTGAGCCCCTGTGAAGAGGCCAGTTGGCCTGGGGCCAGTTCCAGAGTGTTGCGCCCCGATTGGGGCACCCTGTGCTTATGCTAATGTGATGCCCAACATGGTTATATGATGGTGCTCACGCTTGCAGGTGTGGCATAATGTTCTGATGCTTGTGATGCCTACCTCATAATGTGTTATGCTAAGGATGTGTGGGCCTAATGTGGTTTATGCCTAATGTGATTCATGCGCCAGGTGATTTGTGCATCCCCTCTTTTATGTTACAGGATCTCGTGCTAAGTTCCTACCTGTACCAGTAATTACTGGTTGTGCGCTACATGTATTATTTGCATCTACTTACCTGATCTGATGGTTCTGACCATGGCCCGATTGGCCTGGTCCTGTATATAATTCCCCTGTGAATATTGCCTAGTGCCAGTTGGCGCACTGTATATTATGTGATTATGTTTCTAAGGTATTTATGATAATACAAAGGCTATTTTTTATATAACCTTGTGTGGAGTTCCTTTTGTGGTGTGCCTAGTGTGTTGCTGCTGTGTGAGGGTGCCGCGCAAACGCTTTACACATTGCCTCCGGGATAAGCCTGACTGCTCGTGCCAAGCTACCAAGGGGGTGAGCAGGGGTTATCGTCGGCGTGTAACTCCCTCGCCCTGACTAGAGTGGTGGTCTCTGCCTGGCTTTGGCGCAAGCCTTAGCCAACCAGAGATCCCATTTCTAACATTGGTTGTCAGCGGTGGGGATTTGGACTTGCGTTTGCGCAGTACCACAGCGACAACTGGTTGCACTACAAACTCTACATTTAGATAATCACGTGTGTGGGGATTATTGTTCTGAGTTTTGTTTTAATTCTTCTCCTAAAAGTGTCATTTGTAAATTGTATACTCTTGCTTCAGCTCAGAAACCTAGGTCTCCTGTGTTGCACGTGTCCCTGAGCGTCCTGCCAAAATGGAGTCTGCTTTTAATTTTTGTGGTCTGTTTAGATACAGCATGTGGGAGTTGGTGGACTTCTGTAAGGAGAGAGACATAGCAGTGAGTGGGTCGGACACCCAGTCAAAACTGAGGGACAACCTGATCCAATGGCAAAAGGATGAATGGGACTGTGAGCGCAATGAGGAGAAGAGGGCCCTGGCCGCACGCCAAGAGGGTGGTGGGTCTGAGGGGGCCCTGAGGAGTCTGAAGAGGAGGAAGAAAGTGACAGGACAGGGACGCCAGTAGATAGTGAGGACCCCATAGATAGGGAGTCCCTTGCTGGGTCCAGTGTCGGGGGCAGTGCCCCATCCCTTTTCCTGTCCCCAGAGGAGTGGGTGGATAGGAGGGAAGAAAGGGAGAATCAGCTGGCTTTGGAGAAGCTCAGGTTAGAGCATACCAGGGAGATAGCGCAGCTGAGTATGGAGGAGAAGAAGCTAGAGACCGAGAGGGTCTTAGCGCAGGAGAGGATGGCGGAGGCTGAGAGGGCCTTCGCCAGGGAGAAATTAGCTCGGGAGGGTAGATTATCCCCTGAGTGCAGTTGTAGTTTTCTGGATTCCCCAGTGAGGGTGGAGTCCAGTGGTGGCAGCAATATACAGTCCAGTGCAGGAAGTCCCAGTTCCCAAAATATGGTACCTTGTTCCAGAGAAGAGGAGTACAGGTTGAAGTTCAGGGGCAGAAGGAAACTGTCTCACCAGTCTTGGGTGGATTTTTCGGATGAATGTAATGATGCACTGGCTGATTGGGTAACGGTTAACACGGAACAGGATTTTGAAGGACTGTTCGATCTGGTTATCAGAGAGCACCTGCTCAGTTGTTGTTTGCCGGGGTTGCGCCAACACCTGTTGGAGGGTGGGTTTTCTGATCTATGGGAGTTTGCATGTGAGGCAGACCTCTGGGTGGAGGCCCAAGGTTCTGAAGAGGCATTGGGGAGTGATCCCAAAAGTAGTGGCTCAGGTATCTTCCCGTCCTGTATGGGGGAAGAGGTTCAGTGTAGCCCAGCTAGGTCCCAGTGTAGTGGGAGGGGTGTAGGGGCTCACGTCCTGTCTCAGTGGAGTAGGAGTGAGTGTGGGACTGAGTGTCCCCAGGTGCCCGAAACCCCGTCTCAGAGCCTGGATGGTTTCTTCAGGGAACACCAGGTTGGGAGCCTAGGCTGTCCTGTTAGTCCATTTGAGGAGGATCTCCTAGTGTCTGGAGAACCTGGAGCATCTGTAAATAGAGCTCCAGTGGTTCTGGTGTCTGGCAGTGCCGCTCCAGTTGGGAGGGTACAGAAGTCCGGATTGAGGGGTGAGAGGGGGATGTGTTCCCCAGTGGAAGAACCAGTGGGTCAGGGGCCAGCCAGAAGGGCTGAGTCTCCTAGAAGTGACCATGGTGACACCACTTCTGTCGTGGGGGATCTCTGCGCACTGTCAGATGGACAGGGGTCGGGAGGTCTGTGCCACGCAGACTGTCACGCAACACATGAGTCATGTGTTACCCTCGGGGGCTGCTGAGTGCGCCCCGGAAGTCCTGGTGTGCCAGGCAAATGCTCAGCCGTGGGGTTCAGCCCCAAGGTTGGGAGGCCAGGTTCAGGATCCGCCTGATCTGGAGGAAGGGACATCTGTAACCAGTGTCCTGACCGGTTCATCTTCCAGGGGTACCGCTCCAGTTGGGAGGGTGCAGAACTCTGGAAGGGGGTGCAGAGGGAGGGAGTCCTCGCCTCTGACCCCGGTGCAACCTGAGGGTTTAGACCCTAGGTTGGGAGACCAGTTTTTGGAGAGAGGTCCTGAACTGGTGGGAGAGTTGTGTTCTGAGGGTGCCTCTCCAAGGAGGAGAGTGCGGAGCCCTAGAAGGAGAGGTAGGGGGAGGAGAGCCTCACCCGTGACTTCTGGTCCGCCTGAGGGTGCAGACCCTAGGCTGGAGGATCAGTGGCAGTCTAGACCTGCCCTGATGAGGGGAAGAGTGGAGAATGGCTACTATGTGCCAGGGGTTACTACCCCCCACTCTGTGAATGGGCAAGGACCAGTGGCATCTGGGTGGCCTAGGGCCTGGTCCTGGCCGCGGACAGCTAGAGAGTACCAGTGGGGTAGCCCAGTTGCTCCGGACAGCTTTTTCAGAAGGAACCACATGGGTTCACCGTGGCGTAGAACAGGAGGGTGTCCCTGCAGTTGCGGGCCCGCGTCCGTGTTCTATCGCCCCAAGCAGGGAAGCCCATCACGGTGGTGATTGGTCTGCCCTGCGTTTTGGCTGGAAGGGGGTTGTGTTGGACTTGGCCCTTTTGGCAGGTTCACCCCTAAACTTTTTGCTAGTCTCCTGGCCTTTTCCCCGTGTAGTGTTGGTGGTTTTAGGCCTCTGCGCACTTTAGCCCTGTGTCCCAGTGTAAAGTGCGTGCGCACTCTGAGTGCGTGTGGTGAGATTGGCCTGCCCTCCCATAGGAATGCATGGGGGATATGTGTGTCCATGGTAATTCCTGGTGTGAGAGTAAGGCAGGGGCGAGTTTAGTATGTGCGAACTCGTGAGAATAAATGCTGCGCAGTGGTGTGCGCAGATTTATTGTGACTAGTGGAGAAGTGCCACTTTTAGAAGTTGGCATTTATGTGTGCTCTGTGTCTGCCTGCCTGATGTGAATTGCATGTCTGGCTTTGTGAGTGACAGGGGCTGGGAGGTGTGTGTGGCTCCAGGAGGGGCAGGGTGAGTCAGCGCAGGGCTGAATAGGGAGATCTGCATCTAGATGGGAGGGAGGAGTTGCACCTGGGACCTGAATAGGGCTGTGCCTTCCCTCCACAATGCTGGCTCCACCCCTGTGGTGCGTCTGATGTCCCTAGCCTGTCCTGTGAAAGGAGAGAGGAGCTGAGCAAAACAAAGTGCTCCAAAGCTCCCCCAAAACCAGTTGCACCTGGTTTTCCCCAGCCCTGTGCTATGTGACAAAGGAAAAGGGTGTATAAAAGAGGGGGCTGTGACCCCATGAAGATGTTCTTGTTCTGCTCTGTTGTGCTGACTTGCAGGGGACACTCTGCCAGGAGGAACCGCCGCGGGACCCAGCTGCTGTTTCCTGGGGGTCCCTGCGTGCTGGCCTGCCTGGCTGTGCTGCTGAGGTGTACCCAGCACCAAGGACCCTTTATTTTTGGCCTAATTGAGACACTGCTGGAGCTGTGGCTCCTAGCGCCTCGTGAGCGCTTTTATTTTGCTCCCAGGGAGAGGAGCCTGTTTGCCCTGCAGCGCTGAGCGGTGATTGAGTCTGAGGGAATCCCGACGTAGGGATTCCCCCATATTGCGGCGTGCTTAGGCAGGAGCCTACCCCGCAGTTGTGTGTTTATCAGCGGGAGCCTACCCCGCTTTTGGTTTTATTTACAGGCGGGTGCCCACCCCGCACCGAGAAGCCGCCGAGAACAGGTGCCGCCGGGCCGCGGCCAGCGCGACCCGGAAGTCAGGCAAAACTGCCTGGTTGTGGGCAGGGCTAAGTGGCCGGCCAATTGCAGCGCGGCCAAAGAGGAAGCTGAGCTGAGGAAGGAGGACGGGAGCCTACCCCGCCTCCGCGAGACGCCGCCAAGCCGTCCCCGCGTCCAGCCTAAGGCGGGAGAAAGTCCCGGTCCCAGGAAGGGGGACCGGGTGAATAGAAGCCAGGCGGGAGCCTACCCCGCGCTGGCAACCGCCCAAAAATCGCCGGAAACGGAGAGAGAGGCAGCGCGACGCTGCTGGCCGGCCGACGGTGACCAGGGCTCCCGTGCCGGGCGGAGAGTCCGGACTGCCAAGAGGAAGAAACCGGAAGCCGACGGGAGCCTACCCCGCGCTCCGGTGCCACGGAGGAGAGAGAGAGACCGCCTGACCAGGTGAGGAGGGGCCGGGGGCGGAAGAGAGACGAGGCCCGTTGTCGGTGCCTGCCCCGCCGGAAAGAAGACAGGAGGAGTCTGCACAAAGCCCCGGTGAGTGGGGCTGAAGTCTCTTGAGCACGGTTAAGGTGCCGATCGAGTGCCCCAGGAGGAGTCCCAGAGGGGAGCTCCCCAGCGGCACGGTGGTGCCAGTGCCATTTTCCTGTGGGGCCCTGAGGTGCCCATGCTGATTTCCTTTTGGGGGCATTGTTGTAGAAGTCCCGGAGTGGGGCTGAGAGGCACGTTAGTGCCAGTGCCGGTTTCCTTGCCACAGCTGCCCCGCCTGACAGTGGGCAGCTGCAACGTGGGGCATATTGTTTGCAGGGCCCCGTGGGGGTCCAGAGGGCCCCGAAGTGCCAGGGCCTACAGTTCTTCACAGCTGCCCGCAGTTAGCGGCAGCTGCCACGTTTAGGCTTGCGCAATTGCGCACCTTGCTTTTGCTGCCTGTGCAGCCAGCCCGGACATTCTGGACATTGGGCATTTGAGCCCCTGTGAAGAGGCCAGTTGGCCTGGGGCCAGTTCCAGAGTGTTGCGCCCCGATTGGGGCACCCTGTGCTTATGCTAATGTGATGCCCAACATGGTTATATGATGGTGCTCACGCTTGCAGGTGTGGCATAATGTTCTGATGCTTGTGATGCCTACCTCATAATGTGTTATGCTAAGGATGTGTGGGCCTAATGTGGTTTATGCCTAATGTGATTCATGCGCCAGGTGATTTGTGCATCCCCTCTTTTATGTTACAGGATCTCGTGCTAAGTTCCTACCTGTACCAGTAATTACTGGTTGTGCGCTACATGTATTATTTGCATCTACTTACCTGATCTGATGGTTCTGACCATGGCCCGATTGGCCTGGTCCTGTATATAATTCCCCTGTGAATATTGCCTAGTGCCAGTTGGCGCACTGTATATTATGTGATTATGTTTCTAAGGTATTTATGATAATACAAAGGCTATTTTTTATATAACCTTGTGTGGAGTTCCTTTTGTGGTGTGCCTAGTGTGTTGCTGCTGTGTGAGGGTGCCGCGCAAACGCTTTACACATTGCCTCCGGGATAAGCCTGACTGCTCGTGCCAAGCTACCAAGGGGGTGAGCAGGGGTTATCGTCGGCGTGTAACTCCCTCGCCCTGACTAGAGTGGTGGTCTCTGCCTGGCTTTGGCGCAAGCCTTAGCCAACCAGAGATCCCATTTCTAACAGATTCCTGTTGTCGGTGCCTGCTTTTCGTCACAGAAGTGGCAGGACTTTTCAGGAATATATATATTCAAATTTAATGCACTGAAATTTGGTCCGTGTCCGTGTTGTGGCAGGATTGCTATGAGGGAAACGCGGAGTGTGGTGATATATATATATATATATATATATAATATATATATATATATATATATATATATATATATATATATATATATATATATATATATATATATATCGAAACCAACTCCTACTCCACACTTGAAGAAGGCACGCACACAAGGGCTGCAAGGTAAAAGCTTCTTTTATTTCATTGGGCCTCACACGACCCCATGACTGAAGAGACGTGTTTCGGCTGTCACAGCCTTTCTCGATCTGGCGAGCGCCATTCACATTAAAAAATATATACCCCATCCCAGTGATAGACATAAAAGAAATTTCATGGATATAGAAGAGGTTACTCCGATGTGCAATCTTACATCTAAAACATATCTCAATCCAAATTGGAACGTTTAGGAAAATATCATAACATATAAAACATAAGGAATGGTAAGTGTATAATGCAGTCACTTAAAGCATTAATACATATTAAATGCATAGTGCAACATTGACCACATAGTCCTTTATGATATGTCCAAACTACTATTATGCACATGGGAAATATCGCCTGCTCAAATTTTAAAACTGTGATGTTTGGGGGACAGTAAAATAAAATCCACTGTATGGCGCAAACCCCCTCAGAAAATGCAAGCCAAATAAAATGCAATAACGTGAAACATGCTGCGTTTCTTAGGGTCCCTTTTCAAAGCCCTCCAAGTTGGAGCTTTATGTAATACACGGCTGCCCAGCCATGTGGGATTGCACCCCCGGATTGATCGTAGCGGGCCATGGAGCTGGAAATCATGTCCAGTTCCTCTATGGGGCAACAGTGTGACCACGCATATCTCGGGGCCCATTGGAGGGCTTTGAAAAGGGACCCTAAGAAACGCAGCACCCATTTGGGTAGGATAACTACGAATCCCAGAATCCCAGAAGGGATTTCTCATTGGAGTAGCCTATCATGAGGCAATTGATTGAATAAAGGTGTGGCAAAAATGCTGCAAACTTTTTGGAATTGTGCCTATGATTAAGGAAGGTATTTCCGAAACGCGCCAGGCTGTCCGAGCAGTGATTGTTGGTCTTTGGATATGTGTCTACTGCCCGAGTGCAACCCTGTCCTGTGGGAAAGTTGGAGCTTTATGTAATACACGGATGCCCAGCCGTGTGGGATTGCACCACTGCATTGATCGTAGCGGGCCATGGAGCTGGAAATCATGTCCAGTTCCTCTATGGGGCAATAGTGTGACCACGCACATCTCGGGGCCCATTGGAGGGCTTTGAAAAGGGACCCTAAGAAACGCAGCACCCATTTGGGTAGGATAACTACGAATCCCAGAATGCCAGAAGGGATTGCTCATTGGAGTAGCCTATCACGAGGCAATTGATTGAATAAAGGTGTGGCAAAAACGCTGCAAACTTTGTGGAACTTTGCCTATGATTAAGGAAGGTATTTCCGAAACGCAGCAGGCTGTCCGAGCAGTGATTGTTGGTCTTTGGATATGTTTCTGCTGCCCGAGTGCAACCCTGTCCTGTGGGCAAGTTGGAGATATATATATATATATATGATCAAAATCATAACATTGTTATTAAGAATACTTTATTGAAAAACATATAGATTTAAATCAATGGACCAAAGTTATACATTATTAGGCCCTGATTGGGCAGGCTGTACGAATCTCATCAAATGATCGCATGTGGAGAAACACAGAAACTATTATTAATGATTTTTTTGATTTGTGATGTTATTACTAAATTGTATAATTAATCAACTTCACAAGGAGTTCCAACTCCTACGAAAAACGTGGCAGTGAGGCGGAAGATGAAAACCACTGGAGCGGAAGATAGTAGGTCAAGAAGAAAGATGAGAAAAGGGGGCTTCAAAAAGCATGCAAGAGCCAAACAAGGGGGTTTCTTCCCAAACCAGGAGTAAGAGAGGTTTCAAAAGAAAATAGAAACAGACAACTTTACTACTGTCAACCTGACATCTAAAAGCTTGTCTAAAGCTGAGGAATCAGTTCTTCAATTGGGACTTACTTTTTGTCCTATAAAGAACATCGAATATACACAGACATGGATAGATCTGTTTAAATTTACAAGGAAATTGAAACTTCACAAATTCTTCAAACAAACAGAGAACTATTATCACGAGGGCACTGCTGTTCAGTCGAAGAACAATGTCTTGAGCTCCTTCCTGAATTAAGGCACTGACGGCGATTGCCTGAGGTGGAGCGGCAGAGTGTTCCAGGTCTTTGCTGCGAGGTAGAAGAAGGATCTTCCTCCAGCCGTGGCTGTGCAGATATGTGGAACGGTACATACATACACACACACACACACACACACACATACACACACACACGCACACATATATATATATATATTCACTTAACAGGTTTAAGTGACGTTATAGTTAGGCTGCCATTTCACTCGTACAAAACCAGAGAAATTCGGCCGTTATAGTTAGCTGAGCTAACTGTAACTCGCGCCCCCGCAATGCACTGCTGATGATGTCACATATTACATCACTCATGACATGGTCAGTGACATCACTGATGACATCACTGATGATATCTCAAATTACATCACTGATGACATCACTGATGACATCATCCAGTGACTGAGTGTTTCTAAAAAGTTTAAGAATGTTAAATATATATAAACCAAGGTGTATTGATGAATGAGTGGGTGTATGAGTGTCTGAATGGATGATTTAGTGGGTGCGTGACTGAATAAGAGAGTGATTAAACGTGTGTTAGTGAATGCATGGGAGAATGGCTAATCTGTGTGAATGTCTATCAGTCTGTCAGTTGGTCTGTAAGTGGCTGCATGGGTTCGTGAGTAGCTACATGAGTGTCTTTATGGGTTAATGATTGGTTGTCTGAGTACCTGTATGGGTGCCTGAGTGTCTGTGTGGGTGGGTGGGGGGTTGTGACTCCCTGCATGGATGTGTGAGTGGGTGATTCACTGGGTGTATGGGTTCATGAGTGCATCTGCAAGGGGCTGTATGGGTGAGTGAGTGTGCATATGGTCCCTGAAACCTGTGGTTTTTTCAGTGAATTTCTAAGGTTTTTTAAATGCTAATTCCTAACTATGCCTACGAAGGTAGGACATGTGCAGAAAGAGGAA
This sequence comes from Calotriton arnoldi, assembly GCA_963921515.1. NCBI lineage: Eukaryota > Metazoa > Chordata > Amphibia > Caudata > Salamandridae > Calotriton > Calotriton arnoldi. The sequence goes on along the minus strand of CAWUFW010000108.1, from coordinate 1,070,396 downwards.
GAAAGGCGCAGAAAGAAGCAAGAGAAGTACAGAAAGAGGCAAGAGAGGTGCAGAAAGAAGAAGAAAGGTACAGAAAGAAGCAAGAGAAATGCAGAAAGAGGCAACAAAAGTCCAGAAAGAGGAAGAAAGGTACAAAAAGACGCAAGAGAAGTGCAGAAAGAGGCAAGAGAAGTGCAGAAAGAGGAAGAAAGGTGCAGAAAGAAGCAAGAGAAGTGCAGAAAGAACCAACAGAGGTGCAGAAAGAGGCCTACTTTGACTGTACCTTACAACAGACTCATACAAAGTAGCCTAATCACTAATCCTTCTCCCAAGATGTCTTAAACCTCACTTTTCTCTTGAAGGTTCACTATTAATCGACTGCTGAGAATTTTAGGCCTACCAAATATAAAACAGCAATCCTAAGCATATCACTGTTGTAAGTCTGACCAAGTTTGTGAAGGTATGGATGCATGTCTCTGCTTTTACCTAGTGACATGTTACATAAAAATAAACATACAAATACTTGAATACCTGTGTTTCAAACAGCATACTCTGTAAATATGTATACAAAAAGGTGTATATATTTCTTTCTGCTCATTATACAAGGCACATGCGTATTCAATAGTATATTTGAGGGGCTCTATAAGACCTATATACATATGACATGTCTGTCTGTGCAACTGAATGACAGAGCAGAACTGAGAACATTTAACCACCTATAGGAGAAGCTACCCACTTTTTAAGCTACCACCTTCAGATGCTTAACACATGTGAGAATACATATACATGTAGACATATACCTCAGTCACAAGAGCATGTAGACCTTTAAACTTGACAGATTGCACTTCCCATTTGAGTACAGAAAGAGACGAGAGAAGTACAGAAAGAAGCAAGCGAAATGCAGAAAAAAAGAAGACAGGTGCAGAAAGAGTAACAAATGTGCAGAAAGAGGCAAGAGAAATGCAGAAAGAGGCAAGAGGGGTGCAGAAAGAGGCAAGAGAGGTGCAGAAAGAGGGAAGACGAGTGGAAAAAGAGGCAACAGGGGTGCAGAAAGAGGGAAGAGGGGTGCAGAAAGAGGCAAGAGAAGTGCAGAAAGAAGCAAGAGAGGTGCCGAAAGAGGCAAGAGGAGTGCATAAAGAGGCAAGAGAGGTGCAGAAAGAGGGAAGTAGGGTGCAGAAAGAGGCAAGAGGGATGCAGAAAGAAGCAAGAGAAGTACAGAAAGAAGCAAGAGAAGTGCAGAAAGTAGAAACAGGAGTGCATAAAGAGGCTAGAGGGATGCAGAAAGAGGCAAGAGACATGCAGAAAGAAGCAATAGAGGTGCAGAAGGAGGCAAGAGAACTGAAGCAAGAGGCAATAGAGTTACAGAAACAGGCAAAAGAGGTGCAGAAAGAGGGAACAGGGGTGCAGAAAGAGTCAAGAGAGGTGCCGAAAGAGTTAATAAATGTACAGAAAGAGGCAAGAGGGGTGCAGAAATTTGCAAGAGAGGTGCAGTATGAAGCAAGAGCAGTGCAGAAAGAACCAACAGAGGTGCAGAAAGAGGGGTGCAGAAAGAAGCAAAAGAAGTGCAGAAAGAGGCAAGAGAATTGCAGAAAGAGGCAAGAGAGGTACAGAAAGAAGCAGGAGAGGTGCAGAAAGAAGCAAAGGAAGTGCAGAAATAAGCAATAGAAGTGCAGAAAGAGGCAAGCGACGTGCAGAAACAGGCAGGAAAGGTGCAGAAAGAGAGAACAGGGGTTCAGAAAGAGGCAAGAGAGGTACAGAAAGAGGGAAGAGGGGTACAGAAAGAGGCAAGAGGGATGCAGAAAGAAGCAAGTGAGGTGCAGAAAGAGGCAACAGAGGTGCAGAAAGAAACAAGAGAGGTGCAGAAACCGGCAAGAGAAGTGCAGAAAGAGGCAACAGAAGTGCTGAAAGAAGCAACAGAGGTGTAGAAAGAAGCAAGATAAATGATGAAAGAGACAAGAAAGTTGTAGAAAGAAACAAGAAATGTGCAGAAAAAAGCAAGAGAAGTGTAGAAAGAGGCAAATGAGGTGCAGAAAGAGGCAAGAGGGGTGCAGAAAGAGGCAAAAGAAGTGCAGAAAGAAGCAACAGAGGTGCAGAAGGAGGCAAGAGAACTACAGAAACAGGCAAGAGAGTTACAGACAGAGGAAAGAGGGGTGCAGAAAGAGGCAAGAGGGGTGCAGAAAGAAGCAAGCAAGGTGCGGAAAAAAGCAAGAGAAGTGCAGAAAGAACCAACCTAGGTGCAGAAAGAGGCAAGAGGGGTGCAGAAAGAGGAAAGAGAAGTGCAGAAGAAGCAACAGAGGTATAGAAAGAGGCAAGAGAACTGCAGACAGAGGCAGGACAGGTGCAGAACGAAGCAATAGAGGTGCACAAAGAAGCTATACAGGTGCAGAAAGAAGCAAGAGAAGTGCATAAAAAAGCAACAGAGGTGCAGAAAGAGGCAAGAGGGGTGCAGAAAGAGGCAAGTGAGGTGCACACAGAGGGTAGAAAGGTGCAGAAAGAGACAAAAGCGGTGCAGAAAGAGGGAAGAAGGATGCAGAAAGAGGCAAGAGGAATGCAGAAAGAAGCAAGAGAGGTGCAGAAAGAAGCAATAGAGGTGCAGAAGGAGGCAAGAGAGCTCCAGAAAGAGGCAAGAGAAGTGAAGAAAGAAGCAACATAGCTGCAGAAAGAAGCAAGCGAACTGCTGAAAGAGGCAAGAGAGTTGCAGAAACAGGCAAAAGGTGCAAAAAGAGGGAACAGGGGTGCAAAAAGAGGGAAGAAGGGTGCAGACAGAGGCAAAAGAAGTGCAGAAATAAGCAACAGAGGTGCAGAAAGAGGAAGAGAAGTGCAGAAAGAGGCAAGAGAGGTACAGAAAGAGGGAAGAGGGGTGCAGAAAGAGGTAGGAGGGGTGCAGAAAGAAGCAAGTGAGGTGCAGAAAGAGGCAACAGAGGTGCAGACAGAAGCAATAGAGGTGCAGAAATAGGCAAGAGGGGTGCAGAAAAAGGCAAGATAAGTGCAGAAAGAAGCAATAGAGGTGCAGAGGGAGGCAAGAGAGCTCCATAAAGAGGCAAGAGAAGTGAAGAAAGAAGCAACATAGCTGCAGAAAGAAGCAAGAAAACTGCTGAAAGAGGCAAGAGAGTTGTAGAAACAGGCAAAAGGTGCAAAAAGAGGAAAGAGGGGTACAGAAAGAGGGAAGAGGGGTGCAGAAAGAGGCAAGATAGGTGCATAAAGAAGCAAGAGCAGTGCAGAAAGAACCAACAGAGGTGCAGATAGAAGTAAGAGGGGTGCAGAAAGAGGCAAGAGAAGTGCAGAAAGAAGTAAAAGAGGTGCAGAAAGAGGCAAGAGAACTGCAGAAAGAGGCAAGAGAGGTGCACAAAGAGGGAAGAAGGGTGCAGAAAGAGGCAAGAGGGGTACAGAAAGAAGCAAGAGAGGTGCAGAAAGAAGCAACAGAAGTGCAGAAAGAAGCAACAGAGGTGCAGAAAGAAGCAACAGAGGTGCAGAAAGAAGCAAGAGGGGTGCAGAAAGAGGCAAGAGAAGTACAGAAAGAAGCAACAGAGGTGCCGAAAGAGGCAAGAGAAGTGCAGAAAGAGGCAAGAGAAGTACAGAAACAGGCAATAGAGGTGCAGAAAGAGGGAACAGGGAAGCAGAAAGAGGCAAGAAAGGTACAGGAAAAGGTAAGAGGGGTGCAGAAAGAGGCAAGAGGTATGAAGAAAGAAGCAAGTGAGGTGAAGAAAAAGGCAACAGAGATGCAGAGAGGCAAGAGATGTACGGAAACAGGCAAGAGAAGTACAGAAAGAGGCAAGAGAAGTACTGAAACAAGCAACAGAGGTATAGAAAGAAGCAATTGAAGTGATGAAAGAGACAAGAGAGTTGCAGAAAGAAACAAGAGAGGTGCAGAAAAAAGCAAGAGAAGTGCAGAAAGAGGCAAGTGAGGTGCAGAAAGAGGCAGGAGAAGTGCAGAAAGAGGCAAGAGAGGTACAGAAAGAGGCAAGTGAGGTGCAGAAAAAGGCAAGAGGGGTGCAGAAACAGCCAAGAGAAGTGCTGAAAGAAGCAACAGAGGTGCAGAAGGAGGCAAGAGAACAGCAGAAACAGGCAAGAGACTTGCAGAAACAGGTGAGAGAGGTGCAGAAAGAGGAAAGAGGGGTGCAGAAAGAGTCGAGGTTTGCAGAAAGAAGCAAGAGAGATGCAGAAATAGCAAGAGAAGTGCCGAAAGAACCAACGGAGGTGCAGAAAGAGGCAAGAGGGGTGCAGAAAGAGGCAACAGAAGTGCAGAAAGAAGCAACAGAGGTGCAGAAAGAGGAACGAGAACTGCAGAAAGAGGCAAGAGAGGTGCAGAAAGAGGCAAGAGAGGTGCAGAAAGAAGCAACAGAGGTGCAAAAAGAGGCAAAAGGGATGCAGAAAGAAGCTAGAGAGGTGCAGAAAGAAGCAACTGAAATGTAGAAAGAAGCAAGTGAGATGCAGAAAGAGGCAAGAGAAGTGCAGAAAGAGGCAAGAGTGGTGCAGAAAGAGGCAAGAGAGGTACAGAAAGAGGGAATAGGGTGCAGAAAGAGGTAAGAAAAGTGCAGAAATAAGCAACCGAGGTGCAGAAATAGGCAAGAGAGGTACAGAAGAAAAAAGCAAGAGAGGTGCAGAAAAAAGCAATAGAGGTGCAGAAAGAAGGGAGGTGCAGAAAGCAGTAGAGATGTGCAGAAAGAGGCAAGAGTAGTGCAAAAAAAGGAAGAAAGGTGCACAAAGAAGCAAGAGAAATGCAGAAAGATGCAAGAGAGGTGCAGAAACAGGCAGGAGAGGTGCAGAAAGAGGGAACAGGGGTATAGAAAGAGGCAAAAGAGGTGCATAAAGAGGGAAGAAGGGTGCAGTAGGAGACAAGAGGGGTGCAGAATGAGGCAAGTGGGGAACAGAAAGAAGCAAGTGAGGTGCAGAAAGAGGCAACAGAGGTGCAGAAAGAGGCAAGAGAGGTGCAGAAAGTGGAAGAAATGAGCAGAAAGAGGCAAAAGAAGTACAGAAAAAGAAAGAAAGGTGCAGAAAGAAGCAACAGAAATGCAGAAAGAGGCAAGAGGCGCAGAAAGAAGCAAAAGTGGTTTACACACCATTAGTACCAATGTAATACCCACATTTAGCAATAAGTAACAGGTGACCATTCTAGGTTTGCAAAGGGCCTTCCACCACGCTGTAACACTTGTCGCTAAATTTTTGGTAATGTTTGAGCCTTTTGAGCTAGAAACAAGGTTTTTTTTGTTCAAATCTGCTAATTATGCAGCATATGATGGATTATGTGGCAAATGCAGAAAATGTGTAATTATGAGAAAATCGGTACAGCCGAACAGTCTCATAATTCCAGTGGCCCTGCTCATACCTCCGAATAGGTCCAGAAGTGCTCCTCAGTGATTCCTTCTTTTTGCTGTCTCATTGAGTTTATAGTTTAGCTTCTATGGAAACGAGGAAGACTAAACCTGAGGTTACCACTCCACAACACAGACTACCATACCGCATAATTACTCTCCATAACACATAATCCCTGTTGGACTTGGTCCTTTTTGCAGGGTTATCCCCAAACTTTTTGCTTCTTCCTCCTATTTTTTCCTGACCTGTTGTTGTTGGTTTTAGAACTCTGGGCACTTTACCACTGCTGATCAGTGCTAAAGTGCATATGCTCTCTGTGTAAATTATGAACATAATTGGTTATCCATGATTGGCATATTTGACTTACTGGTCAGTCCCTAGTAAAGTGCACTAAGTGTGCCAGGGCTGGTTAGTCAAATGTTACTAGTGGGCCTGCAGCACTGATTATGCCACCCACATGAGTAGCTCTGAAAAGGTAACTCAGACCTGCCACTGCAGTGTCTGTGCGCAGTTGTTAACTTCCATGTCGACTTGGCAAGTGCACCCACTTGCCAGGCCCTAATTTTCCCTGTTCTTACATGTTAGTCACCCCTAAGGTAGGCCCAAGGTACCCCTGTGGGCAGGGTACAGTGTATGTGAAAGGTAGGACATGCCCTGATGTGTGTGGCATGTCCTGATAGTGAATTACTGCCAAATTCGTTTTTCACTAGTGCAAGGCTACCTGTTCCCATAGGACAGAATGGGGAGCTTTTTTATAACATCTTATAAACATAACTGCCCCTGGGAGCAAGGTAGGAAAATAAAGTTTAGTGTGCCTGAACTCAGAATGTTAAAATGCATCTTTTAGTGAGGGTGATTTTTACATTCTGTGTTTGAAAATACCACTTTTAGAAAGTAGGTATTTTCTTGTTTAACCATTCTCTGTGCCTCTGCCTGGTTGTGTACTGACTGTCTGGTTTTGGAGTGACAGGGGCTGGGGAGGTTCATTCTCTCAGTCAGCCACCGGGGGGGTTGATGTGTGTCCTGCCTTTCCTGAATGAGTCAGGGCTGGGCTGAATGGACCTGGGCTGCATTCAGAGTAGGGGGAGGAGTTCTCACTAGCACCTGAATGGGCCCGGTCTGCATTTAGAGTGGTGGGAGGAGATTTCCCTTGCACATAAATAGGGCCTGTCTGCCTTACGGAATGCTGTCTCCACCTCCTGCCGGACAGCTGCACCAGAGAGGACAGAACTGGTTTGGACAGGTTTCAGAGACCTTGTACAAAGAGAACAAAGACAATTTGGGGTATAAGTATTAGACCTAAAATCCCTGAACTTTAGACTACTTCCGGAATCAAGAGGAACCTTTGCCAAGGAGAAGAGCTGGAGAAACTGAGGAGAAGTACTGCCATTGCTGTGTGTCTGGCATTGGCCTGCAGTTGCTGTTTCTGCCAAGGAAAGGAGAAGGACTTTGCTGTGTGCTGTGTCCCCTGCTTGAGGAAAGACTCCAAGGGCTTGAGTAGAGCTTGCCTCCTGTTTTGAAGTCTCAGTAACACAAAGACTTCACCCCCAGCTCCCCTGAACGTCCTTGCTGGGAGTTCTGACCTGCCAGGAGTGCCTGTGGCTGTGTGTGGCCTCTGGAGGTTGTTTCTGCTACTGGAAGGTGAAAAGCAACGCAACAACAAGAAAATCGACGCATCGCTCTTCTTGTGACAGTTTTTGCGACGCAACTCCGTGGTGCGAGAAGAATCTCCCCGCACCGCCACGCCGCTGCTGAAACTGACGCAGCGCCTGTCGCTGCTGCAAGAATCAATGCTAGGAGGGATCGCGGCAGAAGATACCGACGCGGCACCGCTCGACACCGCTGCATCGTTCGCCGATGCATCCCGGATTTCCACACATCGTCCCTGTGCGGCAAGTTTTCCCTGACGCATCACCCGCGGATCGGAGTCGTCTCAGAATCGACGCATCGCTTCCCCCTACAGACCGGACCCAACGCATCGCTCCCCTGTGACAGCAGAACTGTCACATCGCATTCCGGAAGGTCTCAGGAACAACAGATCTCTTTGTTTTTCGACGCTTCTTATCGCTGCGGCTGTTTGGCTTGGTGAATTTTGTCGCAACAACAGGTACTTTGCAAGAAATCACGCATCCATAGTTTTCTATGGACTCAGTTGCTAAAACCTTTTGAAAGTCATTTCTCTTAATACTTGTATGTTTGGATTTTTGTCGTTTTGGTTTTGTTAAGTTTAGATAAAGATACTTTATTTTTCTAAACCGGTGTGGTGTCCATTTGTGGTGTTATCACTGTGTTACTGTGAGTGTTGGTACAAATACTTTACACATTGCCTTTGGGATAAGCCAGTCTGCTTGTGCCAAGCTACCAAAGGGGTGCGCAGGGGTTATCTAAAGTGTGTATCCCCCTTACCCTGACTAGAAGCAAGGGTTCCTATTTGGACAAAGGTACCTACCTCTGACAACTAGAGACCCCATTTCTAACAATGACACTCTACATAATTCCTATACACTAAATACCACATATATTCTAACCACATAATTTCACTGCACAACATGCCACATAATTCCACTACACACAACGTACATCCACTCCACTCCAAAAAACATTAGTAAAAAACTTTTACATTTACAATGCCAATAGCCCTAACTTTCGCAAATGCAAGACCTATTACATTGCAAATGCTTCTTTAACTAGTGGTCGCATTTGCAGAGAGGTGGAGAAAGGGGGCTGGGCGCTTAGGAATTACAGGAGGTACCAGGAGGGCTTCTTGTCCACAAAGTCCCTCAAGAGTAAAGTGGACTTCATCCCCCAACCAGTAGTTTGCCAGGAGGCGCGTTTGCAGAGTGGTGGAGAAAGGGGGGGTGGCCTCCGAAGTCCTCTTAGCAATCCCACTGTGTGGGACTTACTGGAGGTAACAGGAGGGGTAGTTGGCCCCCTAGGACATCCTTGGGGGCCAACTACCCCTCCTATTACCTCCAGTAAGTCCCACACAGCAGGATTGGTAAGTTCTCATGGCAGGCCACACCCCCTTTGCCCACCATTCTGCAAACGCGCTCCCTGGCGCGCTCTTGAATGGGGATTAAAGTCCCCTTCACTGCTGGGGGTTCTTAGGGGCCAACTAGCCTACCTGTTACCTCCAGTAAGCCAAACACAGTGGGATTGCTGAGAGGTGGACACAGGCCACGCCCCCTTTCCCTGGGGGCCAACTAGCCCTCCTGTAATCTCTAGTAAGCCCCACACAGCTGGATTGCTGAGAGTGGTCAGAGGCCACGCCCCCTTTTTATACCACTCTGCAAATTCGGCATCTGGTGCTCTGCTGCTTGGGGGATGAAGTCCACTTTAGTCCTGAGGTCCTCAGGACACAAGAGGACCTCATCGCCCCACCATCAGTGCATCAAGAGGCGCGTTTGCAGAGTGGTGTAAAAAGGGGCATGGCCTCGGACCACCTCTCAGCAATCCAACTGTGTGGGGCTTACTGGAGGTACCTGGTGGGCTAGTTGGCCCCTAAGGACCCTTAGGATTCAAGGGGACTTAATCCCCCAACCCAGAACGCGCCAGGAGGCGCGTTTGCAGAGTGGTGCAGGGAGGGGGCGGAGGGCTGTGTGGCCCCCTTTTCCTTAACCCTTTTGGGCCCCAGGGAGCCCATCACCCGGGGCCTGAGCCATTGTTTTTTTTTTTAAATTGAAAAGGGGGGCACGAGACCCCCCACCCGAGGCTCATTACGGCCCCGGGGACACATCCCCCGGGGCTAGGCCTTTCTTTTTTTAAATATATTTAAAGGGGAGGGGGGCCATGCGGCCTCCCACCCCAGGCTGATTTTGACCCCGGGGACCCCATCCCCCAGGGCCCGGCCTTTTAAAAAATAATTAAATATTTTCTTTCAAGGAAGGGGGCCCTTCTCTGGGCCACTTTTGGCCCCGGGGACCCTATCCCCCGTGGCCTGAATTAAAAATAAAAAAATATTGGAGGGGGCTGTGCAGCCCCCCTCCTGAGGCCTTTGTAGCCCTGGGTACCCCATCCCCCGGGGCATGGCCAATGCTTTTAAAAATAATTTTAAAGGGAGGGGGGCCTAGTGGCCTGCCTCCCGTGCCATTCTTGGCCCCAGGGACCCCATGCCCCAAGGCATGGCCTCACTGTTGGGGACCACGGGGGACCCCCAATGCCCCAGCGGTCCCTGCTGTCTCCCCGCCTCCTGCAGGAGCCGGCATTGCTTTTGGGCAAAGGGAGCTGCTGACATGCAGCTCCCTTTTCTCAAAAGCAATACTGCTTCGCTTCATGGAAGCGAGAGCAGTTTTCCTGCTCTCGCTTCCATGAAGCGAAGCAGAGTTTGCTATGGCAGGGCGGGAGCAGTGCTCCTGCTCTTCCATAGCAAAATGCAATGTCCCAGGGGTGGGCACCCGTGACATTGCTGGAGCCGGCCCTGGGGGGTGGCTGTTCCCAGGGCCAAGGAGGGCTCCAGGAGGGGGGCCACGTGGCCCCCCTCTAACAGGTTTAAAGCCCCGGGGAGGTGGTGGTCCCCGGGGCCGGGGGACTGCTACAGACCCCCGAATTTTATTTACTCAATGCCCCGGGGAGGTGGTGGTCCCCAGGACAGTGGGGGGGGGCAAGAGCCCCCCACACTTAATTTAAATTATTGAAGCACCCCACACATAATAAAGCTAATGCCCCAGGGAGGTGGCGTTCCCCGGGGCAGCGTGGGGGGGGGCAGGAGTCCCCCCAATGCATTTTTTCATAAAAAGCCCTGGGGAGGTGGTGGTCCCCGGGGCTGTGGGGGGGCCGTGTGCCCCCTTCACATTATTAACAAAGCCCCGGGGAGGTGTATTGTGCGGGGGCCCCTGTGGGCCCCCGCACAATAATTAACCATTGCCCCTGGGACCTGGCCCACCCGAGGGCTTAAAAGAAACAAAGCGCGGGAGACCGCACTGTGTTTTAAAAAAAATTTTGGGCAGACTTCGCAGGCCCTATGCGAAACCCGCCCAAAATGTTACAAAAAATGCTTTTTTTGGCCCTCTGGGTCTCTGTGGGGCCTCTTGAGCTGGCCTAGGGATTCAGGGTGTTTCTACCCTGCCCCCTTTTCTTCTTTTTTTTACCTTTTATCTTGTGACTTGGTTCAACTGAGTCACAAGATGGCTGCCGACACTGTTGGTAGCCAATCAGACGCCAGCTCATGATTGGAAGGGTTCGTGGATCCATCGCAATCACCAGATACTAATATTTTTTTGAGTAATATTTTCTCAGGAACTACTGAATGGATTTACAATCATTTAAAGCAAAGCGTACACTCTGGACCAAGAGCTACCTCTCTGCTAAATTTGGTGTAATTCCCTTCAGCAGTTCAGGCTGTAGCTGCAACAAAAGTTTCCTATGGAAATGAACATGGAGGAAACACGTTTTGGGACCCCCCTTTTTTCTTAGCCCCCTGCTTGACGAATCACCCCAAAACTTTCAAGGGAGGAGTTGACCTGAGCAGGGCATTAGTTTTGAAAATTTCACGAAGATCCGTCAAACGGTGCCAAAGATATTGGCAAAAGAAAAAACGCTTTTTGAATAGAAACAAGGTCCTAACTATAACTACCTACTGGAGACCACCAGTAGGTAATACATACATATATATTCACTAAAAAAAACAAAGATTGCAGGGATGTTCTAGTTAGATTCAGTTTTTACATGCACATAACTGTAGAAATTCAGCAGTTATAGTTATCTCAAGTAACTCAAGTAACTATAACTCGTGCCCTAAGGTAACTATATCTCGCACCCTTGCCATACACAGTTTTCTAATCAATAATTTCACTACAAATGTTGCAGTGATATTATCAATGATGTCATAGAAGATGTAATGTGTGATGTAATATTTGGGGTAATTAGCAGTGCATGGCAAGGGCGCGAGTTATAGTTACCTTGGTGCACGAGTTATAGTTACTTGAGATAAATATAAGTGCTGAATTTTTATGGTTTTCTGTGTAAAATTGGACTTTCAGTATAACTTCCATGTAACCTTTGATTTAATCAGTGAATTTCTATTCTTTTAATGCCGTTTTTTCACTATAATGTTCCTGTAACCTTTATGGGTCTGTGAGTGGTTGTGTTAGTGGGTTTTTTGGGTCTGTGAGTGGCTTTCTGGGTTTGTGAGTGGGTGTGTGAGTGGCCATATGGGTGTGTGAGTGGTGCTATGGGTCTGTGAGTAGCTGTGTCAGTGCCTGTGTGGGTGTGTGAGTGGGTGTGTTGGTCTGTTAGTGGGTATGTGACTGGCTGTATGAGTGTGTGAGTGGTTGTGTGAGCAGCTGTGTGGGTCTGTGAATGGGTGTGTGAGTGAGTGTGTGAGTCTGAGTATGTGAGAGTATGTGTGTGTATAAATGGGTGTGTGGGTGTGTGAGTATATGAATGAGTGTGTGAGTGGGTGTGTGAGTGGCTGTGTGAGTGGCTGTGTGGGTGTGTATGTGTGTGAATGAGTGTGTCTGTGAGTGAGTATATTTTGTTTCTGGATTGAAGGCTGGCTCTGCGGATCCATGGCAGATTCACATGGGTGGCCACACTGAGCGCTGCAGTGGATTTGCAGATCCTCGCACATGTAAAAAAAATATTTTCAGACTATTTCTTGGCCAGAAGGGGTCCTTCACTGACCCCTCCATCACTTCCATGGGGTCAGGGTTCCTCTACCCTGACCATTTCTATCACTTTTCCGTTTTATTTTCAACCCCTGAGAATGTGCCCCAATATTCAAAATGGCAGCCACAACTTTCCTCGCAGGTTGTGGCCAGCCAATCACAGCATTGCTGTTGGTGTGTGAATCCACGTTTCCACTGCGGTGGGTCTGCGTCTCTTGAAATACATAAATCTTTTTTCTTTAATAACTCCAAAACTAATAAACAGATTTACATCAAATTACAAAAATTAATCTTTCTGGGCCAAGATCTAGCTTTCTGCCAACTTTGGTGTAAATCTGTTCAGTTGTTCGGGTTGTAATCGTGTCGTAAATTCCTATGGGAATATTGAATAGGGAAAACGTGTTTTGGGACCCCTCCTTTTTCTGAGCCCCCGCTTGATGAATCATCGCAAAACTTTCCAGAATGCAGCGGATGTGAGTGGCAAACTAGTTTTGAAAATTTTGTGAAGATTTGTCAAATGGCGCTAAAGTTATTAGCAAAACTAAAAACCCTTTTCATATGGAAACTAGGGGCCTCATTTACGAGGCCCTAGTGACACATTTATGCCATCGGAGCGTCACTTTTTTGCCGCTCCAATGGTGCAATGTGCAGCAGCATATTTACAAGGTCACGCAAAGCCACTATATGTGGCTTTTCATTGCCTTGTAAATATGTGCCACTTTCATGCAGAACACTGTTCCCACGCAACACTCATGGAATCTGAAGCATTCCCAGATTTGTGAGGAATTGCAAACCTGGGAATGTGTCAGAATCCTATGCCACACCAGGGGAGGCATTGGAGTGGCGCAACAAGGAGAAATACTTTTATTTCTCCTAGTTGTTTCTACTTTCTAAGCGTGCTGCAGAAAAAGGTAAATGCCATCAAAGATTGTTTTTGTGTAGGAAGGTGTCCCTTCCTGCACAAATGCAATCATCCCCGCAATGCAGGCACCCTTGCAACATTACACAAGGGTGTCTGCGTTGGCACATGGCTGCTGTTTGTGCACCTGTGAAGGGGAGAAGAACAGGAATGGGCCATATCTTGTAGATATGGCGCATTCCTGCCCCTTTCTTTTGACGCACAGCAGCGCAGCAGGAAGGCCAGCTGCACTGCAGTGTGTTAAAAGCTTGTAAATGATGTCCTAGGTCCTAACTATAACTACCTACTGGTGACCGCCAGTAGGTAATATCTATCTATCTATCTATCTATCTATCTATCTATCTATCTATCTATCTTTATTTATTTGAAAAGTTGTATAAAGCGCAAACATGACCCAAAAGGGTATCAGAGCGCTGTACATATATGCACATCTAAAGGAAGTTAAACAAACATAAGGCGATCATATTAGATATAAAGAATCAAAGCATTGCATAGTTGAAAGATAGATCTTTGCTGTAAACATGAAATAAAAGTTAGTTTAGTGACTTCAAGTCTATAGTTGCAGGTAGCTTTTCAGGAACAACCCTTTGACTACTTTTTTGAATAAGGCGGTCTAAGGGTTAGCTCTGATTTTGGGAGGAAGAACGTTCCATATTCTTGAAGCAAGACCGGGGAAGCAGTTGTAAGTTTTCTTCTTCTTGAATTTTTGTGGTTTCATTAGTAGAGTGTTAGAGCTTCTTAGGGTACGGTTCAAGTCAGATAGTTCGATTTTTTTTGCCAGGTAAATTAGAGTGTTATTATGAAGCGCTCTGTGCATCAGGCAGGCTATCTTAAACCGGATCCTTGCTTTGAGAGAGAACCAATTGAGTTGAGTTAGATCTGGTGTGATGTGATCAAGTTGAGTTTCCTTAATGTGTTGAGTTGGTGATTGGCTCCTCTGGTGGTTGCACTGATGTGGTCTTGCATATTCAAGTGTTTGTCCAAAATAATGCCTAATGATTTAGTGGAGTACACAACACGAGGAGCGCAGTTGAGCGCTGTTAGTTGTTTGAGCCAGTCTTGAATGGGGCAGAGTCATTTTGGGGAGCAATCAGGAGGAATTCCATCTTGAGCGTATTTAGCATAAGGTGATTGTGAGTTTTGAGTTTTCAGAAGAGCAAAGTTCAAAGTTTTGATATCATCCGGTGAAGAAATTTTCAAGTACAATTGAGTATCATCGGTGTACATGTGATATTGTATATTTGAGCAGTTCTGAATTTCGGTGAGGGGTTCCATGAATAAGTTGAAAAGCGTGGGTGAGAGTGCAGATTCTTGAGGCACACCAATTGAGACCGGCGTACTGTTAGACAGGGAATGGTTGACTTTGATTCTTTGCGTTCTGTTTATGTAGGAATGAGGCAAACCAAGTTTGAGTTTGAGGAGATAAATTAAGTTGTCATGTTTGACCATGTCAAATGCCGAGGAGAGATCAAGAAGTATAAATAGGCAGAATTAGTTCTGGTCAAGAAATCTCAGAGTGCTATCAACAATGTGTGTTAGGGCAGTTTCAGTTCTATGTCCAGATCTGAAACCCCATTGGTATTGGTCCAGGAGTTGAAATTGTTCTATGTGATTACAGTGTTGTGTGTGAATGCATTTCTCAAGTGGTTTGGCTAAAGTCATGAAATTAGAAATTGAGCAGAATTTGTTAGGATCAGATAAGACTGCATTAGGCTTCTTTGCGATGGGAGTGACTATCTATCTATCTATCTATCTATCTATCTATTTATCTATCTATCTATCTGTCTATCTATATTACAGAGTGTTGGTAGCCAGCCTGTTGTCATAGTTAGTGTGACCATGGATAGGGATTATTTGAATTTTTGTCCCTTAATAATTGTGCACCCGTTCGGCGAATGTCCACAAAACTTTGCAGACCTACTGCCCCCGTTTCATTCTCTGGGTAGTGAAAGATTTGTGACATCTGGTCAAGGGGGTGCAAAGAAAAAAGTAACTGTAAACTTTGGTGTTTTAAGAGGTTTGGCAGAGCTCGTGGAGTTTCACTCCGCGTAATTCCACAGAGTTACCTAAAAACTCCGCCAAATTCCGTGAAGTTCCGTGAGCGGGCGGAGTATTGCTCGACCACCCCTAATGAAGTCCTCTTGGATGCTGAGAGTAGTTGGGGGCCAAGAACCCCTATTGCTGCCGCCATTTAGTCCCCCACAGCGGGACTGCAGAGACCTTGTTGGACGCCCTGCTCCCTTTCTCAACCACTCTGCAAAGGGGCCTCCTGTCGCACGACTGGTTGGGGGGATGAAGTCCCCTTGGCTACTGAGGGTCGTTATAGGCCAAGAACCCCTATTGTTGCCACAAATAAGTCCCCCACAGCGGGATTGCTGAGACCTCAACGGAGACTCGACCCCTTTCACAACTACTCTGCAAAGGGGCCTCCTGGCATACTACTGGTTGGGGTATGAAGTCTCCTTGGCTGCTGATAGTTGTTGGGGGCCAAGAACCCCTATTGCTGCCCAAAGTAAGTCCCCCACAGTGGGATTGCTGGGACCTCATCGGAAGCCTCGCCCCCTTTTTCAACCACTCTGCAATGTGGCCTCCTGGTGCACTACAGTTGGGGAATCAAGTCCCCTTGGCTGCTGGAGTTCGTTGGGGGCCGAGAACTCCTATTGTTGCCACAAGTAAGTCCCCCTCAGCAGGATTGCTGAGACCTCATCAGCGGCCCTGCCCCCTTTCTCAACCACTCTGCAGAGGGGCCTCCTGGAATACTACTGGTTGGGGAATGAAGTCTCCTTGGCTGCTGAGGGTTGTTAGGGGCAAAAACCCCTATTGCTGCTCCAAGTAAGTCTCCCACAGTAGGATTGGAGAGGCCTCGTCAGAAGCCTCACCCCCTTTTTCAACCACTCTGCAAAAGGGCCTCCTGGTGCACTACGGTTGGGGAATCAAGTCCCCTTGGCTCCTGAGGGTTGTTAGGGGCCAAAATCCCCTATTGCTTCTCCAAGTATGTCTCCCACAGTAGGATTGCTGAGACCTCGTCGGAAGCCTCACCCCCTTTTTAAACCACTCTGCAAAGGGGCCTCCTGGTGCACTACGGTTGGGGAATCAAGTCCCCTTTGCTGCTGGAGGTTGTTGGGGCAAGAACTCCTATTGTTGCCACAAGTAAGTCCCCCACAGCAGTATTGACCCACCCCCTTTCTCAACCACTCTGCAAAGGGGCCTCCTGGTGCACTGCAGTGTGGGAATCAAGTCCCGTTGGCTACTGGAGGTCGTTGGGGGCAAGAACTCCTATTGTTGCCACAAGTAAGTCCCCCACAGTGGGATTGCTGAGACCTCATCAGAGGCCCTGCCTCCTTTCTCAACCACTCTGCAAAGGGGCCTCCTGGCACACTACTGGTTAGGGGATGAACTGACCTTGGATGCTGAGGGTCGTTAGGGCCAAGAACTCCTATTGTTTCCACAAGTAAGTCCCCCACAGTGGGATTGCTTAGACCTCATCAGAGGCCCCACCCCCTTTCTCAACCACTCTTCAAAGGGGCCTCTTGGTTCAATACTCTTGGGGGGTGACGTCTAGGGGTGAGCGTGCCGGTAAACTCCTCTCCGCCGGTGGTTGTCAGAGTTTTTGCTGAACTCCGCATTCCAAGCGGAGCACAAGGTGGTAAAACTCCACAAACTCCACCGGCGGAGCAGAGTTTACTGCCCACCCCTATTTTGTAAGTAAATTTCTAAGTTTAAAAAAAAAATTATTTCCTAAATGTAACCACTAACTTTTAACAGTTAGTGTGAGTGCATGAGTGTCTCAGTAAGTGTGTGAGTGGGTGTGTGTCTCTCAGTGGGTCCGTGAGTCAGTGTAAGAGTGTCTGAGTGGGTCTTTGAGTGGGTGTCTGAGTGCTCTCTGTTTTGCCCTCTTCTGCTCGCTCTCGCCTCGTTTTCTGCCTTTTTCTGCTCACTTCTGACCATTATTTTGCCTCTTTTTGCTCATTGCTGACCTTTGTTCTGCTTCTTTCTGCTCGTTGCTCACCTTTATTTTATTTTGCCTCTTTCTGCATGCTCCTGACCTTTATTTTGCCTCTTTCTGCTCGTTCCTCACCTTTATCAGATCCTTATCAGACTTTGGTCAGACCTTTATTTTGCCTCTATCTGCTCATTGTTGACCTTTATGTTGACTATTTCTGCTAGTTTCTCATCTTTATTTTCAGCCGTGGCCCGTGCAGGTAAGAGCGGTGTAGCTGGCTGGGGGGATTTCGACGGACGATGACAAGGGAAAATTAAATAAATAATTAATTTTCCCTCGTCATCGTCCATTGAAATCCCTCCACCCCCCCCCCCACCCATCCCGACCGCCTCACCGCTCTTACCTGCACGGGCCGCTGTTTATTTTGCCTCTTTCTGCTCATTTCTGATCTATATTTTGTCACTTTCTGCTCATTGCTGACCTTTATTTTGCCTCTTTCTGCTCATTTCTCACCTTTATTTTGCCTCTTTCTGCTGTTTGCTGACCTTTATTCTGTCTCTTTCTGCTTGTTTCTCACCTTTATTTTGCCTCTTTCTGCTCAATGCTGACCTTTAATTTGCCTCTTGCTGCTCATTTCTCACCTTTATTCTGCCTCTTTCTGCACATTCCTCACCTTTATTTTTCCTCTTTCTGCTTGTTGCTGACCTTTATTTTGCCTCTTTCTACTCGTTGCTGACCTTTTTTCTGCCTCTTTCACTCGTTTCTTTCCTTTATTCTTCCTCTTTCTGCTCATTTCTCACCTTTATTCTGCTTGTTTCTGACCTTTATTTTGCCTCTTTCTGCTCTTCCTCGAGACCGCTGGGGGGGCAGCAAGGCCCCCGCGGTCCCACCCGGCTCCCCGCCTCCTGCGGGAGCCAGCATTGCAGCTGTACAGAGAGAGCTGCTTAAAAGTCACCTCCCTCCATGTAGTAGCAATCTGTTTAATCTCTTTTCCTGCCCGCATGTCTGTGAACAGGGAAAGAGATGAAACCTCCGCTTCCAGTGGGCAGGAGCACTTAGACAGCTCCCGCCCGCTGGAAGTGGAGTGTTTGCTTTAGCTTGGCGGGAGCTGTCAAAGCTCCTGCCAAGCTAAAGCAAACAGCAATGTCCCGGGGGTGGGCACCTCGGGACATAGCAGAAGCTGGACCTAGGTAGTGGGGGTCCCCAGGGCCATATGTGGTGCCTGGAGGGGGATTTCGCTGCCCCCCTCCTTTGTAGTTTGCAGGGGTGGGCGGAATTTGCGTAGTCGCGCTACGCAAAACTCTGCGAAACGGTAAAAAATCTCCGCGAGCACGCAAAAGTTCCGCGAACACGCGGAATTGCTTGTTCCGCCCGTTCGCAATGCTTTTTCCTGTTCGCGAACGCTGTTTGCGTGCTCGGGGAGAAATATCTCGCGAACACGCATTTTGAAAGCGCGAACAAGCAAAAATTCCGCGAAGCCGCGGTTCGCGGAATTTTTGGCAATTTCGCGTTCTCTGCGGAACGCGAAATTACCCAAATTCCGCAAATTCCGCGAGCGGAACGGAATTTACCGCCCAGGCCTAGTAGTTTGTAGTTTACTGGCTGGCCCGGGGAAGTGGTTGTCCCTGGGGCCGTATATGGCCCAGGAGGGGGGTGTGCAGACCCCTCCGACTTTTAAAATGGTATTTTGGACCTGGAGAGGTGGCAGTCCCCGTGGCCTGGGAGATCTGCGAGGCCCCCTTTTACTATCAAGTTTGCCCTGGGAGGTGGTGGTCACCGGGGCACGGGGGTCTGCGAGGCCCTCCCAATATTTTTACAGTTAGCCCATGGAGGGGCCAGTCCCAGGGGCCTGGGGACCACATGGCCCCCCATAACACACAAATAAGCCCCAGGGAGATGGTGGTCCCCGGAGCTTAAAAGAGCCTTAGGAAGAGGGACCCCATGCCCCCCCTCCTTTTTTTAAATTTGCAAATGCCCCTGGGACCTAGACCACCCAGGGTCTAAACAGTTGAGAAGCGTGGGAGCCCATGCTTCTTTTTTGTTTTAGTTTTTTGATGGGAGTCGCAGATCCAGCATGATATATATATATATATATTATCTACTGGTGGTCGCCAGTAGATAGTTATAGTTAGGACCTATTATCCATAGGAAATTCATAACATTCTTTTCCCAATAACTTTGGCGCCGGTTGACGAATCTTCGCAAAATTTACAAAACTAATGGCCCGCTCCGGTCCGCTCCTATCTTGAAAGTTTCGGGGTGATTCATCAAGCGGGGGATGAGAAAAAAGGGGGGTCCCAAAACGTGTTTTCTCCATGTTAATTCCCATAGAAAACTTTAGACACAGCTACAGCCCGAACTGCTGAATGGAATTACACCAAATTTGGCAAAAACGTAGTGCTTGGTTCAGAAAGCGACCTTTTTTTAAAATGGTGTAAATCCGTTCAGTAGTTGCGGAGAAATTCAAAACTAAAAGTTTCGATATTTAGAGGCACGGAAAATCCGCGGACCCTCCCGACCACAAGCTTCATGCTAATTGGCTGTCAACACTCCAAACCAGGAAGTGTTGGCAGCCATCTTGTGCCTCAGTAGAACTGAGTCACAAGAAAAGAGAAAAACAAACGCGAAAAATAAGAAAAGGGGGCAGGGTAGAAACACCCTGACCCCTAGAGCCTGCTCAGGGGTCCCACTAGGACCCCAGGGCCCAAAAAGCATTTTTTTTTTAAAATCGGCAAAATGCGCGCCGGATCCACGGATCCGGTTGTGAAAAAAACAAAACAAAGCGCGGTCTCCCGCGCTTCGTTAATATTTAGCCCCCGGGTGGGCCAGGTCCCGGGGGCAGTGAAAAAAATAAGTGTGTGGGGGTCCCAATCCCCCCACACTGCCCCAGGGACCGCCACCCCGGGGCTTTGCATAAATATTTGCGGGGGCACACGGCCCCCCGCAGCCCCGGGGACCGCCACCCCCCGGGGCTTGTTTTTATAAAGTTGGGGGGGCCTCTGAGGCCCCCCCAAGCTCCCGGGGCTCCCATTAATTATATTTGCAGGGGGGGCACACTGCCCCCGGCAGCCCCGGGGACCGCCACCCCCGGGGCTTCTGTTTAAAAAAAAAATGTACCTGTGTGGGGGGGCTCAAGCCCCCCCACATGCCCCAGGGACTGCCACCTCCCCGGGGCACTAATATGTAAATTAGGGGTCCGTTAAAGACCTCCGAGCCCCGGGACCACCACCTCCCGGGGCTATGTACAGATTGGGAGGTGGGCCGCGCAGCCCCCTCCTGGAGCCAGTGATGGCCCTGGGGACCGCCACCCCCCAGGACCAGCTCCTGCAGTGTCCCAGGGTGCCCACCCCTGGGACACTGCAGTTTGCTATGGCAGGGCGGGAGCCTCGTGGCTCCCGCCCTGTCATTGCAAACTGCTTTGGTTTTTGGAAGAGAGAGCAGGGAAACCTGCTCTCTCTTCCAAAAACCAAAGCCGATTGCTTTTCCACACGGGGAGCTGCATCTTAGCAGCTCCCCGTGTGGAAAAGCAATGCCGGCTCCTGCAGGACACGGGGAGCCGGCGGGACCGTGGGGGCATTGGGGCTCCCCCCACGGTCCCCAACGAGAGGCCGACCCCGGGGGATGGGGTACCCGGGGCCATAAATGGCCTGAGGAGGGGGGCCACGCAGCCCCCTCCAATAATTTTAAATAAAAAAAAAACACTGGCCATGCCCCGGGGGATGGGGTCCCCGGGGCCGAATACGGCCTCGGGAGGGGGGCCACGCGGCCCCCTTCCATTATTAAAAATAAAAAAACATAGAGGTCAGGCCCTGGGGGATGGGGTCCCCAGGGCCAATAAAATAGGAAAAGAAGGGGGGCCACACAGCTCCCCTTCTTAAAAAAATGAATTAAAAAAAAAGACCGGCATCGCGCCGGAGGCCCCGCCCCGTCCCGGCTGCACTCAGCAAACGCGCCCCCTGGCGCGTTTAAAGTTGGGGAACTAATTCCCCTTGAATACTGGGGGTCCCTGGGGGCCAACTAGCCCACCAGGTACCTCCAGTATGTGCCAGGGAGCTGCGTTGCAGAGAGGTGTTCAGAGGCCATGCCCCTTTCTACACCTCTCTGCAACGCAGGTCTGTGGTGCTTACTGGAGGTACCTGGTGGCCTAGTTGGACCCCAGGGACCCTCAGGATTCAAGGGGACTTCATCCCCCAACTTAAAACGCGCCACAGGGGGCATTTGCACAGTGGTGAAGGGAGGGGGCGGGGCCTGAGGTGACATGTGTGCAAACACGCCCTTTGGCACGTTTTAAGTTGGGGAATTAATTCCTCTTCAGTCCTGAGGGTCCCTGGGGTCCAACTAGCCCACCACGTACCTCCAGTAAGCGCCACAGAGCTGCGTTGCAGAGTGGTGTAAAAAGGGGCATGGCCTGGGCCACCTCTCTGCAACGCAGCCCTGTGGCACTTACTGGAGGTACGTGGTGGGCTAGTTGGACCCCAGGGACCCTCAGGATTGAAGAGGAATTAATTCCCCAAGCTAAAACGCGCCACAGGGCGTGTTTGCACACATGTCACATCAGGCCCCCTCCCTTCACCACTGTGCAAGCAGCGCCCATAGCGCATTTTAAGAGGTAGTTTTAATCCCCTGCCCTATTATGTACTAGGGCCTTACAGAGGAGGTCATGCTAATCACAGGGGTACCCCAACGCATAGTGTTCCCTAGTGTATGTAGGTGTTTTCACTGTATTCTAAGTGTCTTTTAGCATAGCACTGGCTCTAGGCCTGGTTAGTCAGAGTCAGTTACCACCAGTACCCGTCTGAAAAAGTTGTGGGCACAGGATGATTTTGGAACAAGGAGTCTTTCTGCTCCTCTGTTGGTTCTTTCTGCACATGTCTTGCTTCTTCCTGCACTTTTCTTCGGCTTTGTGGACTTCTGTTGCTTCTTTCTGCATTTCTTTTGCTTCTTTCTGTGCGTTTTTCTTCTTTCTTCACATGTCCTACCTCTGTAGGCATAGTTAGAGACTAGCATTTAAAAACCTTTGAAATTCACTTAAAAACCATAGGTTTCAGGCACGTTATAGTTAGAAATTAGCATTTAAAAAACCTTAGAAATTCACTGAAAAAACGATAGGTTTCAGGCACGTTATAGTTAGAAATTAGCATTTAAAAACCTTAGAAATTCACTGAAAAAACCATAGGTTTCAGGGACGTTATAGTTAGAAATTAGCATTAAAAAAACCTTAGAAATTCACTGAAAAACTATAGGTTTCAGGGGCGTTATAGTTAGTTTGACATTTCACTCGTACAAAACCCGTGAAATTCCCCCGTTATAGTTAGTTCAGCTAACTATAACTCGCGCCCCCGCAATGCACTGCTGATGACGTCACATATTACATCACTCATGACATGGTCAGTGACATCACTGATGACATCACTGATGACATCTCAAATGACATCACTGATGACATCACTGATGACATCATCCATGTGAAAATTTCATGCATCTTCTCACACCCTAATATAACTTTTGATACACCCACTCTAAATTATACACTACCATTCTCAAAACCATAGACACTCCAACACCAATAACTACATAGCCACTCACTGATTCTTAGGTCTACACACACATCCACTCACTCACCCGTACAGTCACTCATACTTACGGTCACTCAGTACAGGACTATCATAGCCACTCATACATCTATATAGACTAAGCCTGGGCGCAGTTTGCGTAGTAGCACTTCACGTAGCTACGTGAAGTACATTTTGAACTACACGTAGCTATGCAGATTGCGTAGCTGTGTGCTTGACTGCACTGTACAATAATTGCCAAAGGCATCTTGCACAGTGCAAGTTAAGATAAAATAAATATCTCTGTCTTTATATGCTAAAAATGCATATAGTCATTTCACAAAAGTGAAAACGATAAATTAACAAGCAGTGAGAGAGGTGATGATTTTGGGATCCTCCCTAACCTAGGGAGAGAACCAAGCAGATGCCTTGAAAACAAAAAGCACATCTTTTGAATGATTCAGTGGTGGTCCCATCCTCTTAGGACCACCCCAAGCACAGTTATTGGCAAAAATACAATCCCAACCAAAGGCCCTGCAAAGCATTATTGGACGAGATTAGCAGTGGGCAGTGAATATTATAGTATCCAATATCAAAATAATTCTACAAAGAGCTGCAGTTCCACCAGTCGTTACTAGATGTCCCTCACAAGTCAAATGCAAAAGCTTCATGAAAGTGTTTCACTGCTTATGCATTTGACTCGTGAAGGACATCTAATAACGACTAGTGGAACTGCAGCTTAATGTATTAATAATTTCAATGCTTTTGCATTTGACTCGTGAGGACATCTAGTAACGACTAGTTGAACTGCAGCTCTTTGTAGAATTATTTTGATATTGGACACTATAATATTCACTGCCCACTGCTAATCTCGTCCCATAATGCTTTGCAGGGCCTTTGGTTGGGATTGTATTTTTGCCCATAACTGTGCTTGGGGTGGTCCTAGGAGGAAGGGACCACCACTGAATCGTTCACATGATATGCTTTTTGTGTTCAAGTCATCTGCTTGGTCCTCCCCCTAGGTTAGGGGGGACCCCAAAATCCTCACCTCTCTCATTGCTTGATATATTATTGTCAAAGTTCACTTTTGTGAATTGGTTATATGCATTTTAGCATAGAAAATTGCTTTATCAAAGCATTTGTAGGTGTTTATTATACTGCTGCTACGCTACGTCACGTCAATTAGCACAGTTTTTCACTGTCCTACGTGCAATTTGCGTAGTGCGTAGTAGCACAAACTTTGCATGCTCCATGAGCATAGCGAAGTATTATGACCAGGGTTAATATAAACACTCACACACCGCCACTCATCCATAGAGGTACTCACACACCTTGTCAGTCATGCAAATAATTAATCACACTCCCATTTACTCAGATGTACAGTTATACACACACCAGCTCAATTACTCATACAAATACTAGCACGTTCTTACGCTCTTATACAATCAATGATACAAGCACACACTCATCCATACAGCCACTCTCACAATAACACACTCTCATTTGTAGCCAATTATGTACTCCAACACACATATATACTACTTTTCACATATGTAGTTACTCACACATGTACCACTGAGATATACATTCACTCACTAACACACCCATATACACACTCACCCACCCATACAGTCCATCACAGGTGCACTCTTGAAACCATGCACCCAGTGAATCACCCACTCACACATCTATGCTCAGAGTCACACACACCCCACCCACACAAACACTCAGGCACCCATACAGATACTCAGACAACAAATCAATAACCCATATAGACACTCATGTAGCTATTCACAAACCCATGCAGCCGCTTACACACCAACAGACACACGGATACAGACATTCACACAGTTTAGTCACTAACCCATGCATTCAGTAAGATACGTTTAATCACTCACTTATAGAGTCAGTCACGCACCTACTAAATCATCCATTCAGACACTTATACACCCACTCATTCTTCAATACGCCTTTCCCTATATATATTAAACATATTTAAACTTTACAGAAACACACAGTCACTGGATGATGTCATCAGTGATGTCATTTGAGATGTCATCAGTGATGTCACTGACCATGTCATGAGTGATGTAAAATGTGACGTCATCAGCAGTGCATTGCGGGGGCGCGAGTTATAGTTAGCTGAACTAACTATAATGGGGGAATTTCACGGGTTTTGTACGAGTGAAATGTCAAACTAACTATAACGCCCCTGAAACCTATGGTTTTTTCAGTGAATATATATATGCACTGTGCCTGGTTAACTGCTGACTCACCTCCAGCAGTAAACTATCACTACAGTAAAGCAGTTTACTGTAGTAAAATTGCCAACTCATGTGGTAAAATGTTAAACACTGTAAAAAGACTACCACTCACTACCTATGTATATAAAGCACCCTTTCACATGCAGTGCACTATGTGAACAAGGCCGCATGTCTGGCGGCCGAAACGCGTCATTTTGGACATTGATACTTAAATAAAGACACTTTGCCATCCTCACTGCCTTGGAGTCTGTGCCCTCGTGTTGCGCCACTGTGGCTGGATACTTTGGGATTCACATGCTGATTTCTATGCAGAGTCAGGCTAACTCTGCCACACAGACCCCCTCTTCTGACATTTCTTTGGGCCAAAAGGAATCCTCAACAGCCACCTTATCGTGTGAACTCCGGGAGGAGATACACAGGATCACGGCCCCCTGATTGCTAGATTTTTGCACGCCAGGAAAACCATCGTGCCTGAGGTTGAAGTTGAGTCGGAGGACCTAGCTGCACATCAAGCACCGAGTGGTGAGTAAGAGCTGCATGTAGCAACTGATCACGTTTAAGAGGAGCACTGTTGGCGCCTGCACAAGCACACCGCATTTGCGAATCAGTTTTTGCTTGTTGGCGACCAGGCATATACATTTACAGCTAATCATCATGTCCAACGAAGCGCTGCGTGAAAGGGAAGCAGCGTTAGAAGCATTATTTGACAATTTACCCACTGTCCGCAATCAGCCACGAACGGCTAATGCGCAATACGACACAGCCAATGAAAATTACAAAAGCAAACTCAAAGTACTGGAAAAGTTGTTACGAACTGAAATCACCAAATGGTGGGAGTCAAAATCACTGCAAAAATACAGAGATGCGGGCCGAGTCCCCCGTGGACTTAGAATAATGTTGGCGCCAAGCTTTGACAACCCTAATCCTGATATGCTCAAAGAATGGGCGGAGAGCAACTTGGAGGCATCTATGAGGTTGGTCAACATCCTGATCAAATACGCCGAAATCGATCGCTCAAAAACACTTACAGAGATTGATCGCATCAACGCTGAGCTCAGCAGCTGTGAACAACAGGAAGCAATAACAAAAGGCAGAGAGGGATTGCTTCCCGCCTCAAAAAACACGAGGAAACCATTAAAACGCGAAAGGTATTTAAATTTGCCCGCGATAAAGCGGACTATGAATGCGGGCAAATATTCACCTTTGCCAAACACTACGACAACATCAGGAAACAAAGACTTAATAAATTGCCCCAGCAAAATGCGCAAATAACAACTCTTTCTATCGTTGAAGGCACAGACTCCGAATCGATGTCAGATCTGAGCTAAGCATTGGGAAGTGGCTCAGAATCAGATGACAGAGGAATCAGGGGCACCGCGACTGATGGAGCGGGTGCTAGCTTGGCTCAAGAACTTGATTTTTTAGTCCTGGACCGAAGGCAAACACTCAGACCAAGGGCACCAAAGAATCAAAACGCAGACGCAACCGCAGGAGGCGCGAAAGGAGAAAAATCAGAAAACCCAAGCAAAGAAACAAGAGGAGAGGAAACTGGAGGCGTTAGGCAGCACAGACACCAAGACAATTATCAACCTGAGTAACATCAATCTCACGGAGGCGGAAAAACAACTTCTCTCACTTGGTCTCACTTTTTGTCCGGAAAGTAGCTTTGATTATTGCAGCACCCGCATTGATGTATATAAATTCATAAGAAAACTCAAGCTCATAAAATTCTTCAAACAAAAAAGTAGCGGCAACGTCCAGAATACACCTAGTAATCCGTTACCCTCTGATACAATCCTCACAGTCTCTGACATTCCAATCATACGTACTCTAATTGAGCTAGAGTCCGCTGAAGGAACAACTGCCACGCAACAAAGCTTCAGCGATGTAAGCATCACTGATACCATGAGAGTACCAAGTCCTTTCAAACCGCACTCTACCTTTACACCAATGATGCCAAGAGATGCGATTGACATTTTCAGCGACGTCATCACTGATGAATTAAAATCCCTGCATCTCAGGAAGAAAGGCAAGTGACACAGAAACACCCGCCCAGAGATTAATCAAGGTTATCACAACCTAATGAGAAAACTTCAAAAAGAGAATGAAGTGATCATCAATAAAGCGGACAAGGGGGGTAATATTGTCCTGTGGCCACGACATTTGTACCTCGCAGAAGCTGACAGGCATCTTACAGACCAACAGTGTTACAAAACTTCAAGCCATAAAGAAGCAATAAAGATCTAAGAAAGCACCTCAACTCCTACAGAGCGCAAGGGATTATCAGTAAAGATGAATTTTCTTTCCTAAACACAGATTCCCCGGTGCTCCCGATCCTGTACTTCTTACCCAAAGTACACAAGAACTCAGATCCCATACCTGGGCGTCCCATCATATCGGCCAAAAAGAATATGTGCGAAAACATCTCCAGATATGTTGACTACTTCCTACAAGATATGGTCTCAAGCCTACCAACATACCTTAGAGACACGAGTGACTTTTTATTGAAAATTAAAGATATCCCATGGTGCAATGACTATCTGCTCATGTCGCTCGACATCACCTCACTTTATACAAGCATCAGACACAGTGATGGTATCGCAGCATGCAAGCACTTTTGGATAAAAACCGATAAACTGCTATAAACACAATGAATTCTTGCTTTTCCTCATTGAATGGTGTTTGTTCCACAACTACTTCCTATTCAACAAAAAAGTGTACCATCAATTAAGGGAGTGGCCATGGGAGCATGCTTTTCACCGAGCTACGCTTGTCTACATGTAGGAGCTTGGGAGGAGCAGACTCTGAGGGGACACCTGCACGAAACCTGGAATAACAATGTAATCACCTGGTTAATGTTTATAGATGATGTCTTCGTTATTTGGGAGGGGGACACCATCAGTGCAAAAGCGTTTATTGAAACAATCAATTCAAACACCCTTAACCTTGAATTCAATGCCAACATCAGTAAAACATCTATTGAATTCCTTGATGTAGAGTTATTTGTGGGAGGTGGCAAACTGAACTCTAAACTACATAGGAAGCCTACGGCAGGGAACTCAACACTTCATGCCGCCAGTTTTCACCCTAAACACCTGATTGCGAACATCCACTACGGAGAAATGCTACGCCTGCGAAGGATCTGTAGCTCACCCACTGATCTAACACATTGTCAGGAAGATACATTCCAACGCTTTAGAGCTAGAGGTTACTCCATAGCCAACATCAGAAAAGCAATGAACAGAGCCAACTTAATTCCTAGGGAAGACCTCCTTACTGTAGGTCACGAAGTTGACACTAACATCCCCATTCTAGAGCAGAAACTAAGTATCACTACCAGGCTCAAAACAACATTCAACACAGAAGCCCGCAACGTCAGATCAGTCATTAACAAACACTGGGGCATCATTAGATCAGATCCCATTCTAGGCCCAATAGTAACACACCAGCCTGATATTACTTACAAGCGTGCATTTTCAATGCACGATGCCCTGGTGAGAAATAGTCCAGAGGTCATTTCGAAAGGTAACTGGCTGACAGACACCAAAGGATTTGTTAAATGCAATAGCTGCAGGGCTTGCAAATTTGGTAAAAACATTACCCAAGTTGTTTCAGCTTTCAGACAGAATCCCCTGACCACTAAACATCGCCTCACATGTAAGACTGAGTTTGCTATCTATTTGCTTGTCTGTTCATGCAACCTTTGGTACATTGGCAGCACTAAGCTACCAGTACACCAACGCATCCTACAACATCTCAGGGCCATAGTCAATAATGACTCAGCATACCCGGTAGCGAGACATTTCAAGGAAAAGCACAATAACAACCTTAACCATCTACATTACTCAGTGATTGATTGCAAACCAGCACTTATGAGGGGTGGTAACCGGGAGAAGCTCCTGCGACAACTAGAGAGCAAATACATCATTGAATTTAATACTAAGTGCCCCGCAGGACTGAACATCAGTGAGGATATGCACAGCTTCCTATAAAATGGAGTCACACATGATGTTTAAATTAAAACATTCCATATCATCTAATAGCATTGGTGTCCACTTCAACCAACCAAATTCATGAACCCATTTTAAACATCTCAGTTAAATCGGAACTACATCTGTCTGTAACCTTGGCTCCCTTCTCTGAAACCTTATACTATTTGTGCATTTGTGCCATGAATTCTGTATAACCTGACTTCTTTTTCAGTACACTGATTAACTTATGTTTTGTATGCATATGACTGAATATATTTTATTTGAGCATGTCATTTGTAACCTACTACATTGAAAACCCACGCGGGATTGTGTCAAGTGGACTTTGTTAATAATTGAAACAATTTTAGTTTCTTGATTACACATATACCCTGTGTGTGAATATCCATTTTATACATTGGACCATACTGTTCCGTCCAATTTTGCCAACTAGTATTCACTCATAGTCTCACTCCTTTAACCCAGCACTCCCCTCCCTTTCCCATTACACATTATTAGCACCCACGTATGAGTAGTACCAGTTGACTTTTTAACATCTTTTTCCCACACCTGGCACCAAGCGGTAATTAAACATACTATGGCTGGCATATATACATATATTTTTTTGTGGCGCTTTTTTAATTTAATTTATATTAAATATACCACAAATGGCACAACTCACTGAGGTAGAACAGATCACCTGGTATTAGATATACTCCAATACATGAGTGTACACTTGGCAATAGTTAGCCTGCCAAATTATACTCAGCCTCTTTGAGTTAGATCACGCCCGACCATTGTGACACTCCATTCACACACGGGTTACTTACCGTGATCTCCACATTTGCCTCGTATTTCCACGGTTTTAGGACTCATGATTCCTTATCGCGAATGCAGTGGCGCCACAAAACACATAGTTAGGCAACCTCTGCAACATGTACAGCCGTTCTAACGCTCATACCTTCCCACACACACAAGCGTTACAGATGTCTTCTATCTCCATGTATATATACTGCACTGTGCCTGGTTAACTGCTGACTCACCTCCAGCAGTAAACTATCACTACAGTAAAGCAGTTTACTGTAGTAAAATTGCCAACTCATGTGGTAAAATGTTAAACACTGTAAAAAGACTACCACTCACTACCTATGTATATAAAGCACCCTTTCACATGCAGTGCACTATGTGAACAAGGCTGCATGTCTGGCGGCCGAAACACGTCATTTTGGACATTGATACTTAAATAAAGACACTTTGTCATCATCACTGCCTTGGAGTCTGTGCCCTCGTGTTGCGCCGCTGTGGCTGGATACTTTGGGATTCACATGCTGATATATATATATATATGCACATATGTATATGCACATATATATATATATAGTCATTTTAAAAAAGGTTAAAAGGACTTTATAGTTAAGTAAAAATGTCAGTTAAAAATACTGTTTTAAACAATCAATACAACTGAAATTCACCAGTTATAGCTATCTCAAGTAGTTATAACTCATGCCCTAAAGTAACTATAACTCGCGTCACCGCCATGCACAGCATTTTCTTTAATAATATCATTTCAGATGTTGCAGTGATGTTATGAATGATTTCATAGAACATGCCATTAGTTATGTAATATATGAGGTAATTAGCAGTGCTTAGAGAAGGCGTGAGTTACTGTAGGGCACAAGTTATAGTTACTAGTGAATTTCAGTGGTTTTGTTCATTTAAAACAATATGTTTCAACTGACATTTTCACCCAACTATAATGTCTCTTTAACCTTTGTTTTTTTCAGTGAATTTCTAACTTTTTTAATGTAAAGCAAAGTATTATTACAATTCCTAAATATGGTGTCATTTTAACCTTTGTTTTTTTCAGTCAGTTTCTAGATTTTCATTAATGTAAAGTAAGATGTACAGTTCCCAACGCCCCGCCATGCAGGGCCATCAATCGTGTGCAGCATGGGTTTGAGTACAGGGCCTGGCCACGTCCAAGCCAACACCCAGCGGGTACCTAACCTCCCGCCGCACACATTCTATATTGCTGGTTATGTCATGGCTGGCTATGCCGTGTATTGGTGTCATTTTAAGTCAAGCAGACCTACTGGCTTTGTGAAAGCCTCAAAATACCAAAATAAGGAAGGGGCTGGGCCTATTAGCTTTATCAAAAGGTCAGCAAATCAACCTATATAAAGCTGACTTATTTACTTTGTTGAAAAGTCACTAATAACTATAGTGAAATGTATATTTAATAAATTAAGACATTGGAATGCTAAAAAATAGTTATTGTCTCAATTTTTTTTAAATAAAGTATTCTTTAAAAAAACATTAAATTTGTTTTTGAATCTTTTTTTAAAATCTTTTATTTCACAAAGTGCAGCCATAGCATCAACCACAAGCTGGCCCTACACTCCAGCTGAAGGGTATGCAGTTCTAGCTTGGACTGCTTTAAAAACACATCTTAAGCTTTATAGGGGTCATAGATTTAATTACCCAGGAGATTCACTGTGTGTTTTCTTGTAGTAGTGATGGGGGCTGCTGCGCTCCCTGCAGCCCTCTCCAATATAAGAAAAAAGATTGGTGATGCCCTTTACCCTTCTAGGGGCACCACCAGGAAGAAACAATATAATTTCCAAAAGCCCTCGCAGGGCATTAACAGGTGCTCTTTGCAGGAGCTGTGAATAATAAATGAGCAGCTCCTACTGCTCTTATATTATTCTGCTAGCACTGTGATGGGAGCTATCCATTTTTTTTGTACCTTGGGAGCCGTGGGGGAGTCCGAAGGCCCGTGGCCCCTGCTGGTTTCCCAGCCAGCACCCATTGTGGTGCTGGCAGGAACCGGCCACTCTATTTTTCTCAGTCGGTGCTCCGGCGCCCACCCAGCACACCCATACTTTTTTATGGTGGTGCCGTACGAGAAACCACATGCCCCCATGCCCCAGCTGGTTCCCCAGTTTCTCTGCTCCCATTAGTGTAGGAGCAAAGTTGTGTTTCATGCCCAGGAGAGTTGCCCTGCCCACACTCTCATGGGCAGGAAACAACAGTGTCTTGGGGTATGAGGTCCTTGGGGCACTGCTTACATTGGCTCCAGAGGATGGGGTCCCTGAAGTCAATGACCGGCTCAGGGAGGGGGACCATACGCCCCCTCCCCAAAATGTCAGTCAGCCCCAGGATATAGGGTCCCTGGAACCTATAACAGGCTTGAAGTGAGGGGTCGTGCGCCCACTCCCCCAATACAGTTTAACGGCTGGAGAGGATGGGGTCCCCAGGGCCTCTAAGAAGCATGGGGATGGGGCTACATGCCCCCTACCCTAAAATTAAAATCAGGCCCAGGGGATGGGGTCCCCAGAGAATTTGAAATGGCTCAGGTAGGAGACCTGCACATACTCGCCACATAGTCCACTCTGTTTAAAGAACAGGAGCCTGCACTTTAAATTTAAAAAAAATACAGTGGATCCACAGATCCTCAGTGAACTCACTGAAAAACATTTTTTTGCAATTTCGTTTGTGACCCCCACACCAGGCATTGGGGGAGCAGTGTATCCCTACTCTGCCCCCTATTTGTTTTTTGTTTTTTAAACCTTTCTAGGACAAGGGATTGAGTCCCCAAGTCCTAAAATGGCTGACCCAACATTTTTGTTTATGCGGTGGCAGCCAATCAGATCTTATCTCAAGGTCCGAGGATCCTACATGGCATGAAATATCTATACATTTTTAGTCTTGATTTCTCAACAAATATTGAATGGATTTACACATCACAAAAAGTACGCTTTCTGAACCAAGATCTAGCTTTCTGACAAATTTGGTGTAATTCAATTCAGCAGTTTTTGTGGTATTGCTGTTCAATTTTCCTGTAGAAAAATAATTGGGGAAAACATGTTTTGGGACACCCCTTTTTCTCTGCCCCACTTGACGGATCACACTGAAACTTTGCAGGAATTAGCTGATTTGGATGAGACATTTTTGGGAAAGTTTAGTAAAGATTCGGCAAACAGGGCTAAAGTTGTAGGCAAACTAACAAATGCTTTTCCTATGGAAAAGTGCTTGTAACTATAACAACTGAGTGAAGGTCGCCACAGGGTAGTTATAGTTAGGTAAGCGTTTCCATAGGAAGCACCTTTTCTGTTTTGCTAATAACTTTGACGCTGTTTGAAAAAATCCTCATGAAACTTTCAAAAAGTGCTCTTTTTTACCTAGTTTGTGCTTGGAAAGTTTCAGGGTGATCTTATAAGCAGGGGCAAGAAGAAGGAGGGGGTCCCAAAATGCAAAATCCCAATGCATTTTCCATAGTCTTTTTTTCAATAACGCTACCACAAAAACTGCTGAACAGAATTATACAAAATTGGGCAGGAGGATCTTAGGGGCACATGCATCAAGGCAAAAACCGGTCACAAACGGGCAGATTCTCAGAATCTGTCCCTTAGCGACCGGTATTTTTGCATCCCAAATGCAAAAATCGCAAATTGCGATTGCATTTAAGGAATCGCAAATTGCGATGCCTTAAATGCAATACAAGATTGCATTTAAAATAGCGATTTCGCTACTAGGGTCCGCTAAATACCGATAATTTAAACCTGATGGTATTTAGCGAAAACTTTGAAAAATGCACTAAAGTGCATTTTTCAAAGTTCCAGGTTACACGCACACATGCCCTTGGGGCATGTGTGTGCGCAACATGGGTGCACATATCAATTTCAGGGGTGCAATAGGGTGTCCTTTTGGCACCCTGGCACCCTTGAAATTGCATGCGCAATTTGCGAGTACCTATTGGGTACTCGCAAATTGCGCATGCAATTTCCCATTCATTCCTATGAGCCTGTAGGCCCATAGGAATGAATGGGAAGCTATTCCTTAATTGCGACTCGCCCATTGGGGCCTAATAAAAAGTAAAGGGGAGGGAGGCACGCAGCACCCCCCTCCCTGAGCCTGCAAATGCTCTGGGGAACCCATGCCCCAGGGCTGACATATAGAAGGGACGGGGCACATGGCCCCATCCCAGACTCTCCTATGGTGTCCTGGGGAGTGCACCCCCGGGTAACCATTTCCCTGTCCACAAGACGCTTTGAAAATGCTCCCGATGGGTGTGATCAGACTTTTGTTTCCTTGCACAAGTTCCTGCAGGCAAGAAAACTCAGATTGCAGAAACAAGGAAAAACAGCAAAAACATCTGCTCCCGCTGGGCAGGAGCAGTGCAGCTCCCACAGCACCCAAGATGGTTCCATGCAGGGAGTCTGCATAGCTACGGAGGCCCTGGGCTCCCCCCAGGGCCCCCAGCATAGTGTGCTGTGGGAGTTCAGGTGAGCACTTGTGTACCCACATAAGGCCCCGAGGAATGAGGTCCCTGGGTCCAATATTGGCTCAGATAGGGTGGCAACACACACTCCTCCCCTCAAAGGCTCTGAGGGAAGGAGTCCCCTGAGCCCCTTGTGGCTCGTAAGGGGGGCCATGTGTCCCCCCCTTCACAAGTATGTTTTGGCCACACACTCCTCCTCCTCCTAATGTAAAAAAAGATCCGGGGGGATGAGGTCCCTTGCACTCTTAGGGGCTCAGGAGGGGGGGGCGTGCGCCTTCCTCCCCTTAATAAAAAACATATAGGCCCAGTAGATGGTGTCCCCAAGGCCTGCAAAGGCTCTGGAAGGGGGGCCGCACACCCACCTCCCCAATAAATATTAAAAAGGTGTCCCTAGTGGCAGGAACCCTGCAATTATTAGTCACTGCTTGAAAGAGCATGCCATAATGCCTTGTAAGAGCTTTTTTGTTATTTTCTTTAGCTTGTGGTGCCTCTACATTAGGGAGGGACACCACAAAGCCTTTTTTAAAGTTTTTATGGGCTGCAGAGAGTCAACCCCGCCGCAACATTAAAAACAAGCATTGGCATAGCCAATAGGTCTCGCCTTTGGGACCTTCTAAGTGTTTAGCGATGCAGCGGCTCGACCTAAAAACTGCAGGTACTCAGCACCGGTGAGACCCGGCCCACTTAAAGCCCTGCGTTCTGGAAACTAATGTTGTGAGAATCCCTGTGTGTTGGATGTGCACCCCAAAGCCCTCGGCACCCAGGCGCCATGTTACTTCGTATCTCGCTCCCAGAGCATAAAAGGTTGTATGCTAGAATTACTTTATTTACATTCGGGAGCTTAGAGAACATAGGGTTAATAAATTAATCATGCAAATAAGAAAGGAAGAAGCCAACAAGACGAAGAAACGCTCAAGCCAGGTAGAAGGAAATGCCAGAATAAACGTGTCTTTTGCTCAGATTTCAAACAAAGTTAGTGATGAATTCACTCGTATACAAACCGGGAAAAGGTAGCATGGGTTCGCGTCAAAATGAGAAAGTAGTAAACCTGGAGTGGGCAGATGAATATGGTGGCACTGGACATATACTGTGGCAAAGAATTTCCAAGCAACAGCCCGCCCTATGATGTAACCAGCACATGCTTGAACACATATGACTTAGTAGTCGAGAGGCGGCAGCAGCGAAATATGAATTCGCTGACGGCTCTAAATATACCCCATGAATGGAACGGCAGGAAGAAAGGGATGGCTTAGAGAAGCGATTACAACGAGGTACAGGGATAACAGACAGCTAGAATGTGGAACGGAAGTAAAAAGATACAAAAATCAGAAAGCGAAACTGAAAGCAACAAGCGACTTTCAACAGAAGACGTCTAGATATACAAGTGTGCAGCCCGATGTGTACAGCTTACTGAAAGGGGGACAGGCGAGTATGTTGGTGGCTGGCGGGGTGGGGGAGGGGGGCTGGGGGCATAAGTAGTTGAGAATCTTAACATTAGGCAGAGCTGCAGTCCTAATGTCGACAGTGGAGCGCGGCCGGAAGTCCTTGTACAGCGTTTACCTTGCGGGAGCGAGCAGCGGCGGGCGCGATAATTGCAAACAGATGGCGCCGCTGCTCGCTCCCGCAAGGTAAATGCTGTACATGCACGAGTATTCATTGGAAACAGTTTAGTACATGCACGAGTTTCCAAAAAAGTACGGAGTGATTCCAAGAGGTCACTCCAAAGCAGCACTTGCGCGCTGCGTAGGCGAGACCTAAAAAACAGTAAGCCCACTGGATCGCTAAATAAATGACCCTATGAGAACTTGCCATATTTTTCTAAGCACTCCTACATGGAGTTGTATGGTAAATGTAATAAAACGAAAACAGAGCACAGCACCACAAAAGTACCAACTGACCATCAAAAGTCACTAATGTATTATAATTGCCCAAGTACATAGTAAATTAAATCAGTCCATATGGCAAGAACATGAACAAAAGTAGGTTATTTTTCAGAAAAGGTTGACACGTAGTTGCAGTACATCCACAGCCGACACGTGTTTCGTCGATGAACGACTTTCTCAAGGCTGTTGATAAAACAAATGCATCCAATTGTTTGATTTAAAAACACAATAATACAAGAGGGAATTCTTACTGCGTTCTGCCATCGTTCAACACTAGTTTGTCACCTAGCTTTATCAGTGCAACGCAGGAGAATTATCACAGAAGGTGCCAAGAAAGAGAGAACTAAGAACCAGAAAACCCAGTGAAAGCCGAAAAGTAGACTGAAATAATAAGCAGATAGATCAGCTTGTCTAGAAAGCCCCTGACCCAACTTGTTAAAGGAAAAGTACATGCATCCAAGTAGTAGGTGAAGATAACCACCACCATGTCACTTCCCCACGTAAGTTAAAACATCCATAGACATATGAAGTTGAAGAGAGAGGAAAAGGCAATAAATTGAGATAAGAAAATATAATTTATGTGTACCTTAAAGGTTAGAACTAGGTGTCGTAGGGTTCATCAAAACAGACTATTTAGTCTATGATCGAGATTTTTTCAAAAGTGTTCAAGTGTCTCTGCAGATCCGTATGTGCAAAGACCTGATAATGATAAATCAAAAAAGGAAAAGGAAAAATGAAGCTGGTAAATAACACAGCTTTTAAGCGCCCCTTCACGATTGACCTTTGTTAGATATGAGTTATGCATACCTTCAGAAAATGTCGGTAAGTCGGGAATTCCACAAAGGCACCCCTTGTTCTCTGATTACGGTATCCCAGAAGTATTAAAGATATCTGTATAGATCTGTGGGCACAAGATCCAAAACCAATTGCTCAAAATTGAAAGATCTTAAGTATAAACAAATACGTGTTACCTCCACCGACGACCCCTTATTATTATCCATTGTTGATTTGTTACATCAGACAGTCATAAAAGCTACAAGTGTTTCTCGATGCAAAATAGTAAAAGCCCTCTAATGCCTGGGGCACTTATCTCTAAAATTATAGCAACCTTAATCTAGATAAAACATGATAATTAGTTTTCGTTCAAAAATAGTAAAAGGAAACGTTGATGGAACGAATTTACTCTAAAAAAATCCAAAACCGTAATTTGGACACCTTCATGCCGCTCTTATGGTTAGAAGTATGCTAATATGCACGGAAAGGCTGAACAAACACATCCACCCCAGAACGCCCCGTTTATTTGCAACACTTCTATTTCAACATAGATATTGGGTCATCTTACTTGGCTAGTTAAAGTAAGTTCCAAGATCACCGTTATGGTAGACGGTTAAGAAGCCAACGTCAAGGGCTCCTCGGCAGATTATCGGTCCTTCCCCGACATCTACAGAAAATAGTTACAAGAACAAAGTGGGAAATATAGCTAAACATTTATCACACTACCCATCTCGGTTTAGAGACATGCTATTACCACCCCTTCCCACTCACCCATAATATGTGCCAACCGGTTCCCGACGTAATCGATAGGTGCAACAGTTCGCTGAGAGGACGCCGTCTATAAAGCAGGATGCATTTGTCGGGCGTCAAAAACGTAACGACGTGTTAATGACGTAGAATACACGGTACCCGAGCACCCCGACCATAGTTGTAGTTTCTAATAATTAGGTTAAACTACAAAAGTGCGCGTGAACCTGGGTGATCAGGCAAGTGGTGTGTCCAATAGCGAGTCTGATATCTCTAGTATCAGAAGTGACACCAACGAGGGGCCAATCACTAGTCTGACTACAGGGAAGTCAAGAGAGGACCTCATCTCTAACTCTTTTTTAAGGGAGGTAGAAAGATTTCGGAAGGGAAACAAGTCAGAATACAACAAGCGCCAAAACGTGCCCATAAGACCAGTCAGGGGCTACAATAGATCAGGTAGAAACAGGAAAGGATGGATATCGAACCAGGTCAAAGACAATGAACCAGTAGAGTTATCATATGTGACTGATGATACCAATGTTGTTGCTATTGTGTCAAATAACGGAAATATTGCTGAAATTGCTATCGTGTTATGCAACAATGGGGTAACCCGAAAGGCCACTGGACCCAGGTAGTTTGCGGTACAGAAAGATGACGTCACAGTGGGAAGCAATTATATACAGAGCAAGAGAAAATCATTGTTATTTCAATCAAAATTAGACACCACCATTTAGTCATTCCATAAATGGTTATGGGTTTATTACATCACAATGTTCGATTGTCTAAAATCTTATAAACAAAAATGTATTTTTCAATTAAACGTTTTGAAGAACAGGTGCTCAAGGGAAGGGTGGTGAGTGCATGAAGGGGATAGTGAAAGTGATGTGAGAAAGGATAGTAGTGTGCATATATACATCAACATTCAATATTTACAATCTATCCAGCCAGATGCCTGGCAAATACACGAATGATAAATCATAACATAATATATTAGATGCAGATAATAAATCTCTGTCATCTGAAGTCTGAATATAAAAGGAAAAGTCGACGTTTCGACCCCTAAGCAGAACAGCAAACTTTACACCTTGGGAGTGGGGTCTTCATCAGTTTTTTTACTGGGGGGGGAAGAAGTGAAGGCACCAGGAAAGACAGCAAGAGAACTTCAGGTTGAGGATTCGATAAGCTGGGCCTCGTTCGCTCTCAGAGTATTCAAGGTTGTTTGTGGATAACGAAAGGATCCCAAGGTTGATCAGTAACTTCTGGCTACTGGCTGCTGAAGAGTTCCGTCATGACAGCTAATTGCTATTGTGAAACTATCTGAACATGTTTTGAGTTTTGATGAAATTAAACTGCTGTCCAAGGGCCTCAGATTCTGTCCAGCTTCTAAACCTGATTTTAACCAAATGCATATAGATGTTTTTAAATTTGTGCGTAATCTTAAATTAAACATTTTTTTGCCTTAAATCCTAAGATTACAACTGATCGGTCAATCACACATAGTACACCTAGTGATAGGACCATCCAAGGCATACTTAATATACAAACTTTGTTAGCCATTAACGAAGAGGAATATGATACACCTACCATACCACAAATTCTGTCAGATTTAGACATTTCCCCAGATTTAAGCACTGATAGTGGCTTCAAGCCCAAATCCATTTTCCAACCGACACTGGGCAGTGACAATATGATGGAAACCTTCCTCCGATTAGTGACTACAGATCTATATGCATGGGAAGATACATTCAATCCCAGGAATCCTTTAAGAAATGACAACCTCACGAGTGGGGAGAGAAATGCTTTACGAGAACTTACCCAACTTCCCGATGTGATCTTGAAGGAGGCAGACAAGGGGGGTAATCTAGTCCTTATGAACACCAAAGACTACCTTGCTGAAATTGATAGACAGCTATCTGACACTGATGCCTATGTTGCCCTTACCGGAAATCCGATGAATTCTATCACCTCCTTACTGGAGAGCAATCTCAAAAGATGGAGGGAACTAGGTCTTATTAACGAACAAGAGTACAAATATCTGTACATTCCAAATCCGGTAGCACCATGTATATACACTCTACCGAAAATTCTTAAACCAGGAACCTTTCCTCCTGGTAGACCGATAATTTCGGGCATCGGTTCCCCCACAGAACACATCTCAGAGTATATTGATCAATTTTTACAACCTTTTGTTAGGAACTTGCCATCGTTTATCCTAGACACAAAGGATCTACTGAACCAACTTAGCGACTTCAATTGGACAAAGGACTGTTATTTCGTGACATTAGACATTAGTTCTCTCTATACCTCCATTCCCATTACCATAGGGATGGAAGCGGTTAAATACTATCTGGCCAAAAGAGATGCTTCCCTATGGGAACATACGTCGATGTTACTAGACATGAATACTTTGGTCCTTGAGAACAACGTTTTCCTACACAATGGTACCTGGTATAGGCAACATCGAGGGGTAGCCATGGGATCAAAATGTTCTCCCTCTTTTGAAAATCTGTTCGTAGGCTGGATGGAGAAATTTTTCATCTGGTCTAAATGTCCAGCATGGTTGATGAACTATGTAATCTTTTGGGATCGTTTTATAGACGACGTCTTGTTAATTTGGACAGGTGACATCGCTTCTCTACATGAGTTTTGTTCTTTTCTCAATTCCAATACGTATAACATCCAGTTCACGTACCATCATCATAAGGAAGAGATTAGATTCCTTGATCTCAGGTTGTATATCAAAGACGGTTCTATCTTTTCTGCACTACATAGAAAACCAACTGCGTGCAATTCTGTTCTGCATGCGGATACCTCGCATCCCAAATCGCAAGTTAACTCTATACCATTCGGGGAATTTACGCGTTTAAGACGTAACTGTAGTGAGGATGAGATATACAAGAGAGAATTACATGAGACAATCACCAGATTCAAAGCTAGAGGATATGATGGGAAAATACGGGAGAAAGCGGGAAGGAAGGCACTTGGTTTGAATCGAAGCCATCTGTTGACCTACAAACCAAAGACAAAGAATAACAGCAAATACAAAGAGAGGGTGCCTTCAGTTACCACCTATAACTCAGCCAGCAATCTATTCTGTAAAATTCTACACAAACACTGGCACGTACTAAGGCTGGACTCAGACATAAACAAGGTCATAAGTGAGAAACCTAACATTATTTACAAACGAGGCCAAACTCTGAGCTTTTATAATCTCAAACGAGGCCAAAGTCTGAGCTTTTATAATCCCAAGCAGGACAGAAGGGGTACAACATGGTTAGGCATACCTCCTTTCGGATTTCACAAATGTGGGCGCTGTTCTGTCTGCCCCCATGCGCTGGACAGGATCAAGAGTTTCAAATACAACACACCGACAGAGTATAGGATTAAATCCTTTATGAATTGCAACACTAAATTCATGGTTTATTGTATTGTCTGCATGTGTAAGGAAATCTACGTGGGCAGTACAATAAGGCCGGTGAAAGAAAGGATACAGGAACATTTACGGCCTATCAGAAATGGAAATGCAAGGTATCCGTTAGCAGTGCATTTTAATGCTGTACATGGCCCAGCAGAACTACCCAGTGTGAAATTTCATGGGCTAGAGACAGTTACAGATAATCCAAGAGGGGGGAACAAAGTTCAGCACCTACGTAAGCCAGAGGCCTCTTGGATCTGTAAATTAAGAACTGTAGACCAGGGTGTTAACACTGACAGAGAAATGTATGTATTTCTTAGGGATTGAACCCTATGTAGAGTTCTACCTGTATTTTATCACAATATGTTAACATCAAGTGTCTGTGAATTGTGTAACAAGTATTTGGAACAAGATTTACTACTATCGGTCTTCTTGTTTTTTCAGCTGGTTGTAACTGTGCAAATAGGTTTGATTGTTGTACTGTACATACCAGAGATTAAGAACATATGAATTGATACCAATGAACATCAATGCATTTATGCACTACTGTTTTCGCCTATAAGACCTTATGCTCAGTTAGACATACGCTGGGTATTGCATGTGCTCAGCCATCTCATCCAAGGCCTAATTCTTGTTTTCTCTTCTTCGATTGAAATTCGAAATATTTTCAGTGATGTATATCTATGAGACACAACTATCATCTTGTTTGAACTGTTTCTATGGGACTTTCTATCTCCTCTATTATCTAACACTGTCTATACTATTGGCAGCTCTCAGGTAGGGTACTGTGTAGAGATCAGATCATATCTAGTTTCTCCGAAGTTCGTGGTTTTTTTACATTTCTTACTAGACAGGATTGGAATGCGGTGTGAGACTTGCCCCGTTATTTGCTCGCTAGAGATTTCTAGATTTGTTTATATACACCGCTAATTTTGTAACTTCTATCTACCTCTGCCACTTGTACAAATAAATCCTTTTGGGTCAAGCCCGTTGTTTTGTGTAATCGCCGCTATGACTGTAAACAGAGGTATAAGCGGGGCTTTACTGCATATGGCCACTCGCTAGCAGTTTGATTTCGGACTTGTCGTAAGAACGAGCAGCATTGCTTTCAGGCGCACTTTTGTAGTTTAACCTAATTATTAGAAACTACAACTATGGTCGGGGTGCTCGGGTACCGTGTA
This sequence comes from Calotriton arnoldi, assembly GCA_963921515.1. Taxonomy (NCBI): domain Eukaryota; kingdom Metazoa; phylum Chordata; class Amphibia; order Caudata; family Salamandridae; genus Calotriton; species Calotriton arnoldi. The sequence continues at coordinate 1,028,572 of CAWUFW010000108.1, read as the reverse complement.
TTCTACGTCATTAACACGTCTTTACGTTTTTGAAGCCTGACAAATGCATCCTGCTTTATAGACGGCGTGCTCTCAGCGACCTGTTGCACCTATCGATTACGTCGGGACCGGTTGGCACATATTAGGGGTGAGTGGGAAGGGGTGGTAATGGCATGTCTCTAAACCGAGATGGGTAGTGTGATAAATGTTTAGCTATACTTCCCATTTTGTTCTTGTAACTATTTTCTGTAGATGTCGAGGAAGGACCGATAATCTGCAGAGGAGCCCTTGACGTTGGCTTCTTAACCGTCTACCATAACGGTGATCTTGGAACTTACTTTAACTAGCCAATATGTACAAATAAAGTCACTGACATTTAAAAATAAAACTTTATTAAACATTTGTATTATAATCAATATCAATAAACACTGCATTGCATGAATTACTGAAATATACATTAAATTAAAAATGGTGATTTTTGGAGAAAGATGATAGGTCAACTTTATATATTTTGATATGCTCACCCCTTAATAAAGCTAATAGGCTCACGTTTTATATTTTGGTGTTGTGACTCTTTGACAAAGTCAGTAAGTCTGCCTAAATGTGGCCAGTACCTGCAAGACCAACTGCACACTGCGCATGCCAGATGGTGGTGCGTGCCAAAGGGCTGGCTGCTTGCAGGCCAGGCCCTACGGCCAAGATCACACTGCACACGTCCATTGGCGGTGGGAGGATGGCTGCCTGTGGGGGTTGGATGCAGGGCCTGGCTGCAGGTCAGGACCTAAGGCCATGTGTGCAGGGCGGGTGGCTTTACGTATAGTAATCAATTATTTGCGGTCCATGCACTGGCTTTTACATAAACACAAAATCCTCCAAAAAAAACACAGAAAGTTCACCAGTTATATTTATCTCTAGCAACTATAATTCGTGCGCTAAGGTAACTATAACTCGGGCACCCACCATGCACAGTCTTGTCATCAATGATGTCATTTCAAATGTTGAAGTGATATTATCTATGATGTTATAGAACATGTCGCAAGTGATGTAATATGTGGGATAATTAGCTGTGCAAACCATGACGCAAGTTAAAGTTACATTAGGGCAAGAGTTATAGTTACAAGAGATAACTATAACTGTTTTTTTTGTGTAAAACATTACGTTGTCACTGAAATTTTCACCTAACTATAACGTTACTTTAACCTTTGTTTTTTTAGTGAATTTCTAGTTTTTTTTACGTAAACACTTAAAACTTAACTGCAGGGCTACTGATGAGGAACATATGATATTTTACAAGTGTAGTTTGGTTTATTGGCAGGGAAGCAGTTTAAGTAGATAAGTTAAGGCCTTTGTATGCTCTATAATTCAAATGTTAAAGAAGACAATAAACCATCCAAATTTCAGGTATTTTTTCCTGAAACAAACTACCTGAAGTTTACACACAATTAATAATTCCAATCAGCCACTCTGACTATTTGGAGGCAACTCATGTGCATCGAATAATGTAAAAAATACTAATAAAAAATATACTAAGTTCATAACTGTCACAGTATCCTACTCTTTCTCTGTGCCTGCAGTGGCATGGGTAATCAATTCAATAGCTCGCTAACCTTGTTACTTCATTGTTGTATCGACCCTAAAGCTATTTCACCATGTGCTGACACACTATTTTGGGTGTAAGTAGGGGTAAGTGTAGGAAAAGGTGTAGGTATAGGTGTATGTATAGGTATAGGTACAGGTATAGGTATAGATAATGTAGCATCAATCCATTTCTAAGACAATGTCCACTTCACATGACAGCGGTATCATTGTATAGAAATATTGTTCCTGAGTCTATCCCACCAGACAGTCAGGACAAAGATTAGATTCTTAGTGTGAGCTGTGACTGAGATTCTACTCTGCCCAAACAGAAGGACACTCATTGGTAAATAGGTTTCAATAAAGGCAACAATAGCTCACCCTTCGTGGCTTGTGCTGAGCAGTACTGAGCAGTAAGGCAATCATGTGAAGGTTTTTAAAAGCACGCTTCATATTTTTACTACATCGAGGAGTTCATTAAAACGTGTGATATTAGGGCGATATGCCTACATGTGACGTTTGTGAGCACACCATATAACAACAGCGCTCATGCTGGAATAAACACTGAACTGTCTCTGCATTGTTCATTTGATTCATATGGAGATAGCGTCTGTTTTCTTTATATTTATATGCATTTACAAGCACTGTTACTACTATGAGCAGAGCTTCCATCAAGGCCACAGTAGTCTGACCATGAAAGGTGATGGATAGAAATGCTTGACTCAGTGTGTCCTCTTGCATTTACTGTGGGTGAATTCCATACCATTGTTTTTAGCACGTCTCTGTCATTATGTGAATATGAGCCAACCATATGCAAACTAACTGTTGGCTGTCACACAAGAAGAGATAGTCTAATCTGAACTGTTAGGCCAAGTCCACCTTCTGATTTGTAAAACAAGCAACTCTCAGACACTTGTTCGTCTTCTTTGACTTCATCATTAGGGTGAAATCTGAGTACTTAGGGCACAGAGACCTTGGGATGATTCCTCTGGGTCTCTGATCTCTCAGTGCCATATACTGCACTCGGCTACATTCACCCTAACCTGAGCTGCACACATCTTACATATGGAAGGTCCTTCACACCCCTTCAGCATTTCAAGATACAATTGATTCTTTCCAATCAGTCTGATATATGAACCCCACATAGGATGACTACATCACTCCATGTCATTACGGACACAGTTTCCAGTCCTGGGCTTCTGTATGCCAACATAATGTATTCTGGGCATTGTAGTCTTTATTTTTTCTATTGAACTAATTAGAGTGACACAGTTAATAGCAATGATTTGTAGGTTAAAGGTTTAGTACTGGAATTAGTGTATGTGAATGTAGGAAAGTGCCCCTTTTTGACATGGTCACCCCACTTTTTGTCTGATATTCGGTGCAATTTTGACAGGAAGTGCACTAGGTTCCTGCTAACCATGTCCCCAGTGCCAGATCTCTTTACCTAAAATGTACAATTGTTCCCCCATTTAGCAATACCTTCGGCGCCCCTGTATGTCCCTAGTAAATGACACCCCAGGTTCCTAGGGTAGGGGTACTAAAGAGGGTCCATAAGGGCTGCAGCATGTATTGTGACACCCTAAGGGAGCCCTCACCTAACTCATGCAGACTGCCTTTGCAGGCTGCGTGTCTTGGTGCAGATAAAAGTGAAAACACGACATGGCACACATTGCATGCAGTTTAGATAAGTCATCCCACAGCAGGCCTTACAGCCTAAGGCAGGGTGCACTATACTATCTGTGCGGACATATCTGCATGAGCAGATATACACCTGTGCTGGTCAGTTCAATTACTGCCATTGCAAGTGACCAGGGAAGCCATTTTAAGTACATGTGCTGGTCACTGGTAAAAACGAGTTCCCCAGCTACATGATGGCTTAACTGAAACCAAAGATGTTTGTTATCAAACATCTTGAATTATTAAACCCACACTGATTCCAGTGATGGATTTACTGATACATGCACCCAGAGGGCACTTTAGAGGTGCCCCCTAAAAATGTACCAACTACTAGTGTGCTGGCTGACTAGTTCTAACCAGTCTTCCATCACAGATGCGTTTCTGACCCCCAAGGATGAAGGCCCATGCTCTCAGGAGGTCAGTGACAATGCCTGCTCCACCAGAGGGAGTTTTACACCCCCTATAGTGTTGCAGGGATTCTGCACCTACACAGAACTATGCGCAGGAAAACAGGACCTCAGTGAATAGGGGTGTACCAACCTACCACATTAGTACCCAAAATCCCAAACCGACTAGCTATAGTGTCTCATTCGTTCTCCTCCAAAGATCACGGAGCTACAAATGATTAGACAACCCAGAACACAACACTCCCGACTCTCTCAGGAATCGCGGGAACAAGACGTACTCTTTCGCTCACTCACTCATACTTGTCCACAATAAGAATTGTCAGAGTCACTAAAATAGTTCAAAATGTTTATTTTAACTATTGTGCTCTACAATACCATATACGAGCCACTACCAGCAGCAAAATGCATAAACTCAGCACAGTTAGCATTGTTACAATTTCATAGAATACAAAGGGAGTAGTCATTATATAAAGACTGTGGAATAAGGGCACTCAGGCCTAACCACCCTCCCCTTGGTAAGAAGAAGTTTATTTTATATAAGGGAAGATCTCTGGGCTTTGACAGCAGACCCCATACCTTAAAGCCTGGATGTAAGGTTTACATCATGGGAACAGCGGAGCTCTTCTCCATGGAACGGCTTTCTCCAAGTGTGTTAAAACAACATGCAACAACGTGATATCAAAGCACGAGTCTTCAGTACTGCAGCTGTGTGTAGCATGTTATGTCTAGGTGCTAGGGGCTGAGCAGAACAGAATAACAAGGGGCGTTGTTTATCGACCTTGCACATCGTGTTCAGACTAAACTCCAGGAAAGGCAGAGAACGCGAAAAGTAACCCGTTCCCCTGTGAAGGGCACAAACAAAGTCTTGCAAAAACAAAGTCATGTAGTAGCGTGCGCAAAAGCAGCATCATGGCAGCGAAGCTCATGCCAACTTAGCAATGTCGATAATGTGCCTAAAAACCATATAACACCCTCCCCTTGGTAAGGTCAAAGGACATAGACAAAGGACCAAAACAGAGTTCACCAGTCAAGCAGAGTTCAAAGCCTTTGAAAAAGCCAAAAATCTAAAAATCGAAATTGCAAAATAAATATATATATATATATATATATATATATATATATATATATATATATATATATATATATATATATATATATATATATGTTTGAATGATGTCAATGTGGCGTATTGAATGAGAGCGCCCTCGGGGACAACAAAGTGATTATCAAGATGTTACATTGACGGAGGTGTTCAATCCATCAAGGTGTATGAACCGAGGAATGCCATCCACTCCAAAAGATCATCTCTATCGTTGGTAAAAAAGAGGGATGCCATCCAATTAAGTAAGTCGAAGGAACAAACATGCTCCTCATAATCAGACGCCTCTAAAAGCAGAAGTGGGCAACTTGCGTGATATTCGATGAAACTCCGATGCAGGACATTCTGTGCAGTCGCACACACATCCCATTCAGCCAATACTCCAAGTGCTGCTGCACGTGCCATACGGCCATCCCCAGAACAAGCCTGGTCATGAGCCACTAAGGGACCCATCAACTGGTTAAAATCTGGGACTGGATGGGATGTATTGGAGAGGCATATATCCATTGCCCAATAGAAGGGGCATCGTCGACAGTAAAACACTGGTTGCACACAAGTGAAATAGGCAAAGCGAAAAGTCAATCTATAACTGACGCCAAGCGTGGCTGAGGAGAAGCATCCAAAAACCTGTTGTATGCGATCACGGTACAGCTGCAACTGGCCTGGTCTGTGCAGTACCACAAGATGAGCAGCCATTGTGCAGCAGGAACAGGAGAAGCAGGATACCAGCGCCTAACGCCAAAATTAAGGGGAACCCTCCGAAGACGCTGGAAAAAATAGAATGAATAAAACCCGGTATTACTCCAAATATAGTCTGAAAAGAAGTCACAAGGCCAGATCCCACACATTTAAAAAAATGCGCAAGTCCTGTGGTGTCAGACGCATTAAATATTTGGTGTATAAGCTCCCCAAAATGTTGTGGGAGGTTAGTGTTCAGAAGGGACTGTATCTCACCAGAAGTGCTAGCCACCTGTAACTGGAAGGTCTCGCGGGCCGAAGTGAGAGCCACCTCCTGTTGGAATAACAGCGCTTTGAGCCTGCTTAATTTGTTGAAATCTGTTTTCAAAGTTGGAATGGAAGGCCAAATTGAACTATCTAGACTCCCATGCGGGGGTGGAAAAAGCACATTGCTACAACAAGTTACGCGCTGGGAAACCGTTACTAAATACGGGACTCCCACCCATAAACCACAGCAGTCTTGGTTATTCAAAATAAGATAACTGCCATTTGTAAGCAAGGTGAAAGCGGGAATTATTGACGGTACTGGGGTCCCCTTTAAAAAACAAGCCAGATTGGGCGCCGATACATTACAAGCGCCCTGCAATTTAACGTGTTTGCAAACAAGGGAATGTCCTACTGTGGAATTGCAGTCCTCCCCTGTAAGGAAAACTTCCTTGCCCTCCCTCAGACATCTGTAAGTGAAAGGCAGGGACCACAATTCGTGCAGAAATGCACTACCCAGTGGTTCGAAGCTGCCAATCGGAAAATGTCGCATGCATGATTTAAATTGAAATGGTGAAAAAGGGAGAGAGATAACCCCATGAATTAACCAAACAGCAGAGTCCATTTCCGCTACTGAGAACAGCAAGGGCTCCAATTGTTCAATATGCAAAAGTGTATATCCAGCATCTTTCATGGACATAAATCTCTGTTTATCAGTTAGATTAAATGGCAAAAACAAAGCAGTGGAATTTAAGTAATCCCAGGGCACTTTCCCCATTTTAAGAGTCTGCAATGTCCAAGCAAATTGCATAACAGATCTTAACTGATTTTGACCATGATATAACACAGATGCATCACTTTGAACAATATCAATAACAGATGAAACAATATTATCAAACGTATAAATGCGTGAGGAAAGTGTGTTTATGCTATTATCTACTACGGCAAGGACTTTTTCTAAATTGGCCTGATCAATTTGGCGCAGACTAAATGCTGCTTCCATCTGTGAAAGTTTCCAAAATTCATTGTATGCTTCATAGATAAACCTCTTAGACCTAGGATTCCTAGGGCCTAGGATGAAATCAGCCAAATGATGTCTTCTGACGATAGTGTAAGGTGTTGTTTCACAGATGCTAAGGTGGAATGTTCTAACCATTGTTGGCATAATTTACCCACCGAGTATGTGGTGACCGAATGTGTTAAGTGATATCGGGGATCAGGTCTAGAGTGAATGAAACCTGGTGTAACATTCTAAAAACGCAATTGGCATGCATTTGTATTCGTTTGCCACACCCGCCACCCGGAAAAATCAATCTCAGAGACATTGAAACTCTTATTTCGAAGCAACGCTTGTAGTGTCAAAATGGTAACATTTGTGTGGGTGCGCCAATCGTCATATTCCGCTAAGGACGGAATGGATGGAGTATTTACATTTTTGACAGTTGCCAGGCCAAAACAAGTGGTCTGGTACACCGTATCATTTAAAAATAACAGTTGAGCTGGGATCAGGCAGGCACGATGCAAAGCCTCAGTTCCCTGAACCTGTCAAGGCTTTGTGCCCTGGATAGATTTTAAATCAACGGTTTCTTTCCAGTGATCATAACCTTGTGTAGCCAATTGAGATCGAAACAAGTTGGCGTAAATCAATTTAGTATGTGTCAACATAAATTTGGATTGTGAAGACGACTGAAGTTTAAAAAAATAGGATGCTGGGGTAGATATGTCATAATCTGTAAAATATGTAAATTTATCTCTAAGAGTTTTTGAACTCCCTTTTACGGGAGTAGGACAATGTTCCCATTGAGTGTAATTAAGAACGGGATGTGGGGTGCTAGTTTTGTGCAAAAAATGATGCCCATAATGTTGATAGCAAAATAGATCCCCATAATTGGTAAGCCTGGGCGTAGTTCGCTAAGTTTTGCTAAGCGGAACTTCGCGAAGTTACATAAAAACTCTGCGAAGTTCCGCAAGTGGCGGAGTGTAGTGCGAACTGCTGTTCGCACTGGTCTTTCTGCAGCTCGGGTAGAAATTCTACCCGAGCAGCAGCTCGCGCTCGCGAACATACTATTCACGAGCGGGGAAAAAACTCTGCTGCCCTACGTGAAGCGGGGTTTTCTTGCACTCCGCGAGCTCCGCAAAGTGCGTAGTGCAGAAAGCTCCTCAAACTCCGCGAACGGAGCGGAGTTCAATGCCCAGGCATAATAATTGCCAGAATTTAAATACAAATCTTCTGCGTCAAAAGCCGCATAATATTTTAAATCCGAAAACAATGCATGCACTGCTTGTACATCCCAATCATCAGAATGTATGTCCTGTGTACTCACATCTCCTAATGAGACGCAAAACAAGTAAGGTACCCTGAGAACCTTAGTCGGACCGTGGATTTCGAAGGCCACTTTGTCCCAAACGATGCCATCTGGAACTGGGAACGCTGAAATGTTCACTAGTGTCTGATCACGTTTCATGATATGGGACGATGTGTGAGGGGCCAGAATTCCATCGACCAAGTTCACAGCAGAGCGTTCTGACAAGTAATGACCACTGATGAGCAAAAAGAACACTGTCACAAATCCAATTGACATGAAGAGGAAAATTAGTATAAGTAACAACCAAATGTAGGTCCATGGAGGGACCAGGTAAGTCTTTTTGAACCATGAGAGGAAAATACTTAATTTAGTGGGTGGTTCTGGCAAGCTGGATGTCGAAGCGGACGAGCCAGAAGAGTGGCTGGCATGATCCCCACTGTAGCCATTCGTAGGCATATTAATCAGAAGTGGAAGTTCCGAGCCCGCCAGATGTTCTTGTGGACTGTTCGGCACCTCACCCATGGACTCATCAGGATGGTAGATATACTCGACATCCATAGTGGAAGAGAGAGGTCAGACGGGTGAAATATCAATTACAGTGTCCATCACTTTCCTGGCCACACGCGGACCAATAGAAGATGATGGAGTCAGTGGATCCAATAAAATTGCGGTGCACAAAACTGCAGGTGTGACGCTATTCAGAATCGGCCACATGGTGTAACTTGACATTGTCCACTGAAATGTATCTGTTGTCTTTGCGACCAGGTAACAGTGGTAAAATGACTGTACGAGTACCCTTCAGTCCAAGCACTGGTACCAGTGCACGATAAGAGGGGCAAAATTCTTTTTTTTCTCCAACTTTTCCCGTACCAGATCCCCAACTTTTGGAAGACAACCGGCAACTGGAATCAGCAGTGCTGCATCAGTGGAAGAGGGTAAATGTTCAGTTGCATAGCTGTCACGTGTCTTTTGTAGATCCTGTAACACAGTAGAATGATTATCTACGTCAAAGGTTGCGGCAGCCGTCACAACATCTAGACCATCAAGGTCTGGCACAAACATTTTAATGCCAAAGAGCATTTCGTATGGGGTCCGCCCGCCCAGAGATTTTCTAGGGAGATTATTAAGTGCACGTTGAACCCCATACAAGTGGGCCAGCCAGTTCCTGCCAGTACCTAAGACTCTAGCTGTCAAGGATTGCTTTAAGTCACGGTTCATTCGCTCCACAATTGAATTGCCCTCAGGCCTGTATGGAGACGAAAACTGCACCAGCACCCCCATTGACTTCATCGGATCCTTGTACGCCTTAGAGGCGAACGCTGGACCTTGGTCAGAATGGAAGGTGCCACAGGCAAACATCCCGACAAAACACACAAATCCCTGATGACATTTCGAGCGTCAGCACTGCGTTGTGGCCAAACCCACAGGAATCTAGTGCACGAATCAACTGCAACAAATATGTATTTATACGCAGTATCAGAAGAGAGTGGACCGCAGTGATCAAGATATATACAGCCAAAAGGTTGTATAGAAATACACAGCTGTGTTTGTGGTGGGCAGCGTGACGGTAGATGGCTTGATTCGTTGACAAATGTCACAAGTAGGTACATAATTACGGGTTTGTTTATATAAACCACACCACCAATAACGTTGCTGCAAAATCGAGACTGTCGCCGACACCCCGGCATGTGCAGAAGCCATGCCCTCGTGTGCGACTTTGATTAAAGCGGGTCTGCGGTCCAAGTTGTGAATCATCCGATCCCCAACTGAAGAAATCAAAGCATAAGGAACCTGATCGGGAGTTATATGATAAGAGTATTTCAAAGGGAAACCCTGAGGATAAACAGTTCCCTCCCTTGTTGCAGCTACAGCTGCCAAAATATCATTATCTATTTTAGTCATGGATCTTATAACTGCTGCTACGGAACACGTGGCCACTGCAGATTTGGCCGCTTCATCAGCTAAAGAATTACCAAGAGCATGTGCCCCCCCACACGCTGATGGCCAAGAGTATGTATAACATGTGTGAGGGGCAGACGTTCTTTAAGATCTGCCACTCGAACCCAAAGCATTTTATGCTTGATTGCGCTGCCCTTAGAATCTCGATAGTCATTCCGACCAAAAGAATAAGTTGTCATTAAAAGACTGGACACAGTAATAGGAATCGCATACAATAAGAGTATTCACATTTGGATCAGCAAACTCAAGAGCAAGAACGAGAGCATGCAGCTCCGCCAATTGCACCGTACAGTCTCCAAGTGCCTGAGTGTGCACAATGGAAGACTTAAATGCCCCATTTACTACTGAGCCGGCAACAATTGCGCAAGCTGCCGAATAAGCGTGTTTAGAACGGACGGCCGGTTGAGCCGAGCCATCGTTGTAGATGATACATTTGTATTCATCCAAAGGAAGCAAGGACAGAGGAGGAGGATGAACATGTTCATACTGTAAGACCTCCTCTGTCTGAAGAGAAGGATCAAAGATAAACGTGACATCAGCCGATGTCAACGATGCAGCCCATTGTATCCAACGTGGATGTAAAGCCTTAGAGTTTGGTACACTTGCCTTAGTCACGGCTTCCAAAGCAGGAAGTGGCGTGACCATAAGAATGCGTTTGCCTTGCGCCAGAGAGCGTTCCTTCAGGATCGCCATCTGTACTGCCGTCAAGATTTTTGCAATATTAGAAAATCGCATTTCAGCCAACGTGTATAAATGTGATTTGTAAGCAATAGGTACTGTGTCTCCCTCATTGAACGTTAAATATGTGAAACCCACCGTCCCCGGCACGATATGTATCACCAGGTTTGTGGTGTTGTCACGCGTCAACAAGATGTTAGTCGCAAGCAAGTCAGACTGCAAAGAATGTAGTATAGAGGTATGTTCCGTAAGCCAGCTGGCAGAAGACAAGGTTGGTTGTATCAACGCATAAAGCGGTTTGATACGCTGGGCATAATCGGGAATGTAAGTCCTCCCGAAGTTCAAAAAACCCAGCAAAGACTGAAGTTTCTTCAGTGTATTAGGGGGTTGCAAATGTGCACATTTCTCCAGGAAATGGGGGGGCTAGCCCCTTTCCTTCATTATTGAGCTCATAGCCCAAAAAGAGCACCGCCAAATGGGCGATATGTGACTTCGCAAAATTAAATTTGTATCCATAGTCGGCAAAGGACAAAATAATATTGTCGACTCGGACTAGATGCGGCATAAGTTCATCGTCTGTCAGATAAATGTCATCAACGTACGAGAACGCATCTGGATCTATGTCGTGCAACAATGACACGACACGTGCCGCAAATGCCCCGGGGCTATTCTTATACCCCATAGGCAAACGCGTGCATTTTTTCTGATTTCCGACGACGGTGAATGCCGTCAAGTCACGACTCTCAGGTGCTAGATTATGACTGTAGAAACCATTGGAAATATCCAGGGTAGTTTTGTATTTTTTACGAATAAGGCTGTTCACCAGCGCTGAGCTGTGAGTGTTTTGCACTGCAAATGTGTGACAATGACTATTCAAATTTCGGTAATCCAATACAATCCGATATGAACCATCAGGCTTTGATACGGTAAAGAGAGGATTATTAATTGGTGATATACATGGTTCAATCACACCCTGATACTCTAACTGAGTTAGATTGTCACAAACGTGAGCCTTCGCATCACGCCTGATTGGATATTGCAGTTGCGGCTGTGGCATAGAACGTAACGGAATTTCATGAGCCGGTGAATCAACATCCCAACCCACCTGATTATGATATACTGCCGGGGCCAGGGCAGAAGCCCACCCTGCAGCCAAAGTCTGGGCATGCTCTTCAGGGACGTAACGCAAAAAACTCGGAAGTATCACGTCTTCCCCCCTAGGAGCTGCCAACACAAAGGGTGGAGGCCAATCTGCCTCCGCTAACAGAATGTCATATGAGGAGGTTAAATTCTCCCAGAACACTGCCTTGATTGGACGTGGTATATCACCTTCAATTTGAAAAATAACGTCATAAAGTCTATTAGGGGGTGCCACCTGGGTGTCAACTATCTCTACTGTAATGAATGTATCAGTTGCTGTCGCCTCCAGACAGGGACGCAGAGCCTCCCGCACTATGGTAACCTCCGCCGCGCTGTCGAGCAGAGTCACTGCCCATGTCCAATCCAGGAGTCGCGTTCTCACCGTCTGAGGCATATCTCGCTGTTAAAGCTGCAACTTTTTTCTTCTGAAACGGGGGTCAAAAATGAAGTAGATCCTCTTGTTTTCCTTTGCCTTCAAGCTGTCGAGGCTGATCACGTCCCTTTGGCGCAGGCTGACTTTTGCCACGATCTTGGCGCTCCCCTCCACCGACTTGAGAGCCAGATGTGTCCTGTGAAGAACGAGAAGAACGCTGATCAGGGACTTGAAATCTATCAGGAGTCTTAATTTTTGCATGGTCGCGCAAGTCATAAGTACGCTTAGAAGACTCAGGTGTCAGCGAACCAGCACGCGAACCTTGCTTCTGCTGTTGCTGCCCCTGTTTTTTATTCTTCCAGTTCTTTTTAGAAAAGAACGGACGCCCATCTTTATCAGTCTGGGCCTTTTGTTGCGTTTGCGATTGAGTTTGCATTTGAGTAAAAGGCTTAACTTCCAGACTATTGCGGCCTATGGTTTTATATGCCTTTGCAATAATCTTCGGCAATTCGAGTGGTTTGTCTACATCAGGGACAGCCTCCAAGCGATTTGCCACTTTAAAGCTTACTGCATCGCCCTTGACATTTGCAAGGATCATATCCGCAACCACGTCGAACACCCCTACCAGTCTCATCCCCAACTCTACAGCCGCTTCGGCGCCGTGTTCATCTTGAGCACGCTTAATTACGGAAGGGAGTACGGTCATGGAAGGAGGGCCGAAACACTTTGAATGTACCGCTGCAAACACCTTACCCCAGGTGTTACAATCAGCTAACTCGGGAAGTAAGTCTTTAGGCAAACTAATAGTCAATATCCTATGTTTCTCCAAAGGAAATGTATTTGGAAAAACTGCCTCTAGTTGTCCAAATTTTTCAGCAAGCCATTAAGGTAACTCATCCTTATTCTGTGGATGCTTGCCCATCACTGAATTAACCGTAAGAGGACTGATGGTTACACCACCATGTCCGGCTGGTTGCACAGCAACGCCAGGTGGTCCCACCTGAAAATTGCGCGTGACATACTGTATAACAGCCCTATGTACGTGTATCAAAGACGTATGTAATACGCGAAGGTCTGCAACTGCAACAGTTAAATAATGTGGGTGTGGGGTATACCCAGCCAAAATGGGCCACGTGGCCCCATCTATCGATAAAGGGCCTAAGCGGACCGGCGATACTGGGTGAGGAAGGGTGCCATTAAACCAAATTTGGTGTTGCCAAACTGTAATTGGAACCTCAAGAGCCCTGTTGGACTTGGCCCGTTTTGGCCGGTTCACCCCTAAACTTTTTGCCTTGTATGTCAGTAGTTTTAAGTCTCTGGGCACTTTAGCACTGTGGGCCAGTGTAAAGTGCGTGCGCGCTGAGTGCGTGTGGTGAGATTGTCCTGCCCTCCCATAGGAATGCATGGGGGATATGTGTGTCCATGGTAATTCCTGGTGTGAGAGGAGTGCAGGGGCGAGTTTAGTATGTGCGAACTCGTGAGAATAAATGCTGCGCAATGGTGTGCGCAGATTTATTGTGACTAGTGGAGAAGTGCCACTTTTAGAAGTTGGCATTTATGTGTGCTCTGTGTCTGCCTGCCTGATGTGAATTGCATGTCTGGCTTTGTGAGTGACAGGGGCTGGGAGGTGTGTGTGGCTCCTGGAGGGGCAGGGTGAGTCAGCGCAGTGGTGAATAGAGAGATCTACATCTAGATGGGAGGGAGGAGTTGCACCTGGGGCCTGAATAGGGCTGTGCCTTCCCTCCACAATGCTGGCTCCACCCCCTGTGGTGCGTCTGATGTCCCTGGCCTGTCCTGAGAAAGGAGAGAGGAGCTGAGCAAAACAAAGTGCTCCAAAGCTCCCCCAAACCAGTTGCGTCTGGTTTTTCCCCAGCCCTGTGCTGTGACACAAAGGGAAAAGGGTGTATAAAAGAAGGGGCTGTGACCCCATGTCCTTGTTCAGTTCTCTGCTTGGGTGCTGTTCCTGACGCTGCCGGGGCGTGCTGCTGCTGGGGCCCAGGGGGGGCTGCCATTAGGGCTGCCTCCCTGGGCCCTGCATTGCCCCCTTTATCCCTAAGGACTCTTTGCAGTAATCTGCGCCCTGTGAGCGCTTTATCTTTATATTGCCAGGAGAGAGGAGCTGGCGTTGGCAGCACTGCGCTGCAGGAGGAGAACGAGGGAATCCCCAGCGTAGGGATTCCCCCGCAGTGTGCCCTGTTTGGCGGGTGCCCACCCCGCAGTGTGCACGCCGAGCGGGAACCCACCCCGCGTATACTTTTATTTTAATAGCGGGAGCCCACCCCGCTCTATATTTTATATTTAATTCAGAGGGAGCCTACCCCTCACTGCCGCCCAGAGAAGAAGGAACGGCCGCCGCGATCTCGCGGCAACCAGGAAGTCAGGCAGCCGAAGCCTGGAGCGGGGCGGGACTTCCGCTTGAGGGAAGGAAGTCCCGCTCGCCGCAGAGATCAGCCGGAGCCTCGCAGGCTCGATCCAAAAGTCCCGGGTCCCAGGAGGGGGCCCGGGTGAAGAACGGCAGATAGCAGTGCGGGGCTCCCATGATTGAGGAGAGAGCCCCGCGGTGGCAGCCGAAGTAAAGGGAAGTCCCGGGTCCCAGGAGGGGGCCCGGGTGAAGAGAGCAGAAGGAGCGGACGCAGCCTGAGGCGGATGGGGCTCAAGGCACATTGCCGGTGCCTGCCCCCGCTGCCCGAGAGAGAAGCCGCATGCTGCTGACTCCGCGGAAGGAGTCATGGAAACCAGAGCCCCGAGAGGAGTCCGGAGCATAGACCGGTGAGTGGGGGCTCTGGGTGAGACCGGCCAGGTGGGGATCAAAGGGCACACGTAGTGCCAGAGCCCGTGTTCTGTGGTGCCAGTGAAGGCACCGTGTTTGGCTGTACCGAGCGGCCCCGTCTGGCAGCGGGCCGCTCCAACTTGGGCCTGATGGTTTCAGAGGCAGCGTGCCTCCAACGATGGGCATATTTGTTTTCAATCCGTGGGGGTCCCGAGGGCACAGTGGTGCCGGGGCCCCTTTGCCTTATCCAAAGCTGCGCCGCACCAGCGCGGGCAGCTGCAACGAGGGGGCATCATTATTCCAGAGCCTAGATGGCTCCAGCGTTTGGGGGCATATTTGTTTTTAGAGAAAGCCCCAGAGCCTCTTTGTGTATTCACAGCTGCACCGCCGTAGCGGGCAGCTGCAACGATGGGGGCATAGATGTTTGGAGAGCCCCAGCGAGGCCCATAGGGCACAGTTGTGCCAGGGCCCATTATGGATTCACAGCTGCGCCGCACCCGCGCGGGCAGCTGCAACATTTTGGCCCAGTTTTGTTTATAGGGTCCCTGAGGGGGGCAGACGGGTACAGTGGTGCCCAGGCCTCTAATTGCTTCACAGCTGCCCAGCAAGTAGTGGGCAGCTGCTACGTTTAGGCTATCCTTTCTGTAGGGGCCTGTCTTTTGCGCTAGGAGTAAGATGCACTCCTTGGCCCCTGACTCTCCCAGCTGCCCAGCAAGTAGTGGGCAGCTGCTACGTTTAGGTTTGCGCAGTTGCGCACCCTTGACTTTCGCTGCGTTGGCAGCGCGCCCTGACTCTGTGGACATAGGGCATTTGAGCCCCTTTAGAGATGGCCAGTTGGCCAGGGGGACAGTTAGGTTTATAGGGTGCCAGGCCCTAATCTGATCTATGTGCTGATGTGATTTTGGGTGCTAGGAAATGTAATTCATGTAGTATGATTTACGCACCCTGTATTATGCCTCTAATGTACTGTCATGATTATAAGGTTTTGCATAAGGTGTTTATGCTTGTGATTTTATTATTACCTAATGCGTTTAGGTTGTGAGTTATTCTCTACTGTGCTTTACGCCCCTAATGTGAGTTATACTTAGGAGGTTAGGGTCTAATGGGTTTAGACTTATGAGAGGATTGCATAATGTATTTATGCTGGTGAGGTTGGCGCAGAATGTAATTCGCGCCTAATGTGATACTGTGCATAATGTAGTTTATGTTACAGGCTGATGCTAAGTACAGTGGTTACCAGTGATTACTGGTTGTACGTTTATGATGTGTTCTACATTTATTATAAGTGATACGTATACTAAGTTCGCTTTGTGCTGGTTCTGACAGTGGTCCAGTTGGCCCTGTCAGGTGTAAATAATCCCTTGTAAATATGACCTAGTGCCAGGTGGCACGATGTATATTATGTGAGTACTATTCTAATGTGTTTTATGATAATACAAAGGCTATTTTTATATATAACGTTGTGTGGAGTTCCTTTTGTGGTGTGCCTAGTATGTTGTTGCTGTGGGTGTGTTGCGCAAACGCTTTACACATGGCCTCCGGGATAAGCCTGACTGCTCGTGCCAAGCTACCAAGGGGGTGAGCAGGGGTTATCTTTGGCGTGTAACTCCCTTGCCTGGCTTTGGCGCAAGCCTTAGCCAACCAGAGATCCCATTTCTAACAAGCCCTATAAGCTGATGAGCGTGAGGAAGGGCCATGGCAGTGTAGTCGTGAAACAGACCATCCGTTCCATCCACCGCTGGAAAGGTGACCCATGAATAAAACACCTCAAAGTGGTAAGCAGGATTTGCTTCCACTACAAAGATAAGCTTGGCACCCGCATCAGGCACTCCATATGGAGCTAAATATGCCTTGAGTGCGGCGCGGCGCGGCTATGAGCCGGAATATCAATTGCCATCACGACAAATAAAGAAACACAACCTAAAGAGCAACAGCGCAATTCCGGGTAAAAGATAAAAACCTTTTTAAGACTTCAAGCTTGAAAGAACCTATAAAACATCACTATAGGAGGTTACACCGTCACAGCTGTCTCTGGAAACAGAAGTGAGGGGATTGTGGACAAGAACAAGCACTACTCAAGCGTCTTGCAGATAAGAACCAGACCAAACGTTGGGCGCCATGTTGAAGGGATTCTGCACCTACACAGAACTATGCACAGGAAAACAGGACCTCAGTGATCAGGGGTGTACCAACCTACCACATTAGTACCTAAAATCCCAAACCGACTAGCTATAGTGTCTCATTCGTTCTCCTCCAAAGATCACAGAACTACAAATGATTAGACAACCCAGAACACAACACTCCCGACTCTCTCAGGAATCGCGGGAGCAAGACGTACTCTTTCGCTCACTCACTCATACTTGTCCACAATAAGAATTGTCAGAGTCACTAAAATAGTTCAAAATTTTTATTTTAATTATCGTGCTCTACAATACAGTATACGAGCCACTACCAGCAGCAAAATGCATAAACTCAGCACAGTTAGCATTGTTACAATTCCATAGAATACAAAGGGAGTAGTCATTATATAAAGACTGTGGAATAAGGGCACTCAGGCCTAACCACCCTCCCCTTGGTAAGAAGAAGTTTATTTTATATAAGGGAAGATCTCTGGGCTTTGACAGCAGACCCCATACCTTAAAGCCTGGATGTAAGGTTTACATCATAGGAACAGCGGAGCTCTTCTCCATGGAACGGCTTTCTCCAAGTGTGTTAAAACAACATGCAACATTGTGATATCAAAGCACAAGTCTTCAGTACTGCAGCTGTGTGTAGCATGTTATGTCTAGGTGCTAGGGACTGACCAGAACAGAATAACAAGGGGCGTTGTTTATCGACCTTGCACATCGTGTTCAGACTAAACTCCAGGAAAGGCAGAGAACGCGAAAAGTAACCCGTTCCCCTGTGAAGGGCACAAACAAAGTCTTGCAAAAACAAAGTCATGTAGTAGTGTGCGCAAAAGCAGCATCATGGCAGCGAAGCTCATGCCAACTTAGCAATGTCGATAATGTGCCTAAAAACCATATAACAATAGGAGGATGATCTGCAAATTAGCATTCCAAGGCAGGGAGCTACAAAGAGCCCACCACCTTTGGAATGTGAATCTGGCTTCCCTCAGAAGTGATGCCACCCCCCCCGACCAGGGCCAATTCGAATAATTAGTAGTCAGAGAGGCATGTTCACCCTCAGGCTAATTGCACCCGTAAGGTGGGCTACCTGATGTGGACACAAAATGTAAAAGTCTGCCATCTTTGTGATGGCTGAATTAGGAAATCAGGGACAGGGTTATGCCCACTTCCCACAGGAAATGGTCATATGGGAGGACGTAGTAACCCCAGGGGTAAGTAGCCTATTGGCTCCTACCCTACACTCCCTTAACATGCCTAAATCTAGTATTTAGGGGAGACCCTGGCACCAGGAAATCAGATCCTGCTGATCTGAAAGAATAAGACAGACCCTGAATAGTCGCAAAAGCATGAACAGAAGACTAGCAAATGACTTGACGCCAACCCTGCCGGCCTGTCTGCTGTCCTCTACAAATGCACCAAATATGACTCATCCTGCAGCTGCCAGTGCCTCCAAAAGCCTGGGAGACTGCCAGCCTTCCCCCAAGACCCAGGAACTCACGTGAAGTAGAGGAGCTGCTCCCCTGTATCCTGCACCCCAGAAGAGCTGTGAAGACTCCAGACCGCCAAAAATCCGACACTGGAAAGCACCCCTGCACCAGTGCCCCTAGCCCGAGTTGAAGTGGGCTAATGGTGCCAACATGGTCTCCATACTCTCCAGATCCAAAGCCCATCTTCGGTTTGCCAACTGTGGACTTCCCAACGCTGCCTACAGCCGCTTTGTGCAGGCCCCCTCTACTGCGAGTGTCTCTGGTGATAAAAACCAGATGCCTCAGGACACCACTTCACCGGGCTGCCCCGGTATGAGGAGAAGAGGACCAAAGGTGTCCCCACGACCCCGAGCATCGTGAGACTGAGCCCCCTTGATGGTTTAGCTGGACTGGTCCCCCAGTTCCAGCTTGCAGCCTCTTTTTCACTGGCCCGATCCCCATTGACTTCAGCGGGGCACCCAACGCTGTATTGCACCTCTGCACCTGGCCGCCCCAGTGCTGCCAGAGGTAGCCTGTTGGTGCTGCCTTGGACTCTGCTCCATACTCACCTTAAGTCCGGAAGATTGGTCCTGTAAGTCGCTGTAAAGTACCTGTATGAATATATGCCTTTCGTCCATAGGATAACATTACTGCTTCAGAAATTGCACTGTCGACTTTTGAAAATGGAAATATTTCTAACTTTGAAACATACTTACCTGATTTTGATGATCTTGGTGCCTAAATTTATATATAGATACGTGTTATTTTTATAAATTGGTATGGATATCCTTATTGAGTCATGCGCATCATTTATTGGCTGTGTGTATACAACAAATGTCTGACACTCCTCTCTGATAAGCCCAAGCCTGCTCAACCACACTACCCCTTAAGAGAGGACCGTACCCTATCCACTTATAAGGGATACCTGGACTCTTTGCACAGTATACCTCTTTTCGGTATACTATGTAAAGAGCCAGCTTCCTACAGTAATGACATGGATTGAGTTGGTCAACCTAACCCAATAACAAGTCTTCGCCTAATTTCCACATCTAAATGCCTACATGTGCATTGCCTCATTACGCATTTAGAGAAAAGCACGTTCAAGAAATGATCCATGAGACAGCCCAATAGCCGTTTATTTTCCTCTGTAAAATTGCCTCTGTAAAAAGCGCTTTATGTAAAAACATCTCCCAAATCCACGTGGGACATGGTGTGTGAAATAAGGAAAGTAAAGATCTATACAGATGTTCTTAAGTGTGCAAAGACGAGAAATCAGCATTCACTTGGCTTGGCTCAGAGATTCTGTACCTTAGCGAAATATTACTATAGAAAAAAAATGTCAAGACATGGGACCATTTTCAGGGTGGGCACTTTCCTACTTCAGTATGTACAGAATATACACTGACATAATCCACAAAAATATGGACTTCCTGGAATTGACCCTCAGCCAGCTTTATTCCTTGCAAACTAAAGTATCTTTGGACAGTGGGCAAGATTCCCTCATTTACTGTGGAAACGGCTAATAGCCCATTGACTCGGGTGATTGCCTTTTAAATAGGTTCAACGGAGGTTATGCTGCCGTACCAGTAAGTTTCTCTTTACTACCCATGCGAATATACTGCTCCAAAAGGTTAGGTGGTTTTAAATAAGAGAACTGGGCTAACCTTGCCTTTTGTTACTCACACCACTGATAACACATTGATTTCTTCCTAATGAGCTAAGGGGGCTTAAATTGAACACATTAGAATTAAGCTGATAATCCTGAATGCCAAATGGTAAAATATAATAAATATAATAAATGCTGACATGTATAAACCTCTTAGCAGCAGTCTCATTCACGCGCTCCGTAGCCTATGCATTTTAATATACATCCCACTAGTACAGACAGCCTGCTACTGACGATGACGGGGCCAGCCTTTCCTGTACGGATTCATTGCCAGGTGTAGAAGCGTTGAAAATGTTTCCCCACTCATGCGAAGATGACGGCCGGGAGCCCCTGCCGCGCGGACGCGCTTCTCAATAAATCAGAGATCGGCTGCCCAGCAGACTACTTACAGTAAGTGGTTTTCGGATGAAAATGTGTATTTCACTCCATTTAAACAAGGACAGACAGCCTTCAGATGAAAGACGTTGAGTAAATGAACCATGTCTGGCCCTGCTGCAGGGCAGGATCCTCACCATTAGTTCCAACTCACAAGCGAGTGTTTGCTTAACATGGAGGCTTTCAAAGGTTACCTCGAGGTGAGCCAGCAATACACGAAGAGAAATGTACGGAAATGTGTCAATAACTGCAAAATTCGCAACGCAGAGTAAATTCCCCAAAAATATAATTTTGACCCAGTGCTCGTTTACCAAAAAATATGCCAGCGGTCAAGGTAAACGTTTGAAGTATTTCTAGATCAGCCTGGCATTTTCTTAGAGGAGCTCACCTTTTAAACCCTCTAGCCTGTGATTATTTCAGTAATATCACCCCTTATTTAAACTTTTTTTCATGGTACAAATTTCCGCTTTTTGGAAGAATAAACAACGACTCAAAATCAAGATTTCTGGAATCTGTACGTGAGGACACAAGATGAGCATTTCTTTGCAATATCTGCTATTTAAACTAAAAACAAGTAACACACAGCAACTTTCATAACACTCACGTGTATGGGTGTGTTCCTTGCCAGCGAATCCTCAAGAATGCTGAAATAAAAAATACAGTCATATTTACTCAGTATTTTATTGTTTAAATTGTACATCAAATGATGAGTTTTTCACAACATGCAACTAAGGCACATTTGTCGAACCAAATACACTTATAAGATTAAGGGGCATATTAACAAGGCGGCGATAAACAATTATCGCCGCTTTTGCGGCCGTTTTCGGCCGAAAAGCGGCGATAATTATATCGCCTTATCAGCAAAGACACGCTATCGCGTGTTTTGCTGATTTTGCTCCCGTTTCCAGCACGCCTGACTTCGCATCGATAATGAGATGCAAAGTAGGCGTGTCTGTGGAAACAACATGGGTAAATATCGCGAAGGCAGCTTCGCGATATTTACAATGCGGGGAAGCGATTATTTTAATCGCGTTAAGTATGCCTTAACGCAGGAATTTAACGTCTGTTAAATTCCTGACTAAGGCATACTTAACATGGGGGGTGGATTCTGTGGCTAAGACCACAGGCCCTATCATCTAGGATATCGCCGTTTTCCATGGGAAAACGGCGATATCCACGCTATCTCTGACATTTTTATCGCCACGGCGATGCGCGTTGTTAATAACGCGCTAACCGGGCGATAAATTCCAGAGATAGCCGGCGATAAATATGCAAGCGCTAAGCGCGCTTTGCGATATTTATCGCCGGCCCTTGATAATATGCCCCTAAGTGAGGGAGCAGAGACAGTGTTAGCGAGACAAAGGGGGATATTCTCAAGGAAGTGGAGGAGAGAGTCGTTAGCCTTGTTGGCTTAACGCCTCTCTCCTCCACTTCGGAAAAGCAAGGCTGAACCATATTCACAAGGAAATGGTGCAGCCTTGCTTTTCCCCCTGCGATGGCGCTAAGTTTTACAACTTAGCGCCAACGCAGGCACCCTTGCACCAGAGTGCAAGGGTGTCTGCAAGCAGGGAGGTTTGTTTATGTACAGGAAGGTGTCCCTTCCTGCACATAAACAAACCTAAAATGCCAGCTTGTAACTTACATGTGTGCTGCTTCATGCAGCACACATGTAAGTTACAAAACGGCATTTTAAAAATGGTTTGTTAATGTACAGGAAGGGACACCTTCCTGTACATGAACAAACCATGGCATTTTGCTTTTTCCATGTGTGCTGCACAAGGCAGCACACATGGAAAAGCAAAACGAGGAGAAATTAGGCATTTCTCCTCGTTTCGCTATCTTAAGACCAGGATTTTCCTGGTCTTAACTTTGGCGCTACCTCCTATTCACGCTGCCCTTGTGAATAAGGCGAAGCCCCTATCGCCACAACAACGTCACTGAAAGTGACGTTGTTGTGGCGATAGGGGCTTGTGAATATGCCCCAGAGTGTTAATTTATCGGCATAAGGCAAAGCTTTCAACTTATTGGTCCCTATTTACAAAGCAATGTATGTTCACAAATCTGATAGCTGGTTTTAGGATGGCCGGAAATCACAAAACGATGGATGCAAATCGGTGGAGAGGAATAACAAAAAGTAACCATGCAGTTGTGAAACCTTTTACTCCAACGTATTTTTAATGTTTGGTCAAGCACTATTATGTAGGATTAGAATCTAAAAACAACAGTTGATGGACAGAATGCAGAACAATGTCATACATTCAACCCAGTACAGAGATCTGGGCCTAAATCCATCGTTTTTTGGCTCACCATGCCATTCCAGTTTGAACCCAGCCATATGCAAATCAGTCTTGACCCTGTGCCTCATGGGAACAGTCCAGCCCGAACTGCCAAGCCAGGTCCTCCCTGGACTGGAAACAAGCATCCTAGGACCGGTTTCGGGGTTTCACCCCTCTTCAGCCAGGATAGCTTGATTCCAGTGGCATGGAGAGCACGGGACCCACGTCTGGGCATACCCGTCCCACTCGGGGTGACAAATGCAAAAACAACAGTTGATGGACAGAATGCAGAACAATGTCATACATTCACCCCAGTACAGAGATCTGGGCCTAAATCCATCGTTTTTTTGCTCACCATGCCATTCCAGTTTGTACCCAGCCATATGCAAATCAGTCTTGACCCTGTGTCTCATGGGAACAGTCCAGCCCGAACTGCCAAGCCAGGTCCTCCCTGGACTGGAAACAAGCATCCTAGGACCGGTTTCGGGGTTTCACCCCTCTTCAGCCAGGATAGCTTGATTCCAGTGGCATGGAGAGCACGGGACCCACGTCTGGGCATACCCGTCCCACTCGGGGTGACAAATGCAAAAACAACAGTTGATGGACAGAATGCAGAACAATGTCATACATTCACCCCAGTACAGAGATCTGGTCCAGGGAAGACATGGCTTGGCAGTTCGGGCTGGACTGTTCCCATGAGGCACAGGGTCAGACTGATTTGCATATGGCCATGTCTGAACTGGGGTGGCGGAGTGAGCTAAAGAATGATGATGGATTAAACCCAGATCAGTTGACTGGGGGTGAGTGCTTGCAATGTTCAACACTCCGTCCATCATCCCCTTTGGTTTTGGATTAGAATCTAAGCAAGGATTGGGGAGTGGGCATTTCAAAACTTGGTTATCTTTAAGAGTGCGAATGGAATGCTAAAAACAAGTTGTGAGTCTGTGGACATTCACAAAGTTCTCTCCTACACTTTGCCACCCTGAAAATGGTCAGATGTTTATCCCAATCAACGGCCGGAGTAAATCCCTTGCCAGGGTGTGGAGTGGACCTCCCCCAAACGTTTTCACGGTGTATAATAAGGGGTTTCTCCATGTGGTAAAATATTTTCCCTGTACAGGAAAACAAAAGCAAAGTAAAATTCTTCCCATTTTATAGATGCAGTTACTTTCCACAATGCGGTCTTATATAGCACACAGCTTCTCCCAGAGTGTCCAGGCGCTTTAGCATCAGATGTAGAACAGAGGCAAACACTTGAGTCAATGACCCTCCTACCCTAACTCCTGAATAAGTGTGTGTTTTAATGATTTCTTGAAGCAACTTTCTCCTGTTATTGCTCTCAGCTGTGTTGGCAGCTAGTTCACAGACCTGCATCCAATACCGTAAAGGAAGCGCTCCATCTACTTGTTTGTTGTAGTGGGGTACTGTTCGCAGCCCGGCCTGACTAGAGCGCAACATTCTTTCGGGTCTGTAGGCATTAATCCATTCATTAAGGTAAGACGGGCCCCTACTGTAGAGTGCTTGATGAGTCAAGGGTAATGCCTTGAATAATATTCGCTTATGCATTGGTAGCCAATGCAGCTTCTCACAAAAAAGTGATACAGGTGAATGTCTAGGGAGCTTATACAGTAAATGAACCACCATGTTTGGCACCACCTGTAGTCGTTGAGTTAAAAATTCTGGGATACCCAGATAAAGGATATTGGCATAATGCAGCCAGGATAGTATTGGTGCTCTCACCACTATCTCCTGTGCCTCCCATGGGATCAGATGCAAGAATTTTCACAGCATATGCAGAACCCACACACAGGATTTCACCACAGCGGAGACTTGGGCCTTAAAAGATAGCTTATTGTCGAACAATACACCCAGATTCCTTGCCACCTCCGTGGGAGGAGGTGGAGGCGAAACGTTATTAGACCAGGCCCGAACAACAAGGAGATGGATTTGGCCCAAACAAGAAGGCCTTGGTCTTATCTGGGATGGATTGGAGTTTATTCTTTCTGAGCCAATCTAGAAGTGTCTTTTAGGTAGTGAGCGAATGTTTCTTTGGCAGTGGCAGAATCTCCTTCATAATAATAATAGCTGTGAATTGTTCGCGTAGAAAATAATCCTAATACCAAACGATTCCACCAGAAACGCCAGGGGGGCAAGGTAAATGTTAAAAACGGTGGGACTTAGGCAGATCCCTGAGGAACCCCCCATTTCAGCAGTTTACCTTTTGAGGAGAATGGTTTCAACCAAACAACCTGCTCTCTATCCTCCAGGAATGAGCCCAACCAACTGAGGGCAGCGTCTGCCACACCCAGGTATTCCAGCCCTTTTAACAAGATACTGTGGTCCACACTATCAAATGCTGCAGAACGATCTAGCAGCACTAAGGCCACTTGAAGGCCAGCATCCAGACTCAGTTTAATTGTTTCCGTGATTTCTAGTATCGCT
The DNA here is from genome assembly GCA_963921515.1 of Calotriton arnoldi. Lineage (NCBI taxonomy): Eukaryota > Metazoa > Chordata > Amphibia > Caudata > Salamandridae > Calotriton > Calotriton arnoldi. Next base: position 1,003,310 of record CAWUFW010000108.1, on the reverse strand, counting down.
GACTACGTACTATGACGAGAGCGGAAGCCAGACTGGGATCGGTGTAGTAAGTTGTTACTGTTAAGGAAAGTGTTAAGTTGGTTGTTTACCCACTTTTCCAAGATATTTGTAGCCGCAGGCAGTAGTGAAACTGGGCAGAAATTGTACGAAATATCTGGGTCTGCATTGGCCTTTTTTAGGAGAGGGACAACATTAGCTCTTTCCCAGACCTTGGGAATAGTCCCGGTTTGAAGTGAGGCTGAAAACAACTCCTGATATGTTGGTGCAACACAGTCGGTGACCGCCGCCAAAATATGTGGGGGAAATGGATCTGAAGGCGATCCAGATTTACACCTCGATAGCTGTATCTTCAGGACTTCAACCTAAGGAGGTATGAACATTGTCAGCTTAGTATCCGCTGACAGCTCCTCAAACTCATTGGGGGATATTCTCAAGAACGGGCGATAATTATCGCCAACTTAGGTTAACGAAATTTTACATAACGCCGTCTATCGCGGGAAAATAACGCCGTGTTTACGGCGTATTCTCAACACGCCGACAACAGGCGATAGTTTCCCAATAACGCGTCAAATGTCCGCATTAAAATTACCGGGACGCCGATAAAAAAGGAAACCCGAACGTGAAAAAAGTGGCGATGGGCCCAACAGCGATAAAAACATCAGCGATAAGCAGCGCCAGGCTTGCTATTCCCATGTCAGGCGGGAAAAATCACCTTAAAAGCTGCAAAAAATCAAAAAAACAAAAGCAAAACCCAAACAACTGAGAAGCACCATGGAGGAAGCTGGAGCAACTACAGAGGCCAACCAGAACCCCACAAACCCCCGGAGGACCAGCCAGGGACCTCGGGGAACGAGAAGGGCAAGGAGAAGAAGAAGAGGAACCCGCGATTCAGTCCGCAGGAAAACAAGATCCTGATTACGGAGGTGATAGAACACCACCAACAACTGTTCACCACCTCCACTGTGTCATTGGCAACTAAAAATGCAATATGGCAGTCCATCTTGGCCAAGGTGAATGCAGTCGGAGTGAAGAGAAGGGAAGTGGACGACTGCAAGAAGCCCTGGAATGATGTGAAGCGCAAAACCAAGCTGAAACTCGCTAACAACCGGAAAGCCGCAATGCAGACTGGAGGTGGGAGTCCAGCGTCACAGCAGAAGCTGGATGAGATGGAGGAAATGGTGTCCACAGTCATCAGTGGGGAGACGGTGGCAGGAGTTGGGGGACCGGACACTGCTCAACATGACCTGACCCAACAGCAACAGGGTGAGTAACAACCAGGGACTGGGGGGACGGGGTGGAGATGGGCACAATGGCACACATGCACAATTAAGTATAGCACAGTGCACACCCACAATGACTCTGGATCATGTCCCTGATCTCCTTGGCATACTGCAGCACACATAGAAACAGCAAGTAGGCCCCAGTCAACAATGTGCACAGAGGGGGCCCTGCCCACACATCACTAATCTCACAACAAACCCATGCACATGTGCTGAACCCAGCAAAGCTGCGGGTCCGTGAGCCACACTGACAATGCAAGTGACACTGCATGATGATTAGCATGGCTGCAGTCCAATTATCATGACATGGTGCACGCCACAACACTGAGGTGGCTGAGTGTGGACCACATCCGTAAAGGAGCAGGTCACACTCTGACACATCCACGTGCACAAACAACCCCTGCCCAAGAGTCCCAACTCCCACCAAGAGCCCAATTTACCCAAGTCTGCAACATCTCAGCACTGTATAAGCACAGAAGTGAAAGGCACACCGCCTGAAAGGGATAAGGGCCAGCAAAATCAGAGCTGCAGGGGCAACTCTCCCACAATGCAGCACACACACATAAGAATCAGAGCACATCAACATTGACAACAATGTGGTACAAACTGCAACACTTTCACAACAGAACAGAGGACACAACTGCTGCCGCTTGTGTGTAGAAACTGGCCAATCACATTTGGCATAGCAGAAAACGTCGAGATGATAATGTACAAGTACAACCCCACATCCCTGATGGTGTAGAAATGTCCACTGTCCCGCATCAAATAGGCATCTCCTCCCAAACAGTCACAATGTACATTGTCATGCAATCTGTTTTTAAACTTGTCCAATGCGTGAACATACATGGAACACACTGTTAAACTGCATCTCCCCTTTACATTGCAGAGCGAGAATCAACACCTCCTGCAGAGCAGACCGTACAACTTTTCACTGATGATGAAGAGGACCTCCACACCATCGACACCGATGCCCTCCAACAGCTCATGGACACCCTCAGTACCCCTCCCCCAGGAGCAGGGCAGCCCAGCTGCATCGAGGAGACCCCACCCCCTGCACAGACCACGCAGCAGGAAGCACCCACCACCACAGCTGTCTCCCAGGACCCCCACGACCAACACATGGTATTCCAACGCCATGTGTTAGAGGGCCAGAAGGAGATGGCTGATCAGGTGCGGGTGGGGTTCGACCTCATGGCAGCCAAACTAGTTGTCATACGTGGGTGTCTAAGTCCCATCAGGGACCACTTACAGTCCCTAACGGACACCCACAGTCCGCTCCATGCTCTCCAACAAGCCATGGCTGACATCGCTGGAGTCATGACTCTGAGACAAGAACAACTGTCTAGTCGGAGTGGCTCCAGTGATGTCAGCCGGGAGTTGGGACACATGCGGAGGATCATGGAGAAAATGGAGCAGATGCAGGTGGAAAGAATGGCTGCCACGGCTGCACACCAGCGAGATGTAGCTGGGATCTTCCATGCCCTGCAGATCCTCATCATGGCATTGCTGCCACAAGGCCTGGCGCAGATGAATGCTGCTGCTACTACTCCATCCACATCTCCGCCCCCTGGTGTGTCAGTGCCTCACAGTGCGGCAGACAATCCACCTCCGGCCCCTGATGTGTCAGTGTCACACAGTGCTGCAGACAAAACACCACCACCCACATGTGAGGCACATCACACATCAGAGGACGATGATGTGGATGATTCTGCCTTTGTGGTAAGAAGGAAGCGGTAGCATACATCTCCACCATATGGCCTGTTTCAGCTTGGTTCTGCCTTCTGCATCATGCCCTGGAATAACACCTTCCACTGTCCCCCGATACACTCTGCGACATTCACCTTGGCCCTCGACATGGACTGCCATATTTGGTTTGGTTACCAATGATACAGCAATACAGACTGTGGACTGAACTCTTTCTCTTCCGATGAACTTGTCAATCCCTAAAGGACTCCGGCTGGCCCTCCCCTGGGCAACAATGTAAAGCGGGGTTTGCATGGCCATGTACTGGTCCAGCCTCAACACTCCACAGAATGTGATTAAAACATTCTAATTCACACAGATGTGTCATGTCTATGATAAAGCAAGTATGAAAGTATGGATGAATGTAGGGGCAGTGATTCCAAAAAAAGGTGCTTCCTGGGAACTGATATCAATGCGCATGTTTGACCGTGACCCAGATAGGCAGTGAGATGACTGGGAATGTGTGAACTAGCTGGGGCCTCATTGCTCCTAAACAACAATCTCGCAATTTTCCCAACTTAGCCCCACGTCAATGTAGGAAATAGGGCTGTGTGTAAAAAAGTCAAAGTCAAAGTTATGTGGATGCCACAGCTCGGAGCATTGATTTATTTGAGTGTGCAGCGGTTGGACTCCTGGGATGTTCTGTGCGTAATTGTGAAGGTCATTCCATGCAAGAGAACTGCGAGCAAGGACTTCTGTGTGTGGGGTGTGTATACGTTGGTCTTTGGTTAGCGCTGTGCGTAGTGTGTGAGTCATCATTAGCTGCTATGGTATCTCTCAGGGGGTGCCGGACGCATGCAATTCCAAGATCGGAGGTGCAGATGTGCTACCGCCTTCTAGTTCAGACAAAGGAGCTTTCATCCCTAATGTGAGTTTGTCATCTGCTTGCATTCTGGAAATGTGATGTGGATTTTGGGGGGGATGTCACTGCTTCGCCTTCCAGCACGGTTGAACCCTTACCAGCCATGTATGTGCCCTCACAGTCAATGTTGCATGCTCTGATGTAGCAGTGGTGTTTTGCTGCAGTCTGACAGTGATGGGTACAGGTAGCTGTGAGGAGGCGCGTGACTTCTCACCTTGCACCTATTAGCTGACACTGTTCACTACTATTGATCGATGACGTCCGTGTACACATGTGATCTGTACATGGCACATATGTCCAGGGGACACCTTGGTGTGTCCCACACAAGGTATTCCTGCTGGCTTTTTGGCTGGTGTGCATCTCCCATGTTGCTGATGTGTTCACTGTGCCCCCATCCCCCTTACGTCCATGTTGCTCATGTTGTGGGACTTGAGTCACAGGGTGCATCTCTGCATCAGGGTGGTTCATATTTGATCCCGAATGACACCCGCAATTTCATACCCGCAATTTCATATTTGACCCCAAATGACACCCGCAATTTCATATTTGACCCCAAAAGACACCCGAAATGTCATATTTGACCCCAAATGACACCCTGTTGTCTTTTTATGAACACCTTCATGTCATGTTTTTGTACACATGTGATACGCTGATGAGTGGGATTACGTACTACATTTGACACCCTGAAATGGCATTTCAAATCCGTGACACCCTAAACAGCCTCTCTGTACAGAGGTGACATACCCACCATCTATTTGCTATTTGTGAGATTGTTAGCACTTAATGTTGCACTTACACTTGTCAGAGTGATGTGCTAATGCAGAGGACTGACATGCACACAAGGAATGTGTGTTGCAATTAATTTATTTGCACATGCTGTTCATGTGGTCATTTTGTACTGTTCCATGATTGCTAAGGACAGTCACAATGTGACATGCTCATGCTAAGAAATTGTTAATGATTGTGTTCCTTCGGGCTATTCCTGCTGCAGCTTCAGTGGGGTGTGGTCCACCTGCCTCATCTTCCTCATCATCGTCCGGTGCATCTGGCACTTGGATCCATGGGGCATTGGTGCGTACACATATGTTGTGCAATTCACAACATGCAATGATCATCTTGCACACTATTTCTGGGCTGTACAGGAGTCTTCCACCTGTGATGTCCAGGCACCTGAAACTTGGCTTTAACACGCCAAATGTGCGCTCAACAATTCCCCTGGTGCGTTTGTGGGCCACATTGTACTGCCTCTGGGCCGGGGTGTTCGGGGCTCGGAGGGGTGTCATCATCCACGGGCACAGTGCATATCCTTGATCACCTGTGAGAGGTAAGTGAGATTAGTGTAAATTGGTGGTTCTGCATGCTGTGTTGGCAGACTTACAAGTTTTGTGGTGTGTGATTTGTGTGACTTTGGGATTCATGTTTGCCATGTATTGCTTCTGGCAAATGTGCGTGAACAATGTGTATTACGTAGCCTCACAGCTGCTCCTCCCTCCCCCCGAGCCTATTTACTTGTGTGCGCTGCGCGGTTGCATCACTTGCACTCCTACGGCACAACATTGTCATGCCTGTCTGCGCATGTCCGCAAGCCTGACAACACTGTAATGTTGGCCGTTGAAGGTGGGCGGCCACATGTGTGTAGGCCTATGGTAAGGATAGGGAGGACACAGATGTGGAGTACAGGCCTGGCTGAACTCGCGCTGCGATTGAGGCTAGGCCTTTGGCTTATGCTGAGGCAATGAAGATACACACACAACAGTTGGCATGTATGAGCCAAGACCCCGAGCGGTCTTGCGCTCCTTTATTTATCCATTCGGGAAAGCCCGCCCTCCGGGTGCATGCTACATTGCAAGATTGTCGATTAAGGGCCGGGTGGCGCCGACACTACAACAGAGACACGCGCCATAGTTACTTTTGTGGCCAGCCCGGAACTGAACCACGCCCAGAGCCCAGAACTGAACCACGCCCAGAGCCCCGGGCCATTTCTTCACACTCCTCTCACGCCTACGCGTGGGCTTCCGCCGCGGCGCTGGGTTGTCGTGCGCTTCGGAGTACGTCTCCAGACGTTCCACCCAGGCTTTCCAGCGGCATGCCTGGGATGGGGGTGGCCCCGTAACTGTGAAGGGCTCCAGTGCTGTTACCGAGGACATGCTGTTGGCTGCTGTAGGCGGACTTGTGGGGTAGCCCCACGGGACGATGACTTGTGGTGCACAGAGGTAGTGGCACCTGAGGCACTGCATCCGGCACGGGCCTACCGCCACGTGGCGATGACTTGCGGTGCACTGAGGTAGGCCCACCTGAAGAGCTGAGCGGGTGTGCAGCCTGCGATGATGCAGTAGGCCTGGAGGTCCGGACTGGAATGGATTTGTCTGAGACCTGCTGGACCGCAGTGTAGGCCGGAGGGAGCAGTCAGCACACACAGAACTCCGCGGTGCCGCAGGGTGCGCTGGAGGCCTGTTGCGCGGAAGCCAGCGATCGGCTGAGGAGGCTGCCAAGCTCGCGGGCCTCTGGCTTGAAGATTGCACCGGCACATGATGGGCCCTCTTAGAGACACGGCGGTGGTGGCAGGTGAGCAGTGAGGCCTGGGTGCGCAGGGGCGGGCAATCACCGCTGGGTGCCGGGCGGGTCTGGGGACCAGCGGGCTGGGGTGCAGCAGGCGCACAGGATTGAGCAGGCACCACCGGTCACGGCGGCGGCCTCGTGGCAGGGTGAGGGGCGCCGCCCTGGCAGACATGCCCCTGCAGGCGATGACGAGATGTGCGCTGGGTGGCGTGTGACGTAGCCACCTCGTCGCTGGTGTAAATTTGGCCGTTGAAGGTGGTCGGCCACGTGCGTGTAGGCCTATGGTCAGGATATGGCGGACACAGAGACACACGCAGTAGTTACTATGGAGGCCATCCCGGAAGTGAACCACGCCCAGAGCCCCGGGCTATTTACTCACACTCCTATGCTGGACTGGCGTACGCCGGCCCAGCCCACTACGCTTACGCTTACAGGGGGGGCAACATAGCTACATGTCCAAGGTCTTCCCCACTGCCTGAGGTAACATGGTTGCGTCCACTGTCCACAACACTACAAACACCAGCAGTATATGTCCACATGGACATGTCTGTGCTCTGCATACTCAAGACTGTCCAGCACATCACCACCACACTTGGCATTGTGCACATTCTTATTCATGGGTCCATTGCCTCCTTCGCACATTCTTGGTTCCCACCTCTCTCCACATTCTGCAATTGTGTGGCAGAGGGGCTATGCCTTTGTGGATGGTTTGTCTACATGTCTGGCCCTTGTTACCACAGTTACTTGTGTTGTCGTGTCTGGTAGGTGGGCATGTTGGTTGGCATGTTGTATGTGATTTTGTTACATGTGCATTCCCACAGTTGTGAGTTGTATGATTGTGGAGTTGAGGTGTGTGGTGTGTTCCGTTGGTACTTACCAACGAGCAGCGCATTTCCATAGGAGCCATCCTGAAAGCGCTGGTTAATGATGGATTGTCGGAAGATGTAGGAATCATGCACACTGCCTGGGAAGTTGGCGACGACATTGGTGAACAGTCCCCGGTGGTCCACTATTGCCTGCACATTGATGGAATGCGTGTGCTTTCTGTTGCGGTAATTGTGTGCAGTGTCGGCAGGGGGCACAAGTAGGACATGTGTGCAGTCAATTGCCCCCAACACGTGCGGGAAGCCAGCTATGGCGTAGAAGCCTTGCTTGGTCTCCAGCTGGTCCTGCGCAGTGTGGGGGAAGTGAAGGTGCTGGGGTATCAAGCTGATGATGGCATCCAAGACAGGTGTGAGGTTGATAGGGCTGGCTGTGAGACTCCTCCGACTCTGGCAGTTGTTGGTTTGAAGGTACCAGAGGCCAACAAGTGCAGCACAGCCAGCAGCTTTGTCTGCGGAGGGATGTTGGTTGTCCGCTGTGTTGGTACCGTCAGCCTGTGGGCAATGTGGGTCAGGATGCGGAGGATGGTTGTCCTTTTGAGCCTGTAGTGGGCAATGACATCCTCTGGGGTTTAGTCTCTGAGGCTGGTGTGTTTTCGGAAGGTCCGCTGTCTTGTTCTGCGCTGCCTCGGTGGCAGTCCGGGGGGTGGTCCTGGGGGTGGGAGTGGTCCTGGGGGTGGTGGCGGTGGGTGTTGTGGCCCTCTTGGGTCTCCAAGCTGCATGATTAGTAGCTCTATGGCATCTGTTGGTCTTCAGATGTGGCTCTGGGCTGGGCTCCCTTTATACTGCAGGTTTTCGTCCTACTTAAGACCAGAAAAAAGCAGGTCTTAAGTCCCTGCTGCTAACGTGCCTTATCGCCTGTTTTTGGACCGCATCGCCGATCTGGCTGGTCGTTGAGAATATCGCGAAGTGGTGTTATCGTGAGTTTTTGCACGGGAACGCCTACTCTGCATATGATTAGCGTTAGTTGTCGCTGTCAGCCATGGCGATGTTTTTAGCGGCAGCTATCGCAGGTAAACTGACGATGTCGGCTGTTAGCGCAGGCTTGTGAATAGGGCGATAAGTCTATCGCCACTTTCGTGGCGGAAAAGTGCCGCTAATTCGGCGATGAGTCCTTGAGAGTATGCCCCATTGTGTTCTGTGGCAAAGGACGGGGGAGTTGAAACTCCCCATATTGGCCTAGACTTTAAAAATGTTGCTGTGTCGAAAGAGTGGCGTGCTAAATTACTTTTCCTGTGGTACTCAATGAGGGCCTTTTTGTAGCAGATTTTAACCGCTTCTGAGTAATGATGATGCCACACTCTCTCGTGCTTTTTACAGGCTGATCTCTCCAGTGCCAGCTCCTGAGTACACCATCCGGCAGAGTCGGATTTTTGCCACTTCCTAGTAGCCCTCATAGGTACTATTGAGTCGGTCGCTTTCAGGAGCCAATCTGAAGTAATTCTATCACAGTCATTTATGTTGCCCAAAAGCAAGGGTCTAGACACGTCAAGGTTTTTTAAAGATCAGCAAGTGAGACCTTAATGCATGATCTTAGTCCCTGATCGAGAATAGAAGTACTTCTAGCCACTGCGCCTGTATATGGCCAGGAGAAGGGGAGCAGGAAATGGCCTGACAAGCCCACTTGTTCTGGGTTTTCCCTCTGTACCTCTATATTGGAGATTATACCATCTATAGCATGTCCTGCTTTATGTGTGGGGTCCATATCCACATATTTTAGGTTAAAAGAGGCTGGGGCTTTCAGGAAAATGAATGGACCCGGGGTCACTTGCTTTCTCCAGGTGTATGTTAAAATCCCCTAGTATCAAAATATTTACATAATTTATGCAAATTGGAGCTAAACCCTCGTCCAAGGAAGCCAAAAAGTCACCTGTAGGCCTGAGGGGCGGTAAACTAACACCCCAGAGAATGAGTGATTGGCATTGGGGGAGATGCTGAACCAAAGGGCTTCTTCTAGACTAAATGTTTTACACTTGAAGGACTTCTTAAACATAATAAGCAATCAGGGAGACAAGAAAAAGAAAGTTACATGACTTCCCAGGAATTGAACTGAAAAGCTCTGACCAGTGCAGCAATCCACAAATACTGCTGCAAAGTTTTGAGAATTCCATCAAGATGTAAATGTTTACTCAGGCGAGGTCTTATACTTATGTGGGTAGATTTATGACTTTCTTGATGAATCAATTTTATAAAGTCTCCTATGAAGGTGTAGTCAGTTCTTACTGTCCTGTGATACAATTTAAGTAAAAGGAGGTAAATATTTTTTAGAATATCAGTCAAAGGTGTATGATTCATATTGAAGTCAATGGACAACATTTGACTTATTGGGAGGGGTCAAATATTTTAAAGATATAAAGCACCCACAAAATGAGGGGGAATAAGAGGTGTGAATAAGGGAAAATCTATAATTAACAATGAAATTGCAAACAATAGCATAACTGGTCAGTTGTGAAAATGGAAAATCTGAATAAATTAACATTTAGGTGAAAAGATGCTATAAAAGTGGCCACATTCTGAGATAAACCCAGCTGCTGCACAGCTAGGGTAGGAGGCTCTGGATTGGTTGCATATGAATATTTGTGTACACTTCTGTGGGTTGACTGTGCGAGACTACTGTCTAACTCAGCCCAGTATATTTGCACAGGTAACCTCTCACACAGGGGACACTTCGGAGATAGAGGGTGCCCTGGTGTGGACCTTCTGAAGTGAGTCATCCTTCATAGTGTAAGTCAGTAGTGCTCAACTGAAGAAGCGTGTTCTTTACTATATTTTACACTATGGTAAAAATCTGCACCAAAGAACAGTTTCACCATTGTTAGGCCCAGACACTAGTGTGACTCCAATCCTATGGTAAATTGTGATCCTGAATGCAGATCTGATATTTATTTCCACGTATCTGCAGTATCTGCACTCCTTGCAGCACTTCAAGATTTATATTTTTTCTCTAACTCAAGTCCTAATTAGATTCTGGCCTTTAAATCACCTTGCTGGGACATTTGAATTACTCTGCTGGCCAGCTGATAGATCAAAAGCCTCCCCACAAAAGAGGGGCATTTGCCAGTACTTAGGCATGCTCCTTGGAGAGGAAAGGGTGGGGACGGAATCTGCATGTGCTAATCCCTTTTCACACTGCACCTGGCCCGGGAAGACTCTATCACACAGAAACAAAAGAGGGCAGTCAGACTTTTTGGAGCCCGTCATGGGAGGGGCTGCTGTTTGACATTTAGGAGGGAAAAACCAGGCACCTGTGGCAGTTAAGGAGGGGCTTAGGCTCTCAGAGAAGGTGTTTGAATAGACCAGTTGAAGCTGCCATCTTGCATATTCCCACAATGCTGTGCAGGAGGATTGGGGCAGGTGTGGAGTCATGATATGTCAACCTAGGATTTGGAAGAGGGACCTACTTTCTAGATCTTTCCATTGCCACTTATAAACCCCTGCACATGAGAGAGACTTTTAAGAATGCTTATGACCTGGAAGAAGCTACTGCAGAGGAAGGCCCAGCTGGAAGAAAGAAGACCCCTGACTCCTGCACAGATGGACTCCAGGACGTTTGGACTTAATCTGACACCCAGAGACTAAGATTTATTTCTCTTGGGCCATTGACACTACACCCCCTACATCCGCTATATAACAGTAGATGGATGGCCCTGCTAGAGAAAAGCTGGAGGGTTCACATGGATCTTCTGTGGACCGGTCCTGCAGAAGTATGACCTCCAGAAGGAAGGTGCCCCTGACATCCGTTGACCGAGGTGCCATACAAGTGGGCAAATGTGGCCATAGGACCTGGAGTGTGCCGACAGAGAGGGCACGCACCTTGAGGGCCTGAGAGTGCTGTTGAAGAAGACTCTGTCTCCAAGAGAAGTGCCAGGCACCCAGACAGGACACAGGTCCTCGGTAATGAGCACAAGTGCAGGAGAACAGGCCCGGAGTGCTCCTTCATCAGAGGGAGAGCAGAAAAAATCAGGCACTCCAAAAATTATAAAATCTTAGAGGCAATGAGGTCTGAAATAAACATCTTGGTTGCTGGAGTGTGTAACCAGGAATAAAACACAACTCACTCCATAAAAAGAAGCCTAGGGGATGGAGATACCATTCATAATGGTTTTAATGGTGTTACATTGGTTCATTATGACATATTTCTGCTTTTATTAATGTGGTGACACCCTCACAAAAACAGTAGGCCTGACTTTTGATATGCAGCCCATTACAATGTGTATTGCAGACACTCCTTCTCGAAACCCACCGCGCACTATCCAACACTACGTCCCCTGCGCAAAAACTGGAGCAAGATCACCAAAGTGCACCTCCCCTCCGCCCTCAGCTACACTCCTCCCCCCACCACGACCGACGCCAACTCTGCAGCCAACGAACTCCACAAATGGATAATCGACTGTGCCAACACGCTTGCACCCCTCCAGAACTCCAACAGACAACACACCACGAACGCCACCTGGTTCACCATGGACCTCCGAGTATCCAAGCGCTCATGCTGACAACTGGAGAAAGTGTGGAGGAACAGCAAGACCCCGGAAGCACGCACCGCCTACAGGACCGCCACTAAAGCACACCACCAACTCATCAGATTGAGGGAACAGTGCAGTCCTAGCCTACCCCATCCATCACCCCGAGTAAGAAGACAATGCTCTCCATAGAGACTCACAATCCACCAGACCCTCCAAAGACTCTCCTTATTCTCCCCCACCACTTTCTACCTTCAGCAGCCCTCCTCAGACATTTAACACCTGCTGAGAGCAAGTAATAAGTATCTGAGATAGTCACTGGAATTGCGGAAAATTTGTGTTAACGTACCCAGCAAATCAGGGTCCAGCAGGCTATTCCCATTCCAGGTACATTAACTCCCAGTTAAGTCACGGGGAGCTACTGGCCAATATCGTTAAGTCCTGCCCTGGTATCTCCATGCAAAGTGAATTGGGCTATAGTAAGGAAGGCATAAATGGAAAAAGGGTACTATGACGTTTTCAGATGGGACATCTGCCATTTGTTGGCAGATATCACATATCTGCTAGCTACTAAATTAGGCCCAGGATATTTTACATTAGTAAATAAAAGTATTACTAAAACTAGCACGAGAACGTGGGTTATTAGTTTCAAAGGATGTGAGCCTTTCATGCATCATAAGTCCATGTTCTTCCATCTATTGAGGACCCAGTCTCCCGTTGTAACACTTTACTCTCACAATGCCTACTCTGGAAAGGTGGTGTGGGCTAGTTTCCCAGTCCGCAAGCATGCAACAAACAACACCAAATAAATCATGTCCAGTCAGTGCTTTTACTTATGAAAGGGAGAAGTACTTTATCATGCACGCACTACTCAATACTTTGCATTCATTTACAGATATATATACATGATGGCAGGTGGAAATACCTGGGGTGACACTCTCTTAACAGTTCACACTCCTAGTGAGACCTAAACAGTAAAAATACAAGGCCCCCACATATGCTCAATCCTGGTGCTGATCTACAGTTGGCTTGGTCCTGCATGGATTACGACATTGGAGACGGTGGTGCGGTCGTGGTGTGTCCTATTGAAAGAAAGGAGGAACCTTTATCATTACCTACGCTTTTATCAGAAGAATTGTGGTAACTGCTGCGTGAGAACCGCTACTGCCTGTAGAAAAAGTGAAGGATTTACTCTCTACTAATTAGCTACTGATGCCCGTATATGTTTTTACCATGGTTTTGGGTGTTGGTCTTTGAGATATACAGATTTTAACTTGATTCTTTTGGGACATTGGACCTGAATATTATGGCCAAAAGTCTCTGGAAGTTCTGAATGTCTTGGAGTTTACTAGACAGATTCGGATTTCAATTTCTTTTTGGGACATTGGACCTTAGCTATTTGGCCTACGTTACCGGAAGCCTTTGAACTTATTACAAACCCTCTAGAGTTTGACTTTGTCAGAAACAACCTAGAAAGATTATTCAATTGGTAGTCGGGAGTCATCAACAATCCTGAGGAAGGTGGTTTCTTTAATTATATGCTACCCACCGAAACGCGTTGATGCCTCTAATGTATATACACTAGATTACTAAGGGTATCTGCAAGGGTGTAAAAATATATAAAGTATTGTACCTTGACAGATAATTCAACAGTTACTGGTGATGATATACAGTGATTAGAACATTTTTTGATGTCTATTGTCTTCTCCCGCGTATGTATGTATGTACTATGTAATTGTATATTTGTTTGTGATAATCTTCCATATTGTGTTGTTATTCTCACTGGTTTGTTTATGAAATCTCTAGGGAATTCCTTTTTAACAAAAACTCTTTTTAATACGTAATTTTTATATTGTGTTTTAATTTTTCAAATAAATTCTTTACTACAAAAGGTTTGTGTTTGTGACGTTTATGCTCTGATGATACAGTATGATTATGTGAAGTGTGTTTGTTTGGTTTCTTCTATTTTCACCAAAGAGGATATTTTTTTTGTGACTCCTGTATGGATTACCCCAGCTGCCACTTCCTCTTGACGAAAGTCTTGATCAAATCACACTCCTTGCCTTTTTCCGGGTGTCCCTCACTGGCATAGAGGTTACCATCTTCACTGCGCACATGGGCTATGGCCCGACCAACACAGCAGTTATCTTCATGGTGGCCCCACTCGGCATATGGAATTGGCAACTTCCCTCTGCACACGTGCTAGGGACTGATCGGCACTGCTGTAATCTTCACGGCGGACCCACCTGGCATATGGAGCCGGTGTCACCAACTTCAAATCTGCACACAGGAAAATACCCGTTCAGTGCAGTAAAGTTCAAAGTATATTTCACAGCTTACTTCACAGCCCCACTTCTCTGACACACGGGGGTTGCTGACTTAAACCTGCACATGGGCAATGACCTGATGGGGGCAGCAGCCATCTCCTCACAAGTCGCTACAGGGCTCCCTCCAGCGCTCTCTTACAGGGGACACTGGCCTGACAAGTAGGCAGGCACTGGTGCCCCAGGGGGCCCAGGGGCAGGTGATTTTGGATTCTGTAGGTGATGTCCCATCACCCAGCTGGGAGACTGGCAGGCCTTAGCCTCCGGTTCTGGCCACAGGCAGAAGGCTTGCAGAGCTTCTCCTCCACACAGAGACTGATTTGCTGCTTGACAGTTGAGAATATTTTCTTATTGTCCATTTCAGGTACCTAATGTGATTTACAGTCTGAGTCTTCGGTGTTTATTTTAGGGGTCTACTTACCTTTTCAACTGGCCTTTTCTGTGCCATGCCCTTCCTCCAGAAAGCATTCTGTCACAGCAAGAGCAACTCCAAATTTGATAGCTTGACTACACAGGCCATGGAAATGACTAGAGGTTTACACCTGGATGGCAGATACAGGGATCTGTGCATCAAAAGGTTACCCCAGTACCTCAGCCCTACTTTTTATGATTCTCTTAGCAGACACATCTCCTTCCTGAGATGTGCCAGGTCCCTTCCTAGTGACCTCTCTCCAAAACAAGGAGCACCCTTTCAAATATACTGAAGAGCCTGACTCTCTCTTCAATCCAAAAATGTGTCTGGGGGATTCCTAAACCTCCCATGATCCTCCAGGCAGCCCTGGGTCTCCAAAATTGGAAACCAGAAGCTTCCATGTATTGTACCATTCACAGGTGCACACACACCCCCAGAACATGTATTTACCATACACTCACTGTACAGCGCTACATCTTCCATGTATTGCACCATTCACAGCTACACACACACCAAGGGCACATGTATAACACAGATTCAATGGACAGCACTACATACCAATCTGATGTAGGCCAACAGTGATTTAAATAAGCACAGCAACAGAACTTTAAGTGAGTGAGCCTGTTGGCCTTGCTCCAGTGACACTAGTAAAATGGGTTGGTTACCTCAACTGATCACTACATGGTACGCTTCCACAACTGCGCTCATACTGCTTAACTCATGACAAAGGCAGTAGCCTTTCACCACTAGGAGGGTAGCACTTTGGGTACCCCTTTCCAGTCCAAAAAGACTGCAATCTATGAGACAGGCCTATGTCATGGTGCGCACGCATGATCTGTGTTACCCATGACAACAGAAATCAGCACCTGGGATCCAGACATTGTAGTAGTGGGCAGTGGTACATGACCATCACCAGGCATGCGACTTATCCATCCTAACAATAAATAAATATACATATACTACAGAGAAGCAGTAACCACTCTGTATTCATAGTTAAGATTTCCAGACATAGAAATTGCTTGGGTTTTGGACTGTTAATATCTTTGTACCCGTTTGCCAATTCTTTATAAAACTTTGCAAACTTATAGTTTTTTTTACATTGGCAGATGATGCGAAGTTTTATTGTGATTGGTCAAGGAGTGCAAAAGAAAAAGGGGGAAGCCAAAATGCCTTTTTCCACCATTGCAATTTCCATAGACTTTTTTATTGCATGTAGCGCAAAAACGACAGAATGAATTTGAATGAAATTTGGCAGGAAAATAGATTATGGTGTGCAAATGATCCTTTTGAGTAGTACAATGTAAGTAGGGTAAGTATTTTTAAAGTTATAAGGCATTTTAACTTAGTGATACCTGTGGCTGTGTTAATTACAGGAAATGATGTTGGATTTTTACAAAACTCAAAGGCAGCCATGTTGTTTTAAATATACTTTGGCTGTGTTTTGGGTTACAGCCCTAGATAGAGGTAAGTATTAGGTTTTATATTTTTCCCTATCTAGTGTACAGAGTGCCGCCGTACTTCTCAAGAAGTACTGTAGTGCTTAAAAAAAATCTATATGTTAAAAAAATTAAAATACACTGTACTACATAACATTTTACAAATGTAGTGCACTACTGTGTATTTTCAACTTTTTACATATTTAATTCTTTACAAAAAAGTCTACAGAATACTGCAATAATACATACAAAACACAGAGAAACTTAAAACAATAAAACAAATGCTGTCTCCGTAAAGTCGTATAAAAATATATTGGAAAAATATAAATACATTTCTCCACCTATTACCACTTTGTGCTACTACACTCTATGCTATTCCATTGTAAGACACTACACTCTACGCTCCTCAACTCTATGCTATTTCACTATATGACATTCCACTCTACGCCACTCCACTCTATGTCACTCCACTCTACGCTATTACTCTGTACGCCTCTACAGTCTACTCCACTAAACTCTTCTCTGCCCCACTCTGCAACACTCCACTCTACGGTATTCCACTCTACACCACTCCACTCAATGCCACCCCACTCTACTGTATGCTATTCTACTCTATGCTTCTCCATCTACGCTGTTCCACTGTATGGTACTACACTGTACTTCACTCCACTCTACGTCAATGCCACTCCACTTTACACCATTCCACTCTATGCTATTCCACGGTATGCCACTACTCTGTGTCTCACTTCACTCTACACCACTCTACTGTATGCTATTCTACTCCACTCCACTCTATACCACTCCACTCTATTCAACTCCACTGTATGCGACTCCACTCTACGCCACTCAAGTCTATGTCACTCCACTGTCAGCTGCCACACTCTATGCCGGTTCACGCTACACTATTCCAGTATACGCAAATCCACTGTACATCACCCAACTCTATGCCACTCCACTGTACATCATTCCATTGTATGCCGCTTCACTGTACATTATTCCACAGTACGCCACTCCATTCCACTCCACTCTACACCAATCTACTCTATCCCCCTCCACTCTATGCTATTCCACTCTACGCCACTCTACTCTACGACACTCCACCATATGCTACTCCACTCCGCTCCATGCTATTCCACTGTATGCAGATCCACTGCACACCACACCACTCTATGCTACTCCACTTTATGCCACTCCACTCTATGTCACTCCACAGTAAGCCACTCCATTGTACACTGTTCCACTCTACGCCACTCCACTCTATGCCATTCCACTCTATGCTATTCCACTGTTTGCTACTACACTCTAACTCACTCCACTGTGTGCCACTCCACTCTACGCAACCCCACTTTATGCTGTTCCACTGTATGCCGCTTCTCTGTACACCACTCCACTCTACGCCACTCCACTGAACACCAATCCACTCTATGACACTTCACTGTATGCTATTCCACTGTATGTTATTCCACTCTATGCTACTTTACTCAACCCCACTCCACTGTATGCCACTCCACTCTACCCACTCTTCTGTAAGCTATTCCAGTGTACGCATGCCACTCCACTCTACACCACTCCAGTCTATGCCTCTCCACTCTATGTTAGTCCACTCTATGTTATAACAGTGTACACTTCTCTACTGTATGCTATTCCACTATATGCCACTCCACTCTACCCCACTCCAGCCCCACTGTAAGCTATTCTACTACACAACACTCCACTCTGCACTATTTCACTGTACGCCATTCCAGTCAATGCCACTCCACTGTATGCCACTCCACTCTATGCCACTTTACTCTATTCTAAATCCATTGTGTGTAACACCACTTTACCCCACTCCCCTCTCCGTCAGTCGACTGTATGCTATTCTACTGTATGCCATTTCACTGTACATCACTCCACTGTGCGCTACTCTACTCTATGCTACTCCACTCTATGCCATGTCAACGGACCCTACTCTACTGTATGCTGTTCCACTGCATGGCACTCCACTCTACCTCACTAAACTGTATGGCACTCCACTCTATGTTATGCCTCTCTATACTACTACACTCTATCCCACTCCACTTTATGCCACTCCACTCTATACCACTCCACTGTACGCTACTCCACTGTACGCCAGTACACTCTATGCCACTCTACTCTATGCCACTCCATGGTACCCCATGCCACTCCACTACAAGCTATTCCACTGCATGCAAGTACACTCTACACCACTCAACTCTACTCTGTTGAAGTCTACACAACTCCACTCTACCCCACTCCATTTACGTGACTGCACAGTACACTATTCCACTGTACATTACTCCACTGTACGCCACTCAATTCTATGCCACTCTACTGTACACAACTCCACTCTATGTCACTCCACTGTATGCTATTCCGGTCTGCACCATTCAACTCTACGACCACTCACTCTACACTATTCGAATGTACGGCACTCCACTCTACACCACTCTACTGTATGCTACACCACTCTACGCCACTCCACTTATGTTATTCAAATGTATGCCACTCTACTCTACCCAATTCCACTCCACGGCACTTCACTGTACTCTGCTCAACAATAGTCTGTGCCCCTCCACTCTACCACAATATACTCCACTCTAGAACATTCCACTTTAAAACAATGTACTCCTGTCAATGGGAATCTCCAGCACTCTACTTTACTCTATATCACTGATCGATACTCCATGCCACTCTATGACACTCTAAGCAGCTCCCTAAATGCACTCCATACCACTGTGCTATACTCTGCTCTATGACACAATACTCAACTCTACTTCACTGTACTCCACTACTAAATTCTACATCACTCAACTCGATGACAGTCTATACCACTCCACTCCACTCCACTCTACTATACTATACCACACTTTACTTTACGCCACGCCACTCAACTGTAGAACACTGTAATTCACTCTGTGGCATACCACGCCAGTCACATCTGCAGAATGCTAGTGCACTCTACACTATGCCACTTCACTGGTCTCCACTCTACTCCACTGCACAACACTTTGCCCCACTCTATGGCACAGTACAACACTTCACTCTACACCATCCTACTCTACCACACTATACTCCCGTCTATGCAGCTCCACTCTCCAAGACTCTACCACACTCTGTGCCACTATACCACACTGTACTCCAGTCTATGCTCCTTTACTCCACCCTACAACACTCTACTCCACTCTACAACACTTTCCAACACTCTACAACACACCACTCCAGTGTACCTGCCAAGACGCCACTCCACTTTATGACACTTTACTCGACTGTACACTACACCTGTCCACTCTACTGAACTCCATGCCACTGTACAATGCAACACTCCACTGCACTCTATGACACTTTGGTCCACTGTATGCTATTCCACTCCACTGTACTCCACTCTGCTCCATTTTACGACACTACACTCTATGACACTACACTATACAACGCTCTCCCACACTCTATTGTACAACACTCCACTTAACGACACTCCACTCAACAACGCTGACTCTATGATTTAAAACAATTTTTTTTTTAAACATTAAAATTCACTGAGAAAACCAAAGGCTAAACCTTTGTTATTAGTTCAGAAAACTCTATTTATTCGGTCTATACAAACCAAACTTAACCCAGTAGCTGCTGGGCCTCCTTCTTTTCCTTTTTTTTTGGGGGGGGGGGATTTTGAGTAGTTTGCATTTAGGGCTCCATGACCTATTTTCCATATAAGGTATCCACACCAAATTTGTGTCCTTTTTTCCAACATCCTGGGGATTCTAAATGTATCCAGGGTTTGTGGATTCCCCTTGAGTGGACAGAGCAAATAGGCAAGATAAAGCTAAATTTCTAGTTTTTTGAGAAAAATAGGAAAAAGTGCTTTGTATAAAAATTTCTCTTTTTCCTATAAATGGCATCAACAAACGGTTTGCTATGATAAAGTCACCATCGTCCCAGCTTTCAGGAACATGCAGAGCTAAATAAAACAAAAACATGTTTACCATAGATCTGCCATTTTTCAAAGAGGTAGTCCATTTTCCCTATTGTTGTGCTCCCAATCTACTTCAAGGTTGTGGAGCAAACCAGTGTGAAACCCATGGGTGATCCAGACAAACTACAGATTTCTGAAAAGTAGACAAAATTCCAAATTCAGAAAGGGGTCAAATGTGTAGACCCCTCAAGGTTTTCCCAAAGAATCTAACTGTTTGTCACAATGGCCGATTTACAAAAGTAATATATTGTTACATCTGCTAGGCCCTTCTGGTTGCGGGGATATAGAGGGTCTATACATTTTCCAAGAACTTAAGGTACCCAGAGCCAACAACTAAGCTGCACCGTACAATGGTTTTTCATTGTGTACTGAGTATAGACCAAGTCATATGGTGAAATATATTGAGTGAAAAATAGGTATCAATGAAACCTATGTCTTTCTAAAATAGATACAAGATATGAAGTTTAAGAGTAGTGGTTATTTGTACAGCTCTGAATTTGTGGGTACTTGTACTAGCATATGATTTAGGGAGTATTTTTCAAAATGTCTTATTTCCTATACACTGGCTTACCTTTGGAAGGTACAAATGCAGTGAAATTCAATTGCTGATAACAAATGTCCCACTATTCTATGCTCCCATATTTCTTCTGGTAAAAATGGCACAATTGGGTCAGTAGGCCTAGTGCCCGCGACAGGAAACAGTCCAGAACGCAACATGGATACATCACATTTTTACACTGAAAACTTTGTGAAAAGGGAGTAGCTGTGGATTGTGGGCCCTAGCTCAGCCGGCACCTAGGGACGACCTCACAAACCTGTATATTTTTGAAAACTAGACACCTAGGGGAATCCTGGATGGCATAACTTGCATGGCTCTAACCAGGTTGTTTTACCCAGAATCCCTTGCAAACCTCAAGCTTTGACTGAGAAAACAAAACTTTCCTCACATTTCTGTGATGGAAAGTTCTGGAATCTGTGGGGAGCTACAAACTTTGCTCCACCCAGCATTCCCTTAAGTCTTCTGATAAAAATGGTACCTCACTTATGTGGGTAGGCCTAGTGCTCGTGACAGGAAATGGCCCAAAACACAACATTGATGCATCACATTTTTCCACTCAAAACTGACCCGTTTTTTGCAAAGTAGGTAGCTGTGGATTTGGCCCTAGCTCAGCTGGCAATTAGGGAAACCTAGCAAAGCTGCACATTTTTAAAAACTAGACAACTAGGGAAGTCCAGGGTGGTGTCCCTTGTGTGGATCCCATGAGGTGTTTTTAACTCACTATGACATGTAAATCTCAAACTTGGCCAGAATTTACGCATTTTCTTTACATTTCTGTGACGAAAACTTCTGGAATTCTCAGGAATCCACAATATTCCTACCTCCGGCCATTAGCCCGGTAGTGCTGATAAAAATGCTGACCCACTTGTGTGGCTGGGCCAAGTGCCTGCGGCAAGAATGGATCAAACCAAGGTCAATGGGAGCCCTTGCTTGGGGACTCCTATTGACCTCACTTTGATCCGTTCCTGTTGCAGGCACTAGGCCCAACCACACAAGTGGTGCAGCATTTTCATTGCACAAGTAGGGCAATGCTGGGTGTTAGGAATTTTGTGGATTCCTGCGAATTCTGGAAGTTTCCATCACAGAAATGTAATGATTTCATGCAAAGTTTGAGGTGTGCAGGGCGTTGTGGGTAAGAAAATCTCATGGGATTCACACAAGGCACACCACCGTTGAATCCCCTGGTTGTCTACTTTTCAAAAATGTCTGTGATTGGTAGGTTTCCATGGGTGGCAGCCGAGCATGGCCCCAAATGCCGCATCTAACCCTGTTGCAGATCTCTCCCCACAGCAATTTAGGGCCTTTTGTGTCAAGGTCTCTTGGACAAGTGACGTACCATTTTTATCGGGGGATTTGGGGGAATGCGGTGTTGTAGGAAATGTGTGGCTCCCCATAGATTCCAGAAGTTTTCCTTACAAAAATGTGAGGAAAATTTGTCTTTTTAGTCAACATTTGAGGTTTGCAGGGCATTGTGCGTAAGAAAATAGTTTGGGGTGCATGTGAAGCACGTGTGCAGACAGAATATCGAGTTTAAAATATCGAGCTGCACAAATATCATGTCAGAAATATCGAAAGCAAGAATATCGTGGTCAAGAATATCGACTTAAGATAAGCATTATCGATTTAAAAAATATCGAACTGTTTAATATTGTTTGCAAAAATATAGTTGTTAAAAATATCGATTTTTTATTAATGTTATGTATTTTAGTATATGTTTTAAATGTATGTGATGTATGTCTTTTTGCATAAGAATTAGTTGTATTTTTAATACGTGTTAACTTTTTAGTAGTTATTACGTTTTTTTATTTGAATTTTGCGTTTTTAGTTCCATAGCGGGTTGTGGGTTTATAGGAGAATAGGATGGGAAGTAATATAATTATATTAAATTAATTGGCTATTTTATTTTTTTACGGAGTTTTATATGGCGCGAACTTGACCCGAAGGTATCAGGTATCAGAGCGCTTTACATAGCATCAGTTGCGTTACATGAGGACACATTCATTTTTTTATTTTTTTTGGGCATGGGGAGATTAAGTGATTTGCCCAGAATCACAGGATGTTCAGCATCATTGCCGAGACTCGAACCCGGTTCCCCAAATTCGAGGTCGACCGCCCTAGCCGTTAGGCCAACTCCTCTCCCCATTTTTTATTTATCAATATTTGCTTAATTGAGATGTTATAGTATTAAATGTGTAAAGTAATGTATTATTAATTAATTAATAATTTGTTGTTAATTAATAATAATTATTTAATTGGTAATTAATTATGGTAATTGTGTAATTAATTTTAGGTGCGTGTTTTGGTGTTTATAGGTGTGAAGGGTGGGAATTAATTTGTTTATAATTGATGAATTAATAGTTGGTTGTTAATTAATTATAATACTTAATTGGTAATTAATTATGGTAATTGTTTAATTAAATTTAGGTGTGTGTTTTGGGGTTTATAGGGGTAAAGGGTGTTAAGTATTTTATTTATTTTTTATTAATAATTATTTGTTAATTGATATTAATTAAATCAATTAAAATTATTATGGCAATTGTGTAATTAATTTTAGGTGTGTGTTGTGGTGTTTATAGGAGTAATGGATGGGAAGTAATTTGTGTTTAATTAATTAATATATAGTTGTTAATTAATGTTAATTCTTTGATATTTATTTTGGGTAATTGTTTATTTTTTTGTATGTTGTTTTTACTTTTAAAGGAGTAAAGGGTGGGTATTAAATACATTTTAATTACTTTATATTTATTGTTAATAGTAATAGTTATTAATTTAAAAATAAGTTTTAGTAGTGTTTTATTATTTTATAGTTTAAATTAGGTGTGTGTTGTGGACATTATAGTGTTAAAGTGTATGTAGTTAATTCATGTTTATTATTTCTTTTTTTTAATAATATTTTTTAATTGATTATTAATTATGTCAATTATGGAAGTAAATTTAATTTAAAATGTTGAAGTGTGTTGTTATTGGTGTGGTGTTATAGGGTAGGAAATAAAATAAATACATTTATGTATTAATTAATGTTTTTGTTTGTAAATATTTAAAGGAATAATTTTTTTAAATGTACTTATTTAATTTTATATAAAATGTGTAGGTATTTGTTATATGTAATTAATATTATAATATGTTTTCTTTTTATATATTTAATATTTTTTTTCACTTTTTATATTATTATTTGTTTATTTTTATAATTTTATAATTATTCTTAATTGTAATAATATATATTTATTTTTAATATGTTTATATATATTTTTTAACTGTTGGAGTGTGAATAGTAATTGCCTCTCCGCTATCCAACACTTTCCCTACTGTTGCACTCATTGGAGTGGGAATAGTAATTTTTCCCCCTCCGCTATCCAACACTTTCCCTACTGTTGCACCCACTGGAGTTGGAATAGTAATTTTTACCCCTCTGCTAGCCAACACTTTCCCTACTGTTGCACTCACTGGAGTGGGAATAGTAATTTTTACCCCTCCGCTACCCAGCACTTTCCCTACTGTTGCACTGACTGGAGTGGGAATAGTAATTTTTACCCCTCTGCTATCCAACACTTTCAGTACTGTATTGTGAAATTTAAGTTTAAATATTTTTTAATAGTTTAATGTTTTAATTTATTATAGATTTTTGTTTTTTTATATTTTAAATCATTGATGTATATTTTTATTTTTATATAATTTTAAACTTTTAACATAAATTAAAAATAATAGTTTTTAATTGTTTTAAAGTAAATATATATGTATAAATAATTATGTTTGTGTGTTTATCTTTTTATTACGTTAAGGGGCCGATTCCGATCTCGGCCGGTAGGGCTCCGAATCGGATTCGGATTTA
Organism: Calotriton arnoldi; assembly: GCA_963921515.1. Taxonomy (NCBI): domain Eukaryota; kingdom Metazoa; phylum Chordata; class Amphibia; order Caudata; family Salamandridae; genus Calotriton; species Calotriton arnoldi. The sequence goes on along the minus strand of CAWUFW010000108.1, from coordinate 978,995 downwards.
CCGGATCCGATTCGGAGCCCTGTTTCCCGACCGAATCGTACGCGGGTCCGGCCGAGCGAGTACGATGCGAATTCGCCGACCGACTCGTCCAGGCGTCCCGACCGCTCCGACTGACTCGTTCCCGGCTCGAACCGCACTGACCGACTCGCTCGGACTCGACTCGCACCGCGCAATGGAGACGTTCCCCGGCCGGGTAAGTACGATGCGCGCCGCGAGCAGTCCGACCGAGCCGCGCACTCCGGCTCGAAAGAGCAGTCGGAGCCGTACTTTGGGGGTCCGTGTCGGACCCCCCTGTACGCGTAGCCGCGCGAGTCGCACTCATGGGGGACCCATGGGTCCCCCCTACCTGTGCGTGTAAGGCACGAGTCGCCTCGCCGCGTACACGCTGTAGGGGCGCACTTGTCCGCATCGCACCCATTGAGTCAATGGGAGCCCGCGTACGCGTTGTACGACAGGCTCCCATTGACTTCAATGGGAGTCCGACCGACTCGAGTCCGATGGCATACGTGCGCATCGTACTCGTTCGGTCGGACTGCACGGGTCCGATTCGGTCGGAAATCTCTCCGGGTCTGGCTCGGTCGGAGAGATTTCCGGCCCGAATCGGAATCGACCCCTTAGTTGTTATATTTTATTAAAATGTGTATTAAATGTATTTTATTTTGTTGAAATTAAATTAAATATTTAATATATTTAATATATATTATTTTATTTTATATTTGTATAAAAGATGATATTTCATGCATCTATATTTTTTACGTCAATATTTTTTAGTCAATATTTTTGTACTTACCTGTTTAAGTATAGTAGTCGAAAGTTTTTTTGTCTATATTTTCTACTCGATATTGTTTACATCGATATTTATTACATCGATGTTGTGACAGTGAACCATGAAGCACACCACCCTGGACTCCCCCAGATGTCTAGTTTTAAGAACTGTCTGCGTCTTGTAGGGTTTTCTAGGTGGCTGCCTACCCAAGCCCTAAAAGTACAGCTGTTCACCATTGCACAAGGGATGATATTGGGAGTTAGCCACACTCTCCTGGCCCATATGTAAAAACAACACCCAAAATAATCAAATTTCCTCTTGCTTGCAATTGGGATGGATGCTTTAGTCCGTAGGGTAGGCGAAAGACTGTTGAGGTTTTAGGGGTGAGGGTGGGGCCTGATGTTAGTATGGGCAAGACTCACCCAATTGTTTTATTCAAAATATATATTGCTGCTTTACAGTGGGATTCTGCACCCCCAGGGGCAGATCAGGGGTAATTGCCCCCATTTTCCCCTGGGGGCAGAAAAACTGTTGACCCATTTACTTGGGGGGTGCATGGCCATGCCCATGCTGAACAGCCCCCATTCAAATATAAAACAAAAATCGCTGGTATCTAGTGGTCTTTCTGCCCCCCCCAGCCCTGGAGGGGCAGGTCGGGGGTAATTACTGCAATCTGCCCCCGGTGAGCAGAAATACTTTTGCCCCCTTTAGCTGGGGTAGGGCATAACCATTTCCATGGTGGGCAGCCCCACCCCTGTACTTTATAATAACAAAACCTTGCCATGGAATCTAGTGTACTTTCTGCCTTTCAGGGAGCTGATCTGGGGTAATTACCCCCATCTGGCCCATAGATGGGTAGAAAGACTGTTGCCCCATTTAGTTGGTGTGGGGGTATGGCCATGCCCATGATGGGCAGCCCCCACCCCTCAATTTGTTATTTGTTTTACATTTCTTGGCGTCTAACGGGCTTTCAGCCCCTGCTGGGGGGCAGAAAGACTGTTTCCCTATTTATTTGGGGTGGAGCATGGCCATGCCCATCCTGGTCAGCCCCCACCCCATTATATCTCTATAATTAAATAACCCTGGTGCCTAGTGAGCTTTCTGCCCACCTAAAGGGCAGATCGGGAGTAATTGTTCCACTCAAAGACTGTTGTCTCATTTGGTTGGGATGGGGGCATGACCATGCTCATGGTTGGCAGCCCCCACCCCTCTTTTTAAAAAAGGATTCCCTGGTGTCCAGAGGGTTTTCTGTCCCCCCTAGGGGACAGGTCGGCGGTAATTAACTCCATACACCCCCAGGTGGGGCAGAAAGACTGTGTCCCTATGCATTTGAGGAGGGGACCTGCCCATGCCAATGCTGGGCAGCCCCCACCCCTTTACATATTTGCAAATAAATATCCCTGGTCCCTAGTGGGCATTCTACCTCACCCCTAAGGGGGAAAGAAAAGCTGTTATCTCATTTATTTGGGGTGGGGGAATGGCCATGCCCATGCTGGGGTAGCCCCCACCCCTTTTATCGATATAAACATAACCCCGGTGCCTAGTGGTCTTTCTCCCCCCTGGGGGCAGATTGAAGGTAATTGCCCCTATCTGCTCACCGGGGGCACAGAAAGGCTGATAAAACATACTTAGGGGCCGATTCCGATCTCGGTCGGAGGCGCACCCAATACCATTCGGTCGGGAAAAAAGCCATGCGAAAGCCTGTTTCCCGACCGATCCGTACAGCACACCGAACGACTAAGTACGATGCGCACAACAGCAAAGAATCCGGCCGAGCCGTACTCACCCAAACCAGGTCCTGTTCTCCGACCGAGGCGAATCCGGAAACGCCGAATCGAGTCGCACCGAAGGAAAAATGCAGCCCCGTCCGGCCGGACAAGTACGATGCGCTTTCCGTACGCGCCGAACCCGTCGCTACGCACGGAACGTCAAAGCATCCGGGAGAGGCGCACATATGCTCCGATTCGCGCCACAACACGATCCACGGCTCCAAGACGAACACTGCAGCGACGAGGACGACGCGAAGCGACGAGGACGAGGCGAAGCGACGAGGACGACGCGAAGCAACGAGAAGGACGAACGACACGAACCAACCATGAATCCCTTCGTCCCGATCATACCAATATTCTAGATTTACTACCGGAACAGGCACGGACGCGTACGGCGCAGAAGGTAAGCCAGACACCAACCACAAAACACATACAACACGTACACGACACATCACACACACACACAGGGATGCGGAATATACTTACACCAGCAACAGCAGCACCATAGGGGCGGGATGCCCATCACCAATGCCACATATGCACACAGGGGCCTGAATGCGCACCACCACTCCTACCCAGGGGGGGCAGGATGCCTACCACCACTACCACCCTTACCCAGGGGGGCTGGATGCCTACCACTAGTACCACCCTCACCCAGGGGGTGCAGGATGCCTACCACTACTACCACCCTCACCCAGAGTGGGCTGGATGCCTACCACTACTACCACCCTTAGCCAGGGGGGCAGGATGCCTACCACCAGTACCACCCTCACCCAGGGGGTGCAGGATGCCTACCACTACTACCACCCTTAGCCAGGGGGGCAGGATGCCTACCACTAGTACCACCCTTAGCCAGAGGGGCAGGACGCCTACCACTACTACCACCCTCACCCAGGGGGGCAGGATGCCTACCACTAGTACCACCCTTAGCCAGGGGGCAGGACGCCTACCACTACTACCACCCTCACCCAGGGGTGCAGGATGCCTACCACTACTACCACCCTCACCCAGGGTGGGCTGGATGCCTACCACTAGTACCACCCTCACCCAGGGGGGCTGGATGCCTACCACTACTACCACCCTTAGCCAGGGGGGCAGGATGCCTACCACTACTACCACCCTCACCCAGGGTGGGCTGGATGCCTACCACTAGTACCACCCTCACCCAGGGGGCAGGATGCCTACCACTACTACCACCCTTAGCCAGGGGGGCAGGATGCCTACCACTACTACCACCCTCACCCAGGGTGGGCTGGATGCCTACCACTAGTACCACCCTCACCCTTGGGGGGCTGGATGCCTACCACTAGTACCACCCTCACCCAGGGGGTGCAGGATGCCTACCACTACTACCACACTCACCCAGGGGGGGGCAGGATGCCTACCACTACTACCACCCTTAGCCAGGAGGGACAGGATGCCTACCACTACTACCACCCTTAGCCAGGAGGGGCAGGATGCCTACCACTACTACCACCCTCACCCAGGGTGGGCTGGATGCCTACCACTACTACCACCCTTAGCCAGGGGGGGCAGGATGCCTACCACTACTACCACCCTTAGCCAGGGGGGCAGGATGCCTACCACTACTACCACCCTCACCCAGGGTGGGCTGGATGCCTACCACTACTACCACCCTCACCCAGGGGGGGCAGGATGCCTACCACTACTACCACCCTCACCCAGGGTGGGCTGGATGCCTACCACCAGTACCACCCTCACCCAGGGGGGGCAGGATGCCTACCACTAGTACCACCCTCACCCAGGGGGTGCAGGATGCCTACCACTACTACCACCCTCACCCAGGGTGGGCTGGATGCCTACCACTACTACCACCCTTAGCCAGGGGGGGCAGGATGCCTACCACTAGTACCACCCTTAGCCAGGGGGGGCAGGATGCCTACCACTACTACCACCCTTAGCCAGGAGGGGCAGGATGCCTACCACTACTACCACCCTCACCCAGGGGGCAGGATGCCTACCACTACTACCACCCTCACCGAGGGGGGCAGGATGCCTACCACTACTACCACCCTCACCCAGGGGGGCAGGATGCCTACCACCACTACCACCCCCACCCATAGGATGGACAATGCATGACACAACCAGCACACCACAACCTAGGGAATGCAAGAAGAAGACATCCCCCAACACCATGACAAGCGTGTGTAGACTGTGTCAAATGCCTACAACACCGAACATGACTTCGAACATACAATGTGACCCCCTAGCACATGTGCCACACAAATATGTGTGTGGCACACACAACACAAGCAGGCCATGACCATTGTGGCAATGGGGTCCAAACCCCCATCATCACAGTGACCAAAAGGCAAGTGTGGGGTCCATAGCTGCAGCACATTTTGAACATTGTGGCAACGGGGTCCAAACACCCATCATCACAGTGACCAAAAGGCAAGAGTGGGGTCCATAGCTGCAGCACATTTTGAACATTGTGGCAATGGGGTCCAAACCCCCATCATCACAGTGACCAAAATGTAAGTGTGGGGTCCATAGCTGCAGCACATTTCGAACATTGTGGCAATGGGGTCCAAACACCCATCGTCACATTGCCCAAAAGGTAAGTGTGGGGTCCATAGCTGCAGCACATTTTGAACATTGTGGCAATGGGGTCCAAACACCCATCATCACAGTGACCAAAAGGCAAGAGTGGGGTCCATAGCTGCAGCACATTTTGAACATTGTGGCAATGGGGTCCAAACCCCCATCATCACAGTGACCAAAAGGTAAGTGTTGACAAAGTAAGAGGTGCAACTGCCAAACTGCATGGATGATTCCTGCTCACAGAACAACAAACACATCAGTGGCAAAGTAGTGTATGTGTCCCATTGCAACATAAATTGGGGGAGCCAAATCCTGCAGTGTAAATAAGACATAACTTTGGCCATGTGCAGACAAACAACACCCATGGGGGCTGACACCGTCAACAATCATCAATGACACAATGACAGAAGTGACCATCCGAATGCAGACCCACATATTTGCACCAATGGGCACACACATGCAGATACCCTGTGGAGACTGCAGATGTGAGGCGAACAGATACCATACCATGGCAGCAATGGGACACACAATCAACAATTAGCACCAAATGAGGGCTCCCGTCCCATCAGCCTGGTCATGGAAGTGCCAACGGAATCATCAGCACAGATCCAACACACTTGTATAGCAATGTTGCACTGACAACACAGATGAGTCCTTCCCCATTGATGCCCAAACCTGCATGTTCACTGGAGATGGCCACACGGTCAGGGAAGTAGACGAATAGAACAATGGCAGGCACAACAGATGTGCAGGGGTGGAAGCCACAGATGTGAAATTGCCAATCTAAGTAGGAAATCCCATTGCCAAATACTGAACACATGACACCCTCAGATGCTGCTATGGATGACATGGATACACCACAGGATAGGACACATTCCCCCTGGACCACATGGGTTCCTGCACAGTAACACTTCATTATCATGAGACCAAATATCACCATCACTGCAGCAAGGGCATGGTTAGCATCATCAACATCATGTACATCAGAAGCAAAAGCACTAGAGAACAGAAAGTTGCTTTATTCAGCATATGTGGCATTAAAAGTAGAAGTCCGGTAGAACACAAACAAAGGCCAATGGCCAGTCCATCAACAAAGTCACAAGTGGGTGACAGTGGCAGATGCCACCCTACACATGCATGCACAAAACCAGGGACAATCCACTAGGAGGGGCAACCGGGGGGGTAGGCCAGGCACCGCAGGGACAGGATCAGGGCTCACCAGGAGGAAGCAGGGAAGGGGTGGTGGGTGCTGGAGAGCCACTGACAACTGCAGTGGAGGTGTCTGACATGGTGTGTGCCGGCACAACTGGGGGGCATGGCTCAGATGTTGTGGGTGCCGGCACGACTGCAGTGGACCCTGCAGATGGAGTGGACAGGTCCGCCACTGCAGTGCCCAAGTCAGACAGGGTGGTAGTGGACTCCACTGCAGTGCCTACCACCAGGGGAGGAGAATGGGGAACAGGCAAGGTGGGCTGGACAGAGGGGGAGGACACCCTCACCACATCAGTGGCACAGACAAGCGCAGTGGGGGTGTGGTTCCGGGAGAGCAAGTGGCAGGGGGAGAAGGCCGGAGCCTCTTGGGGATGGTATATCTGTGGGTGGGGGAACCTGGGGCAGGGTGTGGTGGGGGCACCTGTGGAGTGGGGGCCTGAGGGATGGAGGAAGGAGACCTGGTGCTTGAGCTGCAGGGCGGCGGCGGGGTCTTGCTCTTAGCACTCCGGGGGACTTGCGGGTGGGGGCATCAGTCTGTCTGCGCCTGGGGGAGGGTGTCCGGGGGCGAGGGGCACTCTGCTCCGTGTGGGGGGCTTCCTCTTCCCCCTGGATGCTGGGGCAGCTGGATCGGAGGGGAAGAGGCCGAGGTCACTGAGGAAGAGGCGCTGGGTCTTTGGGGTTGCAGGTGAGGCAAGGAGGGTGCTTTGGAGGGAGAGGCAACTGAGGACTGCGCAGTGCCCGTGGATGCGTGTGTGTGTACCAGGGCCCCATCCCCTGTGAGTCTGGTTTCAGTCCCCTGACTGTGCGTGCGTGTGCGTTTAGTTTGTGGCGTGTGTGTCTGTGTGCTGGACGTGTGTGTGCTGGTGTGTGCCTGTGCCGGTGTGTGTGTGCTTGGGACAGGTAAGGTGCTGGGGAGTGTGGATGGAGCAGAGGCAGGAGGGGTGAGGGACTGTCTGAGGAGGGACACTGCTGCCATCAGGGAGGAGTCCATGGACCTGTTGCCCCTCTCTAGGTCAGACATGCCTGATGAGATGCCCTCCATGAACGACACCAGCTGAGTCAACAGTGCGGTGTGCGCATGGAGGACACTCAGCATGGCTGTCTGCCCTACATGGAGCTGGCGAAGGAGGTACACAGACTCCTCACTCAGGGCAGCAGGGGACACAGGGGCAGGGGGTGCGGTGCCTGGGCCAAAGAAGATACGCTCCCGAACATGGGAGCCTCCACGGACCTGGGGAATGGGAGCCGATGGGAGGGCGGTGGTGGTGCTGGTGGTGGCGAGGACAGCAACACTAGCTGGGGTGTGGTGGCTGCTGACACCCGCCTCCACAAGGGAGTCATCCTCCGAGTTGCTCTGGTCCTCAGCTGAGGTGGATGGTGCTGAGGACTCCTCGGTGTGGCTCCCCTCGCCCTCCGTGCCACTGGGTCCCTCCGACCACTCCTCGGCTGCTGACCCAGTCTGGCTCTCTGGCTCCTCCTGGTCCGTGGAGCTGTCCCCTTCCGTGGCCGTGGATGTATCTGCAAACAATGGGGAAACAGACAGACATCAGTCACCTGCACAAAACGCACACACCACTGTGAGCACAGCACATTACAGAGCAAGCCCTGGCATCATTAGTTGTACATTGCTAAAAGTGCCCTAACTGAACAGGAGAAGCCAATTGTCAGTCTGATGCCAAGCATGGCACTCACATCCCACATGGCCTTGCACCCATCTGTCTGGTGTCTGTTGGATTGCAACACCCCAGTGTGGACACATGCACCAAGTACACAGTAGTTGGACAGTGCAGAGGACACGGTGTGGCATGTGGACATGCACACATCACAGCTCTTGCCACTGAGTCAGTACAGGTTTCCGGATGAAAGGGATGCCCAGAGTCAAATAGGAAATGCATGTGATGCATACCAGTGACAGACACCATGATGCACCCATGTCCTGATAGCCAGCGCCACTATGGTGTGCATGTAGCACATGTCACTCCCCTGCAGGACCACCAATAAGTTGACACATGCCATGGCAGAGGCATGACTGCTAAGTCATACATCACTATCTCAGTGATGTATGACTTGGCAGCCAGACAACAACACTATGCACTGTGTCACAATAGTAGGTCATGGGGAATGCAAGTCCTGGAGCTGCACAAGTGCACATGTACATCCCCCACACAACACATCATCTTAACCCTCATCTGTCCAGGTCACACCTATTGGACATATGGGAGATCTGTGACACTACCCTCGGAACCTGAGCCCCTCACAATTTGCTGTGAATGGGAACAGCTGCCTGAACTTCACATTCGCATACCCCAGTCTGCACGGGCAGCTGATCAAACACCTATGTGACACACAAGTATCGTCTCCTATGGTCACATCTCCAGGGGCATGCTGAGCCCCTACCAAGAAACACCCCAGCAGTCCTGGCAAGTAATCCACAGCACACTGACACAGAGGCAGACACCTGAGGGGTCAAATCACTGTGCACAATGTGTCAGCTGATACACGGGAGTGGGAGTACAGAGTGCATTGCATGGCCTGGAGTAGGCATGACTGTCCTGCTCCACATGAATGAGGGATGTGCCCTGGACAGTGGATAGCTGGCTATGTATGTGTGACACACGTAATCTGCACACTCCTGGGGCCCAAACATTGTTCCCACCCGCTGCATGTGCGTGTGCCACATACCCCAGGCACATGTGGTGGCTCAGCTCAGCAAGTGGACCGCATATCAAAGCAACACGCAGATCACATGTCCAAACCCAGGCGTTGTGTGAACAATGGACCCACCCATGATGCCCACAACAGAGTTAGGGAAACAGATGCTGTCCCCCACCTTTAGTGAAGCAAACTGCAAGGACACAGTCCCAAGTGACACAATTCCCTGAATGCAAGGGCCACACCTGGGTATCAGATGAGCAGTGGGCAGTGCACAATAGAGGGACATGGCTCCTGGACAACATGACTGCTGCACTGTGGCAGTTGAACCAGGCCAGAGGAGGGCACAAAGCATGTAATACAGAGTTCACAGTGCAGTCTTTGACTCACCCCCTCCTTGCTGCTGTCTGGCCTTCAGCTGCCCATCCAGGTCTGGAAACACCACCGCCAGGATCTGGAGCATGTGGGGGTCAGGGTCCGTGTTCCGCCCCTCCTGCGAGGAGGCGACAGCTTCAGCTGGACCCGTGCAATCCTCCGGGTCCAGCCCCGAAGGTCCTGCCACCTCTTCTGGCAGTTGCGGATCCGGCGCTTGTAGACCCCCACGGACCGGACAGCCCAGACGATGTCCTTCCAGATTTCCTGCTTCCGATGGGCATTAACCTGTCAGGATGACAAAGTGAAAAGGCCATTACCACACATGCAACATATCCGTGCATGACACAGTTGTATATACATGTCTCAATCACAGGGGCACATGATGTACACAGGCAGTGCAAAGCTGACCATGGACAGTTTGCCAGACGTCACTACATGGTATCATTGCATGGGAAGTAAAACCATGTTCAAATGCACTGTCACTGCACCATACCTGTCCAGTGCAAGTCACTACACACTATGGGGGGTGACAACTACTCAGTGAGCCTGCTAGCCAGTGGCGTGCAGACTCTCAGCCTTGCTAGTCACACAAAATGCACATTCAGAAAGGCAGTGCACAGAACACTCACCTGCTCCCCTGGTGTCCCATACAGCTTGCTGTACTGTGGAAGTAGGCTGTCCAGCAGGGCCTGGTTCTCTTCAAGGCTGAAGGCTGGGGCTCTCTCCACAGTACGTGCCATTGCAGGGTCCAGAGGGGCAGAGACAGCAGCAGTGCAGTGGCAGATGTCGTCCTGGAGCATGTAGTGCAGGCAAGTGAGCTCTCAGGGGAACAGCCAGCAATATATATGTGCTGGAGAGGCAGATACTGTCCCTTTGTGTCCAAAGTGATAGGTCCAAGTCGTTTGCATCTTCTGAATCTGGCCAATCCATGGAATATCAGCACCAAAACACGCCCACAGCATCCTTCAAATCCTCAACTTCATGACATACATGATTTTGCAACATTGTTGTGGGTGACCAACTGAATTTCCAGCAACCGACTCGTTCGAAATTCGAAAACGTGTCCGTTGCCAGGCAAGCCCATTGTCAATGGGTGCGCACCGATCGGTCCATTGCGGTACAACGCGCACAGGGGTACAACGCGTACCCGCACACATTGAATGCAATGGGCCGGCCGGAGGCACCGATCGGTCCATTGCGGTTCAACGCGCACAGGGGTACAACGCGTACCCGCACACATTGAATGCAATGGGCCGGCCGGAGGCACCGATCGGTCCATTGCAGTTCAACGCGCACAGGGGTACAACGCGTACCCGCACACATTGAATGCAATGGGCCGGCCGGAGGCACCGATCGGTCCATTGCGGTTCAACGCGCACAGGGGTACAACGCGTACCCGCACACATTGAATGCAATGGGCCGGCCGGAGGCACCGATCGGTCCATTGCAGTTCAACGCGCACAGGGGTACAACGCGTACCCGCACACATTGAATGCAATGGGCCGGCCGGAGGCACCGATCGGTCCATTGCGGTTCAACGCGCACAGGGGTACAACGCGTACCCGCACACATTGAATGCAATGGGCCGGCCAGAGGCACCGATCGGTCCATTGCGGTTCAACGCGCACAGGGGTACAACGCGTACCCACACACATTGAATGCAATGGGCCGGCCGGAGGCACCGATCGGTCCATTGCAGTTCAACGCGCACAGGAGTACAACGCGTAGCCGCACACATTGAATGCAATGGGCCGGCCGGAGGCACCGATCGGTCCATTGCGGTTCAACGCGCACAGGGGTACAATGCGTACCCGCACACATTGAATGCAATGGGCCGGCCGGAGGCACCGATCGGTCCATTGCGGTTCAACGCATCACTGTACATGTGACTGGCATATGTCAGCATGCCTGTCTCAGATGGACATATGCCAGCCACTGATAGCTCCCAGGGAGTGAGGGGCACACCTACATCACGACAGCCTGTCCAAACTTTATCCTAAGGCATGTAAGGATGCATTTCCTATTGTGTGTATGTTGGTGTACATGTTGTCTTGTGGGTGTCACCTGTGGGCAGCCACCCACAGGCTGTGCACGTGTTCATGGGGACAGGATCCTGGGTGTTACGTGTACATGACCACTGTGATGTGCAACTGTTCATATCTGTGCATGTGCCATGGTCACATTTCACAGTGGTGTATGTGTATGTCATGTCACATACCCCGTGAGTCCCATGTGGGACGGTATGTTTGAGCCAGGGTGTCCCAGTGGCACAATAGTGATGGTCCTCCACAGTCTTTGTGCATGTAATGTTTACAATGTCTCTGATTTCATGTGCACAATGGGAGACAGTCTCCACATCCACGTTGTGTGTGCATGGACTCTGATGTTGTGCGTGTGTGTCACAGACGTCCATGTCTGTCCTGCCGTGGCAAGTGGGGCCACTACCTGTGGGGGTCATGGTTGTTTTGCTGTGGTGTATACATGATACTCCATGTGATGCCAGTGTCCATGTGGCATTACAGGGTCCCTGGGAATGTACCTGTCGTTGAGCTGTGGTGCCTGGGGCACATCTGTCCTCACATGTCACTGTGGGGGTTATTGTGACACGGCAGCAGGAGATGGGAACTGTGACACGGCCTCATGATATCCAATGGGCCAACCTGGGACTAATTGATGCCACCTGTTGGACCGTGTTGACAGATGTTGGCCATGTATGTACCATACATGTCCTTCCGGTACTGCACACTTCATGTAGTTGTGCATCATAATGATGTATGTTGGGATCTTCAGTGTGTTCAATGCCGCATATGTGGGGTGACTGACAATCTTGCTTACTTCTCCTCTGCACTGCAGGGCTCCTGCTGTCCATCGGCCATTCCCAGACCTGGCAACGATGGTGGAACGGGACAGCATCCGACGGTACCGCTTCACCAGGCAGCTAATTGAGGATTTGGCAGTGCAGTTGTCCCCACATTTGCAGCCTGGCCGGCCGTATCCTACAGCGCTGACCCCCAAGGTGAAGGTGATGGCAGCCCTACACTTCTTTGCCACTGGTACCTTCCAACATACTGTGGCGACTGCTGGTGGGATGTCACAGACCATGTTCAGCCGTGTGCTCCACGATGTTTTGGCGGCAATGTTGCTCTTCCTGAACCGGTACATCAATTTCCCTAGACTGCGACGACTCACTGACGTGAAGAGTGACTTTTATGCCCTGGGGAGGATGCCGCATGTCATTGGCTCCATTGATGGGACACATGTGGCTTTGGTACCACCACAGGCCCAGGAGCAGGCCTACCGTAACCGCAAGCACTACCACTCGGTCAATGCACTGGTGGTGTGTCTTGCAGACATGACCATCACACACGTGTGTGCCCGTTTCCCTGGTTCAGCACACGATGCCTTTGTGATGAGGAGTAGTCGCATCCCCAGGATGATGGCACAGATGCAGAACCAGCGTGCCTGGCTTGTCGGTGTGTACTGACTTTGTGCCATTGTGTGTGATCTGATCTGTAGTATTCCGCCCACTTTTCCAAGTCAGCTAATGTGCACTTGTCTGTCCGTAGGTGACTCGGGATACCCCAACATGCCGTGGTTGCTGACACCCCTCAGGAACCCTGTGACACCAGCCCAGATGCGCTACAATGAGGCACATGGTCGGACCAGGAGAGTGATTGAGCGGACCTTTGGTCTCCTGAAGAGCCGCTTCCGCTGCCTGGACAAGACCGGAGGGTCCCTCCCATATGCCCCAGCGAAAGTGTGCAAGATTATCATCGTCTGCTGCATGCTCCACAACCTGGCAGTGCGGAAGGAGTTGCCTCTCATCCAGGATGACAATGACCAACATCCGCCACCTGTGGAGGATCTTGGCCTGGACCACGATGCCAGTGACGATGATGATGATGATGGTGATGTCTGCACACAGCTCATCACCAACTTCTTTACCTGAATGTGAGTATCCTGAGGTGTCATGTCAATGATGTGAGTTGGCATGATGTGTGGGTGGTGCTCTGGTGCTGTTGGAGTGTGTCCATGGGCTACTTGACTGGATGTGTGTTGCGATGTGTGGTGACAGGTGGGCTGTACTCCCCAACAGTGTTGACATGCTAACTTGGTTCTGGGTGGGTATCTTGTAACATGTATTGTGCATGAGTTTTGCTGTTCTGTCCTGTACTCCATTGCTTTTGACTGTGTGTCATTTCTGTCCTTCACAGGGTACTTTCAGATTCGTTTGGTCAACTGTGTCCACCGACGACGTGATTGCACATCCAGGCTGGTAGCTGTTGTGTCCCTACAGGTGATGTGCGCCACACCCATGGACTTCCTTCCGTCTACAATTGTTGACTGTGTGCCCGCTGCCAGGTGGGGTTACCTTGCATCTGTAGTGGTTACGGCATGTTGCAACTGTGTAATAAACCTGTGCTTCACTTTGTGATGTGCGTTGTCTGTGGTCACACATTTGACTGCCATTTGCTTACTGCACCTGTGGGCTACTTGACTACAACTGGGAATGGGTGTGGTGTCTGTGCATTGCACCGTCTTCCCTGGCAACATCAGTGTAGGCAATGAGTCAGATGGCCTAGGTGTGTATGTGTTGTGTAGCCCTGGTGGTGTGTCTCCCTCATGTGTGTCACGTTGCCTGTACTCACATGCCTGTGTTGTCCTTGCTGTTGCAGTTCGCATACACAGTGTAATTTTGCAGTTCATCATCCCCATAACAGCACCCACGTTGGAATCACGACAGAGGCAAGTATGGTGTATTAGTGTGTTTATTGTGATACATTTGTGTTAATAGTGCATAGGATGGGTTGTGCTGTACATAAATCTTGCAATCCCAAGTTCCTAGGTGAATTGAAAGTCCTGGTAGACAGCATCCCCAGTATCGGGGCCACAGTTGTCTGACACATTGGTCCAACTTGTACTCCCCATGCAATGTGTGGGAGTAGTGTTGCCGTCAACAGGGTGAACAGTCTGTGCACAAAGGCGAACATCCAGAACAGGTTCAGGCTTCCTGGGAGTTGCGCTTGGCCATCGGCCTCTCACTTTCCCTCCTCGGACGACCCCTCTTCTTGGGGGGGCCCTCAAGTACAGGCTGCTGCGGTGCAGGGGACTCTCCGCCAGAGTCCTCCTCCCTCCCTGTGGCAGTTGCAGTTTGTTCGGCACCAGATGTTGTTGGCACACAGGGAGGTGTGGACTGGTTGCTGTTCATCTGGCAGAGGCATTGTAAAATGTCCCTGTGCACCGCCGTCATCTCATGCAGTGCATCCCACTTGGACTCCACGCGGGACATGTGTGAGTCCACACGGGACATGTGTGACTCCACGTGGGACATGTGGGAGTCCAAGCGGGCATGATGGGCAGCCTGCTGCTGTTTAATATCTCTGAGGAGCCCCACTACCTGGCTGAGCTCTCCGGTGCTGGACTGGTACGCATCAGCTATGCGTACCAGTTGTGGGTCATCATGCACACCAGCAACGTCTGCAAGCAGCGACCTCTGTCTCCCACCCTCCCACCACCCCTGCTGACATGTGCAGTGTGTGCAGTGGCACGCACAGATAACCCTGGTCCACCTTGGGGGTTGGTGGTGGTGGTGGTGTCCATGGCCCCAGGTTGGTCCAGGGTCACTGTGCTGGTGTTGCTCCTTGTTCTGTCCATGTCGGCAGGGATGGTATTCGTGGTGACAGTCGTTGGAGGGGTGGGTGCAGGGGGTGCAGCTGGTGGTCCTGCTGGTGCTGCAGCTGGTGGTCCTGCTGGTGCTGCATGTTGACTTGCACCGGATGTGCCAGGTTGTTCTTCATCGTCCGAGGAGGACAGAGGCTGTACGACGCCAGTGAGCTCGGCATCCTCTTGAGCCTGGGACTGGGACTCCTCAGCGTCTGCTGCTGTGTCCCCATCATCACCTGTTTTTGGGAGACACAAACAATGTATGTTATGTTTCTGCAGGCATCAATGGTTGACACACATGACAGTTGTGACTGTGCCTCTGGGTGCGGGCCTGTACATTGCATTGTCCTAAGTCGTCACAGTCAGGGGTTGATATTGTTGTGGCACATTGTCCTGCATTATTTGGGCATTTCTATGTATTTTCTGGGGTGTGAACATGGTCTGCATTGGTTGTGTTTGGTTGACAGCCGGCCCTCCTTCCCACCCACCCAGCCAGTCAGTTATCCCACCATGGACTGTGCTTGCATTGCAGGGAGTGGAAGTTGTCTCTCAGGATGTCAGTCAGTGGTGTCCTGCTGTTTGTTGGTGCACATTTGCCAGCAGGGCCTTGTGCTCCCCACAGCAGTAGCCAGTGTCAGCCATCTTGTGAGTCCTTCTCCACTCCCTGTGATGTGAGCATGGTTCAGGGTGGTGTTGATGGGACAGTTGTGGGGGTGAGCTATGTCTGTGACTACGACTCCGATCATGCCATTGCCTCCACCCCACTTCCCAGCATTCCCATACTTACTTGCATTTGTGTGGAGTTCAGTGTGTGTGGGTGTGAGAGCAATGGCAAGATGGCTGACAGTGGTGTCCTGCTGTTGGTTGGTGTGCAGTACCCAGCATGCCCTTGTGCTCCCCACGACACAGCAACAGTGTCAGACATCTTTGATGGGCCTTTCCACTCTCTGTGGGATGTGCATGCGTGAGTGTGAGCTTGCTGGGCCATGTGGTGGGGGATGTAGAGCTGTGACTATGACTCCCATCATGCTATTGCCTCCTCCCCCCTTCCCAGCATGCCCATGCTTCCTTCCTTTTGACTCTGCTTCCCTGTGGGGTGGGCTGGCTGTGCTGACAGGATGGCTGGGAGTGTTGTCCTGGCAGTTGTTTGGCTAAGAGTCCCAAGAGTGTCCCTGTGCTTCACACAACAGGACCCAGGGTGGTGGTTCTTTGTGGGATCTTGTGTTAGGATGGGGGGCATTGCATTCTACCAGGTGGGTTCTGTGGAGTTTGTGTTGGGGGGGGTGTGAGGGGAGGTGCTTGTGACTATGGTCAGTGCTGCAAGTCCTCCTTCCCACCCAGCTAGCCAGATATCCCACCATGGAACGTGCTTGCATTGCAGGGAGTGTAAGTTGTCTCTCAGGATGTCAGTCAGTGGTGTCCTGCTGTTTGTTGGTGCACAGTTGCCAGCAGGGCCTTGTGCTCCCCACAGCAGTAGCCAGTGTCAGCCATCTTGTGAGTCCTTCTCCACTTCCTGTGATGTGAGCATGGTTCAGGAGTGGTGTTGATGGGTCAGTTGTGGGGGTGACCAGTATCAGTGACTACGACTCCCATCATGCTATTGCCTCCACCCCCTTCCCAGCATGCCCATGCTTCCTTCCTTTTGATTCTGCTTCCCTGTGGGGTGGGCTGGCTGTGCTGACAGGATGGCTGGGAGTGTTGTCCTGGCAGTTGTTTGGCTAAGAGTCCCAAGAGTGTCCCTGTGCTTCACACAACATAACCCAGGGTGGTGGTTCTTTGTGGGATCTTGTGTTAGGATGGGGGCATTGCATTCTACCAGTTGGGTTCTGTGGAGTTTGTGTTGGGGGTGTGAGGGGAGGTGCTTGTGACTATGGTCAGTGCTGCAAGTCCCCCTTCCCACCCAGCTAGCCAGATATCCCACCATGGAACGTGCTTGCATTGCAGGGAGTGTAAGTTTTCTCTCAGGATGTCAGTCAGTGGTGTCCTGCTGTTTGTTGGTGCACAGTTGCCAGCAGGGACTTGTGCTCCCCACAGCAGTAGCCAGTGTCAGCCATCTTGTGAGTCCTTCTCCACTTCCTGTGATGTGAGCATGGTTCAGGGTGGTGTTGATGGGTCAGTTGTGGGGGTGACCAGTATCAGTGACTACGACTCCCATCAAGCTATTGCCTCCACCCCCCTTCCCAGCATGCCCATGCTTCCTTCCTTTTGATTCTGCTTCCCTGTGGGGTGGGCTGGCTGTGCTGACAGGATGGCTGGGAGTGTTGTCCTGGCAGTTGTTTGGCTAAGAGTCCCAAGAGTGTCCCTGTGCTTCACACAACATAACCCAGGGTGGTGGTTCTTTGTGGGATCTTGTGTTAGGATGGGGGGCATTGCATTCTACCAGGTGGGTTCTGTGGAGTTTGTGTTGGGGGGGGGGAGGGGAGGTGCTTGTGACTATGGTCAGTGCTGCAAGTCCTCCTTCCCACCCAGCTAGCCAGATATCCCACAATGGAACGTGCTTGCATTGCAGGGAGTGTAAGTTGTCTCTCAGGATGTCAGTCAGTGGTGTCCTGCTGTTTGTTGGTGCACAGTTGCCAGCAGGGCCTTGTGCTCCCCACAGCAGTAGCCAGTGTCAGCCATCTTGTGAGTCCTTCTCCACTCCCTGTGATGTGCGCATGGTTCATGGTGGTGTTGATGGGACAGTTGTGGGGGGCAATATGTGTGACTGCGACTCCCATGATGCTATTGGCTACACTGACTTGGCCAGCATACACAGAATTCCTTCCTTTGAGTGGTCTTCACTGTGTGTTGGTGTTGTTGTGGTGGCTACATGTGTGGATGTGTTTGTTAGTTCTATTTGTGCCACTGCCTAGCTGTAGTTGTAGTTGTGTTTGTACATGTGTTGGCACAGTTGGATGCGACTTTTTGGATGGCATGTGTTGTGTTTATCTGACTGACATACACATTTTCGGATGATTCTGTTCTGGTTGCTGTGTAATTGCTATGAGTGCATGGTTTGACTCTCCCCTTGACAGTGATGTGTGTGTTTTGTGGCAGTATATTGTGTACATTTGTTGTGTACTCTGGGATGTCCTCTAGTCCATATACGCTCACTGGCGGAAGGATGGCCCGCACCTTCTCCTCCCAGGGCCTGAGGTATATTGGCTTGGCAGGAGGGCCACTGCTGGTGTGTTGGCTGTTGATGTAGTCTTGCGTCAGCATTTTCCGTACCCTCCTGCGCACGTCATACCACCTGTTCTGGATGTCGGTCTTTGTGCGCCGACATGGTGATTGGGCGTTCACCCTGTTGATGATCCTCTCCCACATCTTGGTTTTCTGCGACATGGGGGTCTGTTGGACCAGTGTGCCAAACAGCTGTGGCTCCACCCTGAGGATCTCGTCTACCATGACTTCCAATTCACTATCTAGGAACTTGGGATTCTTCTTGGGGGGCATGGTGATGGGTGGTGATGGTGGGTGATGTGTGTGTTGGTGTGCAGGTGAGGGTGTGTGAGTGTGTGTTTTGCTGGGTGTATGTGAGGTAGGTATTTGTTGGTGTGCTGATGGTGTGTGGCTTGTGTGAGGGATGAGCTGTGGGTGTGTGGTTGCTTTCTCTTGGGTGCTGGCAGTGGAATGGCATTTGCAAAGGCTCATGGTAGTGATTTGTGTCCTTTATATAGGTGGAGTTGTGGGTGTGTCTTTGTTCTCTGTCCCCACCCCCCAGTATTTATTGGCTTGGTAATTGCTTGTTTGGCCTTTTTTGGGTGATTTTTCCTTTGTGCTGTTTGTGTATGTTGGAAACGTTCTTGTGACCGAGTCGGACCCTGCATTGGTCTTGTACGGTGTTCTCCGTTTCGTTCACGCTGTGTTTGTGCAGTTTTCTATGCTGCGTACGCATCGGTCGCGGTGTATTGTGTTGCTTCGGCTCGGTTTTGTATGCGTGTCGGTCGTACGGCTTGTCCTCCGTCCGGCTCGGTTGTGGTTTTCGCACCTTGCATCGTACTTTGCGTTTTGGAGTTCGCGTGTACGTTTCGGTCGGATTTGTTCCGGGTGCGTGTCGGTCGGTTGTATTCGCGTGTTTTTCCGGCCGGATTGCTGTTTTCCGTGCGGCTCGGTCGGTCGACTTGGTTTCGGTACGTGTCGGTCGGATTTTTCGCGCCTTGCATCGTACTTGGCGTGTCGTGCGCCACGGGTACGTGTCGGTCGGTATTTTTTCCGGATCCGAGTCGGTCGGTGCTTTTTACGGCCCGAATCGGAATCGACCCCTTAGTGAAGGTCGAGCACAAGCCCTTGCCCAAGGGGCCACTCCCACTCCCACTATCCCTGGTGTCTAGTGGGTGGATCCCTGCTTGGTAATCACTCTCCTGCTTTGATCCCAAGCAGGGAGCCACTGGACAGAGGTACCAATGGAAAGTGGAGAGTATCCCCTTTCCAACAATACCTCTTCGATTAGAATCAGTGCTCGGGGCTGAGACAGCCCTCCGAGCACTGACTCAGTGAAAGTAAAATGAGCCCATTTGCTCATTCTACTTTCACTTTTACTACAATTACGTCAGCACGCCCTGCACGTAGATCGTCATTGTAGTAAAAAAATTAAAATCAGACTGCTCTGGAAGCTTTTCCCGAGAAGCCTTATTAAAAAAAAAAAAGGTCTCCCTCCTTTAGGTGCCTTCCCGGTGTCGGTTAGTGGTTGACACCCGCACTGGGGAAGGTTTTGCGGCCGTCGACCATTGGCCGCCAGCCACACCTAATGGGTTAACTACACAGACATTAGAACTTCTATTTTCTATACTAAAAATGTATAATTTACAGACCACCTTTAAATTATCATAACTTTATGTATTCTTTCTATACAAACCAAACTTAAACTACACAAATGTTTGAAATTTTAAAGTTATAGTTATATCTTTAACTTATAATTTACACAACACATTAATATTATTATAACTCGCCCATGTCCATACTAGTGTATTCAGGTCAGTAGCCTCAATTACATTAACTGTAACTCACCACTCCACCATTTACTCTGTTCTCACACATGATGTGATTTGTGATATCAAAAGTGTTGTTGTACATGCTATAATTTTAGATGGTATAAATGATAGAATACGAAAGGGTTTAAGCAGTGCATGGACAAGGCGCTAATCAGGTCGAAACCAGTCTGGGGATGGTTATATTCCAATTTGGAAGGGACCAGCCTTGGTAGTTTGGGCTGGACTATTCCCATTGGAACAGAACCAAGAGTGATTTCCATAATGTAGGTCCTCTGTCTAGAATGGCACAGTGGATGAGAAACTATGGTTTAGAATGAGCTCCTAGATGATCCCCAAGTATGAGATTATCGCAAGCATCGTTCCATCACCTTGTTGTTTTTTACGCAATCGATCACCAAACATAGCAGGGTCAACACTCGAAAATAACAAATGGAACAGTGAGGAGCATTCTCACCTTTATAGGACACCATTTGCTGTCACCTACACTTAAAGCTTTTTCAGGCAGCCCTCTTCCTGTCTCTGGTGAGGTCAACAGAAGCTTTCTCTGTGCCTTATCAGGTTTTCTGACTTGCATGGGTAGGCTGGGGCCTTCTATGGCGGCAAAGGCATGTGTATATAGCTTCATTAGGGTCTTCAGGCTTCTTACCTGCCAAGGGGAATTGGACAGCTTCACATTACGGTTTCTCTGACAGGAGCAGAGTTCACAAAAGTCCAGGCCCAAATGATGCTCAGTCAGCTGAAGCCCTCGTCAGCTTTTATTCCAAAGTTGGGCTTTGGGGAGTTTTCCACTTCCAACCACATATAGTTCAAATTTGCAGTGTGAAACTCCAAACAACCAAAAGGGGCACAGTTTCCCTTCTCGGGGAGAACTCTGAGGAGATATTCTTCGCTTAATGCAATGGAGGGGCCTCTTTCTTCTTGAAGAAGCCCAAATAGAATTTTTGTGGATCTGCTCCGGGGGGACACTATGGGGCCTATTAGGATGGCCGGCGGACTTTAGCCCGCCCGCCATCCTCGCTGTGCTGGGACCGGCCGCCATACGTGCGGCGGTCCCGCACCGCTGATTAGGATGCGACCGCCACCCTGGCGGTCGCATTCCACATATTTGACATTGCGGCAGGTGCTGCTTACAGCAGCACCCGCCGCAATGCCCAATGAGCATGTTGTGCATTCCCATGCACAACGTGGCAGGCACCGCGCGGTGCCTGCCACCTTGTACATGGAACTGCAGGGGGGTACCATGGGTACCCCCCAAGTGCACCCCCCACACCCCCTGGGGGCCCGCAACGGGCCCCCAAAGCACATCTCCGCCAGCCTTTCCATGGCGGCATCGCCGCCATGGAAAGGCCTTTTGTAACACACATCCTAATATGGATGGCGGTGCCTGCTTTTAACTAGCCATGAATAAAACCATCTGAATCATTGTGTTCGGCTGCTAGTTAAATATTGATGCTTCATTTGTAAACTGAGTAGCCCCATGTTTTTTTCTCATTTATTCCTCATTTAAGGGATATGCAAAATTAAATTTGACTGATTTTACTCAATCAGTGATAAATGTGTATTTTTTTGTACTTTTCATTGACTGGGCTTTACAATCTTTATGACTTTTTCATTGTGTTGTGTTAGATCTGACTTACCCGTCGGTTCGTGCCGGGTGGACACCTTTAGACATTAAATAATGCTGCTAAAGGAACTCTGACACCAAAAGTCCTACACCAAGAACATTGTATTATAAATGAATGTGTTACTATAATGTTGCAAACATTTAGGGGCCGATTACGATGGCGGACGGACTGGAGTCCGTCCGCCATCGTGGTGGTGACCGGGACCGTCCGCAATACATGCGGCGGTCCCGCACACCCAATTAGGATGCGACCGCCACCATGGCGGTTGTATTTTGCACTTTAACATTGCAGCAGGTGCTGCTGACTGCAGCACCCGCCGCGATGTTCAAAATGCATGTTGTGAATTTCACTGCACTACGTGGCAGGCACCACACGGTGCCTGCCACTTGGTGCAGTGAAATGTAGGGAGGTACCATGGGTACCCCCCAGTGCACAAACACCACCCCCAGACACAAGGGGGGGCCGCAACGGGCCCCCGAAACCAATCTCCACCAGCCTTTCAATGGCGGTTTATCCGCCATGGAAAGGCTGGCTGAAGACAGCATCCTAATTTAGTGGACGGTGCCTGCTAGGCACCGCCACCATTTTATGGATGCAGACCGCTCCGCCAGGCAATTGGAACGATTGCCTGTGGCGGTTCCGCAGCGGACGGACTTTGCGTCCGCCGCGGTCTGGATCCCACCACCATTGTAATCTGGTGGTGAGAAAATCGCGGTTCGATGTGAGAAGGACCGCCACCGCCGGGCTGGCGGTGACGATCCTTCCGCCATCGTAATCGGCCCCTTAATTAGGAGATACCAGTTGTATTAATGTGAGCACCTTCTCACATTAATTGGAAGCAGGCACAGTGAGAATGTTCTACACCCACCCCACAACAGAGCAGGGAATCACACCAACACAAACCCTACCGCTGTCTGCTGTGCAGACACTAAGGGCCAGATTTATCAAAATGTCACACAATGCAACGCAGCAAGACAACTTGCTGTTCTGCTCTGCATGACAGGGAGAGAGCAGGAATCAACTAAGATATGATGCTTTCCTGCTCTCTCCCTATGCTGGCACACTGGGTGCTGCCTAGGCCAAGGCAGGCACCCTTGCAACATGGTGCAAGCGTGCCTGCATTACAGGCAGGATTGTTTTTGTGCAGGAAGTGAAACACTCCTTACAGGCATTTTCCTCTATTTGTGTTGTAGCAGCACACGTAGAAAGAGGAAATAATGAGGAGAAATAATGATATTTCTACTGCTTATGCCTCCAATGGGAAGGCATACCATTTTGACACAATCGCAGGTTTACTAACATTAGTTAAATTTGGAATTATGTCAAAATTCATGGGTGAATACATGGGAATGAGTTCAGTTTAATTGAGACTTTTGTAAGTATTTAGGTCATTGTTATGGTTAAACAGCTTCAAGGGACTCTTTGTCTTTGGTATGTCAACAAAGTTATGTAATGGTCATTTGGGACTCTGGAAGGATGTTCTGACAGAGGTGTTCTGTGTATCAAAACCAGTTGTCTCCCAGAAGCTGGTGTGACAGGTGCTTGTTGATTTACTGGGCCTCGTATCTTTAGATAATGAAGAACGTTATAAAGTAATAACTGGCGTGGACATTTATTTCATCTTAAGAGATATTTATCTGAACATTTAGAATCAAAAACGGAAAAGAACTCTTTTTTGTAACCTGTGTTTAATATGTACTTATGATTTACCTTTTCACTTGTGAAGCACTCGGATACTCCTTGAGTCTGGCTTGTGCTATATAGAACTACAAGTACATGAATGAACAGATAAACACTAGGCCCCCAACCTATAGGTGATGAATGTGGTAGTTATCCAGGCATATAGGTTCTATACCTCTACAAAAGTTTTGTTACCGCTTCAAAATCTTCTTTGATTGCTGCATTGTTTTAATGCAAATTGTGCGAAATTTGAGCCAAAACAATATTCAATAAGATTTTTGTCTGAGGGAGATTTTTTTGAGTAGAAAAGGTCTCAGAGAGAGAGTTTTTGCTTCAGTCTTCGGCTGGTACCTGAAGTGACTCTTCTGTGTAAGTATAGAAAGACAGAAACGTTACTCAAGATACCAGTGAAATGTATTTCGGTAGTACCTGTGATTTCACAAAAATGATGCGCATTTCGTGAAAAACGCAAATTTCACATACTCTTAAATTGCTTTCAAAGAATAGGAGGCAGTCGACTAAACTCCTTTGGCTGAATGAATTCACTTTAGAACATTACTTTTTAGCCATTAACTTGGAGGATACAAGAAGAATCTGGTGGCCTTTTTTGTATTGCTCTCACGCCGTGTACTGCTGTGAATTCAAGTTGACTGTGCCTGTAGCTTGCAGGAGCAGAAAAAACTACAAGGGCCTATTTCCAAGTCCCTATCACCACCGGAGTGTCACTTTTTTTGACTCTCCCGTGGCGTAGCACCATTTCCCATATTTACAAGTTGGCGCTAAGCCACTTAACGTGACTTAACGCCACTTTGTAAATATGCCCCTTTCCGCTGCAGTCCTCTGAGGCAGAGGGGCGTGCAATGGGTGTTGCTGTGGGTATTCCACAGCAACACCTCTTGCTTTTTGACGCTGCCCCAGATTTACAAGGCTGAGGTAGCGCCAAAAACAGCGCCATGCTAATGCAATGGATTACCAGGCATTAAAATGGCGATATGAGGAAAAATTATTAATTTCTCCTTGTTTTTTGCTCTTTCCATAAGTGTGCGTTCTGCAGCACTCATAGAAAGAGCTAATTGCCGTTATTGATTGTTTATGTGCAGGAAGATGGCCCTTCCTGCACATAAACAATTGCCCTGTAGCACCGGCATCCTTGCAGCATGGCGGGAAGATGCCTGTGCTGGCACTAAGCAGCTTTTGTTGCACCAGCGCTAGGGGAAACTGCGTTTTTGTCGGAGCGTGGCCGAATTTGGCGCAGCTCCGTGCACCAATTTTTTTTTTTAAATATGCCCTTCAGTGTTGGCAGCAACCGCTAGCTGGTACGCGCCGTAGTGTGCTGACCAACCAAATTACTTTTGGTCGTTTTGCACATCTTCATTTTCCGCAAATGATTCACCCAACCTCAGTGGGGCAGTCTCTTCACGAGGGGTGGGTCAATCAGCTCCGCGCAGCAGTGGAGAAATGTGGCAGAAAGAAAGGGGGCGGGGGGGGCATTCCGAGCAAAAGCAATACCGATTAAATGAAACATGGTCATGCCTATATATGTAGTTGACTAACGCTAAGCTCTGAGAAACAGCAAATAGCAGGTCCACAGTAAAAAGAATAGGCAGTTTAATTAATGATGTGTTTTCCTTTTGCAATTGGAGCCACGTGAGACAAAACAAATTTAGACGCCTTTATTTTCTGGAATCCGGAAAAAAATAACATCGGAGCCTAGGAGAATCAATCTTCTAAACTAAGGAGAAATATATGAGCACAAGGGGCTAATTCATCAAAAAGCGCACATTAGCTTGGGGCACGGGATGTCTCATACGAAAATCAGGGACATCAGATTCCAAGAAAGGGCAAGTGACTGCCCGCTGTCAGAGCCAACCCACGGAATATGACATTGTCTCGGTAACATACATAGTTAAGAAAATTAATGTACTTTATTCATCATTACATTTCGATACAATGCTATAGTTTAAATACAACGTGTCAAGACGTACCTATCTATAAAATAATAGAATTACTAATGACAGTAATATTAATATTAAACGTTAATGTTTTATATGTATTTTTATTCAATATTTACATAATTTTTCAATAATACCACTAAAAATGTTTGTTGTTAATATTATTATTTGATCTTTTTGATGTTTCCTATTATCATCATTATCATTGATAGTGGTTATAATAATTATTCTTAGCATCAATGCTAACAATATTGCTTCTACTAAAAATAAATATTAATATTATTACAATGATAATTGTACTGTAGTGCAAGACACTTCCTGTAGTGTCTATAGTGTTTACGCAAGTTAACTATACTATTGTCAGGGCCTCTGGAAATATGCGTCAAGAGAGGGCCAAATTATGTGGCAGGGTTGAGTAAATTATGTGGCAAGAAAAGACAAATTATGTGGCTGAATGCAGCACATTTCGTAATATTGTTACTTCATTATTTTGTCATTTAAAAACTTTGTAACACTGCATGGGCATTGGTTGCACCTCAGAAGATGATGGATTATGGGCCAAATAAGGCAAATCAATAATTATGCGGAAATCGCCATGGCCGCACAATCGCATAATTCCAGAGGACCGGACTATTGTAGAACTACAACTATCCAAAACACCTGGTACTAATTTTTATCAGTTTTTGAATGATAGGGTGAATTAACATACTGCAATTCAATACCATAAAATGCAAGCTGCACACAATTTGTTGATCCACTGATTGATTGAACAAGTACACCATGGGCCAAATTTGTCCCTATTTTCCGCCTTTGAAGGTCACCAAAAGTGACGCAAACCAGTGCTTAGTGCTGATTTGCTATTTACTTTCCAGATTGTTTTGCACTGGAAAGTTGCCTAAATGTAACACAAAGTAGCGGTTTGCATTAATTTAAGTGAAGGGGTGTCCCCTCTGTGGTACATGTGCATTCTCACTCTACCAACCATGGTTTGTGACACAAAGCCCTATCTACTAACAACGGTTGAAAGGGCTTTGCTCCAAAAATACACCTCCTCAAAGCAGGCACAAAGTAGGAGAAATGTTTTATTTTTCCAAACTTTTCAAACATTGCATGTGCGCTGCACTGTACAGATTTGAAGTTAACCTAAGCATAGTGGTTTGTACTGAAAGGCAATCGTTCCAGTACAAAACCTATGCTTGATTGACACATACACTGCACCGTGGTGCAAAGGTGTCTGTATGGCAATAGGCCATCTGATTGGGCACCAACGCTTGGTAAGACAGCAGCAAGGATATGTCTTTGTAGATATGGCGCTATCCTGCTCGCTCACTTTCACTCAGAGCAGCACAGCACCTGTATCTCAAACCAATGCAGATTTCTCTGACATAATCTAATCCATCACTACCACCTCATATGAAGATGAAGTGCTAGCTTTGTCCTTCATAGAATCCCTCCTCGAAAAAGATCTCTCACCCCTTTTCACCACTGTCAGAATCTCTCTTCCTCAAAGCATCTTCCCACACATGCATAAACTTGCAACTGCCAACTCAAGACTCATCTAGCCTCCACCCACCCTTCACTGACAATTGAGGCTCCACTTTAAAATCACAGAGCCACCAATCATCTCGTGCACGACTACTAATATTGATTCAGATAATGCTTTAACATGCTGACAGCTACCTAACAAATAGCAGACGATCTCCTACTGACCAAAGATAAAGATAACCTCTTGCCTTCCAATACTGCTGGACATCTCAGCCACCTTCAACACCTTCATTGACACTCTGAAATCTCAATCGGAATTCACTGTCAATGTCCTTCACTGGTTCTCAACCTCCTGACCAACTGCCACCAGTTGGCACCTGAAAGCCCAAAGAATACTAAACATGACATTTTCAGTAGAAAGTCTGGAAACTTGCACACGGGGCAGCTTTCCATGTGTATTACTGAGAATGACTTTAAATTACAAATGGACCTTCATCTGTGGGTGTATATCTCTGCATATAAATCGAAACATTTTGTGAATTAGATTCTTCGTGTCTTCTGTGGTTTCTAGGGAATTCTGGAATGCTACTGGAATGCTTTCAAAAGGTACAACACTCACCCATATTGCATTTTAACCTGCAAGGGCTTCGAATGAGTTTAGTGTCACAAAGCATTCTATTGAAACTAAACAGTAGTGTAACGTCTGCAGTGTGGAAATGTTTTAGGGATTGGATTAGGATCCTCCACCAAATACATAGTAACTCTATCTTTAAAAATCCATGCTTGGCCCACGGTTATTTCAGATCTAGCTCAGAATAGAAAAAGGGGAAAGATCTCTCCGATTGTCACGCTACAAGAAACCAACTCAGAAGGGCATTGGAAGAGACATTTAAACATCTACCAGAATTATTCCCCTCATGGATTCTATTCCAAAAAATGGAAGTGCCGTTTTCCTGCACTGGCACAGTAATTTAGGGTTAAAGCAGCTGGGACATCCGCCTACCTGATTGGGGACCCTGCTCCTCAGCCAAGCAGTAAGATGTTTCCAGCGGTTGGCTGGGAAGATCCAGGACTAAATGCAGCTGCTTGCTAGTTCGTACGACTGCAACTACCTGGTGTGCTCTTGGGAGGTTCCCATATACAGGAAGTGATGCAGACTCGTGGTGCCACTAGGATAGTGGTTCCTAGATCCAAATCCATTATCATACACAATACAATCAATGCATTACTGAGCAACCCAAGAGGGATATTTTTTGTCTTCTAAATATTTGTGACGTTTGAGACACATACTAGTTGAGGGTGTAGGTGAGTGGGGACCCAATCTATACCACCAGTGCTATGAAAGGGGGACTTCTGAACCAAAACACCAGATGGACGATGAAGGGCTTTATTTAGATTTTAGTGGACAGCATAATCTGTCAACAGTTGGTGGCTAGTCAGTCCACCATACTACAAAAACTATAAGCTATAATGCATGCAGGAAAGTGCCCCTATTTGACATGGTTACCCCCACTTTTTACCTGGTTTTTGATGCAATTTTCACTGAAGTGACTAGGTTCCTGGTGACCAGGACCCCAGTGCCAGTGTTCTTTCCATAAAACAAGACAACTGTTCAATTGTTCCCCAAGTGGCAAGACCATTAGCACCTCTGTAAGTCCCTAGTAAATGGTACCCCTTGTTCCTAGAGCATGGGTACTAAATAGGGTCGCTAAGGGCTGCAGCATATATTGTGCCAACCTAAGGGACTCATGTAGACTGCCATTGCAGGCTAATTGAAATGGTACAGACAAATGTGAAAACACAACATGGCACACACCCTGTGTGCCATGCCCACAGACACTTCATGCAATATATGTAAGTCAACCCTACAGCAGGCCTTACAGCCCTAAGGCAGGCTGCATTTTATTACATGTGAGGACATATCTGCATGAGCAGATATGCCCCTGTGCTGTGTAGTTCAACTGCTAGATAGTGCAAGTGAACAGGGAAGTCATCTAAGTACATGTACTGGGCACTGGTTATTGCGAGTTCCCCAGCTACACCATGGCTTCACTGAAACCTATGGTGTTTTGTATCAAACACCTGGTCTTAATAAAACCATATTCATGCGAGTAGTGGATTTATTAGACATGCACCCAGAGGGCACCTTAGAGGTGCCCCCTGAAAACCTACCACCCTCTTAGTGTGCTGGCTGACTGGAACCTTCCAGCCTGCCACCACAGATGAGTTTCTGACACCCTGGAGCTGAGAGCACGTGCTTACAGAGGTCAGAAAAAAGGCCTGTTCTGGTGGGAGGTGTGTACACCTCTTCCTGCAGGGTGGTTAGTGAATCTGCATTTGATATGTGACCCCGGCTTCCCCTAGACCTGAGAGATGCCACTCCCTGCCTGAGGTCAATTTGGCACCAGGACAAGTGTGAAATTAGCTATGCAAGGAGGCGTGATGCACTACCAGGCCAGTCACACCCCTAAGGTGGGCTGCCTGATGTGCTCCACGAAAGAAGGGTTCCACCATTTTGATTTTGGTGGAAATAGGAATTCTTGGACAGGGTTATGTCCACTCCCTACAGGAAGTGGTCATATAGGGGGTGTAATGAACCCATGGGTAAGTAGCACATTGGCTATTACCCTTCACTCCCCTTAATGCCCCTAAATTGAGTATTTAGGTGGCCCCCTGAAACCAAGAACTTAGATTCATCTGTCTAAATAAAGAAAAGGATAAAGAAGGGCCGAAGAAGCAAGACGGTGGACTGCTGGTGGAATTTAGCGCCAAACCCTGCCTGCCTACCTGCTCCTGTCCCGACAATCGCAACAATGCGACTTGTTCTACAGCTGTCCATCCTCCATAATCCTCAGAGGGCCTCCAGCACTTTGCCAAGCCATCAGCATCACCTTTGAAGTGGAGAAGCCACTTCATTCCAGCCTGCAGGCACCGACCGCAATCTCCGGTTCACCGTTGTGCTGTTCACCAGGGCCTCCGACGCAGCAGCCACCCATAAGGAGGTCACCATGCTCCAAGAGGTCAAATCCGTTCCCGCACCAAGTGTGCAGACACCAGGACCAACTGAATCTGCCCTGCACCAATACTCAGGGTGCCAGACCCCTTGCAGCAACCAAATCTTGTTTGAGTCCACAAAGATTGACCAGCCAATGAGGGGTGCCAGCATCACAGAGGCTAGCACCGAGATTGGCCCAGCTGTCCTGTTTTGTTCCACTTAGCAGGTATAACCCAGAACTGTGGGGGCTTTTGATGTACAGGCACCAGTCGTCCAAAATCGTCTCCTCCTAAGCTCCCTGGCCCAGGTTCACAACAACCAACTGTGCTCCCCTGCTCCCAGGACCCCCACAAACTGAGCCCTCTGTTGGGAACTGTCAGACTTGTCTCTGAGTCCTCCTCTGCTGCCTGTTTCTAGATGGCTCCCCTCTCTTCCTACGGTATAGCATGTAAGTTTACCAACCTGTCCAGCACCTTGCACCCGGACACTCCAGGGGAGGTACACTCAGACTGCTTTGGACCTTGGCCCTCTAGTACCTTAAGCCCTAAAGAGGACCCCCCGAGATTTGTTTGCAAATGCCTGTATGCACTATATGTTTCTTTCTCCATAGGAATGCATTACAGCAGAAACACGAATTTTACTTCCCTGCAAAAATTGATAAACTGAAAAGTACTTACTTAATTATGAAGTTCTTGCTGTTGAAATATATATTAAAGTACTGTTATTTTTCTAAATTGGTCTCGAGTTTCTTCTTGATTGTGTGTCTCATTTATTAAATGTGTGTGTTCAACAAATGCATTAATACTTCCCTCTGACACGCCTAAACTGCTTGCCCACACTACCACAAAAGAGAGCATTTGGGATTATTTATTTAAACCATGTTTTGATACACCACATGAAAAGCTAGTTTCCTACATTGCACTTGTAATATGACTGATGGGGTATCCACCAAGTTTCTGATGCAGTGTCCCATCCATCAAACTAAAGACAGACAAAAGTTTCTACATACTCAATGTCTATGTATCTGTGGAGTTCTGCACTCAATGTGGTTTTATACCAATGTTTTAGATGTATATATGCTGGGTGACATAATTTGTGCTGTATGACACATCTATGATAAGTGATAGAACTGTCTGCAAATATATGACTCTCTGTTTATCTCCTTACAGTTAAATCCACAAGCAAAGGTGAAAATATGTCCGGCCAACTCCTTCTGTAGCTGAGCTGCAGGAGAAAAAGATAAGCTCACATTGATCGATCATTACAGCAGTAGAGTGGTACATGGAATACCTTGCTAACTGGGCAGAAGCAGTATTGAAGGACTCTCAGCTAGCAGTTGGATGTATATGACCAAATGGCAACAGAAGGGGGAAAGGTTGCAGATCTCCCCATCGCACTATTATCCCACATATTGGCAGCCCATGGGGATCTAGACACACATGCAGAATGCCTTTCTTTCAGTGAATGGTGTCATTCAACGTTTCCTGATAACGCAGCCTTGCTTCATATTCACATGTTCAAGAGGTTCATGGTTAGCGACAGACGACAAGCAATGCTACAGTTGTTTGCTTACTGATGGGAACCAGTAAACTCCTAAGTGTGAGGCCATGCAGAGCACATAACACAAAGAGCACAGACAGTAAGCAAAGTATAATTTCCCAGCAGGCCTTCATAAAGAGCACTCCCATTAGTGTCAGTAGAGGAAGTGTAAGAGAAATAATGGGGCAATACACATTGCTCAACAGCGTCTTTGCTAATGCTCTGAATAATGTTGTTACACATTTACTTCACGATTTTTGCACTGTGTTCCTGGACTACCTGACTTGTCTTTATTTGGAATTAGTATCTCTGGCATATTTGCCTTCTAGGAGAATTGAATTCTTGATTGGTTTCTTTTTGCTCATTAGGATTAATATATAACCCTTCACATCCCCTTGTCTTAATCCCAATTCAATCACGGTTGAACTGGGTAATTGGAGATAAAAGGAACCCCTTCCCCAGGTAAGCTGAGCACCATGGGGCTCCTTTTATAGGTGGATGAATGGAGGGATAATCACAGTGCTTAATTTGTAAAAATATAAATGCCAGGGCCCTTTTCAGGAGGTCACTTTCGCTTGCACCGCATATTGCCCTTGCCATCACTGCAAACTGCAGTAGCAACACAACTATTAACCATGTTGTGACAAGTGTGACAATTCTAACTATTCCAGGCCTCCACAGCTATAAGAATGGCTTTGGCGGCAGGTATTAGTCATTTTTCATTTATACTGATTAAACAAACAACTGTTGTTATGCTTTTCTCTAAATAAGACAAACACTGCTACCATGTTGCAGACTGCCATAGGTGCCGGTGTTGACAATTAAGTGCCAGTGTCGAGTACCGGTAACCACCGGCTCAAATTAAGCACTGGATAATCAGCAATCATGCCTGCCTAACAGCTCTAAGGGAACAAACACACCTCTATTTTCTTGTAGAGACGTGTATGATGTACCCCCTCAAATCCTCCTGTAGACAGTCAGACTCAGCCACTGAACCAGCTCGGTACACCGAGGGGTTGGGGGGGACTACATTTTCCAGGGATGCTTTTAGCTGCCTGTCCATCATTGAATCCAGTGAGTGATCCTTCATCCCTTGGGTTATGGATCTTTTAGGTTGTGGATTATATCAAGATGTTGGCAAACTTTTAGCATTTGGCGATTCTAAATAAATGCGGCCACGTACTTTGCACCCCAACTAGTATGTCCTCACTCAAGACTGCTTTGGACTGCTGGGCTAGCTATGGATTTTCCATTTTACCAACATGGGGAATTAGGAACCAACCATTTTGTTATTATCCTGTAACGATTTTAAAGTGATTCTGTCTACATGCAGGAAGGTAGACCCCTGCTACTCCTTTCACCCTACTGTGCACATTTAACACCACTGTCACTCTGCTTTCAATAGACTCGAATGTGTCATTCTAAATTAAATATTCGAGGAGGCAAACTCACACCCTGCTTTAATGCCCTGAAAGTGTGCAGAGATTGGACCTAAAGGGTTATAAGTCTGGTGCCCCGTCTCCGAGTTTTGCGTTAAGTCATGTTGCCCTGTGCACATCATACAAACTTTGCCAATACAAACCTCAGCCCTCGATGTGTTAATTTTATAACCTCTTGCCCCAAAGTTTATGTTTACTTTGAGACTGAAGTTGTGCTTGGAGAAAATTAAATGTTTCTGCATGAAAACATTAATTAAAAAATTTCAGAACGTGAAACGCAGTGAGCTATGGTCTGCATGGGGCACTCGCCCCCACACAGATTTAGGTTCAGTTGGACTATACCAGCATGATGAGTTCTGGTCTCCGTGGTGTAGCTTACACTTGCACAGTTATAGAGCCCTGTAGCTGCAACAGATTGTGTTGTGGTAGTTAAAGAAACATAGCTATAACAGCACCCATTCCAGTCACTACCGTGCGATAGTTTGCATGACAAGGAGGGGGAGTCCCCAGCAGACGGTGTACGAAGATGACTTCCAGGACTGGACCAGAACCTCTGCTGTTTGCACGCAGGTCAGATATTGCGATCTCCTTCGTCCAGCAAATCAGCAATCTTCTATGCAAATCTACTCACACAGCTTGTGAAGTGAGCACGTAAAACACTACTGCTTGCTACTCATTCTGTAACCCTACATCCCAGAGACACCATTGCAGCACACTGATGTGATGCAGCTTTCTTGCACACAAATATTCTTTTGTTCAGTACTCGACACTCTTATCCTCTACAAAAATAGTGTCTTGCTCTTGACTGACATGTTTACTGAGAACTGACTTGTTTTGCACAGCTCTGATATCTGAAAGTAATAGCGCCAGATTACCTAATTTACATTCAAGGAGCTTGAAAGTGTCGTCTGGTCACCGTCATTCTAATAACTGATAGTTCACCGGCTCTAGATTCAGGTGAGCCATTCAGAGTCTCCGTCCGTTAGCCAGGCGGTCCAACAACAACTTTAGAACCTGATTACGATGGTGGAAGGCCCGCCACCGACAGTCTGTCGGTGGCGGGCCCTCCGCCATCGCACTGCGGTTTTCCACCCGCCAGATTACTATGGCGGGCAGAAACGTGGTGGTCGGAAAGACCGACCACCACGGTTCCGACAGGCGGTCAGTTTCCGACCGCCTATCGGAGCTGCCGCATTGCCCAGTATGGCGGTGGTGCCTGTCAGGCACAGCCGTCAGGATAATTATATCCCTTTCTGCCCGCCTGTTCATGGTGGTTAACCCGCCATTAGCAAGTTGGCAGAAAGGGACCTTGGGGGCCCGTATAAGCCCCCCCCTTCAGCCCGGGCACTTTCTTTTGGGGGGCACCTATGGTGCCGCCCTACATTTCCGTGCACCATGTGGTAGGCACCGCATGGTGCCTGCCATGTAGTGCAGGGTAATGTAAACAGTGCCCTATTTACATTGTGGCGGGTGCTGCAGCCAGCAGCACCCGCCGCAACGTAAAGATTGGCGGGTGCGACCGCCACAGGGGTCATTACGATGGCAGTCGGACGATCGCTGCGGTAGTGGGACCGGCCGCCTGCGAGGCGGCCTACCCACCCACCGCATTACGATGCGACTGCCACGGTGGCGGATGCACCAGCCATACTTTACATTGCGGCGGGTGCTGCTAGCTGCAGCACCCACCGCAATGTAAATAGGGCACTGTTTACATTTCCCTACACTATGTGGCAGGCACCATGCGGTGCCTGCCACATGGGGCATGGAAATAACCCCCAAAAGAAAGTGCCCGGGCTGAAGGGGGGCCTGATACATGCCCCCCAAGGTCCCTTTCCGCCAACTTGCTAATGGCGGGTTAACCGCCATGAACAGGCAGGTGGAAAAGGATATCATTATCCCAACGGCGGTGCCTGACAGGCACTGCCGCCATGCTGGGCAATGCGGCCGCTCTGACAGGTGGTCGGAAAATGACCGTCTGTCGGAACCATGGGGGTCGGTCTTTCTGACCGTCACGTTGCTGCCCGCCATAGTAATCTGGCAGGCGGAAAACCGCAGTGCGATGGCAGAGGGCCCGCCATCATAATCATGCCCTTAGTTCTCATCTGACATGCTCCATTATCGCCTAACTGGGTGGGTGTGAATGTACCCCCAAACACCCTGATCCAGTGCTCAGGGATCAATAAATTTGCAAATAAACAAGGCCCAATTACATTACCCAACAAGGTCCCTTCGCGCTAGGTTCAGTGTAAAATGCAAAGTTCAGACCTAACTTACCAATTTCCAACCGAACCTGCATTACTCATAGAAAAATAATGTGACGATGGCATCTTTTTATGGTTGAATAGTTGTAGGCAATAATTAATGTACACTCTTTAAATAAAGACGAACACAGTGTGTATATTTATAATGTTTTATCTAAACAATGTGAAATAAATGCTCATCAAGTACCAATACACAGGACAAACCATGGAATATCACTGAATAAACAATTAGCAAAGAGAAAATGACAAATCACATCACATCGACAGTACATTGAAGGAGTGGAAAAGCGAAGAGAGAAAAGTTTCAGAGACAAAATACATTTGCAAATGATTATGCAAATTCAGGTTTCTATCTATACTAACCCAGAAAGAAACAGGAAATCTGCCCCCTGGCCACGGGAACAGCAGGGCCACTCACGAAGATTTGTAAGGGAAAAAGTCTAAGTCTGAAATCAGGAATGGAAAGAAACACGTAGGCCTCTACAGCAAACCGACGACAGCGACGATCACACCTAATGCCATCAGCATCGCCAACCTAACACCTCTGCAACAGCTAACTCCTCCCACCAGGGCACCTCAATTATACCCTAAAACCTAAAAGTCCAACCCACACTTGTTTCATTTCAGAGTCAATTCTACATTTTGATTGGTTAAAGAAGGTGGTGTACTGTCACACCACACTCGGCATGTCCATCTCTCTCAATGTTCTATTGTTTTGTTTTTTCAACATCACAACTACATCATCCCAGGAAATACAAGTGTACAATATCAGACTTCAGCTTCCTTCTCTCTCCGCCAATGTTTCCAGTTCTGTTACTTCTTGTGCCATTCGTGCGCTTCCAGAGGAAACGTTCATCACTTGTCGATTGTTTTTCGTCTTCACGTTTAACTTTTGGCAGGCACACATAAATTCGAAGGTCGCTCCCCTTTGCCTTTCCTCCAAGTTCTCTTTTGCTTTTTCAGTTAATAATTCTTTATTTTGCTTAACCCCCATGCTTCTACGGAAAATAAAACAAATATAATTACTCATTTTGAAATGTTTTTCTTTACGCACCCTACCAAATGCTGCATCTAACCATGCGCAACCCCATGTTAAAGTTTTCCTGACAAACGTTAATAACGTGCACAAAAAGCAGCATTAGTCTCTTTATTTTCATTAGTCAAGCATTTGCGGCCTAGTTCAGTGCTTTAGTTTGCGCTTGCGCTGTATTATTTTCCCTCATGTTAGTTATTAAACCCACATATTTTTCACTGCACACTATTAGAAAAATTAGAAAATGTTCCTAGGGATCTCAATTCGAGCAGGTTTTATTTTTCGAAAACCCTGCTCCATCAATACCCCCTTTGATGGCGTCTTTCAGCCAGCACCAAATACCCACCAATACAATTTGTCACTTAAAAAGCTGTTGTTAGCTCTTGTTTTATCATTATTCCATCTAAATCCCTGATCATTTCATAATAGTTTCCTCTTCTATCCTCTAGTTCTATTTCTTCTCTCTTTCTTTTTCTTGCTCTTCGTTTGTTATCAGATGTCTCTTTCTTGCATTTGCAACATTTATAAATCAAGAAAATCATTAGTATCACTGTAGCCACTGCAATAATAGGTGTTAATATTTTCCCTAATAGACTATTCCCAAATGTAGAAAACCAATTTCCCACAGAGGAAAAACTCTTACCAAGTTTCTCCCAAGCACCATCAACCTTCAATTCGGATAAATCTTGATGAAGATTTGTAATATTCTTAATATACCCCTCAAGATTTTTACTCTTGTCAGGGATATAAGTACAACATTGTTGTATTTTCAACATATTGCAGACTCCACCCTCTTTAGCCAATAATACATCAAGGGCAAGTCGATTTTGCAAAACCATAGATCTAATTGCAACCATCTCAGTATCAACCATTAAAAACCCACCAGCAATGTCTGTTGATAAACGATCAAATTTTGTGCGAATTTAGTATAACTCCAACTGAAGGTATCAATGCTCCAAAAACATCTCCTATAATTTCTGAAAAACTCGCTCTCTTATTAGGTATTAGTCCATTCTTTATTTCATTGATTCCATGTTTCTCATCCATGTGGTACATTTTTGGAAATACTATTGCTAAATAACAACACCAGTACCAATGTGCAGGCAACCTATAGTTGGCATTCTTACCTCACACATAATATATTCTCGGAAAGACAGGATCAGTTCCTCCTTTCAATCCCCTTCCTCCTGTAACTAGAAAAGTATGATCACATTCACTAGAACCAATAAAATAATTATTATAGTCAGTCTTTTGTCTAAGTAAACAAAGCTTCTCTCTATGATACCAGTCTAGGGTCATGGAAGCGTAAGTCTCGCCCCTCTTGTAATCTCCTTCTCTGAAAGCCTATGGAGGTACATGAGACTTTTTCTCAGCAGCCTTTCTCTGAAACTCTTGTCTTCTATCTTCAACCATGTTAATGAATTCTATTTCTTCAAATTTGTAATCTACTAGTTAGGTTATGTCTATGTGCATATACTGTATCTATTGTTTGTGTAGAATGAAAATATTCTCCCATATATTCCGCATTTCTAGCACTATTTATTTTATTCATATTCATTCTAATAGGAATTTCTGAAAATACTAAATCCATGTTAGAATAATAATATTGGAGACTTCCCTCTCGTAAAATAAACTTGTTAAGACACTACAAGACACACCATATGTTAAAGGTAGGTGATGATATGTCTCCCCCTCTGAGACAGATGACGGTAATTGCATGCACACATAACAATCTCTCGCATCCATTACGTCAACATACTCATACAATAATTTGGTAAAGACATTTAACGAAAAATCATTAATTGATTTATCATGATGATAGATACTGTCATCTTTCATCTTTTCTATTTTAGTATGTGAGTCTTCTTCTAAGCCTTTAGTATCTACTTTTTCACTCTTCACACCATTAATATTAGTGTCATTCTTTTGATTAGTTACCATTAAGACAGGTACAATGACAATTAGTGTTAACCATACTATCATTAGTAAAAATATACTAAATAAGCAAGCATTAATACATTTACGTTTAAAACTATGATTTTGATGTCCAGTCTCTGCTGTATTTGCCATTTCTAATTAAATTTGTACTAATTCTAAAATAAACTAAAAAAACTATTAAAAAACTCAAAAATCTAACATAGAATCAAAAAATATCTAAAAAATCTAATCTAGAAAAATAATATTCATCCAAAAATAATATCTATCCAAAGTAGTGTATCCTCACACCAATGAAAAAAATATCTAAAAAATCTAATCTATAAAAATAATATCTATCCAAAAATAATATGTATCCAAAGTAGTGTATCTTCACACCAATGGCTTTTCTTCTTTACCCCTCTTTTTCTTTTTTTTTTTATATCTTCTTACTTCTTCTTCAAGTCTTTTGAATGATACAGAATAATTTTCTCAAAATTGTTGCACCTTAATTTTCACAGTCCTTTTAAGGTGGTTCAAAACTGTCTCCTTCACCCTGCTCTGTACCAGTGTTTTCTTTGATCTAATCTGAGTTTTCAATTTCTTCCAACACCACATATGTCCATTCTGGTGCTATCTATTTCTTATTTGGATCCCTCACTCTTTTCGTTTTACGAACTGATTCTTCTTCAGACTCACTTTGCTCAGTCTGATCTGAAACTTCAATTATTGTGTCAGGTGATCTTTGAGTGTATTTCAGTATTTTCACTCCTTCTGGCCACACATCAGCTTTTCTTGCTTTCTTTGCTTGCACAGCTTCCATGACTTCGTTGTCAAGTTTGCAAGTTCTTTTATTCAGTCCTTTTCTCTGTTGTACTTGCTCTTGATTCACTTTCTCTTTTTCTTTCTCAAAAGCAATCTTTTGAGACCCAGTAGCTGGTGCCCACTCTATTCGACGTGTTCCTTGTTCAACTTCAGAATCTGTAACTTCAGACTCTACAACTTCATTTTCTCCACTTTGTGCTTCTTCTTGTCTTTCAAGTGGACTTGGGACTCTTCTCGTGTGACTTGCATGTATCCAATTTGGTAAGCCACCACACTTTACTGCTGTCGTTGTCATCAGTATCACTTGGTAAGGGCCATGCCATCTAGGCTCCAAACATGATTTTCTCACGTGCTTTTTCACCAGGACCCACTCTTCTGGACTTAGATCATGTGCTTGTTCTTGCTGAGTTGTAGTTGCAATTTCTCCAACCTGATGAGACACAGAACACACTACATCAGCCAATCCTTTGCAATAATCAAGCACCAGATCATCAGTAATATTCATCAGTTGATTTGCTGGTACAATCGGCTGTCTCATTGCTCTCCCCATAATAATTTTGTGTGGGGATAATCCAGTCCTTTTATCAGGAATACTTCTCAGACTCATCAATACCAAGGGTAAAGCATCCGGCCATTTCAGTGCTGTGGATGCACAGACTTTTGACAGTCTTGATTTGATAGTGCCATTAATTTGCTCGACCACTTGTGATGCTTCTGGTCGATAGGCACAATGCAGCTTTTGTTCAATTTGTAACGCTGCACAAATCATTCAAATTATTTCATTATTAAAATGAGTTCCTCTTTCCGTTTCTAAAGAGACTGGAAATCCAAATCTAGGAATTATCTCTCTTAACAGCAATTTAGCAACAGTCAAACTATCAATCCTTCTTGTTGGATATGCTTCCACCCAACAAGAAAACAGACAAACAACAACTAACACATATTTTAATCCATTACAAGGAGGGAATTCAATAAAATCTGCCTGCAACCTTGTAAAAGGTCCTGCAGCTTTCCCAATTCTGCCCCAATTAACGACTGTCTTTCTACCTGGATTTTGCTGCTGGCACACTGTACATCTGTGGCATAGACTCTCTGCAATGACCCTGAACTTTGGATTATACCATGATTGTTTGAAGAGTCTAATCATAGCATCTCTCCCAACATATGTTAAACCATGATACATCCTTGGCATCTGTGAAAGTAAACAGTCTGGCATTACTGGTCTCTTGTCTACATACACCCATACTTCATCATCAGATCTCTTTTTACATCCTGATTTGATCCAAATTTCTTTTTCCTCATCACTAGCTTCTTCCTGCAACTGTTTAATTTCATCCCATGTTTCTATTGCAGAGAACATCAAGTGACAATTTGTATTATTTTTCTCTTTTCCTCTGTTTATTGAAATTTAATTTTGTGCACAGAAACGAGCCACTTGGTCTGCGTATCTGTTTCCATTGGTCAAATAATAATTTCCTGACTTATGTGCTGAACATTTAACCACTGCAATCTTTTTAGGCAATTGTAATGCATTCAGTAAATCCTTTACATGTTTACTATTTCTTATTGGTGATCCTGAAGAAGTCAGAAATCCACGTTGCAACCACAATTGACCAAAGTCGTGCACCACCCCAAAACCATATTGACTATCAGTGAATATAGTTACTCTCAAATTTTTGCCAATTATGCATGCTCTAGTCAGTGCAATCAATTCAGAAATGTGTGCTGAATTTATCCCTCTTAGACAAGATGCTTCAAGAACCATAGCACGGTACACACAGCATACGAAGCACTCAATACACCTTTTTCATCTCTCAGGGAAGATCCATCCACAAACATCACACAATCTGACTCTTCTAGTGGTATATATTTTATGTCAGGTCTTGGTTTTGTATACAACTGTGTCACATCCAAACAATCATGATCTGCTTGGTCTCTCACTTCTTCACAACTTGAACTCGGCAACTTAGTTGCTGGATTCAATGTTGTACATCTTGTTACTGTCACATTCTCAGCACCCAGGATCACTCTCTCATATTTAGTCAAATGACTGTACGTCATGTACTGTGTTCGTGTGCGAGTTAATAGGATCTCAACAGAGTGTGGCACATATACTTTCACTGGATGTCCCATAACAATTGATTAACTCTGCTCAAGACTCACACAAGTAGCAGCCACTGATTTCAAACAACCTGGTAATGCTGCAGCCACTGAGTCCAAAGTTGCAGAAAAATAAGCCACTGATCGACGTGCCATTCCATGTGTTTGTGTCAAAGATGAAAGCGCACACCAATCTCTCTCGGAACAGAACACTGCAAAATCTTTCGTATAGTCTGGCATTCCCAATGCAGGTGCTCGACAAAGACTATCTCGCAGCTCAATGAATGCTTTCAAGCTTTCTTCATCAATTTCAATCGTATCAGTCACATCGTATGTGAGTCAATCTCTGTAGAGGCTTGGCAATCAGTGAGAATCCACTAATCCATTGCCTACAATATCCTACCATGCCCAAAAACATTTGAACTTCTTTCTGTGTTTTGGGAGGTTCCATTTGCAAAATCACATTGATTCGATCCTGTAACACTCTCCTAACTCCCTTTTCAATTTTGTGTCCCAAATATTGAACTTCTTTCTGACAAAATTTTAATTTTGCTGGTGACACTTTATGCCCACCTTCTGCCAAATGATTCAGTAGAACAATTGTATCTGTCACACATGCCTCTCGTGGTTTTGATGCCACCTGTAGGTCATCAATATACTGCACTAACACTGAATTCTCTGGCATAACCAATGACTCTAGACATTTTTTCAAAATCTGATTAAAAATTGAAGGACTCTCTGTATACCCTTGAGGAACTCGACACCATGCCAAAACACGGTCTCCGAACCGGAAAGCAAATAAATATTGGTTATCCGGATGTAAAGGTATTGAGAAACATGCTTGACACAAATCAATCACTGTATACCATTCCGCATCACAAGGAATTTGGTAAAGAATCACTGCTGGGTTTGGCACTATTGGACAACAAGGTACCACAATTTTATATATTTTTCGCAAATCTTGCACTATTCTGTATTTTCCACTTGGTTTCTTAATTCCCATAATAGGTGAATTGCAAGGACTTCCCAATATTTCTTTTAGAATGCCTTGTTTAATCATTTGCTCTATTACAGGAATAACTCCTGCTATAGTCTCAGGACTCATCTTATATGGTGGTGTTTTTGGAAATTCTGCACCTTGTTTTACTGTAATTTGAATAGGGTCAATACCTTTCATCAGTCCAATTTCTTTTCCTGTAAAATCCCACACATCTGTTCTTACTGTGTCTCTCAACTCACCAGGCAAATCCTCAAATGTGAGCAATGAATATAGATCATTCACTTCTGTTCCTTGCTTTGCTAACATCATTTTAAAAGCAACATCTTCATCTGGTGTCTGAAAAGCAATACCATCCGGTGTACAATAGATGGTACAATTCAACTTGCAAAGTAAATCCCTACCCAAAAGATTCACTGGACTCGTGTCACATACCACAAAACGATGCATATCGACGAATTATCCAATATAAACCTCCATTGGTTTGGTCACTGGAGTTCTGATATACTTATTTGAAACTCCTACAACTTGGATAGTTTCTTCCGAGAGGGGTAGGTTTGAAATTTCTGCTGCTCTTACAGTAGAATGGGTAGCACAAGTGTCCACAAGGAATGTAATATTATTACCTTCCACTTTCCCATCAACAAAAGGACCTGATTGATCTACCACTAGAGATGCGCCAAGCACGCACTCTTCCTCCCCCTCAGGCACCGTCATTGATATGAATCTGAGTCACTCTCAGGACACTGCAACCAATATTGTTGTACATTTTGATTCTTACCAACTTGTTCACTCAAGTGAAATCCAGCATTCGCACTGTATCTCTGTACCTGAGCATTCACATTATTTGGCATAGGAGCTTGAGGTACTTGTATTTGTTGAACCTGTGGTGTAACTACCTGTTGCTGTTGCAGCTGTTGTTGATTCACAACCGCTTCATTCTGCATCTGCAGATTGAAATTTTGAATCATTCCATTATTTCCTAGCAAGGACTTACACTCGTTCTTCCAATGCCCTAACTTTCCGCCCGCATGACAATGATATTTCTTTTTCATTTCTTCTCTATTATTCTTACCTCTACCTTTTCCACCATTTAATACACCGTTCATTTTAGGTACCTGACCATTTTGAAAATTCTGATTCTGTCCTTTCATTTGAAAATCTATTTGAGAACCATTGACATAATTCCCATTTTTCTGTTGCACCACTTTCACTTGTGCCCACATCATCTTATCTTTTAATTTCTTATGCCTCGACTCAATATCATCACTTCAATACTTAGCATATCTCAAAATCTCATCCACTGTCTTGCTCTGCCAACAAATCAAGTGTTGCTGAATCATATTACTAATCTCAGGCTTCAATCCAAATACAAACCTATACACAAAATGTCCCATATCTTTGTCAGTTATACTTTCAAAGCCACTATACTGTTTAAACACTTGTAAAAGCCTCTCATAATATGCATGTACTGATTCTTTTGACTCCTGTGTTGTCCTATCAATTTTAACCCAATCTGTTCCTTTTGGAGCAATTTTACCCTTCAAGTAAGTAATTACCTGATTATATTTTTTCATTACCTCTTCTGAAGGTGCTCCTGTTTTAACATCTCTAGGATATCCTCTTTTGGCCAATCAACTGCAATTTTACACTCAGTCCATAAATCAGCTGGAACTACAATGTCAAATACACCATCCAAATCTTTCAACAAGACCTTTGAAACCTTTACAAGCCTCTCTACCTGTTTGTACCACTCAACAGGCTTTTCTCTCAATCTGGGGAAATCATTAGTAAAAGACAATATATCCTGTCTTGACCAAGGAATGTGAACATATCCACCACCTGGAACTTCTCTCATCGGATATATCATTTCAACTTGCTCTGCTTCTCTTAAGGGAAGTAAATAAGATGCATTCACATTTTTATTAGCAATCATTTCTTCCTTCTTTTTCGCCCATTTACCTTTCCATCGTTCCACATCACCCCATCTCTTCAAGGTATTAATCAACTCTTTTATTTGTAATTGTTTAGCAGACGTATTCAAACTCTCCAAATCCGCCTTTTCAGTAAAGTCCAATCTATATGTTTTCTGCAAAGCTTTAGATTTTCCAATATCTACCCTATATTCCTGAACAACTTCTACCAATTTCTCATGTAAATTCTTCGCTCTCCATGTAATATTTTTACACAAAAATAGCAACTCTTCATCCTGATATTTACTCAATCTCTCTGGACTTATTGTACCATTAATCATTTCTTCCAGATCTACTCTCAATTTACCTATATCTATACTCAATTTAGACTTATTCGTTTCTATTCCTCTTATCCAATCATCTAACTCCTCTGGTGAAGGTCCCACTGAACCCCCTGATACTGGAGTCATTTCTCTCACATGCTGCACTAGTTTCCTAGGATCTATCTGCACACTTCTTTTTGGTGTTTCAATCACTTTTTCATTTATTGGAAGATCAATTAATGAAGCACTCCTTTCAACCGGTTCCGATCCACTAGCATTCCTGACGCTATTCATAGGAATTGTCAA
This sequence comes from Calotriton arnoldi, assembly GCA_963921515.1. Taxonomy (NCBI): domain Eukaryota; kingdom Metazoa; phylum Chordata; class Amphibia; order Caudata; family Salamandridae; genus Calotriton; species Calotriton arnoldi. The sequence goes on along the minus strand of CAWUFW010000108.1, from coordinate 934,632 downwards.
TGTATGCACTCTCGAAATATTTTGACCCTCACTGTACAATGGAACTATAGGACCAATTGTTACTGGTACTGACAATGCTTCTGCAATTAAACTCAACTGACTAATTTTCTGAGTCAACTCCTCTCTTGTTCTGTTTAACATGTCAATCTCTTTTTCCTGTAACTCTCAAGTAGCTAATGAAGACTGTGAAGCTACCAGAACATTTATAACTTGTGAAACTTGTGGAACTTCTATTTCAATTAGCAGTGCACTCGGAGAAATCCCATCCGGGCTCTCCTGATATGGTGGAGGTCTCTTTAATAGCATCTCATCTAGTAATTCATCATCTATTTCATTTCGATCACTTTCTAATTCTGAAGTCTCAACATTATTCCTTTTCTCTTTACATTTTCCTCCAGCCTGATCCTCACCAACTATTACTGGATATAACCCATCTGCAATCACTTCTCTTCTCCATCTCTTCATCTGATCATCCCACCTAGCTTCTGAAAAGCTCCTCAATGTATTCCTATATCTTATCCCATTCCTGAGTCTCTCTCCCTGTTATACGCTTCATGTTCCCATTCTTCAAGCGCCTCATACTGCATAGGTCTGGGATTTGGTTTTAATGAATTCATTTGTCTCCTCAAATTTTCTAATATCCTCACGTTAAAAGTACCATGCTTTGGAAAAGCTAAAACTCCATCATCTTCTGTGTAACTCATCCAATTCTCTAACCATGTACATGTATGATATCCACGCTCTAACATCATGAAAGAAGCAGGTGATCTTGGAGGAGGTACAGGAAGTCCCTCCCTAGTACCTATCGGGTTATCCTTTTTAAAGAAATCTTGCATTCTTTTTACCATCTTCATTTTAAACTCTCTTTTCTCGCTAAATAAACCAAAAACAAACAAAGGAAACCTTCCGTAAATCCTCTCACTCTATTCGCTGAATCTCAACCAATACCAGTGCGACTCACACCAACCAACAAATCACGGCTCTTTACACACCCACTATCTCGACCAATGCCAGCGCGGCTCACACCAACCAACCAATCACGGCTCACTACACGCCCACTGTCTCAACCAATGCCAGCGCAGCTTTTTGTGACGTCAGTATAACTCCTGCTACTGACCCTCCCTTTACAAAATAATACGGCAATGTACTACAAGGCTTTTCTTAACTAAATTCTTGTTAGAAACAACACAAAACAAAGCTACTTTGTCTGCTCCACTAATTAATGAGATAGTTCAAACATTCAAAGATATTTCTTTTACTTCTAGTAAAATAACTACCAGCGCTACTCTACTCCCAATCAAGTGAAAAGAGGTCTTGGTACTCTTCTGGGGATACTAGCCAAAGTTTTGGAAGAGAATTTTCGAGTGAAAAAAAAGTCTTGGTACTCCATTGGGGATGTAAAGCCAAAATTTAGGAAGCTGACTTTTCACTATTTCACACAACCTTTTCTCAACAGAATAAATCCCTAAATAACATCAACAGCATCTCACTGTTTGATATTACGACAACAGACAAAGTACTTCTGCAGTCTGATACTTTTCCACACTATTCCTCTGCCACCTTAAGGCTAAAATAACATTATCATCATCATCATCCCGGGATCTTAGGCAACTCCGTACCCGTATTTCCAGACTACATAAAACAAAACGAACACTAACTTTTCATATTAATAACCAAAAGTCAATAATCAATAATTATTGCCAAACTAATCAATATTAATCAATAACCATCCTCTGCTACCAAAACTGATCCAGCGCTCAGGGATCAATAAGTTTGGAAATAAACAAGGCCCAATTGCATTACCCAACAAGGTCCCTTCGCGCTGGGTTCAGTGTAAAATGCAAAGTTCAGACCTAACTTACCAATTTCCAACCGAACCTGCATTACTCATAGAAAAATAATGTGACAATGGCATCTTTTTATAGTTGAATAGTTGTAGGCAATAATTAATGTACACTCTCTAAATAAAGACGAACACAGTGTGTATATTTATAATGTTTTATCTAAATAATGTAAATAAATGCTCATCAAGTACCAATACACAGTACAAACCATGGAATATCACTGAATATTTGATTTGATTTTAAAATTGATATAGCGCACGAATGCCGGAGGGCGTCTAGGCGCTGTGCGGAGAGGTTTGTCGAAAAAATAACAGAGACCATGGCTTTAGTTGGAGAACAGCCAGGTTTTTTGTGATTTTCTAAAAGAGAGTAATGTGGGGCTGAGTTTTATGTCCATCGGGAGAGAGTTCCATAGTTTCACTGTGCTCAGAACAAAACTTCTGCCTCCCCATCGGGCTTTGTTGTATTTGGGGGTTTGGAGGAGTTTGCTCTGTGATGATCTTAAGTTTCTAACTGGCTGGTACCAGGGAAAGTGTTGTTTCAGGAACAAGGGACCGGTCCCGTGCATAGCCTTGTATGCCAGGCATAAGGATTTGAAATCTATCCTCTTTTTCACTGGGAGCCAGTGAAGTTTTTTCAGGCCTTGGGAGATAGACTGGAATTTGGGAATGTCCAACAGCAGTCTGGCGGCTGCGTTCTGCGCCTGCTGGAGTTTGAGCAAATACTGTTTTTGAAGGCCCGCATACAATGCATTTCCGTCATCGAGTCTGGCCAAGGCTAGAACGGTTACCAGTGTTTTTAATGCATTTGGAGGGATAAAAGTGCGAATTTTCCTGATTGTCTTGAGTGTCAGGAAGATCGCCGATGAGACCTTATTAATCTGATGATAAAATGTTAATTTATCATCAAAAATTATACCCAGATTCCTCACCTTATTGACTGGGACTGGAAGAACTCCCATACTGGGAGGCCACCAGTTCCATGACCAATAAGATGTGTCAGAGCCCAACAGGAGGACCTCTGTTTTTCCTCCGTTGAGCTTTAGGCAGTTCGCACTCATCCATTGGTCTATGCGGGACATGCATTGGCTAAAACGGCCCGCAGTTTCCTCCACACTGCTTGAAATGGACACCACTATTTGAGTGTCGTCCGCGTAGGTGACCAACGAAAAGCCAAACTGCCTGATAATATCAGCCAAGGGGGTCACGTACAAGTTGAACAATGTGGGGCTCAACGAGGAGCCCTGCGGTACCCCACAAGGAAGCGTGAACTGCTGTGAACATAAATCACCAATCTGAACATATTGAGACCTGTTGTTCAGATATGATTTGATCAAATTAAGGGCAGCGTCCTTAACTCCTGCCTCTAGGAGCCTTCCGATTAGGATCTCATGGTTAACGGTGTCAAAAGCCGCCGATAGATATAAAAGTATCAGGGCGGCCTTTGCACCGGAGTCCAGTATTGCTCGGAGCTCCTCTGCTGCCTTAACCAGGGCGGTTTCCGTGCTGTGCCCCTGTCGGAAACCAAATTGTGTGGGATCTAACAGGTCCGCCGAGGAAATAAAGGCTGTTAATTGGGTGTTAAGGATTTTTTCTAAGACCTTAGCAGGGAAAGGAATCCTTGCAATAGGTCTATAATTGCTAGTGTCGCTAGGATCCATATTTAGTTTCTTTAATAGAGGAAAAATTGAGACCGTTTTCCATGCGTCAGGGAAGATACCCGAGCTAATAATTTCTTTAAAAAGTATGCTGAGTTGTTCACTGATGCTATCAGGTACCATCTGAAATATTTGTGGGGGGCAGGGGTCTGTGGGTGCTCCAGACTTCAATGATCTGATTACCTGGGATATCTCTCCTATATTAGGAGGATCAAAAGATGCCAAAACATTATCGGGGCAGGGCGGTGATTTAGTGAGAGTGTTGCCAATGCTATCTATACCCTTGTCTATAAAGGATCTAAAGACTGTCTGCACCTTGTCCTCGAAAAACTGTGCGAGTTGGTTGCAAAATTCCACACTGTTATCCCCTTTTGATGTTTAACAACAATAAACAATTAGCAAAGAGAAAATGACAAATCACATCACATCGACAGTGCATTGAAGGAGTGGAAAAGCGAAGAGAGAAAAGTTTCAGAGACAAAATACATTTGCAAATGATTACGCAAATTCAGGTTTCTATCTATACTAACCCAGAAGGAAACAGAAAATCTGCCCCCTGGCCACAGGAACAGCAGGGCCACTCAAGAAGATTTGTTAGGGCAAAGTCTAAGTTAGAAATCAGGAACGGAAAGAAACAGGTAGGCCTCTACAGCAAACCGACGACAGCGACGATCACACCTAACGCCATCAGCATCGCCAACCTAACAAGACCACAACAGCTAACCCCTCCCACCAGGGCACCTCAATTATACCCTAAAACCTAAAAGTCCAACCCACACTTGTTTCATTTCAGAGTCAATTCTACATTTTGATTGGCTAAGGAAGGGGGTGTACTGTCACACCACACTTGGCATGTCCATCTCTCTCAATGTTCTATTGTTTTGTTTTTTCAACAACACAACTACATCATCCCAGGAAATACAAGTATACAATATCAGACTTCAGTTGCCTTCTCTCTCCGCCAATGTTTCCAGTTCTGTTACTTCTTGTGCCACTTGTGCGCTTCCAGAGGAAACGTTCATCACTTGTCGATTGTTTTTCGTCTTCACGTTTAACTTTTGGCAGGCACACATAAATTCGAAGGTCGCTCGCCTTTGCCTTCCCTCCACATTCTCTTTTGCTTTTTCAGTTAATAATTCTTTATTTTGCTTAACCCATGCTTCTACGGAAAATAAAACAAATATAATTACTCATTTTGAAATGTTTTTCTTTATGCACCCTCCCAAATGCTGCATCTAACCATGCGCAACCCCATGTTAAAGTTTTCCCGACAAACGTTAACAACGTGCACAAAAGCAGCATTAGTCTCTTTATTTTCATTAGTCAAGCATTTGCGGCCTAGTTCAGTGCTTTAGAAAGCGCTTGCGCAGTATTATTTTCCCTCATGTTAGTTATTAAAACCACACGTTTTTCACTGCACACTATTAGAAAAATTAGAAAATGTTACTAGGGGTCTCAATCCGAGCAGGTTTTATTTTTCGAAAACCCTGCTCCATCAACCCCAAGCAACTAAAATGAACTCTGCCTTTTAAGACCAGAGTCTCATGCAGCAGGGTCATCTTCCTCACACACTGATGTAAGAAGCTGGAGCTCTGCCCCCCTCCCCACCTCCTCCAAGTGTATTTAATTCCATTATATCTGTCTGGGTACTGAGGGCAACAGATATCAGCATGGGTTCACTGATGGTCTAGTAAGTAGCTAACAAGCAATTACCTTATGTGACAGCTCTTTGAAATATCGTGGTTTGAGAATATGTACGCCTTCATTTACGGTTTTAAGCACTTTCATTTGAGTGACGCCACCCGGGACACACCTGATATCCGGGTACACAGGTCCGTGTTTTCCGTAAGACAACCAGCTTTCGGGCACCGGGAAGGCTCGGTACTTAAACAGCCGGCCACGAGCATCACAATAGCAGGTACACTCGGCGGTACCTGAGACAGCAGCACTCCCGCCCGAGGCTGCCCTCACAGACTGAAGCTGGAGGAAGGCAGTCCGCCACCCCGGAGACCAAGGCACGGTGGGGGCGGCATCAGTGGATAAGGAAGGTAAGGGTTAGGCCAAGGTAGTTGAAGAAGCGCTCTGGGTGCTGAGGCTTGTTGGAGTCGCATGGCTTAAGCTAAGGAGAGTGGAGATCATTGGATGGTCTGTGGTGGGTAAGCTGGGGCTGGGCTGACGGGAGAGGTACTGGGAGTTTGGAGAGATGTTTAGGGTGGGCTCAGTGCCGTAAGGATGGGCTCCATACAAAAATGTGGGATCATTAGGCGAGATAGAGCTGACGCATCGTGGGAGGGAGGTGCTTAGGTAAAGTATAGGGAATAAGAAGTTGAGTCGGCTGCTAGGCATGTTTCAGACCATTTCTTAGGTGGGGAAGACAAGGTGCACATGGTTCTCTATTCATGCTGAGCAGTTTGAGAATTTCTTTCCTCCTTTTTGTGCCCTCTTTTGTCTTGATCCCTAAGCATCTGTCTTGCATGGACTGGTAGGTCCCAAGCAGCAGTCGAGGCACCAGTCTCTTCCCATGGCATCTGCTTTTCTGTATCTAGACTTCACACGGACCCCCCCTTCAGTGATACCCCCACTGGTGAGTATAGCCCTCTTAGTACCTACTCATCCCAAATCTGCTACTTTGATCTCCAAATAAACTCTTTCTAGATCCTTCCCTCTTCTATCCCTTCACTATCCTTTTCAATCCAACTAACAGACTCACATGTCCACCGCTCAAATTAAATTTCATATTTCCCTGTACTAATTCACCACTGATCCTGTTTGGTTTCTGGAGTAGCGTGCTACTCCTCGAAAAGATGCTTTGCTGCCTCATCAGGGGTACCAAGCTCTATATAAATGCAAACCCCTCCTTCTTCTATCCCTCTCTATCCTTTTCAACCCAAATAACATGCACATGTCCACCACTCAAATTAATTTCATATTTCCCTATACTAATTCACCATTAATCCTTTTTGGGTTCTGGAGTAGCGTGCTACTCGCCGAAAAGAACTTCGACGCCTTGTCAGTGGTAGTAAAATGTAAATCCGTATTTGTAAAGCGCAAACTACTTACCCTTACGGGTCTCAAGGCCCTGGGGGCCGTCCTGGAAATTAAGTGAGCTATTGCCCAGAGTCACATGGTGCTGAGCTGCCGCCAGGGATCGAACCGTGAGCGCTGTGCTTCAAAGTCAGCTTGCCTTGGCCGCTGCACCACACTTCTCCACTATATAAGAGCTATATAAATGCAATTACAATTACAATCCGAATCTGGGGACCTTAAATTATAAATATGTGTTGCCACCTATCTGAATCTTCGCAGATCATCACAAATGTGAGGTATGTGGATAAAAGTTCTGTACCGCAGGACACGTGCTCCTAGCAGAAGCATTTAAAGAATGCCAGGCTATGAAGCAGAAGAATTATAAGTAATGAATCCACTTGTAACGCATTTTGATTCTGTGCCACCTATAAAACATACAGTTAAGAGCTCTATCGACGCCATCTGCAAAGGTTTCCTCTTTGTTTGACAATGGTGCGCCGTGATCGGCGTGTCAGGGTTCTCTGGAGCTCGCGGTGAGCAAACAATGAAACTGTCAAAGTCAGGGAAAGCGCGCGTTCTTTCAATCAAACGTACGCGCGCACAATAACAATAATGTATTTGCAAAACTGCCGCAGAGCATCATTTTCGCCATTTTTCCCGTGATGAGAGGCGGCTGTGCATTTGTTTCTTTTTCAATTACACAATAGCCTAAAGGCACATCTAAACAATTAGTGTTGTTATTTAATTTTGCTGCCCCCCGTTCCTAGTAAAGCGAGGGCCCTGAACAAAACCAGCCAAATTTACACTGGACTGTACAGTCATCTTTCAACACAGTGTTGTTCCAACAGACAATTACCCGGTGTCTGCCTCCATATACCAGAAAAAAGCATAGGTAGCCAAGGGGTTACTCTTGATATTTCTCGTTTCTAATGCGTGGCCTAGTAAAACAAGCACGTGATAAGACAGCTTGTACACGGTGCCTGCCGCCATTTCGTAGCTGCCATGTTTTTACCTTGAATCTTGTTTACTTTACTGCCCCAGAGAAGGAAAGTGACCTGCAGGTACTGACCCATGCACTGAAACATGACCGTGTGCTGTGCTTCTACTCTTACACTGTACATGAATGACAGCATATGCTGTTCCAGTAAATAAGACACATACCTTCTAACCATATTTTGCAGCAGATGGAACCTCTGATTTCAGGTGGTTTGTTTACTGAAGGCTGCAGAATAAACTTAAGGAGAGAGGAAGGTGTCAGGTGTAAAAGATACAGTACGCAATTGCTCTAAACATAGATGATGGAATTTTCATAGTTCCAACTTTTTAATTAAAGAAAACTGTACATCAAAGAATTTGCTTTGTAAAAGGCCTTCAGTACTTCACTATTCACCTAGCTAAAAATCTAAAGATGTACTCTCCCATTCAGTCAGGGTGAAGGTTTAATAAAATCGTGGTTGGCTTAGGCTGGTGGCTATTTGTGGGGGGCACCGGCATTCATTTTTGACGATGTTTGAATAAGCTAAAGAGAGGAAGACAGAGAGGGGAAAAAGACGAAGAGAAAGATAGCAAAGCAGCAACAAAGAGAGAAATAAGGAATAGAAAAAAGGGTGAGATAAAGAGACAGGAATTGTAAGGTGATGGAGGAAAGAAACACGAGGTTGAACTAAATCTAGGCAGCCAGTGTATTAATTACCCCGAATATGTCAGGAGCAATGGTGGGCTCCTAAGAAAATGTTTTGGTTCCTTCACAAATTAAGTACAGGGTGGATTGCTGTAACAAAATGTGCACCAAATGAGTAACTAACAAAACCAGGACACGTTGGCTATAAGATAGAGCCTTGCTCCCTGATTTGTAGTACGTGGATCAAAAAGCTTTTTGTTGTGAGTGCATGCACAATTATATGAGAAATACAATGGAAAAACAGAAAGTGAATAAGGTTGATCAGTGTATTTAATAAAATGTATTCTAGCAGAATTAATACATACAAAGCTAAAATAATTAATTTCAGTATGTGCTAATCATCCCGTTAGAAATGGGGGCCTATCTAGTTGGCAGTGGCTTGAACCTTGTCCAGGTAGGGACCCTTCCATCTAGTCATGGTGAGGGGATTACACATCTAAGATAACCCCTGCTCACCCCCATGGTAGCTTGGCACGAGCAGTCAGGCTCATGTAAGAGGCAACATGTAAATCATTTGCACATAAACACACAGTAACACATCGAAAACACTACAAATGGACACCACACCAGTTTAGAAAAATATCCAATCTTTATCTAACCAAACAAGACCAAAACATCAAAAATCCAACATACATAAATCAAGATGTCACTTTTAAAAGCTTAAAACTGTTTTGTCCATATAAAACTATGGATGCATCACTTTTAGCACAAAGTACCAGGGATGTGTCAAAATCAAAGACGAAAACAGGTGCAGTGGAGGTAAGGCGCCGGAAAGCAAAGTGATGCGTTGGTTACTTACAGGCAGGGAAGGGGATGCGTTGGTTCCTTGCTCCCAGGGGAGTTGATGCATCGGTTAATTACTGCTACTCAGGGGAGATAGTGCGTTGGTTACTTACTGGGAGAGGAGGTCATGCATCAGATTCTTACTGCACAGGGAGGTCATGCTTTGTTTCTTTGGACACGCGACCTTGGTTCTTTATTGAAGCCCAGCATCGATGTAGACTTGGCGCACAGGTGCGATGCATGGTAAATCTGGATGCGCTGGAGTCGATGCGGTGGCGGCGAAACAGGCGCTGTATTGATTCTTCCAGCTGCAAACAGGAGAAGCATTGATTCCTTCAGCCGCACAGGGAGTGCGTCGGAGTTGGAGTGGAGGTGTCGGACGTCAGGGACTTGGTACTCTGGACTCAGGCTGCAGCTGTTCTCTCAGCCATGGACAGGGGCTGCGTCGATCTTTTCTGCCGCACTACAGTGATGTGTTTCTTTTTCAACCGCTCAGCAAACTTGCGGCAGGAAATATGGCGCTAAAGGGCGATGAGTGGGTTTTCAGCTCTTCTTGCAACAGAAGCCACCTCCAAGGGCCCAGAACTGGAATTTGCACCACTTGGCAGGTCAGAACTCCCAGCAGAGGAGTTCAGGGGCTGCAGGTGAAGTTTCTGATGGCCCTGAGACTTCTAAACAGGAGGCAAGCTCACACAAGCCCTTGGAGAACCTTCTCAAGCAGGATACTAAAGCAAATGTCCGATCCTTAGTCTCTCCAAGACAGAAGAAGCAACTGCAGGTCAACACAGCAAAGCAACACAGCAAAGGTGTCAGGCACTGACTGGTTGCCCCTACACCACGTTTCATGTTTAGGGATTTTAACCGTGGACTACAACTCACAGAAGGCCATCCAGCTATGGGAGGGGCCATGGGGGTATTTCAGACACTGACGCACACTGAGTTGCATGCGTAATTCTTGTTGTTTCAGGAGGAAGGGTGATGGTGCAGCTGCACTGTGTTCCGGATTCTCCCGTAGGAGTCTGTTCCACCTTGCACTGTGGTTCCGTGCTGGGGGCCAGACTCCATCAAGTCTGTTGGGGTGTTGTTACTTCCGCAGCGTTTCACGTCGGCAGATGGAGATCTGCACGTTCTCGCTGAGAGAGATGTTCTTGCTCGAGTGCCATTCTGAGGTCGGTGGATAACAGAGTCTAAGGTATTCCACGACGGCTTTTAACGACCTGTTCCGCTCTCGCTGGGAGGGCACTCTGGTGTTTCGAGAGTCTTCATGATTAGCGGAGAGTAAAGGAGCCCGCTGCTGGAGGTTTCCTGTGGTTGCTCGGGCTCGAGTAACTCGGATTGCCTGGATTGGAAGTGGAGAACCAACGCTTCCGCGTTCTGCAGAAAATGAGGTACTGTCCTTAAAAACGGCTGTTTGGTTCTAGGGCCGTGGTCCCTTATTATAACCTAGTTGGTTATTTGTTCTATTCTGACTTTAAGATTAGACATTTGGGTTTTTGTGTGGATGTCTCATGGACCAAGGATTAAGGAGTTTAGTAACTGAACTGCTGCCACTCCTAACCTCAGACTATTGGAAGAGACACATCATTTTCTTTCTGTTTTCTTTCCCTTTGTTCTGATGGGAAAACGAAAGGGTATGTATGAGTAAAGCTTGGTTTCCTGGCATATGAGGAACAGTGTGAAAGGTGTGGTAATCTGTTTATGTTCTTGTTGTTTTAGGTACATTACTCTTACAGTAGAGAGCGATATCTTTACTGGTGATAGAGAGGAACACAGCGGCCACTTAAACATTGTTTTCAGGTAATATTCTTACTAGTGAGACTATATGAGAGTAGCCAGTGTTAAGGACTGTATTAACCTTGTATTCTTGATTTACAGGTATCCCATTCCCCGCTGTTCCTACCCTAATTCCTTTTCCCTTGCTTGATTGCCTCAATACTCTGTGTATACTGGTCAGAGTTGGGGATGTCAAGAGGTGGACCCATTTGTGCATCGCCCGGATTCTGAGGAGTTCCTGTGGACGTTACAGTATTACGCACCCACGATATTCACTTCTCCCGGTCTGGGCAACTCACAAAAATGGCGTCCTTAGATGACGTGTTGCAAGCTCTGGTGTTAGTCCACAGGAATTAGCTACATCAAGGGCTGAGACGGCAGCTCTTAGGGAAAAGGTTGATAGGCAATCTTGGAACCCTTTCGACGCATCATCTTCTACTTCACAAATACAGGTGAATGTACCTCCACCCATTCCCTTGGCTAGTCCCGAGAGATATTCTGGGGATCCTTTGAAGATACAGACTATTATAACTCAGATTATGTTGCACTTCTCATGCAAGCCAGCTTCCTTACCCAACAACCACTCTAGAGTGGCTTTTGCTATTTCGAATTTGACTGGGGATGCGGCTAACTGGGCGGTGCCATTGGTGAAAAATGACGATCCTTTGCACTCTGACTGGAACGCCTTTCGTAGGGAACTTGAAAGGGTTTTTGATCGACGTGCTACCACGTTTAGCGCTGATAGGGAGCTGTTGGAGCTAAGACAGGGAAAACAAGAGTTGTTTACCTATTTGACTTCATTTAATAGGTTGATAGCCGAAACCGCATGGTCTGAGGAGAAGAGGATGTCGCTGTACTATCAGGGTCTGCGGGACGAGATGAAGGACGTGTTAGCTCAGATCGATCCCCAACCCACCACGTATACGGATCTAATGAACCTCACTTTTTCGTCTGGATCACCAGTTGGCGGAAAGGAGAGGGGAGCGTAAGAGAGGGGAGAGATTCTATATTAGCATGGAGAGAGGGAATAGGCCGGTAATACTCTCTAATGAATAGGGATCGGAGCCCATGGAAGTGGGAGCAATTAGAGCACCCTTGTCGAGAGCAGAGAGAGAGAGTCGCAGGGCGCAAGGTTTATTCATGTACTGTGGGAAGAAGGGCCATTTCGTGAGAGAATGTCCCCATAAGCCTAAGAAGCAGTGTTCTTTCTATCCTAGGAAAAAGGTGGAGGTCACGGTAGTTCAGACCGCCGTCGATGGGGGTACACCAGAGGCAGACCTGGCAGTAGAAACACACCAGAGGCAGGATTTGAAGTTACCTTCACTAGCAATAACAGAGTTAAAAAATACAGAATCACACATAGTGCTCTCCATGAGCCCTACGGCCGGTCATCAAGTACACCAGGTGTGGGTGATGATCGACTCTGGAGCCACAGGGAATTTTATAGATTGTGGGGTGGTACAACGTTTGGAACTACAGCTACAGTTATATTCAACTACGCTGACGATCTCCAGTTGGTGTTTAACATTGACTCTTCCCCTTCATCTACGGAAAACTTTCAGTCTACCATGATATTTATCAGCAACTGGATGAACACTAACCATCTTAAGTTAAATCCCGATAAAACCGAGCTGATTCTCACTGGTGGCCCAGTGAATCCCTGGAACTCCAACTTTTGGCCATATTCACTGGGGTGCCCTCCATCTCCTGTCAGCTCGGTTAAAAGTCTGGGAATTGTGATTAGCAACGACCTCACGATGAAGGCACAGATAAGGGCTGTGGTCTCTGCGTGTTTCTTTCACCTCCGGAGAATTCGCAAAATAAGCAGATATTTAACCATCGAGGCCCGGATTCAAGTTATACTTGCTCTGGTTATGTCGCGTATTGATTACGCTAACTCCATGTACACCGGCATACCAGCCTACCAATTACGTCGGCTTCAACTGGTGCAGAACCAAGCCGCCAGGCTTGTTTATGGTCAACCTAAATCTCAGCATGTGAAACCTTTGTTGAAAAACTTACATTGGCTTCCCGTGACCCAACGCTGTCTCTTTAAATTAGGCTGTACAATCTACAAAGCCCTTTCGGATCGTGGTCCGGCCTTAATCGCGTCTAAAGTACGGCGCTACGTCCCCTCCCGCGATTTACGTTCCGCAAACATGAATCTGCTGACCCCTTGTCCATTTAAACGTAAAAAACACGGGGGTCTAAGATTCTCGTCTCTGGCACCTCAATTCTGGAATTCTCTTCCCCCCGAATTGCGTCTGTCCACTTCCTATACTCAGTTTAGGAAGTCTCTCAAAACTTGGCTATTTGCTCAGGCCTACAATTGAAATCCCCATTTTCCTGTCCCAGCAACTGATTGACCCCGCTTAGCGCCAAGAAACCGTTGGTGAACGTGCGCTTTATAAATGTTTTTTAACATAACATAACATAACAGCGTGTTCCCAGAGAGAACCCCGAAAAAGGTTTGGCTGTGGACGGTAAACCCTTAAAATCAGGTCCTATCACGGAACAAACAGAGATAGTAGGATTGGTGGTGAAGGGTGACCAACAAGATCATGTAGAAAGTCTAACCCTAAACATCATTGATGCACCCCAGTACGAGGTAATATTGGGCATGCCATGGCTATGGCAACACAAATCCACTATAGATTGGAAAAGAAAGACAGTGGTATTCCAGTCAGAAGAGTGCAGGCTGAGTTGTATGCAATCCTCTAGTTCTCACACTTTAGCTCTGACTCAGGGTTTCTATATTGCCACTTCAGTGGAAAAAGAGACTGTGCTGCCCTCAGTTTATGCATCGTAGCAAGAGGTTTTTTGTGAGGCTAAGGCGGAAATACTACCTCCCCACCCTGACTATGATTGTCAGATAGATTTGATTGCCGGAGCAACCATCCCTTCTTGTAGGGTCTATGCCTTGTCTGAGCCTGATACTAAACATCTAAGGGAGTACCTAGATCACTATGTAGACATAGGTTTTATAAGACCCTCCCGTTCACCGGCCGCCTCGCCACTTTTCTTCATAGCAAAAGCTAATGGGGATTTAAGAACATGCATCGACTATCGCATGTTAAATAAGAACACGGTGAGGAATCGATACCCTCTTCCACTCATCCCGATGTTACTGGATCAGGTGAGGGAAGCCAATATCTACACCAGGCTGGACCTCAGAGGGGCTTATCATTTGGTTCGGATACGTGAGGGGGATGAGTGGAAGACGGCGTTTAAAACATGCTATGGGTTGTTTGAATATCTGGTAATGCCCTTTGGGCTATGTAATGCCCCGGTGACTTTTCAATACTTCCTAAATGATGTCCTCAAGGAATATGTAGATAGATTCGCTGTTGTTTACATTGACGACATCCTGATTTATTCCATCAATCAGGAAATACACGTAAAACATGTCACTCAGATCCTGCAGAGGTTACAAGAGCATAGTTTATTTTGCAAGCTGAACAAATGCGAGTTTCATGAGGAGAAGGTCGAATTCCTGGGGGTTATGTTGAGTCCCTCAGGGTTAAGCATGGCTGAGAGAAAGATAAAAGCGGTTCAAGAGTGGCCCGTTCCTAAGAATGTGAGAGATGTACAATGTTCCTTGGGTTTCTCCAATTATTACCGGAGATTCATCTCTCATTTTTCTCACCTGGTCTCTCCTATAACACGGCTGTTAAGAAAAGGAACCCCTTTTTGTTGGAACCCAGAGGCCATGGAAGCCTTTGCCTATCTAAAGAAAGCATTTACGACTGCACCAATCCTGAGACATCCGCAAACCGAGATCCCTTTCATAGTAGAGGCTGATGCATCTGACATAGAGGTAGGGGCTGTCCTATCGCAACGTGATAAACATACGGGACAGTTGCATCCGGTTGCCTTTCTGTCAAGGAAACTTAATGCAGCCGAGATTAATTACACAGTGGCAGAAAAAGAACTCTTGGCCATAAAGAAATCTTTTCAGGAGTGGAGACAGTATCTGTGGGGGGCACACCATCCAGTCACGGTCTACACGGACCACCAGAACCTTCAGTATATGAAAACAGCGAGACAACTCACTCAAAGACAGATGCAAGGGATGTTGTTCTTCGCAGAGTGTGACTTTGTGGTTTCTTTTCGTCCTGGTTTGGAAAACAGAAAAGCTGACACATTGTCTCGACAAGAGGACATTCTGGGGCCACGGAAGGGCACTACAGAAGCGATTGTTAGTCCCGATAAGGTGTTATGTTCCATAACGCTGCAGCATTTTATTGAAGAGGTCACCAAGCATCGATCCCTTGCTTGGTGGCAGAAATGGGCTGACCAGGACGTACACAGAACCATCAAACATGGATTGCCGTTTTATAGGAACAAACTGTACTTACCTTCACAAGAACTCAGGCTGAAGGCCTTCAACTGGTGTCATGATTCCCTCCTAGCTGGCCATCCAGGTTACACTAAAACACTGCAACTGTTACAGTGACAGTTCTGGTGGGATGGGTTGGCAAAAGAAGTATCTCAAAGGGTGGCTCAATGTGAAACCTGTGCTTGTGCAAAAGGAGAACAATCAAAATCTAAAGGAAAACTGATGCCAATGCCCTCACCATCGCAACCTTGGCAAACCATTAGTATGGACTTCGTTCTTGGTCTGCTGTTGGATCAGGGATACAATGCCATTCTAGTCGTGGTAGACAGTCTTACGAAGATGGGTCATTTTATTCCATGTAAGAATCTACCCACAGCAGGGCAGACCGCACAGCTGCTATTGTCTCATGTGGTTAGGTTACACGGACTCCCAAGGGTCATAGTGTCCGACAGAGAACTACAATTCATTGCAAGATTCTGGCGAATGTGGTCCAAGGCTCTTCAGGTGAGGTAGCCCTGTCTACGAGTTTTCACCCACAGACCGACGGCCAAACAGAACGATTAAACCAGACTCTCAAGAAATACCTTCGTTGTTATGCTAAGGAAGCAACCGACTCATGGGTGTCTTTGTTGTGGCTAGCCGAACTGTCTTATAAAAACGCATGGCACAGTTCCAAGAAAGAAACACCGTTCAGGGCCAACACCGGATTTCATGCTAAAATACTACTGCTGTCCATTCCCAGTGATATTGTTAATCAACCTACTGTTATGTCACAAATGAGGAATCTACGAGCTATGCATAGAAAGGTGCAGACCAACCTGAAACGTGCCAAACTGACATTCAAGTTTTGGAAGACAGACACCGCCAAGAGGGACTCAATTTTCAGCCAGGAGATCGTGTATGGCTTTCCACGAAGAACATCCGTTTTAGAGTCTGCAGTATTTTCCATCCCAAATTCATTGGTCCTTACACTATTCTGCCTAAAATCAATCCAGTGGCTTATAAGTTGAAACTGCCTGCTTCCCTCCGGATCCATCCCGTATTCCACTGTGGTCTGCTAAAACCGGCTGTGGGTGCCATGCGATGTGCCGTTCCTCCGGTGATCTGGGATGGTCAGCTGGAATACGAAGTGCGACGCATATTGGACTCCAAGTACCGGAGGGGAGAACTGTGGTATCTCAATTCTTGGAAAGGATATCCCTCTGAAGACGATTCCTGGGAACCATGCAGTAATGTCCGTGCCCCCCGGGCCATCCGTCTCTTTCACTCATGCAATCATGGCAAACCTGGTTCTAGGAGGCGCACGGGAGGGGGGCGTACTGTCAGGCACTGACTCGTTGCGCCTACACCACATTTCATGTTTAGGGATTTTAACCGTGGACTACAACTCACAGAAGGCCATCCAGCTATGGGAGGGGCCATGGGGGTATTTCAGACACTGACGCACGCTGAGTTGCGTGCATAATTCTTGTTGTTTCAGGAGGAAGGGTGATGGTGCGACTGCACTGTGTTCCGGATTCTCCCGTAGGAGTCTGTTCCGCCTTGCACTGTGGTTCCGTGCTGGGGGCCGGACTCCATCAAGTCTGTGGGGGTGTTGATACTTCCGCAGCATTTCACGTCGGCAGACAGAGGTCTGCACGTTCTCGCTGAGAGAGCTGTTCTTGCTCGAGTGCCAATCTGAGGTTGGTGGATACCAGAGTCTAAGGTATTCCACGACGGCTTTTGACAACCTGTTCCGCTCTCGCTGGGAGGGCACCCTGGTGTTTCGAGAGTCTTCATGATTAGCGGAGAGTAAAGGAGCCCGCTGCTGGAGGTTTCCTGTGGTTGCTCGGGCTCGAGTAACTCGGATTGCCTGGATTGGAAGTGGAGAACCAACGCTTCCGCGTTCTGCAGAAAATGAGGTACTGTCCTTAAAAACGGCTGTTTGGTTCTAGGGCCGTGATCCCTTATTATAACCTAGTTGGTTATTTGTTCTATTCTGACTTTAAGATTAGACATTTGGGTTTTTGTGTGGATGTCTCATGGACCAAGGATTAAGGAGTTTAGTAACTGAACTGCTGCCACTCCTAACCTCAGACTATTGGAAGAGACACATCATTTTCTTTCTGTTTTCTTTCCCTTTGTTCTGTTGGGAAAACGAAAGGGTATGTATGAGTAAAGCTTGGTTTCCTGGCATATGAGGAACATTGTGAAAGGAGTGGTAATCTGTTTATGTTCTTTTTGTTTTAGGTACATTACTCTTACAGTAGAGAGCGATATCTTTACTGGTGATAGAGAGGAACGCAGCGGCCACTTAAACATTGTTTTCAGGTAATATTCTTATTAGTGAGACTATATGAGAGTAGCCAGTGTTAAGGACTGTATTAACCTTGTATTCTTGATTTACAGGTATCCCATTCCCCGCTGTTCCTACCCTAATTCCTTTTCCCTCACTTGATCGCCTCAATACTCTGTGTATACTGGTCAGAGTTGGGGATGTCAAGAGGTGGACCCATTTGTGCATCGCCCGGATTCTGAGGAGTTCCTGTGGACGTTACAAAAGGGGCAGTACTTCTTCTAACAGCTCTCCAGCTCTTCCTCTTTGCAGAACCTCCTCTTGATCAAGAAGTGTTCTAAAAGTCTGGTGTTACGGGTCCAATACTTAGACCCCTTTTAGGCTTCGAGGTAGGTATACTTCAAAGGATAGTCTTCGTAGTGCATTGATCCTGCCTTGCCCAGACCCAAAGGAGCTTGTTTCCAGTCCAGGGAGGACCTGGCCTGGCAGTTCGGGCTGGACTGTTCCCATGGGGAACAGGGTCAAGACTGATTTGCATATGGCTGGGTCTAAACTGTAATGGCATGGGGAGCAAAAAAACGATGGATTTAGGCCCAGATCTCTGTACTGGGGTGATGTTTGGCATTGTGCAGCATTCTGTCCATCAATTGTTCTTTTTGCATTTGCCCAGCCCTGGCTCCAGACTCACTACAGGAGGGTGGAGACAGCATTGTGAGAGGCCAGGCACAGCCTGATTCATGTGTCCCACCACTCTCGTTCAGGAAGGTCCATCAGCCTGGTGATGGGCCATCAGGATATGCAGGGCACACCTCAGCTTCCTTTGTGTGACTGTCTAGAGTGAATGCACATACAGCCCAACTGTCAGTCTAAACCAGACATGAATTCCACAGGTAGACAGAGGCCCAGGATGGTCAAGCAAGAAAATACTCACTTTCTAAAAGACGCATTTTCAAACACACAATAAAACGAAATCTTCACTAAAAGATGTATTTTTAAAGCCTGAGCTCAGAGAGCTCAAATTCCAAATCTCTATCTATTCCCAATTGAAAGTTACACTTGCAAGATGTTGCAAGGCAGCTCCAATGATAACCTATGGGAGAGATAGTCCTTTCAATAGTGAAAAACGAAATTTATAGTATTTCACTATCAGGACATTCAAACACACCAGCACATGTCCTACCTTGCACATACACTGCACACTGCCCATGGGGCTAAGTTTGTCCTACCTTAGGGGTGCCCTGCATGTAGAAAAGGGAAGGTTTGAGCCCGGCAAGTGGGTTCAATTGCCAGGTCGACATGGCAGTTTAAACCTGCACTCACAGACACTGCAGTGGCAGGTCTGAGACATGGTTTCAGGGCTACCTATGTGGGTGGCACAATCAGTGCTGCAAGCCCACTAGTAGCATTTGACTTACAGGCCTTAGGCACACAGTGCACTTAACTAGGGACTTACCAGTAAATCAAATATGCCAATAATGGATAACCAATCCTAATCATAATTTACAGAGGGAGCACTTGCACTTTAGCACTTAACAGCAGTGGAAAAGTGACAAGAGTTCTAAAACCAGCAAAAACGAAATGCAGCACATGGTCAAAAACCAGGAGGTCAGAAGCAAAAAGATAGGGGAAAAACACACCAAAGATGCCTGGTCTAACACACCCCTATTATAAAACTATTTCTACAAATAAGAAAGAGGGCTATCTTTGCAGCAATGGAAGCACCGGTATGAACTGCCTGATATATAAGTAGGTTTGAGTATGTAGGGAATGGGGGAATAAAGTCAACTGCAAAGTTTAATTTTTTTTCTTTGTGGTTCATTGTAGTAGTTGTGGGGAGGTGGAGAGATCTATATTTGCATCCAGCCTAAGGAAGTGTTAGGAACATAGGTCGATGATGGTACTTATGGTCAATTAGCACACAGATTATGCAGTGTTGAGCCCTACTATACGGTGACTCCAACACTCTTACATTCACACCTAAACTCTGATTGACAATTGTCAGTAATGAAAAACAAAGTATCACATCCATTGGGGAAATGTGAAGTCAGTGCCTTACAACTTCAATGCTGTTCTTGATCACAGTCTTCCATTTGAAGATGGAATTGTAAATGATAAATAACTTCTGATAGTGTGGGTTGGGGCCAACATGAAATCATATGTTTCACTGTTTGAATTACAATCACTTACAGGGTTAAGCCCCTTTCCTGCATTGGTCTCTTCTCCTCTAGTGGATGGATCTTTGCCAACGTACTATGATTCAAAGAGCTATTTCGGCATGAGAAGCAAATTTCAAACACATTTCCAAGTTCTGTCAATGATGAGAGTTTGAATACGTTTTAAACGCTTCATTCTCATTAAGAAATTAGTAAAGGTCTTCTTATTGCTTTTCTTGCTTCATATTAATCAATAAATCTCTAGTAAGTTTACAGAAATCTCATAAAAGGTTTGGTTAGAGTCCAATAGACAAATAATGAATCAAGCTCATTCCATGTAGGAATCAACCCTATTCTAAAAGTTCAGACCAGAATTTCAGAGTTAGTAGAACCCATGAAGAGTTAAAGTTCAAAAGGAAATGAGTGAGATTGAAGAAGTATAATGCTTAAAGTCAACTTTAAGCAGCAGAACTTCAAATAAAGAATAGTTCATGAAACTCAGCCG
This sequence comes from Calotriton arnoldi, assembly GCA_963921515.1. Classification (NCBI taxonomy): domain Eukaryota; kingdom Metazoa; phylum Chordata; class Amphibia; order Caudata; family Salamandridae; genus Calotriton; species Calotriton arnoldi. Next base: position 914,595 of record CAWUFW010000108.1, on the reverse strand, counting down.
AGGCTCAGTAATTCGAATAAGTGATCATACAGTTGCAGTAGCAATCTGCAAAATAAAGCCTCAAAATGAATTAAGGATGAACAGAAGCAGCAGTAGCCAAAACCATCAGTCTAGGGCAAGATGGTAGGAAAGAAGTGGAAAAAAAGCATGGGAACTAACTAGGAACACGCATTAATGTAAAATACATGGATACATGTTGCAGACATTGTAGCAGTTTTCTTCCTCTCAGGAGCAATCAAATGGCAGCTCTCCTATGTGAGCAGGTTCTCCTCTTCCTTTCTCACTAAAATACATGTGGATTGTAAAGCCTTATTACAAGTTAGCTTCAGACGTTCTTATGTAGTTAAGTTCTGGAAACATAAGCCTCAGTTCCCATAGGATTGATCGCAGGTTGGCCTTCTAAAATAATTGTTTCACTGCTTACACAATGAACTATACTAAAGAGAAGAAACATTATTTTTGCAAACAGACTGTTTAGTAATACATTTCATTAATACAAACAAGAAATATTGTTTTGAATGTGCAATGATTCTATTTAGGCATTATGTGAAATAGGATGAGAATCGGAAGTTAATCATTACAAACAATATGTTGCTTAGTAAAATAATACATTTGATTAAAACCAGAACATTCTGCATTTATGACAAACATTTGTAAGCATGTCACATTAAGGTCAGACTTCTAAATTATATGTGCCACAGTTCAGCAATATTAGGTTCAATTCTAGTAAAAGGAAGCCTTCTTCTTAGTCTTTCTATGGCCTATACACATAGCTATGGCAGCCTTTTGCAGTTTACACATTTTAAATGTGTGTCATTTTAGCTTTAAATTTTAAGTTAATCATTGCACATTTTTTTTTACTTTTAATCTAAATCATTTGCATTTTAATTAGTCAACCTCATCAGCACCCCATCTGATGATTATCTTAATCATCACATTATTTTGATTTCACATGTGAGTTCCGATTAAAGGGCATTTTCATCATCCATTGAATCTTGTCATTTTGATTCCAAACTTTGGAATTTTAATGACTTTTGGTAGTCATCATTCATGAGGTCATTTAGATCTAAATCTTTTTCAAATCTTTTATTTATTTCTCTGCTCTTTCTCTTGTGTAAGTAAATTCTGCAGCCTTTAAATAAAGACAAATAGCCATAACAAACAAAGCCCTATTATTAGTATTGGCATAAGTATAGCTTTCAAAATACCTCCTCCTGCTCTTGTAATCCAATTCCCAATTGTATGAATCCCTTTTACCAAAATTCTCAAAAACACTGGGTATTTCAATTTCTTCTAATTCAGGTTTTAAGTCTGAACTGTTCTTTGCAAATTCCCTTTATTTCCTTACTCTTGCCAGGTATGTATAAGCAACAATGGGTTAATTTAAGCATTTTGCAGACTCTGCATTTTTCTGTGAGTAAAATGTCTGATGCTAGACGATCTTGCAAAGTCATTGATCATAGTGTTGCAAGCTCAGTGTTTACTACCAACAAAGCTCCAGCTTGTTTGCAACAGTTGACAGTTGTTTTAATCTTTTCGTAATTGAATATAACTCCTACAGGTGGAATGATTGCTCCAAATATGTCTCCCACTAATTCACCTCTAATTTATGTACTATGAGTGTGTCTGTATGTTGGTGTCATTGTTAATGCAACTATACTATTCACATGGTACATTTTAGGAAATAGCACCACTAAATAGCATATACCCTCCCAATCAGTAGGCAGCAAAAAGTAAGCATTCTGTCCACAACAAAATAAACTCCTGGAATTTCAGATTCCTCTCCCTGTAAATTTTCCATGTTTCTCTCATTAATTTGAATGTATGTTGTTAGAAATGGGGGTACAAGTACTAATCCCTACATGTCTGGCTCTTTTGGGTGTCTTTCTTCTATAACCACAGATTTTCCCTTTATGGTGACTGTCTAAACTTAATTTTGGGTAAACCATTTTCTTTCTAAATTTGTCTTCTTCTTTATTACAAAAATGTTTTCAAAACATCATTGTGTTTGTCTTTACTGTGTCAGGTTAGTATTTCTTTCCTCTAAAGTCATAATGAAAACTTTCATCATCATCATCATCGGCTTTATTCAGTTTTTCCAGCCACAAAAGCGCAAGACACAATACATAAAATACAATATAGATATATAAAAATACACAAAAACATACAGAGCAATATAAAATCCATTAAGTTAAAACATGTAAAAAAGACAAATATAAAATAGAGCGTTATGGTAAAAACCGGGGTAAATAAAATATTTCTATCCAATAAATGCATCCAGCATAATCACATCAGAATAACCCGGAGAATTTCATTTACAGGTTAACTAAAAAGCATGAAAGCAAACTTATGCCTCACTGTTTTCAGACATCAAGCTAGAAGTGGCCATAGACTTAACTCTTATGACCCAGCTCCATTGGAGATATTTAGCAACAGCACATACTACCACTTCCCTTGTCTCCATGCACAAATGTCTGAGCACCTGGAGAAAATGTCCACTGTCTAGCTGTCTACATATTGGAATGATCCAGCAATGCCTAGGCCAGGCATAGCCAGGGCAAAAGAAAATAAAATGTGAGAGAGTCTCTTCTGCCAGCTGGCATACCAGACAGATGGTGCTGCTAACAGCATTGCTCTTCCATATGGCACAAAAATAAAGCAGAGGTAATCTTTCTCTCGTGGTTGCATTAAGTAAGTTAGATTGTTTTGGTAAGCCTTAATACTACCTATAGGTCTGTGTGGCATAAAATAGTACCAAGCTATGTCCATTTCTTTTGCTTGCGGGTGTAAATTCATATTTGCAACTGAAGGTACTCTAGAGAGTATAAAGTCATAGTTAGAATAGAAATAATCAAAATGTTCACGTCTATATACAAATGAAAGCAGTATACTATATGTATTTTCATAAGATAACGGCATGTGATAATATGGGACTTCTTCTGACACTAATGATGGTAAATGAGCACAGACACAGGAGTCTTTTGCTCCCATGGCGTGTGCATATCTCTGCACTAATCTTGAATAAATGTTAGTTGAGTAATCCTCTCTATTGTATGCAACAAATTAAGCTTTTAATTGCTCTTTATCATCCAGGTATGTATGTGTTTTTGTTGTGTCTGCATTTCTAATGGGTTTCTGGGGTGTTAAATAAAATCCTACGAGCACTATTGTGATCATTATTACTGTTATTATGAAGACTGAACACATCATATATTTATGCTTATTTCTAAGTCAGCACAGGTTTCTCTAAAAGCAGATTAGATGCAGCCATGTTTAAAGTTCAATACAGAATTTTGTAAGTAGCTTTGTTAAGATGGGTAACTTTCAGCAAAGCAATCTTCTTATAGACAGTCCTTAACCCTACTCCGTGTTCTTCTAAATTGTTACCCCTGCCCTTCTCCAGCCGACTCGGGCTTAGGTAATCTTCTTCAAAATGAAAAATGAGTTAGTTATTTTCAGTCTCTTTTTATCTTTCAAACAATCTGTTTTGATTTGCCTTTTTTCCAATGACTTTTTATGAATGGATAGTTTGTCTTTGTCAAGTATCTTTAATCCCAACAATTTTTATTGTAGTGAAATCATGAAGGCTCAAACAGTTTGGATCTCAAATCACACAAATCATCTATTGTGACATTCAGTACTTGATCCTCGTAGTAAGACCGTGCAGGTGCTGAATACCTACAAGACACTCTTGCTCTTTTTGATCTCCTGAGATTTGGATGATCTCCTTCTGTATCACTTTGCTCAATTGACTCAGGAATAGTTGTTGGGATCCTATCACCTGATATGCTCTTTCTCAGTCTTCCTTGATTACAGTTCAGTTGCCATTCAACTCTACGTGTGACTCTTCCTGTTTCAGTACTTGTTCCTTCGCCATGATCTTCTGATTGTACTGATGTTGTCTCAGTAAAGTTTTCAAGTTGAGAGTTAATTTCTGCTTCTTCTTTGTTAGAGACTTCAATGCCACTCCATGAAACAACTGGTACTTGGATTTGTGTTGCATTCTGTGATTCTTCACCCACCCTTTCTGCTCCTTGTTGCTGTTGTGTTCTCTGTAACACTGCTCTTTGGGGTCTTTCACCAATGCTCTTCGTTCAGGATGAAAGAGCACAATTTCTTCTTTGGGATTTCTCCCCTTCTTGGTATGTTATGCGTGCACCCGATTGGGAACTCCGGCACATTTAACAGCAGTGTTTGTAACTATAATAACCTGGTAGGGGCCTATCTATCTTTGTTCCAAAACAAGTCTTCCGAACGTGCTTCTTGATTACCCGGATTGAGGTCGTGGTACTATTCTTGATGCAGATCTTCAGTGGCAGCTGCGTCCTAGTAAGAAGTAGAATGGACCACATCAGCCAATCTTTTGCAGTAATCGAGTATCATATCATCATTTTCATCATATTCAAGAGTGAATTTGCGGGTACAGCAGGTAGCCTCATTGCACAGCCCATCAGAAACTCGTGGGGTGATAAATCAGTCTTCCTATCAGGAATATTTTGAATACTCATCAGGACCAACAGTAAAGCATCCGGCCATTTCAGTGATGTTGAAGCATAGACTTCAGCTAGTCGAGACTTGAAAGTCCTGTTCATCTGTTCAACAATACCTGAAGCCTCAGGTTGATCGCTACAATGTAGTCTTTGCTCAGTCTGTAATGCTGTGCAAATCACCTCCAGGACCTCACTGTTAAAGTGGATCCCCCAATCTGATTGCAGAGAAACCAGCATTCTGTACCTGGGAATCACTTCTCGTAAAAACAGTTTTGCTATTGTGAGACTGTAATTTCTTCTGGGTGGGTAGGTTTCCACGCATCTCGAGGAGACACATACTATGACAAGGATGTATCTAAGCCTATTGCAGACAGGCATTTCGATGAAGTCAATGTCCATTCTGTTGAACGGACCACTTGATCTCCTTATGTGACTCAGTGTAACGTGTGTTCTTTTCCCTGCATTCATTTGTTGACATGTCACACACCAATGACACACTTCTTCTGCAAGCATCCTGGACCCGGGATTAAACCGGTTTTGCCTGAAGAGTCTCACCATGGCATCCCTCCCTAAATGTGTAAAGCCATGAAAGTATTGTGTCATTAGGAATAGAAAACTATCAAGCAACACTGGTCTTTCATCAGCTGGCATCAATATGTCATTTGCATGTTTCTCACAAACTGCTCTGATCCAAATCTGTTGTTCTGTTTCTGAAATATTTCCCTGTGCTTTGTTTAGTTCATCCCCAGTATTGGTTACTTTCATTAACATTAAAAATGAAGTGCCCCCCTCAGATTCACATGTGAAATTTCCATTAAATGTGCAGTCCAAAAAACTACAATAGCTGGCTACCAAATCTGCATACCAATTTCCCATGGCAACGTAGCCATTCCCATGTTGATGAGCTGCACATGTAACAACAGCAAATTCTGCAGGCAGCTGTAGGGCTTCCAATAAATCTTTCACTAGCACACCATTCCTAAAAGGGATACTCTAAAAGGTCAGGAAACCTCTTTGCTACCATAATTTCCCAAAATCATGGACAACACCAAAGCCATACTGACTATCTGTAAATATAGTCACTCTCATTTGAGCAGTTTAACTGCATGCTCTGGTGAAGGCAATCAATTCTGCAACTTGTGCTGAGGTAACTCCTTGAAGCCATGAAGCTTTGACTACATCATTTATTATACACACAGCATACGCTGCTCTCACGGTACCTTCATTATTTCTCAGGCATGAGCTGTTGACAAATATTACATGGTTGGGCTTAATCATGGGCTCATCCTTAATATCAGGCCTAGGTTTGGTGCATAAATCCATGACATCTAGGCAGTCATGTTCAATTTAATCACAAACAGTATCATTTATTGATAGTCTGATGAACAATTCTCTGTTCATATCTGGTGTGCCTATTATGGGTCATGCGTTGGGTTTTTGTTCATGTCAATAGAAGCTCCACAGAGCGTGGGATCTCACAGTTAAAGGATATACCTTAACTATGCGCTCACCCTTTTCCAGGCTAGTGCTCACAGCGTCAACCACTTTAAGGCAGCTGGGCAGACCTGCGGCAACAGGATCAAGGGTAGTCATGAAATGTGACACAAGTTTCCGAGCATCAACATGTGTTTGAGTCAGCACTGAGAAAGCGCAGTCCTCCCTCTCACTTCAAAATAAGGTAACATCTTTACTATATTCTGGCATTCCTAGTGCTGTGGCACAACAATGTTTTTCTTTCAGCTCTAGGATGGCTTTCAAGCACTCGTTGTCCCAAGAAAGTAGATCAGGCACATCCTTGTGTGTCAGCCTCAGTAAAGGCTTTGCTACTAGGGAAAAATATGGTATCCACTGTCTACAGTAGCCACACATTCCCAGAAACATCCTGACTTCTTTCTGTGTTTAAGGTGGATTAATCTGAAGAATTGCTTTCACTCTCTTTGGTAACACCTTTCTAGCTCCCTTTTCCATTATGTGTTTCAGAAATTGTACTTCTTTCTGATAGTACTGCAGTTTTCTTGATGACACTTTAGGTTCACGTTTGGCCAAGTGATGCAACAAAGCAATGGAATCTTGTTTACAAGCTTCTTGTCTTTCTGATTAGTTGTAAAGATCTGATTAAAGATTGATGGACTCTTCGTATACCCGAATGGTACTCAGCACCATGCCAAACCTCTCTCCTGAAAAATAAATGAAAAAATAAACTGGATGTCTTCATGCACTGAGAAGAAAGCCTGACAATGATCAATGGCAGCAAACCATTCTGCAGTACAAGGACTTTGGCATAATATTGTGGCTGGATTCGGTACCCCAGGACAACATGGAACAACTATGCTGTTAACTTGCCTAAGATCCTGCACTATTCTACACTTCCCATTGGGTTTCTGTAAACCCATGATTGGGGAGTCATATGGACACCTAATCAATTCCCTCAAAATCCCTTTCTGTATCATGTCTTTTATTACAGGTATTATTCCTGCAATTGTTTCAGGTAGCATGTTGGTGTTCTTGGGTATACTGCATTTGCATTTAAGGTAATTCAGACTGTTTCTACTCCTTAACCAGTCCAATGTCTTTCCCTGTGCAATCCTAAACTTCCGAATTCACAGTTTCCATCAAGTCAACGGGTGATTTTTAATGGCCACTAATGGAAATAACCGTGCAAATGTCTTTTGACCAGCCATTATAAATTCTACATCTTCATCATGTGTCTGGCATTCCACACCATCCAATGTGCAGTAAATTGTGCAACTTAAATTGCTCAACAAATCTCTCCCTAAAAGATTTACTGGACTTGTGTCATGAACAAAAAATTGGTGATTTTCTTCAAATGAGCATATTTTTACTGGGACCTTCTCTTAAACTGGTTTAGAAATCTGTTTATTTGAAACTCCGACAACTTGGATCTTCTTTTCCGAGAGAGGTAGGTCTCTAACTTCCACAGTTCTAATGGTGCACCTGTTAGAACCTGTATCTATAAGGAAAGATACAAGATGGCCATTCACCTCATCTTCTACAAATGGACAACTCTGGCCTGCCTCTAAGACTGCACCAATGACTCAATCTTCCTCCCCCCTCAGCCACCGTCACTGAGGCGTTTCTAAGCCTGAGCCATCATTATCAAAAATAGGAAATTGCTGAAAAGCATCCTGATTTGTGTTAGGCAATTGCTGAAATGTATTTTGATGTGCGTTTAGAAAGGATTTTTATTAGCTTTTGGCATCTGGTTCAAATTAAATCTTGGGTTTCCCACATTCTGCGGGACTATTTGAGCTTGTGGGACCTGCATCATTGGAACATGTTTTTGCATTGGCACCTACATTTGTTGTACTGGTACATTTTGCATCTGCCTTCCCTTCTGCATTTGCACATTTCCGTTTACATTATCAGGATTAAATCTACACTCCCTCTTCCAATGCCTGACCCTATTACAAATGTGACCAGGAGTCATCCTCTTCAGTGTTGAAACATCCATTCCTGAAACTGGATCAATTGGAACACCTCTGCCTCTACACTGTAAAACACAAAAACCTCCTTGATTTACTTGAAAACCCACATGAAAGTATAACACCTTGCATACCTCCTTGATTTCCTTGAAAACCCACATGAAATTATAACTCCTTGCATACCTCCTTTATTTCCAGCAAAAGAAGGATTCTGAAAACATTTCTGAACATATTTTGTCTGGCCAGCATACATTTCTCCTTAACGTTTTTCTGTTTCATTTCTTGTTCATCGCTGCAATACTTCACATACCTCAGGATCTCATCAAGTGATTTACTCTGCCAGCAGATTACACTTTGGGTTATATGCAAACTTATTTGGGCTTGGAGAGAGGACTGTGCCCTAAGTGATCAGTAATGATATCCACGATAATAATTCCAAAATCCAATGAACTTTATGAAGAATCATGTGCTGTATTTATTAAGACAAGTGTTTCGCCCATATGGCCCGCAGGCTAAAGGCTTTTTCTAGGCAAAATCTTGTTTGCAGTCATACAGTAATTGAGCAGCTGATTCCGAATCTTGTCTCTGCGGTCCCGAGCAAACCTTTCTTGGGACCGCAGAAGGTTTCTTTACTTCCAGCAGAATCTCCATTTTACAATCATCACCATAACCATCTGTCAGCCCTGTAAACAATATGCAGCTGTAGGGCAGGGCTAGGGTCCCTTTGAACTCACAACCAGTAGGTTAGTAAAGAGGCTGCGTTGTAATCCATTGTTAGAGATTGGGTCTCTAGTTGGCAGAGATATGCAGCCTGTCCAAGTAGGGACCACAATTCTAGTCAGAGTAAGCTAGATATACACTAAAAGATAACCTGTGCTCACCCTCTGGTAGCTTGGCACAGAGCAATTAGGCTTACTAAAAGAGGCACTGTGTAGAGTATTTGTGCAACTCACACACAGCAACACTATGAGAATAATCTTATGAGTAAAAGTAGACCAAAACGAAAAAATCCAATCAGTAGAACTGGAGTTATGAATTTTTAAAGATTAAATCAAAAAGTAGTGCTTAGAAGTCAATAGTGCTAAGGGGTTACTTGAGGTCGCACTGGACCAGGACAAATCCAAAGTTTAGGCCTACCGTGAGGGAGCGCAGGGCGGCTACAGCACCCGCGCAGGTCCCGCTGAGAAAGTACCTTGGATGGAGCAAAGCCTTAATGTAAAAGTCTCGATGCGCCAGTGCTGATTCGTGCAGGTGATGAAGAACCAATTTATGATGCAGCACTGCGTCGTTGTCAAGCCGCATTGTGCATTGATGTCAAGCTGCGCTGTCCGTCAAAATGATATTGTTGATTGGCTCCTGTGTTGGCGTCGAAGGGCAATGTGTTGGTTCCAATCAGCGCAAAGTCGTCACTGTGTCAATTTTGATGGTTCTGGACAGCAGAAAACACCTTTCAAAGGCCCAGGACTGGATTAGCACCACTTGGCAGAGCAGCACTGACAGTTGGCAGATCCAAGGAGCTGTTGCAGAGTTGAAGAAAGTCTTTGATGGCCCTGAGACCTCATAACAGGGGCAAGTCAGCAAGCCCTTGGAGTCACTCTGGGTTCAAGTGAGATGGGTCCAGTCCTTGTCCTTAGCACGGTAGAGATCAGTGAAGCAGAAAGCAGTTTCTTCAGAGCAGCAGTCGGCCAGAGTAGCAATCCTTGTAGTACAGCAGTCCTTTCTCCTGGCATAGTTCTTCGCAGGTCCGGTAGTGCACATTCATGGTAAGGTCAAAGCCCCAGCACTTATGCCTAGTTGTGCCTTTGAAGTTGGGGTGACTTCAAAGCAGGCCCTTGAAGTGCACAGGTCCCACTTTATCCTAGCCCTGTCTGCCAGGCTATCTGTGGGGGGTAGTCAGCCCTTTGTGTGAGAACAGGACACTGCCTATTCTGGTGTAAGTGTCAGTTCCCCCTCCCTTTTCCTGCCCAGGAAGAGCTATAAGAATGTAGATGATTGGAGATGAGTTTCCTGTCACACTCACCCTTCTTGTGTTTTTGGCTGTCTAAAGGGCATGCACAAAGTGTAGCTGTCACCCAACCCAGACATGTATTGGAGAAAGGCTGCAGGCACACAGAGCTAAGAGAAAAGCAGAGAAATGTTCACTTTCTAAAAGCAGCATTTCTAAAATAGTAATGTTAAATCCATATTTACCACTAAAGAGGATTTCTCATTACTATTCCAAAGATATGAAACATGATGCAGCTACTCCTTTTTAATCAGGAATTACAGCTTAAAAGTGTATTAAGGAATTCCTAATGCTATCATATAAGAGGATAAGTAGGCCTCACAGTAGTGAAAATTGAATTTAGCTGTTTGCACTACCAGGACATGTACAAACTTATGAGTACATGTCCTACCTTTACTTACACACCACCCTGCCCTTAGGGCTACCTAGGGTCTACCTTAGGGATGACTTATGTGTAATAAAAGGGGAGTTTATGGCTTGGCACATGGTTTTAAATGGCAAGTCGAAGTGACAGTAAACTGCACACTCAGGCCAGACAGGTTTGAAATGCTACTTGTGTGGGTGGCACAACCAGTGCTGCAGGCCCTCTAGTAGCATTTAGATTACAGTCCCTGGGTATATGGCATACCACTTTACAAGGGACTTATAAGTAAACTAAATATGCCAATCATGTGTACACCAATGTCACCATGTTTAGGGGAGAAACACATGCACTTTAGCACTGGTCAGCAGTGATAAAGTGCTAAGAGTCCTAAGGCCAACAAAAAGAAGTTCAGAAAAAAAGGGAGGAGGAAGGCAAAACATTTGGGGTGACGCTACAGAGAGGGCCATTTTCCAACATACATTATCTAACCGTGAAATGAATAAGGGGAATATCTGAAGCACTGAATTCCAAAACGCACCAAAGGGTGTTCTTCGTCTTAGGTCAATAGGCTTGTTGTGAAACAGAGGAGGCAAATATGAAAGGTGAGTCCAATTTGGTTTTGCCTACTCCATACCTCCTGCCTACCCTTGGGTTAGCTGTCAGAAATTGTTTAACCTTCAAGGGTTTTCTGACCTTTTAAAAGAGAACACTTGATGGTAAGAGACTACCTGAGCTCCCACTATGCTCTAGTACTGTGCAATCCTCATTCACCTAAAAACAATGGTTGCCCTGGAAGCAGTGTGGGGCTTTCAGAAAGGAAGATCTTTGAGATTATCAGGATAAGGGAAGAGGCCAACATCCTGACAATCTGACCAAGGCTGTCCTGCAGATACAACAATCCCTATAATTTTCATAACTAAATGTCAAATGATGTGGCTAGAGTGAAGAACGGGGTAGACCATTGATTATCTAATCCACTTAATTTACATATACCACTACCAAGTCTGTCTTTGGTCATACACAGTCATACACAGTGAAGAAAGACTAAGCTAAGCTTACATCTGCTATAATCTACAATAGCTGCTGCAACTTGAACAAAACCTTAAGCCCCACGAATAATCAATGAAAAAAACTGTGTACCCACTCCTGATGGCACATCAATTGGATGCTCAAGAGGATACACAAAAAATACACAGAAAGAAACCTGAAAAAATACAGGGAGTCACAAGGGGGTGTACGCAGGTCTTACACCAAGCTAGAGTCCTGATATTTACTTTTTTCTTCAAAAGGGACAGCCAGCCAACTTTAATTGCATGTATCTGTTATTTACGAGATACGTTTTCTATTACACTGTAGTCGCGCAGAGCATTTCCTTGCCTTGCAACCTATTAGATTACAGTTATTTTAGGTATAATGCAATTTACTGTAGTATTAGGCAGAAATATGCATTGACCTCATGGAAAGGTATTTTACACGCTTCACACTTAAGGCCTCCCTGAAGTCTGTTGAGCCAAGCAGTGGCGTAATGAAACTTGAGGGGGCCCCCCTGCAGAATACATGGTGGGAGCCCCCCTCCCCAGTCGACTACCTATCACTTTTGTTGAGGGGGGCCCTGTGGAGCTTTGGCCCCCCTCGCACCACGGGGGCTGCGGGGGCTTTGTTACGCCACTGAAACCAAGTCATTGATACTTGTAAAAGAGCAGGTCTTAGATCCGAATTGGGTGAAGTGGTAAAATGTTTGAAGGCTTAACCATGGACACAGATACTGATGATCTGATGACAGTGGTGGACAGAAAGAACATGGGAGAATATATTAATTGGGAGTCAAATGATTAAACATCCACAGTGTCAGTTACCAGGATTAGACCTGTGTGTGATTAGTAGTGAAGATATAGATGTGAATGCATGATTCTGTCATCTAGTGCTTAAAAACGTACTTCCTGCTGAAGATTTATGTTCAAACAAGCGTCTTCATCTCTATGCCTAACGAAAAGGCAAACAATTAAAAAGTAAATAATGTTTTTGACAAGCCTTCGAACCTGGAAACACTTAAGGCCTGATTACGAATTCGGCTGTCTTATCGCCATACTGCTGAGGTGGCCACAAGAAGACCGCTGTGGCGGCTGTCCCCCACCCTCGGTTATTATGATGCTCACGAAGGGCTGGCGGCAGTCTTTCTGATGGCGGTGAGTGTTTTTTCATATTTGTCGATGCATGTGTGTATATTTTGACTGGACACGTGTCGAATGTACACATATGCATGACACAGAAAACTGGTCTGTGAGGTTTACCACAAGCCTACTGATAGAAACAATCTGCTATCCTTCCACAGTTTCCACCCAAAAGCACTGAGAGAGAACCTCCTGTATGGGCAGTTTCTCTGCCTCCGGAGGAACAGCACAGAAATAAACTTCTTTGACAAGGAAGCGACCATATGAAGAGAAACTTCAAGAACGACATTATCCTTAACATGTGATAAAAAGGGCTTGGAAACGAGCTAAAAACAACAATAGGAAGACATTATTGGAGTCTCAGGAAAAACCTATAGTGACCAGGAATATCTGTGTAAAAACATTCAGCACAGCTTCAAACTCAGTCAAGAAAACCATTACCACAAATTGGCACATCCTTAATTCCAATGGACTAAATTTACAACAGCCTCTCTTTCTTTCAAAAGAGTGCTAACATATGCAACATTCTGGTACATATGAGACCCCAGACACAAAAACTCAAAGGTAAGGTGGATACAGCACTATGGGGTCTCCCCCCTATTACATTACACTATGCATGCAGATCATGTAAAGCCTGCCCACTTACCAAAAACAGCAAGACTGTGGACCTGGGTCAAAAAAGCCTGTGGCAACAGAGGAACCATACCACATGTAATTCAAAAACGTGATTTCCTTGATCCAATGTCCATGTGGTCTTTTATACGTGGGAATGATCACCAGATGAATTAAGATCAAAATCTTAGAACACATGAGTAATGCCAGATGCAAAAAATCAATGACTTTGAAATTGGCTGAAAGATCTTAGATGGACAGTCATAGACAAGCCCTACATTCAGACAGCTATTAAAGATGTTATGAGCTTTCTGTTCCAAAGAGAAAAAAGATGGGTGCACAGACTCCAGAGTAGCAATAAGGGTCTGAATGATTCTATACCTTGGCACCATCTTAATAAAACCCATTTAAAAGTTATACGGCTGCATTCCGATCTATATTCAGCTTGTTGATCAGTTTTGGAGGGGGGGCATTCTTTCTCTTTACCCGTTTAGACCTGGCAGGAATCTGTACCCTAGGACTAACAGTACAGTCCTCATGCCAAAAAGAAAAAGACCCCTGGGAACACTCACAGATATTCTTATATACTATATGTACCATATAAGCAAATCCGAGTGTAAGGATGGAGCCTGTGAGATGGGTACATACGGAACAGGGATCCACCGGTGTTACCTAAGCATACATAGGGACGTTGTTTCAACAGACAGATAAACTAATTTTCTTTAAATATAAGTTATTTGTAGTCCCGAGAATTCCAATATGGCCGATGGATACCCCAACTAGGAAATCAAGTACATGTTTTAGCTCTTTTTTCGGGCAGCAAAAGGAAGTCACATGACGCTTCCTAGGCTGCTGTGGAGAGTATGAGTAGTGCCCCTGTGACGGGATCGGCACCGTCGGAGGGCACACAGTGGCCGACTGAGGAGACGCCGCACATTGACGAAGTAAGTCATGCAGGGTAGCGGGCAATGAGCTTGAACCCCAGCTCCTGCGCTCCATATTTTCCTACTGAGCAGGATTGCTAATAGGGACCCCAAGATACATTTCACCACATGAGTGGAGAGCTAAGATTAGGAGCCTCTACAACCCCTGACGTTAGTATTGGTACCATATGACGACATAAAAAGACGGTTGGACACAAGGTGGTGCTGTTACCAATTAGATTTGCAACTAGTAAACACCGTCTTTGTTCCAACAGACACGATGTAGCGAGCAATTTCCAGTAAGGTTTATGAAAGTACACTTGCACATTACAGGCAAGATAATACTTATTACAACCATTCCCCACATACTTTGTCACTTGAGAAGTATCTGGCTTGAACTTTTTTTGTTTATTATTTTAGAGTGTGACTACAGGGCAACGTCCCCACCCTGTCCCTGGGTTAGGAGAATTAATATTGAAACTCGTGTAAGGAGCTCAAATATTTCTTTATATTGTTTGTATATGTTCTTGTAAAAAATTGAGTGTATCACATTTCACCATGTGCTGGGTGTCCCACTTGTGAAATAATGTCACAAGGGAATTTTATTGGGTTTTGGAGGGGTAATTCCTGACAAAGGAAAGTAGAATGATTAACAACAAGTTAATTTTTTGTCTTTATAGGTACACCTTCGAGTGTTTCTACTAAGGGCAAGTATTGCCATATCTCTATCCCTACCAGGTAGTGATTTACTAGGAGGGACTTTAATATAAGGGATGGATCTGTATCCTGAAGGCCATTGATCCGTTAGGACAGTTGGATTTGGCTGAAACGTGTTAATACAAACAGATAGCGTAAAAGAGACATAGTTACTCTGATATACCCACATAGTTTTAATCCTGCCAAGTGGGGCCCGTATTAAAGATGTAGGGGTACCAGCCTAGACAGTTTTAATTATTTTTCTTTCTGTAAACGGGATCCCTCACGAAAAAACTGTTTTCTGAGAAATATGCGCTCCACCCTGAGCGTTGGTTAGCGCCAGGGTGTGTCAGTGGCCCAATGATGAAGCATGCCACTATAAGTGGGTGAGGAAAATCTTAACAACCCAGTGGATTTTCCACTATGAATTTTTTTTTTCTCCTTTTCCTTTTTTCCCTAAAGGAGCCCCATTTTCTGGGGGCTGTCACAGTCCTTCCTTGTTTGTGAGGTCCATTGTTTACTTTAGAGAGTGAGGGAAGGCTCAATTTCTAGGCCGTTCCAGTTGTGTGCGTTTGACATGTGAAAAAATACCTACTACCCATTGCTGGAGTCTGGACCATATGTGCCCAGTCCAGTCAATGGGTAAATAGTACAAAATGAGCTTAGCTGGATTTTGGCGCCAACAGTGTCACTTTCTTCAGGGTCAGGATGCTGCTGTGAAGGGGGGACCTTTAAAAAGGGATCCACGTCGGAAACTAAAGGGAAGAAAAGAAAATTGGTGAGTATGCACCTCAAATCCTTCAATTCCAACGACTCAAAGCAGGTGATCTTCCCGCCAGGGTCGGCTCGTTGGAAAGCCAACTGGTAATTTAGACGGCATTGAAACTTCTCTGTACCGCCTGATAACAGCTGCTTTCCCCAGACTGATGCCGCAACGGTCTGCGAATGGCTGTCGGTGTCGGCGGTGCTTCGGCAGACTTTTGTTCTGAAAACCGACAACATCACAATACCCGTGTGGAGGTGAATCTTACGCCAACGCAACGGCAGAGGTGTGACAGCTGAACTCGTGATCAAGCCCTAAGTTCGTATAATTGGACAGGTCATACTTTAGCCCTAATCTAATGACAGAATGATTACTGTCCTGGGAAAGGCATTTTACAAGATGATGAAAATTTCGCAAAGGGCCAGATTTCAGTTGTGGTGTAATAATTCTCTACAGAATTGTTGATGAGGCAAAGTAGAATTTTTAGCCATATTTAATTGAACATTCCACGTGCCTTCTCCCTGAAGCCCCAACATTGCAATTACAGCACAGACTTCTTTAAAGGGAAAACACAGTGGTATATGTAAGATTAAACAGAATGAGAGCCGAGGTGGACAAACACAAAATATAAACATAAGCACATAATAAGTGTACCTAACCTGGAATAAAAAAAAAACAGTATATTAAAAAATCGGATTTAGTCATCAATAAAACCTTTTGCCTTTAAAAAAGTCTCAAAAAAATAAACTCCAAACAATCAATATCGCTTGAATTTGGTGGACTGAAAAACTTCTCCCAAAATAAACTCCAAACAATCAGTCTCTTGTATTTTACCTTTATTCACCATATCCTAAAGGCATATTTGAATTCATATTGATTCTCTTATTGCTCTTGATAACTTGACTTTTGAAAAATCTGTAATATGATCTTATTTATTATGTTAAGCATATTCTTGATGGTCTTAATCAGTTTAAATTTTTAATCAGATCTGGTTTCCTCACATATGAGAAACAGTGACCATGTGTTTGTTTTCACATTCTGACACTTCATAGGGGCAGCATTAAGGCCATATTTACGGTCCTTCACACAATGGGGCCCTGAGTAACTAATTACAGCATTGCATTGCCCAAAAGGTCAGACAATAGAGCAGCACATGATTTAGCAAGAGTTCCATGCCGATGACACCACTGACAACGCTAAAGCAAAATCTGGCTGTACTCCATGATGCTCAGCCTACCATTATGGTACAATGGTGAGCCTTGCATGTTTGTTCTAGGTTTTGTACTGAAGATACACCATCCATGACCTATTCCTATATGTAGACAACCCCATAGGGGTAAGACATGTAAGATATGTGCTTTACGGCACAGCATACATGTTTCGCCTAAGTATATCAGGAGATATACTGTTCGACCCCTTGCTTGCCCCTGGTTGAACAAGGCTTTAGGATTTGAAGCAAAGCAAGATCAAGAGACTTAGTTGATCTGGCTTTGCGTCAACATCTAGGGTTTTTTGTGCTGGCCCAGTTCAGGCATGCCTCCTTGCATACATTATCAAGGGGTTGAAACTAAAAGGGTTAGTTTAGATGCAGTATGAGTATTAACTTTTGGTGGACATTAGCTTTTGAGTGTGAAATTTAATGATCACTGCTTTTTCGCCGCTTTGCACCGCAATGCCTCGCACTTTGTTGTATTTTGCTGCATTGGATTGAACACTTGCCAGCACAATCCTATCGTAAATATTGGCAAATTATTGAGTAATCAATCTGTGCAAATCAATTTCTTGTTGCATTGCAACAATATCTAAATATACATGATTATAGATGGGTTGCTGTCACTAACTGGGTTGCTATCCACTTTGGATTTTCAAATTACATCAACTAGACAATGAGATCAAAGTTTAAGCTCTCAGTTATGTCACTTGGAATCCTGGGGTGGGATGCCAGACATTACTAAAACTACCCGTATACAATTTTATGCTGGAGATGACCCTACCAACCCTTCTTCGCATGCTCAGATCCGCATTGCAGGAGTAGATGAGCCATGGCTTACTGCACTTAGCCACGCTTTAAAGCACCTTACATCCTGCCATCACCTAAGACTGACTCGGCCTCCAGGTATTCCTTAACTTCCACGCACAATGAAAAAAAAATACTGCTCTTTGGCAGCCCTTCTCATCAGTGCTTGTCAATATTCTGATTTTACAGTTCCCCAACAAAAAATCCGCCTGCCGTCATGCTTCTCTCCCCATTGAACCTTGCAAAACTACCCTCTCAACCTCCCACAATCCAAAAAATGACTTATGCCACTCCCGTAATCCACCCTTTGCAATAACCTCTCCTCACACTTCTCCTCAGTACAAAAAAGTGTCTTCTGTGACACTTTCCTCCCACACCTACTTCTGAGCATTCCCTTCCTACCTCTATCTGCAGTGCACTTTCCAACCTCACATTGTGTGTTTCACTCAGACCGTATAAGTTTCTGTTCAAACAACTCCGGCCCAGTCCAAAAAGCTTGCAATGTACCTATGTCTCTTGACAAGTAAGGTCTGCTTGTCGATATTTGTGTCACTGTTTTCATAACACATTTCTAATTTTATTATTTTTGTGCATAAGATCAAAAAGCCCCATTAACTTCTGGTTACTTACAGATGGATAGTGAAACAAATGTTATTTTTATTCAACCTGGTGTGTTTTCAACCTTTTTGATGAATTGTTGCAACAGCAATCGTGAAGTCATGATACAAATAGCCGTGGACAACAAATTTGGATTGATACAATACTTGTATTAATTAAAATCGCTGGTATTTTTTTCTGAGCTGTTTTGCATACCATTGGCTCATTGTGCCATTTTAGACTGAGATCAACCATATCAAACTTTGTGTCATCTCACGTAAAAGGAGACAGTCCAGACCGAACTGTTGCACTACCTCCAATTATTGAATCAATATGGCACGGTGAGCTGCGGCACCCACGTATGAGCACAACCATGCCACTTAGGGTGACTCATTAGAAACAAGAAAAAATGAGGGATGCGATTCTTGAATTCTCTTTAACCACTGGTAATTTCTTGGCCCACATTCCATACATTTGTGCATTTTACTATCCTACACAAGTCTTCATGTTTATATGGAAGTCTGTCTCAGCCCTGCATCTAAAGGGAGGAAGCATTTCATACTGTTTAACCTCATTCTTTCTGAATAGAAACTCACGCAATCCCAATCTCGTTTTAAAGTGGGAGTATGCCCAGGGAAGAATCCCTAGCTCTCAGTGCAATAGGGATTACAGCTGCACCTAAGCAGTGAGGCTCAGCAAAACCAAATGTACCTGGTGCTGCATGTATTTCCATTTAGATGGGAATTGTGGTCGCAGTTAGAAATGATCTGCCTCTTTTGTGTGGGCCAAGATTGATTTGTATTGAGGTGGACCCCGTCTGCAAAAAACAGACAAGCTAAAAAGTATGGAATGAAGTGCACACAGAGTAATTAAGGGTGGTACTAATTAATTCACACATTTTCATCCATCACTTTACCGGTAACTAAGTGAGTCACACAAAATGATGTGATTATAACTAAACGTATGTGGAGCCCACTGGTTCCAAGGGAAACAAGATGCAATTCGCCGATCAGCCCTGACAAGGTTTAAACGTGCCTTGGGGTGGTTTATATTCCCATGCAGAGAGTATTAAATTTAGTAAATTGGGCAGGAATGTGTCAGGAAGCATGCCGGGAGTACACTCCAAGCCGATTGTGCCGAGTCTTTTTCAGGGATTGAAGGGATTGCAGTTCTTGCAGAGTAATGGTGATGTCTGGTGTGAGGCTTCATGTTTGTGGCGAAAGCACTACATGATCGTGTCTCGAAGGCAAACTAGATTTCACAGCAGGCCATAATCTTTCATGTACTTTGGGATTTGGAGATGACAGCAGCCATCCTTGGTACCTGGGAATAATTATGATACAATGTTGCTGCAGCCAAGATTTTGCTACCTGCATCTGGAAGCAATAGATGCTTTCTTTGGAGATTGTATGGAGAATATTTGAAAATAGAGAAGTATTCTGAAAGTCAAGTTGTGTTTTGAAAACGAACTTTGAACTAGCCTGAACATTCAAATTGAACTTTTGTAAGTACTGTAAGGATCACTGCATCACACATGAGGTTTATCCTGCGACAGAACAGGAGGAATTCTTAAAGAAAGCAAAACTATGTTTTAACTATGTAGTTATCATATGTATAAGGTTTTCAGACTTTTAGTAATGCATACAAGAGTTGCTAATTTAGGAATCACAAAATATAAATATTTGCTAATAACCTTGCAACTAAGCCAGACTCAAGTGGAAACCATAACTCGTATACCACAATGACAAGTCCTTATCAATGGACGGATAGTTGGTTACAAAGATATATCTCTAGGGTTTATCCATTCACTGTCGGAACTAGATGCATGACTTTAAATTCAGAATGCTAAAATATCTCTTATTGTCTTTAGATATGCAGTATGCCTTGCAGACACCAGTGCCCAGTTGAAGTAAAAGGACAGAGTGGTGCAATCCAGTGTCTCTGTTTTCTCTCTTATACCAGTTCCCATTCCATGTTTCTAACACGTGCCCTCATAATCCTGTGCATTTGGTCACTGGATGAGGTGGTGAGAGAAGAGAGAGTGCATCACTCCCATTAGATGCAGAGTGCAATCCTTATCCAAAGGGCTTCCTGATAGAATGTATCTTTTGGGGCAAACACGACTAATCTGCCGAGTCTTGGCCCCTCATTGCAAAGGCACAGGCAACTAAACTGACAGAAAGGAGAGTGTCAACATTAATTGCCAAAGTTCATATTAATTCAAACTTTTACAGCCAGACGTTTCTAACTTTATAGTGGCTCTGTGTCTAATAAATTTGTTCATCAAGTAAAACAGGCATTTTCACAAATGATAGTTGTGGGAAGACCTTTACGTGTACCTCTCTAAGGAAAGCATATGTAGTGTTTGATGGAGCACGATTTTTGTAAATAAAATCTGCTCGATGTAATTCACCCAATGCATGCTTTATTAATGTGTGTGGGATTACTAACATATAATATTAGAGTGTACAACACGTGAAATGTGCATAAGTCATGACAAATATGACTTTCTTAGTTAGTATAATGAGAATAATGCTAATTGGATGTTATTCTGTCTTTCTAACTGCAGAAAATAAACAACAAAATAAAAAGCTTTATTCTCCATGAAAGTATAATGTAGGCTTTTAGAAATTATTCTCTGTTTTGCTAAAATAATGTAGGCCTTAGAAATATTAGGGGATGGGCTTTTTCGTGCTCCTGTCCTTCAAATGTTACAAATGCTTCCTTAGAGTGCAGATATTTTGCCTGTTTCTGAATAAACCTTTAGAGTTCTTTCCTGTCTAGGCGAGGGATGTAGATGACATGAATGTAACCATTTCAAGATTTTAAATACATTTGTAGCTAGGTTCTTCCTCTTCCTCCCTTGGAAGGTATACATTATTTTGACAGAGTGTTTAGAAAAAAAGTAGTAAAGTCACAGTCAGTAGACTGTCACACCATCGTGATTAACCAATAGAAAGGCTTGCTGAAGAAAGAGAATGCAACATTTTAACGGAAGAAAGGAAGTAGCGTACTATAAAGATTCCTGTGGGAGAGTGTTCCTCGGCTTGTTCATAAGATTGGTGACCTGTCCCTGCGTTCGTGGTATGCTGAATGCTGTGCTGATTCCTGATTCTCTGGCTGGTGTTTTCTGCTAATCCTGAGAGACTTTTTTAGAGACTTTGCACATCATCGGCTGGTGATGCTGCTCTTGCTATTCCCTAACGGCCATGGGGTTATCTTTTCAGACTAATTGCACGCTGTGCATTAGTATTTCCATTACGTAACTCAACTGTGTTTCGCTGATGTTTTCTCTCTCTCTCACTCCTCTATATCTGATGTTCTGATGTCTTCATAAGTGAGCTGTAATTGTTTATTGTGAACCTAACCTGTATTATTGAGAACTAAATAATAACATTCTAATTTGTACTTGTGTTTTACCATTCATATTATGAAATAACAAGAAAAACCTAAATAGAAAAGAATAGTGTTTGTCTTTATTCCTGAGGTACAAGGTTATTTGGACAAAGTTTATGACCTTTGTTTAGCGTATTTGTTCATTGTAGGTCCTCATGGAGAAATAGCATTTCGTCTTTCATTATTCAGTCCCTTTTAGCTCTACCAAAGATTAATCAGAGGACCTTTTGATATTGCTAACTGTGTGATAAAGACTTATGGGCCCGTCATTAGAGTTACGTTTCCAATAGTCATTTAATGGTTGGTGTGGATAAGTGAGATGACAAAAATCCCCCAACGCTTCCGCTGCATCATTTATGTGCTGCTCCTCAATGTAAAATCAGTGTGAAATCATGTTTTTAAATCATATTCAGCCTGCTCAGTCCCCAAAGCCCTTTTCGCTACTCACTGAAGTACGGATATACAAGTGAAAATGAGCCTGCTTGCAATGTGCTTTCTGAATGTCACACTTACCCTAGACCAGAAAGACACACTATTTTGCTAATAATCAGTCCATATGATACAGTAATAGAAGAAAGAGGTCTTGACAATAAAAAGAGAGCTCTGCATGGTATAATGGAAAGAAGGATGTCTGACTTTTATTAGTCCAATGTGAACCTCTTGGATTATGCCTATATCATACTCTGATAAAAGGGATTGAAGACCAGATTAGGTCAATTTAGGATGGGTGAACCAGAAGCTTGAAAACTCCTCTAATGCGGTTGAAGCTTGTAAGTTGCTGCTGGACTGAATCATCTAACTGAACCGAGGAAGCCAAATTTCAGACTTAAGAGTATTCTGTATACTGTTGGACCCTCGCTGCCAGCTTTTGGAACCTTGATTGGCAAGAGGCCTGTATGATCTGATAGCTTTGGAGTCCAGAAAGAAGAGGGAGTCAATGACAATAAATAGACACTGGTTATTACTGAGAAGCTGCCTGCTGTATTCAGTATGTCCATTGTATACAGCAGGAGTCAGAGAAATGTTTGGCTGAAGGTTCCCCTGATGGTCAAAGCCTCCAAGACATCAACATTGGATTTCCAGCATGTGGTGTTCTGTACATTCTAGCAGTAAAATGTAACTGCCTGGTAATCTAAAGAGACAAACCCCAGAGCGAGACAGTGTGTAAGAAGTCCTCTTGGTAGGCTGAGGGGAGAGGAGTTAAAACATTTTATGAAGAGAATACATATGTACTATAACCAAACTACTCACAAAACAACTAGGCCTGGGAGCAATTAAGATTCAAGCCCAACATCCCTTCTCAACTTTTCACAGTGTAGGTTGAGCTCAAGAGTTATTCTGTGGGACCAGGTTGGGGATATATGGATTAAGAAATCAAGTAAGCACAACAACTAAAAGATTTGAGACTATAAGTTCCAGTCCAAGCTCATAAAAAATAGAAATACAAAGAGAAAAAAAGACAAAGAAAAATGGGTTTAACCATCTGAAAGAAAGTAAATGAGAGGAACCATTAACCTGGACTCTTAAATACTTCAATGAAGTTATTAGGAAAAATAATACAATACGTTAACAGGACTAAGCACTACTTTGGGTCATTTTGGTGGGATCTCAGCAAAAAGTGGTCAGACTTCTGAGCATGAGCTGCCAGGTAAGGATGTCACAGTCATAATCAGCAACAATGTCACCAAAGCGATTGGTCCACTGCTTCATCCAGCAAATGCTGTACAAAGCTGGCTGCATAAGCTAGGTAATATCAGTGACATAGAAGAGCAAAAATGAAAAAGCTACATTCTGGTAAAGGTGCTTCTCAATGGCTGATGCTCAGACAAGAACATCAGTCATGACTTCTCACAGTTGTTTCTCAATTTGATGAATTCACAGAGATGCTGAGATGTTTCCTTGCAGGATTGGATGGAAGACTGAGATAAAGTAGCGTCTGGTGGCCATGGATGGGCCGGGTATGAACAAATGCTGGAGAGATTAGTAAATATTGAAAAAGCTCTTACAATGACCTGCTGCTGATGAAAGAAAAGGAAGTTAGGTCTTCTTTGAATTGATTTAGGTACTTCACCACTGTTTCAGGTTTACTGAACAGTGGAAATTGAAAAATTGATAAGTGGAACTTTTAGGGACTTTCAGTCAAAGTCGCTGTCTCTCACCTGGATACAGCTAGACACTTGGATGAGGTTAAAAACACTCAGTCTTCTAGGATTATATACCACTGACTATGGCTTTCTCTTATTTTCTTCTGCTACCAAACTACTAAATCTCCTGCATGAAAGGGCTAGATATCAGTCAATCATGCAATTCAGCAGGCAGAGTGTCTCATCGGTCCAATGAGTATGTTGTTACTTGTCTTCTACAACTCTCGTTGCCATGTCCAACAGGGATACTAGTACAAGGAAGAATTATAATTCTTATTAATTCAGGAAACAAGAAAGCCTTCTTTATTGATAACTGCTACAGTGAAACACCATTTAATACTGTATATCGAAACACTCTCCTTTTCTTGGTGCATTTTGTAAGCCTATTCTAAGCTATTCCCAAATCAACCTAATCAGAGATTTAGTGCAAAATGACCTCTTCAAAATCTGTGACAGAATTTTTCAGGTATTAAAATTACAGTAGCTGCTTATTCAAAATTCAAGGATAACTAAGGAATTTATCTCCTTCTTGTTTGCCTCCTTTCTCAACCTGGGTGGTCATTCAAATATGATTTTCTATCAGTATTAGAGCTACCGAGTGGTGTTCCTGATGTTTGAAGCTCTCCTGTGTCATGTTCTCGAAATGAGGTACATGATTGCACATGTGGGAGATAGGACATCTATGATTCTTTAGAAGATATAAGTTGGACCTGGCCCTTTTTGTAGGTTTGTTTCCAGACTTTTTGCCTTTTGTCTCCTATTTTTCTGACCCTCTTTTTGTTGGCTTTAGGACTCTGGTCACTTTACCACAGCTGATCAGTGCTAAAGTGCATATATTGTATTGGTGATTGGTTTATCCATGATTGACATATCTGATTGATTAGTAAGTCCCTAGTAAAGTGCACTGTGTGTGCCCAGGGTCTGTAAATCAAATGCTACTAGTGGGCTTGCAGCACTGATTGTGCCACCCACATGAGTAGCCTTATAACCATGTCTTAGACCTGCCAATGCAGTGTCTGTCAGTGCAGTTTTTAACTGCCATATCGACCTTGGAAGAGCACCCACTTGCCAGGCCCAAGCCTTCCCTTTTACTACATGTAAGGCACCCCTAAGTTAGGCCCAAGGTAGCCCCATGGGCAGGGTGCAGTGTATATGAAAGGTAGAACATCTACTGGTGTGTATTACATGTCCTAATAGTGAAATACTGCTAATTTCGTTTTTGACTATTGAAAGGGCTATCTCTCCAAATGGTTATCATTGGAGCTGCCTTGTAACATCTTGCAAGTGTAACATTCAATTGGGAATAGATGGAGATTTGGAGTTTGTGCTCCCTGAACTCAGAATTTTAAAATGTACGTTTAGTGAAATTGTTTTTTAGATTTTGTGCTTGAAAACGTCACTTTTCGAAAGTTGGCATATTCTTGCTTTACCATCCTGTGTCTCTGCCTGCCTGTAGAATGAACGTTTGGTTTAGACTGACATGGGCTGTTTGTGCATTCACTCTAGACAGTCACACAAAGGCAGCTGAGGTGCGCCCTGCATATCCCGATGGCCTATCACTAGGCTGATGGGCCTTCCTAAGCTAGAGTGATGGGAGGAGTTGTCACTGACACCTTAATAGGGCTTTGCCTGTCCTCTCACAATGCTGTCTCCACACCCCTGTAGTGTATCTGGCGCCAAGGCAAGGCAAAGAAAGATCTTGTGGACAACAAATGCTTTCCTTTGAAGTATGCCTACTTCAAAGGCCAATCAGGGTATAAGTACTGGACCTGTAACCCCTTATTTTTAGAACACTTCTGGACTGAGGACTCTGCCAAGAAGAAGACCTGTCAGGAGGAGTACTACCCCTTTGCTGTGTGTTGCTTTGCTGGGTTGGCCTGCAGTTGCTGCTTCTGTCTGTCAACAGTGAAAGAACTGGACTTTGGGTTTTCTGAAACCTGCTGTTCCAAGGTACTCCAAGGGCTTGTCTCTGCTTACTTCCTCTTGGA
The DNA here is from genome assembly GCA_963921515.1 of Calotriton arnoldi. Taxonomy (NCBI): domain Eukaryota; kingdom Metazoa; phylum Chordata; class Amphibia; order Caudata; family Salamandridae; genus Calotriton; species Calotriton arnoldi. Next base: position 888,986 of record CAWUFW010000108.1, on the reverse strand, counting down.
AGTCTCAGGGCCATCAAAGACTTCATCTGCAGCTTCCCTGAACTCCACTGCTGGGAGTTCTGACCTGCCAAGTGGTACCAATTCCAGTTCTGGGCCCGGTGTGGTGGTTTTGTTGCTTCAAGAACCGAAAATTCACTCATCGCCCTTCCAGCAACATTTTTCCTGCCGCAAGCTTGCCATGTGGTTGAAAAACCAATGTATTGCCGCGGTGTGGCTGACAAATTGACAAAGCACCTGTTAATGGCGGAAGGAACTGCCGCAGCACGAGATCAGAGCACTGAGTCTCCAACGTCTGAGACTCCTGCACCGACTTCGACGCAGGCCCTGCTGTACGGCTGGAGGAATCGATGCATCAACTGTCTGCTGCTGTGGATACCAACGAAGTGCCTGTTCCATCGTCGCATCGACCTGCAGCTCCTGGATTTTTTCATGCAACGCACCTGTGAGCCAAGTCTTCGTTAACAGAGCCCCTCAGCAAAGAAGCAAGACAGCGTGTTCGAAATTCGACCCATCTCTTACCCATCGCACTAAGGATCTGACACAAAACTTCTCCTGTGTGCAGGAAAAACTGATGCCTCCCCTTCTCTAAGACTAAGGAAGAGACACCTCTCTTCTGTTTTCCAATGCATCCTCTCATGTGGCTGTTTTTTGTGTTGAATCTTGAAGCATCGCATGTACTTTGTGTAAAATCACCTCATCCACAGACTTCTATGGACAGACAGGCTTAAACCTTTAAAAAGTGATATATTGAGTTTCTTTTGTTGGATTTTTGTAATTTTGGTCATGTTTTGTTTAGATAAAGATTGTTTATTTTTCTAAACAGGTGTTGTGTCAATTTGCAGTGTTTTCACTGTTTTACTGTGTGTGTTATGTATACATGCTTTACACTTTGCCTCTGAGATAAGCCTCACTGCTCGTGCCAAGCTATCAAGGGGGTGAGCAGGGGTTGTCTTGGGTATGCAACTCCCTCACTCTGACTAGAAGGAAGGGTCCCTACTTGGACAGGGTGTATACTACTGCCAATTAGAGACCCCCATTTCTAACAATATCTTAACACCACCTTCCTCCAAATCAAGCCAGGTGTAACTACCACTAACCTGTGGAGAAACTGGAGGTGGCTTTAACTGTTAATATCTGCTACTGAATGGAAAACGAACTGGATGTTTTGAAATTAGATAATAAGTTTAAGTAAAAAATATCCTAATTGTTTAATAAAGAAAAACCCATGCAGAAGTGGGCATCACATATGCCAATGCCTTCCCGGAGTGATTTGTACCAAGCCTTGTTTCTTCTATAAAAGTCTTCATCTAGAAACTTGCTCTATGTGCTGTGAAATTCTCCTCTCCTCCTTCAAATTTCCTTTGTGTTACACATTTACAAAGAAAACTGGTAAAGGTTGGAAATTTTGAGGAGAGTTCAAAGGTTGAATAGAGGCAGGCAGTTCATTTTTACAGGCATCAAATAAAGTTTGACTCCAAAAGTAGAAAAATATAACCAAGTAAAATAGTTTATCAAAAATCAGGGTCTAAACCACTCTGAGAAAAAAAACGGAGGGCATGATTGTCAATTGGTCTAGCAGACCCTTAGATATACTTCTAAGGGCTGTGCTGTTGTAAAATAGATTCACCTTTGAATACATTTCAACCTCTTCAAATGTGTCAACAGCAGGATCCAGGATCATTAAGATTCCTCAAAGGGCATCTGGGCCCAGATTAATTAAAATTCATGCAGCGTAATGCAGCAAGACAATTTGCTGTTTCAAAAGGAGAGGGCAGGAAAGTGCTATATCTATCAAGATAGGGTGCATTCCTGTCCTCTCCTTGTGCTGGCACACTTGTGGCTACCTAGCACCAATGCAGGCACCCTTGCGCTATGGTGAAAGGGTGCCTGCATTGTAGGCAGAATTGTTTTTGTGCAGGAAGGAAGACGTTTCTGCACAAAAACAATCCTTAGAGGAATTTGGAGAAATAAATATACTTCTCCTTGCTAGCCCTCTATCGGGAAGGCATACAATTTTGATGCACTACCAGGTTGAATGGTCTTGGCAAATGTGGAAATGCGCCAAAATACATGGGTGTATGCTTGGGAAAACCCACACTCCACCCATGTAACGCCTTCCCAGCACGGATTAATGCAAAGCAGTGACTCGCTCTGCTTTGCGTTACTCCAGATTTACTAAGCCACAAAAGGCAATGCAAGGTGGCCTTGCATGGCTTGGTATATCTGACTTAAGTATTGCTTTGCCCTTGCATCACCTTGTGTGATGCATTGGAAATGCAATCCTATGATAAATCTGTTCACTGATATCAGTTCAGACTAAGTGCACCTGTGATTCTGACCCTGTTCAATAGGGTGATATAATATATTAATTTGTAGTGTGATTACTGGTATAAGGGTTGCTACAAAACACTATAAAAGTAATCCAGCTTTTGTGATCCCGAGGTCTTGAATTCTTGGTTCTTCTCTAAAAGTAGTGCTCTGAAGGCCTTACTTTGGGCTAAACAAAATGCTTGAAAATAAATCTCTAATTTTAAATGAAAAAGCAGTTTGGTCACTTCAAGTTATGTATAGCAGATTACTTAAGGAGAAAAAATATATTTTCAATATGAGTGAATAGAAATAGTTGTTTGAGGTATTTGAATGTGGATATGTGAAAGCCTGCTAGAAATTAGTAAATTGGGAGTGTTAAATACATCTCCCTCCATTCTTTTGTGCAATGTTCTAAAACCAAAGTATAGTCTTTCTTTCGGTGGCATAAATTAAATCAGTGGAACTAGCCCTGGGGACTGCTTTTTGTGTTGATTTTATTACATAGTGACAACTGGGCATGAGTTGAGATGGAGAGAGATAGGAGGCTAATAAACATATTCATGTGGACAATGGCTTTAGGCAGGGCTGTGATAAAGCCCCCCTCTCTTTTTAGTCTGCTCTTGGCTGATCTTCCTCTAGCTCTCCAGCCCACTTTTCTCATAAAATGGCCTCCCAGAGGTTTTCCTGCTTTTTCTATGCTGATAATCTTATCAGAATGGAGTACTTTCTCAGCACTGTGCAGCGCAAATTAAACCCTTTAGCAGAATACTATAAGATGAACAAACTATTTGTAATTGTAGAAAAAAACAGCACCTTAATTTTTGTTTCTAGGCAACAGAAATGTCCATGGTAGTTTGAAGGGCCTAAATTGGAACAGGGGCCTTTCATATTACTTGAGATAGGAGTTTTCTTTTCATTTGAAACCCATATGTATTTAGTCAAATTGAATGTGCTGGCATCTGTTAACAAGATATTTCATCTTGAGTACTGTAGGAAATGGGTACTGCTCATTTGATCCCCTGGATTTTTCACTTCCTAACTACCCAGTTTTAGATTTTTAATGTGAAGGAGTCTCATCAACTGAGTCTCACTCACGGTAAACTCTGTGGAAATGGACCGACAGTACTAACTGGCAGTATCTGGCTTTTAAGATACCATCTGCTCCTATGCAGCTGGGGAAGAGACTCTGGGCTGGTTACACATGAACATGTGAGCACAAGCATGCACATATAGGTAGGGTGAGCATGTCAGATTACTATCTTGCTCAGCGGTATCTGTGCACAGGTGACCTGTTGCAGAAGGGACCCCTCAGTGATTGGTGCTGACCTGCTGTAGGCCTTATCAAGTGAGTGGAAATTCATAGTGTACATCTGTTGTGCTTACTGAAAGACTATGTGCTTACTACCTTATATCTTATGTGCGAAATCTGCTCCTGTGCACAGTTTCAGTATACTTAGGCCTAAAGATATTGGTCATGTATACATTTTTGGGAAAATATGCACCCGAGTGTTCATCCGCGGTCACTTTTGTGATAACTGTACTCCTTTGGCCATTTGAGAATTTTCATACTTCCATGGCTTAGTTATAGTAGGATTCCAGGCCTTTGTCCCACCTACTAGGCTATGATAATTAATTTGCTAGCCAGCAGAAGGCTCAAACAAAATGCCTCCCCACACAAAACAGCTATTAACTGAACTTGACCCAGATCCCTGGAAAGAAAGGGGTGAGGCGGAAATCTGCATGTGGTTAATAACTCTGCACACTGCATCTGACCAGAGTAAGCACCAGCCCACAGAAACAAAGGAGGAAGGGCAAACCTCTGGAGCCAAATACAGGAAGAACCTCAAGTTGAAGTTTTGGTGGGAAGGATCAGGCACCTGTGCTAGTTGGAGGCAGGGATGAGGCTCCCAGAGGTCTTTTTATAGACCACGTCAAGCTGCCATCTTTAAATGTCCCAGAATGCTGTGAAGGTGGGTTGGAGAAAGGTGAAGTGATAAAATGGCAAGTTAGGATTAGGCAGAGGTGCCTACCTTCCAGAACTTTCAACCCCCGCCCCTTAAAAAAACCCTGCACAAGAGAGAAAACACTAAGGGCCTGATTACGAGTTTGACAGTCCGACCGCCTGACCACCATGGCCACAGCCTTTAGAAGACCGCTGTGCCAGCGGTCTTCCGACCCCCGTATTACGAGTACACCACAGTGCCCTCGGTGTGGCTGAGGTCTTGTGGAGGTTGTGATTGGCTTTCCATATATATCAATGCCTGTGTGAGCATTCAGACTGCATATGTGTTGAATGCACACATATGCATGATACATGTGAAAAAATACCACCTACCTATTTCAGGAGTTCGGCCCATATGTGGGCAGTCCAGGCAGTGTGTATATGGTACAAAAAGGACTTACCTGTATATCGCCGCAAACAGGGTCGTATTCCTCGGGGTGAAGATGCTGCTGTGAAGGGGGGACCGGAAGAAAGGGATCCACGTCAAACTCTGATGCGAAAAACAGGAAAGGGGTGAGTATGGCCCCCAAATCCTTAGTTCCTGCCAACCTTTAGGTGGCGGTCAAACCACTGCGGACGGCACATCGGAAAGTCAACTCACAATGCGGATGGCAGTGGCACTCCTCAGTATAGCTGGGTGTCGGTGTCGGCTGCTCGATCGTGGTCTTTGCAAAGGCAATCCAACAATCTTGTAATACAGTGGTCGGACCACCGAACTCACAGCGGTTGGACTGTGACTGCAGGTACGGCGGTTCACAGACCACTGAACTTGTCATCAGGCCCTAAATCTTGAGTGGGGATGCAATAGCAAAATTGTGTCCAGCTGGAAAAAAGGAGACCCCTAAACCTCTGTCAGGATAGACTTTGGGACTCTAAAATTTGAGCCAGCAAAGCAGTTCATCTCCATGTGTCTTCTTTACAGCAGATTACCAAAAGAAGAAAAACAGGAATGTTTGTTTTATTATCCGTTTATTGTGGATTTACATCATGCGCATGCAGTTGAAAAAAAAAATTCACTGAGTAAAATGTGGCAACCCAGAAGCTGGTTGGACATGATCCAAAATAACTACATTTAAAAAAAAAATTAATTGCATACGGTTTTGCGCTTCACAGAAGTACGTCGAGAGAAGCTTCCTTTATTGTAAAAATCCAGACATATACGTTATATTGTCTTATTGTCACTGCTAACTGATGAGAGGTGCTGAGCTTAGAACAATATACATGAGTCTGGAATAAAGTGCTGACAATTGACTGACTTTATGTATAAACCATTACTACATTACATAAAGACAGAATCACAACTGTAAGGATTGGAGCAGTGGGGAATTATGGAGATCTCCTCTGTAGTCAACCCATCAATCCCATGCTGAAAATTAAATAAATTGCACCCAGCTACTGTGATCCTTTGCCACTCAGCTGGCCTCATGTGGTATAGTTTTGCCCCAATGATACATGAAATCACCCTACAAAATGTATAGATTTTCCATCAGCCTTTAGTTTGTATTCAGTAGCCAGGAGGTACCAAACCAGCAATATGATTGTGTTGTTTTCACAGAGTTACCATTATTTTGTAGCATAAGCATATGTATAACATACAAACTGTGTTTAGATATGTTTAGATATGTTCTTATATCCTATATATCAACATATGAGTGATCAAGCGAGGAAAGGTGGAAAGTAAAAATCGAGGGACAAATCTCAGCGTACATGCATCCTGAATGGGAGCGATCCCAACCCCGCCCCGTAGAGGGACGGACAAAATGCACGAATTAATTTAAAAAAATGTCTCTGAGATGCAAAGAGCCAATTACTTTGTCCACAGAAGTTTGACAAGTTCTAATGCTACACACTCTGCTTACTGTCATTGGCAGAGTTAAAGAGAATCATTTATGCATATTTACAGTCACCCACTTCTTCCTTCCAATACGAATGTTTTCTAATTCACATAAAAGGATGTTCTGCATCTTAAAGGTTCTCTTTGAAATTCTGGCTGCTCTTTATTTCGTTCAGAGGATCGGATTTTCGATTTCATTTGAGGTTATTGAGCGCACCCAGCAGGACACCCAACAGGAGATTCATCCCTCTATTTGCATTCTGCATCTCTGCAGCTCATGGTATTACGCATCGACTCCAATATGTGGATGCAAATGTGAGATGTTATTTCACATCCAAAACCTTCCTAATCTATCCATAAAATACAGACAATTCAACAGTGCAACCATTCGCCCATACAATTTGTACCCATAATCAAGGAATCCTCTTCCGTGTTGCCTTGAATGGTTACCATTCAAGATTCATATTTTGCAGCATTTATTCTGATATGTACACATATTTTTTGGACTGTCAAAGAAACACAAATGTTGTCTACTTTGCTAGAAACAGTGCGGCACATTTAAAAAAAAAAAAGTGGCACATATTTTCAAAAGAACTGTGAAACACAAAACATAACTTAATAATCGCAATTTGAAATAGCAATAATACATTTATGGCGGGCTTTAAATGCTGACACCCGAGGACGGGTATTTTGAGGCAAATATCAAAAGTTTTGTGCATTCGCACGACAAACTGGGAGGATGTTGTTTGGTCTTCCAGCAGTAATAGCAGCTAATTCACACAGAACCAGAGCGAGCCACTGCGTTACCATGACTCCTTTCACTTACATCCATCTCCCTCGAGGGTTTTAAAGCCCCAGTGTTGAACGATGCTCATGTCCAATATGGAAACAGGCCCAGCTTTAATGCCATTCTCACAGTTTTGGCGTGTTGAGGTTTGCGACCTCCTGCCTCATGTATTTTGGAACCGTCAATTAAAACGCAGGAGAATGGTGCATTTATTTATTTTATTTTCACTGTGAGCACATTCCTTGTCATAAAAATGGCTACTGAAGCTCTATACTGTACAGTCATTAAAACAACATTAACAAATACAAATTTACAAAGAAAAAGCTCAAAAATCTCGATCAAAATAACAAGCAACACCTTGAAATGCAAGCACCAAAAGAGTAGTAACGCTGGACACTTTTATGTGTAAAAAGATGGGTTATTTGGGAGCAAATTGGGCTCATATGTTTACATCCTTCGACTGTGCCGTACCAACTAACAAGCCCTAAACAAAGTGCAGTTAATAACAATCAGTCCCACTCAACCTCTAAATAAATTACTACCTTTAGTTCCACAATTTGTCTGATTTGTCATTTAACTGCTAGCCAAATTTCTATTCTTTGAGCCATTGCAACGCCACAATAAAAACCCTTACTTTAGATTTTCTTCCTGTCCCTCAAACCTCATCTTATCCACTGCACCTTTTTTTTAAACATATTTTTATTGCAGTTTGTGATAAAACATAGTACCTGTTGCAGGTACATCAGATCGTCATACAGCTGCAGGATACTTTCCCCAGTTATAAAAGTGGTTCCCCTTGTCGTCAGTTATTAAATTAGAACACAACATTACATCGTATAGCACGGATAAACTGGGAGAAATAGAACTATTCAGTGTAAAATGTAATTCTCCTGGTCTCACGAGAGTACCCACTGGCATTCATGAACCACAGTCAATATGAACTGCAATCCCCCTCCCCGTAAACCTCCTCCCTCCCCCAATGGTATGTCTGGACTTTCCAGAACGTGGGATTTGAAGAAGGATTTGCGAAATATACTAACATTCTACTTTAGAACAGACTAGGGAATGCAGTCTTATGCAGTGGCAGCTCACATAGGGCGTGCTGCGGGGCGGGGGAGGGGCAGGGTGGGGGGAGTAATTATTACGTTTCTCCGTTCCATCGTATGTCCGAGTTTACTACCCCCCCACCCTTCCCCTCCCCTGCCCCGCCCCACCGCCCCGCAGCACTCCCTATGCGAGCCGCCACTGGTCTTATGGCTCTACACGTCCGTCTGTCCAGCAGGGGTTCAGCCCCCAGGGGCAAATATCTCATGTGGTCACTCGAGGAGCAGTCAAACCAAGATCTTTGAGTTGTGTGCGTAGTCAGGGGTTGTTGAGTGCCCCTTTCTGAGGTGGAAGATCCAGGTGTCTCATCTCTTCCACCAGTGCTTTCCAAGCCCTAGCTGCCTCCAGTGACCACCTAGCTCTCTTGTCCTCCCTCAGCCGTATTGCTCCCTCATAGTCCGTTCAGCGCAAAACCTCCTTCTTCCAGCCCTTGATCCTAGGTCCCCCCAGGAGTCTTCAAGTTCCCAGTTATTTCTCTTTTAGCCAAGAGGAGCGGTAGGTCCTGAAACTTACTTGTTACCTTAGTCTTTGCAGTGTGTGGGAACAAGTAAAAGAGGCAATGGCCTTTAGTGCTTCGGACCTTTTTTTCAGTCACTTCGGCTAGGGTATTCGTAACTGCACTCCAGTAATCTACCAGTTCTGGGCAGCTCCAAAACATGTGGAAGAACTCGCCTCCTGTCTATCCACATCGGGGGCATTTTGCCTTCGTTGTTACAAAGTATCTGTTTATCCTTCCAGGTGTCAGGTACGGCCTGTGCAACACATAGAAATGAATAAGCTTAAATCTTGCATTTCTGGACACCTTGGGGATACGGGCCACTAGTTCACCCCAAACCTTCTCCTCCAGTGGAATTCCCAGGTCCTCCTCCCAACGTAACCGAAGATTGTCAAGAGGAAGCATCGCATCTCCCTGGAGCCTTCGGTACAAGCAGGTGATGGTTTTATAAGTCTCCGGCGATGTAACTATGTACTGGCATCCTCCCGAGCTCAGTGGTTTCGTCATCCCTTTCTTCCAATGCTTACAGACAGCCAATGTGAGTGCCCAGTGTAGGAGGAAATGACCTTGAGGGACCTCATACCTCTCTCTGAAATCTGCAAATGGAAGCAGTCTTACCTCCTCAAATAGGGACCCTACGGTTATGACTCCCGCAGCTATCCACTCCTGTAGCCCTCGCCAGTCCCCCCTGTTAGAAATGGGGGTCTCTAGTTGGCAGAGGTAGGTACCTTTGACCAAGTAGGGGCCCTTGCTTCTAGTCAGGGTAAGGGGGCTACACTCCTAAAATAACCCCTGCTAACCCCCCTGGTAGCTTGGCACGAGCAGGCAGGCTTATCTCAGAGGCAGTGTGTAAAGCATTTGTGAACACATACAGTAATACAGTGAAAACACTACAAATGGACACCACACCAGTTTAGAAAAATAAGTAATCTTTATCTAGACTTAACACAAGACCAAACGACAAAAATTCACAATACAGTAATCATAAATATGACTTTCCAATGGTAGAAATAGCTTAGTTCAATGTAGATGGTAAATGCGACACTTTACTCTCAAAGTACCTTGGATGCGTAACGCAACATAAACAAAAGGGTCGCAGGGAAGGCGATGCGTCAGTTCCTTGCTTCGGGGGAGGCGGTGCACCTGTTCCTTACTGCAGCGCAGGGGAGGCGATGCGTCTGTTCCTTACCGGAGAGGAGGCGAATCGTCTGTTTCTTACTGTGATCCGGTGCAATGCGACAAGATGGCGCCTCGATGCGATGCGACGATCCGGTGCGATGCGACAAAATGGCGTCTTTGATGCGATGAAATAACGTGGATGCGATGTGTGCACGCCCGGCGGCCGTGCGGCGAACTCGATGAACTTTGGAGCCGCGACAGGCCCTGCGACACGCTTCTCCGGTGATGCGACGGCGACCTCTGCGGCAGCGGCATGCTTCTCCGGGGATGCAACGCGCCTCGTCGGTGATGCGAGGGTGAACAGTTGCGGTGGCGACACGCTTCTTCGACGATGCGATGGCAACTGCTGCGGCGGCGACACGCTTCTTCCTCGTTGCGTCGCGCTTCCAGCTTCCAGCTCCCAGCGTCACACAGTCTCCAGAAGGCCCAAAACAACAGCAGGCACCTCTCTGCAGGTAGAATTCCCAGCAAGGAAATTCAGGGGAGCTGGTGGTGAAGTCTTTGTGTCCCTGAGACTTCAGAACAGGAGGCAAGCTCAGCTTCAAGCCCTTGGAGATCTTCCTCAAGATAGTAAAAGTACACACAAAGTTCCTTTTCTCCTTTCCTTGGCAATGAGTAACCACTGCAGGCCAACCCCAAACAGCAAACAGCACAGGGGCAGTCTCCTCCTTCAGCTTCCTTGGTTTCTCTCCTTGGCAAAGGGTTCGTCTTGATTCCCAGAAGTGATCTAAAGTTCTGGGGTCTGGGCTCCAATATTAATACTCCAAAATTCTTTGTTCTCTGAAGGCAGAGAGTGTCTGTACCTAGTCAAAACCAGTTCTGTTCTCCCTGGTGCAGCTTCCTGGCAGGAGGTGGAGACAGCATTGTTGAAAGCAGACCTGGCCCAGGTAGCTGAAAGGAAAACTCCTCCCCCTACTCTCTATTCTATGAAGACTCAGGCAAGTGAAAGGAAATCTCCTCCCCCTACTCTCTATTCTATGAGGGTCCCATTCAGCCCAGCCCTGACCCATCAGACTGCTGGAGCCAAAGCCCTCTCCAGCCCCCTGTCACTCACAAACCAGACATGGAATACACAAACCTAGCAGAGGCATACTGGATGGTTAGGCAAGAAAATACCTACTTTCTAAAAGTGGTATTTTCAAACACAGAATGTAAAAATCACCCACACTAAAAGATGTATTTTAACATTCTGAGATCAGGCATACCAAACTTTATTTTCCTATCTTGTTCCCTGGGTCAGTTATGATTATAAGATGTTATAATCAAACTGCCCATTCTGGCCTATGGGAACAGATAGCCTTGCAATAGTGAAAAACGAAATTGGCTGTAATTCACTATCAGGACATGCCACACACACCAGGGCATGTCCTACCTTTCACATACAATGCACCCTGCCCACAGGGTTACCTTGGGCCTACCTTAGGGGTGACTAACATGCAGAAAAGTGAAGGTTTAGGGACTGGCAAGTGGGTGCACTTGCCAAGTCGACATGGCAGTCCCAGACTGCACACAGGCTCTGCAATGGCAGGCCTGAGCCACATTTTACAAGCTGCTTCTGTGGGTGGCACAACCAGTGCTGCTAGCCCACCAGCAACATTTGATTTACAGGCCCTGGGCACACATGGTGCACTGTACTAGGGTCTAACAAGTAAATCAAATGGCCAATCATGGAGTCACTAATCCATTACAATAATTTACAATAGGGAGGACTTGCACTTTGGCACTGAATAGCATTGGAAAAGTGCCCAAAGCATCTAGACCAGCAAAAACACAGCAAAAACATAGGAGGCAACAGCAAAAAAATGGAAGGGAGACCCACGTCAATGGTGCCAGGTCTAACACCCCCCCATATAGGAGTTCCCGCAGGAACTCCAGTGAAATATCCAGGGTGTATGGTCTTTGTATTTTTGCCATCTGTAACCTCCTAGTCCAGCATTTGCGTAGTACTTTAAATTCAGTGTTGTCTCCTACACTCGGAGTAGACAGTCTCAACAAGACCCTAGACAGATAACATAGGTCAGGGACATTTGTATCCGAGTCCTCCCTCCGTGTGAGCCTACCCACCACCCATTGCATAAGCCATTGTAATTGTCCCGCCAAGTAATAGTTCTCAAAGTCTGAAAGGGCCATGCCTCCCTCCTCGGTCAGTCGTCGCATCGTGGTTAAGGCCACTCTGGGAGGCCTGTTCCCTGTATTAAAGCCAAAGCTAAGGAGCCGGTGTCTCAGAAATAGCTTGGTGGGATCTACAGCAACAGATCATCTGCATATAGTACAATATGGTGGTTCTCCCCTGTAATTTCTAGGCCCTGGTAGGCGAGTCCCATCCTAGCGTGACAGGCATATGGCTCCATGGCCAGGGAAAAGAGCAAGGGCGATAGCTTGCAGTCCTGCCTGGTACCACGGCTCACGTGGTAGCTCTCTGATATGTTATTACCTATCCACACCTTGGCTTAGGAGTTTGTATATAATAACCGGGTCCACGTCACAAACCCTGGACCCAAACCAAAACATTCCATGGTGCAATAGAGATAGGACCATTCCAAACTATCAAACGCCTTTTCAATATCGACCGCTAGGATTGCTGCTTTGTCCTTGTTATAAGTGTCGACCTCAAGCACTCTAAGCATTCTCCGGACATTAAGTGCTGTGTTACAACCAGGGATGAACTCCGCCTGATCTCGATGGATAAGGATGGACATATGCGGGAGTAGTCGGGTGGCCAAGATTCTGCTAAGAATTTTATAATTTAGGTTTAGCATTGACGATGGTCTGTAGGCTGTCTTATCGTGAGCTGGCTTACCCAGTTTCAGGAGAGGCACAATTAGGGCCTCCCGGGTAGTCGTAGGGAGCACGCCCATGCCTCTTGCTGTGCTATACAACTCCACCAACCGGGAACCAACCTCTTCCACATATGTAGAGTAAAACACCACCGGTAACCCATCTGTACCGGGGGTCATATTCCTGGCCATGGTTTTTATGGCAGCTCTAACTTCGGGGAGTGTTATAGCTCCTCTTAAGGAGTCCTCTACTTTCACAGTCATGACTGGCAATACGAGTGCCCCCCAAAAAGTTGTCAATGTCAAAGGCAGAGTAGGTCACCTTGTTCCTGTATAGGTCAGCATAATAGGAGTGGAATACTAGGTAATATCCACCTGTTGGTAGAGGGTGACATCATTGGCTCCCTGGAGCTCTAAGATCACCGAACCCTTCTTTGCTGGGTTAGCCAGCCATGTCAGTAATGTGCCAGTTTGGTCTCTCTCTGCATGCGCACGCAGCATATAATACCTATAATCAAAGCACCTCAACCTTTCAATCTGCTCAGCTACCTTTTCTTTTGCTCCCAATAGTGGCAACTGCTCCTCCGGAACCTCTAGCCTGCATTTCTCAATATCCCTCAATGGTTGCTCCACCACATTAGCCTGAGCAGCAGTGTCCTCCAGACCTCCACTGATTCAGAAATGCATTTGCCCCTCATCGTCGCTTTAAACGCGTCCTATTCTATCAGGGGACTGGAAGTTGAGCCCTCATTGTTGGAAAAGTAATGCCTTTGAACTGTTCCTCTAGTGTCCTGAAACACCGAGTTCTCCAGGGCCTCAGAATTCAATCGCCATGTTGGTATCCAAGGTTGGACCCTCCTCCAATTCAGCCCAAGGAGCAATGGGTTATGATCAGATAGCGTTCTCACTAAGTATTCGCTAGACATGGCCATCTCATGCACATCAGGCATACAAAATACTGCATCCAATCTTGCATGCAAGTCGTGTAGATGTGAAAAGAATGAGTAGTCCGCTCCCTGGGATGTAATAGTTGCAATGAATATATGATGTCTTAGTGGGTCTGCCACTCTGCAAAAGCCCTGGCCATTTGAATAACTGGGGAGTCTCGCAAGGGAAGGTTGAAATCGATCCAGCCCAGGGTCTGCTGCACAGTTATAATCTCCCACCAGTATGGTCGGGCCCACCAAATATGGGGCCAGCACTCTTGAAAGACCTGCCAAAAACGTCACCTGGTCTACATTCCGACCATAAATGCTTCCAATAGTAACAGCACAGCCATCCAAACTACCAGTCACATCCACGTAACAGCCTTCCGGGTCTATCAAGTGTCCAGTGTGCTGAAACGGGACTCTGGATCTAATCCACGCCAGTGCACCTCATGCAAAGGCAGAATAAATAGTATAATAGGCTTGCCCCCCTACACCTAGGCTGAAGCACTGCCCCTTCTTTAGCAATCAAATGCGTTTCTTGGAGTAATGCTATCTACACCCCTCTACGGTTAAGATATGCAAATACCTTATGGCATTTTGACATGGTATGCATCCCCCTGACAATCCACAAAACGATTTTATATATTACGGCGAGCACAATAATTCAGCTAACACACGTCTCCAATGACCCCTGACAGCACACAGGGCCATGTCTCTGTGGTTCCCCCTCTGTGTATATGTAAAACCCTGCACTATCCAGACATGCTGTAACCCCTCCAGTAACATGAACAAGTCACAACTACCCCAACTCCCATTCCCACTCCCCAGGACAAGCAGAACTACATCTCCCATCCAAACATAATACCAACAGGCATCCATTTGCATTTGTGAGTGCAACCACAAAACTACAACAGGGGGCAAGAGGAGAGAAAAGTGACTAACAGCTCTACAGAGCTCTGCAATCCGATCCCCCATCCTATATAGAACATGACACCACTCAGTCCCCAGTAACGCATGTTGAGGCCAAGCAAGTTCCACATCACCAGGTAGTCAGCTCACCACTCCACCCAGTGCCATTCCCAATACAGGGTCCCTCAGTTCCTACTAGATAATGTCATCCGCCGTGCCAGGGGTAACATTAGTCAGTTCAGTATCTTTATTTTCAGCTAATCTGGTTTCTTTGGTACAGTCAGAGTTCGGGCTGCCTCTTTCATTTATAGAGGATTGTGGGCTCGCTCCATTTCTGCTCAGTTTCACCACCTCTCTAATCACTCGTCGCTGTTCTCATTGTGCCTCCTCTCCTGATGGAGCTCCCTGTCTGTTTCTCCATAGTTTCCGCAGTCTTGGGGACCGCTGCGGTCAGCTCCTGCTCTGCCCATCTTTTTCCTGTGTTTCTATTCAATTCCATGCTTCTTGTGGGGTTTTAAAGATCTGCACACTATCTGGTGTCACTACTCGTAGGCGAGCCGGAAACAGCATAGCGTAATGAGTGTTCAGCTGTTGGAGGCAGCGTTTAACCTCCAGAAAGGTAGAACATTGCCTTTGACCTCTCTTGTAAAGTCCAGGAAAATCATGACCCTATTATTGTCCACTTGTAGGTTTCCTCTTAGTCTGGCCTGGGCCCATATGTGATCACAATCCCTGTAATAGAGGAGCCTGGTCACCACTGGTCGTGATGGCGCTCCCGGTCAAGGTGGTCGGGTCACCACTCTATGTGCTCTCTCTAGAGCATAGAACGCAGAGAGACCCTCATGTGCTACTTCTTCCCGCAGCCATGTCTCCAGGTAAGCCAGCATATTGTCACCTTCAACACATTCTGGCAGGCCAATGATTCACACGTTATTTTGTCACAATCTGTTTTCACTATCTTCAGCTCGAATTTCTGGAGTTTTGACCTTGTCCTCCATATGGATAATCTATCTCGCAGTGTAATCTCTGGAGGCACCTCCACCAGCGTGCACTTGGCTGTTGTGACCTATTCGGTGAGGCATCATGGTCATCTTTTAAAAGGCTCAGATCTGTCCCAAAGCAACCATCTTTGCTTCAAGTGGTTCACGAGATGCAGTAATAGCCTGCATAATGTCACAGATCGTAAAACGGTCTTGGGCTCCCTTCTAGGGGGCAATGCCAGCTCCGCTCAGTCCTCTGCTGGACCCTCTGTCGCTGCAGGACCTGGGGTATCTGGTTCTTGCTCCCTGTTCACTTCCCCCATGACTACTCACAGACAAGAAAAAAACACTCTCAGTAGGAACGTGGCACTCAGTGCACTACCAAGGATCGGGAGCCCTCTAGTCCGTTAACCAGACACCATCTCTCACAGAATCCTTTTGGATAAGCTGCGAGAGATTGGTGTCAGAGGGATGGCACTAGAGTGGTTGCATAGTTTTCTATCAGACAGATCTCAATGTGTACAATTGGACACTTTTGTGTCCCAAACTACAATTGTGGACAAGGGGGTACCACAGGGCTCCATCCTAAGCCCCACTCTGTTCAATATCTACGTGTCCTACCTGGCCACCATTATTAGATCTTGCGGGTTCCAAACCATCTCTTATGCGGACGACACTCAGGTGATAGTCCCCATAGAGAAGGACCCCGGGGTGACCAGAGAAAGATTTAAGATCTGCATGCTAAAAATAGCCACATGGATGAGAAAGAACTTCCTACAGCTTAACTCCAACAAAACCGAGATCTTATTGTTTGGGAAAGCTGAGGATTTATGGACTGAGGAGTGGTGGCCAGCGGAATTAGGAGAAGCTCCCACCCCAAAAAAATGGGCGAAGAACCTGGGCATTGTAATTGATAACAACCTCTCTATGGAGGAGCATGTTAAGGCCTTATCAGGCAAGTGCTTTGGATTGATGCGCATGCTAAGAAAGATCTTCCCCTGGATCCCTCTTTCCACCAGAAGGGTCCTGATACAGGCGCTTCTAGTCAGTAGATTAGATTACGGAAACGCTCTACTGGTAGGGATTAGGGAAGATTTGCTCTCAAGGCTGCAAGTCGTCCAAAATACTGCTGCACGTTTAGCACTGAATAAGCCAGCACGAACTCCATCTCTACCTCTGCTGAGAGAGTTACACTGGCTCCCCATCAGGAAAAGAGCAGTTTTCAAACTCCTATGCCTGGTGTTTAAATCTCTCCATGGGCTAGGGCCAATATACCTAACTAAGAAACTAGAATGGTATATTCCGGCCCGCCAGTTAAGATCTAGTGGCCATAAGCTCCTCCGCACTCGGAGAATCAAGAAAGTTAAAATGGGAGGCCGTGCCTTTTCCTACCTAGCCCCCAAGTACTGGAACAATCTGCCAGAGGACCTGCGGGCATGTCCCAGTCTGGTTCTCTTCAAGACACTTCTTAAAACCTGGCTATTTTAATGAGCATTTCTCACACTAGGTTGCCTGCTACCCGGGCGCCGAGAGATCCCCTTGGGGATTATTTGTGCGCCATACAAATAATAATAATAATAATAACCACCCAATTCTACCAGGCCGACTTCCAGGAGCAGGAGTTAGCAGCAGACTTCACTGGTATTGTCACAGCATCAGTGCTCGCCAGGGCCAAGGCCCCTTTCGCTTCATCACGTCCACTGCTGTAAGTGCAGCCTTCACCTCATTAGTAATTCTTCCGCCCAGTTAGGCCTGCAACCCAACAGTATGCCCTCCCACTGCTAGGATCTGACTAGGCTCACAGCAGGAAGAGGCCGGTTGTGCTCTCCTATCAAGTGCACTCAGTGGGAAGCCTGGCACCCAATATCGCAAGCTCTGCAACAAATGCCATTCAGATTGCATTGTATTAGTCCAGAGCAACCGTGGGGGGATCTTCCTCATCTCATCCACTGCACCTTGCTACTCTTCCACACATCGATCAGCTTCTCCAAATAGAACCTGTTTCCTTCTAGGGACAGGTGAACCTCCATTGTGCTGAAAAAGCAAGAGCCTTCAAACACACTCATCCAAATCCCTCTCACCGTACAGTAGACTGTCACCTCCCTCTTCACCTCCTTGTGTGTGCTGTAAATCAAAGAGGACTTCCTAGACCCTCTCAAAGACTACCTTGTTAGAATTTATGTCCAGGACAGCAACATCTTATTCCGTCTCTCCTTCACCATGCCCAAACTTGCTTCACTATTTTTTATCAATTCTTGGCCAATGGACAGGACCAGGTCAATTTCTTCAAGGTGGAGTTAAACCACCTCTGGCCTCGGCCAATTTTCCCTCAGTTCTCACAGAGTAGCTATCAGTCGGCCCCACTGCTTGTTACGCAATTCTCACCATCTCATTTCTACCTCATCAAAATGCAACCCAAGTTGCTGACCATAGCTTTGCATCGCTTGGAGTTCCTCTGCCCATTTGTCAATGGAGTGCCCATAATTCTAAACCTATTTTTTCCTACTACTCCAGCTAATGGACATGTAGAACAAAAGCACCTCTTCGAATCTGACACCTATTTTCTCAACCCATGGGTGGATATAACTGCAAATACAGTTGCTACTTCATCTCCCTAATCCTTTTAATCTGTCCTTATTGAAACTGTCTGTAGCTGTCTTAATCTGTAAAGAATGAGAACCAAAATCACTCACATCACAACAGCCCTGTAGAACACATATCCACAACACTCCCAAAACCTGAACATCTTTCACCTTTCTTCCATCTTCATGCTGAAACAACCTACTCCCTTCCACACCTCTTACTATCACAAAACTCCAGAAACTTAATCTGTTATATGACTGCCGCACTCAAAGAACCAATCCACACCACACTACTTGCTGCTCTCTGGTCAGTCTTATGATCCTGCATCTATATTTCTCACCTGTCCTCAGGTACCTCCATGTTATACCACAACAATCTTGCATAACACTTTGCCAATACTAATTCAGGCACCAAAATCATGTGTGAAAAATATTTCCTAAGCAATTTAATCTCCCAAGAGGAAGTGCAAGCAGATCTTGCTTCCTTAACGATTACTTTCAAAATATCCACCGTAATCGACCTCCTTAGATCCTTGTTCTTACCCTCTACCTGGAAGCTCTCTCCAGCCCCTCCTACAGAGCTCACCTCCACAAGACTCATACCAGCAGAAACATTTCAAGTAAAAGGTCATCTCAACATATTTCCTGAAATGGTTTCTAGGGCCAAACCCTTTTCTATTAGACTCATCCAAAAATTAATCTGGCTGCTACTCTTGTCTTCTAAATAATGGATTTGTCTACTCCTCCCTCGGGCCTCCAGCCATGCATACATGTGAGAGAGTGAATTACTAGTAGGGGTGGATGGTAGTCTACCACAAGTATTAATGTCACTATTCTTGTTAGGTCCAGTAAAGTTTTCAGTAATTTTAGCCTGAGCTAAACCCCTGGTAGCTATGGCACAGAACAAAAAGGCTTAACATAAGGAAATGTGTAAATCATTTAGAAGTACTAAAGGAGTTAAAAAGCCAAAAACACAACACAATATAAATTTCACTCCCATTTATAAAATTAGAAAATAATTTAACTAACAAAATGACACTAACACCAGAAAAATCCAATAAGGGAAATTGGAGATAACATTTTTAAATGTTTTACATTGAAATAGTGTCAAGAAGTTTTAAACACTAACTGTATGTAGCTGTCTTAATCTGGAAAGAATGAGAACCAAAACCATTTACATCCCAACAGCCCTGGATCACACATATCCACAACACTCCCAAAACCTGAACATCTTTCATCTTTCTTCCATCTTCATGCTGAAACAACCTACTCCCTTCCACACCTCTTACTATCACAAAACTCCAGAAACCTAATCTGTTATATGACTGCCGCACTCAAAGAACCAATCCACACCACACTACTTGCTGCTCTCTGGTCAGTCTTATGATTCTGCATCTATATTTGTCACCTGTCCTCAGGTACCTCCATGTTATACCACAACAATCTTGCATAACACTTTGCCAATACTAATTCAGGCACCAAAATCATGTGTGAAAAATGTTTCCTAAGCAATTTAATCTCCCAAGAGGAACTGCAAGCAGATCTTGCTTCCTTAACTATTACTTTCAAAATATCCACCGTAATCGTCCTCTTTAGATCCTTGTTCTTACCCTCTACCTGGAAGATCTCTCCAGCCCCTCCTACAGAGCTCACCTCCACAAGGCTCATACCAGTAGAAAGATTTCCAGTAAAAGGTAATCTCAACCATATTTCCTGAAATGGTTTCTGGGGCCAAACCCTTTTCTATTAGACTCATCTAAAAATTAATCTGGCTGCTACTCTTGTCTTCTAAATAATGGATTTGTCTTCTCCTCCCTCGGGCCTCCAGCCATACATACTTGTGAGAGAGTGGATTACTAGTTGGGGTGGGTGGTAGGCTACCACAAGTAATAATGTCACTATTCTTGTTAGGTCCAGTAAAGTTTTCAGTAATTTAAACCTGAGCTAAACCCCTGGTAGCTATGGCACAGAACAAAAAGGCTTAACATAAGGAAATGTGTAAATCATTTAGAAGTACTAAAGGAGTTAAAAAGCCAAAAACACAACACAATAAAAATTTCACTCCCGTTTATAAAATGAGAAAATCATTTAATTAACAAAATGACACTAACACCAGAAAAATCTAATAAGGGAAATTGGAGATAAGATTTTTAAAAGTTTTAAATTGAAATTGTGTCAAGAAGTGTTAAACACAAACTGTGGTCATCTGGTTGCGCTTGACTGGGGAAAGGGTAAGATTTGAGGCTGTCCGCGATGGAGAGCGGGCTGGATACAAGGATCAGGTTCGTCCCAGTGGTAAAGTTACCTCCCAATGTTGACAGACTTCAGTGGAAGCAGGCCGTGGTTTGGCGATGAGAGAAAGAGGATCGGGATTGATGAATTTCGGTGTCGAGCTGGAGCCTCGACAAAACCGTGAGTAAAGCTCCAGCATGAGAATTTCAAGTATTCATGCCCCAGAGGTCTCTGGCATCAATTGGTTCACCTTCAACAGCAGCACAGATGGCACTGTGGTTGGGAATGGAAAAGGGCTCTGTGTTGATGGGGGCTGGAATTGTGAGAAGAAAGTAGTGGAAGGTAGGGCGAAGTGAGGCCCAGCTGTGATGCACCCTGTCGGATTGGCCGGACAGGTTGGTCCCAGTCCCCCGATGGTTATCCTCGAAAAAAGTTAGCAAAAATTTCCTAAGACTTCAGTTTTAGGGTTAGGCAGGAAGAGTACACTTTGACACCAGTAAAGTGTTCCAGGACTTCAGGGACAGTCCGTAGGGTTCAGAATTTATTCCAACAGAAGCCTCCATCATGGTCTAAGGCAGGTTCAGGTGGAACTGGTCAGGTTGGCTCTTCTATAAGGGTGGGCGGAATTGCGTAGTCGCATTACGCAAAATTCCGCGAAACGGTAAAAAATCTCCGCGAACACGCAGAATTGCTTGTTCTGCCTGTTCGCGATGCGTTTTTCCTGTTCACGGATGCTGTTTGCGTGCATGGGAGGAAATATCTCGCGAACTTGCCCATGCGGTCGCCAATTGGCGCGGCCATCTTGTTTCACTTGTCCCGCCCGCTCGCGATGCGTGTTTCCTGTTCGCGAACGCAGATGTCCGATGGCGCGTCCGAATGACGTGTTCGCGATCACACACGCTCACAGGATCGCGCGAACGGATAGGAAAACTCGTCGGCGAACACAGGAAGCCCGGTAAGTCGCTACCGCGCGTGCGAACACGCATATTGAAAGCGCAAACAAGGAAAAAATTTTGCTACGCCGCGGATCGCAGAATTTTCGGCAATGCCGCGTTCTCAGCGGAACGCGGAATTGCCAAAATTTCGCAAATTCCGCGAGCGGAACGGAATTTACCACCCAGGCCTACTCTTCTAGGAAAGAGGGCAGCTTTTGTGCCCCTGTAGCTTAACAGGGGGTCAGTCACTGAAGCTTGGAGTCAATTTCTTTGTCCTGGGGACAAGTGGGAACAGGCCCAGCCCTTAGGGTTCTCCTCACAGGTCTCAGGTAGGTACAGTCCTTCTTCTGTCTTTTATAGATCCAGTAGTGTTCTGAAAAGGTGTCCAAGGTGCCATATTTATGCCCAACACTAGGCTGTGGGTGGGGGTGCCTGCTGGCCCATTCTTAACCATAAGCACAATCTCTCAGGGTAACCCTACACGTTTTTGCAGCAGTTCCTGTGTGTCCTACTGAAAGCAATCCCAAAGTGTCCCTCTCTACCTAAATCCAACATGGCAGAAACTATATTTCCCTGCGCAGAGCTCCCGTGCCCACCACAGAGGTGTGGCAAGGGACATTAGCAGCACCTCATCTGTGGTCACTCAAAATTAGTTCTGGGGGCAGCTCCTCTGTCACTGGGATTGGTGCCTGGCTGGCTAGAAGAACACATGAGGGGACAGGCCCAGGCGTTAGCTACATCTGTCTATTATAGGATAGGCCTCTTTGAAGTTAATTAACTTCCTGTCAGCGGAACAGAAAATGCCCCCACACCCAAGGCCTTTGTCACAGCTCTGGGAGCAAAATTCACACCTCATCAAAGAGTGGTTCGGCTCCTGGGTGGCAGTTGGGAGTTCATGCCAATGAACTTCAGGAGGCTTTAGGCTGGCAAAGGTGACTTTTACACAGTACATTTTCTAAAATTGTTTAGTACAAATAAGACTTTACCCATGAATTGAATTTGCAATAAATATTTTTTTAAAGTCCAAGGTTGAACTTTTTGCAATTTTCCAGCCAGTGGTAACATTATTTTATTTTAATATATATCCTAAAGCTTTCCCATGAAACAGCTAACCCTGATACAGTGAAAATTGCTTTGGGACCATGTCACTTTAAGGACATGTTTTACATTAAACATTTACATGTCCTACTTTTAAATGCCTTGTACACTGCGTTATTGGGCATTAAGGCCTAACTAGGGATGGCTTATTAATATTTAAAAGGAAGGTTTAGGCCTGTCAAAAGAGTGATTTTGACATTCTGAATTTGCAGTTATAAAACTGCACAGAAAGGCTACACTCACTGTCCCTCTAGTGGTGGCAACATGTGTGCTACAGTCCACTAGTGGCATTAAACCTACAAGCCTTGGGTACACTTTATATCATATACTAGTGACTTATAGGTAGGTTAAAAATATCAATCAGGAATATAGCCAATTCCTACATGTTTTAGGTATCATAGTGAATGCACTGGGGCCTGGTAGCAGAGTCCCAGTACACAGAGTCCAAAACCCAGCAGCATCAGCCCAAATAAAGCAGGGGTGATCATGCAAAAAGAGGCATTTTCCTACACTGCTGATATAAGTTCTTCATTAATACAACTAAGGATTAGTTGGTCAACTGCAGAGCTCTTATAGTCTGATCATCCACATATCCCATTGTACTGAAGTTGCCTGTAAGTCCCCCTATGTGACCAAAATATGAAATCTCAACCACTGTAAACAAGATAACAGTTGTAAGGAAGTGGGTTATTAGTTGCGAAGGATAGATATCCTTCGCAAGTAATACATCTGCAACCTTTCCATTACTGGAAACCAAGTATCCCAATGTTGCACTTGACTCTAGTGAAGCAGAGCATCTTTTAAATATAGAAGAGCACATTGAAGTCCAAAACCAGACTGTATTCCATCTGCCAATCCACATAGCAAGAGCCTGAAAAACAGACATAGCTAAGAAAACATGTTGTATGCATCTCAGAAGGTACAGCTGATACTAAGCAGACAGTATCCTTTTGGAACGACCTCAGAGTCTGAAAAGAAGCAGGAACACCAGAGAGTTTGCATAGAGGTTGCATAATTTACCAATTGCACAATTTACTATTTTACCAAGCAAGGGCTCCCACTACATTATGATAGATTGAACTTTAAATGGGCTATGATAATCAAGTTAATGGTCTTCAGGTCACACATAGTCAGCTACTTGATGTCCACTTTGAATGGTGCTAAAACAAGAAGTATTTTATATCAGTATATAGAGACCTTGATACTCTACAAATAGCCCCCCCCCCAAACCTCTGCCTCTTCATCTACTTATTAAATAAAGAGAGTGGAAATGAACGTGGATAGGTTGGTGTGATGAATAAATGAGCTCATCTGTGCACCCAGAGTGTGATCAGGAAGAAAAGATGAAAACTACATAAGGACTCTACCACAAACAAATATAGAATACTGGAGAATAGACAACAGTGTCTCATGTTCCACAAAATAAGTAGCTACCACAATAATCATCAACATTTGTGCAGTTATTAGCATCGTAGTCAATCACAGACAGTATGAAAAACAATTTGTGAACTAAGGAAAATAATAAATGTATGATAATACAAATTAATAAATTCTCTTTTGTTTACTTAACAATTTACAGTGGTATGAATTACTCTCAGTTTCGAGGGAGAAATTGCAAGAAGCCTTACATTGATACAGAAAAGGAAACACAACACCACTCACACCTGTATCCAACTCACAGTACAGAAGTAGGATTAAACACACAAAATCAGTTGAATTTCCTCTACAGTGCCATCATACATATTTTTGCAAATGTACTTATAATGTTCACTAGATATTAGCATGAACAAGCTGGCTACTAACAATCTGTTTTAAATCTGTAATTTATCATGTGGAAACGCCAGATTATAATACTTAGCAAGACAACTTTCTGCTTTAAAGATTTTCTTGTATAAATAAATCTGCTCATACCCTCACCCATAATGGGTGAAATTGATGAGATCCTTATAACTACATCAAATATTGCTAGGGTTATATCATTGTGACTAACAGTAAGAGAGTGATAGGGTGTGCAACATTGCTGGATATATCTCACCTTTATATATTTTGCAAATCACAAAAAAGATATTGGGCAACAAGAGTGTGTGGTATGCATGCAGGAGATTTATTATAGAATAGAAAGGAATAATGCATAACAGTTCATTGACGCCTCATACTTTTTCTTCAAAAAAACAGCGAGCCCCACCCACTATCATTGGCATGCTTTATCATCAGTTCCTCCTCATCATGACCAGAACATCTGTATGAGGTAGTTTCCTTAGGTAACTCTGGTTGAGTTTCGTTTCTGAGGGGACATATGTGAAATTAGTACAACAACTGAGTCACTCATTTTATGTGGGGAGAACTGAAGGTTCACTTTCACCCAAAACTTCACGGAGGATGGTTATTTTCTTTTCTTTAATAATAACTTTCCTACAGCATTATTAAAATACTCATCCTGGAGGGATTGTATGATGTACAGCCTATGGAAGGATCAAAATGTTTCTGCTCTCCCTCAACCCCTAAACAGACCAGAACTGGCTCTTGACATAGGGAGATGATCTCCATTGAGATCAAGATGAATGCTTATTTTAGACACTGACAATGGGCACACAGTAAGCCCCCAGAATCTCTCTAATAATCAAATACATTGTCTGTCTATATGCTGGGATGAAGAGTTGATACAGATCAAAAGCTAATCTGAGACGTGTCCTCTGACACTGTCCACAGTTTGTCCCCAGATCCAATGCCACTGGATTGTGATCAGGTAAGATTTTAAGATGGATATTTTCTGACTGTGGTTTAGCCATATTCCTGAACACAGCACCAGATCTAACCTAGACCACTGCCTGTGTGAAGGTGAACTTAGGGGCTCATTACGATGTCAGGCAGAACGCCTCCGCCCGACACGTCTCGAAATCAGGACCGACCAACTTGCGGTAAGCGGTTCCAACCGCCGGATTACGATGCGACCGAACACCGTTCAGTCAGATTCCCATTGTTTCCTATGGGAGCCTGTGTTACGACCAAGAACCGGCCGTAACACAGACTCCTATGGGGAAATGGGTGTGTATGTAAAACCCTGCACCCTGTCGCAGGCACCCCTTTGACTCTGACACACAGTGCAGGGTTTTACAGGGGGGGTACCATAGGTACCCCCTCGGCCACCAACTAGCGGCCGTGGGGACTAGGGGAATTTGACAGGGGCCCCCAAAGTCACTTTCCAACAACCTTTCCATGTCGGAAAGGCCAGCGTGGAAAGGCTGTTGGAAACCAACATTGTAATCCCGACGGCGGAAACTCTGTCCATAGGGGTGCATGATGCAGTTCCAACCAATATAAATACTCTGCGCGTCGGTCGGAACCGAGTCGGAATGACTGGATGGTTCATGTTCCGACTGGGAACATCGTCGGGCGGTCGGACTGTAACCCGACTGAGTCGGACAGAAGGGCTCCAACACAGTCGGGGAGATTCCGACTGTCGGGTGGAGGCTTTCTGCCCAACATTGTAATGAACCCCATAATGTACAGTTGTGCTGTTCCCCCTCAGGAAATACCAGCTACCTCCTAAATATAATATCTTCTCAAGTTGATGTACTGAAGCTTAAACCTTTACAATCATGTATTATTTATTAGTGTTGGTGACCTTCATGTTTTCCACATTAAAACCTGCTAAATCAATAGGGGCCACCCAAGCATGGTAGCTCTAATAATTATTGCCTGAATCCCCCAGTGACATTTTGGCTGGCAATAGCTCACTGCCCCTTGCTCTCTTCTTTAATTAATTCAACCTGACACATTGATAACTTATATAGAAAAATCACCTCACATAGATACTGCTTTTGTAGAGGTTGCTGTTGCCCAATTCCTGAGTTGGTTTAGGATTCCCTATCTTAATAAGCCATTTGGGTCTCCTGTACACAAACTATATTAGTTTTAATATGTGAAATTCCACTTTTAGAGCTATAGATTTTTGGAGTGAGTTCATGTAATTGAACAAACAATGCACAACTTAGGGTATATATCATGTGTTCCCATCTTCAAACAAATGTGCATATGCAACTGCTTTACAATATACAACTGCTTCCATGTGAGTTTTGTGTTTCCTTTTCCTGTCATATTTAAACCAGCCCTACATTCTTAAGCCTCAGATCCCCCAGAGAACCCACTCAACCCCCAGGCCCTCCACTTGATATCCGCATCAACGTCCTTCTCTCCCTCTTTCTGAACATCCCCAACAAAACTCCACCCCTTTCTTCTTCCCTAACACAACATCAACTCAATATCAATCATTGCCAGGTCCCAAGAGTCCAATTAGCTGACCCCAGACAACCATCACTTCCCTCCCCATTTCAAGCATATAAATCTTCTTGTGCCTTTATCCCTACAGTACAGTAAAATGTATGATTGTTATAAACGACTTCCATTTTTTATGGTTCCTGAAGATACACTGTGCTTCCAAACTGTATGAGGGAGTAATTATTTAACTTTGCTATCGTTTTTTCTCCACTATTGCCCGACAAAAGGCAGACCCAAGATACGGCTCTACAACTCATGCATCAATGAGCTCCATGTATCTGCATTTTTTTAGATAATTAAAGGGGATATCAGTAAGCACGTTATTTCTGCTGGTCCAAGACCCATTGTGCAAAGTCAGAGAATGCCTGTTAAAACAGTTGGAACACAAACAGCTGGTTTCTGTTCCTTCCACTCGTTCTTGCATGCCTAGTATACAGAGGTTGTTATGACACTGGTGAGTCCTTGAATCTACCTGGACGCCCTGTTTGACTTTTACACCTAGGACCTTGGTTCAACCCACTGTTGACACTACTTCAGTTCTAGCTATCCCATGCACTCTGCCTGCTGCTAGTGTTTACATAGCTTACAACCAGAGCTTGTACTTTTGTACCATCTGTTTTCACTGCCTGTGTTCTCCTGGTATGTCATGACATGGTACTTCACATGTTTATTTGAGCCTGATCAAACTCTTTCCTGCTCAGTGCTACACAGGAAGCGATAATCAGGAAATGAGATGAGGGATAACCTAGGCTCAGTATTCAGCCATTTTTTAGGGAATAGTACTGTTATCACCTAGCTGCTTTCAAGAAGAGGTACACTGCAGACTAAGGAAGTGATGTAGAGGTTGGAAGAAATAGGAAAGCCACCAAAAAGCGGTGGCAATCCATCTTCCAAACTTGTTGAATACTCCAGTTGATTAAGGAGAGGTCTAGTGGTTTTCCATAAAAGAAATTAAAGACCACTAGCCTCCACTATTATTTAATAATTGCCTCTTGTATCAAATGTTGCAAACGTTAACCCATAAGAGAAATTCAACTAATTGAAATCAGAGAGAATTCATCTTAGAATCAAAAACAAAACAACTCTTTTTATAATACCAATTTTGTAATTAATTGTTATTAAGTGAACGATAAATTAGACCTACTGGATTGGACAGCACTGATGTTTTCTGGTTCTTGCAACCAGCTTGGCCCAATTACACAAAGGCCATGATTACACACAAGAGTTGTGACGTTTACATTACTCTTATTCAGTGATACTTAAAGTACAGGCTGGGGGCCACATGCGCCCTACTGACCTTTACATGTGGCCCCCTGGTCAACAGCTGAACTGTGCTGCTGTTTACTCAACTCAACATGAAGATTAAAAAGATGTTAAATAAACAGCTAAGCATAAGCATGTATTTAAAGGTTATTTGAAGTTAAAGAAAGGAAATAACTCGGGAGTCCTGCACCGCTCAGCTTGAAAACACCTTCATTTTAAAGACATCTTCCTGCAAAAGTTTAAAAGTATAATGTCTGAACAAAATTTTAAAAATATATTTCGTTAACATGTAGAACCTATTCACCTTAGAAGATTAGATTAGATTATTTCAGTGCATTCAGAAGTATATTTTTAATAGTGATAGTTTTCATCATGAATTCAGAAACCTTCCTTCTTCCCTTCACACTCACAGCAATGCAGTGAACTAAGAGGCAAGTCAGTTGTTATGTGCACTCTTTGGGTGGGTGGTGTTCCTATTATACATGAGCATTATAGTTTATTAACTCAAACACAGGAGAGGTTTTGTACAACACACATCCCGAAGTCATATATATCGAGGTCCTCATAGGAAGAAACAGGAGGGAAAGTAAAATAAAACAAGCCTCTAGGATCACACAGTTTGGTTAAGTGGAGAAACCAGGATTAATCCCAAATTTTTGGTATCACACTGTGCAATTCAGACACCAGATGTACATGGATTGCTTCCTATACACCCAATTTACCACCGGCCCCACTGCCAACTCCCCCCACCACCACCAGCCAACCTGTTAGCATCCTTGCGGCCCTCGGTCACATCACAGACCAAACTTTGTGGCCCCTGGGAAAATGTTTGTGAAAATGCTTATTTTATGAGGTACTCGTTTTGGTTAGTTCACATTTTATCAGCTTTCATTAATTTTATGAATCTTGTTATCAGCTAAAGCTGACCACTCCTGAACCAATAATCTATTACCTAATTCACATGTGCAAACCGAAAGGTGATTCAATCGTTCACAAATCCAACTTTTATGCCAAGACGAGGGCACTGGGTAGGCAAAGAAAATGTGAGAAAATGTTTCACATTTGCATAACAATCCTTATTTAGAGATTTTTGGATGTGGGGTGTCCAACTAAAATAGTGGAAGTCCTGACCGCCCTATTTAAAGTACATAGAGGCCCTATGCATTCTAAACAAGGCAGATGGGCCAGCCGCCACTTTTTTGGCAGATGTCCAGTATAGGGCGACCAGACTTCCCAGATTTCCCCGGACAGTCCCGGTTTTCAGTGGACTGTCCTGGTGTCCAGACACCTTTCTGCATTTTAAATGCATGTTCCGGTTTTTGGACAACGGTTCAGGTAATTCAACAAAGCAGAACTGAAAGGTATGATCTCCTTTCACAGGTTCCTCTGAAGATTGAAAAAAATAAGTAAAATGTATCTGTTTCTGTTCAGTCAGCACAGGAGGAGGTCAGCTGCATGCTCCCAGCAGAGCGGAGACGGGGTGGGGAAGAGGGCAAGGGGTTCAGCGTGGAGGTCCTGCCATCCTGTCATAGATAATGTTAATTGTATCCTTGTATGTGTGCATGTGTGTGCGTGCGTGCATGCATGCGTGTGTGTATATATATGTATATATGTGCACATTTACAAGTCTACCAAATTGACGTATTTACAAGGGTACGCAAATACCGGGGCAGAGCAGATAGAGAAGTAAGACTACATTTTAGTCCTGCTTTTATTTCTGGCCTGTCCCGGTTTTTGGTCCTCAAAATCTGGTCACCCTAGTCCTGTATCTGTCAAACTCTCAATAAGGCCCAAAGTCTGGAAGAGGTTAACCACTATGTCCTAGGTCAATGTGGCAATAAGTTCAATGTTGGAATTATCCCAAATCGTAGCTTCATTGTCTTGCAGTTGCATCTTGCCAGAAATATATTTCCTAGGCATGCCTGCCTACAAAACTGTTTACATGAGTTTCTCACTGAGAAAGCATGACATTTATCCCCGAACACTGCTTTTTGTTCAATATGAAATATTAGATTCAGCGTTTTGTTTACTATTGTTCCTAAGGCTCTAGATGTTGGCACTCAGTTCAGTAGTCGCTAGTTTTAGGGATTGCCCCACACCTTTCTGTCAATATTTCTATCACATTTAAAGTTTTAAAGTCCGATCCTTGGACGTGTTAATTTCTACCATATTTTTACAAACACTGCTTCCTGAGCACATAC
Source organism: Calotriton arnoldi (assembly GCA_963921515.1). NCBI lineage: Eukaryota > Metazoa > Chordata > Amphibia > Caudata > Salamandridae > Calotriton > Calotriton arnoldi. Next base: position 859,090 of record CAWUFW010000108.1, on the reverse strand, counting down.
TTATTTAATCAGGCAGAGTTCCAATCTTACTTGTTCTTGCAATGTAGCGCAGAGGAGTGAGAAGGGAGATCAATGTGTTGCAATGAGCATTACCAAGCAGTTTCTCCAATCTCCCTATTGTTGCCTATGAACACTGGGCCAATGATGGCGGTAATTTACTTTTTACAAGCATTTGCAAAGGTTCTATAGTGTAATTGATCATTTTCTGCACTAAGATGCCTAAAGCAAAGCTAAGAGAAATGGACTTGGACATAAACGACGAGAGCTGGTAATTAAAGCTTCCTTGGAATTTGTAGCAAGATACTTTTCCAATTCCATTGTTATAAACGTTCCACGATCTTTGCTGATTTGTATTTCTACTGATGATTACAACTTTTGTCTTTGCTAGACATGCAGTTGTTTACACAAATGTCTCCCATAGAACGGTCAATCTCTTAAACCCTGCCACAGTTTTACTTAAAAGTACTATATCATCCTCATGCAGTAGCGATGTAATTGTTTGCATACTGATTTTTGGGATGAGAAACCACACTACTAAGTAAATTATCCAGAGCCGCTATATATAGGTTGACTAGAAAGGATGCTAATACATACCCCTGTTTGAGTCTGCCATTAGTATAGTTCTTCTAGAGAATGGGTTGCTAGTTCCCATCTTTACCTTCACCGAGTTCTTTGAATGAAGCATTTTAATTCTACACAGTAAAGGTGCTGGTATACCACATTGAGTGAGTTTTATGAACAATATATCTCTGTTTACCGACTGAATGCAGAGTTAAAGCCTACAAAACAGGTAAATATACTGTTTTTCAAAAACTAAAGAAAGTGCAAGGATGTTGTCTGCTGTTTTGGAAGGTGGTTGAAACCCCAGTTTATTATAAGAAATAATTTGGGAGTTCTAGGCTCAGTCCTATAATTCTGTCAACAGAAAGTTTGCGAATAACTTGACTTCCACTTATAGAAAGCCATAATTCTATAACTATGGAGATCACCAATAGACATTTTAAAATATTGATCGCAGCATTGAGACTTGCCATGACTCTGGTATTGCTTGCGTTTGCAGACAAAATAGCCTATTCGCAAACCGCTAATAATAGTATGTAAAGTCGTACTACAGTAGTACTACTCATGTACTACAAATTGCAAATCACAGGCTTACAGGTGTAGACTTGGGTCTCCTCCTTTCCTATTTTTTCTGTGGAGAAATCTTCACCAAGGCGGCTGGGATCCCTCCACAAAGGTATATGTTTCAGTGGCAAACGTGAGAGGGACAAATGTTAGCCGCTGGAATATGGACAATATCTAATTCTAAATGGGAGGGGTTTGGGGAAACTTAAGGAGGGACATGCTAATATAAACACACACCCACAAAAGAGTGAGACAATTGCTATTCGCAACTTATATTTCTAAAGTTATTACATTCTAAAGATGCCTATTCAAGTATAAATGGACTCCAACCCAGCCTTTGAGCAAGTCAAGTATCACACATGGCCAAGAAAGCAACAGAGGCAGGGAAATAAAAAAATAACTCCCCATAGGAACTAATGTCAAAGTAATAACATTATTTCAAAACACACAGACACTCCCCCACACACATACGCACACTCTTGTTAAAAATACAATAATTACAAAATAATATGTTTTTATTTTAAATGTTGATAATAAACACGTTTCTTAAATAAATCAAACTGTTAATTTTTTGTTCAAAAATTAAAAAATGTAAATTAATTAAGCACATATTTTTAACAAAAACTTACTGCACATTCAATAAAAATAGAAATGTTAGAGAGGGTGTTTTTTTTTAAATTATTGTTTGAAAATTATTATTTATAAATTACATTAATATAGTTGCATAAATTATTTAATACACATTTCAGTTGATGAGTTTTAGGTTTAAGTGAAATATCTAAAAGTATTTTACATTTATAGTATGCATTAAAACAGTTGTAATAATTTTTGTAAAGAATAGTAAACTTTAATAATTTTCCCTATGCTATACTTCCCCATAGAGAGATCTCCGCCACAGTGGCGTTGATCTCCACCTATGCATGAAAAGTTACTAATTGCAACTTTGTACTCATAAATACTGTTGTAGGTGTCTCCACCCTCTTATTTGAGGGAGTGGAGACATGTAAGTCTACACATATGTGTGCGTCTACACTTGGAAATGGTGAATAGAAAAAAGTGCTGAGGTACACCTTGGTGTAGTAGTAAATATATACGTGGGTAAATAAACAAGTCTATATTTGCCTTTTTGAATAGTCTCTATGACTATGCAGTGAACATAGTGTTCTGACCAAAACAATGCCAGAAGACCATTTGGGTTTGATGCACCATCTGCCTTATTACCCTTTCTTATACCTATTACACATTAACTGTGCTATGGAACAAGCCTTTCACTCTCACCAAGACCTACTTGAGTATGGCTAGAGCTTGTGCTGCCCAAATCAAGTTGAATAATATGACTAGTCCGCACATTTGGAGGTATGTTATTGCCTTATTCTACAATTCATCTTTGTCTATTTTATTTACAAAGAACTTTCCAATGCCATTTTCGGTGGCTTTTATCTTGTCCAGCTCTGCCATGCATTGCATACTGGTATCAAAACTGGAATAAAAGAAGGAATGCCCCACACTTGCTGCAAAGAAAACTCACAGGGGGATATTCTCAAGAACGTGTGATAATTATCGCAAAATTAGCTTAACGCAAATTTGCACATCGCAGTCTATCGTGGGAAAATAACGGCATTTTAACGTTGTATTCTCAACGCGGCGGTACCATGCGATAGTCTCACGCTAACGCGCCAAATGACCGCAATAAAATTACCATGACAGCAAAGAAACGCAAAACACGAACGCGAAAAAAGTTGCGATGTGGCCAACAGCGATAAAAAAATCAGCGATAACCAGCGACAGGCCTGCAATTCCCACGCATCATGCAGGAAAATGCACTATAACAGCACTGAAAAACACAAACAAAATAATTCAAACTGTGGAGAAGTGTGGCTCAATGGTTAGAGCGGCAGACCCTGATGCAGAGATCTGGCCCGGGACCAGGGTTCAATTCCCGCCTCGGCGGGTCTTGGGCTCAATTTCCTCGGACCTGATAATTCTCGCCTCGGTGCCTATTCTAATCATGGGTCCCACTCTGCAACTCTGGGCAATAGCTTGCTTAATCTCCACAACGGCCCCAACAGTGCTGGGATGCCTGGCTTCACCCTGGGGGTGCCCAGGAGTGGACATTTCACAGGGAAAAGCCAGGAAGGGTTCCACAGCGGTATGCGTACAGCGCCTGGACACCCCTTTGGGGGTATGGGTGCGCTTTACAAGTACAAATTTCAAACTGCGTAGCGCCATGGAGGAAGCAGGAGCAAGTACAGAGGACGACCAGAACCCCACAAGCCCCCAGGAGGACCAGCCTGTGACCTCGGGGTCATGGAAGGACAAGGAGAAGAAGATGAGGTTCAGTCCGCAGGAAAACAGGATCATCATCACGGAGGTGATAGAACACCACCAACAATTGTTCGTCACCTCCAACGTGTCATTGGCAAATAAAAATGCAATATGGCAGTCCATCCTGGACAAGGTGAATGCAGTCGGAGTGAGGAGGAGGACAATTGGAGAGGTCAAGAGGTGCTGGAATGATGTGAAGCGCAAAACCAAGAAGAAACTCGCTGACAACCATCAGGCAGCAATGCAGACTGGAGGTGGCAGTCCAGCGGAACACCAGGAGCTGGATGAGATGGAGGAAATGGTGGCCACAGTCATCAGTGGGGAGACGGTGGCAGGAGTTGGGGGTCCGGACACTGCTCGACATGACCTGACACAACAGCACCAGGGTGAGTACCGAACAGGGACTGGGGGGACGGGGGGAGATGGGCACAATGGCACACATACACAATTAAGTAGAGCACACTGCATACCCACAATGACTCTGGATCATGTCCCTGATTCCCTTGGCAAACTGCAGCACAAATACAAACAGCAAGTAGGCCCCCGTCCACTATGGGTACAAAGGGGTCCCTCCCCACACAGCACCAATCTCACAACCAACCCATGCACATGTGTCAAAACCAGCAAAGCTGCGTGTCTGTGAGCCACCATGACAATGCAAGTGACACTGCATGATGAATAGCATGGCTGCAGTTCAATTATCATGACATGGTGCACGCCACGACACTGGGGTGGCTGAGTGTGGAACACATCTGGAAAGGAGCAGGTCACACTCTGACACATCCACGTGTACAAACAACCCCTGACGTCAACAACACATCTGCGGATAAACCATGCCCAAGAGTCCAAAATACGAACAAGAGCCAAAATTAGCCAAGTCTGCAACCTCTCAGCACTGTAGAAGCACAGAAGTCAAAGGCACACCGCCTCAAAGGGATAAGGGGCAGCAAAATCACAGCTGCAGGGGCGACTCTCCCACAATGCAGCACACACACATAGCAATAACAGCACATCAACATTGACGACAATGTGGTACAAAGTGCAACACTCTCACTACAGAATAGAGGACAAAACTGGTTCCGCTTGTGCGCAGAAACTGGCCAATCACATCTAGCATAGCAGGAAACTGTGAGATGAAAATGTACGTGTACAACCTCACATCCGTGATGTAGTTCAAATGTCCACTGTCCCGCATCAAATAGTCTGCTCCTCCCAAACAGTCCCAATGTACATTGTCATGCAGTCTGTATGTAAACTAGAACAATGCGTCAACATACATGTCAACACAATGTTAAAATGCATCTCCCCTTCACATTGCAGAGGGACAATCAACACCTCCTGCAGAGCAGACCAGACTACTCATCAGTGATGATGAAGAGGACCTCCACACCTTCGACACCGACGCCCTACAACAGCTCATGAACATCTTAGGCAACCCACCTCCAGGAGCAGGGCAGCCCAGCTGCATCGAGGAGACCCCACCCCCTGCACAGACCACACAGCAGGAAGCATCCACCACCACGGCTGGCTCCCAGCATCTCACCGAAGCACACATCGCATTCCAAGGCCAGGTGTTAGACTACCAGAAGGAGGTGGCTGAACAGGTGCGGGTGGGTTTCGACCTCATGGCAGCCGAACTAGATTACATATGTGGGTGTCTATCTCCCATCAGGGACCACTTACACTCCCCAACGGACACCCACACTGTGACAGAGACACACGCATTTGCACATTTCCAGTACTGAACCACGTCCAGAGCCCCGGGATAATCATTCACACCCCTATGCTGTACTTGCGTACGCCGGCCCAGTCCACTCCTCTTACGTATAAAGGGGACGACGACAAAGCTACATGTCCAAGGTCTTACCCACTGCCTGAGGTAACATGGTTGCGTCCGCTGTACACAGCACAATGTAATGTGGTAGGGCCCTGGGCCATCATGCATATGTAATGAGCACACGGACACACTTTGATAGTTAGTTGAACTGGCTACGGGCACGTGCGCCCGGCCACTTTTCATTACCAGGGTCACCTGACCAGTGACGCCTTTGCTGGATGGGTGTGGGGTGAGTGTGAGCCAGCCCTCAGGGAGTGGTTGGTGCTGGCAACAACTTGAACAATGATCACTATTAAAGCGGAAACAGAAAACACCAACATAACACAAACAACTGCGAAGCATCATGGTGGTAGCCGGAGCAAGTACAGAGGTCACCCAATATTCAATCAGAAGGGTCCGTGAGTTGCAGTGCACTGAGGTAGGGGCACCAGAGCTGAGCGTGCTCATGTGAAGAAATTGTCTAGGATTGTGTCCCTTCAGGATATTCCTGCTGCAGTGGGGTGTGTTACACTTGCCTCATCTTCCTCATCATCGTCCCAGGTCTTCCCCACTGCCTGAGGTGACATTGTTGCGTGAGCTGTCCACAGCACAAGACTCAATCAGGAAGGGTCCATGAGTTGTGGTGCACTGAGTTAGTGGCACCTGAAGAGCTGAGCAGGGTATCAAGCTGATTATGGCATCCAAGACAGGTGTGAGCAACTCTGATAGTCTGGCTGTAAGACTCTTTTGACTCTGGCAGTTGTTGGTTGGAGGTGGTCCTGGCGGTGGTGGCGTGTGCAGCCAGCGGTGATGCATCGTCTGGGCAGGTCACGACTCGATTTGATGTGTGAGCCCTGTTGGACCGCAGTTGAGGCTGGAGGCAGCGGTCAGCGCAGGGCCACAGACACATGGGGCCTGATTCACAGAACTAACTTACGTCAAAAACGTAAACGTAAACGTAAAGTTAGTACTTTTTAGGTATTCACAGAATACACTTACTCATTTTGGTATTCACAGAATGAACTTACTCATTTCGGTATTCACAGAAGTTAGGAGTCCTAAAGTTAGGACTACTAACTTCTGTGAATACCGAAATGAGTAAGTGTATTCTGTGAATACCTAAAAAGTACTAACTTTACGTTTACGTTTACGTTTTTGACGTAAGTTAGTTCTGTGAATCAGGCCCATGGCGTTGATGACCCCCAGGCCATCGACTCAGAGGCCATCCAATATTCAATCAGACAGGGTCCATGACTTGAGCTGCACAGAGTTAGTGGCCCCGGATGCACTGCGGCCGGCACAGGCACACCGCCACAGGACGGTGACTTGCGGTGCACTGAGGTAGGGCCACGAGAGCTGAGCGGGTCCTCGTCGATGTCGAAGGTGAATGTCGCGGAGTGTTTCGGGGGACAGTGGAAGGTGTTCTTCCAGGGCATGATGCAGAGGGCAGAACCAAGCAGAAACAGGCAATATGGAGGAGATGAATGCTACAGACTCATTTTTAACACCAAGTCAGTATCAGCTACATGATGATGAAGACAACCCCCAGGCCATAGACTCAGATGCCACCAAAGTTCAACCAGAGAGTGTCCATGAATTTCGGGGCACAGAGTTAGTGGCACCAGAGCTGAAAGGGGATGCAGTCTGCGATGAGGCCTGTACAATGGTATAAACTCTGCCATAAAAAAATCAAGACTCAGTTCCAAATGTGTGACCTACTTGACTACAGTGTAGGCCAGAGGCAGCGGTCACCAGGGGCCCACAGCCACGTGTCGTTGGCTTGCGATGCACAGAGTTAGTGGCACCAGAGCAGTTGTTGGAAGTGTTCGATCACCTCCATAACGATGATCCTTTTTTACTCCGGACTGAACCGCTGCTTCCTCTTACTCCTCTCCTTGCACACAATGATATGAACTCGGCCATTGAATAATCAAGACTCAGTTCCAAATGTGAGACCTACTTCACCGCAGTGTAGGCCGGAGGCAGCGGTGGAGTACGTCAACGAGAAAGGAGTGCTGGGGGCCTGTGTCGCGGAGGCCAGCAATGGTCTGAGGAGGCTGCCAAGGTCGCGGGCCTCGGGCTTGGAGCTTGCACCGGCACGTGGTGGGCCCTCTTTGACACAGGTCGGTGTCGGCAGGTGAGCAGTGAGGCCTGAGTGCGCAGGGGCGGCCAAGACGGGCCCGGGGACCAGCGGCCTGGGGTGCAGCAGGCGCACAGGATCGCAGGCACCACCGCTCACAGCGTCGGCCTGGCAGACACGTGAAAGGCGCCGCCCTGGCAGACACGTTGGCCATTCCGGAAGAGGACCACGCCAAGAGCAACGTGCTTTTTATTCACACCCCTACGCTGGCCTGGCGTACGCTGGGCTGGGCCAGCCCACTCCGCTCACGCTTACAGGGGGGGACGTAACAAGCTACATTTCCGCGATCTTCCCCAGTGGCTGAGGTAACATGGTTGCGTCCACTGTCCACTACACTCCAAACACCAGCAGTGTATGTTGACATGGAAATGTCTGTGGTCTGCATACTCAAGTCTGTCCAGCACATCCACGCCACACTTGGCATTGTGTACATTCTCATTCATGGGTCACTTGCCTCCTTCGCACATGCCTGGTTCCCACCTCTCCCCATATTCTGCTATTGTGTGGCTGTGGTGCCATGCCGTTGTTGGCTTGTGTACATGGCTAGCCCAGGTTACCACAGTAAGTTGTGTTGTCGTGTCTGGTATGTGGGCATGTTGTTTGTCATGTTGTTTGTGATTTTGTAATGTGTGCATTCCCAGAGTTGTGAGTTGTATGTTGGTGGAGTTGAGGTGTGTGGTGTGTTCAGTTGGTACTTACCGACGAGCATTGCATTTGCATAGATGCCAGCCTCAAAGCGCTGGTTGATGATGGACTGTTGGAAGATGAAGGAATCATGCACACTGCCTGAGTAGTTGGCGACGGCATTGGTGAAGAGTCCCCGGTGGTCCACTATTGCCTGCACATTGATGGAATGCGTGTGCTTCCTGTTGAGGTAATTGTGTGCAGTGGCGGCAGGGGGCACGAGGAGTACATGTGTGCAGTCGATTGCCCTCAACACGTGCGGGAAGCCAGCTATGGTGTAGTTCCCTTGCTTGGTCCCCAGCTGTTCATGCGCAGTGTGTGGGAAGTAAAGGTGCTGGTGTACCAAGCTGATGATGGCATCCAAGACAGGTGTGAGGAACTTGGATAGGGCTGGCTGTGAGACTCCTCCGACTCTGGCAGTTGTTGGTTGGAAGGTCCAGAGGCCAACAGGTGCAGCACAGCCAGCAGCTTTGTCTGTCTGCGAAGGGATGTTGGTTGTCCGCTGTGTTGGTACCGTCAGTCTGTGGGCAATGTGGGTGAGGATGCAGAGGATGGTTGTCCTTTTGAGCCTGTAGTGGGAAATGACATCCTCTGGTGTTAAGTCTGTGAGGCTGGTGCGTTTTCTGAAGGTCCGCTGTCCTTGTCTGCGCTGCCTCTGTGGTAGTCCGGGTGGGGGGCGGTGGCGGGCCTGGGGGTAGTGGCGGTGGGTGTTGTGGCGCTCTTGGGGCCTCGAGCTGCATGATCAGTAGCTCCATGGCATCTGTTGTTCTTCAGGTGTGGCTCTGGGCTGGGCTCCCTTTTATGGTGCAGGTTGTCGTCCGACTTAACACCAGGTAAGAGCAGGTGTTAAATCCCTGCTGCTAACGCGCCTTATCGCCTGTTTTGGGATCTTATCGCTGATCTGGCTGGTCATTGGGAATATTGCGAAGTTTTGTTATCGCGGCTTTTTGCACAGGAACGCCTACTCTGCATCTCATTAGCGTTAGTTGCCGGTGTCATCCGTGGCGATGTTTTTTGCGGCTGCTATCGCAGGATAACTGGCGATATCAGCTGTTAGCACCAGCTTGTGAATAGGGCGATAAATCTATCGCCACTTTGGCTGCGATAAAGTGCCGCTAACTCGGCGATAACTCCTTGAGAATATGCCCCACAGTGTATCAGGGACAATCTTTACTTTCCTAATGGGTGTTGCTCGCTAAAAACAAAAAAGCTCTAAATAGTCTGCCATGCTGCTGTGGCATAGCAGAACAGGTTTTGCATTTTGTTTATAAAGCAGGCCCAGCAGACTGATGGGAGATGTTTTGTGGAAAAGATCTCATCAACCAGGTGGACCACTCTAAAAAGGTTCAGCCAGTCAAGGTTGGACCAGTAAAGTCACAGCAGGCACGGCTGTTTGATGGGTGAGCAAAAGGTGATGAAATGCCTCTGTAGTCAACTGGGCTAAACCAATCTAAAGTGAATTCAGAGGAAAGGATGTCTCCAGCCATATTGGATTGATGCCTGCTAGAGATCGTGTCAGGGAATTTATTTCTATGGGTGCACTCACAGAAAGGTACTATGCCAAACTGTGGTAAAAATTATATTCTAGAGTGGGCAAATATTTTAGGGCTTGAATTATGAACACCTACCAATGTAACTGATATTACCTTTTAAACAACATACTTGGCCCATGACCACTTGAGAACCAGATTGGGTCCACAAGAGAAAGGAAACCAAAGGAATTCTCTTTGTCAGCAGAAACATTACTTTCAGAGACCTCTTTGAGGCATATATGTAAAACTCTGGCTTGAACCTTTGAATAGAGGAAAATAAGGTCATTTGGATTAAAAACAGCTCGAAACTTTACCTGAAGCTAGTGTACAAATGACTTAAGTAGGTCTTGGAAACAGAGTTAGCCATTCACCAGAGATAGAATGCACCAGAGTTTGGTACAATTAGCCCTGAAGAACAAAATTTGAATTGGCTTATACTAAAACTGCACTTTCCTTTCCAAACCTTTGATTTTGAAATATCTTCCATACTGAATAAAAGAGTGATTTGAAATCCCAGCCATCAAATCTGCACTGAGGAAGTCCTTGATCCTGTTGGAATTGTCTACTTTGAATATTGGTTAGATTCACTTGACCTACAGCAAGGCCACCAATTGGACTTCATAACACTGGATGCTACAATGTATAGGAGCTGAGGCCGAAATTAAATATTCTTTAGCCAATAGTATTGAGCCAGTACTGCACTGGATTCTCATGCAGAGTGTTAAACTGGTTTTGTTTTTTTCTTTCATACTGGTACCAATTGGTAACCACGAAACAGCAGTAAAAGATGATAAACAACTTTCTAATACTCATCCAAATAAAAGCCAATGTTATAGTTTTTTCACCCAAACTCAACCACAATTTTGACCCTGAATGGCTCATTCAAATGATGACCGCATGTGTTTCTCCTTCTCTCCCACCGTCCATTGTCTCACCAGGAATCATCGTCAATACTATCCACAAACATTAATAAAGTCTTTAAAGCTGTACATTTCCACCTCTGTGTCTTAAAGAAAATGAAGCCACTTTTGTCTCCTGACCACCTCAAAGCTTCGGTGCACACTTTGATTGTGTCATGATCAGACTTTTACATAGTAGTTCTGGTGGCGTTGTCACAATCATCAGTCAACCTACCTAAAGCCACCTCCCACACTAGTGCCAGACTCCTATTATCCTTGAGAAAGTATTACAACATTACACCCATCCTTTTTGCCACATACCCACTACTCAGTGAGACTGGAATTAAATTCAAGCTATATTACCAAGCATACAATACCAAAAATCATAATACCACCTCATCATACGTAGTCATAATACTGGTTGGCAAAATTGTCCTTTTTAATTTCAAGATACATTTTATGACATTTTATAAACATAAAAGAGTAAAAGATAACATGCTGTGAGAAAGCATACAGGGCTGAGAATGATCAAACGTAGTAGCATGAAAGAATCAAATATGTCAGTTCAAATCCACTGGATGTATTGAAAGAGAGGAGTAAGGATGGAAAGGGGAAGATAGGATTGGATGGAGAGTGAGAAAGACAAGAGAATAGAGAGTAATAAGTGGGCTGCACCAGATGGATCAAGGATAGGCTTGGATAGCTAGGAATCAAAGATTGGTTAAGACTTAGGGATTAACAAAAGCTAAGGAGAGATGCTTGCAAATCCAAGGCTTCTATGGTGGCTTTGGTGAGTTAACAAATGTATCAGTTTCGTCCATATATTTATGTCTGAGATATGTTTGTTTAGGTATTGATATAAAGAGTTATCTGCACCCCTTGTAAATTTAGTCCAGGCCCACCATGTGGGCCTGATTCACAGAACTAACTTACGTCAAAAACGTAAAGTTAGTACTTTTTGGTATTCACAGAATACACTTACTCATTTTGGTATTCACAGAATGAACTTACTCATTTCGGTATTCACAGAAGTTAGTAGTCCTAACTTTAGGACTCCTAAATGCCTTCTGTGAATACCGAAAAGTCTTAAAGTTAGGATTTTTCTCAGTTTAGGAGTAGTAAAGTTAGGACTCCTAACTTAGGACTCCTAAATGCCTTCTGTGAATACCAAAGTCTTAAAGTTAGGATTTTTCTCAGTTTAGGAGTAGTAAAGTAGGACTCCTAGGAGTCCTAACTTTACTACTCCTAAACTGAGAAAAATCCTAACTTTAAGACTTTCGGTATTCACAGAAGGCATTTAGGAGTCCTAAAGTTAGGACTACTAACTTCTATGAATACCGAAATGAGTAAGTTCATTCTGTGAATACCAAAATGAGTAAGTGTATTCTGTGAATACCAAAAAGTACTAACTTTACGTTTTTGACGTAAGTTAGTTCTGTGAATCAGGCCCTGTGTGTATAGAGATACGTTTATAATCCTTCTATAAAAATAAGATGAGTTTAACTTTTAAGGTAATTATGCGATCTAACAGGGCTAGGTCTCTAAAGTGAAAGGTTTTTGATGCAATAATGCACCACTGCCGGAAAGTCCTTGCTTCAGCATCTCCCAGCCACACCAACACTCATTCTCAGCAGTAGCCACTTCCTTCTGAAACTCTCAAGAGGACTAAATAAGATTTATCTACATGCCCTGTGCCCATCTGTAGGCTCTCGTAGACATATCTTTTCAGAATGTACCTTCTTAATGGGCAACTCTGCTCTGTCTTGAAACTCCTGTGTTTCATTCCGCTGTTTTCTTCCTGTCCACTGAAGGGTGCTATTACACCCAATGTCACATGTAATCTGGTGTTACACTTTTATAGCTCCAACATACTCCTGAGTGACCTAAGCACTACCGAAATATCTTAAATAAGAAAATGTATTGAGAATTGCTAGATCCACATTTATGGACAGCACATTTAACTTTGTCCTTGAATGATAATTTTTCCAGTTGAATCAATAACTGCCTAGCATCTACTTGATGGACAAAGGACCTGATTTAGAGTTTGGTTGACAGGATACTCCGTTATAAACATGATGGAGTATCCTGTTAGTCAGTCTCTTGGTCTGCCCACCTTCTTTTAGATTCTCACAAAGAAACAAGAGCGACCCATATGTCCTTGCAAACTGGGTATTGCTAATAAGCAGAAACAATGTTCAGAAGGAACTCATTTTTCATAAAAAAATAATTAGTTTTCGCAGCAATTAGTGTATTCTGCTAGACTCAAACTGAACAGACAGGTACAGAATAAAACCTTAACTCAATAAGGCATCCCAATATTTTAACAAAGTTTTACATCAAGGCCCACAGAACAAGACTTTTTGTAATCCTCACTTCAGCCGAAGTGAGTGTTAGTTATTTTTTGCATAACAGTTTTTCACATACAAAATTACATAAAATATTTACTGTCTGTGTATTTACATTATATACATTTACACATTTGAAAGTCATTCGTGAACCCCAGTGAAGTGACCATAACCAACCCAGTGAATTATTGTGGTGCTATTGGAAAACTTGTGGCGGTGGTTATTGATAAATAACAGAGGAGCCAATTGGAGATGTAATACAGTCAATTCTTCAAGGACAACTATATGATTTGTTGAGGCTCTCCCTTTTTATTAGCCGACAACGTTTCGACCCTCTCGCGGTACGGGGTCTCTTCAGGACAGAGATTCTGGGGACTAAAAATAGGACAAGGATTTAGTGATGGTGAAAGGAGTTAAGAACTGTGGGCCAATTGGTATAAGGAAAAGCGAGCCTACCAAGCAACACAATGAGGGTGCCCGAATAGCAGAAGTCCTTTTTAACATGTTTCTGGGTACTTCTCAATGCTGGTAGGGATACACAATTCCTAGTAATGACATGGTGGAGAAAATTAACCACCTGCAAGGGTGTTTAAAAAAGTAGGTGTAAACGTGCACTGAGGGATGGCTTACCCTTTATATGAAAGCCACAGCTTGGCTTCAGCTGTAGTTCCCAGTAACTGGGATTACTGTAGAACCTATAGATAGGAAACTGGGTTAACTCATTGTCTAGATGCTGGTTACTAATGTGTAATATAGATCAATCACGTACTCACCAGGTCTTAATAGTGAGTAGTATCCCAGGATGAGGGCAGTGCTTCAATGCCCACTTTGGGGCATGGTGTCATGTATTAGACGGTGACCATCAGGTAGTAATTAGCAGTAGAGGTCACTTATTACGGAGAATTGTCCTATAACCAAGTAAACAACAGAATGGTTTCAGGCATTTAACCACTGCTAGCTCGACAATGTGAGTGTTGAAATAGATCGGTAGTAGACCCACCTATCTTAGTTGGGAGTAACATCAAGGTATTGAAGGAAATGCTTCAGTGATAAGAGGCATGTAACGCGGTGGTGGCTCAATCGGTGACCGTCAGGAAACTGAAATTAATCAGGAAGGTCACGATTCGGATGGGCAATATATTTAGAGAGCCGAATTCAAATCTGGATATAAAAGTTGTGGCTTACTGAATCGGCAGGACGGCGCGCTGATACTGGCAATTGTTTACAGCCAGACGCGATCGGACAGCAGGCAATTATACCTGCAGTCGGTGCGCATGCGCGAAAAACCATGACCGCGCGACGCACGCGCAGTGTGCTCGCCGGGTGGTGTACTTTGGCAGGCTACCATGGCGGCAGCCATTACAGAGTGTAATGCCATGGTCTAAAAGGCGGTGTGCTTACACTCGCGAAACCCAGTAAACATTTACTTTGGAGTCAAAACCTTTCTCTCAGCGGTTGCACTTCAAGGATGAAGATAAGGGGACTTATTACCTAAATTAAATTAATTAAAGTCCGTGTAACAAAAATAAACGAAATTTGATTTAAGGTCAACAGTATTTAACAGCATGCATATCGGTTAACATATTCTGAAAAAACGTTGTTATTGATGTAAACATTCAACAATACATCTGTATTTCATATTCAGAATGAATGATGTTCAAACACTGAGAAAAGGAAGGCTCTCTGGGATTACGCAAGTCCACACAGAAGACAGTCAAAAACCAAAATATCTGAATGATAAGCACAGCAGTACATCAGTTCTAAATAACTCAGCTGTCACTAGATAATGTGTCCAGACAGTTATCCACAATGTGATGTACATCATGTATAGACCTGGGTGTTCAAGTCAAATAAATCTACACTGACTGAGGGGTCCAGTGTAGATCTGGTTGTCTTTCTTGGGGACAGGTGATGTTAATGTATGTATATATAGATCAGAGTGTTAAAGTCTAAACATTCTGCACCGACTCGAGGTTCCAGTGTATGTCTAGCTGCCTTCCTTAGGGGCGGGTGACGTTTAATGTGTATGTGTCTATGATCACTTAACTGAAAACTGTCTAGGATGTTTGTAGAACATAATCATTTCGCTGAGACTGATAGAGGGCAATCATATCTGGTAACAGGAGGCGGATGTGTAGATCACTGTGGTAATGTTCGTCAGGTTAGGCTGATGAATTTACGCCACTCTTCCAGACTATTCAATCCTTTTCTGATTGAGTCACATTTCTCGATCCCTTTACATTCCAAAGATTGCAGAATAAAAGAGATGTTGCTACCCCTGGGTGGTATTCTGGCTTTCTCAATAACCTGCCAGCGTATATCCTCTGCAGTGTGTGATTTGTCCTTGTAGTGCTGTACCAAGGGAGCATTTTCTACCTGGCAACGTATCCTGCTACGGTGCTGACCAATTTGGGTCTTGACTGGTTGGGTGGTCTGCCCTAAGTAAATGAGGTCATGGGGACACCAAATGCAGTATATTACATTAGTGGTGGCACAGTTTGTTAGGTCATTAAAGGTCCATTTTACATTACCATGGTTGAAGACTTTTGTGTTGGAGGTATATTGGCAAGCTATACAGCCTCCACATCTGAAGTGACCCATGATAAGGGGTAGTGACCAGACCTCGTTGATAGTTGTGATGGGTTTCAGAGTACTAGTGGCTGAGTGCACCAGATGGTCTTTGATGCTTTTACCCTTCTTGTAGGAGAACATCAGTATCTCCTGGCATGTGCTGAGTGTGTTCAGTGTGGGCCAATGTCTTTTGATGATTTTGACTACTTGGGTACTCAGAGGGCAGAAGGTAGTCACGCATACGTTTCTTTTTTCTTGTACTTTCGGTCTGCTCACTAGTAATTCCTCACGTGGGCTAAACCATGCCCGCTTCATGGACGTTTTAATCAGTCTTTTCGGGTAACCTCGTTCTCGTAGTCTATTGCTCAGGATATTAGCTTCTTTAAAGAAGTCTTCTTTCTCCGTGCAATTCCTTCTGAGTCGCAGGAACTGCCCATATGGTAATCTGTCCTTTAAGGCTCTAGGGTGGAAGCTTCTGTACTGCAACAGAGTATTCCGTTCTGTTGGTTTCCGGTGAAGACTCACAATTAGCTGGTTATTTTGATTCTGTATTTGTAGATCGAGGAATGGAATCCTCTTTTTGTCTGTACTGTAGGTAAAAGTCAAAGCTGATTGACAATCATGAAGGTAGGAGATGAACATTTCCAGACTGGTTTCAGTACCAATCCATATAAGAAAAATGTCATCGATGTAACGCTTCCAGCATTTGATGTTATTGTAGAAAGGGTTGTTCACATCAGTGATGAATTTTTTCTCCAGATCGCCCACATACAGATTCGCCAGGTTTGGAGCAAAAATTGCCCCAATGGATTTTTCAGAATATTGCTGGTAGTATTTGGTGTTAAACTTAAAGTAGTTCTTGAATAAGGCAATCTCCAGTAGATCTGTAATAAATTCAGTTGGTACTGGCATCGGTGCTGGATGAGAGTTTAAGACTTCTTTAATCACATCAATGCTCTCCTTCTGCTGGATATTCGTGTACAAAGATTCAATATCTAATGTAACGAGCAGCTCTTCCAGGGGATCGTATTCCATTCCTTCGATTAGGTTAATCATATAAGTAGTATCTCGTACATAGGTGGGTAAGGAAGGGACATAGTCTTTTATAAAACTATTGATGTAGTGTCCCAACGGTTCCAGAACGGATCCACATCCAGATAGTATAGGTCTTCCTGGGGAATTTCCCTGTGTCTTTGTGTACTTTTGGTAATGTGTAGAGCACAGGAGTCCTGGGGCTCTTCTGGTTGAGGAAATCGAACTCGGGTTTTGTTATAAAGCCCTCCTCCAGTCCATAGTTAGTGATTTCCTGTATTTGTTTCTGGATTCCTACTAGCGGATTGCGTGGTAGTTCTTTATAGTGGTGGTTGTTGCTCAGTTGCCTTGCTATCTCAGCTTCATACTTCATTCTGTCCTCGATAACAATCCCACCACCTTTCTTATGGTTACCCCCACTTTTTGCTTGATGTCTCACTGTCTTTGACTAGTCTGACTGGGATCCTGCTAATCAGGACCCCAATCTATCTGCTTTCTCCCTAAAATTGACACACATGTACTTTGGTACACTCCAGATTGGATACTGGGGTACCCTTATAAGTCCCTAGTATATGGTACCCATGTACCCAGGGCATAGGTACCCCAGAGGCCTCCCATGGACTGAAGCATGTATTATGCCACCCATGAGAGGCCATGCAAAATGGAACTCCAGGTCTGCTACTGCAGCCTGTGTAAGATGGTGCTTGCACCACTTACTTTAGATATAGGTTCACTATATCTATAGGTCACTACACTTAAAACTTATAAGTCACCCCTATAGCAGGCCTTATCAATCCTGAAGGCAGGGTGCTGGACTTTTAGTCCATAGGGTGCCCCTGCATGAGCAGAGCCTCTCTGCAGCCTTCGGAGACCATTCTCCTGGGTTGTCTGTGACTCAGCCAGATATATAGGTAGAGGTGCATTATAACCTCGCGGCAAATGCTATCTCGAAAATGGCTGCATATAAACATATTGTGTTTGGTATCAAACACCTTGGAATCATACCTCCACACCAGTAACTAGTGTGGGAGGTATGATTCCACCCTTCAGAAGCGAGCTTCGTGGGGTCACTGGTCTAACCGTTGCCAGCCTTCTCTACCCGGACAGCACAAAATGGATGCTGCCGACCAGAGACACATTTTTGCCCTCCTGCTGCTGAGCCAAGCTCGAGCAGAGGAAGGCAGCACAATAGGCATCCTGTCACAGGGAGGGGTGACCACCTCCCAGACAGGGTTTAGTGTATTGGGGCTTGGTGGGTGCACTCTGAGAGTGCCTGAAAGTCTTCACCTGGGGCACATTTGGTGTCCCTGTGCATAGTCCAGCTCAAACCAGTTCTGGGAGCCATTGGCTCCTGCTCTGGCGCGAAACTGGACAAAGGACATGGGTGTAACCACCCCTCTGTCCTGCCCCTCCCCTAGGAGGGTTCCCTGAATCTGTCCAACCCTCTCCCGTGGGTACAAAAGGGCTTACCTGGCTGTAAGACTTTAGATTTTATGTGGACAAGATTCTACAAGAAGAAACCACTGACCTTCGACCGTCTGGACACGCTGGACTTCGCTGGACCTCGACTGGGCTCAACTTCGTCCCCCTTTCCGTCCAAAGCTTAGTTCGTGCCTGTGTTCCATACAGGCTCTGTGCAGGACCTGTGGTGCACTAAAGACAACTGAAGAATCTCCGTTGGAGTGAAGGAGTCACTCCCTGCATTCGCAGGCACCTAACCGCAACTGACCGGTCTGCTGCTCCTGAGCTCCTGCGGACTCAGAAGATTTCAGCAACACAGGAGGTGGGTTTTCGAAGGTTCCTGAGATTGATCTGCCTTCTCACCAAGTTTGAGGCCAGTATCCCTCGTGGGGACTGCATAACTTGAACCCCTGTGCACAGCATCCATTTGCAAGTGCATATGTTTGTTGGTAATTTCCGAGCTTGTGCATTGGACTCTGTGTAGTTCTGATCCTGAGCAGTATTTGCACCAAAGAACTCCAGCCTCCTCATACCGAGTGCTTCGTGGGCTGGTACTTTGCAATCTTGCCCAAGGTCCCCTTGCGACTCCTGGTCCTCCGGCCTGTGGGTCCCCCTGAGGGTCATCTTGATTTATGCTGGGCTTTCCTGGTTGCTCCAGATGTGCCCTGACTCCCCAGTGCTTGGTGAGTCTCCTGGACCTTGCTGGTCTACACCGTAACCTGTTTGACCTTCCTGCATGGGTTGCTTTTGCCAAGGCTTGTTGGTGCTCCAGCCAGACACCGACCCCTCAGCACTCGACATCCTTTGTGGGACAGCTCACCTCTGGCTCCTGGTTGTCCTCGATGTCTCCTGGTCCTCGTGGCTGCAGAGGCAAGCATCCCTTCTTCGCACCTGAAGCAACCGACATCGGTGGGCATTCGTCTACCGAGCCCCTGGTCACTCTGAAGTGACCCAGACTCTGTCCCCTCTGCTTTCAGGTTCTATATTCCCCGAATCCAGGCTTGGATTCCACCGGACCCTTTTCACCTTCACGGCAGCAGTACTTCTTTGCAACTCTCTATTGAGAACGACGGCAGTTTCCGACACCACTTCAGACCTATGCACCCGGCTCCTCTGGGATAGGTAACTCGGGTACTTCGGTATCCACGGGTTGGGTGGCTCTTCAAACTCTTAAGTTCCAACAGGTTTGCTCGAAGTCCTCCTAGAAGGGTCCTTAAACTTTAAAAGTGTAACTGCGACTTCCCCATAGAATTGAACGGAGCCCGCGGTCATGTTCCCACACTGCACCCGGCCTCCGTGGGGTCCCTGTCTACTCACCTTGGGTGGTTCCTTGGGGTCCAAGCGATTCTACGTGCTCCAGACCTTGTCTTGATCTCAGTCGTGACTGTTATACCACTATTTTAGTATATGGTTTGGTCTCCCCCTGGAGCCCACTGTGTATTGTGCTACTTACAACTGTTCTATTGATCTCGTATTGTGTGCCTTGTGTTCTATCCTCGTGTAGAGGATAGTAGAGAGTATTATATTAATAAATACATATCTTTATATAACTACTGTGTGGTTTCCCTTCATTTAGTCATTCAGGAGGTGATATTCTGGTAAAACAAGCTGCTTTACATTCCTTCAAGATTAAGCCTGAAGCCTGCTCTCCACAGCTACCGCTAGGATAGCTTTCTAAAGGTTATCTTTGACCTCATACATCATAAGGGTCGTTTGGACTGGTGCAAGGTGCCCACTTTAATTAGTGGACAGCATATACCAGGCCAACTTCTCACAGTGCTGTACCAAGGGAGCATTTTCTACCTGGCAACGTATCTTGCTATGGTGCTGACCAATTTGGGTCTTGACTGGTTGGGTGGTCTGCCCTATGTAAATGAGGTCACAGGGGCACCAAATGCAGTATATAACGTTAGTGGTGGCACAGTTTGTTAGGTCATTTAAGGTCCATTTTACATTACCATGGTTGAAGACTTTTGTGTTGGAGGTATATTGGCAAGCTATACAGCCTCCATATCTGAAGTGACCCATGATAGGGGGTAGTGACCAGACCTCGTTGATAGTTGTGATGGGTTTCAGAGTACTAGTGTCTGAGTGCACCAGATGGTCTTTGATGCTTTTACCCTTCTTGTAGGAGAACATCAGTATCTCCTGGCATGTGCTGAGTGTGTTCAGTGTGGGCCAATGTCTTTTGACGATTTTGACTACTTGGGTACTCAGAGGGCAGAAAGTAGTCACGCATACGTTTCTTTTTTCTTGTACTTTAGGTCTGCTCACTAGTAATTCCTCACGTGGGCTAAACCATGCCCGCTTCATGGACGTTTTAATCAGTCTTTTCGGTTAACCTCGTTCTCGTAGTCTATTTCTCAGGATATTAGCTTCTTTAATGAAGTCTTCTTTCTCTGTTCAATTCCTTCTGAGTCGCAGGAACTGTCCATATGGTAATCCATCCTTTAAGGCTCTAGGATGGAAGCTTCTGTACTGCAACAGAGTATTCCGTTCTGTTGGTTTCCGGTGAAGACTCACAATTAGCTGGTTATTTTGATTCTGTATTTGTAGATCGAGGAATGGAATCCTCTCTTTGTCTGTACTGTAGGTAAAAGTCAAAGCTGTATGTATGTATTTAAGCTTATAGAGCGCGCGGCTACCCCCAACGGAGGTGTCCCGGCGCTAGCGGAGACAGAAAAAGGTGAAGGCGAGATATCGTGAGCTACAGTGTGCTAAGGAAGGCTGAAGAGCCAGGTCTTCAGGACTTTCCGGAAAGTGGATTCTGAGTTGGCCTTTCTAATGTGTTCAGGCATGGAGTTCCACAAGGTCGCGGTTTTGACGGGGAAGGAACGTCCCCCTAGTCTGGCCTTTGAAAAACAGGGGGTGACAAGGCGTTTAAGATGGTTTGACCTTAGGGTCCTTGTCTGACGGTATTTACGAATTCTCTTCCTTAGATATTGAGGACCAATATCGTTGATTGCCCTGTAGGCCAGAGTCAGTGCCTTGAATTCTGTCCTCCTTCTGACGGGCAGCCAGTGGAGGCTACGTAAGTGAGGGGAGATGTGATGCCGTAGCGGGACGTTTCTGATAAGCCTGGTGGCCGCGTTCTGTACAGTTTGCAATTTCCTGATCAGGTATGCTGGCAGACCCAAGTACAAGCTGTTTGCGTAGTCCAGCTGCAACGTGATCAACGCATGAACTATTGTTTTCCTGCAGTCCATGGGTAGGAAGTGAAGGAATCTTCGTAGGGCCTTCATTCTCCAAAAGCAGGACGAGGAAACATGGCCTATCTGTGTCTTGCATGACAAGGTGGTATCAAATTTGAACCCCAGATTACTTGCAGAAGGGACAGGGAGGGGGGGGGGTTTGAGCTCTGCGGGCCACCAGAGGTCGGATAGAGGGGGGGAAGGCTGGTTGAAGAACAGTACCTCTGTTTTATCCGTATTTAACTTTAGGCAATTATCAGTCATCCCAAAGCTGATTGACAATCATGAAGGTAAGACTGGTTTCAGTACCAATCCATATTAGAAAAATGTCATCGATGTAACGCTTCCAGCATTTGATGTTATTGTAGAAAGGGTTCACATCAGTGATGAATTTTTTCTCCAGATCGCCCACATACAGATTCGCCAGTTTTGGAGGAAAAATTGCCCCCATGGATGTTCCAGGACACTGCTGGTAGCATTTGGTGTTAAACTTAGAATAGTTCTTGGATAAGGCAATCTCCAGTAGATCTGTAATAAATTCAGTTGGTACTGGCATCTGTGCTGGATGAGAGTTTAAGACTTCTTTAATCACATCAATGCTCTCCTTCTGCTGGATATTCGTGTACAAAGATTCAATATCTAATGTAACGAGCAGCTCTTCCAGGGGATCGTATTCCATTCCTTCGATTAGGTTAATCATATAATTAGTATCTCGTACATAGGTTAGTAAGGAAGGGACATAGTCTTTTATAAAATTATTGATGTAGTGTCCCAACGGTTGCAGAAAGAATCCACATCCAGATAGTATAGGTCTTCCTGGGGGATTCACTGTGTCTTTGTGTACTTTTGGTAATGTGTAGAGCACAGGAGTCCTGGGGCTCTTCTGGTTGAGGAAATCGAACTCAGGTTTTGTGATAAAGCCCTCCTCCAGTCCATAGTTAGTGATTTCATGTATTTGTTTCTGGATTCCTACTAGCGGATTGCGTGGTAGTTCTTTATAGTGGTGGTTGTTGCTCAGTTGCCTTGCTAGCTCAGCTTCATACTTAATTCTGTCCTCAATAACAATCCCACCTCCTTTGTCCGCTGGTTTGATAATGATGGAGTCTTCTTTCTTCAGGTCCCAAAGTGCTTTCCACTCCTGTTTTGAAATGTTGTACGGAGTGAACACTTTTCTCGTTTTCAGTTTGAGAATGTCTTCTAACAATGCTTTTTCAAATGCAATAATCTCTGGTGGCATCAGAGCATTGGCTGGTATGAAGGTTGACTTGGGGCGCATTATGGGGTTATGAATCAGCGGGACCTCTTGGTTATCGTTAAAGAAGACCTTTAGTCTTAATGTCCTGAAAAATGTGTGTAGTTCTGTTTGGAGCTTGAAGAAATCAGTTCTTTCAGTCAGAATACCTTCTTTTAGAGACTGGCAAACCATAACCTTTCTGTCGACAGAAATGACTAGGGCTCCATTGATGGAAAATTCCTTCGAAGGCCCAGAAGAGTAAGAGCTGTAATAGGGAGGGTATTACACCCTCCACCCTATTTAGGGTGTAATGTCCCTTTTTCTGTCTTTCACTGCCAGGGAAAACCTGTCTCAATTATTATTGCTTTATTTAACTTTTAAATTTTCTATATTTACATAAGCTTTGTATTGCCCTATAAGTTCTCTATCTCTCTACATATAGCTTTTGCTGTTCCATAAAACACCTCTTAGCTTTTCTCCAATCACCGCCTCAATGCTAAGGCCCAATTACCGAATGTGAGCGAATATACTGTGGGAAATCTACCTTTTCTGCGTAGTCACTCTGGATTTCTTTTGCCTTTTGCTGGACCGTATTTCTGCTGGCTTTAGAGCTCTGGTCATTTTCTCCATGCTAACCAGTCTGTGCCCCATTTTAAACATGGTTGAATTGGCTTATCCTAATTGGCACATTTAACTTGTCCCTAAGTTCCTATTATTTTGTGTAGAGAGTGCACCCAGATACTTGTGGACTGCAGCATATATTGTACCAACCAAAACAGTGGCAGGACAAAATTGACTTCAGGCCTAACCTATGAATTCTAACTACTGCAGTTTAAAACCTGCAGTGCAGCCTATTGAAATAACCCATTTTGGCAGGTGAATACCTCCTTTTTGAATATTAGTAAGTCTACACAATGGAGGTCCTTAAGCCCACATGGTATAGTGCATGACATTTCAAAGAAGGCAATGTAGAAAACGAATGTCAAGGTCCTAAATGCTATTTTCACTGTGAGGAGGTTCTGGTTAGCCCATAGAGAAACACTAGAAAGTAAGGTAAAATATTAGTTTTCCTACCTCTGATTTGGGACCAGCTAAGAACATGATTAAGCCACTGTTTCATATATATATTAAAAGCACAACTCAATACTGACGTCTGCTTTTTTAATAACTATTAAGGTAAACTAACTTTTAGAAAGTTACCTTTTTCCTGCCTGAAGCTCCTTGATACTAATTTGCATTAGCTTTCCAGCAGTAGCCCAGCAGGATTAGCTCTGATGAGATGTGAAAACTGCTCCCAGAGCAGAGACAATAGATTGTATGTGGGGAGGTGTTTTGTTTCCCTGGCAGGAAGACCAGTTGGAGTGGACCCAGTAACTTAACTTACTTCAAGGGGGCCTGCCCTGTCATAAGGAAATGTTAGCTGACAGCTGGAAACGCCCCAGCTTTTGTCCTCATAGTCAGTCTGGCCAGTCTGGCATGAAACCCATAGGGGGAAGCTGGCCCCAGAACTGGTTTAAAGGGACCACAGAGGAGGGCACTCCTCATTACCATGGCAACACCTCTGGATGGTTACACAAGCTCTGCAGAAGGTAAGAAGGTTGTCCCCATCATGGATTTTGAGAGTGAAGGCACTGTGAGAATGTTTGCAGTTCGACAAATAGGAACTGCTGTAAAATGAGTAGGGTTGCCCCTGGGGACTCTTACCACATTGGTTAGGAGCCATGATTTACCCCCATTCACTATCTGGTGCCAGGCATAAATGTCCCCCCCAGAAACCCACTTCAGAACATTTTCTGAGCCTGCTGAAGAGCAGAAAATGACTGAGTCTGTTCCCCTTTGTACCCATAGAAGGAAATGGACATGAAGGATCAGTTATCTAAGCACTTGTGTAACTAAAGGGCCACAACAAGCTGCAAGAGGCCATTTCCCTGAATTGCACAACTGACCAGTACCAAATAGACCTAACCTGGCTCCTGATGGTGCCCCTGCTGGAGTGAGTCTTGACCCCTAAAGATGCTTGGCTTTGTATAAATAGACTTCTCCTACCTACCCTGAAAACCTGAGACTTGAAAAACGTTTTAGACTTTTAGGCCTCCAGAGGACCAGGACAAACCACCCCAGCCTATCTTCCGCAAGGCATGACTCGTTGGTCTACGAACACAAGTTTCTCTTATTTGGAGCTTCTCCAAAGCAGAAAATCCAATTCAAAGGACCCTCAGCGAGAAGGCAGCCGGCCTAGGGGAACTCACCACCATATATAGCTGCAGCCTTTCCCCACTGCAGGATTCTGAACTCCAAAAAGTCCCAAGGTAAAAATCTTGACCAGAGGAAGAAGCCAAAAGTATTCAGCCAGCCAGAGGACTTCTCAAAGTGTGAAATTTGAATTTCTCCAATTCTGAGGCTTTCCAATGAAAACCATCAGCTTCAGCAGGACTTCATCCAATGACCTCCCTACTTTGTGGGGACTTCCTCTGGCGCAGCCTGCTGCATTGCGTTGCTGAAGGATTTTGAGTTTCCAAGGTAAAACCTGCAAATGGGTTGAACCTGGTTGGTGTATTTGACCTGCGCTCCATTGTGGTCAGCCGTAATTTCACCCAGACCCAAGTCTACAACGACTATTGACTACCATTGATGATTTGTGTTTTTTGGTGCTATTTCCCTATGTTTACATATATCTTCAGTCCCTCTTAATGGCTATTTGTTGTTTTGGTGTCATTTTATTTATACATTTTTACTCTGTATTTCTAATTTGGTTAAGGATTTTATTGCTTGATGTTTTGACTTTATAACATGGGTGAGTCTAGTGACTCACACACAGTAGATGCACGATAAATGGACTGCGTGTATTTACCCCCAGTGTCCGCTTTTTAAAAATAAGGCTGCTGTGAAGCAGCAAGGGTAAAGGGCACTTGCAGGATACACATGAACACCTGTACACACGTGTGAGGACTGCATGAGTGAAACTTCTGTCATGTACAGACGAGTGACTGCGCTCCAGTAGCCTAGAGCAGAGGGGACTCTGCAGGATTGGATATTGACCTGGGGTAGGCCTCATAATGTAGTGTACACTCATAGGGAAAGTCAGTGTGGTTTAGTGTCTTGTCTGCAGCAACCCTCCATTATAGACATAGGGAGAAGATTGGCTTAGAGTGCAGTTTCGTTTCTCTTTGGCCTATAGAGTCCAGTGATGTATAAAATGGGGTGAAATATGTATGCCAAACCCAAATCTAAGAGTTCCAAGAACATATCTGTAGAGCTTATGGGACATCCAAGATTGTCATATTTTTCTGGCTCAGCTCAGGATCAGAGCCCAGGCCATTTGTCTCCATGCTGTGCAAAGGTAATTACATTTTCTCCAGCAGCAGAAACAAATGCCTGCCCACTCAAAGGGAGCAATTGACAGTGCTTCACTCAGCTCCTGAGGAGGAAAGGGGTGGGGAGGAAGGATCTTCACTCATCAATTAGCTGTCACATTGTACCAGGTATCAGCCAGCCTAAATCATGGAACAAAGGAGGGAGCCTAGTCCTCTAGAGCCAACACAGGAAGGGGCTCCCCTTTGAAGATCTGGTGGGAAAGGCTCTGGCTGTGTTGTCAACAAGGGGCACCCAGAGTAGATGTGACTAGTGACTCCTGGGTGATGCCATTTGGATTGTCCCAGCATGCTATGCAGGAGGGTTGTGAAAGGGGCTGAGAGGTGATGTGGCACCCCGGGATAGGCCACAGAGGCATAGCTTCTAGACCCTTCTGCCCTCACTTGCACAAGGGGGAGAGCTTGCTCTCTTGGTTGTGTTTTTCTGCTGGAAACTAGGACAAGAGGTGACAGCCATGGACAACTCGTCGGAGGATGCCCCTGATATCAATTTTGACAAAGGACCCTTGATTAGCTGGTCCCCTTGCACCCCTTATACCCTATAAGGACTGCTGGGGAAGAGTTGTGCTTCTGCGCCAAAGAGGAGAGAAGTACCAGAGGAGAAAGAGGAAGAAGGCTGGCGCAGGGAGCCAGTGGAACCAGCTCCCTGCAAACTTTGCCACCATAGAGACCAGAAGGCCTAAGAAAAGTGTTCCAGCTGGCTAGGGCTCCCCACCAAGAACAAAATGAGCCCAAGATGGAGCAAAACGGCCAAACGGAGCCTGTGATAGGAGCAGGAGAACGATTTATGGAGCACAGTTATGGAGCAAGTGGAGCTCCGGTTGTCCAACTGTGCAAGGGCAGAGGGTCGCTGCAAGGAGTAACTGTATCTTTTATCCTGGGAGGGGCGTGTGTGCGGCCCCCTCCCTAGTGCTCAGAGGTCCTGGGGATCCCACCCCTGGGCCAGATTTCCTGCATGGGGGCCGGGGACACCAACTCCGGGCCCCTGCCAACATCCCAGGTAGGGGGAATGCCACCAAGCTCCCACCGAGAAGAGGAGTAGGACAGGGGGAGCACCGCTGTGTCCCCCCCCCACAGTGATCGGCCTGCCTCCCTCTCCATGCCTGTGTCTTGCGGGAGCGGGCAGCCACCACGGAGCCAAGTGCCCTGCCTGCAGGAGCAGCCAGGGGAGAAATAGTTGCCAGCTCCTGAGGAAGAGAGGCTACTGCAGGAGCTGGCAGGCAGCCAAGTGTGGGCCTTATGAGCTGCTCCCAACATTGGGAGCACATGGGGATCCTGGGTGGGATGGGCACCCCCAAGATGAAACAATAGGCAAGCCATGTGGGATGAGGCTGCGTGGCACCTGAAACAAAAGTGGCTGAAGCCACTAATCTCTTATGCACGCTCCTGGGAGCACCCAATAATGCCCTGTGGGGCTGGTTGATGACAAGGATTTTTCTACTGTTGGTGGTGGCTGAAGGACGGCAGGGGCCCAACCAGAGACCAAAAAAGGGCTCTGTGAAGCTGCAGGAGTGCAGCAGCTCCCTCTCCCCAAGGAATCCAATGCCCTTTTAAAAAAGAGAGCCGAAATCAGAGGGGTCAACTAAAGGAAGAGCACACTATGCTCCATTTGTTGGTTTCAAGCATTCCCCAGGCTGGAGCTCTACACCTGGGAGTGCAGCACCTTCTAGGGGCTCAGGTTATGGCTACAGGTTCTGTGGATGGGTAAGGAGGACACAGAGAAATGGTGAATGTTGGAAAATGCTTAATTCAAAGATGATTGCCATAAAGATTTGAACAGTGCTTTATTAAAAAGTGTTCTTCATGATGATTTGGCAATGTTGTCTTTACAAGGATTATTCACCATGAGTTAAGCAATGCTTTATTCAAAGATGCAATGATAATGCTTTATTTAAAGGGTTGTTAATGCTGACAGTAATTCATATTCCTTAGAGGCTGCAATGTTTTATCATCGATAATGTGGGCACATTATTGCAATGCTTGATTATTCATAATAACTGCAGAGGGGTTCTAGATACTGAAGTCAGCGATGGAATAAAGTATCACCATAACATGTAATTTTGCCAAAGGTATTTCCACCAGTGTCATGTATATTTGTAGATTACTGCATAGTATTGAGTAGTGTGTGTAATAAATGTACTTTTACATTTCTATAGAAAAAGGACAGACTGGACAATTATTTACTGAGCGTTATTATTCTTTGCCAGTGAATGGTGATTAGTAGACCACACCACCTCCCTTGAGTAGGCCATGGACTGCTCTGATTCGCTACCCGGAGAGAGTCAAGCACTACAGAGGGGTGTTTGGTTCCCATTATTTGTGCAGGCCACACAACAAATGGCCAGTTTCCTCAAAATTACTATTTTGGTACTGCATACATATTGTTAACATTGCCCCAAGTTAAGCCTGAATGCTCTGTGCCATAGCTACCATGGGGTTGAGCTCAGCTTAATTTAGAGCTCTTTTAAACTGCATCAAGGTTTCTCTGTACCATAGCGTACATTTCTTAAAGTATCTTCATGTGCTGTTTATCTGTGCACATTACTGCTCTGATGATCTGCTTTGTGTAATGTTTTTGACAACAGTTTTGAGGTTCTTTAACACTCACAGAACATTTTAAACCTGTGAAGTGCTAGTGAAATATTGACCCCTTCAGAAGACAAGTTAATTGCTGTAATATTCTTACCTCTAGGCAGAATCAGGTGTAGAAATGATGTACAGAGCAAAATATCATGAGTCAGAGTGCTGCACATACCAATTAACATTGAATAAACACTGTGGAGCAGACATCACAGAAAAGTCTTTGTTTTACCATTATCTTACCATAACATAGTGGGGGCTCTACATGGGGTCAGTAGACGATGGTGATAGTACTTGCTACATCGTGTAAACGTATTAAATATCTTTTGTTTGATGATATACATAGTTTGTGATCACTTATTCAAGATAATATCGTTGTCTATTACATCTAAATATTACTCTATGGGCCATATTAGCAAGAAACTGCGATAAACATCGCAGAGCGCGCTTAGCGCGAAAATAATTATCGCCTGCTATCGCTGGTATATATCGCCACGCTAACGCTGTATTAGCAACAGTTAGCACCATGGCGATATATAATCCAGCGATAGCGGGGGAAATGGGCCAACATCGCTACAAAACCAGCGATGTTGCATGGGGGACGGGGGAGACCTTGCTGATACGACCCTGTGGTCGTATCAGCAGAATCCACCCCCCATGTTAAGTATGCACAAGTCAGGTTTTGGGCAGGTGTTAAAAATCCAGCGATGACCCCGGTTAGCGCGACTTTTAACGTCGCTAACCGGGGCCAGGGCCTCATTGCTAATAGGCGATAGGCCTGTAAGCGGCTGTTTTCCTGGTCTTGTGGTCGGGAACGCCTACTTTGCATGTCATTAGCGATAAATATCGCTGACATGCAAAGTGGCACCCAACACGCTCGCTTTCACGGGAAAGCTGTCGCTAACAACTGTTAGCGACAGCTTGCTGATAGGGCGATAATAATATCGCTGCTTTAGCGGCAAAAAGTGCCGCTAAAGCAGCGATATTGCCCTTGCTAATATGCCCCTATGTTCCTTCAGGATTATTTCTTAAGGTGATATCTGTTCTTAGCTATATACAATCCTGCATATTGTTCCTTCTTATTATTTAGGACGTTAGGTTTGGGTGGATGGTTACACTATTGTACACAAAGATATTGCCTCAAATGAGTCAATAAACACCAAAACACTTCCTAATTCAGACTTGCACCTTGTGCCCTACCATACCACATCTAAATCGCTGTTCTGTTACGAACAATGTGTGCCTATGTGACATTTTCATATTTTGATCCTTTCTTAGAAAGGTGAAACTAGATCTTACAGTGAGTTAAAAGGGATCTTATTTACCTTATTGACTACTATCCTTATTTATAGGTAATTTATATTTCAGTTACATTGTCCTGGAAATACATCATGTTAAAATGTTTATTTCTTTATTATTAAATCCATAGAAAGTGAAAATGCATCTATTCTGGTGGTAGCCGGATTTTGTTCACTAGTTTTCTTATTATTTTATTATTTATTATATATTGTGCAATATTCCAATCCTTAATTTGTTGTGGTCTGCGTGCAACAAAAATAGTATATGTTATACAGTACTCTCTGCCATAAATGTTAACAAGTCAGGAGTTCTGTGACCACATAGATGAATGAGACCGAAGGTCGAATTCCTCCAAAACGAACTCTGCAGTGTGTATGTGTTACACTTGGCCCTCTTTGCAGGGTCATCCCAAACTTTTTACCTTCACCCTCCTGCTTTCTGATTTTTTTTTTTTACTTTTAGGGATCAGTGAACTTTACCACTGCTAACCAGTGCTAAAGTGCTTGTTCTCTCTCCCTTAAACATGGAGAAATTGGTTTACACTCTACTGGCACATTTAATTTATTTGTAAGTCCATGGGAAAGAGGAACTACATGTACCCAGGGTATGTAAAGTAAATACAACTACTGGGCCTGCAGCACTCATTGTACCATCCACTTAAGTAGTCTTTTAAACATGTCTCAGGCCTGCCATTGAAGCCTGTGTGTGCAGTTTTAAACTGCCTTTTCGACCTGGCAACAAAGACCGTTTCTCAGGCCTAACCCTTCCTTTTTTAATACATATAAGTCACCTGTAGGGTAGGCCCTACACAGTCCATAAGGCAGGGTGTAGTGTTTTTAAAAAGTTGGACGTGTACTTTTAAGTTTTACATGTCCTGGTAGTGAAAAACTCTTACATTTGTTTTTCAGTACTGCAAGGCCTACCTCTCCCATAAGATAACAGTGATAGCTTTTAAATGGGAGCAGGTAGGAAAGTAATGTTTGGTGTCTGAGGACTTGAAATTTAAAACACTCCTTTTATAGTAAAGCTGGGTTTTAAGTCAAAATTCTGAAAATGCCACTTTTAGACAGTTGACATTTTCTAATCCTAATCATTTGGCGCCTACAGCCTATTCCTGGGCCACATGACTAGTTGTAGTTCACATTTGACCTATGCGCATTCCTCCCAGACGGAATCACAATAGAGGGTCCAGTTGTTGGCAGGATGGGCCATCTCTGGCAGGATGGGCGATGTCATCTACCACACTAGCAATTCAAAGACACTGACTCTGCTCACACACAAAGAACTTCACAGTAGCATGTTGTGCTCCCAGACAGACTGGGGCCAGGTCAGGGAGTCAAGAAGTTCCAGACGCCACTGTAGGTGGAAACTCTAGAAGCGTCTCCGACTT
Organism: Calotriton arnoldi; assembly: GCA_963921515.1. Classification (NCBI taxonomy): domain Eukaryota; kingdom Metazoa; phylum Chordata; class Amphibia; order Caudata; family Salamandridae; genus Calotriton; species Calotriton arnoldi. Next base: position 828,095 of record CAWUFW010000108.1, on the reverse strand, counting down.
CAAAGTAGGCACCAGGTATTATTAAATAGTGGACCTTCAAACACAATTCTTCAGTACGCTCTTGGACCCGTGAATACTACAGAAGAAGGACGCCCTGCTGCCCTGCTGCATGAGGACTGCCCTGCTTGCTGAGGAGGAACCTGCACCCTTCATCCCAGGCTGAAGTGACTCGAGGGTCAGATGACCTACCTTCTGTTCTGAGCTACAGGGATATAATAAGCTCCAGAGGCCTCTTTGCAACTGCCCAGCTGAAGTGCTACAACTGAACTTGCCTAGACCTGCAACTGGACCTGCCTGAGCCCTGCTGGCCTCTGCTGCAGTGAGTTTTTGATCCCCAAGAGCTGCCTCCCAGGTCCTGGGCCCTTGGTGTTGCATCAATTGAGTACCTCCTCAAAGAAAAGAAGAAATCCTTAAGCTATGAGCACTTCATTGGTCCATTCTCGCCAAGATCTTACCGCCCGTGCTGACCACCAATGTGAAGCTCCGGTGAACCCGACTCTTCGTGCTACGGCAACTGCCAGCAAAGACCAGCAACGCGAGATCTGCACTTTGCGCTGCTGCATCAAAAGCAAAATTGAATCTCCAGCAATGACTGCCTGCAACAGCTGACAGGATCTTTGCGCTCCAGCGATGACAGTCTGCAATGCCCAGCTTGTTCTTCACGCTACAACGATGACCATCCATTATGCTCTCTGTTCTCCTCGCTGCCTCATCCATCCCGATCGGAACGTTTTACACTGGACTTTAGAAGGCAACTTTTTCAGTGGGACTAGCCTGTGCTCCATCGTGGTCGGCCTGAACTTGTGACTTTCACCCATCCTCGCACGATCAGATACCTGCAAGTGGCCCTTTGTGCTTTAAGGCACTCTACTTACCTTAAAGCTTTGAAATAGCATATCTCTCGTTCTACTGATTGGATTTTTTTTGTTTTGGCATCAAATCACTTATTAAATTTTACTTAATTTTTCTAAAATGGTGTGGGATTTTTTTGTTGAGTTTTTACTTTCTTACTGCTTGTGTGCTGCATAAATACTTTACACCTTTCCTCTAGGTTAAGCCTGACTGCTTTTGTGACAATCTACCAGAGAGTTAAGCACAGGTTAATTTAGTGGCTTTTTATGATTCACACTGAAAATGACTGTGGCTGTTACTTGAGTAGGGTTTCATTTCCCATCACCCCCCATTCAACAACCCAATTTCTCACAGTATGTATGTAGATATTTTATTCACTATAGTACATGGTCACATCATCACACTTCCTATAAACTACGTAAATGCTTGGTATCTTGCTTTTCCAAGTTCATTGTAGGCAAGAAGAACAAAAGCAAAATATGTAGTGAGAAATTGGACATCTAAAAACAATTTATATTTTTTGCAAAACGATATTAGAATCAGTTTTATGTATGCCATGTAAAAAATACTAAGGCTCAGATTTTGTAAAAACATGGAGTTATTCTATCTTTTCTACAATGGCCTATAGCATGGGTACTCACAAACATTTTCCTATGGGCCACAAAGTTTGGTTTGTGATGTGACTGAGAGCAGCACTGATTCTAGCATGGTGACGATCATGAAGGGGGCATTTGGAGGGGGGCGTTGTGGCAGTATGGTGGGTTTAGGGAAAGCGAAGCATATACATCTATTGGCTGAATTGCACAATGTGAAACCAGAAAACGTGAGATGACTCCAGGCTTCTCCACTTATCCCATATAAGAGAACCTCAAAGTGCATGACTTCAGGATCTGTGCTGTACAAAACCTTTTCCTGTGTTTGATTTAATAAACTATAATGTTGTTCATGTATAATAAGCACCCAGGCCCTACCCAAAGAGTGCACATAACAACTGGCTTGGCTCTTAGTTCACTATTGGCATTGTTTTCAGGGTGAGGGGAAAAATGAATGTTTCTGAATTTATGTTTGAAAACTATCACTCAAGAAGAAAATACTTCTCAATGCACTGATATAATCTTATGTACTTAAGTGAAACGGTTTTGCATGTTAAGTAATACACTTTTTGTTTTTTGAAGAGACCTTATCATATTTTTACACTTTTGCTGCAAAATGTCTTTAACCGCTTCGCTGCGACTGGAATTCCCCCGCTGTGCTGAAGAATTCCACACGTGCGCGGTTCGGACGGCCTCCGGCCGTCTTCCGCACACGCCCACCGTGACGTCAGACGGCCGGGGGCTCTCCGACGCATGCACCGGGTTAAAAATGAAGTTCTTCCTAAAGTTAAGCAGTGCAGGACAACCTAGTCACTAACTTTCTTTAACTTCAATTAATGTTATAATAACTTTTGCCTGTTTATTTGACATCTTTTTAATCATAGTGCTGAGTCAAATAAACAGCAGCCTAATGGTCTGGAGGGCCGCATACAGCCCCCGGGCAGTACTTTGATTATCACTAGCCTAAGGCATGAAAAAATAAAATAAACATGTTGCCATAAATATATTATTTCTGTTGATTACTTTTACTTTTTATAGAAATATCTCAGAAGAAGAAAAAGACAGTTTCTGTTCTACTTGTTTTAACCACAGCTGTTATTATGGTCCGTGAACTAACTTTCACCCTGGCAGCAGGCATTGTGAGGCCAGAACTCACCTGTAATAATTTTTTACAATTGATCAGCTACATCATTTATATATTACAGGTGAACTAGAAACGTCATAACTCACCTGTAATTAGGAAATTAGAGACAGGCTTTTATATAGAGATTGCAGGTTCCCATGTAGTATTATCTCATCTGTTGGTGCTGCTGGCATCATTTCCCCTAGCCCAAGCACATCTGCAAGTGGTTCAACAGTAAAGCATTACTGTTAAGGGGGAAAAAACTACAGATGTGTATTGTGTGGTATTCACACCTAACATATGCTCCAAACGAACGCATATCTGGCAAATATGGTCCATAATGTGATAATGTTTTTGGTGATAATTACTACTTTTTTATGAGAGGTAATGCTTGTTAATGGTTATAACCAGTGTGCAAATAATTTCTGTTGATGGTAATGCGCTTCTCTTTTTTTAATTAATGTTTAAGCATAATAGGTGTACAGCACTACCATTGATATTTTTGAATAGCACTTTGGTATTTTTTTCATTAATGCCTTTTGCTTAAAGTGCCCCTTGAAATTATAGATGAATGTTGGATACAGCTGCCACTTTTTTTGAGTTTACATTTTATCATCCTTGAAAATTAAACTCTAAAAACAAAAGTTCCAAAAATGGACTTGTTGTACAAATACAGTTGGAAGGGGGATTATTAGTAGGGGTAAGTATGCACCCACCACGAGCAACAAGGCCACCAATGCAATATAAGGTCCAGACAAGGTCTCAATAAATTATTCCCTTGCTCAAGCCTTGGTAACTGGCAATGAGCAGGCTGGCTAAACCTAGGACACAGGTGTGTAAAAAAGTATTTAAAAACACTAATACATTAAATAAGTAAGACATAACACACAATACAAATGCCAACCAATTTATAAAAATAGGAAAACAAATTATGATTAAAATGACACCAAAATAACAAAAATCCAATATAGGGAACCAGAGATGTGATTTTTTTTAGAATAAACACTTTCTAGTGCTTAAAAACCAATAGTGCAAATTTGGGACATTTGGTAGCGCTTGACCAGGACAAAGTCAAAGTTTGAGGCCGACCGCAATGGACCCCTGTTCGGATACCCTAGGCGGAGGGCCTCGGTCAAAATTTTACCTTCGCACTTAGAAACTTTTCCGGACGATTTTCTCTCGACATCGATTCGCAGTGGCTTTGTCGGCTTGTTTCAGCAGGAGCCCCCAGTCAACTTCTTGAAGTCTTGAGCAGGACAAATCTGAAATCTAAGCTGGGTCGCAGTGCTATGTAGTCAGCTTGACTCTTGACGTCGGGCCGGTCACCTTATGGAGCTTTTTCACAAAATGTCTCAAAAGTTCTCCAAACTTCAGGAGGCGCTTCTTGAAGTTCCTTTTGGGGGTTCAAAGTGTCCACAAACAAAATGCAAGTTTCCAAAGTCTCTGAGGTGTTCCTCAGAAGTTGGTACTACAGCTCCCACAATGCACCTGGCCAAATCCTTTAAAGTCCAGCTGAAGGCGGTTCAGGTGGGTTCTTCTTGATGGAGGTGATGCAGGTGCAGCTCTTTTAACCTGTTGCATTCAGGGAGTCCACTCCTTTTTTTGAAGCAAGGCAAAGTCCTTAGGGCTGTAGTTCCTTAGTATTTAGCAGGCGCAGTCATTCAGCTAGTAGCTCTCTTGGTGCAGGCCAGGTTTCCAACAGGGCAGTGCTTCTTCTCCTTGTAGTTTCAGGCAGCAGATCTGAGTTGCTATGCATCTCTCACATATTTATCCAATGTTCTGGGGCGACAAGTAGGGGGACATTCCTGACCAATGGGGTGCAGAGTGCCACCCAAAAGCATGACAGCTTCCTCAAAAGTGTGGCGTTCTCTTGTCCCAAAAAGCAATGCACTTTAAAATTCAAGATGGAGATTTGCTCTACTTGGGAGCAGGAGCTGGTTAAACCAACCCACTGGTGTGGCTCATTTCCCTTAACACTCACTTTCCAGCCCTCCTGCAAATTTCCTTCCTGGGGCTGCCATCTGGCTGGGGGATCAAATGAAAGATGGGGTAGGCTTGGTTGGCATTCCTTACTGTCCTGCTCTCTTTGAAGCCCAGTTAGATTTATCCAACCCCCGCCCTGGCCTGTTCTCTGTAACTGTAGAGCTCCCCCCATCAGATAACCTCTGCCTCTATGAAGGACATTTTTCACCTCATCCAAGTAGGATGGCTAAGCCTGTTAAGGCTGGCCAATCAGGAGGGGCTGCTAGAAGGCTGGATTTTGGTTCACAGAAAAGAAAGTTCTATAACTTCTCTTCTGTATAAGTTATGATATATTCAACATTGGCAAGTTGTTAGATTTATCATTACCAATTTTTAAGTCCTAGAAATATTATTTTAGTTCACTCCAGTCAATAGATATACTGTATTACAGTATTCCAATGTTAGCCTATGGAGATAAAAGTGCTACAATGGGAAAAACTGAAATTGGTCGTTTTTCCCTCACCGGGGCATATAAAACATCTTTTAAAATATCCCTGCTAATTTTTACGTGGCACCCTACCCTGTGGGCCCCTAGGGTAGACCTCAGAAGAGACTTATATGTAAAAATAAAGTTGTTTAATACTTTGTAAGAACCTTTAAATCCAATGTCGAATTTGCATGTTATTTCAATTTTCAAATGACTACAGGCAACACAGCAGTGCACACGTAAGTGACTCAAAGCTGCTGGGCCTCTAAACCTACATGCCCTACCATATACTAGGGACTCACAGGTGGGTTGTCAGTGCCAATTGTAATTACAACTAATTACCATATACATTTTTAATCAGAGCACTGGCCCTGGGCTAGGTTAGCAGGGCCCAGGTGGCAGTCAGAGTCAGTTACCACCAGTATCAGGCAAAAGAAGGGGGGTGATCAGGGCAATAAGGATGACTTTCTTTCAAATACTGATATTGTAACAAAGTAACCATAAATGTTCAATTGCACATATTTTGAAGATTTAAAAAAAAAAAAATCCCAACAATATGGGCCAGATGTATCAAGCTAAATTGCGATCGCAAACGGCAAAATTCACAGAATTGCAGCGTTTGCGATCGCAATTTAGCTGTGTGCAATGTAGGAAAGAAAAACCTACTCGCAAAATAAGGAATCGTAAAATTTGCGATTCCCTTTTTTGTGCATGCATTTAGAGACTCGCAATTTGCGAGTCCCTAAATGCTATGCTAGTAGCCATCGCAAATTGCGATATTGCTGTAAGGAATCGCAAATTACCACCAACTTCTAGTTGGTGGTAATTTGGGATTTCCTTGAAAAAAGCACGTTTTTGCTTTTTCCAAAGTGCCATGTGGCACACATACATGCCCTCAGGGCATGTAAGTGCACCACATGTGCACACATGCACATTTCAAGGGTGCAACAGGGTGTCCTTTTGGAACCCTTGCACCCTTGAAATTGCATGCGCAATTTGCGAGTACCTATTGGGTACTCGCAAATTGCGCATGCAATTCCCATTCATTCCTATGGGCCTCTTGGCCCATAGAAATGAATGGGAAGGGATTCCTTAATTGCGAAACGCTATTTGCGATTCGCAATTAAGGAATAGGTAGGAATCGCAATTATTATTGCGATTTCTACCTACATAGCATTTTGCGAGTCCTTAATAGCGATTCGCTAACAATCGCTATTAGGGACTCGCAAACTGCTACAATGATACATCTGCCCCTTAATTTGTCTATGATACAAACATTATTATAAAAGATAAATTTCTCTTTACAGTTCAAATGTTTTTATTCAGGTAGTAGCGGTTGCCTATCAAAATGATAAAAAATATTGTTACCCCACCATACATTATATCTCATGTATGCTTTTTATTTTTTATTGTACATAGGCACTGTGGACAAGGCTGTTTCTAGGACTTTTGGTGCCCCGAGCAGAAAGGGAATGTGTGAGGCCCCTCTGATTTGCGTACAGTATATAATCACAGGAATTGCCATCAACTGTCTACTGTTGAAGCGACTTTGCAAGAAGGAACTTTCTTGGTGTTGATATTAGTAAAACAATAAAACATAAATATTAAAATTAATTAAATAAATACATATATTTTAATATGTCTAATAAGTGGAAATACATTATATTAGTCGCACTGGATGAAATGGTTTGGGATAGGTAGCTTCAAAACTTATATCTTTAATCAAATGTTAACAATTTGTTTTTAGATTAGTGCATTAGATATGTATGTATGCGGTATTTACATAGCTCAAACCTAACCAAAAGGCTGCGAAGTGCAGTACACGGTCAAAGCCATAGACACAGTCAACATGTGATAGGAGGAGTAGATGGTTTATGAACTGTGACTACATTGTTATGTATTGTTTTTTTAAAGTGTGGAGTATTCAGCTGCTTCTTAAATTGGGGATATCATTCTATATCCTTGGTGCGTACATGGGAAAGGCCTTATGCTTGTTTAATTTCTTTTTAGCACTTCTTCTTCTTCCTTCTGAAGGTGTCATTGCTGTGGGTGAGTGGAGCCAATGGAGATGGTGAACTTGTCATCTAATTAGACAGGGGTGTATGTTGTGTTTATGTGGTATTTCTACAGTGCAAACCTAGCCAAAAGGCATTGGACCGATGCACAGGGTCAATGACAAGCATAAAGTCAAGGAGTGATAGAATAGGTAGCTGGTTTGTGGACTGTTAATGCTTTGTGATGGCTTTGTAGATAATGTGGCTGGGTTTGAAGATGGTGTGGGCTGGCAAGGGAAACATGTGGTGTTACATCACTCTGGAATGATGTGGTCATATTTCTTCATGCCCTAGTGAGGTGTGCTGCAGCATTTAGAATACCTTTAAGGGGGACTAGTGTGGATTAAAATCCCAAAATGTTTCCAGACACCCAGTGCATGACAAGGCATGTGAAAGAAAGATATGAAAGCAAATAAAACAGTTGAAAATAGACTGACATCTATTAAAGGCATCACCCAAGTCACTGTAAAACATCAGAATACAATCAAATGCAGGCTGAAAAGGTTTAATGGCACGTGCCATGATCCATGGCTACAACACCCCTATCAACGTCCTCTAATGCCTTTAAATGTTCTGATACTAATTATTATCATACACTTACATGGTTCCAGAGTGCATTCCCTTTCATAAATTAGCATGATTCAATTAATGGAGGTACATCTCCTTTCACCTGCACATAAGGATTGCTAGCAATTTTGCAGAGCCCTGATGGAAAGTAAAAGCATACCCTCACCCTCATCCACTGCCTGCACAATAAAATAAAACCATATTTTGGGAACTTTGGGGACTTAATACCCCTGCACTCAGTGCCACTTCACTTGCTGCACTACTGATGGCTATGCCTCTGACATGGACCCATGTACTACTGAGCCATGGTACAGCACTGTGAGACAATTTCAGTTGGGTCCAGGGGAGGCTGCCCACAGGAGGGCCTCCTTGGCCTCTCAGTCATGATGTAGGGCTGTGTGTGTGGTAATCCATTGCACCCGGTTAGAGGAGAGATGTACTGGTGGACTTCTATCTGCAATAAGTAGAGTTCTCTACCAGTTAGGTGGAGGTCTTCATGCTTTCAGAGGAACCACAGCCAAGGCAGCTCATCTGAAGGCCCTGAAGATTTGTTTTGTGGGTGCCATTTTTAAGGCACCTGTGCAGCAAACATTTTGTTGTCAAAAACATATTTCCAAAGTTGAAAAAAAAAGATAAATAGACGATGAAGTGGAAGACTTTTTTCCAGCTTGTGAGGGAAATTAATCCTATTTCCTGTTAGGACTACCAGAGCCGGGTATCAGTGAGTTTGGCAGATAGGGTACTCTGGCATTCTTCTGGAAGCGTTCCCTATCTGCCAAAGTCTAAATAATCGCCTGTGTATTCTAACTTCCTTAACTGTTTCCACTCATTATTTGGTCCTGAAGAGAAGATGGAAAAACTGATGAGCCTGTGGTAAACACAGCTATGTCCTATGCATTTATGCATAATGATCCCAACTCCTAGCCCAAATACCTAACCTGAGACCTAAAAATGGATTCAAGACACATCCCTGAAATACCTGAACACTCTCATATTTACTGCAAAAGTCATTTCAAAGGCAGGCCTCTCTAATGCTCACTCAAGTGATGTATTATCATAGTTTATCTCCTCTGTGTCTCAAATAAGCAGCCAAATATACTTTCTTACTGACAGCTTCTGGGAAAGATGAGATTCTTATGTCTGCTTTGCATAATCCTACTTGTTTACATTGACACACTAAAACTCCTCTACTAAATCCTATTGTTGTTGCACTGGTCATATTGCCGTGTTCCACCCTCACAGTTCCAAACATGGTTTACTTTAATGAACACATCTACATGTTGTCACTAGGGCTGATGAGTCATGTACACCTGAGAAGCATCTCATCACATTTTCCAGCATCCCCAATTTACAGTTAAATTTCAGTTGCAGTGGGGGAATATACTCCATCAGGGGCAGTATTGCATAAAATGCTCTAGGGTACGCAATAGATGTGTGTGCCCACTTTGTGCACCCCCAGGGCACTTTGGTAATATAGATTGCCCCTTCTGTAATACTGATAGAGCTAGCGCACATGTTGCGCCAGAGCTATTTTGAGAGGGCATTCCCTCATTTACATGGAGACGTGGACCCATGCAAATGAGTGAAATCTCTTTTCCGCTGGTGCAAAAGCAAAGAGGCTGTCAGGAGGTGCACTGACAGTGTGAAACAAAAAGGTAGTGCACTGTCAGTGGGCTCCATGAGAGAGGGCCTTTGGAGGGGTAAAGGGTGTCCCATGCCACCCCCCAGACTTCTGACTGCAAGCGGGTTCAGTCACTCACTGCACCCACCTGCAAGGAGATCTCTCTCCTCTCTTGAATTTGAAGGCGGGTGCCGCCTGCACTGGGAAACATGGAGCCCTTGGGGTAGCGCTTTTGGCATAATATGGTGCACATTCCCTGTTTGCTCCCAGCGCACCTTTTGAAAGGTGTGCTATGGCGCAGAGAGGAAAAGTGCACCCTGTGAGTAACATAGCCCCAGGTCTACTTCTCCTCAGATCATATTCTGTAATTGGCCCAGTCAGATGTGACTCAGCGCCTCACTCCACCTGGCCTTCTTATTATCACCTTCTCATATTTTTCTAAGATTTCAATTCACAGAAAGGACTATCACCTATTACTGATCTGTCCAGCACTTATAGTTATGAAAGTGTTGCACATGTACTCGGTGCAAAGCATACTGTCTATGCACTTTAAATTATAAAGGCCCCCAAGCCATTACATAACTGTTTTTGCCCTAAGAACACCTGCACAAATTACTAATAAATGTACTCCTTCGTGGTTTTGCATGTCATGTGCTACTTCATTGGTTCAAGGTCTTTCACGCCTGAAGTGCATCTAGGGTATGAACCCACATTCCTGCTATTTACTTGTCAAAGGCTACGTCAGTTTATGGTCGAATGCTACAAGATCCCATTCGGCCCAGCAACCACAACTATTGCTGCAAATCTCTCCAAGGCTAGTTGTAGCACCCAACCCTCTTATCTTCCCCGAACATGCTTAGCAGCTAGAAACATCACGTTTGTCACTCACCAGGTCAGAGTGAAGGATGGGATAACAATGAACCACCTACAAACCACCTCGATACAGAACAAATGTAAAATCCAGTACTGCATCCAAGCCTCCTACTGTCACAGTTAAAGTGTGGTTGCTTCTCTTGTTCAAATTGGCAGTAAGGCCTCAGAAGTGAAAATGTAAACGGAGCTCCATGGATTTTCAACCAGGAGGAGTCCATCTAGCAATCCCGAAAGCATGATTTTTATTTCCTTCTACTTTCTTTTTCTCTGCAGGGTTGATCTGCAATTGCTCAGTTTTGGACTTTACCTCAATTGTCCCTGACAGCATGAGTATCTAGTGCGCGTTAATCCAAGACAGGAGAGGCAGCAGTTACAAGCAGAGCGACATTTATTAAAGTAAAATCGGAGACAAGCCACCCTAGTGCGCACAGGCTTTGGGTTAACTTGCATCTGGCTTATATCTCTCACTAAATCCAAACTAGAACGTTCCATAGAAAACAGCCGAAATGAAGCTTCTAACAGTATTCACAGAACATACAGCAATGTCCATTTAGAGCTAGATGATACATGACTCTTTTCTTTTATGAAAACCAAGGAAACAAAACAAATTAAAACAAAGAGTAAAACATGAAAAAGCAGAAATACACAGAAAAAAGCTAAAACCAAAACAATACTTAACCAAATTGGCAGATTCCAATGGCTCAAACTTCTGCGGGCACCATGAGAGTCCTTTTTTGTACACATTTCCTTTTCTTGCCCGTTGACTAACAAGCACTTTTCTGAAGCACACTTCGTCCTAATGGCGTATTATGCATTTCACTCTTTCTACAAAGCGGCACCTCACCTGAGGTAATTTTTACCACCTTTGCAACATTCCACCAATGGCGACCATCCATTCTGACAACATCCAACAAACCTTATCAAATACTACTGGTTCACCAAACTTGCTTTCGCCTTTCTGCACATTGCTTAATTTGTTTATGCAGACTAAATCACTCTCAACATTTTCTCTGACAAATGAATCAAGATCCCGAACACCATGTTTAAGTCACATAGACATCCAGGCAGACCTGAGTTCTTTGGCTCTTATTGCCTGTCAACAACTCAAACGGTGATATATTCATAGATTAGTGGTGTGTGTTCCTGTAAACTCATAGCATTCTTTTCACAGCATTTGAAATCACACACCTGTGCAATAAATCCTAGCGTAAACATTCTCACAAAACCCTGTTTTAAAATGTTTGACTAACTCATTGGTCTGGGAATGATGCAGCGAGCTTTTGAGTTCTTCTACAACACTTGTTTTGAGAAAGCCTTTAAATTTCTCAAATCTCCGGCACTCCTTGCCAAGGCTCCCCACTGGTTCCACTGCTGGTTGTTCTGTCTGTCTCTCTCTCTCTCTCTCTCTCTCTTTCTCTCTTTCTCTCTGTCTTTCTCTCTTATGCTCCTCTTCAGGTGTTTGTCAGCCATGGTGTTCTTGACATTATTCCTCTCTCTCTTCACTCACCCACTGACATCTCGCTCTGTTTGTGCTGTCTCTCTGTTTGGTGCCTTCTCTCTGTTTTTTGCCTTTTGTTTTGAGCCTCTTTGTTCTCTTTTCTGACATCTCTCTCTGTTCTGCCTCTTTTCTTTGTGCCCTTTCTCTCCCTCATTGGCACTTACCTATGCCCTTTCTTTGTGCCATTTCTCTTTGCCTTGCCCTTTACTTTTTTCTCTCCCCTACCACTTTTGACCATTTTCTCACTCTCCCGCCTCCCACCTTCTGTGCCCCTCAAAGCCCTGTCCACCAGCCCCTGTGCTCTTCCCATCTCCCAGGACCTAATGTGGCCAGGCGCGGTGGCAGAATGACAGAGCGCAAAAGGCAAGCCCATCTGCTCCCGTCTGCGCCCAGACCACGTGCAGCTCCGGGATCCCTGGTTCTTTCCCCTCCTTCCACTACCCCGCTGCACTCATTCACACCCTCAGTCCTGACCACTGCTTTCCCCACTGTTGCCGCACTATTCCACACAACACTCAGGGAAGCATTTTTCTGCACCTGAAGCAATTTCTTATGCACTCACAATAACCCACCTCTCCACACACCCACACTTACCGCACCCAATACTCCACCCTACCACACTCAGACCAGCCACCACTCACACAGCACCCCACACTCTCATGCATGCTCAACACCCACTCACTTACCATACATGCAACAAAGATGTAGGACCTGCTACAAGACCATTCACCAAACCTGCTGCATGATCATGCTTCAGACGTGCTATTCCTCACTGAAACCTGGCTGAACCCCACAGTGGCTCCTGATATCATGAATGCCACTCCCCCCTGGAGACAGATTGTCACACCGGACCGTCTTCGCAAGCCCACAGGGGGAATCTCCATCAATCACAAGAACACCATCAGCTGCACAGTCTCTATAGACATGCCTTCCACTAACATGAAACACCTGTCTTTCAAGCTACACATCACCACCAACTTCACTCCGAGTGACACTCTTATCTACAGACCTGCAGGATATCTTGCCAACTTCCCCAACACCATCACAGATTTCATCTCACCACTTATCCTTGATTCATTCAACTACATCCTCCTCGGAGACCTGAACTTCCACCTGAGAAACCTTGCCAACTCCACCTCAAAATAACTCCTCGAAGTCCTCAGAAACCTGGGCCTCAACCAATGGCTCTAAGAACCTACCTCCGGACACCTCTTGGACCTGAACTTCACCTCCATCCACAATGCCCGAGTCAAAGAACCCACTCTGGTCATCTGGACAGACCACACCCTCATCAGGTTCAGCTTCCACATCCCTTTCCAATGCACATAAACCACCAAAAGTACAGCCCACCTGAACTGTAACAACATCTTGGACAAGGACTGTAACACTGCCCTCAACAGCCTTCAAGTTGAGTCCAGCAACAGCCTCCATGAAGACATCAGAAATTTCAACAACTGGATCACTTCCTGCCCCGACACCCTAGCCCCACTCAAGCAGAACATCACAATGAGATGCAGACCCTGAATAAACTGTTATACAGAATAACACAGGCTTACGAAGGGCCACTTCAAACAAATGGAGCACAGATGGCAAATCAGCAGAGACAAAGAAGATAGGAGCACATTCAAGTTAGCCCTGAAACGCTACCACCAAATGATCTGGACCATTAAATGCACCACCTTGCTGGATCGAATCAATGCCAGCACAAACAAAAGCAAGGAGATCTTTGCCACTGTGAAATGTTTCACCTCTCTGGCAGCTATATCCAACTTCATAATAATAATAATAATAATAAATAAGCTTATAAAGCGCATGGCTACACTCACTAGTGTGTCCCCGCGCTGCAGCCCAAAAACTCGTCTGGCGCAGTAACGTGATACAGCTTAGAGAAAAACCTATCGTCCAAGAGCCAAGTTTTTGCAGTAAAGTCACCCTCTTCTTCAGCAACAATATCACCACCATATATAGCAACTGCAATTCTTACCCTGGCCCTACAGACCTCGCAAATAGATTCCCAATCTCAACCAAACAACCACGGCTAACACCTTGGTATGATATCACCCAGGATAAAACTACCACCACCATGAAGTGTATCCACTCAGGGACCCCATCGGACCTTTGCTTCACCATGCCTACTCCAGAGGACTGCTACCCATCAGCAATATGCTCACATCCGTCCTGAACACCTCTTTCTCATCAGCAACCTTCCCTGACACTTGTAAACATGCAACACTCACCAACTACAGACCTTTCTACCTGTTTCCAAATGCGCCCAAAGTATTGTAGAAAATCATCAACAGTTGCATCACAAAATATCTGAATGAATATCAACTCCTCAACTCCACTCAGTCTGGATTCAGTCCCAGCCACAGCACAGTAAACGCACTCGTTGCCTCAATATGATTGTATGGTTTTAATACTTTCACACTCACAAGTTGCATCTTAGTCCACATGAAAGCGTCGTGACATGTTTCATCCCATTAAAAGTCCACATTTCATTTCAAAAGATTAGTGACAAGTCTAATACTTGATGCATAATCTGGGACAAAATGTGAATAAAATTTACTCAGACACAGAAATGATTTTACTCTAGCTTTATCAGCTGGTGGCGTTGCATCAAGAATGGCGCTGACCAAACCAGGCCTTGGTTGAGTTTCTTCATTAGAAATTATATGATCCAAATATTCTTCTCTTTCTTTCAAAAAGTCACACTTTTCATGTTTTGAAACCACACCGTGGTTTGGAAAATAGTTAAAACCTTGTTCAAAGTAGACTCATGTACATCCCGCTCTGAAGCATAAATCAATGCATCATCTTGAATGATAGCCTCGTTCTCTACATCTTTAAGTAGGTGAAACATTACACTTTGGAAAATTGATGTCACAGAGGCCAGTCCAAAAGGCATAAGACAACACTGGGAAGTGTAGACAGGTGAAACAAATGACTCAGGATCCATGTCAACCTGGTAGTAGACCATTGGCAGATCCAGTTTGGTGACCCACTTAGCACCTGCAACAGCATTTACTATCTCTGTGATTTTGGACAGAGGATGTGAGTCAACTCAAAGCTTTTTGTTAAGGCTGAAGAGAGCTACACATACTCTTAAGTACAACTCTGCTTTCATGCCAACACCAAAAGAGGTTACCAAAGAGAAGATGTCAGCTGTAAAATAATCCATTTCCTACAGAGTGACAAGAGCTCCAGTTGGACCAGGCCCTTTTTGCAGGGTTATCCCCAAACATTTTGCCTTCCTCTGCCTATTTTTCTGACCTTCTTTTTGTCGGTTTTAGGACTCTGAGCACCTTACCACTGCTAATCAGGGCTAAAGGGTATGTGCTCTCTCCTCTAAACATGGTATGATTGGTTTACACCTGGTTGGAGTATCAGATTTACTTATAAGTCCCTTGTAAAGTGGTATACCATATACCCAGGGCCTGTAAATTAAATGCTACTAGCGGGCCTGCAGCACTGCTTGTGCAACCCACAGACGTAGCTTTAAAAACCAGTCTCAGGCCTGCCACTGCAGGGCCTGCTTGAGCAGTTTACTGCCACATTGAATTGGCATTTAAAACTACTTGCCAAGACTTAAACTCCCTTTTTTCTACACACAGGTCACCCCTAAGGTAGGCCCTAGGTAGCCCTATGGGCAGGGTGCTGTGTAAGTAGGAGGTAGGTCATGTGCCTTTATTGTGTGGCATGTCCTGGTAGTGACAAACAACCTATTTTGTTTCTAACTACTGAGAGGCTGACTTTTCTCGGGCTAAAATTGGGAATTCCTTTATATATCTGTATGTGGTAATTCCTGATCTGAAAGGAGTAGTGTTGCCATGTTTGGTATATTTAGAATGGTAGTGATAAATCCTGCTTACTGGTGTAGTTGGATTTTGCATTACTATTTTAGAAATGCCACTTTTAGAAAGTGGGCATTTCTCTGTGCTTATGACTGTTTGTGCTAAGCAGGCTGATTCCAATCCACGTCTGGGTCTGGGTGCAGCTACACTTTGTGCATACTTTCCAGACAGCCATCACACAGGAAGTGTTGGGTGTGACAGGGGTTACATATGCATTCATCTGCATGCTGATGGTCTTCCTGGGCTGGGAGAGAGAGGGGCGTTCAGACTTTACATTTATACAGGCTGTGTCCTGCCCTCACACAAAGGGCTGATTTACCCCCTACTGATGTCTAGAGCCAGGGCTAAGTTGAAAGGAGGTGTTGTGCACTTCTAAGGTTTTTTTTAAGTCACCTCTTGAACAAAGACACTTTGGAGTATAAGTACAGGGGCTCTGACCCCAAAATTATAGACACTGCGTGGGACTTGTAACCAGCGGCTGCTGGCTCTACAATGCTGCACATTGCCAGGGAACTGCTTTGCTGCCAGGAGAAACTGCCATTGGGACTACCTGCTTTGTTGTGTTAGCCTGCTGATTGCTGGGCTGCAGGAGGGACTGCCACCTTGCATCTGCCCTGATTGTTCGGCCTGCCTGCCTACCCCTGCTTGTATCCCCCAGTGCTCTCCAAGGGTATGTTGACTTGCCCACTGGTTGTTTGCACTTCCAGGGTCATCAAAAATTGTACCTGTGCACCACTGCCATGGGACTCTTGCTGTCTGTGAGTACGGCAGCAGTGTGGACTAAGGTAGGAGCTGTGCTGTAGTGTTCCATTCTTGCAACATCATTTTACTACCAGTGTATGGTGAAGCACTGCTGGGGGCCAACTGAAAGGCTGTGTGGATTGCTTTGCCGCCGTAGGAAGGTTGCACATGCTGAGCGCTCCTCATCACATTAGAGCGACCTTTGAAGCAGCAGGGCAGTGTCAAGGCCCCCGCTCCCTTGCAGCTATACTAGCGCATGATTTATTGTAAAAAGAGGGAACCCGCCTATCTCCCAGGAAATGTGGGAAGATGCATTTCCTGGGAGATAGGCGTGTCCTTCGGGCCAACACGCTTGCCACACCAGTGTTGAGAGGAATGCACGTCGCAAAAGAGCATCCTGTGCTAGCACGGAGGGTGCCTAACCCACCCTGTGCACGGGAGAGATCAGGTACCTGTTTGCCATTTTTCCAGCCTGAGCCGGATTCATCCAAGAAGACGCCGCTTGCCGGTGGTTCGAACTGCTGAGCAGCACTGGGCCCGCCTACTCCTGGGGGGGGGGGTGTCACAGTTCTGCCCATTCCTTGACCTTGCACCTCTAGAACTCAGATACTGGGCCTCTGCAGTTGCACTTCACACTTGGGGCAGCTGGATTTTGGGAGCCGGAAGCGAGGGACTGAGAGAGGTCTCTTGTGTGCCCAGAAGCTTATCCCCTGTCTTCTGTGGATAGACCTTGGGGGGCACTATCCTGTTCTGCCATTGTGGAGAGGGCAACCTCTGTGGGGTTATACAATCCTGACTGTCAATCGGAGTATCTCGGGCAGCCAGGAGGGCTTTTAAAATCACGGTTTCACCCATTTTGCCACAATCTCCTAACTCCCAGGTTTGTCAGAGCCTGATTTTCTCGCTCCAGCTCTGGGACAGTCCCGGTTACGAAATCCTGAGGGAGACCGGTATCCCTGGGCTAGAATTACCATATTCCCTGTAATAGGCAAGTAGGTGCAGCTATGCCCAATGTTTGGGGCCGAATTACCACAGGAAGTTTAATAGGAGTGCAGGGGCACTGCACCCTACGTGTTTCTGGTGATATATAATGATCCATGTGTTTTTATTCATGAGTGTGTTACTGCTGCATTTCAGGCCCTGATATAATAATGCATATTGGTTATGATGTTTACATTGTTTGGATAACGAGTAGCCTTTCAGTAATTGCACATTATGCACAGTACTTAAGATATATATCATTTCGGTCTTATGATATACATACAATAAAGAAACATATTTTTATAATCATGCATGGAGTCTCTTTTGTGGTGTTTTTATTGTGTCACTGGTGTGAGTGTGAGTGTATTGCGCAAACACTTTACATATTGCCTCTGATGATAAGCCTGACTGCTCTGCACTAAGCTACCAAAGGGTGAGCACAGGTTGTCTTTGGTGTGTAACTTACTTGCCCTGATTAGAGTGGTGGGTTATGACTGGCTTAGGTGCTCCCATTTCTAACAGCTCCCTTTACAAATGTTCGTTCACCATAATAGGTATGCCTCTCAATTTGCATTTAAGAGATACACCACTATTTTCGATTTTGATTTTATGCCTGTAACCTTTTATCTCCCAAAATCTTCAGAAAACATACTCAGAAACTGATTCAAAATTTCTTACCAAACCTTTGATCCTCAAAAGCTAACACCAGCTCTTTGGCCCTTTGTCTCAGTACCAATGCCGAACAAACCTCGATTAAACCATCCAAGTATGTTGAGCCCTTTGACAGGAAGATACACTTTCCTTTGGATGCTTCTCGCTCTGAATTCTAGAATTTTCTTGAAGTAGTCCAACAGCAGATACAGAACACCAAGCACACAGCTCTTCCAGATCACATCGACACCAGCACTAACAGTCGCAAAGAAATCTTCATCATCATCAAAACCTTCACTGCACCTCCTGCCACCTCTAGCAACATCACCCCCTCAGAAGACCTTTGCAACAAGCTCTCGAAATTTTTCTGTAACAAAATCACCTCCATATATAGCAACTTCAATACTCAACAGGGCCCGTCAGCGGTGCAATTCAACTTCCCATCACGGCTGACGAACGAACCCTGACCTTGTGCAAGAAATGCCTTGAAGACAGATGGAGAACATGGCGGCCGTGAGCTGAGCGGTCGCTTGTCGCCGGTGGTGCTCTCGTCCTGAGGTGCCGTACAGCAACCAGAAAAAAAAACGGCAGGAGAATGGCAGGAAAATAGAATGAATACGGCAGGATAACCGCATCGCAACCGCGTCGCAAAACTTTGTCTGTACTTAAAAAAAAACAAAAGATCAATATTACTCTACATACCTGGGGATGTGCATCGGAGTGTTTACGGACCTCCCACGTTGGTCTGCAGCGGCCCTGAAGCTTAGGAGGGGCCGGAAGGCGGCGGCTCACGGACTCCTTCGTGTGGAGTCCGGAAGGGGCAGAGGCAGCATAGGGTGCCCAGCTGCGGCTGCCGAGGCTGTGGTATCAGCCGCTTTGGAGAGGACAGCTGGTAGTGCGGAGTCAGGCGGAGGGCTGCCAACAGAGAGCAGTAGGTTGATCTCAACTACACGGAGCCCAACGCTGGACCTGTGTGAGGTATTGGGAAGCCAGGAGGAGGGGGGCACAAGTGAATCAACCAAGTGCGGTGAGTTCTTTTTATTTCTCCCCCTCAGACCTCAGAGTTGTTTAGGTCAGACCGTGAAAGGCCAGGAGGGTCAGAAGGGGGGAATCCTTGAGGTCAGTACAATACAGCCTAGTGGAGGCTTAGGGGACACTAAATTAAAGGCAGAAAAAGCCCCGACGACGACACAAGGTGCGAAGAGAGGTAAAAAACGAGGAGTAGCAGCTTGTGGGTCTATAAAAAGGAAAACTGTCGAAAAGTCTGCCTCACTTGTGTATAAGAAGGAGGATACCCCTGGAGAAACAGAATCTGAAGATAGTTCTGATAGCTCGTTCTCTCGGCGCAGTGAGATCAAGAGTAGGGGCACAAAAATCAGCAGAAAGAAGGGTCGCCCCCTAGATCCTAAAATAAAGATCACCCCTTCATTAAGGTCATATTTTAAAGTCCTTCCACAGGTATTAGACGTGGCAAAGCAGGGAGAGACTCTCAGGAACGACTTTGGGAAAGATCTCGGGACAGTGAGACAGCCTCCTCTAGGATATATGGAAGAGCTTGACTCAAGAAATACCTCCACTCCTTCTCTAGTATCTATACTGGCAATACCTATTGTACCTGCCAAACAACCTGATGTATCAAACAATTCTGAAATCGCGGGAGCAGGTATAAGCATGACTTCATCTGAAGGTAACAGGCTTGCCAGAGGCGGAAGCCTTGTTGCGGAAAATGCGGAAAATGCAGAGGCCAGTGGCAATGAGAACAGTTGTGGCATCAGTAATCGAAGCAGAGAAGGGGGGAAGGTTTCAGAAAAAGAGAAAGAGAGTCCCTCGGTGGCATCTTTGGAGGCCCTTTTCTCTACCCTATCTTCGGATATTAGAAAGGGGTTTGCTATCTCGGAGACAAATCAGGGGGAGATTAGGCTTTTTTGTGAATCTCTCGAGAAGAAATTTGACCTCCTAAATTCCAGGACAGTGGCTTTAGAAAACACAGTGGAGAAGCTTAAAGACAATCTGGGAGCAGCCAAAGTTGATATTTCAACACTTAAAAAGGAAGAGGCCGTGCTCCGAGATAGATTAGAATCATTGGAAAACAACTCCCGACGCAACAATCTACGCCTTCTGAACATCCCTGAAGGGAAAGAGGGAGAAAATCTTAAAGGTTTTATCGTAACTCTCATTAAAGAAGCGGTCCAGATTGAAGAGTCTGAGGAGGATTTGATGAGAGATATACAAAGGATCCACAGGGACCCCTTCAGGAGACACCCCAATCGTACTAAACCAAGATAGATTTTAATAAACTTCCTGACTTTTTCCCTGAAAGAGAAGATACTAAATGCTGCCCTTAAGCAGAAATCATTGAAACCTAGAGATTTCGCTTTCGAAATTCGTTCGGACCTAGCTCGAGTCACATTAGATCAACAATGGGAGTTGGGAAAAAAATGGATGATTTTAGGAAATTGGGGGCTGTCGTCCAATTAAAGTTTCCAGCACACTTAAAAATTATGCATAATAATAAAATGTATAATTTGAAAACAGTGCAGGAGGCGGAGGAGCTTTTGGGAAACTTAAGTAAAAATCCCTAACAAGTTCTTGAACTGGAAAGTTACATTATAGACCTATTAGGGTAGGTGAATAGTGGAGGTGAATAGGATACTATGATAAACATCTATAAACCTACACTTACACTTAGTGTTAAGATATATATGAGAGAAATAGGGTTGGGAACTGGGTCAAATTAGAATACACAGGGTTCATGGGGGTCACAAGGGTCACAGTATAATATAATACATCACAACATTACACTACCACAAGATTAGAAACAATATTATTAATGGCGAGAGTTTTTAGCTGTTCGCTGTTTTGACTGTTTGCTTACTTTAGTAATTTGTTACAGTCGGGGACAGAGCAGGGTACCCCGGCAGGCAGAATCTGGACTCATAGTCCAGGTAAATGGGGGTAGGGTTCTCCCGGGAGGGTTTCAAGGGTAGGGTAGGGGGAGCACGGGAGGGGGAGCATTGGGGTAAAAAATATATAAAAAAAAAAAAATCCTCATTCACCTCTTGGCCTAATTAGTTTCTATCGGTTATTGTTCTTGGTTTGGTGTCGACACTCGGGCATATTCGGCATATTCAGGGTTTCGCTTTTTAATCTACCATGAAAACGCTACAATGTTTGTCCTGGAACGTTAATGGTCTCCGGGTTAACAGCAGGAGGGAAAAAATTCTTCAATATCTTAAGGACTCCCCCGCTCAGATAATTATTTTACAGGAAACACATCTCCTGAGAGAAGAAATAAAGGGGATCTGTGGGAAGCTTAGATGGGTGGAACACTGTGTTAGTTCCTGTCAAAGTGCTAACATTAGGGGGGTAGCCATTATAGTAAAAAAACAAGCAAAAGCTCGTCTTTTAGATACTAAGACAGATTCAAGTGGCAGGTGGGTGATTGTTAAATTACTTGTCCAGGATTGTTTCTGGACAGTGGTAGGCTATTATGGTCCCAACCAGGATGACCCCTCCACATTGAAAATTATCTTTGCTAACTTGTTGGGATTCCCAGATTCGACCATTTTAGCCGGAGATTTTAACATAGTCTTAAATCCTCAACTGGATAAATCACTAAGTAGTAGGGCAAATGTTTTGTCCAAATCAAGGACATACCTTCAGCTGATGATGAGAGAGAATGCCTTATCCGATATTTGGAGGGAAAGATCAGGGACTCAATTAGGTGTATCATTTTATAATCGGAAATACGGGCATAAATCCAGGATTGACTATATTTTGATTAGTAATGACTTAAGGGGTAGAGTTAAAGACATAGGCTATTTGACACCTCACCTATCAGATCACGCGGTGGTGTGGATGGATCTTAACTTGGTAAAAAAAGAACAATTGAGGGTGTGGACACTAGACCGTACACTTCTTCTAGATGAATCAGAAACTTGTTACCTGTCTCAGGAGACAGAGTTTTTCCTAAATATAAACGTAGGTTCGGCAGAGATTCCGGTGGTGTGGGATGCCCTGAAGTCTTACCTGAGAGGGTTAATAACAAGTACGACCTCTTATAAGAACAGACAGTACAGGGAGGAAGTTGCACACATTGAGTGTGAAATGAAGGAGGTTGAAAGAAAGATTAACAATGAGGTAGATCAAGTAGCTTGTCAGGCACACGCTGTGAAACTGAGAACTTTGAGGGATCACTTAGAAAATATTATGCAGACCAGGATCGCGACACGATGGGAAGCTAGCAAGCTTGCCCATTTTGAATATGGTAAGGGGGCCAGTAAACTCTTGGCTTGGAAGGCCAAAACCGACAGAGTACGAAATTTTATAAAGCAAATTGACAATGAATACACTAATTCATCGGTAGTCAGTGATGAAGAGATCAGAGAAGCCTTTTTCACTTTCTTTCAAGATCTGTACAAAGAAGAGAATGAGGTAGATAGCAACCGTGCACGGGAATGGCTGAATCAGATCAACCTTACCTCCTTAAACTCCTCCCAACGAGAAAACTTAGAGTTAGAGATATCTCAACAGGAGGTAAGGAAGGCCATTTCTGCTTGTAAGGCGGGTAAAGCTGCGGGGCCGGATGGCCTTCCTGTAGAGTTATACAGAGTCCTGGGGGAGGTAGTGATTCCGACAATGACAACCCTCTTCAATAAAATACTAATAGAAGGAGTTAGACCCCCTATCTCGTGGGGAGAAGCCACCATAACATTGATTTTAAAACCTGGGAAGCCTCCAGCTAATTGTGGGTCATATAGACCTATTTCACTTTTAAATACCGACTATAAGGTTTTTACTAGGATTTTGGCTGATAGGTTAGGTGCGGGGGCAGGTGGTTTGCTGCATCCAGATCAGAAGGGTTTTTTGAGAGGTAGGAATCTTTTTGATCTCACCCATGATTTCATAGGAGGCATTGATTTTGCCTCCACTTTTTCACTTCCTCTAGCAGCAATGACATTGGACGCCACCAAGGCTTTTGATAGGGTCAACTGGAACTACCTAGCCGCTGTACTGGAGAAGTTTAAATTTGGGCCAAAGTTTAGTCGAGTTATTAATCTTATATATAGTTGCCCTTCGGCGAGACTTTTGGTCAATGGAAATTTGACCAAACCCTTTAAGATTGAAAGAGGAACCAGACAGGGTTGCCCCCTCTCCCCTCTCCTATTTGACATGTACATAGAGCCTTTTGCTCAACGTCTCAGAGAGGAGACGGGTATTACACCATTTAAATGTGGAGCATGGGAGAGGAAGGTAGCCCTGTATGCGGATGACGTATTAATTCTTTCATCAGATCTGGAGGTGTCTTTTTCCAACGTTATTCGCTTAGCACAGGATTTTGGTCTAGTCTCGGGATACCAAGTCAATGCAGGAAAAACAGAGATTATGTCATGGAATTTGCCGGGGTGTCGACATCCTATTAAGAGCGAGATGAGATATCTGGGTGTGAAGATAGTCCAGAATATAGAAAAGATTGCGGAGACTAACCTCTTGAATGTTTCGAGAGAGTGTCAGAAACTCTTGAAATCCTGGGTCCATCTTCCTCTGACCATTTTGGGTAGAATTAATTAAATTAAGATGGTAATCCTTCCAAAAGTTACTTTTCTTTTTAACACCATCCCTTTATATTTTGAGAAACAGGCAATTGACAAACTCCAGCAATTTATCAATTCATTTGTGTGGGCCTATAAAGCAGTGAGGATATCATGGAAAAAGCTAAGGCGTAGGAGGGAAAAAGGGGGCCTCACATTACCAGATTTACAGTACTACGCCTGGGCTTTCCAGCTGACGCATTCAAGAATGTTGTTGAAATCCCCAGATTCATCAGGGAGGGGGGTAATGTTTTTGACTATGTTAGATCAAGTGGGATTATCTAAAGAGAGTTTTCTTTTTAAATACGGAGACCAGAAATTTTTCAAGAAAATAAAGCTGAAAGTCTTATTGAGTGCAGCCCGTACATGGGCCAAAATTAAACAATGCACGGGCTTGGGCTATTTTTCAAGTCTGGCTCCACTGTGGGATTCCCCGGGGGTCCCAGGCTGTTTGAAAGATAAATTGGCAGCCCCTCTTAAAACAGCTGGTTTTTTAGTGTGGAGAGACTTAGCTGCGGAGGGCTCACTTTTACCTTGGGCATTATTAAATGACAAATTGGAGGAGGGCATGTCGAGATTTAAATATCTACAATTAAAAAGCTGGTCCCAGAGTCTTAAAAAACCTATAGGCGAAGGGAATGTGCTGGAAGAGCAACTGGTACAGAGGCCGGCAGGAAAGAGGGAAGTATCGTTCTTTTATTGGTCTATTGAAGAGGCCATAGACGGGGATTTTAGGCTAGCCGAAGAACTGTGGGGAGCATTAATACCAGACATAGATTGGGTAGATCTGTGGCAAACCTCTTTTAATATCTTATTTGCAGTCGTAAAGCCAGCCTGGTTCAGGAGAAACCACTATTTCACTACACAGAGAGCTTATTTATCCCCAGCTAGACTTTCTAAAATTGCCAAGGGTCCCCCTGTCAGTTGCAAAAAATGCGGTATGGTGAATGCCTCGGATACACACATATTTTGGGATTGTCCAGCCATCCAAGATTTCTGGGAGAGAGTAAGGAACACCTTAACAGATATCTTGGGGCTCCCAGTACACGTTTCTCTTGGTCTTATTATTTTTGGTATATCAAGCAAAATTAGAGGCCTGAGCAGGAGTTTCCTGTTTTATTCTATCTTGTTGGCAAGACGAGAAATATGTAAGAGATGGGTTGAGGTCACACCCCCCACATACTCAGACTGGTTGTCCTCCTTGTATAAAACTTCCAAGACTGATTTGGCCAGACTGAAAAATAGTAGAAAGACAGCCGTATGGGATTGTCTCATAAATTGGTCTCTCGGTTAATGAATGTTGATAAATACTCCTTTATCCTATGATTAAGCCTTATGGGAAGCTCTCAGACTGTGCTGGGCCCCGCCCTCTGGTTTTCCCACTTCCGATTTCGGGTGGGCCTTAAGCAACAGTCACCGGTTGTGAGTAATCGGCAGAGAGTGAGACCACCCTCTCCTTGATAATGAGAGGTCAGCAACATGAAGGGGGTTTGCTTGCTATTGGTAGGCAGGTGACACCTCGAGGACCTACGTCTCAAAATTGAGTAACAGTGGCGACTTCCCTAACCTTCTAGTTGTCTGGGGTTGGAGGCGAATGAGGACAAAAAAAAAAAAGAACCCTGACCTTGTGGCCTTCTGTAACTACTGTTGAAATTGCTGCTACCATGAAGTCTATCCACACGGGGAACTCATCTGAACCTTGTGCCAAACACGCCTACACCAAAGGACTTCTACTGATCAGTGAAGCACTAACACGCATCCTCAATGTCTTCATTTCCTGAGCCACAATCTGAGAAATCTGGAAACATGCCTCTCTCACTCACCTGCTTAAGAAACTCTCCGTTGACTCAGCCATGCTTTCCAACTACAGACCCATGTCACTCCTACCATACTTAGCAAAGGTCTTAGAGAAACGAATCAACCATCACCTCACCGACCACCTGAGCAACCATCAATTCCTCTACACCATGCAATCCGGATACAGGCCCAAACACAGTACAGAAACAGCACTCATCTCCTCCACAGATGACATCTGCATGATCCTTGACAGTGGAGACATGGCAACCCTCATTCTCCTAGACCTCTCTGCAGGATATGACATGGTCTCAAACCCCATCCACATCAGGCGCATGCACAAGATTGACATCCAAGGATCCGCTCTCCACTGGATCTGCTCCTTCTTAAAGGATAGAACACAAGCTGGCAGCCTGGCACCTTACTCCTGGGAAGCCTGGAAACTCATCTGCAGAGAGCCTCAAGGTTCATCACTCAGCCTCACACTCTTCAACACATACATGATCCCTCTGGCCAACGTCATTCACGCACACAACAGCAACATCCTCTCCCGAGTAGATGACACGCAATTCATACTCTCCCTCTCGGACAGACCCCAACGAAAGAACCATGTTCACCACCTGAATGACCAAAGTCACTAACTGGATGAAAACCAAGTGTATCAAGCTCAACAATGACAAGACAGAAGTAGTAATCTTCAGCAAGAACACCGAACCATGAAACTCCAACTGGTGGTGGCCGACCAAACTCGGACCAACACCATGCCAGGAACCTCGGAATAATCATCAACAGCAAACTGGACATGACCGCACAAGTCAACACCATCACCTTCATCAGGGCTCCACACCCTGAAAAGCTGAGGAACATCTTCAACTAGCTCCCAAGCAACACTAGAGAAACTGTAATTCATGCCCTAGTCACCAGAAAGTTGGACTATGGAAACACCCTCTATGCCGGGATCACCAAGCAATCCACTAGAAGACTACAAACCATCCAGAACTCAGCAGCCAGGCTGATCCTCAAACTCCTACACAGAACTCACATCGCATCATACCTTAGGGAACTACACTGACTCCTGATAAACAGATGTGCTCAATTCAAACTCCTCACACACTCATTCAAGGCACTACACAACCCAGACCCCACATACGCAAACAGTTGCATCTCCTTCTGCCAACCACCCAAACACCTCTGCTCCGCAGGACTCCTAGTTACACACATCTCACACATGCACAAAACCTGATCAGGAGGAAGTGCATTCTCTTACATCGCACCTAAAGCAAGGAACGACCTACTACTCCACTCAAATTTCCTTCTCTCTTTTTGAATTCTGCAAGAAGATGAAGACTTGGCTTTTCAATTAACCAATTTACCATAGGTAGGAGTAGGCACACACACCTGCTCTGCACCAGGATACCCTCGTGGGTGATAGTGTGCTTTACAAACTCACATAAGATATCATAACAACATAACAGTTCAATTCTTTGTCCTTAATATGATACTGGAAAGTGATCTAGTGGTTCTAAAAGTTTGCTATCCCAAGCACTCTCATTAAGTTCCTGTATGATTAAAGTGATCCTCACACCAGAGTCCACCAATATATGTAATATCTTATTGCCCACAAAAATATCAACATAAGGGTTCAGCCACTCAGAAGGATGTGTTTTTTTACATCAACCTGCACAATGGCTAGTCCCAATTCTCACATGTCACCTGCATACTTCCTTTGTCATTCATACTTCCTTATTTTTAGACACATTTGCTATTCTCCTACCAAGCCATTTATAGCTCTGACACACTTTGGTATAATGCTCTAATTTAATGCACAACCTGCAAACAACATTCCCAGCAGGGCAAGGTTTTCTACCTTTTGTGTTTTTCTGATTACCATACCTGAAACATATATTAGTTTGTTGATGTTTTTTGGTCCATTGACAATTGGAGTACTAACAACATTTACTGGTTGAGCTACTTTGTCATTTCATTATTTCACAAATAATTGGTAAGTCTCAATGACCATCCTGATTCTTTCATTTAGTGAGGGGTTATCCATGGAGAGTAATTTTTGGCAACTGCCTTTTGTCAATGCAATGACTTATGAACAGTTCCTTAACTAACTGATCACTGAAATTTTTTAATTGACCCTCAGCAACCACCTTGAGCAAAGATGTAATATATGTGTCAACATCCTCACATAACTTTTGCAAATTTATATGTCGAAACAATTAAACTCAGTAGAATGTCAAATCTAATCAATCTCTTTGCCTTCAGTAAGAACTAGCTGAAAAAGATTTTTACATCTTCTACTCCAAGAGAATTCAAGAGAAGGCATTTATTCATTTTAGGTCTGAACCTGGATATCCCAGTAGATCTTGAACGCAACGCAGATACATTTTAAGTCATGGGCAAAATGGACTGTGGCCCAGGGCCCTATCCTCTCAGGGGGTCCCTGATAGAGCCATCTCTGTTCTGCAGAGAATCTGTCCCTGATGACCTTGAATAATTCTTAAATAGATTGTGTTTCCTTTAATTTAATTTTAATGTGGGTGATGTGTGAGAGTCTAATACAGACATTTTGCAGAGAAATGTTTTGTTTATGTTTCATGCAGCATCCATAAAAAAGGTTTCTTTTGGATCCAGTGGCATAACGAAACTTGAGGAGGGCCCCCTGCAAAGTGCATGGAGGGGGCCCCCCATGCTCTGGACCGAGTCAGGAGCTTTCAGGTCCTCCTGCGCACAGTGCCAGAGGGGGCCCCCTGGAGCTCAGGCCCTCCCTCACTGCAGGGGCTTCGGGGGCTATTGTTACGCCACTGTTTAGATCAAAACGGGACCTCACATATTAGAAATGGGAAGAGGCCACAGAGATTATTTGTAGTAGTGTTAGTGAGCTGCTGCTGTGTTACAATATTGAAAAACTTGTCACTATCCCTGAATATTAGATGTAAACCCATTTAGAATTTGGACGAGGGTGCCTGTGCACTCTCAGTGTCCTGGCCACAGAGGGCTTGAAAGAGCTGAAATTGGATTATAAGTTCAAAGTTGTTCCGAACAGGGGCTCCCAACATACATTTGGCCCATGGTCCCCAAAATCCTTAAGATATCCCTGAGGCAATTAACTACTGCTTCCTTGGAACAGGTGAGTCTCCAGGGCTCTCCAGAAACTGTGGAGAGGGATTAATGAACTGCATCACTATATTTAAATTGCAGAAGCTGAGTGAACCCTAAGGAAGGTAGGTAAAGCAAATGAATGTCAATTCACCAAAGCAAAGTTTAGATAATTTGAATGTTAAACTATGACTACAGTAGTTTTTAAATATCTTTTAGTGTGTATCACTGTTACACTCAAATTATAAAATGTAGAAGATTTAAGTAAATACCTTAATTGATTATGAATACACACAAAGATGTAAATGTGATTTAGCATCACAAACAACACAATACAACCATGGAAGTTGTGCGCATCACTGTACTTATCTTTGGGAATGTGATGATTTTGCACATGTAAACCTTGTCATTGAAGGGAGATGAAAAAAATAGCCAAAAAAGAAAAATCTGAAATTAATTTTGAAATATGTGGGTGGGTTCATCACCACGCTGCGTCTCACCTACTTATAAATACCGAACGGTTGCTTTTACGGAGGGGCGGTGGCACTGCATAGCGTTGGTCTAACAATGGGGTGTGGAACGCATCTTGCATTCCACCAACTGCAAGCTGACACCCACTGACCTCTTCTTTGCATGTTGACGTCATTCGCTGAATGTGCACTGGGTCCCTCCCAGGGCCGATTGTAGTCTATCATTTGTTTCAGAGGTGGTGTGCTGTTATCAATTGAAGATTTGCATTGGTGCCTGGGTCATAAAACAGAGGACTTGTTTTGGGTAAAAAGAGATCACTGCAGCATGGATAATGAAGTGCAGATTGCAATTTCTGTGTTAACCTTTACCGAGGCACACAGGATGTTGCTCAGCAGGGCAGATTACCTGGATCAGGTGAGCATAAATGAAGTCTGTAAAATGTTGATGTGCAGGTTCTCTTATGGCAGAGTGGCCTGTTCAACGTGTCACCACATTTTTTTATGTGGTAATCATTGAGAGGGGATACAGAATTCAAAAACAGATAGGCATTTATTAAAGTAAAATCAGAGACAACCAGAGATAAAACCAGAGACAAGCAGCACTAGTGCGCACAGGCTTGGAGTCAAATTGCAACTGGCTCACCTCCCTCAAGACATTCAAACTATGGCATTACATACTGTACAGCCACCATGAATATTTTAACAGTATTCACACTGCTGTTAGCAGTGTCTACATAGAGCTAGATAATACATATTGACAGCAGCATTCTGCTTCCAAACTATGCTGTATGGGCAATTGCAAATGGAGAAACCTTCAATAGGAGCTGACTACCTAATATGTCTTCTAAAAATATCCTTACTTGACAAATGGCGTTGTAACTTTTCAAAAACTATTTTATGCCTTCATCAGAAATACTGATTGCGTTATTGATTTTTTTTATTTTTGGTGATGTGTCAATTAACATTTGTCCAAATGAATAGAAAATGTGCACTTATCAAGGAGACATTCTTATTTTTATAGCATATTTTATTGATTTTGAGATTTCCAACATTGACAACACGGCCTATATAGAATGATAAAATTATGAAAAAGAAAGCAATACCAACAAAATATACCTGCCCTTCAGATCCCTCTCATCCCTCACATCCACTGATATATATATATATATATATATATATATATATATATATCTTCTTCCTTGTTGCCCTTCGATTGAGGACGCCACTCGACAAAAGCTCATTTCAACAAGAATCTTTATTTAGGAAACCAGCATTTTCCCTTTCCGCATACAATTATCCCCGACGCGTTTCGGAGTTCCTTCTCCTTCTTCTTGGGGGTTACTGACAAGTGTCAGGCTTTCCAAACACTTCCTTTTTGTATCATTACCAGCTCCTCCCCGGTGAGTATTGAGTCTCTAATAACATGCTGGTAGTTGTAGTGTTTCGGAAAATTATATTACCCTCCAGTGGGTCCTTTCACAAGTCAGTACAATTTATAATGTACTGTTACCTCCAGTAAGTCCCACACAGTGGGATTGCTAAGAGGTCTTCGGAGGCCACGCCCCCCTTTCTCCACCACTCTGCAAACGCACCTCCTCGCACACTAAGGGTTGGAGGATGAAGTCCACTTTATTCCTGAGGGACTTTGGTGGCCATGTAGCCCTCCTGGTATCTCCTGTAAGTCCTACACAGCGGAAGTCCTGAGCGCTGGTTTGAGGCCCAGCCCCCTTTCTCCACCACTCTGCAAACGCGACTACCAGTTAAAGAAGCATTTGTAATGTAATAGGTCTCGCATTTGCAAGAATTAGAGCTATTAGCGTTGTAAATTTAAAAGTGTTTTATTAATGTTTCTTGGAGTGGATGTAGGTTGTGTGTAGTGGAATTATGTGGTATGTTGTGCAGTGAAATTATGTGGATAGAAAGTATGTGGTATTTAGTGTATAGGAATTATGTAGAGTGGGATTATGTGTTATGGAGAGAAAGTATGTGGTATGGTAGTCTGTGTTGTGGAGTGGTAACCTCAGGTTTAGTCTTCCTCGTTTCCATAGAAGCTAAACTATAAACTCAATGAGACAAAAAAAAGAAGGAACCACTGAGGAGCACTTCTGGACCAAGTCAGAGGTATGAGCAGGGTCACTGGAATTATGAGACTGTTTGACTGCACCGACTTTCGCACAATTATACATTTTCTGCATTTGCCACATAATCCATCATCTACTGCATAATCTGCATTTGAACAAAAAAAACCTTGTTTCTAGCTCAAACGTTACCAAAATTGCAGTGTTACAGCGTGGTAGAACGCCCTTTGCAAACCTAGAATGGTCACCTGTTACTTATTGCTAAATGTGGGTGTTATATTGGTACTAATAGTGTGCAAACTACTCTTACTTCTTTCTGCACCTCTCTTGCCTTTTGCTGCATTTCTGTGTCTTCTTTCTGCACCTTTCTTACTTTTTCTGCACGTCTCTTGCCTCTTTCTGCACATCTCTTCCACTTTCTGCACCTCTCTTGCCTCTTTCTGCACCTCACTTGCTTCTTTCTGCACCCCTCTTGCCTCTTTCTGCACACTTCTTCCCTTTTTCTGCACCTCTCTTGCCTCTTTCTGTACCCCTCTTCCCTCTTTCTGCACCTCTCCTGCCTGTTTCTCCACCTCTTTTGCCTCTTTCTGCACTTCTCTTGCCTCTTTCTGCACCTCTGATGCTTCTTTCTGCACTTCTCTTGCTTCTTTCTGCACCTCTCTTGCTTGTTTCTGCAACCCTTGTGCCTCTTTCTGCACCCCTCTTCCCTCTTTCTGCACCATTCTTGCCTCTCTCTGCACCTCTGTTCCTTCTTCCTGCACTTCTTTTGTTTCTTTCTGCACCTCTCTTGCTTCTTTCTGCACCCTTGTGCCTCCTTCTGCACCCATCTTCTCTCTTTCTGCACCTCTCTTCCCTCTTTCCACATATCTCCTGCCTGTTTCCGCATATCTCCTGCCTGTTTCTGCACTTCTGTTGCCTCTTTCTGCAGTTCTCTTGCTTCTTTCTGCACCTCTCTTGCTTCTTTCTGCACCCCTGTTGCCTCTTTCTGCACTCATCTTCCCCCTTTCTGCACCTCTCCTGTCTCTTTGTGCACCTCTCTTGCCTGTTTCTGCACCTCTCTTGCATCCTTCTGCACATCTCTTGCCTGTTTCTGCACCTCTGTTTCTTCTCTCTGCACTTCTCTTGCCTCTTTCTGCATTTCTGTTGCTTCTTTCTACACTTCTCTTGCCTCTTTCTGCATTTCTGTTGCTTCTTTCTGCACCCCTGTTGCCCCGTTCTGCTCTCGTCTTCCCTCTTTGTGCACCTCTCTTGTTTCTGTACCTATCTTGCCTCTTTCTGCACTTCTGTTGCCTCTTTCTGCACCTCTGTTGCTTCTTTCTGCACCTCTCTTGCCTCTTTCTGCACCTCTTGCCTCTTTCTGCACCTCACTTGCCTCTTTCTACACTTCTCTTGCTTCTTTCTACACCTCTCTTGCTTCTTTCAGCAATTCTCTTTCCTCTTTCTGTACTTCTCTTGCCTGTTTCTCCACCTCTCTTGCCTGTTTCCGCACCTCTCTTACCTCTTTCTGCACCTCACTTGCTTCTTTCTGCACCCCTCTTGCCTCTTTCTGCATCCCTCTTTGTTCTTTCTGTACCCCCCTTGCCTCTTTCTGCACCACGTTCCTTCTTTCTGCACCTCTCCTGCCTGTTTATGCACCTCTCTTGCCTCTTTCTGCACTTCTCTTGCCTCTTTCTGCACCTCTGTTGCTTCTTTCTGCACCCCTCTTTCCTCTTTCTGCACTCTTCTTCCCTCTTTGTGCACTCTCTTGCCTTTTTCTGCACCTCTCTTGCCTCTTTCTTAAGTTCTCTTACATCTTCCTGCACCTCTTTTGCTTCTTTCTGAACTTCTCTTAACTCTTTCTGCACCCGTCTTGCCTCTTTCTGCACCTTTGTTGGTTCTTTCTGCACTGCTCTTGCTTCTTTATGCAACTCTCTTGCAAATTTCTGCTCCCCTTTTGCAAATTTCTGCACCTCTCAGACCTCTGTCTGCACCCCTGTTCCCTCTTTCTGCACCTCTTTTGACTGTTTCTGCAGTTCTCTTGCCTCCTTCTTCACCTCTGTTACTTTTTTTCTTCACCTCTCTTGCCTTTTCTGCATCCCTCTTGCCACTTTCTGCACCCCTGTTGCTTCATTCTGTACTTCTCTTGCTTCTTTCTGTGCCTCTCTTGCTTCTTTCTGCACCCCTCTTGCTTCTTTCTGCACCCCTCTTCCCTATTTCTGTACCTCTCTTGCCTCTTTCTCCACTTCTCTTGCCTCTTTCTGCACCCCTGTTTCCTATTTCTGCACCTCTCTTGCCTCTTTCCGCACCCCTCTTGCCACTTTCTGCACCCCTGTTGCTTCATTCTGTACTTCTCTTGCTTCTTTCTGTGCCTCTCTTGCTTCTTTCTGTACCCCTCTTGCTTCTTTCGGCACCCCTATTCCCTCTTTCTGCACCTCTCCTGCCTGTTTCTGCACATCTGTTGCCTCTTTCTGCACTTCTCTTGCCTCTTTCTGCACCTCTGTTGCTTCTTTCTGCGCTTCTCTTGCTTCTTTTTGCACCTCTCTTGCTTCTTTCTGTACCCCACGTGTCATTTTCTGCACCTGTCTTGCCTCTTTCTGCACTTCTGTTGCCTCTTTCCGCACCGCTGTTGCTTCTTTCTGCACCTCTCTTGCCTCTTTCTGCACCTCTCTTGCCTCTTTCTGCATCTCGCTTGCCTCTTTCTACACTTCTCTTGCTTCTTTCTACACCTCTGTTGCTTCTTTCAGCAATTCTCTTTCCTCTTTCTGTACTTCTCTAGCCTGTTTCTCCACCTCTCTTACTTCTTTCTCCACCTCTCTTACCTCTTTCTGCACCTCACCTGCTTCTTTCTGCACCCCTCTTGCCTCTTTCTGCATTCCTCTTTGTTCTTTCTGTACCCCTCTTGCCTCTTTCTGCACCCTGTTCCCTCTTTCTGCACCTCTCCTGCCTGTTTCTGCACCTCTCTTGCCTCTTTCTGCAATTCTCTTGCCTCTTTCTGCACCTCTCTTGCAAATCTCTGCACCCCTCTTGCAAATTTCTGCACCTCTCTTGCCTCTGTCTGCACTCCTGTTCCCTCTTTCTGCACCTCTTTTGCCAGTTTCTGCAACTTTCTTGCCTCTTTCTGCAGTTCTCTTGCCTCCTTGTTAACCTCTGTTGCTTTTTTTCTTCACCTCTCTTGCCTCTTTCTGCACCCCTCTTGCCACTTTCTGTACCCCTGTTGCTTCATTTTGTACTTCTCTTGCTTCTTTCTGTGCCTCTCTTGCTTCTTTCTGCACCCCTCTTGCTTCTTTCTGCACCCCTCTTGCTTCTTTCTGCACCCCTGTTGCCTCTTTCTGCACTCATCTTCCCTCTTTCTGCACCTCTCTTGTCTCTTTCTGCACCTCTCTTGCCTGTTTCTGCACCTCTCTTGCGTCCTTCTGCACATCTCTTGCCTGTTTCTGCACCTCTGTTTCTTCTCTCTGCACTTCTCTTGCCTCTTTCTGCATTTCTGTTGCTTCTTTCTACACTTCTCTTGCCTCTTTCCGCATTTCTGTTGCTTCTTTCTGCACCCCTGTTGCCCCTTTCTGCTCTCGTCTTCCCTCTTTGTGCACCTCTCTTGTCTCTTTGTGCACCTCTCTTGTTTCTGTACCTATCTTGCCTCTTTCTGCACTTCTGTTGCCTCTTTCTGCACCTCTGTTGCTTCTTTCTGCACCTCTCTTGCCTCTTTCTGCACCTCTCTTGCCTCTTTCTGCACCTCTCTTGCCTCTTTCTGCACCTCTGTTGCTTCTTTCTACACTTCTCTTGCTTCTTTCTACACCTCTCTTGGTTCTTTCAGCAATTCTCTTTCCTCTGTCTGTACTTCTCTTGCCTGTTTCTCCACCTCTCTTGCCTGTTTCCGCACCTCTCTTACCTCTTTCTGCACCTCACTTGCTTCTTTCTGCACCCCTCTTGCCTCTTTCTGCATCCCTCTTTGTTCTTTCTGTACCCCTCTTGCCTCTTTCTGCACCCCGTTCCTTCTTTCTGCACCTCTCCTGCCTGTTTATGCACCTCTCTTGCCTCTTTCTGCACTTCTCTTGCCTCTTTCTGCACCTCTGTTGCTTCTTTCTGCACCCCTCTTGCCTCTTTCTGCACCCTGTTCCCTCTTTCTGCACCTCTCCTGCCTGTTTCTGCACCTCTCTTGCCTCTTTCTGCAATTCTCTTGCCTCTTTCTGCACCTCTCTTGCAAATCTCTGCACCCCTCTTGCAAATTTCTGCACCTCTCTTGCCTCTGTCTGCACTCCTGTTCCCTCTTTCTGCACCTCTTTTGCCAGTTTCTGCAACTTTCTTGCTTCTTTCTGCAGTTCTCTTGCCTCCTTGTTAACCTCTGTTGCTTTTTTTCTTCACCTCTCTTGCCTCTTTCTGCACCCCTCTTGCCACTTTCTGTACCCCTGTTGCTTCATTTTGTACTTCTCTTGCTTCTTTCTGTGCCTCTCTTGCTTCTTTCTGCACCCCTCTTGCTTCTTTCTGCACCCCTCTTGCTTCTTTCTGCACCCCTGTTGCCTCTTTCTGCACTCATCTTCCCTCTTTCAGCACCTCTCTTGTCTCTTTCTGCACCTCTCTTGCCTGTTTCTGCACCTCTCTTGCGTCCTTCTGCACAGCTCTTGCCTGTTTCTGCACCTCTGTTTCTTCTCTCTGCACTTCTCTTGCCTCTTTCTGCATTTCTGTTGCTTCTTTCTACACTTCTCTTGCCTCTTTCCGCATTTCTGTTGCTTCTTTCTGCACCCCTGTTGCCCCTTTCTGTTCTTGTCTTCCCTCTTTGTGCACCTCTCTTGTCTCTTTGTGCACCTCTCTTGTTTCTGTACCTATCTTGCCTCTTTCTGCACTTCTGTTGCCTCTTTCTGCACCTCTGTTGCTTCTTTCTGCACCTCTCTTGCCTCTTTCTGCACCTCTCTTGCCTCTTTCTGCACCTCTCTTGCCTCTTTCTGCACCTCTGTTGCTTCTTTCTACACTTCTCTTGCTTCTTTCTACACCTCTCTTGCTTCTTTCAGCAATTCTCTTTCCTCTTTCTGTACTTCTCTTGCCTGTTTCTCCACCTCTCTTGCCTGTTTCCGCACCTCTCTTACCTCTTTCTGCACCTCACTTGCTTCTTTCTGCACCCCTCTTGCCTCTTTCTGCATCCCTCTTTGTTCTTTCTGTACCCCTCTTGCCTCTTTCTGCACCCCGTTCCTTCTTTCTGCACCTCTCCTGCCTGTTTATGCACCTCTCTTGCCTCTTTCTGCACTTCTCTTGCCTCTTTCTGCACCTCTGTTGCTTCTTTCTGCACCCCTCTTTCCTCTTTCTGTACTCTTCTTCCCTCTTTGTGCACTCTCTTGCCTCTTTCTGCACCTCTCTTGCCTCTTTCTTAAGTTCTCTTACATATTCCTGCACCTCTTTTGCTTCTTTCTGTACTTCTCTTACCTCTTTCTGCACCCGTCTTGCCTCTTTCTGCACCTTTGTTGGTTCTTTCTGCACTGCTCTTGCTTCTTTATGCAACTCTCTTGCAAATTTCTGCTCCCCTTTTGCAAATTTCTGCACCTCTCTGACCTCTGTCTGCACCCCTGTTCCCTCTTTCTGCACCTCTTTTGCCTCCTTCTTCACCTCTGTTACTTTTTTTCTTCACCTCTCTTGCCTTTTCTGCATCCCTCTTGCCACTTTCTGCACCCCTGTTGCTTCATTCTGTACTTCTCTTGCTTCTTTCTGTGCCTCTCTTGCTTCTTTCTGCACCCCTCTTGCTTCTTTCTGCACCCCTCTTCCCTATTTCTGTACCTCTCTTGCCTCTTTCTCCACTTCTCTTGCCTCTTTCTGCACCCGTTTCCTATTTCTGCACCTCTCTTGCCTCTTTCCGCACCCCTCTTGCCACTTTCTGCACCCCTGTTGCTTCATTCTGTACTTCTCTTGCTTCTTTTTGTGCCTCTCTTGCTTCTTTCTGTACCCCTCTTGCTTCTTTCGGCACCCCTATTCCCTCTTTCTGCACCTCTCCTGCCTGTTTCTGCACATCTGTTGCCTCTTTCTGCACTTCTCTTGCCTCTTTCTGCACCTCTGTTGCTTCTTTCTGTACTTCTCTTGCCTCTTTCTGCACCCCTCTTGCTACTTTCTGCACCTCTGTTGCTTCTTTCTGCGCTTCTCTTGCTTCTTTTTGCATCTCTCTTGCTTCTTTCTGTACCCCACGTGTCATTTTCTGCACCTGTCTTGCCTCTTTCTGCACTTCTGTTGCCTCTTTCTGCACCTCTGTTGCTTCTTTCTGCACCTCTCTTGCCTCTTTCTGCACCTCTCTTGCCTCTTTCTGCATCTCGCTTGCCTCTTTCTACACTTCTCTTGCTTCTTTCTACACCTCTGTTGCTTCTTTCAGCAATTCTCTTTCCTCTTTCTGTACTTCTCTAGCCTGTTTCTCCACCTCTCTTACCTCTTTCTCCACCTCTCTTACCTCTTTCTGCACCTCACCTGCTTCTTTCTGCACCCCTCTTGCCTCTTTCTGCATTCCTCTTTCTTCTTTCTGTACCACTCTTGCCTCTTTCTGCACCCTGTTCCCTCTTTCTGCACCTCTCCTGCCTGTTTCTGCACCTCTCTTGCCTCTTTCTGCACTTCTCTTGCCTCTTTCTGCACCTCTCTTGCAAATCTCTGCACCCCTCTTGCAAATTTCTGCACCTCTCTTGCCTCTGTCTGCACTCCTGTTCCCTCTTTCTGCACCTCTTTTGCCTGTTTCTGCAACTTTCTTGCCTCTTTCTGCAGTTCTCTTGCCTCCTTGTTAACCTCTGTTGCTTTTTTTCTTCACCTCTCTTGCCTCTTTCTGCACCCCTCTTGCCACTTTCTGTACCCCTGTTGCTTCATTTTGTACTTCTCTTGCTTCTTTCTGTGCCTCTCTTGCTTCTTTCTGCACCCCTCTTGCTTCTTTCTGCACCCCTCTTCCCTCTTTCTGTACCTCTCCTGCCTCTTTCTCCACTTCTCTTGCCTCTTTCTGCACCCCTCTTTCCTCTTTTTGCTCCTCTCTTGCCTCTTTCTGCACCCCTCTTGCCACTTTCTGCACCCCTGTTGCTTCATTCTGCACTTCTCTTGCTTCTTTCTGTACCTCTCTTGCTTCTTTCTGTACCCCTCTTCCTTCTTTCTGCACCCCTATTCCCTCATTCTGCACCTCTCCTGCCTGTTTCTGCACATCTGTTACCCCTTTCTGCACTTCTCTTGCCTCTTTCTGCAACTCTGTTGCTTCTTTCTGTACTTCTCTTACCTCTTTCTGTACCCCACTTGCTACTTTCTGCACCTCTGTTGCTTCTTTCTGCGCTTCTCTTGCTTCTTTTTGCACCTCTCTTGCTTTTTTCTGCAGCCCTCTTGCCTCTTTCTGCACCCTTCTTCCTTCTTTGTGCACCTCTCTTGACTCTTTCTGCACCTCCCTTGCCTGTTTCTGCAGTTCTCTTGCCTCTTTCTCCAAGTCTTTTGCTTCTTTCTGCACTTCTGTTGCCTCTTTCTGCACCCCTCTTGCCTCTTTCTGCATCTCTGTTGGTTCTTTCTGCACTGCTCTTGCTTCTTTCTGCACATCTCTTCCAAATTTCTACACCCCTCTTGCCTCTGTCTGCACTTCTCTTGCCTCTTTCTGCACCCCTCTTGCCTCTTTCTGCACCTCCATTGGTTCTTTCTGCACTTTTCTTGCTTTTTTCCACACCTCTCTTGCTTCTTTCTGCACCTCTCTTGCCTCTTTCTGCATCTCTCTAGTTTCTGTCTGCACCCCTGTTCCCTCTTTCTGCACCTATTTTGCCTGTTTCTGCAACATTCTTGCTTATTTCTGCACTTCTGTTGCCCCTTTCTGCCCCCCTCTTCCCTCTTTCTGCACCTCTGTTGCTTCTTTCTGCACTTCTCTTGCTTCTTTCTGCACCTCTCTTGCTTCTTTCTGCAACCCTTGTGCCTCTTTCTGCACCCCTCTTCCCTCTTTCTGCACCCTTCTTGCCTCTCTCTGTACCTCTGTTCCTTCTTTCTGCACTTCTTTTATTTATTTCTGCACCTCTCTTGCTTCTTTCTGTACCCCTCATGCCTCTTTCTGCACACCTCTTCCCTCTTTCTGCACCCATCTTGCCTCTCTCTGCATCTGTTGCTTCTTTCTGCACTTCTCTTGTCTCTTTCTCCACCCCTCTTCTCTCTTTCTGCACCTCTGTTGCTTCTTTCTGTACCTCTGTTGCTTCTTTCTGCACCCCTCGCGCCTCTTCACACCCCTCTTCCCTCTTTCTGCACCCCTCTTGCCTCTTTCTGCACCTCTGTTCCTTGTTTCTGCACTTCTTTGGTTTCTTTCTGTATCTCTCACTTCTTTCTGCACCCTTTTTTTTATTTATTTCTGCACCCCTCTTGCCTCTTTCTGCACCTCTATTCCTTCTTTCTGCACTTCTTTTGTTTCTTTCTGCAGCTCTCTTGCTTCTTTCTGCACCCCTTGCCTCTTTGTCCACCTCTCTCCTCTCTTCCCTCTTTCTACACCACTCTTGCCTCCTTCTGCACCTCTGTTGCTTCTTTCTGCACTTCTCTTGCCTCTTTCTGCACCCCTCTTGTCTGTTTGTGCACCTCTGTTGGCTCTTTCTGCACTGCTCTTGCTTCTTTCTGGACATCTTTTGCAAATTTCTGTGCCCCTTTTGCCTCCTTCTGCACCCCTCTTGCCTCCTTCAACACCTCTGTTGGTTCTTTCTGCACTGCTCTTGCTTCTTTCTGCACCTTTTTTGCCTGTTTCCACAACTCTCTTGCCTCTTTGTGCACTTCCCTTGCCTCATTCTGCACCTCTGTTGCTTCTTTCTGCTTTTCTCTTGCTTGTTTCTGCATCTTTCTTCTTCTTTATGCACTACTATTGCCTCTTTCTGTGCTTCTCTTGCATCTTTCTGCACCTCTCTTGTCTCTTTCTACACCTTTCTTCCTCTTTCTGCACCTCTCTAGCTTCTTTCTGCACCTCTCTTGGTTCTTTCTGCACTTCTGTTGCCTCTTTGTGTACTTCTCTTGCGTCTTTCTGCACATTTCTTGCTTCTTTCTGCACTTCTCTTGCCTCTTTCTGCACATTTCTTACTCTTTCTGCACCTGTCTTGATTTTTCTGCACTTCCTCTTGCCTCTTTCTGAAATTCTCTCACCTCTTTCTGTACTCAAATGGGAAGTGCAAGCTCTCAAGTTTAAAGGTCTGCGTGCTCTCAGGACTGAGGTATATGTCTACTTGTACATGTATTCTTACATGTGTTATGCATCTGAAGATGGTAGCTTAAAAAGCGGATAACTTCTCGTATAGGTGGTCAAATCTTCTCAGTTCTGCTCTGTCATTCGGTTGCACAGGCAGACATGTCGTATGTATATAGGTGTTATAGAGCCCCTCGAATATACTATTGAATACCCATGTACCCTGTATTGTGAGCAGAAAGAAATGCATACACCTTTTTTGTACACAAATTTACAGAGTATGCTGTTTGAAACACAGGTATTCAAGTATTTGTAAGTTTATTTTTATGCAACATATCACTAGGTAAAAGCAGACACACACGCATGCATACCTTCACAAACTTGGTGAGACTTACAACAGTAATATGGTTAGGATTGCTGTTTTACATTTGGTAGGCCTAACATTCTGAGCAGTCGATGAATAGTAAACCTTGAAGATAAAAGTGAGGTTTAAGACATCTTGGGAGAAGGATTAGTGATTAGGCTACTTTGTATGAGTCTGTGGAAAGGTACAGTCAAAGTAGGCCTTTTTCTGCACCTCTGTTGCTTCTTTCTGGACTTCTTTTGCTTTTTTCTCTACCTTTCTTCCACTTTCAGGACTTCTGTTGCCTCTTCCTGCATTTTTCTTGCTTCTTTCTGCACCTTTCTTCCTCTTTTTGCGCTTCTCTTCCCTCTTTCTGCACATCTTTTGCTTCTTTCTGCGCCTTTCTTCCTCTTTCTGTACATGTTCTATCTATGTATGCATAGTTAGAAATTAGCATTTAAAAAACCTTTGAAATTCACTGCAAAAACCACAGGTTTCAGGGACGTTATAGTTAGTAATTAACATTTAAAAAACATTAGGAATTCACTGAAAAAAACAGACGGTTTAGGGACGTTTTAGTTAGGAATTGGCATTTAAAAAACCTTAGAAATTCACTGAAAAAACCACAGGTTTCAAGGACGTTATAGTTTGGCTGGCATTTCACTCGTACAAAACCAGTGAAATTCGGCCGTTATAGTTAGCTGAGTTAACTATAGCTCGCGCCCCCGCAATGCACTGCTGATGACGTCACATATTACATCACTCATGACATGGTCAGAGACATCACTGATGATATCACTGATGACATCTCAAATTACATCACTGATGGCATCATCCACTTATCTGATGCACCTCCTCACACCCTAATATAACCTTTCATACACCGACTCTAAAATACAGATTATCATACACGAAACCATGGACACCCTAATACCAGTTAGTTCATATCCACTTACTGATTCATAGGTCTACACACATCTACTCACTCAACCATACAGTCACTTATACACGCAGTCACTCATCAATACAGTCACTGATATATGCACTCATACACCCATACAGACACTCACATACTGCCACTCACCCACAGAGATACTCACACACCTAGTCAGTCACCCAACACATACTTACTCTCTTATACAAGCACACACTCATCCATACAGCCACTCTCACAATCACTCACTCTCACATCTAGTCACTTATATACTCCAACACTCACATATACTGCCTTTCACATATGTAGTTACTCACACATATACCACTGAGACATTCATTCACTCACCAACACAGCCATACGCACACTCACTCACCCATACAGCCCCTCACAGATGCACTCATGAGCCCATACACCCACTGAATCACCCACTTACACATCCGTGCTGGGAGTTACACCCCCCACCCACCCACACAGACACTCAGGCACCCATACAGGTAATCAGACAACCAATCATTAACCCATACAGACACTCATGTAGCTACTCACCAACACATGCAGCCACTTACACACCAACTGACAGACTGTTACAGACATTCACACAGATTAGTCATTCACCCATGCATTCACTGTAGGAGAGTAGGATCTGCTTCACATGGGTACCCCCACTTTTTGCTGATGCTTCACTGTTTTTCGACTTTAGTCTGGCTGGGGC
This sequence comes from Calotriton arnoldi, assembly GCA_963921515.1. NCBI lineage: Eukaryota > Metazoa > Chordata > Amphibia > Caudata > Salamandridae > Calotriton > Calotriton arnoldi. Next base: position 786,108 of record CAWUFW010000108.1, on the reverse strand, counting down.
CCTGCTAATCAGAACCCCAGCCTAGCTGCTTCCTCTCTAAAATGGTTTCCATGTACCTTAGGTACATCTTTGATTGGAATCTGGAGTGCCCTTATAAGTCCCTAGTATATGGTATACTATGTACCCAGGGCATAGGTACCTCAGAGGCCTGCCAGGGGCTGAAGCATGTATTATGCCACCCCTGGAATGCCAGCCAAACTGACACCACAGGTCTGCTACTGCAGCCTGGGTAAGGTGGTGCATGCATCTATATCACTACCATTGCACACACATATAAACCTATAAGTCACTCCTATGGCAGGCCTTACCAATCCTGAAGGCAGAGTGCTTGGTTTTTATGTGAGAGGGTGCCCCTGCATGAGCAGAGCCCATCTGCAGCGTTCGGAGTCCCTCCTCTGATGCTGTTTGTGGTACAGCCTGACCATATACTCTTAAGTGCATTATATCCTCGCGGGACAATGCTAACTTTGGACTGGCTGCACCAAAACATGTTGGGTTTGGTGTCAAACATCTTGGAATACTACCCCCCCGCCAGTCCTGGTGGCGGGGGTAGCATTCCACCCTTCTAGAGGGCTACCCGGTAACTTCTTTCCAGAGCCCTGGCATCACAAAATGGATGCCGCTGCCGCAGACACGGGTCTGGCCTCCTGCTGCTGACTGAAACTCCGGCAGGGGAGGCCTGGACAATAGGTTTCCTGTCGAAGGGAGGTGTAACCACCTCCCCAGACAGGATAGTGTGTATTGGGGCTGGGCGGGAGCACTCTCTGGTGCTTTGAAGTCCTGCACTGGGGGCACATTTGGTGTCCCTGTGCATATGCCAGTTCAAACCGGTTGCAGGGGCTACCTGCCCCTGCTCTGGCGTGAAACTGGACAAAGGGAATGGGTGTAACCACCCCTCTTCCCTGACCCTCCCATAGGTGGGTCCCCAGAGTATGTCCAACCCCTAACTTCGTATAAGTATGGGACCCCAGTCCTTAGGACTTTAGATTACCCTGGACAAAACTCTGAAGCCGAATCCTGGACCTTCGACGCTCTACTTTAAGATTAGAGGACTGAAGAATCTCCCTTGGGGTCAAGGAGTGACTCCCCTGCTTGGCAGGCACCAAAGAAGCAACTGTCCGGTCTGCATCGCTGAAGCTCCCGCCGGACGCCGAAGTCTTTGCATCACCAGAGGTAGATTTCCAGACTTTCCCGAGGCTGCCCTGAGCCCCCAGTGAAGCTGAGGCCCATAGCTGTCGTGGGTAATGTGGAACCGTGACCCCTGGACACCAAGAACTTTTGCAAGTGCATCCTCTTCCTGGTCTCCCACGAAGTTGTGGTTTGGGCTCCAAGTAGCCCTTGACTCCAGCACCGACTGCACCGAAGATCACTGGCCTCCACTCCACGAGTGTCCTGTGAGCCAGCTCCAAGTGCGTCCACTTGAGGCTCCTTTGCGGTCGCTAGTCCGTTGGCTAGTGGGCCCTCCCGAAGGCAACTCTTCTTCTGCTTGAGCTTCCCTAGTTGCTCCAGACGTGCCCTGACTTACTCTTGCTGGGTGAGTCCCTCAGACCTTGCTGGTCTGTACCACCATCCTTTCTTCATTTCCACAAGACTTGCCGTTGCCAAGGCTTGTTGGGTCCAATCCAGTCGCCGACACCTCAGCAAGCGACAGACATTGTGGGACAGCTCGAATCCAGCTCCTGGTTGTCGTCGACACCTCCTGGACCTCGTGGCTGAAGAGTCAAGATGACCATCAACCTACCTGAAGCACCCTACATCGGTGGGCATCTGCTCATCGCCTTCCTGGTCACTGGCTAGTGACCCAGACTCTGTCCCCTCTGCTTTCAGGTTCTTCAGATCTTCGATCCACCCTTGGATCCACCCGAACACTTTCGACTTGGTCGCCAGCAGCACTTTGCAGCAGATCGCCATTGAAAACGACGACGAAACCCGACCCCGAAAGACACCTATGCACCCGGCTTCCCTGGGTGAGGTAACTCGAGTACTCTGGTACTTCCGTGGGTATTGACTCTAGAACAGCCTAGTTCTAAAGGGGTTTGCTCCAAGTCCTCCTCTAAGTGTCCTTTTTCTTTAAAACTCCAACCGCGACATTCCCCATAGAAGTCAACGGCGGCTTGTGGCTGGGTTCTCACACTGCACGCGTCCCCCGTGGGTCCTCTGTGTCACTACCTTGGGTGGTTCCTGGAGGGCCAAGCACTTCTACAGGCTCTAGGCCTTGTGTCTAGCTCAGTCGTGGTTCTTATACCACTTTATTGGTATATGGTTTGGTACGCCCCTAGGGCTCGAACGTGTATTTGTGCTATTACTGTTGATATTCGACTTGTAACTTATGTTCTTCGAACTCTAGCCTCATAAAGAGACTAGAGGGGTGTGTTTAAGACTAAATACATATATTTTAAATATATACCTGGTGTGGTCCTCTTTCATTTGGTCACTCAAGAGATTATAGACTGGTAAAACAAGCTGCTTTACATTCCTTCAAGACTTAGCCTGAAGGCTGCTCTCCATAGCTACCACTAGGATAGCTTTCAATAAAGGTTGTCTTTAACCTATCTCCAATAAGGGGTTGTTTGGGCTGGTGCAAGGTGCCCACTATAATTAGTGGACAGCATATACCAGGCCAACTTCTCACATTGGTGTGCAGCGTGTGGGATTCCAGCTTGCTATTGTTTTACCAGATAATCTCAATTGAATTGATCAACTGAAAACCACTAAGGGTACCTTAGGTACATATAAATCAAGCTTAGGATACAGTAAGTTCTACTGAACTTAGAGTTGTGTGTTAAGGGATAGCACACCCTTTCTACAACTCAAGAGAGTTTAGTAGGCCAGTGCATACACCACACCACACTAGTAATGTCTTCACTGCCAGGAACCAGTGAGCTCCTGCCATCCAGATATGACAACCTCTCATTCTTGGAATTAAGAGAGTTGTGCAAAGTTAGGAAGTTGAAGACAGGCAAAAGTGCCAACACCCAACGTCTCCTGGAGATGCTTCTGCTAGATGATCTTAGAAGACCCCTAGGGTCTGCAAGGGTAGGCAGAGAGGGTGGGGCAGAAGATGAGGGAGGGGCCAGGGATGAAAATGCCCAGGACCTGACCTCTGAAACTGGCCAGGGGGATGACAATGATCCTGACCTGGACAATGCAGCTACTCCTGAAGATGAGGAGGAGGCCCAGGATGACCTCCCCTTTGTCCCCCCAGGAAGAGTTGTGAGTGTGCCCAGAAGGTCTAGATCTCCTTCTCAGGAGTCTGACCACTCTGACACCTCAGTAGGGACCTCTGTTTCTTCTCATAGGAGGGAATCCTCTCATGAGAGGAGAAAGAGACTGCTTCAGTATGAACAAGCCCAGCTTGAGCTCAGAAAACAGCAGTTGGCTATAGACAGGGAGTCCCTAGATCTCTTTAGACAAAGGAAAAAGATGGGACTAGAGTCCCATGGTGGCAGCAATTTCCCCAGAGATAGGGAAAGGTCTTATGACCATAGAAACCTGAGCAAGGTTGTCCCTCCATACCAGAGTGGGGATGACATCCACAAATGGATAACTGCACTGGAGAGGGCCTGTAAAGTACAGAGGGTCCCTCAGGAGCAGTGGGCAGCAATCTTGTGGCTCTCCTTTGCAGACAAAGGTAGAGATAAGCTCCTCACTGTTAGAGAAGAGGATGCTGACAATTACAAAGTCTTGAAGAGTGCTCTGATTGATGGGTTTGGCCTAACAATTGAACAATACAGGTTAAAGTTCAGAGATACCCAAAAAGCACAGACTCAAGACTGGGTGGACTTTGTTGATTGTTCTGCTAAGGCTCTGGAAGGTTGGTTGATGGGCAGTAAGGTATGTGACTTCACAGGATTGTACAATCTTATCATGAGGGAGCAGATTCTTAATAACTGTCAAACTCCGCTGTTGCATCAGTACCTGGTGGACTCTGATCTGACCTCTCCCCAAGAATTGGGAAAGAAGGCAGACAAATGGGTCAGAACCAGGGTGAGGCAGAAGGTAAAGAACCAAGGTGGTGACCCTAAGAAGCAAGATTCTAAAAACTCTGATAAGGGTGGGGAGAAGGGTAAAGACCAGAAGTCTTCACAAGGCCCCCAAAAATCTTCTTCAGGTGGGGATTCACAGTCTAACAAAGGGAAAGGCCAAAAGAAACCATGGTGCAAAGTCTGTAAGCAAAAGACACACTGGACCAGTGATTGCACCAAGTCCAAAGACTCTATTCCAGCCACTACCACTGCCCCTAAGGCACCTGTTCCCCCTAGTACAGTTACAAATGGTGGTGGAAGTACTCAAGCTAAGGGTTTAGTAGGGTTGACCCTGGGTAATGAGATGAGCTCTGGCCTAGTCAGAGAACTCACTCAGGCTGTCCTAATCTGTGATGGAGGCATGGATGTGACCTCCTCTGTGAGTCCCAGTAATCTGGGCAAGTACAGGCAACAGCCATTGATTAATGGGAAAGAGGCTTTGGCATTCAGGGACACAGGGGCAAGTGTCACTATGGTGACACAAGATCTTGTGGATCCTGGGCAGATTATACTTGTTGAGATGTACCAAGTGACCAATGCTAGCAGTGTCAGAACAGACCATACTCTGGCAGTTGTTGACTTCTCCTGGGGAGGGGTAACTGGCCTTAAGAAGGTTGTGGTAAGTGCAGACCTACCAGTTGAATGCTTGCTTGGCAATGATCTTGAAACTTCCGCTTGGGCAGAAGTGGAGCTCAGGACCCATGCAGAAATGCTGGGGATCCCTGCAGATGTGTTTGCTGTGAAAAGGTCACAGGCCAAAAGGTCTAACACTGAACAGGCCTTGGATCCTGGAACAATGGACCAAGTGCCATCCAAGAGAAGGAGTAGTAGGGTTAAGGCAGTTCCTTCCCCCTTGGCTCAGAAGGAAGATCAGTCTCTTGAGGGAGATGATCTCAGTCCTGAAGAAGGCACTGTCCCAGAGGAGCTTGAACCTGATCAGGTTGATTTCTTGGGGACAGGGGGCCCTTCCAGGTCAGATCTGAGCCAGGAGCAACAGAGCTGCCCCTCTCTTGAACCCCTCAGACATCAAGCTGCTGCTGAGGCTGCTGGGAATGCTAGTGGTCCCCATAAAGTGTATTGGGATGATGGACTCTTGTACTCAGAGTGTAGAGACCCCAAGCCTGGTGCCACCAGGAGGTTGGTTATACCTCTGAAGTTCAGGGGCTTCCTATTGACCCTAGCCCATGACATTCCTCTAGCAGGTCACCTGGGCCAGAACAAGACTTGGGACAGACTTGTCCCTCACTTTCACTGGCCCCACATGTCTGAAGACACCAAGGAGTGTTGTCGCTCCTGTGTAACCTGCCAAGCCAGTGGGAAGGCAGGTGGCACCACAAAGGCCCCCTGATACCACTACCTGTGGTGGGGGTTCCCTTTGAAAGAGTGCGTATTGATATTGTTGGTCCCATGGATCCCCAAACAGCATCTGGGCACAGGTTTATCCTGGTGGTGGTGGACCATGCCACTAGGTACCCAGAGGCTATACCCCTTAGGACCACTACAGCACCTGTGGTGGCAAGAGCCCTCCTGGGAATTTTCTCAAGAGTGGGCATCCCTAAGGAGGTTGTATCAGACAGGGGTGCAAACTTTATGTCTGGATACTTGAAGGCAATGTGGAAGGAGTGTGGAGTGACTTACAAGTTCACCACACCCTATCACCCACAATGCAATGGTTTAGTTGAGAGATTCAACAAAACCTTAAAGGGCATGATTAAAGGGCTCCCAGAAAAGCTTAGGCGAAGATGGGACATACTCTTGCCCTGCCTTTTGTTTGCATACAGGGAGGTGCCTCAAAAGGGGGTTGGCTACAGCCCTTTTGAACTTTTGTTTGGTCACCCTGTCAGGGGTCCATTGTGCTTGGTGAAGGAAGGATGGGAGTTACCTCTCAAGCCCCCAAAGCAAGACATAGTGGACTATGTACTTGGTCTCCGCTCCCGGATGGCTGAATACATGAAAAAGGCAACTAAAAACCTTGAGGCTAGCCAGGAACTGCAAAAAGCCTGGCATGACCAAAGGCTGTACTGACTGTTTACCAGCCAGGACAGAAGGTGTGGGTGCTGGAGCCAGCGGCCCCAGCAGCTCTCCAAGACAAATGGAGTGGACCCCATACCATTGTTGAACAGAAGGGTGAGGTTACCTATTTAGAGGACCTAGGAACACCCAGGAGTCCCCACAGGGTTCTCCATGTCAACAGATTGAAACCATATGTGGACAGGGCAGACATGGGCTTGCTCATGGCTACTGATGAGGGACAGGAGGAAGAGAGTGACCCACTCCCTGACCTGCTCTCACAGAACCCTGATGATGGGTCAGTGGATGGTGTAGCCTTGGCAGGCAGCCTCACTGCTCAGCAGCAAACTGATTGCAGACAGGTGCTCAATCAGTACAGACATATGTTCTCTCTGACTCCAAGCCAGACCACCTGGTGCACTCATGAAGTGGACACTGGGGACAGTCTGCCTATTAAAAATAAGATTTATAGGCAACCTGACCATGTCAGGGACTGTATCAGTACAGAAGTACAGAAAATGTTGGATTTGGGAGTTATTGAACCCTCAGATAGCCCTTGGGCTAGTCCAGTGGTCCTTGTGCCAAAACCTCACACCAGTGGTGGGAAAAGAGAGATGAGGTTTTGTGTGGACTACAGGGGTCTCAATGCAGTCACTAGGACTGATGCCCATCCAATACCTAGGGCAGATGAGCTAATAGACACTTTGGCCTCAGCCAAGTATCTAAGCACATTTGACCTGACAGCTGGCTACTGGCAGATCAGACTAGCTGAAGATGCAAAGCCAAAAACAGCATTCTCAACCCCTAGTGGACATTATCAATTTGTGGTAATGCCCTTTGGTCTGAAGAATGCACCTGCCACTTTTCAGAGGTTGGTGCATACAGACCTTACAGGTCTGGAGGGCTATAGTGCAGCATATCTAGATGATATTGCTGTCTTTAGCTCCACCTGGGAGAATCACCTGGTCCACCTCAGAAATGTTTTAGAGGCCCTGCAAAAGGCAGGCCTCACTAAAAGGCCACCAAGTGCCAGATAGGGCAGAGTCAGGTTGTGTACCTGGGCCACCTTGTGGGTGGAGGCCAGGTTCAACCCCTGCAGAGCAAAATCCAGATCATCATGGACTGGGTTGCTCCAACTACCCAGACTCAGGTGAGAGCCTTCTTAGGCCTGACTGGGTACTATAGGAGATTTGTCAAGGGGTATGGATCAATAGTGACACCCCTGAATGACTTAACTTCCAAGAAAATGCCCAAAAGGTTCAGTGGACAGCTAGCTGTCAAAAGGCATTTGATGACCTGAAGCAGGCCATGTGCACTGCTCCCATTCTCCAGAGTCCTGATTACTCCAAGAAGTTCATTGTCCAAACAGATGCATCTGAATTGGGGGTAGGGGCTGTACTGTCACAATTGAATGATGAAGGTCAGGATCAGCCAGTAGCTTTCATTAGCAGAAGGCTGACCCCTAGAGAGAAACGTTGGTCAGCCATAGAGAGGGAGGCCTTTGCTGTGGTTTGGGCTCTGAAGAAGTTGAGGCCATACTTGTTTGGTACTCACTTCCTTGTTCAAACAGACCACAAGCCCCTCCTATGGCTAAAACAAATGAAGGGTGAAAACCCCAAACTGCTTAGGTGGTCCATTTCCCTACAGGGGATGGACTTTACAGTGGAACATAGACCTGGGAGTAACCATGCCAATGCAGATGGACTCTCTAGGTACTTCCACTTAGAACATGAAGACTCAACTGGTCAAGGTTAGTTTAATGTCCCTACGTTTGGGGGGGTGTGAGAGTAGGATCTGCTTCACATGGGTACCCCCACTTTTTGCTGATGCTTCACTGTTTTTCGACTTTAGTCTGGCTGGGGCCCTGCTAATCAGAACCCCAGCCTAGCTGCTTCCTCTCTAAAATGGTTTCCATGTACCTTAGGTACATCTTTGATTGGAATCTGGAGTGCCCTTATAAGTCCCTAGTATATGGTATACTATGTACCCAGGGCATAGGTACCTCAGAGGCCTGCCAGGGGCTGAAGCATGTATTATGCCACCCCTGGAAGGCCAGCCAAACTGACACCACAGGTCTGCTACTGCAGCCTGGGTAAGGTGGTGCATGCACCCTACTGTGTATAGGCTACCTATATCACTACCATTGCACACACATATAAACCTATAAGTCACTCCTATGGCAGGCCTTACCAATCCTGAAGGCAGAGTGCTTGGTTTTTATGTGAGAGGGTGCCCCTGCATGAGCAGAGCCCTCTGCAGCATTCGGAGTCCCTCCTCTGATGCTGTTTGTGGTACAGGCTGACCATATACTCTTAAGTGCATTATATCCTCGCGGTACAATGCTAACTTTGGACTGGCTGCACCAAAACATGTCGTGTTTGGTGTCAAACATCTTGGAATACTACCCCCCCCGCCAGTCCTGGCGGCGGGGGTAGCATTCCACCCTTCTAGAGGGAGAGACATGTACACACCGGGCTACCCAGTAACTTCTTTCCAGAGCCCTGGCATCACAAAATGGATGCCGCTGCCACAGACACGGGTCTGGCCTCCTGCTGCTGACTGAAACTCCGGCAGGCGAGGCCTGGACAATAGGTTTCCTGTCGAAGGGAGGTGTAACCACCTCCCCAGACAGGATAGTGTGTATTGGGACTGGGCGGGAGCACTCTCTGGTGCTTTGAAGTCCTGCACTGGGTGCACATTTGGTGTCCCTGTACATATGCCAGTCAAACCGGTTGCAGGGGCTACCTGCCCCTGCTCTGGCGCGAAACTGGACAAAGGGAATGGGTGTAACCACCCCTCTTCCCTGACCCTCCCATAGGTGGGTCCCCAGAGTATGTCCAACCCCCTAACTTCGTATAAGTATGGGACCCCAGTCCTTAGGACTTTAGATTACCCTGGATGAAACTCTGAAGCCGAATCCTGGACCTTCGACGCTCTACTTTAAGATTAGAGGACTGAAGAATCTCCCTTGGGGTCAAGGAGTGACTCCCCTGCTTGGCAGGCACCAAAGAAGCAACTGTCCGGTCTGCATCGCTGAATCTCCCGCTGGACGCCGAAGTCTTTGCATCACCAGAGGTAGATTTCCAGACTTCCCCGAGGCTGCCCTGAGTCCCCAGTGAAGCTGAGGCCCGTAGCTGTCGTGGGTAACGTGGAACCATGACCCCTGGACACCAAGAACTTTTGCAAGTGCATCCTCTTCCTGGTCTCCCACGAAGTTGTGCTTTGGGCTCCGAGTAGCCCCTGCTTTCAGCACCAACTGCTTTGAAGATCACTGGCCTACACTCCACGAGTGTCCTGTGAGCCAGCTCCAAGTGCATCCACTTGAGGCTCCTTTGCGGTCACTAGTCCGTTGGCTAGTGGGCCCTCCCGAAGGCAACTCTTCTTCTGCTTAGGCTTCCCTGATTGCCCCAGACGTGCCCTGACTTACCCTCGCTGGGTGAGTCCCTCAGACCTTGCTGGTCTGTACCACCGTCCTTTCTTCATTTCCACGAGACTTGCCGTTGCCAAGGCTTGTTGGGTCCAATCCGGTCGCCAACACCTCAGCAAGCGACAGACGTTGTGGGCAGCTCGAATCCTGCTCCTGGTCATCGTCGACACCTCCTGGACCTCGTGGCTGAAGAGTCAAGATGACCGTCAACCTACCTGAAGCACCCAACATCGGTGGGCATCTGCTCATCGCCTTCCTGGTCACTGGCTAGTGACCCAGACTCTGTCCCCTCTGCTTTCAGGTTCTTCATATCTTCGATCCACCCTTGGATCCACCCGAACACTTTCGACTTGGTCGCCAGCAGCACTTTGCAGCAGATCGCCATTGAAAACGACGACGAAACCCGACCCCGAAAGACACCTATGCACCCGGTTTCCCTGGGTGAGGTAACTCGAGTACTCCGGTGCTCCCGTGGGTATTGACTCTAGAGCAGCCTAGTTCTAAAGGGGTTTGCTCCAAGTCCTCCTCTAAGTGTCCTTTTTCTTTAAAACTCCAACCGCGACATTCCCCATAGAAGTCAACGGCGGCTCGCGGCTGTGTTCTCACACTGCACGCGTCCCCCGTGGGTCCCCTGTGTCACTACCTTGGGTGGTTCCTGGAGGGCCAAGCACTTCTACAGGCTCTAGGCCTTGTGTCTAGCTCAGTCGTGGTTCTTATACCACTTTATTGGTATATGGTTTGGTACGCCCCTAGGGCTCAAACGTGTATTTGTGCTATTACTGTTGATATTCGACTTGTAACTTATGTTCTTCGAACTCTAGCCTCATAAAGAGACTAGAGGGGTGTGTTTAAGACTAAATACATTTATTTTAAATATATACCTGGTGTGGTCCTCTTTCATTTGGTCACTCAAGAGATTATAGACTGGTAAAACAAGCTGCTTTACATTCCTTCAAGACTTAGCCTGAAGGCTGCTCTCCATAGCTACCACTAGGATAGCTTTCAATAAAGGTTGTCTTTAACCTATCTCCAATAAGGGGTTGTTTGGACTGGTGCAAGGTGCCCACTATAATTAGTGGACAGCATATACCAGGCCAACTTCTCACATTCACTAAGACACGTTTAATCACTCACTTATACAGTCAGTCATGCACCTACTAAATCATCCATTCAGAAACTCATGCACCCACTCATTCTTCAATAAACCTTGGCGTTTATATATATAACATTCTTAAACTTTTTAGAAACACTCAGTCACTGGATGATGTCATCAGTGATGTCATCAGTGATGTCATTTGAGATGTCATCAGTGATGTCATGAATGATGTAATATGTGACGTCATCAGCAGTGCATTGTGGGGGCGCGAGTTATAGTTAGCTCAGCTAACTATAACGGCCGAATTTCTCTGGTTTTGTACGAGTGAAATGTCAGCCTAACTATAACGTCCCTGAAACCTGTGGTTTTTTCAGTGAATATATATAAAAATATATATACATAGACTGGGTGACACACTTGTCATCTCACCCCTGTGTGACCCACCCCCCTCCCTGGAATGCCCGTACTTCGTCCTCAATCAGGCGGTATATGGGATGGACTGGTTCTCATTCTATACCGCTATAGTCTGCCCCACCCTTCCAGAATTTGGGATGTTTTTGGGGGCAGCCACTCACCTTGTACACCGCCATCTATAATCCCATGCAATGTTCCATCCCCTTCTTCCACACTGCCAAAGACGGGGAGTCACTGCCTTCCACTCTCTAGCTATATCTCATTTGGCTAATGTCAATCCGAGGTATAGCAAGGACATTTTATATCTATCCCCACCTAGGTAGTCCAGGAGATGGAGGAGGGTGAATCTCAAGTCCCTCTGGATCTGCCAAGGTAGGATCCTATTAAGGCATGTTGTCACTCTCTGCCAGAATCTATCCAACTCAGGACAACTCCATATTGTGTGGAGAAATTTACCCTCTCCCGCACCCCAGCGAAGACAGGCCAGGGAGGCAATCTCCCCATGACCCATAGCTGTGTAAAGTAGACCCTGTGGAGATATTTGAACTGGATCACCCAGAACCTGGCCGCGATGGCCGCCTCCCATGCCACCCCTAGGACCACCATCCAATATTCGCCCCACATCGGCTTCCCATGCCGCGCGAAGAGCACCAAATGCTTTCGGTTGTTTGGAAATGAGTGTCAGGTAGATTTTCACGACATTATGTTTGCCCAGGTCACCCATAAGAAGTTTTCCCTCGAAGGGATTAAATTCAGGAAGATTAGACAGAGCGACTATATAGGGGGTCACTGTGTGGCGGAGCTGGCGGAGCTGAAGATATTTCTGGATTTGACTGCGGTGAAGTTGATATTCAACTTACATAGATTGGAATGATTTAAGGACAATACCTTGCATAGCATCCCCCAGGGTGGATAGCCCAATGAGGTCCTATTTCCAGAATCCCTCTAAAGCGGCCACTTGTGGAAGTATACATCACTGCCATAGCGGCGTCTGCTCAGTCGGCCTGCCCCACCATGCACCAAGCACCTAAGTGATGAGTGACATAAAATTAGCATCACTCTCATTGCTAGGGGAAAACTATCTCCTCTGTCCCCACCATATAGATATGGGATTAAAGGGGTAGGTCCCTTCGGCCATTTGTCTAATGCATACACCGGATCACCCTGTATGTCATACCACCAAACGTTTATGATTAGGAGATGAGCTGCCATGTAGTTTGATTCGACATCCACTGCTGCGATGCCCCCACAGCAGGTGGGCTGGAAACATTTGCTAAGGGCAATACGGGGGGGGGCTCCACCCTCCCATAAAAAGGCATTAAGGATGGCATTCATCTTGTGAAACCACTGTAGTGGGACGTTGTATGTTTTGCAGTTGATAAAGGAATCTGGGTAGGGACACCATCTTAAAGATGACTGACCATCAAGTCAAAGATGGAGGGAGCACCAACCAGATCTTTATGTCCTCCTTCAGGCAAGCCAGCACTGATTCAAGATTAGCTGTCCACACCACTGTCTCATCCGGGTGCACGAAGAAGCCCAAGTATTTGAACCTGCTGGTGGCAACCTGCAGTCGGGATTCCCACCTGAGTCCCTGGGAGGTAGGGCAAACCGTGAATACCGATGCATTAATATGAAGGCCCAAGATCTCCCCAAATATGTGCATGATCTGCAATATCCTGGGTCCCGTGGCATTAGGCTCTCTCAAAAAAGCCCTGCAACTGTGCATTCATCCTCACCCATACTGCTAGCGGCTCAATGGCAAGTGCAAACAGCAGGGGGGACAAGCGACAACCCTGCCGTGTCACCCGCTGTATAGAAATTGTTTCCGACCTGGCCCCCGCCAACTGCACTGATGCCGTTAAGTCCGTAAACAGCAATTTGAGATAGGAAATGAACCAAAACTGAGGTGCTGTATGAGGAGGAACAAATAATCCCAACTCAAGAAGTCAAATGCTTTGTCTATGTCAGCCAGGAGGTTCACCGCTGGCTCCTCCATCCTATCCGCTAGTGCCAATGTGTTGTATACATGCCAGATATTGTGACTGTTCACGCGGCGGGGCATAAATCCCGCCTGATCGGGATGGACTAGGTCTGGGATATAATTTATCAGCCTATTTGCTTGTTCTAGATTTAGTAGGGAGATTGCGCGATATGAAGAATGTTCATCCGCCGGCGGGCTTGGCTAAAGAAACAACATGATCTCCACATGGTACCAGTCAGGTGGCAGGACGGCCTCGGCCACCGCAGACTGGACCAACCCAGCAGGTGTTTGGGCATGTAAGTTTTAAAGAACTCGCAGGGGAACCCATTGGGCCCAGGATCCTTACCAGTGCTCAACCCGGCCCAAGCTGATGAGAGTTCCTTCCCAGTAAGTACAGCCACCAACAATTCACGGAAAGCAGGAGAGAGGGTGCTGAGTGGAAATGCATGCACAAATTCCTCTATTTGTGGCCTGGATAACACCTCTTTCCTAGCATAGACTCCCTTGAAGTGGGAAGCAAAACTGCTCACTATCTCTCCAGGGTCAGTAAGTAATGCACTGGACTAATCCCTGGTCAGGGGAAAGGAAGATCATTCGGGGATACCCTGACATACTCTATGGAGTACTTGACTCAATTTGTACCCCCGTTGATAAATACAGCTTTTGGACACCTGCCAGGCCAACCGTGCCTCACCTAATAGGGTCTCTGGTGTTGTTGCTGTTCCAGACCAAGTTGTCTGCACACAACATGGCCATCATGTTGGTGACACAGAAAGTCTAGTTCTGTAACCAGGCCTTAAGTCTGGTGCCATCCCACCCCTGTGCAATAGCTAATGTCTGGCCTCCGCAATGTGAGTTCCAGTGCCTCCCATAACTTCTGAAGTGACTTCAAAGTGCCTACATTGAGTAAAAAAAGTAGTCGTCTATAGAACGCTCCATATGTTTATGATAGTCTAGGTTCAGGAGGTGTCAAGATGATAGGCGCCAACAGAATGCTGGGTGCTGGTGACCTACCCAGCACATCAGGGCCACCTGGGAATGGCGGGCTCTCCACCATCCACTCAACTAGGCCCACATGTCACGGCCAGCTCCCGGGGCTCACCCTGTCTCAGCCAGGCTTCCTCTTTTGAGTCAGAAACCACTGCACCTCTCACACCCCCAGTAGGCAGGTAGGTATATATTGGCCCCTGGCCGCCCCACAGCCTGGCTCTACACTCGCCCCGGGCATCACCATGCCCACTCTCCCGGGGCCTGGTACCTCCTTACCACCTGAACTGCTCACAGTCTCTCATCATCACACCCTTTATGGCGGATGCTCGCCGTCATCAGGGAAGATCTCCAGGGAGCCACTCAACCCAGCACGGCCCCCTCCACCCGACCTTGTGGGCCCATGGACTCGGGCCAAGGCAAAAGTTCCGCTCCCAACTACAGACCCACCACTGGATCCAAGACACCTCTGCTACTCCCAGCAACCGGGGCACACACAACCCGCAGGGGCAGCCACAGGGGATCACTGAATCAGCAGAGGGGACCCGCCGCAATGCCCAGTGCCTCTTTGCACCTCACCAGGCCAGACGACTCATCTTCCAACTCACCGCAGGCAATTGCCCTCACCATGCAGCAGCGCCCAGCAGTCCTCATAGGCCACTTCCCTCTCTCTGACACTCTGGGGCTTCTAGATCCTCCAAAACTCTCCCGTCTCATGGCATATGCCTCCTGGACCACAGCACTTAGGATGGTGATGCCCGCACTGAAGTGTGGTGGCAGGATCTTGTCGGATGTCGGGTGACCCCAAAAAGCGGCTCTAAAATGCAGCCACCATGACTGGAGTTCAAGCAATGCCAACTTGCAAGGAGACATTCAATCAAGAATTCCCCCAAAGTATCTATATGGTGTGACACCATAAAGTTGTTTTGAGGTGCTGACTCACATCTTAATAAATGTTTTCAGTCTAATTGTCTCACTTAAGGTTTGAGCCAGCGCAAGTTCAATTGGAATCACTGACAAAATATCGAAGGTCAGAATATCGACCTACAGAAATATTGACGCAAGAATATCGAAGTGAAGAATATCGACATCCTATCTACATTATAGTAAGTACAAAAATATCGCAAAAAAATATCGATGTCAAAAATATCGTTGTTAAAAATATTGTTTTTTATTTAAGTTAAAAATATAATGTAAAATAAAGTAAATAATACATATAATTAAAATAAACATAGTTCAAAATATTTTAAAATGTTTAAAAATTATAAGTAATATATATGTAATGTAAAAATAAATTAAACATATACATATACTATATAATATATATACTTACTAATAATTTTTAATAATTATTTTAATAACTTCTAATTTTATTTAAAATATCATATAAATTATAAATACATCTATACACATAAAACAATAATATAAATACAAATTAAATAAATATATATAACAAATTAAAAAAAAAAATTATTTTTAATCTTTTAAAAATTAATTATATACTACATTAACTAAAATAATACAAAAAATATTAGATAGCGGAGGTAATAAAATTACTATTCCAACTACAAACAGTGCAACAGTAAGGATTCCCACCCCAGTCAGTGCAACAGTAGGGAAAGTGTTGGATAGCATAGGAGTGAAAATTACTATTCCCACTCCAGTGAGTGCAACAGTAGGGAAAGTGTTGGATAGAGTAGGGGTTAAAATTACTATTCGCACTCCAGGGTGTGCAACAGTAGGGAAAGTGTTGGATAGAGTAGGGGTATAAATGACTATTCCCGCTCCAGTGAGTGCAACAGTAGGGAAAGTGTTGGATAGCGTAGGGGTAAAAATTACTATTCCCACTCCAGTGAGTGCAACAGTAGGGAAAGTGTTGGATAGCGTAGGAGTTAAATTAACATACTTATTAATTAAATAATTTTTGTAAAATAAAAACATATTAATAATTAATTAACTAAAAAATTAATAATAAATACCAATAAAATTAAATTAATATTTACTTAAATAACATTAAATTACTTCCCACCCTATTCCCCATAAACACACAACCCACTACACATAAAAAAGAACACAATTAATTTAATTATCAATTAATAAAAATTAATTACCAATTAATAATAAATTAACAACACATTAATTAACAATAACAATAAACAAAAAATAATAATAAATTAATTATAATTAATATAGCTATAAATTAATCAATTAATACAAATTAATTACCAATTAATAATTAATTAACAATAAATTAATTATCAATAACAATAAATAAAAACATTAATTAATTAATTATAATTAAATTACTTCCCACCCTATTCCCCTATAAACCCACAACCCGCCACACATAAAAATTAACATAATTAATTTAATTATCAATTAACCAATTATTAAAAATGAATTACCAATTAATAATTAATTAACAATAAAGTAATTAACAATAATAATAAATAAAAAATAATTATAATTAATATAATGATAAATTAATCAATTAAAAAAATTAATTACCATTTAATAATTAATTAACAATAAATTAATCAATAACAATAAATAAAAACATATGAATTAATTAATTATAATTAAATTACTTCCCACACTATTCCCCTATAAACCCACAACCCGCTCTGATACTAAAACGCAAAAATTACTTTAAAAAAATTACTAATTTCTAAACATTTAATACATATATTTAAAAATAATAAAAGTACATTACAAAAAATGTTAAACATACATATAAAATACATACTAAAATACATAACACTAATATAAATATCGATATTTTTAACAACGATATTTATGCTAACGATATTACTTACTTCGATATTACTTACTTCGAAATAAAAAAAACTATATTACTTACCTTAAGGTCGATATTCTGGTCACCGATATTCTTGACATCGATATTCTGTCCCTACGATTTTAAAAACTCGATATTAGTGTAGGTCAATATAAAAAAATCGATATTTTGACTGTGCACCGTTCAATCTATCATTCTTGAGTGAATCACACATCTGCTGGCGGAGAAAGATCCCCTGTACTACAGGATAGCTGCCATGGCAGTGGAAGGTTTTTCCTAGATATGGCTGTCTCTCTTTGTAAAATGTTTGTTGTAACAACTTTAACATGCTTGCGCAGCATCGTGGACTTGCTACCAGAGTATGTTGGTGCAGAAAATGTACCACATCCCGCATTACAAGTGCCCCTGAACATCTGGGAGTTTATGCTCAGCACATTTGAGACACTTGTATGCGTGTATCCATAACGCTACAGTGCAAGACACATTTGAGACACTTGCATGTGTGTACCAGAAACACTACAGAACAAGATAAGGTTTTCATGGTTGTCAGTCTTGACGTCATTAAAAATGTGGCATATTGGTCTAAAGGATGAGATAGCTGGCCATCCTTTATTTTCAGTTGCATTAAAAATACAAGAATATGTGTCTCATAGTATAGTCTAATGAAGCATCTGCTTTCAAATGTATCATTCTTTCTGCTGCCCTCTTAAGACAGGAAGCTCTGAGGAAGGTGGACAGGACTTCTGTTGGGTTTTGACCTAAGCCCAGTTATCAAAGTAGGCTAAGTGTGTCAATAAATATAGGAATAGGATTATCTCTATTTGCTGATTTCAGGAACATTCAGGGGCCAATTCCGATTCGGGCTGGAAATCTCTCCGACCGAGCCGGACCCGGAGAGATTTCCGACCGAATCGGACCTGTGCAGCCCGACCGAACGAGTACGATGCGCACGTATGCCATCGGACTCGAGTCGGTCGGACTCCCATTGAAGTCAATGGGAGCTGGTCGTACAACGCGTACGCGGGCTCCCATTGACTCAATGGGTGCGAGGCGGACAAGGGCGCCCCCTACAGCGTGCACGCGGCGAAGCGACTCGCGCCGTACACGCACAGGTAGGGGGGACCCATGGGTCCCCCCTGTGTGCGACTCACGCGGCTACGCATACAGGGGGGTCCGACACGGACCCCCAAAGTACGGCTCCGACTGCTCTTTCGAGCCGGAGTGCGCGGCTCGGTCGGACTGCTCGCGGAGCGCATCGTACTTACCCGGCCGGGGAACGTCTCCATTGCGCGGTGCGAGTCGAGTCCGAGCGAGTCGGTCGGTGCGGTTAGACCCGGGAACGAGTCGGTCAGAGCGGTCGGGACGCCCGGACGAGTCGGTCGGCGATTTCGCATCGTACTCGCTCGCCCGGACGCGCGTACGAATCGGTCGGGAAATAGGCCTCCGAATCGGATCCGGTTAAGCCGAATCCGATTCGGAGCCCTACCGGCCGAGATCGGAATCGGCCCCTCAATTGTTATTTTGCCTGTTTGTCAGATGCCTGTTCTCTATGCCTGTTTAATTTAATTCACTGATGATCAAACCAGTGACTGTATCCAGTAAGAGTTTTCATTTATGGAAAATGTAGAAAATCTCTTTTGCCTCACATTCAGAGGTGGGAGATTTCTCCCAATCTCAATTCACTCGTGCACGCTTGAAAAGTAATTTAATTTCCAGAAATACTTCTACCATCTTTTACCATTCTTTTGCTAGTTGTGTACCCCTTCCTCAGAGAAACGACTTTCACAGCAATTATAATTTTAATCATAAGCTAATTCTATTCAAACAAATATTAATTAATGAACCCAATAATAATGTTTATTTTCACTTACACCTGAAATGTCTGAATCGGTTAATTTTCTCTACTGAAAAAAAGTATGCTGCTGATCTTCTTTCAGCATCAGGGTCTTCTTTGTTTCTTTCCTCCTTCTATAATTTCTCCCTTATGCATATTACGATGCAGGCTGAGAGCAGCCTTTCCATGGCTGCATTGCTGCCATGGAAAGGCTGGCGGTTCCTGCTGTTGGGGGCCTGTTGCGGGCCCCCAGGGTGTTGGGGGGGTGGGGGGTGCACATGGGGGTACCTATGGTACCCCCCTGCATTTGCATGTACAATGTGGCAGGCACCGCGCGGTGCCTGTCACGTTGTGCATGTAAAAGCACGACATGTATATTTTACAGTGCGGCGGGTGCTGCTTGCAGCACCGCCGCCGCAATGTAAAATATACGGGATGCACCCGCCAGTGTGGCGGGCGCATCACAATTCGTATGGCGGGACCGCCGCACCTATGGCGGGCGGTCCCTTTTGCAGCTGCGATGGCGGGCGGACTTTGTCCGCCCGCCATCGTGTTCGGCCCCTGTGTCTTAATAGCTGTTTAATATGTCGTGCTTTTTAAGTAACTTCAACTAATTATGTGACTAGTAATTTCATTTGTACCGTTTGGATTCTTTGTTTAACAAAGTGCTTCATTAGAGAGGATTTAAATTTTGGTAATCGAATATTCAAGTGATGCCGATTCCAGCAAAACTTTGTTGTGTTTTGCCACCGTAAATGCATTATTTACTAATGAAGTAGCAAATGCTGAGTACTTAGTTCATTTTCAGTATGTGGTTAAAATACTAAGGGGCCTATTAGGATGGCGGGCGGACTTTCGTCTGCCCGCCACCCTAGCGGTGCTGGGACCGGCTGCCAGTGGTGCGGCGGTCCCGCACCAGCGATTAGGATGCCACCGTGGCGGTGGCATCCTCCATTCCCATCATTGTGGCGGGCGGTGCACACAGCACTGCCCGCCACAATGCTGGGAATGCACTGTGTGCATTGGCATGCACAAGGTGGCAGGCACCGCGCGGTGCCTGCCACCTTGTGCATGCCAATGTTGGGGGTACCATGGGTACCCCCCAAGTGCAGCCCCCCACGCCCCCACCCTCCAGGGGGCCCGCAACGGGCCCCCAAAGGCATTCTCCGCATGCCTTTCCATGGCGGAGTCTCCGCCATGGAAAGGCATGTGACCGCCATCATCCTAATATGGATGGCGGTGCCTGCAAGGCACCACCTCCATATTGCAGGCCTTTTCGGGCGGATTGCCTACCGGCGGAAAACCGGGAGACGGTCTTTCCGTCCGCCTAGGTCCCCACCGCCATACTAATATGGTGGTGGGGAAATGTGAGGCGGGCGGTGGGAAATGGCGGGCGGATCCTAATCACCCCCTAAATATCCTTTGAGTATAAATGCAGGATGTATAATGTTTGTTGAGGTGTATTGTCTTCGTTAGCACTGTGATCACATACATTTCCAGTGACTTCCCATATTAAAATTATTTATTCTTGTTTAACTAACTTCTTCAGATCTACATCAAATTCTATCAATTTCCAGTTTTTTTTTATACCTTTCATCTAAAATGTTTGTTAATATTTTCATAACATAAATCATTCTCTCTTCTTGCTGTATCTATCTATATTGTATTAGTTGCATGTTCTGTTCTTTTTCTAAAATCACTTCATGTAGCTTCTCATTTGGAACCTTTTTTCCAATTATCTTTCTGTGTTTATTAACTTAGGGGCCCATTACGATACCCGGCGTAAAAAAATCCGCCAGGCATGGAAGCGGCAAAAATCCGCCCGCTCACACCGTCTGAACACCGACCACGCCATTACGATTACACAAACCGAAAACCGCCATCGGCGGTAAAATCACACAAGATACCGCCCGCCATCGTCCGAGTCGGAGTCAAACCGCCCGCCACGGACGGAAACACGCACGACAACACAAAACCGCCCGCCCTCACGGCCGACACACCGCACGTGAGATTACGATCGCACCGCCATGAGCGCGGGAAAACTACAAATATACCGCCCGCCAGCGCAAACAACGCCGATGAGAATCGACACGGCAGAAGCCATGGCGCCCACGTCCCTGCACAGAAACCATCCGCTGACAAAAACAATCGCACACAACATGGCCAACAAGTCCACACAGCAAGGTACGCACAAATACACAAGCACAGTACACATCCCGAAAACACCCCCCTGGACAAACAAAAACTACAAAGGCCAGAACCCCAGACACAACACACCTGAAAACAACAGACCATGAGGACACACCCACATAGGTAAGTACAAAAGCAGCACTCCCACAGACCACAACCCCTTGCAACATTGCAAACTAGAGAGGAGAGGAGAGGACACAGTGACACAGCAAGGACAGCAGCACACCACAGAAACGCACACATCACAACCACCACCACCACCACCACCACCAAACACCGGCACCACAAACCCCCTGCACATTACACAACACACACCGCACCAGCACCACAAACACCATGGCACCACAAAGAATGCCCAAGTTCACGCCCATGGAGCTGACGGTCATGGTCGACGAGATCATCAAGGTGCACCCACAAATCTATGGGAACCTGGTCCAGCACACACCACTAGCCACCAGAAAGAGAATGTGGAACCGGATCGTAGACCAGGTCAATGCAGTCGGGACCTTGCCCAGGAACAGAGTCGAAATAAACAAACGGTGGAATGACGTCAAGAGCCTGGTCAAGAAGAAGGAGAGCAAGAACAGAGAGCTGGCTGCCGTCACTGGCGGAGGGAATCCCGCGCTCTTCAAGACCTTCAAAGCGTGGGAGGAGAAGGTGCGAGTCATCATACATCCCGAGATCCTCGCCGGATTAGCAGGGGGAGTGGAGGCTGGTAAGTACAAACTAATGTATACCAGCACACCGCTATGTACTCACATGCACTACCACCATGCCACAGCTCCCAGGGACAAACACCCCCATGTCCAGCACACAATACACAACACATCACACACACATGCAACAGACACCACCACACACAGCCCAAACCGAACAACTGTAAGATGCGTGGGGACATGTGTACACTCAGCCAGCCACGTAACCACCAACAGGTCCCCAAATATGCCAGAAGCGCCACAACGAGCACCCACCACACCCATGTGTCCGCCATAGCTGCACTAACCGACAAGTAACAGGTAAGTGGCAGGAACACAAAGTGCAGTGGGTGGGAGGGTGGACAGCCCAAGTACAAAACACACCAGGCCCCTAGTCCCACAGCACAGCAAGGAGGAGCATCCCCCACACCCCACAGCCACGTGTCAGCCACCGCAGTGCACAACGACAGCCGAAAGGTAGACATCACGGTCCACAGCAATCGGTGTCAGTGGGTGTCCAGCCACCACCACGACCCACAACACCCCCCACCCCCACACACCTGCAACATGGAGCACCCCCGCTTAGAACCATGCGCATCCAGTACAGTGCACGCCCGAACAACCTGCAGGTGGGAAACTGGACAGGGCTGGATTACTGGAGGCATGAGGACCGTAACACGACCAACACATGGGACATGTCACGTAGCAGACGAACACGCAGCACCGCCCACCGTCACGAACAAGTGAACAATGTGCACACGGACATGAACCACAGACTCACACCCCACATGACCCATCACAAACACAGCAACACCCAAGGAGCCACGTCTGCATGCACAAGCCACACTGAATATAGTACCACACGGCAGCCACTGTGCAACCCATCACACACAACCGAAACACCATTGAAGTCCTGTCCATGTAGCCCCTACTGCCTGTCAACCACACACCCCACAACTACGCCTATGTAAGACAAACAACACTAGACGCAACAGAGCGGAACAACATAAATGCACACGAACACCACTGAACCCATCAAACACACAGACACACCATGCACATACAACATACCATCCATCCCATCCGTCAGCCCCAGTCCCATGAAAGGCATGTCATCCGCACAGCTGCCACACATACAGCAGTCACGCTAAGATACATGCCCATGACCAACCATGTGCCAGAAGTCAATGAAGCGCACGACACACTGTGAGCAACAACACACAACATGGGCCACACCCCCCCCCGAGCACTGCAGTGATGCACATGGCACAGGGCAGCACGCACACCAAGGAGATGGGGCAACTGCAATACAATGGCTGGCACACAACCATCACTCACTCATAACGATGCGTCCAATGCCATGTCCAGTAATCACAACAGACAGCAAATATGCAGGCCATGTCAAGCATGCACACACCTCAAACCATGCACTGTCATGCTGCCACAACACATGTCACGTTCGGCACCCATGGCTCACAGCATGTACCCCAAAAGCATATTCCATCCCAAATGCGAATCTGGGGCATGGCCCCCATGTTGCCATATGCGTTCCTAAGCGTCCCATCTGAACACCAAAAGCAAAGTACAAACCAGACCCAGGATGGGCCAGGAGCCCGCATACACCAGAGTCACAATAAGTAGGGGCACAGCAACACACCCATCGGCATGGCCAATCCGTCCCATGCCACATGTGCACAGCACACAGTCCCATTGTCAAGCACACACAACTACAAATGCTACAGCCACACACACGCCTCCGGGAAACCCATGTACGAGATTGCACGAACTGTTAATGTCAGACGACAAATACATACTTCGCCAGGTGCAACACAATAACAAATCTCATTCTCTCCACAGGTGACGAACTGCTGGATGCTGGGGGTGGAGACAGCAGCCAGCACAGCCAGCCTACAAGCCCCCAACGAGGACACACGGATGTGGAGGATCTGTCCTCCTCTTCGGACACGGACCACCAAGCAGGCCCATCTGGTGTGGCAGGGCCCAGCCGCTCCCCAGGACCCCTCCTACCCACCAACCAGGGCTGCTGAACATTCCCAGCCCCCTGCTGCCACTGTCGTTGCGGCCACACCCACGGTCATTGCGGCCACACCCACGGTCATTGCGGCCACTACCATTGCCGCAACCGCCACCATCGCCGCACCGACCACCACCGCCGCCACCACCACCACGTCTTCGCTGGCACCAGCCCCAGCGCAGGTGGTGGCCCGGCCGACTGGATCCACCCTGGGAGCCACAGCGAGGACCGTGGTGAGCAATGTGGCTAGTGGGCAGGCCGGTGGCAGCAGTACTGGTAGGAGGAGCAGGGTCAGGGAAACGCAAGTCTCCCCTGGGAGCCATGCCCTGCCTCAAATGGCCAGAGTCCTTGGGGCCTATGAAGAGGCCCAAGGACAATGGGTCAGGTCTGCTTCAGACACGCGGGAGGTGCTGGGGGTGCTGAGGTCCATGGACGCCCGTATGGGCCAACTCGTGGACCTCATGGGCCAGCTGGTGGTGGCGGTGAGGTCACAGCCAGGGACAGCAGCTCCCCTCCGCCACCACCTGCCGGGGCGCAGGGTCGAGCAGCAGTGTCCAGTTCCCCTGCGTCCACAGCCAGTGTGCACACCTCAACCACCAGCATGTCGCAAGCAGGCACCCCCCCTCGCAAACGTGGAAGGGGCCGTCCGAAGTGGAAACAGATCTCACGGGAGGACTTCGCACGCTCCAGACGCAAGTGAGGCAGCCAGCCAGCCTTCCTTGACCACCCACTGCATTGACTTGGACTACGATCCCACTCCACACAGCCATCTGGATGGCATGTGTGTGTTGGACTATGGACATAGAACCAGTGGGTACACCCTGAGCATCACGCAGCCATGACCGACAGCTCATTGTCACTGCACGCACCACTTTTGTCATCACCTTACACACAATCACATGTCACAGTTTGAAATAAATGCACCTCTTACACAAACTGCTGTTTGTGCCCTGTGTTTTATTTGTACGGAATACAACGGCCACCTTGGGCGGAAAGGCACCTGATGCGTGGCATGGCAATGGAACCGGAGGGCCTATAGGAACCTAGGGGTGGGAGACAGAACAGGAGCACATTCAATGAGTGTGTCACACACCCATCACACAGTACATGTCAACAACTACAAGCAATGTACACACATCGCACAGAGCAATAGGGCACAATGCCACAGCCACCAACAGTGGCATACTACCCTGGCCATGGAGCGTTGACACACAGCACGCAGTGAACAAACGGCCACCCTGACACAGCACACACACACCTGCACAGACACAGCCACATCAGCCGTCGTACATGGACACTCACCGTCAAGTGAAGTAGTGGGCGATGAGCTGCTGCCGCACATTACCAGCTTCCTCCTCTCCGCTGTCCTCCTCACTCGAGCTGTCCTGGTCTGCGGGCTGGGGCCCTGGTTGATCTCCGTCATCCACGATGAGGGGGATCTGCTTCCGAATGGCCAGATTGTGCAGCATGCAGCACGCCACCACTATCTGGCACACCTTCTGTGGGGAGTACGCCAGCGCACTCCCGGTGCGGTCCAGGCACCTGAACCTGGACTTGAGGAGGCCAAAGGTACGCTCGACCACACGTCTGGTCCTCCCATGTGCCTCATTGTAGCGATCGTCTGCTGGGGTGCGAGGATTCCTCAATGGACTGAGCAGCCATGCCCCATTCGGGTACGCAGAGTCACCTGGGTGTGAGGGACACAGAGAACCGTTGCTATTCCAACTGGACAGGGGACAGCATCGCACAGCCAGCACGCTACACCAATCCACATACTCACCGACAATACAGCCACGATCCTGTTGCAGATTGGACATCAGTCGTGGCAAGATGCTGTTGCGCATTATGTGTGCGCCATGGGCCGAGCCTGGGAACTTTGCACACACGTGGGTGATCACCATGTCCGCAAGGCACACCACTTGCACATTCAGGGAGTGCGTGTGCTTCCTGTTGCGGTACAGGTGCTCAGTGGCCTGTGGTGGAACAAGGCCAACATGTGTGCAGTCAATGGCTCCAACGACGTGTGGGATTCTGCCAAGGGCATAGAATGCACCCTTCACTGCCGCCAATTCACGAGCCCTGGGGAAGCGGATGTACCTGTTTCGGTACAGCATCATAGCTGCCAGTACATCCCTCAGCACCTTGCTGAACATGGGCTGGGACATCCCTCCTCCACTGCCCACTGTGTGCTGGAATGACCCAGTGGCGAAGAAATGCATGGCGGCCATCACCTTAGCCGTGGGGGTGACAGCTGTCGGATACACCCTGCGGGGACGGAGATGGCGTTCTAACATGGCACACAGTCGATGCAGGGTTGGCCTGTCCAGCCGAAACTTCCTAATGACCTCTGTATCGTCCATGTCCGCCAGCAATTGGTATGGGCGGTCAATGTTCGGTCTCAGCCTAGGGAAAATGGCAGTGGACACATGTCAATGCAACACAACACATAGCAATTTCGCATACACATCACTGACATGACTGAGCAAGCACATGAGTCACAGCCCAGCTGTCAAGCTGGGACGGCACGGCCACAATACACTTACACAGGTCTCCCAACAATGGCAATGGCTAGTGAGACATACCACTGCCATGTGCATGCACATGGGGATCTAGGCCCCAATGACTTGCGGGGCGTGCTGATGGGGACTGACTGCATATTCGTCAAGCGGCAACGCCACGGCAACATGAATGTCTGCTGAGCATGGAACTGCTTCCGAGGCTGGATGAGTATGGCACACGACGACGACGATGTGGGCACAGGCTGAGCGGCCAAAACAAGTGGGACCTGTGGCACGAGGGGATATGAGACAGTAGTAGGTGTCAGCACTGCACCCTATGTACAGCACTGTACGGATCACACCTCCCGAAACATTGACAGGTGTCCACATTGACAGCCCCATGCCAAGACGGCTGTGTGCTTGCAGTCACACATCACAGGTGAGAGGTTACATTGCACGTGCCAGGTGGCAGACGTACATAGTGGGAGCTGGCATGTGTGTGCATGTGTCTCCTGTTCAGGATCCACCAGATGGGCGCTGACTCTGTACTGACCATTGGACACAGCATGTTCCGTGGAAGGCTTGTGTGTGTGGGATGGTGGCACTGGATGTGCCTCCGTTGGGTGGGGGGCCATGCACAGGGCGGGTACGTCGATGATTGCGCATTGTTGGTCACGGTGGGTGCAACCACTAAGATGTGTTGCCCTGTGTTCAATTCCTATGTCCGCATGATGATGGACTGTAGATGTGGGCAGACTACACATTGGTCGATGTGCTGTCTATATGCATGTGCCTTCACACCAGGCACAGCTGCCCCTGCACATGTGACCCCTGCTGGACTCGCTGCTGGGTCTGTGGAGCTGATGCACCTTCTGTGCGTGGGGCGGACAGCTCTCCTCACTTCCCTCATTGCGCATGTCATGACTTTGCCGCAGGTGACATGGATCATGGAGGGCCCACATGTACGCGTGGGTAGGCTACACATGATTGTTCACTGGTCGCCACCCCCAGTCAGTGTTTCGAATGGGAAGGTTGTCGTGCTGGTGGTATATTCGATGTGGCGGATGGGCGGGCCTAGGTGCGGGCTTACATTCCGGACATGGGGGTAGTTGGATTGGCGACTAGTTGCAGTACACACGGGACACGTCTCTTCCTTTCCACATCTGGGTCATCCCTTGTACTCACTGACAGTGATACAGTCATCTTCGCCCCAGCCCTCATGTCCTCCCCTCGCTCCCCCAATATGCATGTGCACCTGCGAGGCTAGCGCTTGCACAGGCAGCCCCAAGCTCGCACCAGAGAGGGCAAGGAGTGTATGTGTGGGTCCAGTTGCACGAGTGGGCTGTCTCAGGGTATGATGTGTTGCGGGACGCCGTCCACCTGCGTGGTGCCCCAAATGGAGACCCGGCCTGCATGGACTATGCATCACAGTCTTCGCCTTCCGGATCCGCCACCTGCGACACCCAGTGGCTGTGGCTGCCCTTGCGGCCATGCCGCGTCCGTCTGTGACTGATGGCCCACACATTCACTCTTTGGCCTCTCTGGGGAGGGCTCGGGGTGGTGGCGCACGCGCTTGCACTTAGTCGCAATGGCATGTGGCGTGGTTGGTATAATGGGCAATGGATGGGATGGTGCGAGCCACCTCCCGTGACGTCAGTGCTGCTCGTGCTGTGGTGCGTCCCCCTACACTTCCATTTGACTTGTGCCATGCTAGACGTTGAGGTTCTATTGCCTGCGTGATATGACCAGGAGGAGCGCGAGGAGACCTCTCACACACCATGCTCCACTGCCATCCCGTGCCCTGTATCGCCTGTGCGGATTGACTATGTTGGGGTTACACCTGGTCGACTGGGGCTGTGTGTGCCTTGTCAAGGGGCATGGCGGGCGCACAACAGGATCCAGCTTGTCCACAGAGGGTGGGCTGAGGTGCGCCTGGTACCGCTTTGTACGTGTGCCCGGCTGCTGTGCACACACGTGTTCACTCCCCCCGACAGGTGTCCTCTCACAATGCCCAGGGAAGCGGTGGTGTACTGTTCATGACCCCTCCCGACACGGCGTGCTCCAACTTGGCATGTGCGCATCTACCCGTCACACCCACCCACCTGAGCACTGCGTCCATACGACTTCACACGACACATGTGTGTCTTCCACAGTTGTGCTACTCATTTGCGTTGACATCCAATACCAGTGGACTACATGGTCATGTCACGACTGCCGTGTACTTCACATACTCTCATCCTCTCTCATTCGTACTTGTGAAATGAGTCAGCGGAGACAGTTTTGGTTTCAAACATTATATTGAGTCTTCTGTCCTCTGTGATGCAGTATAGTGGACACTACTGGCAGCGGAATACATGTTGAGGATATACTGAGCATGATTGCAAATGGGATAGGGTGTGGGTTACATGTGATTGGCTGTTGCATGTGGGATGTGGGCTTCAGAGTTACATCTGCTTGGCCAAGGCTGTGCTAATGTACATTTATGTATAGCTGCGGAGCTGTGGACTTTGACACAGACGGTATACATGTAGCCTACCAGACCGCTTGGCATCATGGGCACAGTCCATCTCAGTTCCATGTGACAGGTTTGCTGCGGTTGTTCCTCATGCACGCGTGCATGTGAGATGACATCAGGGCATGTGCTTGCGTGCATGCAGCGGCGTGCCACTTGTTGTTGCAATGTGGTGGTTACTGGACATGTCACAGTCACTGGGGTCGTGTTGTTGTTGTATGCACTTGTCGTCCATGCAAAGGTCCTGGTATGGGATTCCCGGGCGGGGGTGGGAGGGGTGCAGCACCCACAGACTCCAGGCGACCTATTCATGTCCACTGAGCGGTGTGTGTGTCCATGGGCGCTGGATCCATGTCGTGTCCTGGTTGTTCGTGCAGTTCCGTCCATGTGGGTGCGATACACAGAGCCCATGCCACTGCCTCCCACGATGCATGCGGTGTTCCTGGATGTGATGGGGAACAGTGTGCATGTCCCGGTCATATCCGATGTCATGGCGATGTCGTTGATGGTGTGGTAACAGTTGCCGGTCGTTTGGTATGGCTGTTGTGGTGGTGACTGGCCAGTCCGTGCGGAAGCTAAGCATGGGTGCGGGGTTGGACATCATAGGTCAATCGGGGAACCTGCGTTGTGGTCTGACGAATTTACAGGTTGTCAGGTATGCGATGCCGTCCAGCAGGGCTTCCATGTCATTGGTGGTGTACATGTTTGCCAGCCAATGTAGCGGATGGTGGCTGTCAAGGTGTTGTTCGTAAGTTGTCCCTTGGAGGACCATGATGGGGCATGCTGGGTGACATTCGATGTAGCTGTTCTCGATGATCCGTCGTGTGGAGGCACAGTGGTCCCATTTCAGTGCGGGTGCGATGTTGGCCACATACGCCATGCCCCCATAGGCAGAGCAGGCCCTGTCGTGTGCGTCCAGAGGGAGGAGTAGTGGTAGCAGGTCCGCCTTTAGACATGCCGGGTTGGAGAGGCATATCTCCACGGGATGCTGGTAGGGACACCTCCGACAGTAGAAGACGGGCATGACGCAGCTGAACAATGTGATGCGGTAAGTCAGTCGGTAACTTACGTTCAGCAGGGACAGGAGATCGCATCCCAATATATGTATCAGGTTGGTTTTGTACAGCTTGAGCTGTCCGGCGTAGTTGGGTAGGTGTGTTGCGGTTGCCATTTCGCAGCGGTGCGTTGTGGTGGCGTGCTCCGGCTGTGTGTGCAGTCTGCAATGTGCACGCTCCGAGGTTGCTGTGAGCTCTGTGTAGTCGTAGGGAGACAGGACTTGTGTTCTGTTGGCTTGTTTGGAGGACACGGGCCCTCATCCCACATGCTTCTCAGACAGTTCAAGGTCAGTGATGTGTGACTCCTTCCAATTAACTTGCATGTGGCCGACATGGGGGAGTGTTTTCTTCTTTCTTCCCCGTCCGTTGTGTGCTTCTGTGATATGCGCTATCTGCCCTGTGGTCGGTCTCCTCGGCATGCCTGTGTTGGTCTTTTCTTGGACAATGGCTGTATTCACCGGCTTCTTTCGTAGGGCTGTGGTTTCGGAGTTGGAATGGAAGGTCATTCAGTGCTGTCTGCTCTCCCTTGTGTGGGCGGCAGGCTGCCTTTCCGCTCTGCGTTGGGCCTTGTGTGTGAATGTTATTCTTGGGCCACCTGTTGTCGGTCCCCGGGCTCTTTGGTGTTCCGTTTTATATGTCTTGTTCATATGTGCAGGGTGGTATGGGTGTTTCAGTGTGGTACTGGCGTTCCTCTTCCCGAAGGGGCCCTGCTTCTCCTAGTTGGTGTTGCCGCCGCTGTGTGCTTCGCCATGTTTGTTACACTGGGGTGTGTCCTGCTGTTGCGTGACTTCACTGACATGTGTGCGTCGGTTGTGTGGCGTTGGGTGTTGTCCGTGAATTGGGCGTTGGGGACATGTCTGTGGCAGGCCTGTCACGTGTCATGTGCGTTCGGGGTGGGGCTGATGTGTGTGCTGCTTGGTTGTGTCCCTGTGTCTGTGTGCGACGCATGCATGGCGCTGCGGTTGGCCTCTGCGTTGTGCGCATGTGTGGCGGCGCCATCGCCGCTTTGGGGCCGTGACGGGGTCGTTGGTTCCTAGTCCCAGGTGGTGTGTACACATGTGTTACGCGATGTTACGATTTGGCCTGTGTGTCATATGTGGATGCAATGGTGGATGTGTAGTGTACACGCGCTGGGGGGGTTGTCCGCTTTTTCCGCCCTTGCACTGTGTGCGCTGTTTGCGTGCACTTGTTGTGTGTGTGCCTACCTGCGTCTCCGCGGCACGCTGCGTCCTTGGTGGTGCATCAGCAAGAGCATGGGGAGGGCCTGCAGTGCTGGATTCATGCTCGGGGGTGCCGCTTCTTCGTTGTCCGTGCTCGGCGTCCGTGTTACCGCTTCGGTTTGTCGTACGGTATCTCTTAGCCATGGGAGCCGTTTGTTTGCGGCATCGTAATTTATACGCCGGGCGGGACGTGTTTTTGTCGGACGGTGTGTGTCAGTTGGGCTGCGCCGCTACGTGTACGGGCGCACTTTGATGGCGGACGGTGTTGCTGGCTTGCCGGCGGTGTTTGGCCTACTTTTCGCATCGTAATTGGGCGGGCGTGTGGACTGCTGCGTGCCGGCGGTAACTGGTGGTTTTTGCATCCGCCAGCACGGCGGTTGTGCTTCCGCCCGCCATCGTAATGACCCCCTTAATCTTTTATTGAAATAAGATGTTTCCATATCACTAGCTTATTATAAATACAATTATTTTCTATGTTTTGAGGATTGAAATTTGTAGCGTTAACATATGTTTCTTGCTAAAGGTTTTGAATAAATATTTTCACGGGGTAGTTGTGATTTCATAATTCTCCATCAAAAAAGGCAATATTTTGTATTTGATCTTACACACATCATTGAAGGTATCTCACCTAGTTATTTTAAAGTTCTCTTTTGCTATTTAATTTTGGTACCAGAACCTTAGGAAAATACAATCTACATTTTAAAAATACATTTCTCTTCCATTTTTCTACTCCCAATACTTATTTCTCTTAATATCCTTTTATACTGATATTTGCTACTTCTGGCACTAATTTGAAAATCATTGAAAATTCAGTAACCTACAGTAGAAAGTATTTATTTTTTCACTCACTTGAAACAATCATAAGTTAAAAGGATTTCCGAGAGTTATATTAAAACATTTTATTCACATTTCATATGTTGTATTGAGTAATTTTTTCTGCATGATATTAGTATACATACTATTTACATCCACCATTTTTAAAAATATATTTGGACACCACAATGTTGTATCTTTTTTAGAAAGTTGGCAATATCCAGAATATATGACTGCCTCACCTTCAATGAGCATTGCAAATAGTGCTGGGTGCTTAATATATAAACATGTGGCATATTTCTCATTGAGAATAGGGTGCCCTCACAATAAATACTTAAATACATTTTTTCAATGTGTAGGTAGAGCTACATTTTTCAGGAATAGGTCTAGCTGGCGAAAAAAATCATATCTTCATCTGGAAAAATGCTAGAGCAATGATTGTGAGAAAATGCCTTTCTGCAGAATCACCCACATGTTTTGCTAGATTTAGCACTGGTCTACTCACTCTCAACACTGGTGAATTGACGTCCAGCTCCCAGTGTATTTTCTCTGACCCCTAAAGTGCTTTGCCCCACTGAGGATTTTCAACTTCTGTAAACGTTTTTTAAACAGAAGGTGAAACTTTCTGACAGACCTAGCCTGGTCCCTGTAGCTGTCCCATATGGTGCATTGTGGTTGGCCTTAGTTTTGAACCAGTATAGCACAACCAGATACTGGCGGTTGGTGCTTTATGCTTTGTGGCACTAGAAAACTCAAAAGCATCTAAAAATCCGATATCCAGTTCCCCATATCAGATTTTTGCCATTTGGTGTCTATTTGTTCATTACAATTTGTACTATTTTTATTAATTGGATCTTTTTTTTATTATGCTAGATTTTAGACTTATGGACTGTTTTAGTACTGAACCTTTTTTCTTTTGAGTTAAGCCTGACTGCTCTGTGCCACAGTGGCCCAGGACCAAGCTAGGGCTTAAATTGTAGTAACCTAACTGCACCTAATATAGATTAGTGAAATTATTGCTTGTTGAAGTCTCACAACCCCCCCAACAAATAATTTACAGTCTCACAATCATTAGAAAATATTTAAATTTATTTAGAAACATTGAATTCAATAGTGAAAGTAGATACTGACAACTTTAGTGGACAATTAAACTAAAGAAAGTGTACTTTGTACTGCCTGAGAGAAAAACCAGGTTAAAATTAGTTTGCCTGTCAACTCTACTCCAGAGGCCCAATATACATCATTGGCTTGCTTGCAACAACCCTGGTCCTAGAAGACATTGTCTTAGCCCAAGAGCCTAGGGGGGCAGGTATGTTGTCAACAAGTAGTCACGTACCAAGGATTAAACACCTGGGAGGGCACAGAAATAGGAGGAAAACCAAAGCAGATCTTTCACAGCTTTTTTCTTAGCTCAGAAATATCGAAGGGGTCAGTCAGAAAATACTCCTAATCATTCCTAGGCATCTCAGACATTCTGGCCTAGCAGGAGAGAACACCAATTCAGGTCCTGACAGAGGTAAAGACTACTCATCTCCATAAGGGAGTGGCTAGAGGAAGGACCATAGTTCCTTTGGGGAGAGGGTCGTGGGAGTCATAATTTTTTATTACTTCTGTGAAGGTTAGCAGTAAGCCAGGAGAGGGGGTGCTTAAGAAGTAGGGGGACCCTGTAATAAATAGTCAGGATTAAGGGGCCCATTACGATGCCGGACGGAAAAGCCCTCTGACAGTCATGGTGTGGTAAAAAATCCCCACACATGGCCCGCAGCAGTTCAGTCGGTCAAATTACGATGCAACGTACGCAAAATCAGACCGCGGCGGACGGATGTCACAAAACACCGTCCACCACGATCGGAAAATCAGCAAATCCGACAGCGGCGGACGGGGTAAGCTGTACAACGGCTCAAAAAGACCGCTCCTGCCGCGGCATGACCGCACGGCCCATTACGATCCGAACGCGGAGCTGGCGGACCGAGCACTGCCATCCGACCGCCTCGCACGCACACAGGCAAAATGAATGGCGGGCGGAACCAACCCCACAATAACGCTGAAGTATGCCTGTACTCCCTGCTGCCCTCATTCACAACACACACGCCACAATGACACACCCCAACCTGCTCCTAGTAGGGAAAGCCATGCGCAGCATGGAAGAGACATCTGGAGGCCATCACCCATGTGGACACACCCACATACCACAGATGGAAACCAACTCCTACCTGGGCCAGCAGCCCTTGCACACCACAAGCCTAGACAGAGAGACAGGACACCATTGACGCACACTGCACAACATCACACCCACCCATCTCCAAACAACACCACTTACACCCACACACCTCACACACTACACATATCTCCACCCTTACCTTGCACCCTGCACCCCTCATCCACGTGCACCATGTCCCCCCAAGAATATGCCCACCATCACCGACTCAGACTTGAACGTGAAGCCAGACAAGACAATCAGGGCAGAACCACATTTGTCTGGGCACCTGGTCCAACACACCCCACTTGTGCGCAAGAATCAGATGTGGGCAAGGATCCACAGCCGAGTCAATGCCGTAGGGACCACCCTACGCACTGTGCGGGATATCAGGAAGTGGTGGTGCAAACCCAAGGGCCGGGACAAGCATCCGGCCCAGAGGAACATCGTGGAGGCCCAGAGTACTGGTGGCGTCCCTGCCATTCCATCACCAACCTTCACCGAATGGGAGGAGAAGGTGCCTGCCATAATGCAACCAGAGAGTCTTACAGGAATCGGGGGGGACTGGAGGCTGGTAAGTACCAACAAAATGATCACATCACACTACAATACACCGTTTTGTACAACAAGTGAGCCCTAATCGCCCGCCCACATCAAACTCATATGGAATGCATGCTTACAACACGAATGGATCCCAAGGACAGCATCTCCTTAATCAGCACAACCTCACAGGTAGGTGGCAGCTCATGCACCCATGCCTTCCTCCCAAACAGCATGGCTCACCCTCCCCACCCCACAGCCATGTGGCAGCTAATGCCGTCGACTGTGCCCACCAACAGGTAGCTAGCCATCTCACTGGGGAGGGGGATGTCGAGCCCTGACCGCAACACCACAACTCCCACATGGCTCTCTGTCACCCCTCACAAACAGCATGGAACTAAATGACCCCCACAAGGATGTTGCTGCTCATGAGTCTCCAAAGGAGTGATTTCCTGACGCAAAATGAATCCACAAAGGACTGCACTTCCCCACAACGCTCATCTGGCATGACGTCATGCCGTAACTACTCCACCAGTGAGAAGTGAGGAGTGTGACCATGCGCACATCGATGTGCCTGCTGGCTATGCATCCCAGCAGGAGGAAGGGACCGCCTGTGGCAGGGTACAAAGCAGAGCACGAAAGAAACCCGTACCGAGGCCCACTCAGAAAAAGGGACGGTGCACAGCACCTGTGAGAACCGGCCCCCTGAAAACCCTGTCTGCACACCAACACGATGTGCGACTGATGACATTCTGACATGAATGCCTAGTAAAGCCAAGGCAAAAGTCATGTCACCTCAATTCAAATGTGGCAAACATGAACAGCTAAGTTGTGCTGTGTGCAGAACATGCTGATAAAAGTGACCTAACTCCAAAAGGTGACTCAATAGCAACAGAAGGCGAGCGTGCCATGGACGAGCCCAGCCAGTCCCCTGCCCGGAAGGTGAAGCCTCGGATGCAGAGTCCCTGGTCCGTTCAGGTGATGAGGAGCTACATGGCCCCTCCTGCGTGTACAGGCCAGGCATTACGCATATGGTAACAGTTGCACAACATCTCCTTCCTGTGCCAATGTTCTGATAACTCCCCCATAAGTGATTGTGGATAGTCAATCGTGGCCTCACATTCCCACAGTGAAAGCATACTTTAATGAGTGTGCAGGCACAATGGGCCTCTGATTGGACAACTAGTCGCTCCCACACTAGCCCATAGACCTTCGGATACCAGGTGTCTTGACCGTCCTGCACGATTCAGCCAGTGCTGAACACGACTCGCCCACTATTTTCGCGGTGAACTGACACACAGAGTATTGATAGCGTCTGATACTGAAGGCTGTTGCAAACTTTTTATCAGACTTGTGGGCTCTGGCCTTGTCCCTCCCTTCCATGCTTTTCTGGAAGTACCACCGGGTGTCAGACCCCCAATTTGCACACTGCATTTCCCCCTTCCTGACCATTACTTTGGCTGTACAGCTGAGCGATGGGTCTGAGATTGCTCTCACGCCATGTCTGACCGTCCAGTGGGCCAGGCCGAGCCCGGTCTGTTGCAACTGTACCGTGACCACATGCAGCTCCTCTTTGGATGTGTCCCACTGGCTGTGCTGGGCATCAGTTATAGGCTAACGTTCCGCTATGCCTACTTCACCTGCGTGCAACCCGTCTTTTCCTGCAGAAGATGTCTGTTTCAGTGGGCCATGGATGTCTGCCTTTCAAACACATCGCTTGCTGACCTGGATCATGAGCTGTGGGTGACTCCTCTGTTGGTCCACGTGCAAGACTGCTTTGGTGAGACACGTTTATGGGTTGCCTTTCAATGTGTCAGGCAGGCTGACAGCTGTGCCTGTGCGTGTGCGTGTGCGTGTGCGCAATGGCTCCTGTGCCATGCCTACATCGAACCTCTCCCAGGTTGCGATGGTATGCACCTTTCAACATCGTGGTGCGAGGAGCATATCTGTTCCTCCATACTGCAGGATTGGATGGCGGTCCTCTTCGCTGAAGATGAACTGGATCGTCTCTTGGAACTGATTGCCTTCGAAGCTGCCTGTGCCTTCTTGGATTCGTAACTACTTCACAGCAACAGGAACTGTTGGTGACTAATGCAATCATCGTTTCCCTTTCTTCACGCCTCCTGACAAGAATTGGCAACCAGCTCTCTGACTTTGGCCCTGTCTGCATTGGCTTGGACTGTGCTGTGCTCTGCGGTCTATTTAGCTTGGTACCACAGACCGAGACAAGTGGAGGCTGTCATCTGACCGTCGTGGACATTGTCGTCTGGCATGAGCCCGGCTTCCATTATGCAGCTGTAGCGCACGAAGATAACATGGCGTTGTTGTTTTGCAAGTACCCAGGGCTCGAGTCGGGGGTGCACGCAGGTACACGGCGTCCCCCCCCTTTTCATGCTAAGAAGTTGTTCCCCACAGAAATATGCTGAACTTGTCCCGGTGTACTTTCCAGACACCGGGACACGTTCAGCAGCACCTGCACGTTGACTGCTTTCTATTCCCAGCAGCAACGTGCAGGCAGCGAGGGAGCATTTTTTAACCTCCAGCTGGGCCGAAGTTAAGGGGCCATCCGGCCTCCTTTTGTTTGTATATGCTGACTGGGTACCGCTTTCAACCTTACATTTGAATGTAGATGCCACAGAGGGAAACATAGGCCCACAGCTTGTTATCTCTTCACAGGTACTTAAGAGAGGCATGCTTTTGCCTTTGCTCTGTCCCTGTATATCAATGCAGACACTGTGAGACTGTCAGATGGGTTAGTCTGTCCCAGTATTTGCACAAATAATTTTAGTCGCACTATTTTAGTTCTTTCATGGCGCTACATCGTGACGTTGTGAGGTCATTTGCATTTTGTCTTACTTGGTCAGTCCCCCCACTACTTTTTTTATAGGACTTGTCTGCCACATGAGAAGTGTCCGCAGAGCTTGTTCTCTGCACGGTCCGGGAGTACTGTCTGAACATTCTGTCCGTGGTCAGAGAACGTTGTCCCTTGTCATTCTGTACTGGTCTGGTCCTAGCACCCCGACTTAACAAAGTCTCACAGCTGCTAGAGAACACGGGTGCCTTTTAGATGTCATGGGAGGGTGGGCTAGATACCCCACACTTGGAGAGGGATCCATCCAGTGATGAGAGCGACACAGCAAATGTGATGTAAATTTCAACATATATAGGCTGAGTAATGGGGTCTGCTGACAAAGCCCATAGACCAGGGACATCCCATACAACTCCTTCCTGCAAGGGGTGGGGGGATATGCTCGTGGGTCTACGTCCAGAGGGATTATTGATGCAACATCTTTGCTTCATGTTAAATGGATATGTCACTGTGGTTACTGGTTAGGTACTCATGCATTTTCAACCTGTTGTGGCACGTACGTTGTATGCTTTGACACTGTAGTAAAAACTTCACATTTGAAACCGTTTCTTGTCTTCAACTTGTCTACTTGTGTACAGGCGCTTGAATGCCTCTGAGTGAGTAGGAGAGCTAGTGAGGCAGTATGGCAATGGTGTCCTGTGCATAGGGGTGCTTCGGGGTGCTCAGTCCCTGCATGCCCAAGTTCTCAAATCCTGCACATAGTCCAGTATGTGTCCAAAATCTCAGCAACAATTCTCAAAGTCTATGAGACAACAGCAAGGCACACAGACACAGTCATAGTGGCTCATTGTTAACTCACACTCAACGGAAGTAGTTGACGATGAGCTGTTGACGATGGTCAAGGCCTTCCTCACCACTGTCATCGTCACTGGGCATGTGTGGGTTGTGAGCAGGGGGGGATGTTGCTGGTCCGCCAGATGTAGCAGTCATGTTCCGACCCCGGATACTTTGCACACACGTGTGAGATGATTTGATCCGCCGGTCATACCACTTGCACGTTGATGGAGTGGTAGTGTTTGCGGTTCCTAGATATGGGTTCACTTGCCTTTGGTGGAACGAGGCCAATGTGGGTACCATCAATGGCTCCCATCAACATTTGGGATGCCTTCCAGGCAGGCCTGGCTCCAGGAATTTTTATTTGGGTGGGCCAACGAGGCATTCGGGTGGGCCACTGCGGGCCCGATTTGTCACTTATATCTCTTGCCAAGCCTGCTTCAGGGACCTCCTTTATCTCTCCTCAGTTTTACAAGGCCAGTGAAACGCATTCTTTCCTTCCAAATTCTCTTTCTAGATGTTATCACTCTCAAAAAGTGTGTTTATTGCATAAAAGGTCCTCCTGATGGGAGGAGGAGGTTTCCTGAGGTGGGAGTATCAGGCAAGTGACACTTCTCAGGCTCTCACTCATGCCCTCCTCCTCGGATTCCCTCACTGCCACCCTCGTCCAGCGCCCCTCAACTCTCCATAGCCACTCTCTCATGTGCATTTCATTTGTTGTATGGCGCTACTGATATCAGTGTAGGGTGTGACAGTACTTTACATCACGCACACATTGTACAGAGACAATTAATCATGCAAGTATGTAAGTGTATCAGTCTACAGGGAATGTCACGAAAGCCAATGAGGATTACAAGGTGTGGGAATCACATGTCATCCATACTGGTGGGCAGGATTTTTAAGGGTGTTTGGTCTGGAAAAGCACTAACTCAGGATTTAATGCATACCCCAGTGGTTAGGGGTTGGCTTTGCAGATGAAGGTGTATATCTGCCCCAACAAACCCTTTATGAAAGACTGGGGAAGTTATGACTTTGTTACAACCCAGAAATAAAGCTAGGTTCTGACTATTAATTCAGGTTCTCATGCAGCTCTTTGATGACAGTTCCTAAGTCCCTGTCCTATGATAGGATTGTAACTTCGGAACTGCAAGTTACCCAAATATCGCTGTGACAAAGGCAGCAACCCACTGAGCTATACACATCAAATGCAGTTTATCAGCATTTCAAAACTACCAACAGACAAAAGGATTGGCAGGATCATTATTCACCAGTTATCTGGACATTTGTACTGTTGGCTTACATCCGTGGCAGAGCCTTGATTGAGCTACAAAATGTTTAAATGAAGTCTACAGGAAGTATGTGTCTTGCTGGGCCTTCCCAGATGATTTTGTGAAGAAGAAATAGCCAGACATTCTCTCACCTGCTCGGTTCCTACTCACTGCCCGATCTGATGAGCAGCTGCAGTGGCCAGGTAAGGTGAATCCGGAGGAATAAAATGTTCTTCTCCCTATGGAATTGAAAAGGAGATATCCACACAGCAGTTCGGTTAAGGTTACCCGGTGCAGAAGAGAGCATTTGTCCCCTTTGCCATGCCCATATTTCAGCTGCACGAGTAGGTGGGGACACAGCCCACCTTTCTGAATGGAGATGTGTGATTGGGGGTGCCTGTGAGAGAGGGCTCAGGCCCACATCCGCAACTCCCAGAACAGGAAGATAATCAACTTTTGGAGGAACGTTTTACCTGAATGTGGCCATTTACTCCTGGCCTTCGTGCCGTCACTGCCAGGGCCACGGATCATGTTTGGGTGGGCCTGACCCACCCGCTAGAACCGGGCGTGCTCCCAGGTCATGGAACCCCCCCTTCACATCTGCCAATTCATCCCTCCTCGTGAAGTGGACATGTCAGGCCTTGTAAAGCATCAATGCTGACAGGACGTCATGCACCACCATGCTGATCTTGGGTTGTGACATCCCACCGGCGCTGGCCGCAGTGTACTGGTAAGACCCAGTAGTGGAGAAATGCAGTGCCGCCATAACCTTCACTGTAGCAGACAATGCAGCCGGATGTATTCTTTTGTGCTTCACATGGGGCTCCGACTGGGCACATAGGTTCCGTAGTGTGCGGCGATCCAAAAGGTATTTCCGGATGATTTCGATGTCCTCTATCGTCGCCAGGTCGGGGACAGGTCGAAGGATGGGTATTCTCCTCCTACGTATGTCAGGGAACACGAGCATGAGCTGAGTTATAGATGAGATGTGGTGAACAGCTTACCCAGAGACTCACACAACCACAACATGGGGAGGACTAATGGTGACATGAAATGCACATGTGACCTGCATTCAGACATTGTTTTTCTTCGTTCACTCGCCATACTGACACTACAACATCCAATGAAGTCGATGTGTATGGCATATAGTACACTGCTACATCAAGGATGAGCTGCCGTGTGGTTAGATGCCACAGCACTTGCGTTTCCCAGTATCAGTGCTGAGTTGCATGTAGCTGCTGTCACTGCAAGGCCGCAAACTTTAGTCCCTCTATTCACAACAACATTACAGTATGAGGGCAGTGAGTGTCATCTGGACAATGCAACATGGATGTACGGCACGGTGGACAGACACATGTGGACATTATGGGGTCAGTCCTGCGTGAGTGTGTGAGGGATTTGCATCACAGACATTGCAATGTTCACCTGAATGAGGCACAAATGCACATGGATTGTGTATCCATGCCCACATGGCTGACAATGGCCGAAGATGTCGGTCAGAGCTATGTTTGTTTGTTCCACATGTGCACTCCTATGACGTGTGTGAGAACATTTACAGGCAATGGCAGCTAGGCACACTGCACGCCACACCAGTACGTGTGTTGGGCGTGCTAGGGATTACACGTATGTCTGATTAGCAGACAATGGACGACTCTGATTGTCTGCCTACGCCACTGAACCTTCACAATTCGACCCCTGGCCAAGAGACGCCAGTCCGATGTCAAGGGATATTCAGGCATGGTTCACAATTTGGATGTTTCCTTACACAACATTGGTACCGTGCAGGAGACCTTTGTCCTTTTTGACTCCTTCCCTCATTTGAGTCAATGCTGGCCACGGGGCATGGCTATGTATGTAATTTCACTCGCCTTTCCTTGGACATTCCATGTGTGTGCGGACTTGGCTCACGGGTCACACTCTCTCAGCCCTTCACAGTGTGGTGACCAGCTGGTCGCTGTTCAAGTTGTTCTGATGTGCCATCCACTTCCAGAGGGCTGACTTACCCCCCACCCCACAGCCACCCAGCACAAGCATCACTGGACCTGTGACCCTGCCAAAAAACGGGTCTGGACGCACGTGCCCTGGGCCAGTTCTCCTATTCATGTACAGGGTCTGTGTGGTTACTCGATATTCATGGGGGCCTCGAGCCCCACAACATTGCCAATAGGGTGCACCAGTCACTTTAGGCAAATGAGTTGTGATGTGTGATGTAATAGTCAGGGCCCAATGCAAATGCAGTATGTGTTCGCCTACGCGGTAGCTGGCATCCGCAGCGATGACCCGCATTGGCCCCACTTGAATGTTGCAGGGTTGCGGTCGCAGCTTCCGGGCCGCCACGGTGTGGCACACACAATGCAGATGGGCCATCAGCCAATGGGTGCCTTAGGCATACATGTTTAGATGTTGCTGTGTGCGTGCTCTGCAACTGCGGGGCTCGTCATTGGCCCCAATTGCCTTCAGGGGCACCGAGGGTCACTCGTGAGGAATGGGTGGGCCTCGCACTTTGCATTTGGCAGGTTGCCACATTCGTCGTGGTGCCGCCACGCTTGCTGGGAGTTGTAGTTGTTATGGGGTTGCATGCGTGGAGATGTCTGGTACGTACCTCTGCTGTTGAGCGCGGCGGCGTCTTGTCTGCCAGAGGTGCAGCAGGTAGTGCAGCGGGAAGGCCTGTAGCGCAGGATCCATGGCGGGTCCGGGGGTTTGGATGGGTACGGTATCGGCTCTTCCTCTCAGATGTTTTAGTTCCGCCATCCGCAACATGGTGGTTTTTACGCGGCGGTGGGAAGGGCTGTCTGCAACATCGTGATTTGCTTGGCGGACAGAACGTGTTTCCGCACGCCGGACCTGCCCTGTTGGCTCCGTCTGCCACCCTTGCGTACGCAAAAAACGTGCGGAGCCTGA
The DNA here is from genome assembly GCA_963921515.1 of Calotriton arnoldi. NCBI lineage: Eukaryota > Metazoa > Chordata > Amphibia > Caudata > Salamandridae > Calotriton > Calotriton arnoldi. The sequence goes on along the minus strand of CAWUFW010000108.1, from coordinate 743,967 downwards.
CAGGCTGCGGCGGATGGGAAATATCCTCTGTGGGTGCATTGTGATTTGTTGGTCGCAATGACCGCACCTGGGGTGGACGACTTGACGGTTTTCCGCCACCGCCACCAGCACGGATAGCCTTCCATCCGGCATCATAATGAGCCCCTAAGTGTAGCCCCACCACCACCTCCTCAGACTATTCCTAGGTATTACAAAAATGCTCGACAAGACAGCTGGAAGAAGAAGACCAAGTGATCCTGAATCCTGCTACCACTCAGGGATCTGTACTGCGCCTGAAAGGTCAAGTGGCTGTTAAAGGGCAACAAAAAGCAGGAGGAGTCCTGACTCCAGGAAAACCCAGCTGACCACTGAGAACTGGACCCTTTTAGAGCCCTGGCAGGAGAGAGAGTGCTTAGAAGCCCATCCTCAGGACCTGAGGGGTGCAGAAGAGACCAGGAGGATCTGTAACATGAGTGGTAGAAAATCGAGAACTAGTAATTTTTTCATCTCTGAAGGACTGTGACAAAGAGCTCTGGCTTTCCCTTGGTGGTTTGACCCTTGAAAGACAAGAAATCCACAATTGACCACTTATAACTTTCTTCCATTCTGTTTCCATTACTTGGTCAGCAGGACCTTGTGGTTAATATCAGGCCTCTTGAAACCCTGCCCAGCTACAACTTCAAGCATTCCCTCCTGGTGGAGTTTGAAAACCAAAAAAGGGATTAAGTCTGATGGTAAAACCTTGGATTAGGGTGAAGCAGCAGCTGTGAGCTCCAGCTTTGTTACATGTGGAGCTTTCAGTGCTAAAACCAAAGGCTTCAGGAGGAGCTCAACAAAATTTCTCCCTTCAAGGCACCTTCTCTGACTTCAGCTTTGGACCTTTTCTCACTTGAGCACATTGAGCTCCGAAAAGTATATGAAGTCTTAAGGCATTGTTGTGACCAGCTTTGCTTATCCGACCACTGCTCCGTTGTGGTTAGCCTGAAATCATGTCAAGGACCTGGTCAGTGCAAATGGAACCTCAACATTTGTGAATTGTGTTTCTTGGTGTTTTTTGCTTTAATGCTTTACAAATTCACATATGCGCATCCCCATATTCAATTTGTGCTTGCAAAAATGTTCTTTATTTCAGTGAATCGGTTTACTATTGTTATTGTGTTATTTTCTTGACATTAAAACTGTTGCTACTCTTTGAACTTATCCTGCTTGTGTCAAAGCAAATTTGTCTGAGAACTGTGTTGAAACATAAGCAGGGTGTTTTTATTAATGTTGGTAAGGATGCCTATTTCCAAACCAATAACCCACTTTGTGACAGGAACAACCAAGGAAAGTTTTTGATCACAGCATCAATGGAAAATAATGCAACACGACAAACATAACCCATCAAAGAGGGACCCCTGCATGCTTGAATTGTTTGATTTTTGCTTCTACACTAAAAGAAGATTACAAACAAATCTTTGGTATTTCACATCATGTGATTGTAAACAATGCATCTATAGCATCAAATACTCCTGTGGATGCTATTATGTGGGAGTGACAGAACATACAGTTGAACATAGCTGGAATTGATTTCACTCAAATAATTGATTAAAAAAATATGAAAACATCTACATTGAAGCCTTTTGTTGAAATTGTGCCCCAAATGGCACAAATGAAATTTCAAGTGTGTGAATTTGCTAACGTTAATTAAAGTAGAGTAAATATTAAATAGATATTAATACTTCCAAGGACTGGAAGAAGAGTCACTTTTTTGATTGCCTGTGGAAAGGGAGACTTCTCCCTATAACCCCAGTGCTACTGTGCACTTTGTAGTACACAATGAAAGTTGTCACGTTTCTCCTCAGTAGGGTCCCAGTTAGTAAGGTAAAAACAAAACGTAAACTAAAAAACTCTTTAGCAATCCTGTAGCTCTTGATTCAAGATGAAGATTAATTCCGAAGTTATTAGCAATGCACCTAACCCCCACTTCTCTTGATACGTACATTTACCCTTGTAAATACAGCCCACCAGATTATTCTTTGCCCTTAGGCAAGCACATTTTTAACTAACTTACCAGCTTGAGCAGGAGAAACAGATAGATTTTATAGCCTACTCATCTCCCATAGCTGACCTAGAGATAATGAGTGCTTGGTAAAGTCAAATCCTGTCAGAGACTGTCAGGAACACCTTTTATTTAAGGTGGTTTACTGGAACATCTTTCCCGAAGAATGCAACACACAAAAACATCTACACTGGTGTGTTTAAAGTCATTTGCCTTGTTAAACGTACAAGACATTTATCAACTGGTATAGAGCTTGACTGCAGGCTATAAGGCTATATTATGGATGTGTGTTGTGCAAAGTTTGTTTTTTGTTTGTAATATGCAAGACGGGCTTGTCACTTGTGAAGAATTGGCACACAATACAAGGTGTTAAACACATTTTGTCTCCACCTTTTTATAGATATAGGGCCAGATGTATCAAGCGTTTTACCATTCGCAAACGGGCCAATTCTGCGAATTGGCCTGTTTGCGAATGGTAAAAAGCCTTTTAGGATGTATCATCCCAAAAGGCATTCGCAAAATAGGGAATCACAATTTTTGCGATTACCTATTTTGCGTATGTATTTAGGGAATCGCAATTTGCGATTCCTTAAATGCAATGCAGGAAGCAAGAAAAAATTGCGACCTGGCTTTAAGGTATCGCAAATTACCACCAACTTCAAATTGGTGGTAATTTACAAATTCCTAGAAAAAGGCACATTTTTGCATTTTTCTAAGTGCCATGTGGTGCACGCACATGCCCTTAGGGCATGTATGTGCGCCACATGTGCATACTTACCTTTTTTGGGGGTGCATCAGGGTGGCCTTTTGGCCCCCTTGCACCCTTGAAATTGCATGCGCAATTTGCGAGTACCTATTTGGTACTCGCGAATTGCAAATGCAATTCTATTCATTCCTATGGGCCTCTAGGCCCATAGGAATGAAGGGGAAGGTATTCCTTAATAGCGAATCGCAATTTGCGATTCGCTATTAAGAAATATATAGGAATCCCAAATGTTTTTGCAAATCTTACATACATTGCAGTTTGCGATTCATAAATAGCGAATCAGTAAAATTCGCTATTTAAGAATCGCTAAAGCAATTCTTGATACATCTAGCCATAGACCCTCATTACAGGTGGTTTGGTGTTAGCTGCAATACCTGAATTGTTGGACCTGATTAATACCGATACTGTGGGGTACGTTATTTATCTGCTGTGATAAACAGCATCTACTACGAGGTTATCTCCTAAAATGGGGGATAAAATGTGGATATGGTTGCTTACCGCAATAAAATCCACTTGTCCGGGTATTTAATAGGTATTTTTCCCCAATAAATACTGACAGCTTTGACCTGCTACTATTTATCAGGAGGATGCAATTTTTTTTATCACAAAACGTATAATTATGGTACATATAGTAACAAGAGTTATTATCACACATATTGGAATGTATTGGCAAAGCCAAAACTAGGGCCGCGGTGGAAAGAGAACAATCGTTAAAGTCAGCCTTTCTATTACAGGTGAACAGAAAGAGGGTGACAGCTCTGGCAGGCCAACCTCTAAAGGTTCAACAAGCTTTTAGCAGAAGCTGGAAGATTCAATGAAGGAATCTGATGAACTCTGTTAGTTACCCTATCAGTATCTTGCATTAAAATCCAAGTTTTTTCTGTAGAAAATTCGCGAGCATGTGAGTTTTATTTTGTAATTATACATGGCACATGCATTTATTTACATAGCTTAAAACGGATGCATCTTTCTGCAAGTAAATGTTATTAACACTGGTTCTAATTCTAACATGGCTAAATATACATCTTCTTTGCACCATTAATGGTATACGGATATCGGTGGTATCCTACTTGAAAACATGTTGCATGCACAGACCATAATGAGGTATGTACAAAGATAAAGAGGAGTCTGGAAGGAAAGTACATTCATTAATTAAACAAAGTGATTATTGACTTTCCAGTACTAATGTGTAAAAATGAGGAGATTGCAACAGGGAAAAGGAGAGGATACAGCACTTGTCGTAGTCCTGAAGGGGCCATTCATTCCACTGAGCTCACAGATCACATTTTATTTAAGACTAATTAGTCTCTGATAAGATTGACATTTCAATATGGATGTTTACTAAATGTAAAAACAAATAGCCCAGGGATTCTCACTATTTCCCCTTCACAAACAAAGCTCCGCATTGAACATGCCACAGATCTGGGCAGCCCAGGCTTAATTCTATGCAGTCGCAGCTGTCCCTTATTGCATTTTTCAGTCCCTCTCTCCCACCCCGCATGCAATCATATACCCTTCTGAGAACATAATAATCTCTTCATTTTTTAATGATTATCTTTATGAAAGCTGGTTTTCATGGCAGGTCCCAGTGGCGTCCCATGCATTAGCTGTACCTCCCCCATTATTAGATATTAAAATAAATCACACATTTCTCTGCGAAGAACTATGTAACAAAGTATTCCTTCTTGAATACGAGGATAAACAAATGAATCCTCATATGAGGCTGTATGCATAGGAGCATCATTACTCACAAACAGTGTCATTGTTCTTCGCGTAGTATCTCATATTTCTCAGTATTCCCTATTTTATCCTTAATCACTCACATGTTGGTTTACCATGGCATTTGAAAACGCTGCTTGTTTTACAGCTTTTTTCTAAAAAGGTGTAAGAAGTGTTTAAGCTATTTGTGTGCATATCACCACACAATTATAATTTCCTAAAACAAATGACAAAAATCAACTGAGTAATAACAGCAGCAGGATAAGCACAGTTGACAGAAAGAACCACGGATCAGAACAAGCTTACTGCAACATTGCAGAGAAAGAGAAACAGCTGTACTTCTAAGAGAAAAGGTGGGGACAGGGGAGAAGAGATTGTAGTCCATGAAACTAATGGAGATGAGCACAGGAAAAACATACACTCAATAAGAGCAATACAGCACTGCAACGACATCACTTTTTGTCATGACAGCAGATGGATATCAATCTCCTATGGGAAGATCAGTGGTAGGTATGTTGCAAATTTGCAGGCAGTGGGTTACATTTTTACCACACCTAGTACCACTGATAGGATGCTCACTGGTGAACTCAGAGCCTCATTTATTAAAAGTGTTGCATCGCTGTGGTAAAACAGCGATGCAACACTTTTCAGTGCGCCCTCCTTGCGACACCATGGATGCGCCGTATTTACTGTAAAGCGCTCCATGTCGCAAGGATTGACAGATACGTCAGGAATCCTGATGTATCTGTCTGCGCAAAAATGGTGCATTGCTGGAGTGTGTTTGGAAGCAGACGCAACTCCGGCAGTGTGTCATTTCACATGGGAAGAGGCCTGCGTCACTCCTTACGCCTGCTTTAAGCAGGTGTAAAGATTTGACGCAGTGAGGCCATAGAAGTGTCGCAGTTAATTCTCACAGATTTCACTGCAACACTTCTACGTGCCTTTTCTGCACCGGAACGCCCACCCTGCATACACTATACCTGTCACAGGTATAATTACGGCAGATGTGTCACTTTGTAAATATGGCACAGTGTGGCACATTTTTTACGCTGCCGCAGTGTCACAAACAGTGACGCGACAGCAGCCTAACGGCCTCATAAATAAGGCCCTCAGTGTCTTGTTAACTAGAATCTCTTCATTCAGCAGAATTGTCATTCTCACAATTCATAGTCATAGTCACTGTTCTAAGGGGCGGATAAGGAAGTGTATTTATCATTTTATTTACCAAAGCACCAATCTTCGCAGAGGGGAAACCCTCAATATTTCTGTTAAAACAGATTAGGGTTGTGACTGTCTCATGATTTCTATATTTCTTCCTTCCTCCTTTTCACTGGATGAATCGAGGACATGCTACCAATATGAAGACAAACACCCGAGGGTGACTAAACAAGGGATGCAGAACCAACAGAGAAAAGTGCGAAATGTCTGTGGATCTGTACAACCGATACCCTTAATGAATAACAGCTATGATATGAGAAGCACAAATCTGACTATAGGCAGAGAGTTAACAAGAAGCCAAAGTTACTAATACAAGCGCCACTGTCTCCATTACCATTCATCAACATTACAACCAGAAACAAACGCTAAACCACTGAAGCTAAGTGTGCATATTGGACAAGAAAAAAATTAAAGCCAAACTATCAGTTGGTAGATGGTGGCACGGTGAGATGATGCCACCGAGTCATGTTAGAGGCAGCAAGCTGCTTAAGCGTTGTTGAGTTGAACTGAAACGGAGCGCAACACAGCATCTTAATGATCCTAACAATCACAGCTAATCCCAGCGTGGTGGGTCATTATTTCCACACTGATTCTGCACAGATTTTGGAGCGTTTTGCAGCAGTGTCCTTATGTCATGGGGCTCAGTGGTTGGCAGTTGGCAGCTGCTGGTTGGCTAACAGCTTGTTGATCATTTTTCAAGCAGCCTGAGACAGTAGGTTGAAATGGCAGCAGATAGGGATTCAGCAGAGCTAGAGGTTGTATCCCTGGGTAGAATGGACAGGCAAACTCACCAGTTAGGCAATGTGGGCTCAAGGGCTGCATGAGCAGGAGGAAAGGTGGTCTGTAGCTGAGGTATGCCATGCTCACAAACTTGACTCTCTGGTAGGGAAATAGCTGACAAGAGCTGCTGAGATGATGGCTTTGGTGGAAGCCCCCAGTGCAGACTCCACCAGAGCTCACACAAAAGGGGGTGGCACAGTGCTTTTCTACTCCTCTTTGCCTGTACATAGTGCAGAAATAACAGCAGACTTGAATATAGTAAGTCCTGACTAGAAGATGAATCCATGAATAGAATCAGACAAAATTAAAAGACTTACATTAAGCACTGGAACTTAGAGGACAGAACCTATGTTGGGTAGGAGGAGACATGAAAAATGTTTTTTTAAAATGTAAAAACAAGAATATGGACTCCAAACCACTGAAGTGATTTCAAGAATCAAAACCCCTATTAATCGTGAATGTATGAGAGGAGCCTATGAAAATCCTCTCCTCTCCAACAGTCGGCTCTCCAGCAGGAGGTAGAAAGCAGAGGCCCAAGTAATTTCATTTATTCTATAAACAACTTTAGTAATGCAACAAACATATCTTCTACTACTGGTTGCAGTGAGGTGTCAGCTAGCAGATGGAATGAAGGGTTCACCTCCCTAAAGCTCATGGCTTACCCATTATTTTCCCACAGCAACTAAGAAGATGAGAAGTGTGATCCTTAGACCTGTCACCACCTACTCTTGCTAACCCAACACTGAATGTTGAAATACTTGTAAATAGCATGGGTGACGTCTCTGGGAGCAACAGTTCCCAGGAACAACAAAGCCTCATGGATGTGGTGCGAAGATTTTGAAAAACAGACTGCAAAGGGGATGGATTCATCTACCTCATCTTTAAAGGGAGAAATAGTGGTCGAAATGGCAACAGATATGGTTGTGGCTATTCCACCAGATGATTTTTTCACATAAAATATTGCCAGTAGTAGTCCAAATGTAGCTGGTGTTACAACCAAATTACTACTGAAAAATACTACAACTTTACACCTTAACTGCTCCCCTGTGGTTGTAAAGTCAGGTGTGGGGCCAGTGATAGTAAGGGGGACATTGAGAGCATAAACGACAGAGCTTTCCACTGCTCCCTTTAAGAAATTTCTTTGGGTCTGAAGCCAGCAGATCCAGCACTTATGACTGTATGTTTAAGGAGGTGAAAAAAGGCAGAGATGTATTGGGTGCCAGCAGTGCGGAGGCTCTGAGAAGTGAAAGATTCCACCATTTATTGCACTTACTAATTAATTTACTCCATTAGTCAGCCACAGAGAACATCCTTTGAACAACAGGAATCAAGATTTGGCAGTGGGAATCTAAATTGTTCGGTGACATAAGAATGGACACTAGTACTACAAAAGCCCCAACACGCAGAATCTAGTGAAGAGTATTCTGAAGTATGATCTCATAAAGAATATTTTTCTGCACGTACTTTTGTCTCTGATGGTGATCACAATAGAAGGACCATAAAGCGCCTAGTTTGCCACCTTCATCCCCAACATCTGCCTTCCCTTAGAAGAGAGTCAGATCTTAGAAGGATGAAAGAACCATGAATGGAAGATCAGTCATTGGGGGTAAGAAGGAGAGATAGCTTCAGAAGAAGTAGCTGGAAGACAGGGAAAATGCCTCGAGGGAATGCCAGAGAAAGATACAGGGAACTCTGCAGTAAATTGTAAACGCAGTTCAGATTACAAGTAATCTTCAGAAAAAGACAGGTGAAGAAACTTCTTAAAGTAAAAGCAAGTTGGAGCAAGTTTCTCATAGGATGGAGACTATTTCTGAATGACTTTCAGGGATGAAGGACAAAATAAATAAGTTGGAGAATATTTTCTGATCATGATTTGAAAAGTCTGAAAGCACATTACAAAGGATATACACAATAGGGACGATTTAGGGAATCAGTTCGGATAATAAAATCTCAGATGTGTCAGCATCCCAGAAGATGCTGAGGAATTTCTCAGTACCATTCCTTTTTGAATATTCAGATAAAGACTTCTAACTCACCTTTCAATAAGAGTAACTTAAGACACAAAAAAGAGCGGCCCGTCCTTTTTTACTCCTCTCTGCCTGTAGATAGAGAGAAACAGCAGCAGACTTGAATATTGCGATGACGAGCACTGCCTAGATGGTGAATCTATCAATAGAATCACACAAAATGAAGAGACTTAAATGAAGCACTGGAACTTAGAAGACAAAGCCTATGTTGGGTAGGAGGAGATGTACAAACTTTTTTTTTTAAACTTAAAGAAAAAGAATATGAACTCCAAACCACTGAAGTGACTCTAATAATCTCCAAGGATCAAAAACTTCAAAAACCATGAAAGTATGAGAGAAGCCTGTGGAAAACCTCTCCTCCCCACCAGTTGCCCACCAGCAGGTGGGAAGAAGGCAAGGGCCCAAGTACATTAATTTATTCTACATGCAACACAAGTGTTACAAACAACTTTATTAATGCAACAAACATATCTTCTAGTACTGGTTACAGTGAGACATTGGCTAGTAGAAGGAATGAAGGGTTCACCTCACCAAATATCAAGACTTTCCCATTATTTTCTCAAAGAAACAAAGAAGGTGAGAAGAGTAATAGGTCCTTAGAGCTGCTACCACATACTCTTGCTAATCCAGCACTTAATTCGAAAATACCTGTAGACAGCATTGGTGACATCAATGGGAACAACAGAGCCTCATGGATGTGGTGTGAAGATTTTGAAAAGCAGACTGCAAAGGGGACAGATTAATCTATCTCATCTTTAAAGGGGGCTATGAGGGATGAAATGGGAACAGATGTGGTTGTGGCTATTCTATCAAATGATTTTTCACATAAAATATTGCCAGTAGTAGTCCAAATGTAGCTGGTGTTACAACCAATAAACTCAATATTGGAAAATACCATGATGTTAGCCATCGACTGCTCCACTGTGGTGGTAAAGGTAGGTGTGAGATCAATGATAGTGTGAAGGGCACTTAAAGTGTAAATATGCAAAGATAGAGCTTTCAACTTCTCCTCTTAAGAAATTTCTCTTGGTCTGAAGTGAGCATTTATGGATGTGTGTTTAAAGAGATGCAAAAAAGTAGAGGTGTATTAAGTGGTACTAGTAGAGGAGCCTCTCAGAAAAGGAAGATCCTACCATATATTTCACTTACTAATAAGTTTCCTCTACTTGTCATCCACAGAGAGCATCATATGAGCAACAGGAAATAAAGATTTTGCAGTGGTAATCTAAATGGTGTGGCGACATAAGAATGGACACTCCCACTACAAAAGCCCCAAGACAAGGAATCTAATGAAGAGTATTCCAAAGTTTGATCTGATGAAAAATTATTTTCTATGCTTAATTTTGTTTCTGATGGTGATTGCGATAGAAGGACCAAGAAGCACCTTGTTTGCCACCTTCATTCCCCATATCTGCCACCACTCAGAGAGAGCCATATCTTAAAATGATGAAGGAACAGGAGTAGAAGCTCAGTGACTGGGATAAGAGGGAGAGAAAGCTCCAGAAGAAGAAGCTGGAGACAGGGAAGATAAGGAAAGTGAGTGCCGGAGAAAGATACAGGGAATTTTGCAGCAAATTGTAAACGCAGTGCAGATTAATAATAATCTTCAAAATAAGACAGGTGAAGAAACATCTTACAGTAAAAGTAAGTTAGAACAAGTTACATTTAGGATGGAGAATATTTCTGAATTAATTTCAGGGATGGAGGACAAAATAAATAAGTTGTAAACATTTTTGGAGAATATTTGCTGACTACAGCATGAAAAGTCTGAAAGTATATTAAAAAGGTTATACACAAAAGTGCAGACCTAGAGAATCACTTGCAATCATAAAGATCAGATTAAGTTTGGCAGCATCCCAGATGGTGCGGGGATGAAGATTTTCTCGGCAGAATCCCTTTTTGAATAATCTGATCCAGAATTCTAGTTGTGCATTTCATGACCTAGATTGCTACATTGCTCATCACTACTACCAAATGTCCCTGTTTATTTCTGTTTTTAAAAATGGTGGTGTGCAGGTCTAAATTGTTCAACAGTCTTGTCTAAAAATTCTGTGCCATGGCGAGTTTAAGATTATTTACCAAGTTCTTGGGGTGAACTTCTTGCTCCAGACAATAAGGGTTGAAAAGCAACTTTGAAATTACTTAATAACATTTTTAGTCTCAAAGGGTCGCACCTGGTCGGCTGTGGATATATGCTGATTATTACAATATAACAATGAATATTGAAATGGTTACAGCAAATTCACACCTTGACTCTGTAGTCTGCAGTAGTTTGTGCTAGCTTCGAGTTTCTCTCAGAAATTTAATATGGTGATTGAAGATTCTTTTGTTGAAGATGAACACCAGGGCTTATTATTCACATTTTTGAGTGCTGATATTATTAGTATGACTATCATAATTTTTTCTCTAAGATTATGTACATGATTATTTTTGGGGGTGTTTTTGATTATCTAATTAGGGTGACTGTGACGGACAGACTCCCCTGTAGCAGGGACAAAACATCTTCCCTTGGAATGCTCAAGAGAACATATCATTTTTAGCGAAAGGGAAGCAGGCAGTAAGTGGTTGGAGCAGAACAAAGGGTGGGTGAAGTGAGGTAGCCTGTCATCAAAAATAATTCAAAAAATAGAGAAAGTAGGAAATTGTAAATTAAGGAGTTTTTTTAATTTCAGTTGTTTGGTGGCATTTATGCATATTGCAAGAAATAGTTTTCAGTATGGCTAGCCTTCGAATTCTTGGTTGGATTAATAATTATGTGAATGGCTATTCTAAATGTTGGCTCATCAGAGAGGAATTACTTGAATAAAAGCCTTATTGTGTGTAGGAATAGGGATTAGCTAGGACAAATTTGCCATTAGGTAGTTGTTTGTTCAACCCCATAATTTCTCTACAGAGACTTGCAATCCTCTTTACACCTGGGAGAAGTGTGCTAACTTAAACTGCTGCAGATTCACAATGCCATTGGACAGTCATACAAATACAGTATAGTAAACAATTATATTCTACTGTGACTGTTTAGTGCCCTAACTTGGAGGACCCTACTATAAAGGATGTGATTGCTCTTGAGCTATCAATGTGGGGAGAGGATGACATAAATGTGAGAAGGGCACATTATTATTGAATGAGCCCTCAATTTAATTATTAAAACAAAATTAGACACTACCAATCCCTAATCGACATTTTGGGGGCATGTAGTGGCAGGGATTCAAAATGTACCTATTATTTGTATGCCCATAAACAATACTCATGTACTGATGTGTTTCTAGCACCAGATGGGATAATCTTTAATACTTTAATAGATATATTTCCAAAGGTTTCTTGTAACCATATTCAGCTTTGTATTTGATCATTTAATAATCAAAGCAGTTTGCATGCTCAGGAAAATCTTCAGATGGCTCTCCATCAGCACAATGAAAACGGTGATGCAGGCCCTCATCACCAGCCAGCTTGACTACAGCAACGTACTCTAAGTCAGCACCACCACCAAAAATCATGCAAAGACAATCCAGAATGCAGCATCTAGACTGATCCTCAACCTGTCCAAGAGTACACACATACCCAGGACCTCCATCGGCTCTCCGTCCAGAAGAGATGCCATTTCAAACTCCTGACCCACGCCTACAAAGCCCTCCACAACCAAGAAGCAGCCTACATGAACCGCTGCATGTTCTTTCACCAACCTACCAAAAACCCCTGCTCTGCACATCTCACCCTCTCTAAGACACCACGTTTTTGCCGCTGCAGCTTTGGACTACGATCTTTCGCCCACCTAACTGCCAAAGTCTGGAGCACCCTCCCCCTCCATCTCCACACTGCACCCTCGCTGACCCAGTTCATGAAGGGACTCAAGACCTGACTCTTCGACTGACAACTGCAGTACAGTGCCTGGATACCACCCCGGGGTGAGTAGCCGCACTTTACAAATAATACTTCACTTGACTTGACTTAAAAGTGGCAAAACAAGGTGGATATTTCAAAGAGGATTGCTAACATATTTGGAATATCAGGCATGTATACAGCAGCATATTAAAGAATGTTTACACTTTAACATTGGATCCACTGCGGTAACAATAGTTTTGGATGCATTGAAAGCCTCTTTAAGGGTGATAATATTAAGGTGTACCTCAGAATAAGCTAACACAATACACATGTGTCGGGTACTAGGGAGCATAAAATATACCCCCAACTTGTTGTGTGGAGAGCACGCTTGCTCTGATACATGAATGAAAGTGCTGATGCTGTCTATTTCATCCTGTGGTGGAAGGCATATGACAATAGAGAGTAAACATTTTATGGAAAAAACATTTGTACATGTACATACATAGATACATACATAAATGGACAGACATTCATATACCATCAATAGCACATTTATACAAGTAAAAGTATAGTTTCACTGAACCTATTACTTAAGAGTCTTTTTTTGGCCCTAACACTGCAATTCTGCACTCCATGGGGACAAGGCCCTGGTGTACTCCTAGTCACACTTGCCTCAAGAAAGAGGATACACCAGTGTGGAGCCTAGGGTCTCTTTTTGCTCCTGTCCCTGTTGTTTTACCTGTATAGAAGTGCTATTGATGATATATGTCTGTTTGTCCATAAAACTTTGAGCAATACTATGTACACCTGTCTAAATATGCATGAGGGCTATACATTTAAAATACAGTAAACCAGTAACAGAGGTCCTGGCAAATGTGAATGATACGTGTGAAAAATGGGGTCTCTAGTTGGCAGTGGTTTGCACCCAGTCCAAGTAAGGACCCTCACTCTAGTCATGGTAACGGAGTCACACAACTAAGATTACCCCTGCTCACCCCCTTGGCAGCTTGGCACAAGATGTCAGACTTATCTCAGAGGCAATGTGTAAAGTATTTGTACACACACACACAGTAACACAGTGAAAGCTCAACAAAAGGAGTCCACACCAGTTTAGAAGAAAAGCCAATATTTATCTGAATAAAACAAGACCAAAATAACAAACATCCAACATACACAAGTCAAAATATCACTTTTCAAAGATTAAGAAAGTTTAGTCCACAGGAATCAATGGATGTGTTTCTGTAGCACAAAGTACCTTAGATGCATCGAAAATCAGGGACGAGGCAGACACAAGGGAGGTGAGGCGCCGGAAAAGCAAAGCGATGTGTCAGTTCTTTACTACACAGGGGAGGTTATGCGTCAGTTCTTTACTGACAGGGGAGGGGATGCGTCAGTTCCTTACTGCTAGGTAGGAGAGGTGATGCGTTGGTTCCTCACTGGCAGGGGAGGTGATGTGTTGGTTCTATACTGGCAGGGGAGATAAATCATTGGTTTCCGAACACGCAGCCTTGGTTCCTTACTGCGGTGCAGTGTCGATGAAGAATCGGCGCCTAAGCATGCTGCGTCAAAAATCCAGATGTGCTGCATGATGCGAAATCGGCAAAGCAGACGTTGTATCAAATTCACAGCCGTGAAGCAGGCTCTGCGTTGATTCCACAGCCGCGAAGCAGGTGCTGTGTCGAAATCGGAGTGGGTGCCACTGACGTCGGTGACACGATGCTTGGGACTCATGCTGTAGCAATGTTTCTGATGAGCTGCAATGGCGAGCAGGGGTTTGTTGTGAAAGCTGTGGTCGATGCGTCAAGTGGGAACCATGCTTCGGGGCAGGCAGTGGTGATGCATTGATCTTTTGCAACGATGCGTGGAGAAAACAGACGCTGGGGGTCGAAGCATGGATTGTCTCTTTCAGATCACCAGATTCTACTTCCAATGGCCCAGGAACTGGATTTGGCACCAATTGGCAAGTCAGGACTCTAGCAGAAGACCCCAGCAACTGGCAGGTGAAGTCTTTGATAGCCCCTAGACTTCTTGACAGAAGGCAAGCACACAAAAGCCCTTGGAGAACCTTGGAAGCAGGATGTAGAAAGCAAAGTCCAGTCCTTTCACAACCAGGACAGCAGCAGCAAGCAGAAAGCCAGCACAACAATGCAACAGGCAGAGTGGCAGTCGCTCCTACAGCATCCAGCTCTTCTTCCTGGCATAATATCCTCAGTCCAGAAGTGTTCTGATTTTGAGGTGTTAAAGGTCCAATACTTATACCCCTTTCTGCGTTTGAAGTAGGCAGATTTCAAAGGAAAGACTTTGTAGTGCACAAGACCCTGCCTTTCCCTGACCTGGCTCCAGACATAGTACAGGGGGGTGGAGACATATTTGTGTGAGGACAGGCCCAGCCCTACTCAGGTGTAAGTGACAACTTCTCCCACCACTCTAGCTCAGGATGGCCCATCACCCTGGTGATGGGCCATAAGGATATGCAAGGCACACCTCAGCTCCCTTTGAATGGCTGTCTGGAGTGAATGCACAAGAGCCCAACAGTCAGCCAGCCCAGTCGTGTATTCTACAGACATGCAGAGGCAAAGAATGGTTAAGCAAGAAAATGGCCACTTTCTAAGTGTGGCATTTTCAAACACGGAATTTAAAAACCAACCTCACCAAAAGATGTATTTTTAAATTGTGAGTTCAGAGACTCAAACTCCAAATTTCTATCTGCTCCCCAAGCGAAATTACACTTAAAATATATTTCAAGGCAATCCCCATGTTACCCTATGGGAGAGATAGACCTTGCAATAGTGAAAGATGAAAGTAGCAGCATTTCATTATTAGGACATGTAAAACAACCAGTAAATGCCCTACCTTTTAAATATACTGCACCCTGCCCATGGGGCTGCCTTGGGCCTACCTTAGGGGTGACTTAAATGTAGTAAGAGGGACGGTTTGGGCCTAGCAAGTGGGTGTACTTGCCAGGTGTAATTCGCAGTTTAAAACTACCCACACAGACACTGCAGTGGCAGGTCTGAGACATGTTTGCAAGGCTGCTCCTGTGGGTGGCACAATCAGTGCCACAGGCCCACTAGTAGCATTTGATTTACAGGCCCTGGGCACACTAGGTACACTTTACTATCGACTTACTAGTAAATCAAATATACCAATCATGGATAAACAATCACCAATACATTTTACACAGGGAACACTTTTGCACGGGTCAGCAGTGGTAAACGTCCCAGAGTCCTAAAACCAGCAAAAACAAAGTCAGAAAAATACAGGAGGAAGGCAAAACGTTTGGGGATAACCCTGACCAATTCATAGTTGTCGACTATTAGGATTATAATTTCCCTTATGTCTGTCCTTTGCATTTAACCTTACCATACCCAGTGCACATAGAAAACATAGCTAACCACAAGTATGTTAAGTCACTTACAAAAGCTCTAAGTAAAAAACACAAAGGTCTGATGGTTCCTCAATATTGGGGTCTTTCGATCAAAAAAAAAGAAAACCAAGCTGGGTATTGCGCATCCCGCCCAATGTGGAGCATGACCCGATGATGAAGCATAGCTGAGTGAGGGTCAATGCAGAGAAGACTCTTCGGACCTGGGAGTTTGTGGCTTAAAGGAAGATTCCTCTTAAGCACCATCCACCAGTGGTGGCTCCTCTGCTATGACGGAGGAGTGTCACCCCCCCTCCACCACTGCCACCCTCAAAACTTGCAAAATAAAACGATATTAAAACAGGTTTATTATCATTTTATTTTTCAGGTTCTGAGGGCAGGGCAGTCTTGGGGCTGGGCCATCGCGAGAGCAGTGACAAAGGGTGTGGTTTGGCCGGCTGTCTCAGGCCAGCCAAACTGACATGAGCACTGAGCTGTCTCCATCCCAGCTGCGTTGCTGGGTTGGAGAAAGCAAAGCACAGGCGCCCAGTCTCTCTGGGATTGCAAACTCATGGCACTCAAGCAAATCCTGATGCTGCTTTCATTCAAGACAGCAGTCTCAGGATTGGCCACAGGGGAGTCTGGGAGCCTGTGCTGCAGCGAGAACATGGAGAAGAGCGGCAGGTAAGTTATTTTTCACAATTTTCTTTTATGTTTTCTTGTTATCTGTTTCCCCTGTCTCTCCCCACCTCCTCATCATCTGTCACCCCCCACCGGCCATTGTCCCCCCGCCACTTCACCTGCACACCAGCCACTACTGCCATACACTGACAGTCATACTATTTGAACTGAGTTTTACGGATTTGGGAGGATGTCTGACAGACCAAGAAAAATTCTCTCTCTCTCCCTTTTGTTATATAGATATCATTCTGTTGCCTGTGTGTCAGTCTTTCCTACTTTTCCCTTGACATATGTCCATAATTCATATTCTTCATGTTATGAGCTCTGTGTAATTCAGGAAGCTGCAGCCTGTCAAGACTGCTTCCTCAACTTCTTGAAAATGTCTCAGATCACTTGTTTCTTTAGGTTCCAAATGCTTCTCCTAAGTACTGCCCCTCTATGCCCTGTGTATACAATTTTATTCTAGAATTTGCCTTTTTTGACTATGCCTCTTTCATGAGCATTTCAAGATATAAACTGGGGCTCCTCTTGCATGATGTCATGGTCCAGTATTTCAGTCAAAGCATCCCTGCAACCCACTGTACATTTCATAGTATATACATTATATACATATATATAGATATATCTATACATTTAATGGTGTGAGCAAGGCAGAGAAGCCGAAACGCGTTACAGCAAAAGAATAAAAACGTGAAGAAACTTCAGAAAAATCAAGCCCCGGTGTCTGATTTCTATCAGGGGATTGGAGCTGGTGTTCATATATTTATATATCTATACCTATCTATCTATCTATCTATCTATCTATCTATCTATCTATCTATCTATCTATCTGTATACATATATAGTTAGGACCACGTTTCCATATGACATTATTTTTGATTTGCCAATATCTTTGTCGCCGTTTGACGAATCTTTGTGAAATTTTCAAAACTAATGGGGTGGTTAGGTCAGCTGCTGTGTTGAAAGTTTTGGGGTGATTCGTCAAGCAGGGGCTGAGAAAAAGGGGGGGTCCCAAAAAGCATTTTCTCCATGTTCATTTCCATAGGAATCTTTAGACACGGCTACAGGCCAGGTAGAAACACCCTGACCCCCTATGCCTGCTCAGGAGGGTCCCAGAGGGACCCCAGCGGCCGCCCAAAAAAGCATTTTCTTAAACCATTTTGGCAGGATTCGCATTGGATCCACAAATCCGGCCAATATTTTTAAAGAAAAACGAAGTGCGGACTCCCGTGCTTCGTTTTCTTTAAGCCCCCGGGTGGGCCAGGTCCCAGGAGCAATCATTAAAAAAGATACGGGGGCCGTGCAGGCCCCCGCTGCCACGGGGGCCCACCACCTCCCGGGGCTTTGTTTTTAAAAAGAATGTGTGGGGGCTCCTACTCCCCTACGAAGCCCCGGGGACCGCCACCTCCCCAGTACTAATTATGTGAAATGTGAGGGAGGCACACAGCCCACTGCAGACCCGGGGACTGCCTCCTCCCAGGGACTAAATTCAAATGATGTGTGGGGGGCTCCATCCCCCCAGCAGCATCAGGGGCCACCACCTCCCTGGGCACAAATTCAAAAGATGTGTGGGGGCTCCAGCCCCCCAAAGGAGCCCCGGGGACTGCCACCCCCCCTGGCTAATTTAATGTAATGCGGGGGCCACGCGGCTCCCCCACAACCCCGGGAACTGCCACCTCCCTGGGGCACAAATTACGTAAAGGCGGGGGTCCATTGTGGACTCCCGGGGACCACCACCTTCCAGGGCTCCAAGGTAGATGGGAGGGGGGCCGCATGGCCCCCCTCCAGGAGCCCTCCATGGCCCTGAGGATCGCCACCCCCCAGGGCGAGCTCCAGCAATGTCCCGGGGTGCCCATCTCTGGGTCATTGCAGTTTGCTATGGCTTGGCGGGAGCACTGCTCCTGCCAAGCCATAGCAAACTCTGCTTCGCTTCATGGAAGCGAGAGCAGTAAAAATGCATGTTTGCAGCTCCCTCTGCCCAAAAGCAATGCTGGCTCCCGCAGGAGGTGGGGAGCCAGCAGGGACTGTGCAGGCCCCCTGCCCATTTTTATTAAAAACATAACCACTAACAAAACCGCTCACATACCCATTCACAGGCCTATACAGCTACTCACAAACCCCCTCCTTCACCCATAGAGCCACTCACACACCCACTCACAATCCCATACTGCTACTCACACAACCACTCACTCACTCATACATTCATTCACACACCCACTCACTCACTCATAGAGCCACTCACACACACTCACTTATACAGCCACTCACATAGTCACTCACACACTGATACAGACAGTCACACATCCACTCACTCACCCATGCAACCACTCACATACCCACTCATTCACTCATACAGCTACTCACACAACCACTCACTCACCAAAATAGCCACTGACAAAGCCACTCACTCTCCCATAAAGCTACTCACATAACCACTCACTCACCCATACAGCCACTTATACATCCACTCACTCACTCATAAGGCTACTCACTCACCCACTCACCCTCCCATACAGCTACACACAGGCACTCACCCATCCATACAGCCATTCAAACAGTCCCTCACTCAAATATAGAGCCATTCACACACTCACTCACCAATAAAGCCACTCTTCAGTGTATGCGTCAGTGTCTTATTGGATGCATAAGTATTTGATCAGGTGTGTCAGTGTCAGCATTGGTGTATGTCTGGGTATATCAAAGTCTGCTTTGGTGTATGCCTGGGTGTGCCAGTGTATGCACCAGTGGATGCCTGGGTGTCTTATTGGATGCATTAGTGTTTGGATGGGTATGTCAGTGTCTGCATTGCTGTATGCCTGGATATATCAGTGTCTGCAATGGTAAGTCCCTGGGTGTATCAGTGTGTGCATTAGTGTGTGCCTAGATGCGTTATTGGATGCATTAATGTTTGGCTGGGTTTGTCATTGTCTGCATTGCTGTATGCCTAGGTGTGTCAGTGTCTGCATTGGTAAGTCTCTAGGTGTCTCAGTATGTGCATCAGTGGGTGCCTGGGTGTGTTATTGGATGCATTAGTGTATGGCTGGATGTGTCAGTGTCTGCATTGCTGTATGCCTGGGTGTGTCAGTGTCTGTATTGGTAAGTCTCTGGGTGTCTCAGTGTGTGCATCAGTGTATGCTTTGGGTGTGTAATTGGATGCATTCGTTTTTGGCTGGCTGTGTCAGTGTCTGTATTGATGTATGCCTGGGTGTGTGAGTGTCTGCAATAGTAAATACCTGGGTGTGGCAGCGTGTGCCTGGGTGTATTATTGAATGCATTAGTGTTTGGCTGGATGTGTCAGTGCCTCTATCGGTGTGTAGTTAGGTGTGTCAGTAACGATATCAATGCATATCTAGGTGTGTCAATAGCTATATCGGTGTGCGGCTATGTGTGTGAATACCTCTATCTGTATGTCGCTGGGTGTGTGAGTTGCTGTACTAATGTGTGCCTAGGTGTATTAGTAACTTTAGTAATCTGTGTTTGGGTATCCATCCTCAAAATCTAAAATTATGGAACAACACTGCAATAACTAATTAGTAAAGTACATTACTCTATTGATCTGTATAAAAATAACAAAACTAAAATATTTATTAGTTTTACAATTAAGAGAATTACAAGGGTAAAACACAATTTCAAAAATGCATAAAGACATACTTCAAAGAAATAACTAGACATTTATCATACTGTAAGGGTATCTATTAAGGTAAATAAGCATTTCATTTTCCATTTTTTACTGTTCTCAGCTTCTTTACTCATACACCATAAACAATGTACTTTTTAAGCAGTCATCATTGAAAAGTGGGGAAAAAACAATCATAAAAATTGTAGAAAAAATCCAAAACTGCACACTATCTCATTGAAATTAAGGAGCACTGTGCACAACAAATAAACATAACACAACTTATTTAACTATTTACACATACAATTCTGTGCACAACCACTTTAAACACATGTAGGTATATTGTTACACCAGCAAGCACAAAATAAAGTAGTGTCGGCAAGCATTTGAGAATACCTTCAGGGGAAAGGATTACAGCCAAATATGTGCATTGTAATATTTGCAGCATACAGTTACCCAGCAGCACTGCCAAGAAGTATTCGCACAGGACAAGTTCCAATTAGAAGGACTTAAGAACAATTCATGAAAGGGTGTATCACTGAATTATGCAGGAGCAACTAGGTGCAGCAGAGTACCTGTATGGGTGTGTTTGTGACTCTTAAGTTAAAAAATAATAAATATATTTAGTACTTTACAAGTACATTTTATTAACATATTAGAATACAATTGAAACCAAACAATTAACAAAGAAACATAACATACTTTATTTAACTATCTACAAAGCAGAAACACACTGAAACTTGAACTTTTGATTAATGTAGGACCCCACCCATGTACTTACAGTGCTGCTGTCTATTTACTTTACCTCTCCAAGTTTGTAATGGACGAGGAGTACGTCAGATTAAAAGTAAAAAAAACTATTAAAAAACACCTAATTTGACAAGGAGGCAGAAACAATTTAAAGAAATATGAATAAGAATGTTTAGAAGTAGTCTATTACAGAATTTGGTACAAAAAATGAGCGACACTAAGATGTTGATTACGATGTCGTCCGCCTTTCATCCTACTCGGACATGTTTCCCAATGACCGATTATGATGGCTGGAAAGCTTTCAAACTGTCCGACTCGGTTTCGAAAGGCATTGGGAGTAACCGAGTCGGTCGGAGCCGAATTGTAGCGATCTACGGACCGCATTTCCAGCAATTAGGATGTCAGATTCGGACAGCCTTTCCGAATCGGTTGTGCCGACACAGATCGGCTGTTGGAATCTGACTTTGGGGGCCTATAGCAGGCCCCCCTTCTCCCAGGGCCCTCCGAATCGGGCCTGTGGGGGTAACCATGGGTCCCAGCTTCCCATGCATGCACAGTTTGGCAGGCACTATGGGGTGCCTGCCACAGGGTGCAAGGTTTTCTCCAACCACCCCTTTTGTCAATGGGAGCCTGTGTTCTCGTTCGGAACACAGGCTCCCATTGAAGTCAATGCAAGTCTGACCGAATGATGTCTGGAAGCATCGTAATCGTTCGGTCAGACTTGCAGAACCCGATTTGGTCAGAAACGATTCCGGATCCGATACGGTTGAAAGAGTTTCCGGATGACATTGTAATCGGCCCCTAAGACGAGAAGAGCAGCTCTCAAACAATAATAATATATTGAGAGTGTGGTTGATAAAGTGTTTGCTGTGAATAGCAAACTGTTTTGTTTTATACTAAACAGAATGAAAAGACTGGATAAAACAGAGTTGTCTATGAAGAAATAAAGCCCAAAAAGGCTTATCAATAAAAATAACTTTTGCAAAATTTTCAAAGGAGAATGTCTAGTACTGAGTTTTTCTTTAATGCAGAAAGCGACTTACAAGAGAATGAATTAGTGTATGCAGTTGAAACAACTGGACGATGTTAAGAAGTAAAAGACTGTAGTCCTAGTAGTAGTTCTAGTAGTAAAAGAAAGAAGAGATGGTTCCTAGAAATGTAGTGGAAGTGACAGGTGAAAAGGTACAAGGAAAACGTAGACATGCTCCTGTGTCTAAATGGGAGTGCTGTAGTATTGGTAGTATTTGCCAGGAATAAATTAATATAGTTGGAACCCACCCATGTACTTGCAGTGCTGCTGTCTATGTACTTTACCTCTACAAGTTTGGGACGAATGAGTACCGGTATCGCTGTCATGTTGAGCTTAAGTGTGTGTTGCGAAATTTAGGAATGCCAACTTGGTTTATAACCGTGAGTTGTGCAGAATATCCATGGGATCACTTACATTACTTTCTAAGAGAAGCAAACTCTAATATTAAAGGTATCATGCACTGAGCTTCAGAAAGGGCTTAAAGGTAGAGTTGTGTATTTCCCTTTGGAAGTTAAACGCAATATTGAACCTGTGGGTGTAGAGAAAAATTAAGGAAGAACCGCTTGATGTTCTAGTGAATCATGTGCCCATGAAATAAAAAATCTGGCAGGGACCATTAGATGTAAATAAGGTGAAAAAAGCTACATTATATCTTAAAGACAATAATGTGTACTATAAAGATATAGATTTTGTCTAACATGGAGAAAGAAATGTTGCCTTCAAGCGGACAATTTGAAAAAGTGGATAGAAGTAGATCTGAAGAAATATATGAGCATTACAGTATCCATCCACCACATTCAAAAGAGGTTATGGGGGTGCCATTGAACTGTATCAGATTAAACAAGCTAAAACAACTCCAATGAGTGTCTGGAAAAACATTTAGAGGCTCAATATTTTCCTCAACCATTTTGAACTGGAGTAGGTGGACGGTATGATGACCACCCTGTGCAAATACCTGCAGCAGAGTAAAGGTCAACAAGATTATATCATAAGGACCCTAGATTTCATATTCCATGTGCATTCTCTCTGTTGCTTAAAACAAAATTCCTCTCAGTTCTCTTTGAAAAAAAGAAAAAGTATAAAACTGTTAGAAACACCTTTTTAAAAAACAACAGTACTTTTAACATTTCAAAAGTACCCCACAAAATCCTCCCAGCAGTAGTGTCACAGTTTCTCTGTACCTCTACAGCTACTTCTTATACCAGAAACAACCTGTCTATATCACAGTCTCCTTAAAGTAAGGCACCCAGTCTCTGAATATGAACTCTTTATTCTGCACTGGACACAGTAGTGGTGCTCCCACCATTTTTGCTAGATTTTAACAGCTCGTTGGCCTTCAAGTGCACCTCCTGACACTCCAATCAGCAAGCCCATTTTCTCCTTCAAGGCTCTCTTAGCCTCAGATTTTCTCTCCTCTGCACCCAGCTGGGTCAGCTGCAGCCTCAGGTCCCACTCGGCCTGTCTGTCCCTGAGGTCCTCAGGGAACTGGGTTTGGGAGGAGTAAGTACTTCCTGCACCATATCCAATAGAGAAGTCCCTCTATGGGGGAACCCCATCTCTCCTCTGGAGACTTTACCCACTCATTTCTCCACTCCTCTTCCTCCTTTTGAAACCCACTACCCTTTGGGGCCCTGATTCTGAAGTCAACTATAATCAGGGTTTTACCTTTTGAAGAGTGCTGAGGTAGTCCTCTTCAAGCTCTTCTTCTGGTGCAGGTTGCATTTTACAGCTGTCCCCCAGACTCTAAGGGCAAACTAGTACTCAAACTTGGACGTACACATGAGTAAATGGGTGTGTGAATGGTCTTATGTGTGTGTGAGTGCTTGTGGCAGTAACTGTCTGGTTATATGAGTGATGAGTACATAACGGCTTTAGTGAGAATGTAACTGGATCTGTAAGTGCCTCCCTGACTGTGTAAACATGTGCAAATTACATACTATTAAATTACATACTATGAGCAAACACCCACCTTTAATTTCAACCAAATTCATTCATACTAGCATAATACAATTGATATACATTCAGTATAGCAATTTCTCGTTCTCCTTTATTGCTCACTGGATTTTTTGTTAATATTCTCACCTGGGCACCCTTCTATTTTCCCTTCTAGTATACTGTCTAGAAGCTACACATTTTCTTTCACCTTACATACACTCACTATTTTTTCCTTACTATACGTTTATATACTACAACCTAATTAACATACCTGTAAAAGCTGTTGATTGTTCTCTCAGTTTTATTTCTATGGCTGGTAACATCTGTTTTCATTCCAAATCTCCAGTCACAACTCCTGTAAACCATCTCCTCTTTCTGTAAAAAAGCAGCTAAAATGGCTAACTGTTAAGAGCGCAAAACATCGAGCGCACTGTTATGGGTGACGATCGTTCTTCAACTGACGTCACCGTAACGCTACGAACTACGACTCCCATGAGGCCGTGCGCGTCACGCACGACGTCGCTGAAACGGCTCATAGGAGGAGACTGAACACAAGTCAGTGTCGGAAATTCTTTGTCCCCGCCGGTTGTGTTCGCAGCCGTCCCTGGTTCCTACAAGAAAAGGTCGGGTAAGGGTGCTTCGATTCCCTCTTGATTCCCTGGTCTTCATCCTCCGTAAGGGAGCGTTCGGCTCAGGCGGAGGCTGGCTTCATTTCCTTGAGTACTCGGCCGGTATTGTCGGCCGGCGGTGTTTTCTTTGAATCCTTGATACCCCTTGCTCCCAGTATACCCTAAAGAGCTATGGCTATGCAGAGGGATTGACAGACACATATGCGCTGAGGGCTGGAGCTTATATACAGTCCTATACTTCCTTCCTGGTAACGCTCATTACTCAGGGAGTGTTACAGCTTTGTTAGTTTTGCAGTTGAATGCTATACTGTGTGGATCATTGTCAAACGGTGAAGTAATCGTATTCAAGAATACTACGCAGGAACACTGGTGGTAACATTGATGTTCAAAGATTTATAACCATGTTGTTCTGGCTCTGTTTTAACAGGGGTAATGATGAGTGGTAGAAGACTACGCTCTATCCCTGTGATGTACTATGGAGTTTAGACAAGGGTAGGTTCATAGTGTTCTTGTGCCTCCGTACTGTCGCAGTCCAGTTATGTATATTCAGGATTTATGCTCATGATATGTTTCTTTCTCTATGTGATTTTCCTATGCAGTTATAGGCACAACACGTAGTGTTCCACACAGACGGCACCCCTTTATAGAAGTGCCATCTTCTACAAAGTGTATTCCTTTTTGTTACAGGTATATAGAGGTGACACCATTCAGTACTGTGGTTCCATGCATGTTCTATGTTGATAGGGAAGGGTTACGGAAGGTCCTTACAATTGTGCTTTTGTTTCAGATCTCCCTCCCGGCTGTTCCCTTCCTTTCCTTCCCCCACTTGATCCTTCCTGTGACCTGTGCCATTACGGCTTTAAGGCTAGGATAGATCGAGAGGTGGACCAATCCTAGCAACAAACCGATCCTGAGGACCGACCGATGTAACACAATTTCCGACCCACGAATTCTTGTCCTCCCGGTCGGGTTGTGTTGGGTATGGCCACCCTAGATGATGTGATAGCGATGCTTGCCGCGGTCCAGGGGGAGCTAGCTGCGTCCCGTCAGGAGGCAGCAGACTTAAGAGCCCGGGTGGATGGGATGCAGAGGAATCCGTTCAATGCAGGTACGGCAGCAACACCTTCCACGGCAGTAGTGGTAGAAATGCCTGTATCCATACCGTTAGCCACCCCGGAAAGGTATCATGGGGATTCCGAGAAGGTACAAGTGTTTTTAACGCAGGTGATGCTTCACTTCTCATGTAAACAAAAGTCGTTCCCCACAAATCAGGCGAGGGTTGCCTTTCTTATTTCCTACCTAGCAGGTGATGCAGCGCAATGGGCAGTGCCTCTGGTAAACCGTGATGACCCCCTCTTACACGATTGGGAAGCGTTCAGGGTGGAATTCCTGAAGGTTTTTGACAGAAGAGCTGATTCATACACAGCCGACAGAGAGTTACTTGAGTTAAGACAGGGTAACAAGAGCTTGTTGGTGTATTTAAATTCTTTTCGGAGGTTAGTGGCAGAAACTAAGTGGCCTGAAACCAAACAAGCAGCTCTCTTCCATCAAGGGTTAAGGGAGGACCTCAAGGACGTCATAGCACAGATAGATCCACAGCCTAACACGTGTGAGGTCTTAATTAATCTTGTGCTACGCTTAGAGCATAGAATGAGTGAGCGAAAAGGGGACCACAAAAAGAAGGAGAGACACATACAGTCCTATGAAAGGCAGAAACCCACAGAGATGGGTCACGCCTCCGCATCGGAACCGATGGAGATTGGAACCATAAGGGCCTCATTAACTGAGGGAGAAAAAGACGTCCGACGTAAGCAAGGGCTCTGCTTATATTGTGGCAAGAGAGGACACTTCGTTAGAGAATGCCCGGTAAAACCCAAGACAAGTAGATTTCGTAGCGGTAGGATGACAACGGCTGCTATGGAATCAAAGTCGGAAAACTAGTTGACTCAAAGAAAAACAAGCATTTGCAATGCATCGGTCTCGCCTTTGGGACCTTATATGTATTTAGCTATGCAGCACGTTAGCCTGGGCGCTGAAACATCTACTGTTGTTTAATATGGAGGGAAAGTAAGCACCAAACTGCGTGACACGCCAGGTATGGGAACACATGGACAGAAATATTGCCTTTCAGCGGGAAATGGTATAGTCCAAAGCTCTGTTTTTAATATAGAATCAGGGCCTTCTGTGGTCATTACTTAAAATACAAGATTTTAAGACAATTTCTATGGATTAATGTCTGTGTGGGCAGAAGGACATGGAGGAGGTAGGTAGTATGGGCAGTGAGTGGAAAGCTGAACACAGGAGACCTTAATAGCACTTAGCATGAATTAATGTACCTCACTAGTTTAATACCGAAATGTAGCAATAAGCAACAGAAAGGTGACCAGTCAACCTTCCCAAAAGGCTTTTTCCACTGCGCGGCAACACATGCTGCTGCGTTTTTAGTAACTTTGAAGCTAGAAACTTTTTGTGTGTGAAAATCTGCAGATTATGTAGCAGATGATGGATTATGTGGCAAATGCAGCAAAATGTACAAGTATGCGAAAATCGCCGCAACTTCACAATCGCATAATTTCAGTGGCCCTGCTAATAGTTTAGGAATGCCGCTCGTGTCATGAGCACATGCTACATTGGGATTTGAGGTCTGATTATGGCCTATCTGGCCAGAAAAGTTTGCAAAAATGTTAGTGGAATAGATCGTGTTCTTTAATCTGCACTTATCAGATCTGTTGGGCAAGGCATAGTCTTGACGGTTTGCAGCGAAGGGGGAGTGGCACTCTTTTCTTAAGACACAGGGGAGGGAGGACCAGGTGTGCTGCACAACCCAGCATATAATGTACAGCAGAAAGCAGATTGTTACGCAACATACATCAGCGATGGGTACCAAACTTAGGGGCATATTAGCAAGACCGGCGATAAAATTATCGCCGTTTTAGCGGCAGGAAACTGCCGCTAAAACGGCGATAATGGGCTTGCTAATATGCGTTATAGAATTCAATAGAGCCCAGGTTAGATGTCCTGCACATCTAACCTGGGCTTCTATTGAATTTTATAACGCATATTAGCAAGCCCATTATCGCCGCTTTAGCGGCAGTTTCCTGCCGCTAAAACGGCGATAATTTTATCGCCGGTCTTGCTAATATGCCCCTGAATTTACTCATGGAATTTCCCTACTCCAGGTACACTACATCTGCCTAGCAGCTCTGGGTGCTCCTGTGGTTTTTGGATTGCTACTTTGCCCCCATTGTATCAGCTTGCATACCTAAGCATCAGGGTTATGTCACAATTTTAATAAGTTGGCAAAGGTGAATTTATGTGTGCAGTATATGCGAGGCAGCTCTTATACAGATAACTGTAAAGCAGGCCACATTTCTATCTGCGTTGATTTAAGGGTGTCTCAAATCTTAGGACGGCCATAATGCTCTTATTACAGAAAGCTGCAGATGGAGTTTTTTATTTTATTTATTAAATACAGCTTCATATCGCTTATTAATGCCCATACCCTTGCGCCAGCACAAAAAGCAATTAATAAAAATAAACTAAAATTAACTCCACCACATGAACTCTTCCAAGACACGAGACAAAAGCTCTGGTTTTCGCAGATGGCTGGCACCTGTCATTTTATGCTACTACAACGGGGCTGTGGTTGCCCATATTTGAAACATTTGCTAGGTGGCAAATCCAGTCAGAGCTTGTAATGCTACAAGCTGGAACAATTGCATTCCAGAATATTACCAGCATCCAGTTACAAAACGCTCACGAAGTTTGCCCCCACTACATCAAATGTATGAAGTCCGAAAGGTACACCGTTAGAGGTGCACGCGAGGTGTCAGTCCAGCTGCTTCAGACCCTGGCTTGCAGTGGACAGTTATAATGTTCGCCAGATGAGCTCTGCTGCCGATTTGTGAAGCTGCTTTGACCTTTAACCTCGCCTGCTCCTGTAAACATATAATCCCAGTATACTGGCACAGTAAAACAAATTGCTGACAGCAAGCACAACTAGTGTTCAGCTGGAAACACGCGTGCACGCAATAAGTCTGCATGACAGTTCAGACTCACAGTTGACAACAGCTGGTATGGCACACAAAGGCGCGTTTACATAAAATACCTGCGGAGTAACATGATAAGGCAGGGGCAATTACAACTAATTAAAACTCGTCTGTTTCGTTCACCGTCAATACAGCCAATAATTCCTTATTGTATAATCGAGTTTTTAAGCGCCCAATGTATGTGCATGGAAATTAAATATATTTCCAAGCCAACTTCCGGCGGCTAGTAAATAGGGTGGAGGAACCTCCGCATTTACACGTTATAACGGGCGGGCGGCACTATGTTGAGACGAATTCAGTAATGCGACATGCCACGGGCCACATTTTCCTTCCATATTTATCAAAGGAACATAACGAGTAAAACCTACGCTGTCTAATACATACGCATATGTTCTACAGCGCCGTATACCATTGGAATAAATTCGTGCCGAGGCCACCCGCTCCTTAATCAGGGTTCATCAGCCTTCAAAAACGCTATTTAAATATGACGGTGCATTGAGGGTCAACTGCATATTATCACTAAGAGTAGGAAAATCATTAAACATTGGATAAATTCCGTAATAAGGAGATGTCGGGCGATAACACACAGATGTATTTAATTAACACTGCGTCCGCTTCGCACATCGTCCCAAAAGAAATTTAAGTATGGCGAGATGCATGTAAACAAAGCCATATTTGACACGGTAATTTGACTGGGGCAGTTCGCCATGAAACTGAAAGCAAAACAATAGTGCCCGCAGATGTATTTAATTAACACGGCACCCGCTTTGAGCGTAGTAACAGAAACGAGGCTCGTCACATCCAAGACGTCTCTACACAAGCTCCTATATGTCTGTTTTTAGCCCGACTGCGTCATCTCGGCGCTTTTATTGCATTTTTTTTGTAGGCACAAAAATAACAGCCCTGTAAAGTTGCTTTAAGCTTCTATGTTCACACACG
Source organism: Calotriton arnoldi (assembly GCA_963921515.1). NCBI lineage: Eukaryota > Metazoa > Chordata > Amphibia > Caudata > Salamandridae > Calotriton > Calotriton arnoldi. The sequence goes on along the minus strand of CAWUFW010000108.1, from coordinate 714,625 downwards.
TCGTATCGCTGCAAAAAGTAAACAAAAGTTTAAAAACGAAAGCACTTTGCTTGCTAGTGTACCCCTACCCCTCCAACTAACTTTGAAGTTCAAAACACACCGAAACTTCAGGAATTATGCATGCGCTGCTTCCAGCATTTCAGTAGTAACAGGAGCTGCTGCTGCAAGCCTGTTCTGGCGCGTCTCCGTGCAATGTGGGAGTCTCAAGATGTGTGCAAAGCAACGCCTAGTGCAATAGATCACAATGTTTAAAACAATATTTAAACTTCTGTGTCAGAAGCATCTCGAGCCTTGGCGAAATGACGCTTCCCACCTCTTTCTTCTACCTCCAGGATAGCGCGTTGCTAGGGATCCGGTTTCAGTTGCAGCGCTCAGTTTAGAGAGATAAACACACCGAGGCTTCAGGAATTATGCACGCGCTGCTTCCAGCATTTCAGTAATGACAGGAGCTGAGACGGACGATCGACTTAAAAAACGGGAGAGCGGGTGGGCGGGGTGATTAAAGGCACGAACAACGGGAGTGGGGGGGCGGGAGAGAAGGCACGGACAGTGGGAGGGGTGGCAGGGGAACAAAGTAGTCCACAGTAAAGGGGCCAATAGCCATGGAAGGAGACATGGCTGTCATAAGGAGGGACTAGCAGCCTCTAAACCAATCGGAAGGCAGCATTTAGAAAGGACAAAGCCACAAGCCAATGAAAAAGTAGGCAGGGGAGTGGGCGGGGCATCCCTCACCTATAGTGTATACTGCATGCCTCGCAAAGCGATGGCAGCACATTCGTGCTGCAACGCTAGGCGAGACCTAATGAAGGGGTTTCTTGGAGTCAGGCATACATCCCTTCCTTACGGAACGAAGAGAAGGAATCACCGGGACATTTATACATTAATGTAGTAGTGGTTACACCAACGGAAAGGATCCACACATCGGCCATGGTGGACTCAGGAGCCACGGGCATGTTCATGGACATGGGAGAAGCTAAACGCAGAGGAATAGGTCTAGTGCCCAAAGACTCCCTGAAGAAGTCTATGCAGTGGATGGAAGGAAGTTATGCACGGGACCCATAGGGTACAACACCGAAGAAATAGAGGTGCACTATGGGGCTTCACACAAGGAACAAATAACCTTCAGTATCATACACGCTCCCCAATATGGGATCATATTTGGGTTACCGTGGCTACAAAGACACAACCCTGAGATAGATTGGGTTGCCGGGTCAGTGCAAATGAACTCTTCATATTGCTTGGAACATTGTTTCAGTATACCGGATGAACCTGTCACTGCCCTAGCTTGTGGCTCGTGTGTTGCCACCGCTGCAGAAAAGAACGTCCAGCTCCCGGCTGTCTATCGGAAATATGAGGAGGTGTTTAATGACGTCCAGGCGGAGGAGCTACCACCTCATAGACAGTACGACTGTCAAATCGATCTTGTTCCGGGGGCAGTAGTTCCTAGTGGGAGGATATACGCCTTAACGGAACCTGAGAACCTCCACCTTAGAGCCTATCTGGACAAACACCTGGCACTGGGTTTTACCCGCCCCTCCAAGTCCCCTGCCGCCTCCCCGCTTTTTTTTATCCCTAAAGCTAATGGTGAGCTGCGCGCTTGTGTGGACTTTAGAGCATTGAATGCTATTACCGTGAAGAATAGGTACCCCTTACCGCTGATTAGTGTGTTGCTGGAGCAAGTGAAAAAGGCAACCATCTTCACCAAATTGGACCTAAAAGGAGCCTATCACCTGGTTCGCATGAGAAGTGGCGACGAGTGGAAAACAGCGTTCAAGACCCGGTACGGGCTGTTTGAGTACCTGGTGATGCCATTCGGGTTATGTAACGCCCCTGCGGCGTTTCAATACTTTTGAACGACGTTCTCAGGAGATCTTGGACCACTATGTAGTGGTATATATCGATGATATCCTCGTCTATTCCGAGAATAAAGATGCTCACATCCAACATGTGGAATCGGTGCTTCAGATCCTACAGCAACATCATCTGTTCTGTAAGTTGAGCAAATGTGACTTTCATGTCCACACTGTGGAATTCCTTGGAGTCATGCTAAGTCCATCAGGCCAGGAAATGGCTGAAAGAAAGATCACCGCTGTTAAGGATTGGCCTCCCCCCCAAAATATTCGAGATGTGCAATGCTTCATTGGCTTCGCCAACTTCTACCGACGATTTATCAATCAGTTCTCCAAACTTGTAGCCCCGATAACACATCTACTGAGGAAATCGCAGAAGTTCGTGTGGAGCGACGAAGCTCAAGAAGCGTTTTTGGCATTGAAAACAGCTTTCATAACTGCCCCAATCCTGTCACACCCGGATCCTGAGAAACCATACATAGTCGAGGCGGACGCCTCTGAAGTTGCGTTGGGTGCCATCTTATCGCAGAGACATTCTTCCACGGGTCAACTCCATCCGGTGGCGTATATGTCTAGGAAGCTCAATGACGCCGAAAGGAATTATCACATTGCCGAAAAGGAACTTTTGGCCATTAAGGAATCTTTCATGGAATGGAGACATTTTCTAATGGGAGCCAGACACGTGGTTACGGTGTATACCGACCATAGGAACCTACAATTCATGACGGCAGCAAGGCATCTTACCCCGCGTCAGCTTCGTTGGATGCTGTTCTTCTCTGGTTATCATTTCATCATAACGTATCGACCTGGCTCGGAGAACAGGAAAGCTGATGCTCTCACACGACAAACCTCTGCCAAAGACCCGGAAAGCACTCCTGATGGTTGCATCATTGACCCCATGAAGGTACTATGTGTGATACAACCAGATACCTTTTTGAAAGACATACTTAAAGGGGTTGCTTCCTTTACCTGGAGAACCTGGCTCAAAAGTCACTCGGACTGGCAAGTGAGGAACGGCTTCCCTATGAACAATAACCGCCTCTTGGTTCCTACGCTGAAGCTAAGAAAACAAGTATTTGCCTGCTGCCATGATTCCCCTAGTGCAGGTCATATTGGGGTGGAGAAGACCGTAGAACAAATCAATCGGCAATTCTGGTGGCCTTCTCTGCGGGTGGACGTTAGAGAGTGGGTATCCTCCTGTGAACAGTGCGCAAAGATGAAATCTGATCATCGTCGCCCTCAGGGCTTGCTACAACCGCTCCCTACTCCTACCAGTCCCTGGGAGAACATTTCACTTGACTTCATTGTCGGTTTACCACAGGATAAAGGGTGTACAACCATTCTGGTAGTTATTGATTACCTGACAAAGATGGGGCATTTTATCGCCTGTAGACAGGTACCTTCAGCTGGCCAGCTGGCTTGCTTACTGATGGCACACGTGGTCCGTTTGCATGGATTACCAGACGTCATTGTATCCGATAGGGGCTCACAATTTACGGCTCAGTTCTGGAGGAGGTGGTGTTCTTCCCTACACATCAACACTGCCTTATCTACCAGCTTCCACCCCCAGACAGACGGGCAGACGGAGCGTCTCAACCAAACGCTCAAGCAGTACTTAAGATGTTATGTGGACAATAGCAAGGAGGAATGGGTGGATTACCTGTGGCTTGCTGAGATCGCCTATAACAATGCCACACATAGTTCCACAAAGGCATCTCCGTTCTACTGCAATTACGGTCGACATCCACGGTTCCTGCCATTCATCCATCCAACGAAGGACACCAATATACCAGAAGTAACGAAAAGGGTGGCCCATATTCAGGAGACTTTAGTGAAGGCACAGGAGCACCTAAGGGCAGTCAAGATCAAGTACAAGGCCACCGCAGACAAGCACAGGCGTCAGGGTCCTTTGTACAGTAGGGGTGACGCAGTCTGGCTATCCACCAAGAATATACGTTTTAGGAAGCATAGTGTGTTCCACCCTAGATATATCGGACCCTATAAGATAGCTAAACGCATAAATCCAGTGACTATGAAGCTGAAACTGCCATCGCACTTGCGCATTCATCCAGTATTTCATGTGTCTTTACTGAAACCCTCCTCCACACCAGTTAGGAGGTTACCTCCGCCTCTTTTGGTCAATGAGGACCTGGAGTATGAGGTGCAAGGTATTAGAGACTCAAAAATGCGTGGCCGCAGCCTATGGTACTTGGTGGCTTGGAAAGGGTATGGCCCTGAGGAGAACTCATGGGAACCTGCATCGGGTGTGCACGCTCCTAGATTGGTGAAGACATTCCACAGAACACACCCGCTTAAACCGGGCCCCTTAGTGCGCTCTTGTTAGGGAGGGGATGTACTGTTAAGAGCGCAAAACATCGAGCGCACTGTTATGGGTGATGATCGTTCTTCAACTGACGTCACCGTAACGCTACGAACTACGACTCCCATGAGGCCGTGCGCGTCACGCACGACGTCGCTGAAACGGCTCATAGGAGGAGACTGAACACAAGTCAGTGTCGGAAATTCTTCGTCCCCGCCGGTTGTGTTCGCAGCCGTCCCTGGTTCCTACAAGAAAAAGGTCGGGTAAGGGTGCTTCGATTCCCCTCTTGATTCCCTGGTCTTCATCCTCCGTAAGGGAGCGTTCGGCTCAGGCGGAGGCTGGCTTCATTTCCCTTGAGTACTCGGCCGGTATTGTCGGCCGGCGGTGTTTTCTTTGAATCCTTGATACCCCTTGCTCCCAGTATACCCTAAAGAGCTATGGCTATCCAGAGGGATTGACAGACACATATGCGCTGAGGGCTGGAGCTTATATACAGTCCTATACTTCCTTCCTGGTAACGCTCATTACTCAGGGAGTGTTACAGCTTTGTTAGTTTTGCAGTTGAATGCTATACTGTGTGGATCATTGTCAAACGGTGAAGTAATCGTATTCAAGAATACTACGCAGGAACACTGGTGGTAACATTGATGTTCAAAGATTTATAACCATGTTGTTCTGGCTCTGTTTTAACAGGGGTAATGATGAGTGGTAGAAGACTACGCTCTATCCCTGTGATGTACTATGGAGTTTAGACAAGGGTAGGTTCATAGTGTTCTTGTGCCTCCGTACTGTCGCAGTCCAGTTATGTATATTCAGGATTTATGCTCATGATATGTTTCTTTCTCTATGTGATTTTCCTATGCAGTTATAGGCACAACACATAGTGTTCCACACAGACTGCACCCCCTTTATAGAAGTGCCATCTTCTACAAAGTGTATTACTTTTTGTTACAGGTATATAGAGGTGACACCATTCAGTACTGTGGTTCCATGCATGTTCTATGTTGATAGGGAAGGGTTACGGAAGGTCCTTACAATTGTGCTTTTTGTTTCAGATCTCCCTCCCGGCTGTTCCCTTCCTTTCCTTCCCCCACTTGATCCTTCCTGTGACCTGTGCCATTACGGCTTTAAGGCTAGGATAGATCGAGAGGTGGACCAATCCTAGCAACAAACCGATCCTGAGGACCGACCGATGTAACACTAACCCTTACCATGTGCGCTTACGTATGCTGCTCTAGTTAACAAATCATAGGCTTCCTTTCATCTTTCTTTTTTGTTACCACTTCTAAATGGTCAGTATTTCTTTAACCCTTTCCATGTTTCCTGCGAAGGGCCTAATTTGGCTGGGTTTTTTCATAAATCTGTGGATCCACTGCAACACTCAGCGTGGCCCCCTTGTGTAACTTCACGGCGAATTTCACAGATTTACACGGGTCCATGCTGAGGACCCCTATAGCTCTGAGGATCTCACGCGTGACCAAAAAAAATAAAAATTAATGGATGGACTTTTACTGCCCATTAAACATGCTTTCATCTCTTTATAACATACACAAGGGATCAGGAAATCTCTCACCTGACCCCTTCGATTAGTATACAAGCACCTTTTCAGCCCCAGGGACTGTTTCCCAAGATATAAAATGGCAACTGCAACTATGAAGTTGCAGGAAGCCAAGCAGAATCCTGCTTTGGCGCACAGTGCCGTGGATTTACCGCGGGTAAAGCCACAGATATATAAATTTGTTTTTCAGTTAATATCTCTAAAACTACTGAATGGATTCACACCAAATCACAAAAAGCACGCTTCCTGGACCAAGAGATAGCTTTCTGACAAATTTGGTGTAATTCTCTTCAGCGGTTCGGGCTGTAGTCGTGTTCAAAATCCCTATGGGAAATTTCATGTGAAAAATGCATTTTGGAATCCCCCCTTTTCTCGGCCCTCGCTTGATTGATCACCCTAAAACCTTCAAGACAGCAGCTGAAGTGAGTGGCAAACTAGTTTTGAAACTTTTGCGAGCCATTCATCTAACGATGCCAAAGTTATTGGCAAAACAAAAAAGAAAAATTCTATGGAAACTAGGTCCTAACTATAACTAACTACCTACCTTTATATAATGTGTATTTGTTACATCCTCCTTCTGCCTCCTTCAGACATATTAACCAAACTCAGCAGGGAACAGCTATACCTATTTTGTTGTGCAAATTTTCTTGCACGGGCCTTATGACAGTTGCCTCTTCCAGGGAAATGTACAGCAATGATCGCTGTATGCTCCTTTTGCAGATAAGCACTTGCGAGAGGAAAGGTATTCTCAAGTTTCAGTAAGACGTACATAAATGCAGCACCAGCTTTATATGTACAGCAGTGTAAAATAGACACACATACATGTGCTCAGACACATACACACAGATTCACTTGCCCAACATGGGTTAGAATAGGCAATGGTAGTCCTGCACACAAAAACACATGGGCTACAGCAGTCTAAACAGTAACAGACGTGCAAGACACACACAGTCAATACCTCTCTAACACACACACACACACACACATCAGGTTTATCAAAGACAGCAACAGTGCAATCTTCTCTTACACATAACTGGTACAGCCTGTGCAGTAACAGTGCACACTACTTCACATAACAAGCACTGCCAAAGCCAATTGTTTTGGCTTGTAAATGGAGTCCTGACTATAAATTCTAGAAAGCCTGCTGCAATGAAAAACAAAACAAAATAAAAAAATCTATTGATTTCTGTGCGCACCACATCTACAAGAAAAAAGATTTAATGTGCAATGATTCAGTGTACGTTGAGATGTAAAACCGTTCCTCCATAAGAGCCAGAATGATTTACAAAATAGCCAATAACATGAGGTGAGAGCCAACTACTCCTCTGGGCAGAGCCAAAGTCCACTCTATGTATATTGCATAGAATTGATAGCAATATGTCTTCAGACATATATGGTTTCAGGCCAGACCCAAAACAATTACAATAAAAACAGCAGTAGTATCATCGAGGGCAGCCCTCCACATCAGAGGGCCCTGGTGGAGTTGGTGGGAGCAGCGGCAGGTAAGGACGGTGTCTAAGTCTGGACTGTGATAATTAGTTGTAAGGAGCATTGGGAGGAAGGAAGTAAAAAGGGGCACTGCAGATTATTTGCTTATGATACTAGTGAGGGCTGGGGGCTCCGAGGAATGCAGTGCACCATGGAAGATGGTGCACTGTGGAGTCTAGTAAAACTGAACTTCTTTAGGGACGAGCCAATTCTTTAGCCAGGATCTCATTCACAGGGGTCACCAAGATACTTGGCTGCCTCAAGCTAAGATTTGTAGGAAGGCTAGGCACCGGTCTTAGTCAAGGTACCAGGCTGCATTGTTAGACAATTGTGCTTCAATTGTATTTGCATATGAAAAGACACAGTTTAACAGCAAAATGTTTGCAAATTCTTTTTCACAGAGTTGGTCTTAGCATGGATAAGATGGGATTACTATTATAGCTGTAAACCTGTGACCAGGATGGCATTCCATTCAGGGGCAATGGGAGACCAGCAGTGACCTGAGGAATGTAATAGCACTGACAGGACTGTTCAATTTCATGCCTATTTCATCAGAATGTATTAAGTGAATGCGACAAGGGGGAGGGCTCTCAATGTCTGCATTCTAATGCTGACAAGATGTTTCATGTCAGATGTGAGTGACTTATCTTGTACTGAAATGAAATGAAATGAAACTAAATGAAAATATGTTTTATAAAGCGCTTGAATGCCCAGGGGTGTCTTGGCGCTGGTAGCACAGCAGATAGATGATATATAGCAGCTAAATTATGAAGTGATGAGTTAAAAAGCCAGGTCTTAAGATTCTTTCTAAAAGCAAACAAGGAAGAGCAGGTCCTTAATTTGGTGGGTAGGGCATTCCACTGTATAGCAGTGCCATACATGAAGCTTCTACCCCCCCAGCGCATTCTTCTGAACTTGGGCACTTTCAGGTTAACTGCTGAGGATGATTGGAGTGGCCTAGCAGGAATATATCTGGTCAATTTATTTTTAGAGCAGTCTGGGCCTTCTCCATGTAGAGCCTTAAAGACGATACACAATGCCTTAAAGTCTATCCTTTTGACAACTGGCAGCCAATGAAGTTTCTCAAAAGCCTTAACTGCTGAGCTTGGTCTAGGAATTCCCAGCAATAGGTGGGCTGCCGAATTCTGCAGAATTTGTAGCTTGCTCAAGAGACGTTTCTGTGTATTAATAAATAGGTCATTACAATAATCTATTTTAGATAAAGTAAGGACAGTTACCACTGGTTTGTTCAACTCCAAAGGGATAAAAGGTAAGAACTTTCTCAGAATTTGTAGCGCAAGGAATGCGCTTGAAGTAATGGCATTCACTTGTTTGTCAAACACCAGCTGGCTATCAAAGATCACTCCCAGGTTTTTCACCTTGGTGACTGGGGTTGGAAGGGACCCTGGTTCCTCAGGCCACGAGTCCAGTGACCAGAATGAGGTATTATTTCCCAATAGTAGCACTTCGGTTTTATTGATGTTCAATTTCAGACAATTACATGACATCCAGATGTTGACTTATTGCATGCACTTGCTGAAAATAGCTGCTGACTCCTGTGGTTACCAGCAACTAAGATGATAATTTGCATGTCGTTAGCATAACAAACTACAGAAAAACCCAAACTTCTAATCAATGTGGCCAACGGAGCCACATACTAATTAAACAGGATCGGGCTTAGCGATGATCCACGCTAGAGAGAAAAAGAGTCTGAGCGATAGCCATCCAAAGACACTGACTGAACTCTGTCTGTGAGAAAGAAAGCTAATAGTGATAGAGCTAAGCTACGGCTGCCCAAAGATTCAACACGGTCAATCAGAATATTATGACTGACCGTGTTGAATGCTGCTGAAAGTTCAAGAAGGATAAGCACTGCAGAGTTCCCTTCATCAAGCGATGCCCTTAAATCCTCCTTGGCCATAACTAGAGCCAGTTCTGTACTGTGTTGGTGATGAAATCCAAACTGTGCATGATCTAATAAATTGTTTGATTCCAGGAATGAAGTAAGCTCATTATTAATTGCCTTTTCTGCAATTTTGGCAATGCACAAGAGCCTGGAAATAGGGCGATAATTATTGGCAACTGAAGGATCCAACTGGGGTTTTTGTAACAGTGAGAGCACTGAGGCCACCTTCATATTTGATGGAAAGGAACCCTGCCTAAACATTTTGTTAATAATTGGTGTTAAGAAACCCGCTATAGTTCTAGAATCTGGATATAAACTTTCTGGAGAATAGTGATCCGATGGGGACCCCGAGCGAGTGTTGAGGATTGGTTCATGCACTTGTTCCATCAATAAAGATGAAAAAGCCACGAGGTATGGAGAAGTATTCTTAACAGTATTGAGTGGTGGAGTCAGCAAATATATCTGCCCCTTTTCACCGATTGCAGTTGTATGCACAGCTATGGAAGCTCCATTTGAGGTGCTAGTAAAAGAGTTAAATATATCAATTACTATTTTTTTTTATGCCAACGCAATCTCATCGCACAATGACTGATTGCTTTCTACTTTCTTTTGGTCATTATAATTAGCCAGTTTTTTAATTGTAGAGTACAATTCTTTACTAGAGTTTTTTACTGCCACAATTTTCTGTGAAAAATAGGCCGATTTTTCCTTCAAAATCTGAGCCTTGTATTCAGCAATTTTTTGCTTGTATTTTTCTTTTTCTGATGGATCATACTTAAGCCTCCAAAGATGCTCTTGGCGTCTACAGGCCTGCTTCAATTTCCTTAGATTTGAGGAAAACCAAGGTTGTGAGGGTGATAATCTGTTATTATTATGGGCCCTTTTTGCAGGGCTAACTGATCTAACGTTGAAATAAGCCATGCATTATATTCCCCTACATCCTGGTCTAAGTTACCATTGAGTAGAGGTGAAGAGGTATTTAGCGTTTTTTCAAACTCAGCTGGGTCGATCTTATGCAGCGAACGATAGTATTGGGGTAACCTAGGGTTCTGAGGATTAATACTCTTAGTGGCAATTGCCAGAAGGAAAAGTACTGCAACATGATCTGACCAGATCAATGGTACCGATTTAAGGAAAGTTAAGTTGGGGTTATCAGTAAAAATACCATCCAACGTATGTCCAGCTGAGTGGGAAGCATCTGTTACTTTTTGAACTAAGCCAAGACTACTTATCATATAAACCAGTTTGCAGGTATCTCTATCTTTAGAGTTTTCCAAATGAAAATTAAAATCACTCAGAACTGTAAAGTCCTCATAATTAACCATAGCTTCCAACATATGTCCTATAGTTTCCGGAAAATTAGTTTTTGGACCTGGGGGGGCAATATATTAACAGCTCGTTGAAGAAGCCGAGGTCATTGTATCGACATTTAAAAAACATAGCCTCAAGATCTGTAGAAGAGCACACCTTAAGGGTAGCGCACTTAAGATTTTTTGAAAAACTAGGGCCAGTCCCCCGCCCTTTTTCCCGGTTCTATCGAGTCTCAAGAGAGCATAGTTAGCTGATATGGCAGGCACTAAATCTGGGCCAGAACTATCATCTGCCCAGGTCTCTGTGATAAAAATTAAATCTAGATTATAAATTTGTATAAATTCAAAAAATTCCAATTTGTTTTTAATTAATGACCTTGCATTAATAAGGGCACAATGTAAACTGTCATTAGGGGCTCTCATTATATCATCTGAGTTATTGACTTTTTCTGTGGCTTTTGTCCGCTTCGGATTCTTGGTGAAATCACAGTGTTTGCGAGTTCCTTCAAGCTCCTGCTCCAGTGGGGCTATTACATAATTTACATTGAACCTTTCCCGCAGGTCTCAGCGCCATGAGTGCCTCTCGTGAATAACTATGACGAGACCCTAAATCCGGTTGCTGCCGAGCAGCATGGCTGGCGCTGAGCTCAGACCGAGCACGGACGGGCGCAGACAGGCTTGCATTTGGTGCTCGCGGCCTCATCCGAATTTAACCCAGAGATGAGGTGACGTACGAGGAGCAGAACACTAGTTGGCTCCCTCCTTAGTCTATGTGGTGAAAACGGAAGTGAGGACAATTTGTTTGTCAGCCTCCGCTCATCAGGAAACACCCGCGGCGGACCAAGAAGACAAACTAATGCCCGGTAAGTCCTTAACTTCAATGCAGCTGGTGATGGAGCAGTAAAAATAAAAAAAAATTTAACCCCTAACAAATTATATAATTAATTAATTAAAAATGTTCGTTTAAATGTATTAATCAACATTGTATATGTGGGAATGGTAATATGCTAATGTACGTGCTAAATAATCTACTAATGAATGTCCATGTGTCTAATCATAACGTAAGAATAAAAAGCGTACTAAATAAAATAAATGCATGTTTGTGCTTCATAGAAATAAAATGTGTCGTGGCAAAAACAATAGTGATGGTAAGTAAGGAGCAGCTTAAATGTCGCTTTTTGCTAGGTAACAACTAATTGGGGTACGTAGACGGGAGGGAAACGAAAGGGATATTTTACTCTATTTTTAATTATGTTTTATTTGCCTCAAATTAGTGCTTCTAAAGTAGAACCGAGTGGCGAGATAAAATGGCCGCCAGTGGGAAGATGTGCGCAGGCGCAAGGGGACACGTGGTACGGGATGAGATTGAAGAAATCTGGAGCCTCGTGATGTCTCTGAGAGGCTAGGATGCAAGAAATGGTCAAGGCTGGTGTGACCTAATTGAACTGATAGTGTGCCGTGATGATCAGGAGAGAGTCCGTGGGAAAGGAGCCCAAGAGAAAGGACAATGACTGCGGAGTTCTTGAATGTGTCAAAAGAAGATACAAATGGACTGATCGAATCGGATGGAAATGTTTAAGCGTATGGGAAAGGAAATGATCCAAGGACCTTTGAATCCAAGAGAACTTGATTAAAGAATGAATAAGCTGACATGCATGGACCAATGAAAGAAAAGCGTGATATTAATGTTGCAACAGTTAGTTAGCAAAGTTAGAATTAGGGTATAAGAGGGCCTACTCTTAGTGGGAGGGGGTCAGTCGCGGTTGCAGTCACAGTCAGTTGCAGTTCGAGAGTCGTGGTTGCAGTAGAGGAGACGGGTTGCAGGTAGCTGATGCTGACGAGCTGAAGTTGCTGTTGCTGTCTTAACTTTACAGTTGAGTATGAGAATCAGGCTATTTCTAATCCCAAAGTTAGGTTAGAAATCATTAGGCTAAATTAGGAAGCTAGGCAGGTAACTAAGGTTTTTGGCTTCATGACAAAATTTCCTTTCTGCAATAAATTGATTATGCTTAATAAAATTGTGAATTTAAAAATGAATAATTGAATAAAGTATTAAATCTTTTCATGCTTTTAAAATTATATAAAATTTAAGATTCTTTAAAAACCAAAATGACTCAGTGGTTATTTTCCTAAATGATTGTGACCTGAGTAATTGGTTGATTGTGATTCAGCTGGTCTTAATCACTATGAACTAATTTCTTAAATGAATGATTCATCGACAAAACAATGAGCAGGAATATCTTAAGAAATAATTAAAAGAAAGTGACAAATTAAGGTAAATAGATATCCTTGCTCTTCCAGCGGTACACAAAATGGTGTTCTCCATTTAGTTCTCATGCTTCTCCTAGGAGTACAGAATTTCATAAAGGTGTAAAAGGAAATCCAGGAGTATGTGTGTGTGTTTAGGCGATGTTTATGGGCCCCATTGTCATGTGGATATGAGAAATATAGTTTGCCCCTGGATGACCTATAAGTAACCTGGGAGGAGGATAGTTTTTATTGTACGCGCTGCATCAGATTTCTTGGTAGCAGAGTTATGGTTTTCTATAGATTAGTTTAGTGATTATTGTTTATTGATTATTGATTATTTGATGACTAACACTATATGTTGAGTCGCGTTATGTTATATGTAAGTTTTCATGCTTCTGGGATGTAGGAAGTGGAACACGTGTGGCAAGAGAAGTCACATGGAATTTGGTACATGGTCTGAATTCATTTTGGTTATAACGCAGGTTGTGTTATGTTAGGGATTTCGGTGTGAAAAGTGTGTAAATGAAATAGCAAATCACGTTTACTTGTGAAACTTTGGCCTTAATTCTCAGGAGCCTAGTCTCCACATGTGTCTTATCCCCAGAGAAACGAGTAAATTGTTTGTTTGAAAGAAGGGTAAGGTAGAGGGAAGTGCTACTTTATCGGCGAAAGCAAATAATTCTGTGGTAGGGTAGAGGTAAGCGCTGCCTACTGGAAAAACAGGATTCTTGTGTAAAAGGACAAAGCTGTCACTTTGTTTAGCGAATCAGACTATGGAATTGTTTATTTGTTGTAACTAACGAAGAAAACTGTAAAAAGAAAAATTGCCGATAAATTTTGTAAAGGAGGGGTAAAGAGTAGAAGTGACGTGAAAAAGTGCCGCGCTAGGATTGGTCAGTGCACTAGTCACGTGAATACAGAGCAGGAGTGACGTAGAAAAGTGCCGCGCTAGGATTGGTTGGTTCGCGGACGGTGGAAATTGTTCTGATTGGTACGTTAGTGTGAATCGCGCTGTAACTGGACGAAGTTCCGTACACAGAAACAGCGTTAGAGTAAAGAGAAAACAAATAGAAAACATGCCATATTACGAGTATGAAAGGGAGAGAACGTCATGGACGACGAAATTGAAGAATTTCTTTAAGAAAGACAAAAAGGTTGTGACTAGAGAGGGACAAGTAATTCCTCCGCCAAAATCAGCAGCTTCACATATGATGCTGAAATATGGATATCATACGTGCATATGGTTGGATAATTGGGTAAAATATACAAAGAATGATGGAGCATTGGCTTTTCCTGAAAATGGTTCTTTTAATGTAGCGATTTTACGGAATTTAAAAGAAAAGATGCTTAAATTGGAACCTAGACCTAGACCGACACAGTTTGAGGCTTTAACAGAATGGGAAGATGAGATGTACGAGAAAGAAAGATTCAGAGGTATGAAAGGTTATGAGTTCGTGCCCGGAAGAATGTGGGGAATGAATCATGAGGACAGAATAAAACGATGGAGATGTGCTAACATGACAGGAGGTTTGTTTCCAGCTTTTACAGTTGAGGAAGGGACTAAGAAAAAACGGACTGAGAAAAAGAAACATTTAGAGAGAGAAAAGTATATGCATGAGAGCGAAACGGATGACGAGTTGCTGGAAGATATATTAAATAAAAATCCACCTCCGTATCAGCAGAATTCTACAGTGGTGACACCAAATGCGCCACCAATAGAAGCTATGCGAAATGAAAGTCCAGAAAAAAGACAAGAAATAAATAGGTCACAAGAACAAATAAGAACTTCCCAAATTGAGGGAATAGAAAATGATAGTGCAAGAGAATTGGCAAGGACAACAAAAGAACTAACTGAGAAAATTAGAGAATTAACAAAGAATATGGAAGCAGTTACCGTACCCGTAACAATAGGTCCAGTAATACCAGTTTTCGAGAATCAGAAAATTGATGAACGATCTTTGGTGATTCCCTTGAGTTCGCAATTCCAAAGAGAAAAGGAAAGAATAGAAACAAGTCCAGGTACGAGCAATTTGACTAGTGTTTACAGACCAAGTCCACCTGAAAATTTGACAGTGAATGAGTGTAGCGGTAGGAAAATGCCTATGGTAACTGAATCTGCAACAGTGACACCTGAAAAGAGTGGAAATTGGACAGAAATAAATAGTACTCCTATAGGTCCGACTCCTGATGAGTTAAATGAGTGGATAAAAGCTTTTAAAATAAAAGAAACGGAAGAAAAACCATTAGATGTGATCAGATTGAAGATTGACATGGAAGAATTAATTCTAGGAACGATTGGTACAGAAAAGATAAAGAATTATCAGGATGAGGAAATAATGTTTCTGTGCAAAAGTATAACATGGAGGGCAAAGAATTTACATGACAAACTAGAAGAAGTGGCCGGTGAGATTGGAATAGATTTTGCAAAAGTAAAAACGTTGCAGAAACCATACAGAGTAGATTTTTGTGAAAAAGATATTGAAAATTTGAATACAGCAGGAAGGCTGACACAGATAAAAGAGTTGATTGTTTTGTTGAGAAAATGGGGTGATGTGGACAGATGGAAGGTTAGATGGACAAAGAAGAATGAGAAAAGTGTAGACAAAGGTTCATTGGCTTTTATGATAACAGAAAAGGAACATGTTGTTAAAGAGTACCCTATGAGAGAAACTCCAGGTGGTAGTTATGTGCATGTTCCCTGGACTAGGCAGGACATCCTGTCATTTACAAATGACTTTCCAAAATTAAGAGAAAAGCCAGTTGAGTGGTACCGACAGGTAGAAAGGTTTGTAAAGGTCTCGAAAGTGTTGTGGATAGATTTGGATGGATTGTTTGACATAGTGGTACCAACGGATCTATGGTCAGAATGTAAGATTACAGTTGACTGGCCAACTACAGAATATCCAAGAGATCCTAAGACAGGAGCTCCAGGACCAGATGTGATGAAGAAATATGACAAGGTGATTACCTTTTTGAAAAATAAGATTCCTCCAAAAGAGACAGATTGGGTTAAGATTGATAGAACTACACAGGAAAGCAAGGAGAGTGTACATGCATATTATGAGCGATTGTTGTTGGTTTTCAAACAGTATAGTGGTTATGAGGAATTAAGTGAGAAGGATATGAGTCATTTTGTATACCGATTTGTATTTGGCTTGAAACAAGAAATAAGTGATATGATTAAGCAACATATGATAAACTGGCAGAATGCAAGTGTAGATGAGGTGCTGAGGTATGCTAAGTATTGTAGTGATGAAATAGAGAGTAAACAGCGTAAGTTGAAAGAAAAAGCAATGTGGGCACAAGTGAAAGTGGCAGAAAAACAAGAAGCTCAATTGGATAATAATAATGGAAACGAATCAGGACAAAATAAGATGCGACCAAATATAGGTAAAGGAAAAGGACAAGTGAGTCTAGAAGAGGCAAAGAAGAAATGGCCATGTCATAATTGCGGAAAATTAGGGCATTGGAGAAATGAGTGTAAGTTCCCACCTAAACCTAATCCGGAACATCAATCATTAACTCCACAGGTGCAGAATGAGGTAGTTGTTCAACAAAGTCAGGTGCCACAACCACCACTTCCCAACACTGTTAACCAGCAAAGATACAGTACAGAAACAGGATTCTACGGAGGAGAGCAGGTAACACAGTTGCCGAGAGCAGCTAACATTTCCCAGTATTGGTTGCATCAGAGTGAGGATGACCCGGATGAAAGTTTCTGACGGTGCGCAAGAGAGGGGAAAGAGTGCGTGCTTGGCGCAACTCTAGAGGTAGATCAGTCTGGTCCCTTTGTGGATGGAGAAGTGAATGGAGCAAACGTAACATTCCTTGTCGATACTGGAGCTACCCGTTCTACTGTTAGGTCAGTGGAAATTCCGAACCTTCCTCTCTCAGGTGAATGCATCCAAGTGGTAGGAGTTGCCAATCAGCAGATTAAAACCCCACTTACTGAATTGGTAGAAGTAAAAATTGGTTCTTTTAGGAAAATGCATAAATTTGTAGTGTGCGATTGTAGTCCTGTAAATCTTCTAGGTCGTGACCTCTTGTGTAAAATGAATTGCACAATTTATTGTACACCAGATGGAATTGGTTTTCAGACTTCAGATGAAGATGCTTTGTATAAAGTAACTTTGATGAATCAGGAACCTGAAATGAATGGGTTGTTTCCTGCATTTGATGCAGGAAAACTTCCAGAAGAGTTAAAAAGTGCAGTGAAAGAAAGTGTGTGGGATTTTACAGGAGAAGACATTGGATTAATGAGAGAAGTTGATCCTGTAAAAGTGACAGTGAAAGAAGGGATAAGTTATCCAAACACGCCACAGTACAAATTAACTCCAGAAATAATTGAAGGAATAACTCCTGTGATAAATAAGATGATTGAACAGGGAATTCTGAAAGAAATCATGAGCAGTCCATGTAATTCACCTATTATGGGACTGAAAAAGCCAAATGGAACATACAGAATAGTACAGGATTTGAGAAAGATCAACAAAATAGTTGTACCATGCTGTCCAATAGTGCCAAACCCTGCAGTGATTCTATATCAAATTCCGCATGAAGCTGAGTGGTACACTGTGATAGATTTGTGTCATGCATTTTTCTCTATTCCTTTGCATCCAGATAGCCAGCCATTATTTGCATTCCGTTTTGGAGAGCGTATTTTGGCATGGTGCCGAATTCCTCAGGGGTATACAGAGAGCCCCTCAATTTTTAATCAGATTCTAAAGAAATCTCTGGAAGATTTAAAAATACCAGAAAAATCAGTGATGGTGCAGTATATCGATGACCTATTGGTGGCATCGAAAACCAAAGAGGCATGTGTAAGTGACACAATTGCTTTACTGAACCATTTGGAGAAAAGAGGACATAAGGTGTCCCCTTCAAAATTACAGTTTTGTCAGAAAGAAGTCCAGTATTTAGGACATAAAATTGAGAAAGGAGTGCGGAAAATAGCGACAGAAAGAGTAAGAATGATTCAAGGAATGAGAGCACCAATGACTCAAAGAGAGGTAAGAATGTTTTTGGGAATGGTTGGATATTGTCGACAATGGATAAGTGGATTTTCTTTGATTGCAAAACCATTACAAAAATTGACAAAGAAAGATGTAAAAGACCCTTTTGAGTTAAACAAAGAAGAAATGAAATCTTTCAAAGAATTGAAAAGGAAACTGTGTGAGGCCCCTGCATTAGGCATGCCTGATTATGAGAAAGATTTTGAGTTATACTGCAGTGAAAGAGATGGATGTGCATTTTCAGTACTAGTACAAAAACATGGCACCATGAAGAGGCCTATAGCTTACTTTTCAGCTGTTTTAGATCCTATAGCAAAAGCATTGCCTGGATGTTTGAAAGCAGTTGCTGCTACTTGTGTAAGTCTGGAACAAAGTGAAGGTATAGTGATGGGGTATCCACTGAGAGTATATGTTCCCCATTCAGTAGAAATTCTTTTGACAAGAACAAAAACACAGTACATGACACATAGTCGGCTGACTAAGTACGAAAAAGTCATCTTGAGTGCAGAAAATGTGACCATAGATAGATGCATAAATGTAAATCCTTCGACTTCATTGCCAGATGAAGAGAGTATAATTGAACAAGATGAAGTAGATCATGATTGTCTGAATGTGCTGGAATATTGCACAAAACCAAGAGCTGACATAAAAGATGAACCGTTAAAGGAATCCGATTATGTCATGTTTGTAGATGGTTCATGTTTACGCACAAAGGAAGGAGTGTTAAGCGCAGCTTATGCAGTATGCACAGTGGCAACTGTAATGGAAGCGTCTTGTCTGAAAGGAGTTAGGTCTGCCCAAGTTGCGGAACTAATTGCTTTGATTCAAGCATGTAAATTGGGGAAAAATGTACGAATCACGATTGTGACCGATAGCCAATATGGTTTCGGCATCGTACATGATTTTGGCCAGATTTGGTCACAAAGAGGATTTTTGACATCTGCAGGAACACCTATCAGAAATGGAGATTATGTTAAAAAACTGCTTGAGGCGATCCAGCTGCCTAAACAAATAGCTGTAGTGAAGTGCAAGGCGCATAAGAAAAACGAAGATTACATAGCGGTTGGCAATAATTATGCTGACGACATCGCTAGATATTGTGCAGAAAACATGGCGTCCCTGAACAGAAATAGAGAAAGGGAGCATGTCTCTTGTCCTTTGCTTTTCACTAATGCAGTCGAAACATGGGATGAAGTAAGGCAGTTACAAGAAACAGCAAGAGATGAGGAAAAGGATTACTGGATTAAAGCAGGATGTAGAAGACAGGAAGATAATGGAGTGTGGGTATACAGAGATGAAAGACCAGTTATGCCTGATAGCATGATTGCAGACATGGCACGGATGTACCATGGACAAGCTCATATTGGGAGAGATGCAATGATCAGACTTTTTAGACAAACTTGGTATAATCCAAAATTCAGAGCCATTGCTGAAAGTCTTTGTCAAAGATGTCTTATTTGTCAACAATTTAACCCAGGAAGAAAAACAGTAGTGAGTCTAGGAACAATAGGACGAGAAGGAGGTCCATTCACAAGGATACAGATGGATTTTATTGAGATGCCCCCTAGTAACAGATTAAGATATGTTCTGGTGGTCGTCTGTTTGTTCTCTCGTTGGGTGGAGGCATACCCCACAAGAAGGAATGATGGAACAACAGTGGCAAAACTTATGCTACGAGAGTTCATTCCGAGGTATGGTTTTCCAGTCACAGTTGAGACAGATAGAGGAACACATTTTCAAAATGAGTTGATCCAATTGATTTGTGAAGCATTGAGTATTAAACAAAAACTACATTGTGCTTACAGACCCGAAGCTTCTGGGGTAGTAGAGCAGATAAATGGAACAATTAAAAACAGATTAGGAAAAAGGTGTCAAGCTACAGGACTCAAATGGCCAGATGCACTGCCTCTTGTTCTGATGACCATCAGAAGCATCCCTGAAAAGAAAACGGGACTCAGTCCTCATGAAATGATCATGGGACGAGCAATGAGACAAGCCCACGTACCAGTCAACAAGTTATTGACAATAACTGATGATCTAATACTGGATTATTGCAAAGGACTGGCTGATGTGGTGCGTTCTGTGTTTCATCAGGTTGGACCGGATGCGACCACTCTTGAAAGAAAACCAGCCCACGACTTGAATCCAGGAGACTGGGTCCGTATTAAAGTCCACAGGAGAAGAAACTGTCTAGTTCCGCGTTGGGATGAGCCAAGACAGGTAATCCTAGTAACAACGACTGCTGTCAAGTGTGCAGGAGTAAAGAACTGGGTTCATGCCAGCCACACAATCAGAATTCCAGAACCTACAGATCGACATGTGAGTCGGCGTCTGGAAGTGTGGGATAAAAGTTTAACGGCGGGAACAACCAAGATAAAAGAAAGGGTGCCAGAACTTGAAGATCGACCTGAAAGTCGACATCTGGAGACCCCAACGGAAAACACCTCTAGAGAAGAAGAGGAACAAGAAGAAGAAGAAGAAAGAAATTCAGAAGTTCCAGAACTTGAAGATCGACCTGTAAGTCGACATCTGGAAATATCTGACACAACTTCAGGATCTGATGATTCAGCTGCAAATTGGGAAGAATTCGAAAGGGAACTTGGGGTTATAAACCAATTAGAGAAGAAACTGAGCAAGAAATTGAGTTAGATGAACAACCAAGTACAAGTTATGGTGGAAATCATTCAGAAACAATATTAATAGATGAAGTAGGGAAAGAAGTACACAAAAAGTTAGAAAATCGAGAAGAACCCCGAGGAGCAATAGGGATAGATAGAAAAACAGGAGAACAGGGAAATTTAGAAACAGGTAAGGAGGAAAACACCAAATCGGAAGAACCCCGAGGAGGGACAGTGATAAGGGAAAACGAAAAGGAGAAGATAGATCCACCAGTAGGAGATGACGAGATTATAAGTTTCAAAATAAGAGACAATAGTGAGACAGTTGAAACAGAAACAGAAGAAAGTGGAGGAGAGGAAAAAGCAAAGACTGAATCAAGAAAAAGAAATTGGAGGTCGGAAAGAGAAGAAAGAGAGGGTGAGGTCAAAAGGCCAAGAAAAGGAGATAATTGGCCCAACAGCTATGTAAGAAAATTGAGATATAGAATAATAAGAGCAGAAGATGAAGATGCTGAACAAGTAAATGAAGTAACAAGTCAAAAGGGACAAGAAAAACCAAGTGGAAAAAGATTACAAAAGTCCAAAAGGACAAGAAAAATAAATTCAAAATTTAAGTCACCTGAGTGGCTGTATATTGCACTAACAGATTACAAAGGAGAAGAAGAAAACACTCACAGAAACCAGAGACTGAGAAGTCGGATGGGAAAAGGTGAGATGCAACAAAAGGACTGAAGTGAAGACTTAAAGTGCTTCTGACGGACGTGACAATTTACTGGATGTGACAAATCACCGGATGTGACAACGAAAGAATTCTGGAGAGAATTAAAGAAAGTACTAAGCAAAGACTTTTTGGAAGCAGAGTGGCGTCTAAGTCATTTTGAGGTGTAGTGACACAATTTTCTGAAAATTTAACAAATAGAAAAAGAAAAATGGAGAATAATGAGAATAGAAGAAATAAATGTGAATTTGTAAAGAGATGGTGCAAAATGTGCTGCTTTTGTACAGGGTTATTAATGACCATATGGATAGTTTTAGCAATCACAATTCCAATTAGCGTGGCTGTGATAGAAGCAAAGAATGATACTAAACAAGAAAAAGAAACTAATATTAAAGAACAAGTTGTTTTAAGAAGTAGTGCAGAGTTGCATAAGGATAGGTCAGTAACAGATTTCTCAAAGAATGTTTTTACAAAATTGTTGTATGAGTATGTAAAAACAATGGAAGTGAGAGATTGTTATGTTTGTATGCAATTGCCTGCATCAGTATCTGAAGGTGTGACTTATCATCACTTACCTTTGACTTATGGAATAACATGTAGTGTAATAGCAAGTTTATTTTATAAAACAGGTAGATTAGAATCTTATTATACTGATATAGATAAGATATTTGCAAACATTCCTGTAGTGCCAGAACTTAACAAAGTAAAACCAGCAAAGGTTTTAGGAGAATTCTTTTAGAACATAGAAAATTAACGTTAGAAGAAATAGTTAGTGACAACCTTACCTGTGAGTTAAAGAAAGAAGAAAAAGTATTTCTAGACATGGTTGAGGAAAGAAGAATGAAATTTCAAAAAGAAGCAATAAAAGAGGAAGGAAAACGTTTATGGACGTTTGAGGAAGGAAATCATGAAGGGAAAAAGATAAATGCAGCAATGACATTAGACTGGCCGCAAACAGGAAAGTTGTGCATTAGGAGAAATAAGACAGTCTATGACAATTACTTTGTAGGTTCCAGTGTCTGCCATGACAATTATCAAATTCTGGGAGGTTGGGGATTCAAAGGTGGAAAAGATCCAATATTTCCAGGTATCTATTATATTTGTGGGAATAGAGCTTATTACAGGTTACCGGACCATTGGTATGGAACTTGCTATGTAGGCCTGGTCTTTCCAAAAATCTTTCACATGGACAGAGAAGAAAAGGGAACATACAAGATGATTAATAGATTTAAACGTAGAAAGAGGGAAAGTTTTTCAGAAATTGTAGGAGATATTTTTGGAGCATTGATACCAGCAGTAGGAATATCTTTGAATGCATTTAAAATTCGGAAGTTATCCACAGTAGTAGATCGTTTGTCTACAGATACTGCGGGAGGGTTCTTAATGGTAAATACCGAAATGGTTGCCATGAGAGCTATGGTGATGCAAAATCGGCTTGCCCTTGATATTCTTTTGGCAAAAGAGGGTGGAGTCTGTGGAATGTTGAAAGTCCAACATTGTTGTACTTACATTCCGGATAACAGTGAAAATATACAGAAGTATATTACAAATATTACAAGTCTGCACAAAGAATTAGTCCCACTGGAGGTTGAAAGTGTTTTGGGAAAACTTGGTAGAGGGTTTTCCTCAGTAGCAAATTGGTTAACTAGGATGAGTAAACTAGTAATAGGGAAAGTTATAATAGTAGCAACTATAGTGATATTGTTAGCCATGACATTGAAAATAGTAATAACATGTATAAAGAGAAAAGTAAGACAGAATAAGATAAGAAGAAATAACAGAATAATGAGAGAAAGAGAGAGAGAAATGGGTGAAATTGAGTTGGAGAAAATGAAAGAAAGCATGTATAAAGAGACTAAAAGGCAAGATGAAGAAGAGACAGAGATATGAATAACAGAAAGTAAAGGATGAAAGACATGCTGCCTGAAAAGAAGTATGACTTGGGTTTTATGTGGTGATTTAAAAATCACCAAAGGGGGATTGATGGAGCAGTAAAAATAAAAAAAATTTAACCCCTAACAAATTATATAATTAATTAATTAAAAATGTTCGTTTAAATGTATTAATCAACATTGTATATGTGGGAATGGTAATATGCTAATGTACGTGCTAAATAATCTACTAATGAATGTCCATGTGTCTAATCATAACGTAAGAATAAAAAGCGTACTAAATAAAATAAATGCATGTTTGTGCTTCATAGAAATAAAATGTGTCGTGGCAAAAACAATAGTGATGGTAAGTAAGGAGCAGCTTAAATGTCGCTTTTGCTAGGTAACAACTAATTGGGGTACGTAGACGGGAGGGAAACGAAAGGGATATTTTACTCTATTTTTAATTATGTTTTATTTGCCTCAAATTAGTGCTTCTAAAGTAGAACCGAGTGGCGAGATAAAATGGCCGCCAGTGGGAAGATGTGCGCAGGCGCAAGGGGACACGTGGTACGGGATGAGATTGAAGAAATCTGGAGCCTCGTGATGTCTCTGAGAGGCTAGGATGCAAGAAATGGTCAAGGCTGGTGTGACCTAATTGAACTGATAGTGTGCCGTGATGATCAGGAGAGAGTCCGTGGGAAAGGAGCCCAAGAGAAAGGACAATGACTGCGGAGTTCTTGAATGTGTCAAAAGAAGATACAAATGCACTGATCGAATCGGATGGAAATGTTTAAGCGTATGGGAAAGGAAATGATCCAAGGACCTTTGAATCCAAGAGAACTTGATTAAAGAATGAATAAGCTGACATGCATGGACCAATGAAAGAAAAGCGTGATATTAATGTTGCAACAGTTAGTTAGCAAAGTTAGAATTAGGGTATAAGAGGGCCTACTCTTAGTGGGAGGGGGTCAGTCGCGGTTGCAGTCACAGTCAGTTGCAGTTCGAGAGTCGTGGTTGCAGTAGAGGAGACGGGTTGCAGGTAGCTGATGCTGACGAGCTGAAGTTGCTGTTGCTGTCTTAACTTTACAGTTGAGTATGAGAATCAGGCTATTTCTAATCCCAAAGTTAGGTTAGAAATCATTAGGCTAAATTAGGAAGCTAGGCAGGTAACTAAGGTTTTTGGCTTCATGACAAAATTTCCTTTCTGCAATAAATTGATTATGCTTAATAAAATTGTGAATTTAAAAATGAATAATTGAATAAAGTATTAAATCTTTTCATGCTTTTAAAATTATATAAAATTTAAGATTCTTTAAAAACCAAAATGACTCAGTGGTTATTTTCCTAAATGATTGTGACCTGAGTAATTGGTTGATTGTGATTCAGCTGGTCTTAATCACTATGAACTAATTTCTTAAATGAATGATTCATCGACAAAACAATGAGCAGGAATATCTTAAGAAATAATTAAAAGAAAGTGACAAATTAAGGTAAATAGATATCCTTGCTCTTCCAGCGGTACACAAAATGGTGTTCTCCATTTAGTTCTCAAGCTTCTCCTAGGAGTACAGAATTTCATAAAGGTGTAAAAGGAAATCCAGGAGTATGTGTGTGTGTTTAGGCGATGTTTATGGGCCCCATCGTCATGTGGATATGAGAAATATAGTTTGCCCCTGGATGACCTATAAGTAACCTGGGAGGAGGATAGTTTTTATTGTACGCGCTGCATCACTGGCAACAGGCCACTAGTCTAACCCTAAAACCACATTGAAAACTAAGCTCAAAGGACAGGTTACAATAATAGCAGCAGAAAAGAGTAAGGTCCTAAATTCATAAAAATATCCTGTACTATTATTTTAAAAACAACTCACAGCTTCACGCAGGGTTTGTGCTACCCACTGATTTACTGGTTTAATTTGTTGTGTTTTACTGTTTTCCTTTATATATGCAGTACTAAAAGATCATTAATGCAAAGAAAATAGAGGACTGGGTGAGCTTCTCATACTGGATATGCGAGAACACAAACAAACGCAGGTGGATTGAAAAAAAGTGATGTCTAAGAGCAGTGGCGGCTCGCCGAGTGAGTGCTGCTTGGCGGTGGGGCGGGGCGGGGGAGGGGCTGGGTGGGGGGGTAGTTGAGTCCGACATACAACGGACAGGAGTAAGGTAAGTAATGAAATAAATAAAACAATTTACCTTGCGCGCGCTGCATCACCAACTCGGCGATGCAGCGCACGCAAGGTAAATTGTTTTATTTATTTCATTACTTACCTTACTCCTGTGCGTCGTATGTCGGACTCCACTACACCCCACCCTGGCCCTCCCCCACCCCGCCCCACAGCACTCCCTCGGCGAGCCGCCACTGTCTAAGAGATGTCTTCTGCTCACATGACAGGTGACATAATATTTAAACAAGTTTGAAACTGGTACTTTTATGACAGTTACAAAGAATGGTCCACAGAGCCAAATACTTTGGGGCAGATTTGCTAACATTTTGAGCCTGATTACGAGTCTGGCAGTCCGAGAACCGCCAGACTCATGGTGGCGCTGTGGTGGCGGTCCAGCCACTGGCGCACTGGTGGTCCAACTGGCCCATTACAAGTTGGGAGGTCGGACCGCCCCCGGACAGCAGCCGCCACCAGGGAACCACTGTTTCCTGGAAGTGGCATGGTGGTAAGAGGCGGCAATATGCTTGGCGGGACCACCATGGTCCCGTCAAGCATATTACGAGTTTCCTATCCTCCAGGGTTTACATGGCGGTTCCTCCTCCATTTAAACCTTGGAGTAGATGAAACAAAGGGGGCCCTACAGGGCCTCCTGTACCTCCTCCGCGTGAGCATGGACACAGGGGAGCATAACATGTGCCCCCTCTATGCATGCACAAAGTTCCTGCACGGCATGGACTTTCTAGTCCATGCAGTGCAGGAACCTTCTGAGGTGTTCCCATTGCTGTGCCTTTATCAAAACCACTGTGGCCTTTAAAAGAGTCACCACCCTGAGAACGTCCACACGCCAGACTACAAATAATTTCTAATCTGGCGTGCAGGCGGGGGCGAGTTTCGGCAGTGCGAGGGCATGGCGGTGAAGTACCCCCTGCACCGCCGTAACTCGTAATCGGGCCCTTTGTGTCATGGTTGCACTGCTTTTGTGTTGCATTCCTGATTCAAAATGCCACTAGATATTTACAAAGCCATGCAAGGAGCAATTTGCGCCACCTTGCATGGCTTTGTAAAAATAAATATATGGCAACGCAGGGGCTTGCACTGCATTGCATTACATTTAATTTTGAAAGGTGTTCCGTGGGTTGAACATGGGCGTCCCCATGCATCCCCCCATGGATTTAATGCGATCCCAGATTTAGAAAGGTTTGTAAACCTGGGATAGCATGAACTCACTACGTCTCCCAGAGGATGGCGTAATGAGGAAAAAAATATTTTTTCTCCTCGTTATTTTCTCTTTCTATGTGTGCTGCAACCCACAGCACACATAGAAACAGGGAAATGCCTAGAGAGGTTGCTTTTGCGCAGGAAGGTATCCCTTGCTGCACAAAAACAATATATGTAATGCAGGCACCCTTATAGTGTGGTGCACGGGTGCCTGAATGGGCGCTAGGCTGCCTGAAGTGCGCCAGCATATGAAAGAGCCGAAATGTACCATATCTTAGTAAATATGGCACATTTCTTCTCTCTCCCTTTTACGCAATGCAGAACAGAAAGTTGCCTTGCTACACTGTGTTGCGGGAAAAGTTATTAAATCTGGCTTTTAGCCTCAAAATATTTCCTGATATGCTAGTCCTGCTGAACAGTAATGATGCTGTTCAACTAAATAAATAACAGCTAAATTGAAAGATGCTACTTCTGTACATCACTAGGGTAGGAGCCCTGCAGACAGCTACCAGTACTCTCCATTACCGGCATAACCTCTGAGAAGTTGTGAAGCTGGCTGATTTGCAACTTTGCATATTTTTTAAAAATATTGCATACTTTGTCATTTTGTGAAGCTTGTTGCCCTTTGAAGCTGTGGGACACTGTTCCCAGTGATACTAAAGGGAGGGGGCTCCTTGCACCATCTTCACCTGAAGCATCTCCCCACATCATAGCATACAACCCTTCTTGGCACCTTTTATTAGATGGGATCATGGAGGATTCCTGCCTCCGTCTTGAATTACTGCTACAGGATTTCCTTCAAATGGGACCCTCTGCAGCAGTAATTTGTTCATCATGTAGTAGCTTCTCGTGTAAAGTTAAGTTTGTGCTCTGTCCTTGTTAGGAATGGGGGTCTCTAGTTGGCAGTTACATGCACCCTATCCAATTAGGGACCCTTCCTTCTACTCAGGGTAAGGGGATTACACACCCAAGATAACCCCTGCTCACCCCGTTGGTAGCTTGGCATGAGCAGTCAGGCCTATCTCAGAGGCAATGTGTAAAGTATTTGTATAGAACACACAAAGTAACACAGTGAAAACACTACAAAGGGACACCACACCAGTTTAGAACAAGAAGGTATCTTTATCTAAACCAAACAAGACCAAAACTACAAAAGTCCAACATACACTACTCAAAATGTCACCTTTAAAAAGATTATTGCAAAAATACAGTTCCCAGAAAACAATAGCTCCAACTGGGGCTATCTCAATGTCGTGACTGGCACAAATCCTAAGTATGGCGCTGACCGCGAGGTGCTCGGGCCAGCCACAGAGTCACACAGACTACCAGAGAAACAGTATCTTGGAAAATGTTGAAATCAACAGGCGTTGCACTGTGTCACTGTGGTGAGGCATTGGTGGGCTGAGGCAGCGTTGGGTCCTTACTGCCTCAGAGGAGGGGAGGCCTCAAGTCCTTGCTGTGCAGGGGAAAAGGTGTAGTGTCGGTTGCGAGGCCTCAGTTCCGTGCGACGGAGCAACATTGATGAGTTCGGGAAGACACCCACGTCAGTTATTGACTCCGTGATGGTGCGAGGGAGGCACTGAGACTTCTTAACAGGAGGCAAATACACACAAGCCCTTGAATAAACTTCTCAAGCAGGATACACAGCAAAGTCCAGTCCTTTTCCTCTCCTAAGCAACTGCAGGCCAACCCAGAAAAGCAACACACAGCACAGGGGCAATACTCCTCTTCACAGCTCTTCAGCTCTTCTCTTTGGCAGAGTCTCCTCTTGATCCAGAAGTGTTCTAAAAGTCTGGGGTTTTAGATCCAACACGTATACCCATTTTGGCCTTTGAAGTTGGCAAACCTCAAAGAAAGTCTTTGTTGTACACAAGTTCTTGCCTTGCCTAGCCTTGGTTCCAGATACACTCCAGGAGGGTGGAAACAGCATTGTGAGAGGACAGGCACAGCCCTGTTCAGATGTCAATGATAACTCCTCCCACCACTTTAGACCAGGAAGACCCATCAGCCTGGTGATGGCTCATCAGGATATGCAGGACACACCTGAGCTCCCTTTGTGTGACTGTCTAGAGTGAATGCTCAAACAGGCCCCTGTCAGTCTAAACCAGACGTTGATTCCACAGGCAGGCAGAGGCACTGGATGGTTAAACAAGAAAATGCCCACTTTCTAAAAGTGGCATTTTCAAACACACAGTTTAAAAACCAACTTCACTACAAGATGCATCTTTAAGTTCTGAGTTCAGGGAGCCCAAACTCCAAATCTCTATCTCTTCCCAATTGAAAGTTAAACTTGTAAGATGTTACAACGCAGCTCCAATGATACCCTATGGGAGAGATAGGCCTTGCTATAGTGAAGAACGACAAAATTGGCAGTGTTTCACTATCAGGACATGTTAAACACATCAGCACATGTCCTACCTTTTACATACCCTGCACCCTGTCCATGGGTGTATCTTGGACCTACCTTAGAGATGCCTTACATGTTGAAAAAGGGAAGGTTATGGCCTGGCAAGTGGGTGCACTTGCCAGATCAACATGGCAATTTAAAACTGATCTCACAGACACTGCAATGGCAGGACTGAGACACGTTTACAGGGATACTCATGTGGGTGAAGCAACCAATTCTGCAGGCCCACTAGTAGCATTTGACTTACAGGCCCTGGGAACACACAGTGCACTTTACTGGGAACTTACCAGTAAATCTATATATATGCCAAGCATGGATAACTAATCAGAATCGCCATTTACACTGGGACTACTTGCACTTTGATAAGTATCAAAGGGAGAGGGAGGAAAGGAACTAGAGCCAGTTCACTTCCCCTGGTATGTATGTATGAATCAAAGAGAACTAGCTCAGGAGGGGGTGCTCCTAGCGTATGTTTGTATTGGAGAAAAAACACATTATGTTTTTAGGAAGGCCCTCACTCACCAACCTAGTTGGTGACATGCTTCATCATTGGGCCCCACCCAAGGCACTGGGTGCACCTTGTGTGTGCTACAACGCCTGGATACAGCGGAGCAGGTTTTGTGCCGTGAGAGTGCAGTGAAAGTGGGTGAGTAAATATTAAAAAGACTGTCCTAAGGGTCCCACAGAGCAAAAATGACTATTTTAATGTATGGGCCCTTGGCAGTAAGTAAAAACGAGAGACGGATATTATGGGAGGTCTAAGGTAACGTCAATATCCTAGTTGGTCAACATGTTTCAGCAATGCTCTCTTTAATGGTATGGCTTTCATCAGGACCTATGTGTAGTGCAAGATAAGTGGTCTAAAAAAGTGTTTTTAAAAGACCAATTATGTGACACACGCGCTAAGGTTTTTTAAATGCTTTTGTCTTCTTTCTTTTGTCAAATAGAGTGTGACTACAGGTCGGGCCCCCACATGGAACTCATGGGGCATTTTCCAGAAACTTTCTGAGTAAGAAATCATGAATTCATGTTCTTGTGTATTACTTCTATGCACCTCGTAATACGCATATTGATTACCACATGATAACGCATAACATTCAGGCGTTTATTTTAACTTGTCACTGAACGCCACGTTCCGTCCTCACTTCGCCATTTCCCACGTATGAGCACGGACACACCGCTCCTGAAACACCAACCAGTATGTACTATACTAGTATTTTAAATGTTTCTCTGTCTGTATGTTTGTCTGATACTTTCTCCTACAGGAATGCGCCGTTAGAGAAAATAATCCTCTACCACATACCACACCTTAGCGCGTGTCACATAATTGGTCTTTTAAAAACACTTTTTTAGACCACTTATCTTGCACTTCACATAGGTCCTGAAGAAAGCCATACCATTAAAGAGAGCATGGCTGAAACATGTTGACTAACTAGGATATTGTAGTTACCTTAGACCTCCCATAATATCCGTCTCACGTTTTTACTTACTGCCAAGGGCCCATACATTAAAATAGTCATTTTTGCTCTGTGGGACCCTTAGGACAGTCTTTTTAATATTTACTCACCTACTTTCACTGCACTCTCACTGCACAATACCTGCTCCGGTGTATCCAGGCGTTGTAGCACACCCAAGGTGCACTCGGTGCCTTGGGTGGGGTCCAATGATGAAGCATGTCACCAACTAGGTTGGTGAGTGAGGGCCTTCCTAAAACCATAATGTGTTTTTTCTCCAATACAAACATTCGCTAGGAGCACCCACTCCTGAGCTAGTTCTCTTTGATTCATACACTACTTGCACTTTAGCACTGATCAGCAGTGGTAAAGTGCCCAGAGTACACAAACCACCAAAAGATGAAGTCCAGCGCATCATTAAAAATACAGGAGGTAGAGAC
Organism: Calotriton arnoldi; assembly: GCA_963921515.1. Classification (NCBI taxonomy): domain Eukaryota; kingdom Metazoa; phylum Chordata; class Amphibia; order Caudata; family Salamandridae; genus Calotriton; species Calotriton arnoldi. The sequence continues at coordinate 684,034 of CAWUFW010000108.1, read as the reverse complement.
AAAAAGCCAGGGGGAACCACATCAAGGATGTCAAGTCTAACGGTCCCATCTAGCTTCCCACCCATGTGAGGGGGGTATTCTACTAATGTGCTTCAATGATCCACTGCATGCACTTGACTAACAATATACATGCACAGTACAGCCATTATTTTTTAAATCAGGAAAGTGCATGGCTCAGATTGTTGCCCTGCCAGTAAAGATGTAGAAATACATCAAGATACTAAATACACAGATAGCGACCAGTAGTAATAACTGAGTTACAGTGTGCCTACCGAAAGTGATGTGGAATATCTTGAGACAGCAGTATCATTACAGGTTTATTCTGTATGTTTTTGCTAAGCCTCCAGCATGATGTTGTCGATAATCAGTGACAGAATTACCGTGAAGTGATGCAGGAAAATCTTCACAGATTTAAATCCATAGAATGCTAAACATAAACACTACACTAACCATATTATCTTGTTTTTTAGTTACACTGTGTAGCATCCTGCCAGCCCACATACTCGTCAATAATCAAGCCACACACGGAGAGTAGTTTGTACATGTCTTTATACTGCTGTGTGTAAGTCAGAACTCAACATTCTAAGCCTGCCTTCAACTCATCTTTCCAGCCTACAGTGTATAGTGAGAACCAGAAGAGTTCAGCGTTCTTTTTACAATGCAGCCCTCTATAACGTGTTAGTTCACGCCAGTGCTTAATTTGTAATAGAATCGGTGCCAGTGCCCAAAGCTCTTCTCAGAAACCTGAGCCCGATGCTTTTCAACTTTGATTTTAACCATCATTTAAACGAATACCCAGGCTGTGTAGTCTTCAATCCATCTCATGACTCTTCCTTCCACTATCAGACACTCCCAACCTCTTTATTGCACTCATACATGTCCTTGCTTTCTCTATTTGAGACAGTTTTCTTGTCTTTCTCCTTCTACTTCTTTCCCTTTGTGTTTTTTTCCCTCTCTTCTCCCTTGCTCGCAGTCAATGTCTGATGAGGAAAAATAAGTGCAGGTCCCCAAAAATGAATGTCCGAGGGCCCCACCTTAAACCACTGGTTCATGTTAAGCACTGGTTCACCCACATCGCTACGTATACATTTTAGGGCCAGGTGAAACTTTATTGTTGCCGGAATAATCTTGCGTAATTCCCACCATTTTGCATTATCATTGCTATGCGAAATTTCGGAAATTACGCCATTATGCCCCACATTGTCATTTCAAGTCCGTTTGGGTAAAAATCCTATCGCGGAAGCATAGGAACATAGTGAACGAAGAGGAAGAAAGTGGCTGTTGTTTGTGCCACTTGTGTTTTTTGTACTTTTTTTTTTTTAGAGTGAAATCCATTTTGATGTCCAAAATGGATGAGAGGACGAATTTTGCACTAAAATATACTGTTAAATGTAAGCTTTGCATATTTTTGTGTATATTTTCCGCATTTTTGCAAATTTACGCAACATTTACGCAAATTTCGCACACTACTAAATTTATGTATTCTGTCTGGATGTGTGTGTTCTTGGCTGTATGTTTGCATCTGCTTCTATTTTCGTGGGCATGACTGTTTTCACCTGCATCTTTGTTCGGGTGTGTGTGTGTGTGTGTGTGTGCGCGCGCGCGCGAGTGTGTATGTGTATTTGTTTGCATCTGTGGTTATTAGGAGAAAGGGAGCAGTTTGGTGCTGTTTTAACAATTCTTACAAGGCTAGAGGGGGCACTGATATGGATCACAGCAGGATTTGTCAGTGAGCAAATTGCTCATATTTTAAAATGAAATACACCTTCTTTGAATGAAAGGAAGCCCAGTGCCTCGGACACGCGGTATGCGCGGTCACGCCTCCTCCGATTACACGCTGAAAGGGTAATGTGCCATTGTAATTGACCTCTTTTGTACAGAATCCCTGACTGCCCATGGCCAACCTTTAGTAATGTTTCCTCCATTTTCGTTCCTTTCAACTCCTTCCAGAAACTGCCCACAAAGGGGAGAAAAAAAACATCTACACAGAGAAGAAATATTTGCCCTGGGCAAGAAAAACACAACTTGCTCATCACAGATACAGTTCTAACTAGAAAGATATTGATAATACAGGCCCAGCAACTGCGGGATGGAAGGGCTCCCAGCTTCCTTTCAAATTCAACACAGACGATGCATTTCTAACGAGGAGCTGCTCCAGTGAATCCCTGGCACAGCTATTCTTTTCTGATGGGGTGTTAGATTAAAGCCACATGTGACTGTAGCAAGCTTTTAAATACCATAGCTGGAAAGTAATACAGCGGGGAAGCTGTAAACCACAGCTCAAGATGTGCTTTCATACCTCTGTAGCTTCACCCCCACTACTAAAAGATCGTGCATTAGTGTTATGTTTTTGCATGTGCTCTGCTCTTACACCGAAGGTTGTTAGTGTGTTTAATGTGACTTATTTTACAATGGCATCCTCGTTACAATAGCATGGAAACGCGCTTCATAATCTAGCGCAATGATGATGACTTTCCGAGGTCTTTGCCTTTATATAGCGGTTACTACTTCTGGTGAGGCGCTGAAGGTAATGGTTTTGAGTCTTAAAAATACTTTTTTTAACAAAAAACACAGTCAGCTTCATCTATTTTATTTATTTTATTTTATTTATAAAGTTTTATATAGCGCGAACTTGATCCCGAGGGATATCAGAGCGCTTTACATTTTGAGGGAAAGGAGGTAACAAATCAAAACATGAGTCTAATAGGGTAAATCTAATGGATATTGAAACATATAATGCACACATAACATATCCTTCATAAACCTGAATAAACTGGGAATGGGCTAAACGATGGAGCAAAGTGAAGTAAGGGAGTAAATACAATAATCATATACAGAGAATAACCAATATCAAAACGTTAAACAGAACATAGGTCAGGTGGGGAGTCTAATGACATTGAATCAGATGGTGAACGTCTACCAGATCAATTATACCCCTGGGAGAACGAAGAGTGGGCTATACGATGGAGCAAGTGACATAGGTGAGTAACTACAATAATCATATACAGAAATAAAGACCAGTACCAAAACAATATACAAAATATGAGTCAAATGGGAAGTCTAATGGCATTGAATCAGATGGTGAACAACTACCAGATCATTTATACACATGGGTGGACGAAGAGTGAGCTGGGCGATGGGGCATAATGACTTCAGAGGAGTAAATGCAATAATCATGTACAGGAGTGATAACCAAAACAAAATAATAACCATATCCAGAGATAATAACAAATATTATAGTATGACCGATGCGCTTAGAGCTAGCAAATGTCCCTCATGTTAAGGTAAGAACTTATTCATGAGGAATCTTTTGCTTCCAGTTTGAAAGTATCTTTTGATGAGATCCTCCTAATTTCCGGTGGAAGAGAGTTCCAAATTTTTGGAGCAGAGCCAGAGAAGGCTCGTTGGCATGTTCTTTTTTTGCGGAAGATCTGTGGTTTTAAGAGGAGGGAATTTGCACTCCTTGACGGTCTACCCCCTCCAGATAGTTCTAGCTTTTGTGCGAGGTAGCTGGGGGTTTTGAAGTGTAGGGCTTTGTGGGATAGGCAGGCAATCTTCAGTTGAATTCTAGCTTCGTAAGGTAGCCAATTTAGAGATTTTAAAACTGGGGAGATGTGTGCCTTTCGCTTAGTGCCCGTAATCAATCTGGCCGCCGCGTTCAGTGACGCCTTTAGGGGGCCAACGTGTATTTGGGGAGGCCACATAGCGTAGCACTGCCATAGTCAAGTCTCGGTAGGACAAGCGCTTGGACCACTTGCTTGAAGTCTGCTTGAGGTAGGAAAGGTTTGAGATTCCTGAGTGTTCTCAGAAGGTGGTTAGCTCCCTTGCACACGTTGCTAATGTGAGTCTTCATATTCAGATGCTTGTCCAGGGTAATTCCTAGAGATTTAGCTGAGTCGATAGTGCGGGGGAGCAGTTGAAGGCGGTGAGTTGGCTCATCCATTGGTCGATTATAGGAGTATGATTCGGGGGAGAGATGAGGAGGAATTCTGTTTTGGCGGTGTTTAGCAGTAGACGGTTCTCAGTTAACCAGTTTTGGGTCGTCAGTAGGGTGGAGTTGAGTGAAGTGATATCATCAGGGGAGGAGATTTTCAGATAGAGTTGGGTGTCGTCTGCATACATATGGAAACGAATGTCCAAAGAATTTAGAGTGTTAGCTAATGGTTCCAGGAACATATTGAAGAGAATGGGAGATAAGGAGGAACCTTGGGGAACCCCCATGCTAACTGGGGATGGCTGGGAGAGAGAGTGGTTCGTTTTCACTCTTTGTGTCCTGTGCTGCAGGAAGGACGAGAACCAAAGCAGCACCTGCCCCGAAATGCCCATTCTATGCTCCAGAATGCGTAGGAGGTTGTCATGATTGACAGTGTCAAATGCGGAGGAAAGGTCAAGTAGGATAAGGAGGCAGGATTCATTTCGATCGAGCATTATTAAGATGTCATCCATCACATGAGTAAGAGCCGATTCAGTGCTGTGCCCACTACGAAAGCCAGATTGGTGTTGGTCCAGGAGATGGAAATTTTCGATGTATGCACATAGTTGTGACTGGACGCATTTTTCAAGGAGTTTGGCTAGAGTGGGGATGCTGGAGATCGGTCGGAAGTTGTTAAGATCTGTACTGTCAGCTGTGGGGTTTTTTAATATCGGTGTTACCTGAGCCTCTTTTAGGCATTCTGGGATCGTGCCTTGTGACATAGATGCATTGACGATCTTTGTCCAGAAAGGGGAGATTTCATCCTTGATCACTTTGAAGATGGTAGGTGGTAACGGGTCACTGAAGTGGTTAGATGGATTGATACTCCAAAGCACCTTTTTGATATCATTTTCGGTGAAGGGGGTAAAGGTGTCCCAGGAAGCGTTGTTCTTAATACCCCCGCTACATGGTGCTCTCTTGCCTAGTACGGCCCGTGGGGGTGCATGTTCATTAGGTAGCAGTAGAGCCCTCCTGGTTTCCAGATCCATATTAATAAGTCTAGTTTTCTCAGTAAAGAAGGCGGCCAGATCATCACAAGAGGGAGGTCTGACTTCAGAGGCCGATCGGTTAGGGGCAACCACCGATTGTTGTTTAACCAGTTCAAACAATTTTTTGGGTCTATTAGACGCTTGGTTAAGTTGGGATCTGAAATACTCCGCCTTCGCTGTCTTGATTTGTTTGTTATACGAACTTCTGGCTGCTCTAAGGTTTGTTAGATGGTCCGCCGATGGAGTGGATCTCCAGGTACGTTCAATGGCCCTTAGGTTGCGACGTTCCGAGTTTAGGTTGCCATTAAACCAAGGTTTAGATATTTTTGCAGGTGCATTTTTATGTTGAAGTGGGGCCATAGAATCCATGATGTTGGAAATAGAAGAGTTGTAGAAGTCTGTGAGAGCATGGACTTCAAGTATGTCCAAATGGGGAGAGAGGGCCCGATTACAGCGTGTTGCTAGGTCAGCTGTGTTGATATCTCTGAGGTCCCTTTTCCAAATCTTTGGTTTGGTTTTTTGAGCCTTACTCTGATAAACCTCAGCGTTAATATGGAAGGAGATAATGTGGTGGTCTGACCAATCACATGGTATGATGGAATCCAATGAGATGGTATGATCTTTGGAGATGATGAGGTCTAAAGTTTCCCCTTTAATGTGAGTAGGCTGGTCACAATGTTGAATCAATTCGTGGTCATTCAAGAAGGAATTGAGGCATGAGACTGCTTGGTCACTGGTTTTAGACCAATGAAGATTAAAGTCCCCAAGGTAAATGTGGGACTGGACTGAGTCCACATTGCCGGAGATGATTTCCATTAATTGTTCAATGAAGGGGAGATTGTTGCCTGGGGGGTGATAGAATGTGTGTAGTTTGCAAACCGGATGATTGTTACTGGAGATGTTGAGACCAAGGTATTCGCAATTTACTGGGGAAGAGGACTCTGAAAGGGAGACCGCAAGCGTGCTCTGATGTATACAAGCTAGGCCACCACCCAGCTTCTTAACTCTGTCAAGACGAATTATGTCATGGGTGGGGGGCACCAAGAGGTCAAGAATTGGAGTAGACGAAGGGGTGAGCCAAGTTTCTGTGAGGATAATGATATCTATCTCATTCTGTAGTATGAGGTCGAAGATCTCGGATGCGTGTTTGCTAGCGGACCTACAGTTGAGTAGTATGCATTTGAGTGGGACCGGAGTATGGGGGGGAGGATTCTGCGTGATGTTCACTCTCTTGAGGTTATCTGTGTTTATGGCTCTGAGGTTGTGGTGGGGTACTCTGTTTGGGTTAGAATGAATGGTTTGAATTATACACTTTGGACTCGTGATGTTGTCCGTGTTGGATGAATAAGACTTAAGAAGGTAGTCAATTTCGATGGGCGTGAGACAGGATGCTCTTCTTGGGCGAGAGGCTGTCTTAGGTAGGGGAACAGACTTGGGGATGTAAGGTAATAGGGTATGGTCACGGGGAACTGTGATAGTGGCGCTGGCGGGTGCTATGGTCCGGTTCGGACTAGAGAGGAGATGGCTTAACAAGGGGAGATATTCAAGTGATAGGGCTTTCAAGCCATGGAGTTCGAGGGAGAGAAGGTGCAGCTGGCGGGAGATATCGTCCAAGCGTGTCAACATGTCTGGGTGTTGGGAGAGGGAAGGAAATTGAGTGTGTAGGTCTGGGGAGGGGGGAGGGTGATTAAGTGTATTAGGGGGTCCGAGGCGGTAATGGGGGATACCCTGGGAGAAGGTAGTTCCCTGAGTATGAGCGGTGTTCCAGGCTGCACAGACCCGGAGGTTGATTGAGTGTGGAGAACTGCCGAGGGGTAGGGTGCCGGTATGCGTTAGAGGGGTCAGAGGCGGTAATGAGAGATTCTCGAGGAGGGGGTTGGTCACTGAGTGTTAGAGGTGTTCCAGGGAGTATTGCTAAGGGGGTTGGGAGTGGTGACAGGGTTAATGGTCGCGAATTAAGTAATTCGAACAATTCAGCATCCGGCAGGAGCAAGGGAAGGGTGGTGAGGGAGGAGGGATGTAAATATGAAGGTGGAATGGGAGCAATGATTTGGAGTGAACTTGAGGTGGTTAGTGTTGTATCTAGTCGCCCTGAGGTTGAGTAGTTAGCTACTGAGCTTTTGATCTTTGAAAAGATTTTGTCGAACTGCTCTAGGTTTCGATTAGAGGCTTGAATGAGAACGATCCCATTGTTATAGATGGTAATGGTGAGCTCTATTTTGTTGATAGGAGAGGAAGAAATAGAAAGACTAAATCCATGGGGTGTTTTCCTTATCTGTTTGCACTGGAAAAATGATATGAGAGCTTTCCTCCATTGGGCTCTCTTGTTCGTGAAGAAGATTAGGTCGGACATGGTGTTACCATTATACATGCTGAAATATGTGTCTGATATAAGTGTTTCCATTTTTTTTTTTATTAAGCTGTGTTTGAGTTTTTTTGAGGCGTTCTTGGTGAGGTTAGGTGGATAAGTGATCTTAAAGGCACTGAAGCCCACTTTGGAGAGTGATCCTTCAATCGGGGTGCTGGTGTTGGTCGCCATGGTGAGCGTAAACCTATGAGAACAATGATGGCAAGGGAAGAAACCTGTCACCTCGGCTTTGTCAAAGGCGAATGTATGCTAAAAAGCTCCCAGTAACAAATCCAGCCATATAGAGGGATCAGGTAGAGAGCACCCTTCTAGGTGTATCAGGTCAATTATGTTAACAAATATTAAAGGCATCTCCAAATTGTCGCTACATGAAGGACATAGGGAATTGTATGAAGAAGTCTTACCATGCCCCCCACTAATGCATGCCACCTTACAAGAAATACCCTAAAAGATGTCCTTGTTCCTAGGGGAAGAAGAGCACCTAAATGTCAAAATGTGATTTTGTGTGGGATCTGAAAATCCATGCACAAGTAGTACATTCCTCAACCTATCCCACTTTGGCCAAATCTGTTTGCCATTTTAGTAGTCCATGCTCCCACCTGCGCCCACAGGTTATCTGACAAAATATCAAGAGACACAAATATTGTCTCAAAAATATTGCTAACCATAATATTGTGATCCTATAGTTATATGGGATACCACAAAAATGGTATGTCAAAAAATTGAGGAAGAGAACTTCGCCCAAAAACGGACAAGAATATAGTTTTTTAATAAACATAGACCTTAAAGTAACATATCTAAAATATCTAAATAGATAATACAAGTAAAAAATAAAATACACATTTTCATCAATTTTGTAATTTTACACACATACACATATATATTATGCTAAAGATTCTGCAATAAACTTTAAACTATTTTTAAAATAAATTGAATTTAAAACATTAACAATTAAATACATGAGAAATTACTAACCATATAATGAACAAGCAAAAATGCATGTAAATAGATGTGAAAAGTATGAAAAAACTATTTTGTTGAACATTTTAATTTAAATATACAAAATAACATATATATGTATATTATTAAACTATTAATATATTTACCATAAAGAAAAACAAAAAATAATATTAGTATCAAAATTAAATATTAAAAATGAATTTAACAAAATTATTAAAATTAATTAAAATAATATGATAAATATGCAAACATAAATGTCACTAAAATATTCTATATATAATATAAACATTCCTAAATACACAAGCTTACAATATAAAAACAAAGAAGACTAAACAACGTCAAAAATAATTAATATCAATACAATTTAGATTAGATTTACTATTCCCACTGCACTCTAAGCAAAAGTAGGGAAAGTGTTGGACTTTGGGAGGGTTAGATTTTTTATTCTGACTCCACTCTAAACAACAGTAGGGAAAGTGTTGAGCTATGGACGGGTTAGATTTACAATTCCCACTCCTGTCTAAACATCAGTAGGGAAAGTGTTGGATTAGGGAAGGAGTTACATTTACTATTTCCACACCAGTCTATGCAAAAGTAGGGAAAGTGTTGGACTTCATAGTTGGATTTACTATTCCCACTCCAGTCTAAGCAACAGTAGGGACAGTATTGGAATTAGGAGAGACTACATATAACATTTCAGCTCCTAAATCATGTCCAACAAACACTTAAAAACCTACGCTCAGACAACTATTAAATCATATTATATACTAAAAATACTTAACATATACTTAATGCATAATTAAAAAATGCAAAATATTAAAAACTGCCAAATAAAATGAAAAAAAGAAAATGAAACTAAGTCAAGTGTAATAAAATCCACTTCCATATCTAAATTAATACATATATATTTTGAAAAGTACAATATGTAATTTCAAACACTCCCCCAAAAATCACATACAATATTAATAAAAACACTTGCCAATAGCTTAATAAGTAATTAAATAAGCATAGCTAATTATCAATTAATCAATTAATTCAATATGATTATAAATAATTTTTAAATATTACAACTTCAATAACTAGCCACACATATATATATATATATATATTTATTTATTTCGATCAATAATATGATAATTTACATCAAAAAGTTCACAGCCAGTAAAAAACAATAAAAAATTTCATTACATCATAAAAATGATTTAAAAAACGGGCTATCACATACCTCTGACAGTATTAAAATTTTACAAGAGATTTCAAATTTTTCTAAAATATTTAAAAGAGACGAATTCCACATTACAGAGAGTCTATGTTGTGAGAGCTCCATGATTCTGAACCCCAGTAATCCATTGGAGGCCCCATAACTAGGTGGCTTACATGTTCATTTTGATTTCACAGAGTCATGATTTATCACTTTTAACCTCTTCCACCAAGCATAGAGCAAGTATCTCGAAATTGTGAATACTAGCCACCTTGTGGTATCCGACCTAAAAATGCGTAAAGCATCGGCAGAGCGTGAAAAAGAAAGCAAACGGCAGGCAGAGATTAACCAATTTTTCTGGAGATCTGCGTAAGAAGGACAAAAAAAACAAAGTGTTCAAGGGTCTCAGGAAAAGAATGACAGGTCGGGCACAAGGATGTTACAGATGCATTGTCCCAGGTACTTTTCCTAAAATGTAAAGGGGAGAACCCCATACCTGAATTGGATGTACAGAGCTCTTGCCTGCGGAGGTTCAATATCATCCATAAACATTTCAAAACCAAAGCATCCTTTTACATTTATGAAACTAGAAATTAAAGTGCCATGTGCATTAATATCAATACATTGTGTATCCATGTACTCCCAGGACCTTTTTTTGAGGAGAGGAACCATTTTTTTCGTGATGGACCCCGGGTCCTCCCAAATGGGCCCCAATCCCAATTTAAAAAGCCATTCCTTGACCTTGTTGAACCAAGCAAGGCGACCTGTTTGTTTTTGTAAGATCAGTAGCTCTTCCATGGCCTCCTTCACTGGGACCTGAGTGCTACTGGTCCATAGCCTTACCCGGAACAAAAGTGCCTTGAGAATGGCAAAGTAATTAATGGATTTAAGACCAAGGTTAAGTCTTAGCGGCAAAAGGGGAGTATTCACGGGGAAATTGAGAATTGCCCTTATAAATTTGTTCTCAGCCGAGACTAAGTCCTTAAGGTTCTCCAGCCCCCATAACTCGGCCCCATATAGGGCTGCTCCTAGTCCTTTTGCCCTATGTAGTTCCAAAATTGGAGAGAACGGTCGAAAAACAGACCCCCTGGCCCCCCCCTGCTATTGCACAGTCGACATGCTGGAGAGCTAAAACACTCTTTTCGATTTGGGGTGTCCAGACTAGCCTGTCACTAATTCGTACTCCCAGGTAGCCAAATACCTTAACCTGCTCCAGGGTTTGCGAGCCCAACATCAATTTACCCTTATTAGATTTATAGGGGTTAAACGTCATATATTTTGTCTTGGAGCAGTTAATTTCTAAACCCCTATCCTTACAAGCTTTAGCAAATTTATTCAAGATGTTCTGGATCCCCTTTGACATCCTAGCAATAAGCAGCGTGTCTTCTGTGAAGAGCAGGGAGGGCACAGGGCTACCCGCTAATTTTGGGGGATCGCCTCCACAATCGTACAATTCTCCTATTAACCCATTTATGTACATGGTAAATAGTGTTGGGGCGAGAACGCAGCCCTGTCGAACTCCCTTGCAAACAGAAATATCGTTTGATAAGCTGACATCTAAGTTCCACCTAACTTTAGCGTAGTTATCTTGGTGAAAGGGAATCAAGATTTTAAGTAGGTGGATTGGGAGTCCTAGGTCTCTAAGGGCTGTCCAGAGTTGGGTACGGTCTATTGAATCGAAAGCCGTTTTTAGATCCACGAACACAACATACAAGTGACCCCCTCTAATAGTCACTTCCTTCCATATAAGCAGGAGAAATCTAAAAACTTGGTCTAAAGTGCTTGTAGAGGCCCTAAATCCTGCCTGCAGATTCGATAAAATGTTATTCTCCTCGATCCAATCTTGGATCCAAGTTAAAATAATTTTACAAATTTTTGGGGGGGAGACGTCTATGAGGCTAATGGGCCTATAATTTGCAGGAGACCCCTTGTCCCCCTTTTTAAAAATTGGGATAATTTCAGCGCCTCTCCAGGACGCCGGGATGCATGATAGCATTAAAAACCGTTTGTAACAGTGGTCCCCATATTGTAGGCTCTGCTTTGTACAGGTCTCCCGGAAGCTTGTCTAAGCCCGGGGCTTTCCCATTCTGCAGAGAATTAATGGCAGTGACAGTTTCCTCTATTGTGAACGCAATCTCATCAATTAGCGTTGGATCTGAGTAATTCAACTGTGGGTCTAAATAAAAAGCATCCAGTTTACCTGCGTAGAGGTGCGTAAAATACTCCTCCCAGACATGGGGCTGTATGTAAAAATCTGTTTCCATTTTCTGTTTGGGTGACCCTTTCGACAAAAGATGCCAGAATAATTGGCTGTCCTTCTGCCTTGACGCTTCTACAAGTGTGCGCCAATTTTCTGACTCCCAATCCCTTTTTGCCTTAGCTTGTGCCATTTTATACAGTTTCCTACTGTTTTTAATGTCTAACCGAGATTATTTCTTGACCGCCACAATTAAATCATCCCTGGCTTTTTTGAAAACCTCATTATACCACGGGGCAGTACTCCGTTGAAATAGATTTTGATTACACTGTTTGTTAAAAAATGGTCTTAGTGTAAGAGTCAGTTGCTGGAAAGTGGCCATAGTGTCATCTGCGCTGGCAACAGTGTTGCTCATATCAGGGAGGATCTGTGCTACCTCAAAATAGATTTTTGGGAGAAGGGTGGCATCAGCCAGTATCTGTGGCCATTTTACTCTTTTGCTGTTGTTGGTGGTAATTACAGGGACAATCTTATGCCGAGATTGTCCATGTAAAATTACTAGGCCAGACAGCGTAAGTGCCAGAGCATTATGGTCGCTGTCGTCCCGATTTAATACAACCATATCTTTAACATTTGCCCATAGATCAAGATCAACCAGAATATAGTCGATCCTGCTCTTAACTTTCCCCCTCTTAAACGTGTGACATGCTTCTGTATCTGAGCGTGTCCGACCATTGCAGGCTCGAACCCCGTGGGTGATGGTGAATGATAATACCTGTTGCCCCACCTTAGTACATTTCTTGATAGCTGTGGTCTGAAGCTTATCAACCCCTCTAGCTTTATCTTCATCATGCAATAACTCCTGTATATAGTCAACCGGTTTGAATGTTATATTAAAATCACCAGTTAGTGTGGTTATCGTGTCTGATGTCTTATGGGGGCTACTAAAGCGATTGTAAATATTAAATAGCCTAAGATGGATATTTTCTTTCGGGGAAGTCAATTCTAAGCCAAGTATCTCCTCCGAGCCTAGTTTCAGCACCTTGATTTTACATGCTAGATAGCTCTTAGCCCAAATTAATAAACCACCGGCTGGGCGGCCAGCTGGAGACTGCCTAGCCTCTATGGTAAAGATAATAAAGCCCACCCTGTGTACCTGCTCAACCGCCCAGGTTTCCTGAAACAGACATAGATGGAATCCATCCACTAAATTGCACCATTCGGGGTCAATTAAGTTTGACATTATGCCTGCAGTGTTCCAAGATAAGATTTTCAAATCCTGAGTTTTTAACACGCACTCCTGGGTAATACATCTTGAAGTAGTTTTTGCTCTCTCATGATCTAAGTGTTGGGGCTGGTGGCATAGCTTGATTACTGGGCCACAGGGTACAATTTCATTATTGGTATTAGTTTTGATAAACTCTTCGAACTGAGTAACGGGAGGTGCCTCAGGTATCATTTGTGGATTGGTAGTTGCGATGGATAGTCAATCTGGGGAATCCAGGTCAGTCAGGGGTTGGAATCTATTTCTCAATTCCAGGAGAGGGAACTCCTGTCTCACAGTAGGTTTCTTAATGAATGGCTTAATGACTGGGGTATTTAGGCCTGCGCAGTCGAGATGCCTATAGAAAATCCCAAGTGGCACAATGTCAATCCCTCGTCTTGGCCTCTGAATTAGTGGATTTTTCCCCCAGCTGAGCAGCTGCCCTGCTAGCATTGGGGATCTACAGTTTATGATAATACAATTTCCTGCTATAGACTTACGTAGTGGGCCAACCCAGCTTACCTGTCTTAAAAACAGAATATCACTATAGTTGGTATTTGTAAAATTTGTGTTCTGGGTTAGCCAGTGGCAGACTTTGTTTTTCAACTGGTTGAGTGATTCCTTTAGATTTTCCTGTGCTGGGGGGACATTGGATAGAATTGCCACATAGGGGCAGCACTCTGGGGGAAGATGTAATGTCACATTATTATCTTGATCGTTCAAACCATTTTGATTCAGCAATTCAGAGTCAGGGAGAGTCTGTTTACTACAATTAGTTATATTCCCTGTGGAGGTAGTATTAAGAGCAGGAGGCCCGGTGTTACTAGGAGGCAACCTTACACTCCCCGGGTGACCTGTCAGTTTTTGTGGTACTGCCCTCATGTCATTCCTATTTGTTCCAGTATTTAGGGTACAGGGTGGTAAATCTACATTCCTGCTGAGATGCTCCTCACCAGAGTTTAAGCCCCCGTCAGATTGATCCCCCCCCCCTCGCATATTTTCATTTTTACCCCTGCCCCAGATAATATATCAGCAAATGATTTTTGAATTTGTTCCACACTTGTCTCCAGTTTGTCAAATCTAGCCAGAATGGGAAAAAAATTATTGGAGATGGTTTTTTCTATGCATGATATTAATATTCCAATAGTTTGCGGGGATAGACCTTCAGAGTGGAGAGGCAAATCAGTGTCTAAGTCAATCAAAGAAGATAATCTTTGCCTTGTGTCAGTGGCCGCTTCTGGAAGTAATTCCTGGATCTTTTTCCTGGATCTAGTCCTTACAACTCGTGGAGGTTCCAAGTGTTTCGCCTTCTTTTTCTTTTTAGCTGGGGTTTCACAGCAGAGTTGCCGTTGGTTGTGATAAAGGGAACTGAGCGGGGGATGAGACAGATGGGCTTTTATTGTGCACATGAATGTTCTGACTAGAATCACTTGTTGTTGCAGTTTGTACAATGACCTCAGCAATAGGAGCAGTAATAAAAGCAGCCAGACCCCCTTCTACAGACAAACGACGCTCTGCAACCTGCATATCCTTGTCTATGGCCTTGGCGGCCAGTAAAAGGAAACAGTCATGTGTAGAGTTTTGCAGAGGTTTTGGAGTGACTGCGTTTCCCCCCATTGGTTTCAGTTTAGCCGACATTTCAAAAAGGGGAGTATAACTGGTGTGTATCAGACTTACTTAAGCAAGAAAACTCTGTTCAGGCTACTCCTTGGGATTCGGCGTAGGTTTCGTAAGTGGAATAACCGGGGCCAAGAACCAAGAGACTAGGCCCAGCCCAGCCTCTTCCCGGATCTGACGGGCAAGGACGGGCCCACCCTTGGCCCAGGCTTTGCCCGGGCGCGGCCTGCACACATCCCGCGCAGCGGGGCCTCCTGCTGGAAGATAAGCGCCTCCGGGCGCGTAGTGCTGACGTCAGGGCTGGGGCTGTTGCGCCTGCTTGGCCCCAGGGGAGTTGTATGCTGGAACGCCCTGGCTCAAGCGGCGTGCTGCCGGTTCTGGTGGGAGGTCCCGCTCAGCAGGGCCTCCCTCTGGAAGATAAGTGCCTCCGGGCGCGTAGTGCTGACGTCAGGCTGGGGCTGTTGCGCCTGCTTGGCCCCACGGGAGTTGTATGCTGGAACCCCCAGGCTCAAGCGGTGTGCTGCCGGTTCTGGTGCGAGGTCCCACGCAGCGGGGCCTCCCACTGGAAGATAAGTGCCTCCGGGTGCGTAGTGCTGATGTCGGGGCTGGGGCTGTTGCGCCTGCTTGGCCCCACGGGAGTTGTATGCTGGAACCCACGGGCTCAAGCGGCGTGCTGCCGGTTCTGGTGCGAGCTCCCGCACAGCGGGGCCTCCCGCTGGAAGATAAGCGCCTCCGGGCGCGTATTGCTGACGTCGGGGCTGGGGCTGTTGCACCTGCTTGGCCCCACGAGAGTTGTATGCTGGAACCCCCGGGCTCAAGCGGCGTGCTGCCGGTTCTGGTGCGAGGTCCCGCACAGCGGGCCTCCCGCTGGAAGATAAGCGCCTCCGGGCGCGTAGTGCTGACATCGGGGCGGGGGCTGTTGCGCCTGCTTGGCCCCACGGGAGTTGTATGCTAGAACCCCCGGGCTCAGGCGGTGTGCTGCCGGTTCAGGTGCGAGGTAGCCACATTTTTCCCATACAAAACAACTCTGCTAAAATATAAATTAATAAAAAAAATAATAAACTCAATAGAATTTTTTAAGAAAAAAATTAGATTAAACAACCATTAAAAATAAACAATTTACTAGTAATTAATCAATTAAATATTTTAATTTACATTAAAGAAATAATCAACATTACAATTAAATAGTAAAAATATAAACTGTTAACAAAGATATAAATGAAAAATATATAAATTAATTAAATAATACATTACAATTACCACCTGATTCTTAAATACATAAAATAAAAATGAATAATGAATAGAGTGTTAAATATTTAAATAACTTCAAAAACATTACTTAACAATACATTTAAATTAGATATAGTTTAATTAACCTCCCACCCTATTTCCCAAAAAGCAAGAATCAGTTACTCCTTTATAAATTACTAATTAATTATAAAACATTAATTAACCATTTATAATTACAGGCAATACTTAAAAAAATTGTTAACACTATACCAACATTTCTAACACCTAAAATTAATATATTAACTAAAATATATTTAATTAATTAAAAAACAATATTTATTAAAACCGTATTGAAGTCAACTATTTTGTATTTAACAATAGTATTAAAAATAATATTATATGCCAAAAACATTTATTCTTACCTTTCATATTGTGTTCCACAATATTTTAGTAGTCACAATATTATTGACACAATATTCATGCCCCACTATATTTTGAAATTAATATTTTGTCCAAACACCCACACAAATTCACTCAACATCTTACACCTCACTCTCACAAATGTTGTTGGTGTGTCTCTTTGTCACCATTCCCAGGAGAATCTTATGCCTCAGTCTAGTCAGCCAGAAGCAACAGCATATTCTGCTGTGGTTCAGTGGTTTGGTGGGAGTGTAAAATGCATGGCATTAGCATTTCCTTGTTTATTATTTATTGATGACAACACCATAGCTCAGTGTGAGTTGTTGAAGTAAACATGGGCATTCCGACAAGAGTGTAAAAGAGACCTTTGAAACAGGAGCGATTTAAGACTTCATATTGAGATCTCTGTCCCTGATAAACAATACATTCCTATCACTGGTGAAATAAGTGAAATTCTTGAAGAAAGTGGGAGGGTTCACACACCATTGGAAGTACAACTAAGCATTGTGCGAGGGCCTAGAAATACTACTTCAGACATCAGTCTCATTATCTTGAAGAAAACAAAACCTGTAAACTCCCCAGCTGAATAGACAGACCCAGATACCACAAGAAACCACTCCAAGATGCTGCTAACATGGAGAAAAATCTATGCTATCCAGTATCTGATCATGGTTATGAGGGGAAAGCATGTACAATGGGGGAACGATGCAGCCATTAGCATAAATTTACAGCACAACCCAGTAAAAGATGGAAAGAGGGGCACATCATCAATTTTACCTACTTCTCACTTTCAGATAGAAAGGATGATCAAAACCAACAAAGAAATACCACAAGGACTAAAGGTAACATGGGGAGGGAAAGTGAGCCCTCATCAACCATGGCAAAAATGTGAATTCAGCCACAGTTTCATTAAAATTGTGGATTTAAATAAACAAGAAATACGAAGGTAAACCATTGGTTGTCACACAATGGAATTTTAAACTCAGACCTTTTCATACATTTAAATTGGTAGCAATTAACAATAGGTCAGTCCTCAATAAAACTCTTCAGCAGTGTTACCTGTATCTTATCTGAACTTTAAGCAGTCAATAAAAACAAGTACAATTGCACAAATGTTTCAACATGCCTGGATCCACAGAAGGCTTCTTCAGTAAGGAATGCCATCACTCGGCCTGATTCACAAAGTTAAACTTAGACCTGAAGTCTAAGTTTAGACCTGAAGTCTAAGTTCACACCTAAAGTCTAACTGTAGACCTAAAATCAAACTTTATGCCTAAAGTCTAAATTTACACCTGTAATCTAACTCTAGATCTGAAGTCTAAAGTTTACCTTTGTGAATCGGGTCCACTGTTTACAAAAGAAACGTTGCCCATTGCTGCCACAGAAGACGGGTCGATAGGTCTGCAAATTTTATTCACTAATAAAACATTGAAGGCATTACCAGACACTGCCAAATCATGCATGCAGCACAATGAAAAAAAATATCATAGAGGTCACTGACAGGAAGGAGAAACTATAATCTGTATGAGACAGTGGTCGGTCTCGCTATCCATATGCAGCTTTATGAGAAAATAAAATGTCATGTACTTTGAGATATTCAGCAGAATTTCTTGAATAAAGAATTGATTTCACAATTTTCAAGTAAAGGACAAATGGTTGTCTTAAAACAAGGAGGGTCCAAAAAGAAGATTATTGTCCTTCAAGGAATTTACAAGTGAGAATTACCATAGATCGAATACTGTGTTCTATAAATATTTTTAGCAAGAAACAATATCCACTTATTGTAAGCAAGTTCCTCTAAATATCATGATGTCATTTTTAGAGGAACATGCTCTCTTTTGTCTCTAAATGATTCCAGCATTATTAAGACAGACATTTTGCACACACACATAGAGGTTCCTGGACGAAAATCTGCAAATTACGGTCTGTGGAATTTTAACACAGACTTCTTGAGAGATTTAAAAAAAAATTCTGGTGTTATATCACAAGAAGTCTGTATGTTGATATGGACAAGAATTTTATAGAAATGTTTTTTTTAGCCTTAAGGTGGTCTTCCCCCAAACTTTTTCCCTTCCTCTCCATCTTGCTGATCTCGTCTTTGCTGGTCTTAGGACTCTGCGCACTTTACCACTGCTCACCAGTGCTAAAGTGCATGTGCTGCTGAAAAGACTGCCACTCTGCTGGCTGCTGCTCTGAAGGACTGCTGCCCTGCTGACCAGCTGCCTGCTGCCCTCTTGCCTGGGTGAAAGGACTACCCTGCATCTGTTGAACCCAGGACCCCAAAGTGACTGCAAGGGACAGTTGGCTGGCCTCCTGACTAGAGCCTCTTGGACAGAAGGCTCCAACAACCTTGAACCCAGCACCTGGACTCTGCCATCTGTCAGGCTACACTGCCAAGTGCTGCCACCCCAGTCCTGGACCCTTGGAAGTGGGCCTAAGTGCTCTGCCAGCCTCTGTGGACCCAGCGGAACTGACGCATCTCCTCTGCCGTGCAGTGCAACCCCAAGCAGAACCTGATGCATCATTGCTGCTGCATTCATTGGAACTGTCGCAAAGACCTGCATCACCTTCATAGCCCCCAGCCACTTTGGAACCACAGCTGCACAAAGCATTCTTGACGCAGGCCCTTGCATTCCTAATTGATGGTAGCCTCAACGACAATGCTGGGCAATGCATTGCAGCCTCGCAGCTCTTCTGAAACGACACATCACTCTGACTGTGCTACACATCGTTGAGGCAGGACCTCATATCAGAGCCTTGCTGCATCTCAGAACTGAACGCATCACTTCAGTTGCGTAACTCATCTTTGACACGGATCCTCAAATGCTCTGCAAACCAGGATTTAAGGTACTTTGTTGAGTGGGCCTAACTTGGTCTCTGTCGCTGTCGGCCTGAACTTGTGCCTTTGTCCCGCTCCAGTGCGACCAGATATTCACAGTTGGCGCTTTGTGCTTTTTGATGCTATTTTTACTGAAATCTTTCAAATTGAATATCTCCGGTTCTACTGATTGGAGTTTTGTCATTTTGGTCTTGTTTTACTTATTAAGTAATACTCTATGTGGGATACATTTGTGGTGTGTTTTTATTGTGGTACTGTTTGAAGTGTTGCACAAATACTTTACACATTGCCTCTGATTTAAGCCTGACTGCTCTGTGCCAAGCTACTTGAGGGTTGAGCAGAGATCACTTTACGGATTGCTTGTGACTTCACCCTGAGAAGAATTGTGGTTGCTGCCTAAGGAGGGTTCTACCCTCCTCAACCAGTAAACCCAATGTCTTACAATTCTTGACATCGTAATAGAGAGGTTTTTAAAAAAAAAAACAAGACCAGTTCATACTTGTTTATATGAAAGTGATAAAAACAATCTTAAAGAAATTGTCTGGTATAGGCTTGAGGAAAGATCAGTACTGGGGTTGCCATTCTGCCACTATGGCATTTCCTGTCAGGAATTTGAAGTCTCCAGGATTATAGCAAAGACAAAGACGTTGGAGGTTATGGGGAATAGGAAAACTGCAGCTGAGGCACTAAGGGCCAGATGGTCTAACATTAGTGTTGGCGATTACCAAATAGCAAATTTTTGCGAATTGCTATTGATAATCACAAACACTAAGGCACTAAAGTGTGTTTTACACTTTTTATGATTCCCAGTGGATCACAAATAGAGCTATCTCATAAATATTAATGAGGTAGTTATTAGTTGCGGCCCATTGGGAATCGCAAAAATCCCAAGGATGGTGGCCTGCTGGGGACAGCAGACCACAATGTCTGTGACTGCTTTTAAATAAAGCATTTGTTCTTAAATGCAGCCCGTTCTTTTTAAAGAAAAATGGGAGGTGTATAAAAAAGAAATGAAAAGTTTTCTTTTCATTTTTTAAGAGCGTGAAGTGGTCAGGGGTCCCTTAGCGACCCCTTCTCATTTGCAAATGGGTTACCAACAACTTTGAGTTGGTGGTAAAGTGCTAATGTTTTGCAGCTGCATTTCGGTCACAAAACATTTGAACAATCATTCAGATTTGGTATTAGGAACGGAAGCCCTAAACACAAATTGTGATTCAGTAACGTGTTATTTAATCGCAATTTGCATTTTTGTACATATGGTAAAGCATTGTTGCAGTCAGAAATGGCCCAATAGGCTGTTTCCGATTGCAAAAATGCTTCGCATATATGGCCCTAGGTTAGCAGTCTAGTCCATTACCAAGTTGTCTTTAACTCCTACTTCTGGGTCAGCACTCGTCCACAAGCCTAAGAAGGCACATAAATAATTTGCTTACTGTCTGGCAGTTGCTTGCTGTGATGTTGCTTACCGCTGCCATATAGGTTTGTCACCCAGCCTTCCTGCCTACATGTTTGTTTTGTTTTTGCTTCTCAGTCCCTCAGCTCCTTTATTCGTGCTAAGTCTGGCAGGCTGTTGTTATTGAGTGCTGTCTCCTCTTCTTCCCTCTGAAGATTCTAGTCCTCGTACTAGTGCGGGGTCCTTTCACCTGGCTGTTGATAATGTCTCCTGGTTTTCTGCAGTAATCACTATAACAGTACTAGTAGTAGTACTGCAAAGACAATCACTAACTGAGGAACTGTATTGCTACTGTTTTTCCCTCCAAGTAACTGAGCGCTCATATGTGGTTGTCATCTGTGCTTTTAGAGCACTGCTTATGATGCACTACACACTTGCCTCCTTTAATGCCGCTAAAACTACGGAGGCGTCTGAATATCCACCGCGCATTTACCCCTTGAACTCCAATTACCAAGAGAGAGGTCTCCATTTACCATTATCTGAAGAGACACTGGAGCAGCTCTCTCTCTCTCTCTCTCTCTCTCTCTCTCTCTCTCTCTCTCTTCCTGCCTAAAGCCTCTAGTAGCCTTTCAGAATTAATCTCCAACTGTCACCTGGCAGTCTGCTGGCCTCCTTCAAGAAGATATGAACTGCTTCCTGCAAAAGGAATAAAATGGCCTTGGCTGTCAGGAGATGTGACCTCCTCCTGAAAGGATGGTCTGGGGAAAGGTGCCCACCAAATGCCCAAGCTTCAAAGGAGCATCCCATTTCACAGGAAGATGTAACTCACACCTAGGCTTGCCTCTGACCTTGTCCAAAATCTCGAGTGGGAACAATCTCAGTTGGGGGAAATCCTGTTTCAGAACTGGTCTGCCGTGGAAGCTTCTTGTTTCCGTAAGGCTCACCACAGGTGTGTGCCTGGAGCTTCGCACAAGGGAGGAAAGTTTCTGCTCTATTGGTTTTAGGTAGATAGGGGCACTGTTGGATAGTTTACAGTACAACATACAGGTAGTACCTTAAATGATGGTTTGGGCCCCATGAAGAACGTTTACCCCATTAGTTGGGGAGTGGCCAGGAGTTTCCCCCACTCATAGGCTGGCATGGTGCATAAAAGTGGTACTTTCAGTACCCTCTTCAGACTGCCTCCTGTGGAAGACAAAGAAAGACTCCTGCTGCTGTTGAACCTGTGGGGAGAAGCCCCAAGACCTGAACCTGCTCCTCACTTGTGTCCAGGACAGAAGAGTGAACTTCAAGGGGTAGATGGCTACCCTACTGTTCAGCTCCAGGAACACAAAAGCTGTAAGAAGCCAAAATCTCTGCTGAGCCCATCTGACCAGTTCAAACTAGATTTGTACTGGACCATGTTGGTGGTTTCTGGGAGATTGAATTGTAACCCTCAGGTGCTGTCCAGATGATCCTGGACCCTTGGCTGGTGTTAGAGTGTACTGTTTCCCACTTCAAAATGTCAAGACCGGACACTTAAACTTTTTCTGAACCTTTTACCAAAAGAATCAGAGGTTACCAGTGGACCGCCACTGAGCTCCAGCCACCGACATCAAACTGCCGGCAGAATTAACTTGATGGTTTGGCCCGTTGAAAGGATCCTAACTTCCAGAAAAGTTTCTAAGACTGAACATAGAGGACTTTACCAGTACCAACGTCGAACAGCAACATGACAATGCCTTCCTGGGCCCAGACTTTAGACTTTGCCCGCTCAGGGTTTTCCTGCAGTCGACACCGAGAGCCTCGAACTTCCTACCGGAGCTAAGGTTCCCAAAGAGGTCCTGTGCTTCAGCCAGTTGCCATCGATGAACTCTGCTTCAGATCAAATTGGCAACCTAATCCACCAACGACCTCGTCGACAAGGACGGATCTCTAGGAAAACAACTAAGTCAGAAGGTAGATTTTCCACCAGGGTGAACGTGATCCCTGCAGCCGACCTGCTCTCCATAGCAATTGGCCTTAACTGTTTACTTCAGCTAATAATCCACTTTCTCAGTGTTGATATGCATTTTGTAATACAGGTGTGGACATAAGCAGCAACATCATTTTGTATAGAGAGTGTTTTGGGGTACAGTACTGCTGAATTCTGAGTTAGAATTAGTTCAGAAGTGATCCTAGCTAGGGGCATTATAACTGAAATAAATAAATTCAACAATCTCTTGTTTATTTAGAATTTATGAGATCAAGCTAACATTAGCACAGTTATAGTTCTATTGACAGCTGTGCAAGTGAATTTATACTAATGTAAAACAAGTTTTGCCAAAGTCAATAGGTATAGCCTTGGCAAGGTGGTGAGATGGTTAAATTATTTTTATTATTATTGCAAGCATATGCAACAAAAATAAAAAAGAAGCAGACTACCAACTTAACTTAGCACTCACATGCTTGCAAATCATTATTATAGAACAGTACAAGTGCTTCCAAGCAGGGAGGTGTACTTACACAAGGTAAGAATTGACTTTTTAATTTTTATGCACAGTACAGGAAAATTGATTATAGGTGCTAAGAAACAGTACTAGTAAACTTCTGTTACCGCTGCCTGCAAAAATAGTTTAAAACCACAAGAATAGCAACAAAAAAAAATGGATAAAGAATAAAGCTAGAAAGACAAAAGGATTGGCAAATTATGTATTGACCCACCAGCCTTGCCACAGAAAAGCACTTCCGAACAGGTACAATGCTGGTAAAATGCAGATATGAACTTGCCCATTGCCTCATGCAGTACACTGTGGTAGGTGGAAGCAAAAAGAGAATGAATTTTGAAAACGTAATGGTTGAAGAGGGCTGACAGAAAGCCCTCTAAATTTGCTCATTGTACATATTTTTTATTTTAGGGATTTTCTGATTAAGGTTGGGAACACAGCTTTCTTTAGTACAGACCTAAACAAAAGGAATCTGCCAGCTAGGATGGTAATGGTATGACTCTTAACACTCCCATGGAACTAGTTTGTAGTTATATACTTTGTGTATGATTCAGTAGTCAACTTAGTCTATTTAAGTGAATTCTGAAGTGAGAAATATAGCCATAATAGAATTAGAGGTTTTTTTTGTAAACAGACTTTATTGATCATTTCTGCAGTAGCATACTATAACAGTACAGTAATTTAGTTTGTTTCACTTGATATTAGCTCTTCCACAGTATTCTCATTTGTTGCATATGCAATTAATCTGTATACTCAAGTGAAGTTAAAACTATAACATTAACTAACTCCTCCCTCCCTCCCCTAATTCATCTTGGCAGTATATCTCGTGTGAGGTGCTGGGTCAGTGCAGGTTATGGGCTTTCTATTTGTGTGTGCAGGGTGAAGTGATGCATTTTTAGTAAAGTAGTCGCTAGCGTCTCGATTGTTTGGCGATTGCATGTGTGTTATTTATGATTTACGTGTTTATATCAGGGGTGCTCACTTTATGGGGTTACTCTTTCATCCTCTGAGGTTTTTAGGTCCGGATACTCAAGGTCGTGTACTAGGGTCTCCGAGGCCCTAGCTATCTCTATGCGTCGTAGTCCCCTTTTAGCCTCTTGCCTTAGTATGCGTCCCTCACACCCTGCCCATTTCAGGAGTTCTTTGCGCCAGGTGGGTAACCTGGGTCCCCCCTTCGATTTCCAGTTCCTGCTTATTTCTTGTTTTGCCAAGATATACGCTAGGTCTTGGAATTTGCTAGTGACTTTAGTTTTTGCCAAATGGGGAAACTAGCCCAAGAGACAACAAGCCGGCGAGCGTGGCAGCTCCCTCTCTATAACCTCGCCAACTGTCTATACTGCACCTTCCCAGAATTCATGCAGGTGAGGACAGTCCCAAAGGATATGTAGGGTGTGGGCCTGGAGTGTGTTGCGCCTTCTACCTGGAAATATCTGCTTATGCATTCGGGGGTCAGGTATGCTTTATGCAGGACATAATAGTTTATCAGCTTGAAGCATGCATTTCTGGATACCCTCGGTGTCCCAGCTAGTATATTGTCCCAGTCTTTGGCTGGGATTGGTATACCCAAATCTCCTTCCCACTGGAGTCGCAGCTTCTTCAATGGGCGTATTCCATCAGCGCTGAGCGCTCTATATAGGCAGGACACCGCTTTGATGGTGCCCGCTGATAAGGCCATACAGTAGCAAGTCTGCTGTGATGGGGGTTCTGTGCTTCCCGTTCACCAATGCTTACGAATGGCTGCCGTCAGTACTCTGTGCAGTATGAAATGTCCCTGAGGTAACCCAAACTCCACCCGGAACGTTTCAAACCGTAACATCTCGGAGTCCCTGTAAAGGTCACCTACTTTTGTTGCCCCAGCTTCCGTCCATATTTCCAAAGCCCGCCAGTTCCCTCCATGTGGGAGGGCTTTAAGCATATCTAGGGGGATGTCTGGTGAGTAAATAAATAATACCAGCATTTGTAAAGCGCACAGCTACCTCCGGAGAGGTGTCCCGGCGCTGGGGGCCCTCAGGAAGATTAAGCGAGCTATTGCCCAGAGTCACATGGTGCTGGGCTAACCTGCCGCCGGCACCGGGGATCGAACCGTGAACCCTGTGATCCGGAGTCAGGCACCCTGGCCGCTACACCACACCTCTTCCACGAGTTGGGATTCGCACTCACATTCTCTGCAGTCCTCGGCTCCAGCATTTGATTTGTACTTTAATCTCTTGAGGGTCTCCTGCTGTTGGTCTGCTCACCCTGAGAAATAGCCGCAGTAAGTCAGTCAGCGATGCCCTAGCCTGTCTGAGAGCATCTACCTGTCGCCTCTCTATTGCTATATTGCGCACTAGCCACTGCAGCTGAGCTGCTATGTAGTAGGTTTCAAATTCGGGGTCGCCAGTCCGCCTTCAGTCACAGGTCTCTGCATTAGTGCAAGTGTAACTCTACAGCGGCCAGTGCACCAAATAAAGGGAATCGAGGTCTCTAAAGAATGCTGTCAGGATCCACAGCCGGAGTGCAGTAAAGTAATACAATAGGCGGGGAAGTGCTACCATTTTAAGGAGTGCAATCCTACCTGCTACTGAGAGCGGTTAGGTCCGCCAATAAAAGAATTAGAGGTTTTGAAAATAAATAAAGGAAAGGATAGGTAAAATAACTGTGCATGGACAAAATTCATATAATTTTCTTACACAAAATGACAAAAAAAATCTCATAAATATGTGATTATGTGAAATGCTAATCCAGCAGTTCACCCTATTTTTAAAGTGAAATGCATCCTCGCGCCCGGTTTGGATCTGAATGTGTATTTTTCGTCAAAAATAGCCAAAAACCACGTGACGCGAACAACTGGCACTTACATTCAAGTCCGAAATATTGTTATGTGCTGCCACAACTGGATTTTTACCTGAACCAAGTCTCAATTACGTGATGTGGAGTAATGGCATAATTTAGGGCATTTTGCATAACAATCATAACGTGAAATGCTGGAAAATACGCTCTAGCCTATGAGTAACACTGCACTAGTTGCACAAAACATGAAAAGCCCCAAATAGGTTTCAGAAAGTTGCACTGCTCAAATGGATAACTTAGTATTAAGGTGCATGCAAGGTCTCATGGGTACTTGAAGGGTACCTCACTTAATGAGTGCGTACTGTCATTTTCATCTGATGACAGACTATACTGGGTCATTGATATTTATGATAATGTGTCTTATAGCATGATGCCACAGATGGATAATAATAGTATTACATATATTTAAGTTTGATGCTTCACAAGTATGTGGTTAATTGCAGAGGCAAAATCAAAAAAATGCTTGCCTTTCCAAATTGCTACATTTTGATGGCAACAATTAAACCTATGCGGATTTTCTAGTCCACTGTAAAATGTTCACTTAATAGCAGGTATTCAATTTTTTCCTTTGGTACAACACGCATAAAACTGCTGTAGGGAATCTATATTTTCTGTTTGATCAAACTGGATTTGTTTTGCCTTTTTATGTTCCCTATTTTTTGTGCTAGTTTGACTCTGTACACTGTGACACTTTCATTCAGTTGTGTGGAAGTTAAATGTCATATAGAACTTGTAGTGGGGAAACATATATGACAAAAAAGTACCGCTCCAGAGAGCATCATTTTGCTTTTGCTACACTCCAGTTTAAATGCCCTGCAATGACAAAGGAAAGTATCTTTGCCGTGCAGAAGATCCTTCTTTTATGTATTAAATCACCCCTCAAGTGAGCCTTGTAATCCTGCATGGCTGGGTGCTTAATATATGAAATGGGGAAATACTAGACACTAGGAAATGTATGGTCTCAAAGTGAATAGTTGCA
The DNA here is from genome assembly GCA_963921515.1 of Calotriton arnoldi. Lineage (NCBI taxonomy): Eukaryota > Metazoa > Chordata > Amphibia > Caudata > Salamandridae > Calotriton > Calotriton arnoldi. The sequence goes on along the minus strand of CAWUFW010000108.1, from coordinate 657,310 downwards.
AAACATTGTTGTCCGTGTGTATTTAAAGTTTCCATGATCAGCCCTATTTATGAATAAAAGTCACTTTATTGCATCTTGACCATTTAGAGTGATTTTCTATTGAATTTCAAACCTTAATTAAATGGTGAAGAAAAAGGTTCAATAACTTCATTGGAAAATATGTATATAAATGTATTTTATGTGTTGCCTGAGAGAATCCAGGAGCGTAGAGGCCACTTTGCAAGGATTAGCCATCTAGTACAGGGCAACATTCAAAGCACTTCCTTTGGAGAGGAAATTACAAAAGGGGCTGCCTAAAATTGCAATAATTGATTCATAGTGCCACCCTAGACATTCTGTCTCGGTCACAAGTAGAAGGAAAGATCAGTTCAAGCACTAACAGATCGGTGGCCATCTCTCAACTCCATACAGGAGTGGCTCGAAGGACTAAGCTCTTGCAGCTGAAAGAAGGCTAGGGCCATTTTGGTTGAGGAATTCTCAGTCAAATAAGAAAGGAAGTGCTGGAAAAGTAGGTGGGAATACTGTAAGAAAGTAGCCAGGATTGAAGATAGAAAGTTCTTCAATGACTGGATAGTGGACAGGATACGACAGCCACCTTACCATCACCTCTTTAGAACATTTGTAGATCAGAATTGAAGACATCTTGGAAAAATAAGTCTTTGCTTGAAAGCTGAAGGAAACGCAAACCTAGGACTCCTGACTCTTCTTGTCACTCAGAGTCTGAAATAGCTTTCAGTGATCAGTTAAAGTGAAAAGGCCTTTTAACTGTGTCACTGGAGAGAGACCGACTAGCTCACTCATATAAAGTTCTGCTGCTGTGTGCTAAACTCACTCTTGGCCTACATCAAGTTAGTATATAGTGCTGTGCAGTGCATGTGTGTTGTATGCATGTACTGGGTGTTTGTATGTCTGTCAATGGTACAATACATGGAAGATCCTGGGTCCCATATTTGGAAACTCTGCGTGACTACTGCCTGTGATAAGGGCTCGAGGCTAATACCTGCCAGTCTCCCAGCGTGGTATGGGGAAATCACAAAGGGACATCCAATACCACCTGCTCCTGAAGCCTGAAGCACCAGTGCCTACCTGCTCAGCAAGACCAGTGAGTCCTGTGAGGAAGATTTGAGTGCTGGAGGGAGCAAGGTACATTGGGAATCCTGTCGAATGGTTCCCTGCAGCAAAATGTGAGGAGATGTCTGCTGAACCGATTGGGTCATTGCCCGGGTGCGGTGTGTATGTCAGTGACCGTGTATGGCAGAGGGCCTGTGCTGAAAATTGCCATGCCGATTGGTTCATCGCCCGTGTGGGGTAAGTAAATCAGCAACCCCATATGCACGAGAGGGCCGCTGTGAAGTTTTCTGAGCTCATTGGGCTGCCGCGTATGTGCAGTGTGTAAGTTGGGGACCTAGAATGCCAGAGGGGGCTGCTGTGAAGTTTGCCATGATGATCGGGTCATCGCCTGTGTGCGGTGTGAAAGTCAGCAAACCCATATGCCAGCCAGGGTCATCATGAAGACGGACATACTGCTGTACTGATGGGCCATTGCCCAAGTAAGGAGTAAGGAGGTCATCAGAGGAAGACAAGGAATGGAGACTGGGTGATACCATCATTGAGAGGAGAGGTCACTATGGTGAGCCTTGTGGACCTGAGTTGAAACTGAGGATCGGAACCAGAAGCCACTGAAATCCCTCCTCCCCTTCGGATGGGAAGAACAAAGGAAACTTACAGTTGCATCAGAAGAGCACAGAAGACAAGCAGCTGTGGCCCCCTCCGAGCTGCGTGTGCAAAGCTCACCCGAAACAGCTGCTGCAGCTGCCACACCTGCAAGATAAATGCTCACTGTAAGAAATAGGGTCACTGGTTGAGGGGGGTCACACCCTACTCAAGCAAGAACCACAATCTTGTCAGGGTGAAGTCACAAGCAAACCCTGAATTATCCTGTGTTCAACCCTTGGGTAGCTTGGCACAAAGCAGTCAGGCTTAACTGTAATGTATTTGTGCAACACTTCAAACAGTAAAAAAGTGAAAACTCCACAAAAAGGATCCCACACCAAATTAGAAAAATAGAGTCATTTGTAATGAAGAAAACAAGACCAACGCAATAAAACTCCGATTAATGTAACTGGAGATATGCAATTTTAAAAGATTTCAGGACACATAGTGCCAAAAACCACATAGCGCCACAAAGTGGACATCTGATTGCGCTGGACTGGGGAAAAGTCACTAGTTCAGGCCCTCTGCGATGGAATGTGGGCCGGCTATGGGGACCCAGTTAGATCAGCTGAACAAGAGTACCTTAGATCCTGATTTGCAGAGTGTTGTAAGGTTCAGTGCAAAGGGTGCATCGTGTAGCAGAGGTGATGCATCGGTTCCGAGGAGCTGAGGAGCTGTGGTGCTAGGTCCCACATCTTCATCGAAGATACCGTTGATGAGAGCTTGCGATTCGAAGTCTGGCGTCAAGCATGCGTCACACATTCAAGGTGATACAGTGGATCCGAGGAGCTGTGAGGCTGCGGTGTGAGAACTTGTGTCGTCGTTTAGGCTGCTGTCAACGGGAGATGTAAGGGTCTGTATCAAGAAAGCTTCGCACAGGTGGTGGTTCCGATGCGGCTGCCGGGTCGATGCGGAGTCATTTCGTTGGGCGAACCCTCGCAGCAGAGGCAATGTATCGAACAGCTCAGTTCTGCTGGAGAAGTGCCACGCCACGGAGGAGATGCATCGGTTCTGTTGGATCCACAGATGGGCTGACAGAGGGCCTTCAAGCTCAATCTCAAGGGTCCAGGACTGGGGTGGCACCACTTGGCAGGGTAGGACTCACAGATGGCAGAGTCCAGTTGCTGGGGTCAAGGTTGTTGGAGCCTTTTGTCCCTGAGGCTGTAGTCAGGAAGCCAGCCAACTAGCCCTTGGAGTCACTCTGGGGTGCTGGGGTCAACAGATGCAGGTCCAGTTCTGCTCACCCAAGCAAAAAGGCACCAGGCAGCAGGTCAGCACAGCAGTCCTTCAGAGCAGCATTCTAGCAGAGTGGCAGTCCTTTCAGCAGCACAGCAATCCTTCTTCCTGGCAGAGGATCCACAGTTTCAGAAGTGTACTGAAAAGGTGGTGTCTGAGGCCCAATATTTATACCTGGTATCCTTCCCCTGGAAGGTTGGAGAAGCTTCTAGAGATTTATGTTTGAAGAACGAATTTAAGAGTTTTTTACTACTAGGACATGTAAAACGTATAATTACATGTCCAACTTTTTAAATATACTGTACCCTGCCCTATGGGCTGTCCAGGTCCTACCCTAAGGGTGACTTATATATATTAAAAGGGAAGGTTTGGGCATGGCAAAATAATGGCAATTTAAAGCTGCACACACACAGTCCGCAATGGCAGGCCTGATACGTGTTTATAGGGCTATTTAAGTGGGTGGCACAATAAGTGCTGGAGGCCCACTTGTAGCATTTAATTTATCGGCCCTGGGTACACGCAGTGCCACTTTACTAGGGACTTACAAGTAAATTAAATATGCCAATTGGGGACAATCCAATGTTACCATGTTTTAAGAAGAGAGCACAAGCACTTTAGCACTGGTCAGCAGTGGTAATTGCCCAGAGTCCTAAGACCAGCAAAAACGAGATCAGCATAAATGGAGGAGGAAGACAAAAAGTTTTGGGGAAGACCACCTTAAGGCTGACAGGTCTAACATGTGTACCCCCCAGCTGAAAGTGGGGAGAACTACCCAACCTGATGGGAATTCTCATCACTATGGCGGAAGAACTTGGATAGACAATCAGCTTCGGTGAGTTGCGACTTAGGATGATGTTTCATCATAAAGTCCATTCCAAGTAGGGAGATGGACCACCTAAACAGTTTGGGATTTTCACTGTCTTTGGCATGAGCATTGTGAGGGGCCTGTGGTCTGCCAAAAACCCAGAAGTGAGTCCGAAACAGGTATGCTCTCAGCTTCTTCAGTGCCCAGACCATCCTGCCTTTCAATTCCACTCCTGCTCCGTTTCCAGGGAAGCATCTTCCTGCTGATGAAGGCTACCAGTTGGTCTAGGCCCTCCTCATTTAATTGTGCTAAGACTGCACCTATGCCATGCTCTGAAGAATCTGTCCGTACTATAAACTCCTTAGAGAAGTTGGGAGCCTTGAGTACGGGTGCTGTACACATAGCCTCCATGAAGGCTTTCTGGGAGTCTCTGTCCATATCACCTTTTTTGGGCTGCTTATTTGAAGTTAGCTCCATTAAGGGGGCAACAATGGTGCCATATACCTTAACAATCTTATATACAATCCAGTGAGGCCCAGGAATGCCTTTACCTCAGTCTGTTTTTTAGGGGGTTGCCATGCCAGGATATTCTCAATTTTTACCTGGAGGGGCTGCACCTTTCCCCCGCCCACCATGTAACCCAGATACACCACAGAAACTTGCCCCATTTGGCAATTACTGGGTACCAGCATCACAGGGCTGGACCAGGAACTGTTGAAGGGCTCAATCACCCCTAATCGCCCTAATCTTGGAGACCTCCTCCATGATCCTAGCCCTCACCTTGTCTGACAACCTCCGCAAGACCTTCAAGTGGATCCCCCCAGAATGCAGAAAGACTGTCACCCACACACTCATAACCAGCAGACTGGACTACGGTAATGCCCTCAACGCCGGAATCAAGAAAATCCTGCTACACAAGCACCAAACCATCCAGAGCACCGCAGCCAGACTCGTCCTCGGAACCCCACGACACGAACACATGACCCAGCACCTACAAGACCTCCACTGGCTCCCCATCGAGAAGAGAGTAACCTTCAAGCTACTCACCCACGCCTACAAATCCCTCCACAACATCAGACCCAAATACCTCAACAAAAGAGTCTCCTTCCACGTACCCAAAAGAAACCTCCGCTCCGCCGACCTCGCCCTGGCAGAGACCCCACTCATCCGCAGAAATAGAGCAGGCGGAAGAGCTTTCTCCTACGTCACAGCAAAGACCTGGAACGAGCTCCCAGTCAACATCAGATGCTCCCCCACGCTGCACACCTTCAGGAAGGACCTCAAGACCTGGCTCTTCAACTGATCCAGAGCTGCATCCCTCCCCCCCCCAGCGCCTTGAGACCCTCTCAGGTGAGTAGCGCGCTTTACAAACCCCTGATTGATTGATTGATTGACAACCTGTAAATGTTATTTTTAACAAGAAGACTGTCTCCAGTGTCAATGTCATGGACGCACATGTGTGTGTGAGCCCAGGGGTGAGGGAGAACAGAGGGTAAAACTGACCCGGCAACTGGCGATAGTCACTCTGCTGTACTGGGGTCAGAGTGAAGAGATATTGATACCCTTTACTGACCTATAGTGCTCTTGGGCAGACAGGAGGTCAGGGAGACGCTCGATCTCCTCTTCCACTCTTTCATCTGTCATGAGGAGCATGTTGCCTTTGGACCTCTCGGAGTGTTATTTAAGGCAGTTCACATGGAGCATACTGAAGGGATTTTAGGGGTCTTGAGATCCACCAGGCAGATGGATTCCCTGTTCTATTCCTTTAGATGATATGGGCCTATCCAGTGATCCTGGAGAGCTCTGGCCTCTAGAGGCTCTATAACTCACATCTTCTGGCCAGGTTGAAATTCTATGAGAGTGGCCTTCTGGTCATTCCAGAATTTTCTAACTTCTTGACTGACCTCAAGACTGTTTTGTGCCCTTTTCCAGAAGTGATGCATCTGGTTGAGGAGGGCCAGCATGTAACTGACTACATCCTGAGGGGGTTCCTGGGTGCTGCCCCCCCCTGACAAGGCTGAGAGGTTGTAGTAATCAGGAGACCACGCTGGAGTGATGTTGTCAACATAGGTTTATTCATGTAGCAGGTAAGCAGGTAAACAGGTAGAATAAGTCCAAGTATAAGTCATAGCAAACCCCACCGGGAGCAGCCTGCTGGCTGCTCAGCCCCATTCACCAACTGTCACTCCTCATCCAGTCACCCAAGCATTCCACTCATAGCCCACACACCAAACATTCCATTCAGAACACTCACACAGGCTGAGCAGCCAGGGACAGGGAAACATGGGAGAGGCAATCCATAACATCAGGATACTGCATACCTCTTCCCTAATGAACAGAAGAATGATGTAACGTAAACAAAGCATAAAAGATAAAAACAGCAATTAACTATAAACATAAAATTACAGCAAGAATAAATAGTTCACAACCCAGGGATGAGGAAAAAACAACATCGCAAGGGGAATAAAACTAATTGAAATTTCGTACTTGTAAAGCGCACGGCTACCCCCGAAGCGGTGTCCCGGCGCTGTACGCATACCGCTGTGGAACCCTTCCTGGCTTTTCCCTGTGAGATGTCCACTCCTGGGCACCCCCAAGGTGAAGCCAGACATCCCAGCGCTGGTGGGGCCGTTGTGGAGATTAAGCAAGCTATTGCCCAGAGTTGCAGAGTGGGACCCATGATCAGAATAGGCACCGAGGTGAGAATTATCAGGTCCGAGGAAATTGAGCCCAAGACCCATCGAGGTGGGAATTGAACCCTGGTCCCGGGCCAGATCTCTGCATCAGGGTCTGCCACTCTAACCATTGAGCCACACTTCTCCACATAAAGATGAATCTAGAGCCCAGACCCAGGGATGGCGGGAAACACACATCACTAGAGGGAAAGGAACAGAAAACTATAGAGAAAGACGGATAAACAATAATACCCATCCCCCTCCGCTTATGAAGAAAAAAAAATGAGGAAACTAAAAAAAAATGTAACATCTCCATGTAAGGAATAAAGTCAGTGAGGACAGAAGGGACTATTACCCAACGTCCTGCCCCTACCCCAAGCAAGGACAACGTGTACGTAAATGAGGACTAAGGGGACTAATAACCAATGTCCTGTCCCTACCCGAAGCAAGGACAACGTGTACGTAAATGAGGACTAGAGGAACTAATACCCAATGTCCTGTCCCTACCCCAAGCAAGGACAACGTGTACGTAAATGAGGACTAGAGGGACTAATACCCAATGTCCTGCCCCCGCCGACCAATAAGGACAACCAGTAAGTAGAAATAATACACCATGAAAAGAATAATGTCATGATGACAAAAGGGACTAACACCCGATGTCCTGCCCCCGCCAATCAAAAGGGACAACCAGTTAGTGAAAAAAACGTGAATGCTCTCCAATGTGAGGAGGCAGGCAAGGTGAAGACCCTGCAACAAAAATCTGTGCAGCGCAAGGCGTCTTAAGCACGCAGGGACCCACCCCTTCCACAAGAACCCGTGCAGCGCAAGGCGTCTTAAGCACGCAGGAATACATCCCTGCAACAAGTTGAAAAAAAACAGCCTTAAAAGGTCACCCTCACGTAAGGGTACTATAAATGTAGCGTAAAGTGGCGTACAATGGAACTAAAAACCCAAACCTTCAAAAGAGGAACTGAAATTGTGAATAAAGCAGAAAACGACGTAAAACTTACCCCTGTGCAGTGGTACTGAAAAATGACTATACTTAGAACATCCCTCCCGTAAGGGACATTTCAACTACCAAATAATGCGACAGTTTAGGCACAAGAAGTAAAAAATGACACTAAAATCAATGTTCAGTAACGGATAACAGCAAGAAAGAAATGGCCTCTGTAGACGAGGGAAACAACAAAACAATTTAAACACGCCGGTGAGCGAACCTCTCACCCAAAATGTTGAGTGATGATTAAAGGGTCATCACACATATAAGATGACGAAGCAAGTTAGATGAAAACGCAATGTTCAAACTTCATCAGCTCTCTAAAAACACTGTGAGTAGTGCAGCGAACAGCAAAGGAAAACTGGAATGTAACTCTCCAGGGCAATGTCTAGGAAAAGTAAGTAGTTGCCCCACAAAAATGCAAACGTTCCGACGTGAAGAATGAAGAAACACCTCACAGCACAGGTGCTTGAATGTGCACAAAACACAGACAACTGGAACCGTTTTCTCTGCAAATAAATAAATTGAACAATACCCTCGACGTCTTCTCCTCTTGACCCGAAGTACCTGATGGTTGTCTGTGAACGGACGTTGATTTAAAAATGAGCATGGTTGGCAAATGGTCGTCTGTGAACGAGTAACTTTAATGAAATGAGTGTGGTTGGCAATATAAACAAGCGTGGTTGGCAAAACAGCATCAAAATGGCGGCACGTTGTATCACGCCATGCCGGGTGGCTCACGGCACGCTTGTGCAGCAAAACGTCTGTCACAGCAGCGCCAGGCACTAGATCATCGAGGCAACGTCACAGATGGAGCGATCAGTGCGTCTTAAACAAACAGGTAAGCCCCCGCGCGCTTACAAGAGCTCGTGCCTAGTTTCTTTAAATGAGTAAAGAGCGGTTGATAAACGCCGCTGACAACGTGTCTCATTGTAGGCTAAAAATCAAAGACAAGATGTGTCTCACCTGACCTTCGCATTTGGTCGACCTTGTGTTGCAGTTTGTGTTGCTAAATGTTGGGAGACACGTCTCTGAGAAAATCAGCTCCACCGTAGAACTTCAATTATACAAATCGCGAGAAGTGCCAGACATCGTGCCAATCCAACTAATCCATACGTGTTCAAGGCTTTTGACACGTGTCAAAAGGGTCTCAGGAAACACCAAATTTCAATGTCATGTCCCCAAAATGCACTTCAATGTCTTTGTTGGTTTTGAACGGCGTAAACTTAACTCCAACACTGCCAAGACGTGTCACCGGTGATCACTTTTTCGAGGCACAGCCAAAGTAAAAATATAGTGCAACACATAGATGAGATGAGCTTCATACGTGTTCTTTGGTTAGAGCCATTGTAAGACCCAGTGTGTAGGGAGCTCTTTTCAATGCAGGCAGTAAGCAGGCACACAATCTGCGCAGCATCAAGTAGTTTAGAAAAGGGCTTACTGTACTTGAAGGCTCGGTCTGAGCAGGCTCCACGAAATACCTAGTTGTAGTAACTTCATGAGATGGAGTACAGCACGCTTGTCTGGGGGCTGCCTGATGTGATGGGCACCGGTGGGGCTGCATAGCGTGCCGTAGTTGTACCTGTATCATTTGTTTCTTTTGTTGCAGAATGTCTTTAAGATGAAATTACTGTGTTGCCTCTCGTGACTGTCTTTTGTAGCATTTCCTCCCTGTTGTAGCTTCATCCAGAAACGTTGTAGAAGCCATGTTGATGTGTTTCATGTCCACTTGTACCACTGTAGAGCGTGGGGACGTCCTCTACTCATCGCCAAAAATAAGTGTAGTAATCAGGAGACCACGCTGGAGTGATGTTGTCAACGTAGGTGTATTCATGTAGCAGGTAAGCAGGTAAACAGGTAGAATAAGTCCAAGTATAAGTCATAGCAAACCCCACCGGGCCCCGTTCACCAACTGTCACTCCTCATCCAGTCACCCAAACATTCCACTCATAGCCCACACACCAAACATTCCATTCAGAACACTCACACAGGATGAGCAGCCAGAGACAGGGAGACATGGGAGAGGCAATCCATAACATCAGGATACTACAGAGGTCCCTTACCAGGGTGACCATAGAGGAGTTTAAAGGGGCTAAACCCAACCCCCTCCTGTGGCACCTCCCTGTAGGCAAAGAGAAAGCATAGCAGGAGGACATCCTGCTTCTGCCTCATGGACTTAGGTAGATCCATTATCATGCCTTTGAGGGTCTTGTTGAATCTCTCCACAAACCCATTGGTTTTGGGGGTGGTAAGGTGTGGAGAACTTATAAGTTACTCCACATGGACTTCATGTATGCTGACATGGATTTTTCATCTAAGGTTTTTTCATTGCAGCAGGAGGTGCCTCAGGGCTCTTCTTGGAGCTCTACTTCATTCAGTCTTTATATGCACCCTCTAAATTATATAATCAAGCGTTACGGCTTTAATATCGTATTGTACGCCAATGATACACAACTAATTATCAATCTATCCCAGGATGAAGCCAACACTGCAATTCTGCTAAGGTCCTATTTTTCGACGGTTGCTGAGCGGATGGACCTCAGATGCCATAAGCTGAATGTTGGGAAAACTGAGGTCCTTATCCTAGGTAAGCAAACTTTGATTTGGTCCTCTGCTTGGTGTCCTGATTTGCTAAGCTTGTTACCGGTTCCTAAGCCAAAAGTCAAGAATCTTGGCATCTGGGTCAATGTCACGCTCTTGTGTGACTGCCAGATCACAACTCTAGCGGGAAAGTGTTTCAGAATCTTAAAAACTTCACAAAAGATTCTTGGACTTCTCCCAGAGATGACTAGAAAAACAGTAGTTCAGACCCTGGTCACATCCATGCTCAATTACTGTAATGCCCTGTACCTGGGAGTCTCACAGTGCAGCCTGGAGAGACTCCAACATGTACAGAACGCGGCAGCACATCTACTGCTAAATCTCCTGAGGCGGTCGCCTACGGACCCTTCTCTTGTTAAATTGCACTTGCTGCCTTTAAGGGAAAGGCTCTCTTTTAAAGCTATGTGTTATTGTTACAGAATCTTTAACAGTAGAGGCCCTCGTTATCTGCATACTTTTGTTAAACCCTATTCTCCTAAAGGAATTTAAGATCAGCAGGATCTTTTCTGGCTTGCATCCTGCTATAAAAGGAGCACACATCGGGCCTGCTCCTTCAGTTTTTTAGCACCCAGGATGTGGGGTTCCCCTCTCTCTCAGACAGGAAAAAACGGAACTATCATTTCATAAAAACTTAAAAACCTGGTTTCAGTAGGCCTGGCCAGAGTTTGCGGAGAACTCTGCGAAGTCACCAAAAAACACCGATGTGCTACGCAGAGTTCAACAAGCAGCGGAGTTCGTTTGGTCACGCAATTTGTGTTGATTTTCAGCACCGGGTGTTTGCCCCGCACTCTAAAATCAGAGCGAATGGCACCATGCGCAGTGCAGGAGGGTGCTGATTTTTTTCTGCTGCTCGAGTCGATTTTCTACTCGAGCAGCAGCTTTCTCAAGGCCAAAGGAAGATTTCTCAGAGCGATCGATCTCGACCATCTGTGACCACCCGCGTTGAGAAATCCGACCACCCACATTGAGAAATCTCGGCCAGGAGGTGGATTTTACAAGTTGGCATTGGTGAGCGCGAGCAAGGAAAAAAACTCTGCTGTGCTATGCGGAGCCCAGTTTTTCAGAAATCCACCTCCTCCACGGAGCGCGGAGTGCAGAAAACTCCGCAAATGGAGCGGAGTTCACCGCCCAAGCCTATTATTCAGATTGTTCTGATTGGGGCTGCTTTTGGTTTGTTTTTCGGACCTATATTGGGGACCAAAACCTTAGCACTGGGACACTTCGTTAGCAGTAACAAGGCGCCCTACAAATTACTTTATTATTATTATTATTATTATCATTATCATCATTACTATCATTATGAAGTTAGTGACTCTGTCAGAAACTATTTCTTTGGGGAACCCCACCAGGGCAAATATCCCATCAGGACTCCAGGTCACAGATGGTGCAGTCACTGACCTCAGAGGAATGGCCTCTGGGTAGCAAGTTGCATGCTCCAGCTAGACCAGGATGAACCTGTGGCCTAAAGCTGTTTTGAGGTCCAAGGGATCAACAATGTCGATGCCCACCCTCTCAAAGGCAATGACAGGTAATGGGGTCAAGGGAGCCTTGAGCTTTTTCCCTGAATTCCCACTGGCCTGGCAGACTTGACAGGACCTACAGAATGAATCTGAGGCCGCCTCCATCCTGGGCCAATAGAAGTGGGCAATAAGCCTGAAAAAGGTCTTGTCTTGCCCCAGATGTCCTGCCAGGGGAATGTCATGAGCCAACCCTAGTAGGAAGGCCCTGTAGCACTGGGGGACCACCAGCACTGGGCTGCCCCAGGTTCGGAAATTTAGGGCTCGCTATTTAGGAGGTCATTCTCCAAATATATAAGGTGATCTCCAGAGGTATCACCTGCTGGCTGGGCCTCAGCTTACTGTCTCAAGCCCTCTAGAGTTGGACACACTTTCTGTGCTTTGCAGAATTCCTCCTTGGTGGGCCCACCCTCAACTTGCCATCCAACAAGCTCAGGCATGCCACCCAGGATGGCTATGGCCTACCCAGTAGGCTCAGGAGCATCCTACTCAGGTGCCTCATCGACCTGGACCGGGGGAACTTCAGGGGTTGGTTTCCCATGCCCCTTGCCCTTAATCTTTTGGGCAGCTGCCTGGCCCATTTTTCCAGGCTCCAGTTGCCCTTGACTCCCTTTCTGGACAGCCACGGACCTTGTAGTCATACAGACCCATTCAAGAAATCCCAATATCTCCAAGTGTGACCTGAGCTCTACCTCCTTCTAGATAGTGTGCACCAGGTCACTGCCTAACAGATAATCTACAGGCATGACAAGACTCACAACTACTTTTAGACAATCTGAAACCCACCCCCACTCAAAGGGAACCAGAGCCTCCAGTAGATGACTCTCACTATTGTCTGCAACTATGATTTGGTAAATTGTCTGAGGGAGGAAAAACAGTGAGGACACCAGCTGACACCTTACAGAAGTCATGCTGGTTCCTGTGTCCCTCAGTGCTTCTAATCGTTGCCCATTGATGGTGACCCATTGCCTATACTTAGAAGTATTTGCAAGCATATGGTCATTTGGCACCATTTTGTTATCCCCCAGGGACATTAGGGACACCTCTGTCTGCTCCCCAAAGCTAACTAGGACCACATCCTCCCCAAGTGCTAGACTCACCGACCCAGATGTCAGCCCACTGGTGGGAGTCAGTGCCCTCTTGGGACATTTAGTGTTTTCCTTGGAATGCCCATATATGTAGCACTCAGAAAGTTGGGGGACAAACCTCTCTCTCTGTTTATCAAAGAATCCCTTATCCTTTGGTTTAGATAGGAACTAGTTGCCAATGTTCCCTTGGGAATTACTTTGGGGTCCTTTTGAGAACTCCTTACTTTTAAGTCCCTCCCCTTTTTCTGGTGGGACCCATGACCACCCTTTTGGGAGTCCCCCCAGATACCTTTTTGGACACTCTGGTGCTGACCCAGAAGTTTGCATAGTGAGCAAGATTCCTGGGGTCATTCAGTTTGCTGTCACTAGGTGCTGGTGCATGCTCTATAAAGCAAATATTGAGCATGTGCTCCCTGGGAAATAAGTTGTACAGCTCATTGCAATCATTAACTTTTCTGCCCCTCACCCAGCTATTCAGTGCTTTGTTATACTAGTCCAGCAAATCCACCGAAGACTGATGGGGAGTTTGTAGCTGTCCCTGAACCTGTGGTGATTCTTTTCAGGGGTCTGCCCAAATTTACCTAGAAGAATGGCTTTCGTGAAGGTGCACCTAGTTTGGTCCTATACTTCTAGGGTAAGAAGAGTGTCCCAACCCACTGGAGGCATATGCTTCCACAGACTACCCCTCCAGTGCTCCTCTGGGATTTTTTATTCTCTCAGGGTCACCTCATAAGCTGAAAAGCATTTATCAATGTCATCTCCCACCACACAACTGGGTATCAGGTATTTGGGGATATGAACCTTCTTGTCTCCTTCAGATGCTGAGGTTATATTCCCACCAATGCTGCTGAACTCTGCTTGTCTATCTTTAAGGTCCCACTCCCTGAGGCTCTTCTTATGAACCAATCTTTTCTCCTTCAAGGCCAAGTTCTCCTCCATCCGAAGTTTGGCCATTTGCAGCCTGAACTCCCTCTCTGCCTTCCTGTCCACCAGATCCTCTGCGGACAGGCCAGGCAAGGAAACAATGCTTTCTGCTCTGGCCGGGAGCTCCAATTCAGGGGATGAGTCCTCCTGCTGAACATCACTGTAAGCAATTGGGTTATTGGATGAGGGGGATGAAACCCTTCACAAGCAGGAACTACAATCCTTGTCAGGGTGAAGTCAGAAGCAAACCCTGAATTAACCTGTGCTCTGCCTTCGGGTCACCTGGCACTGAGAAGTCAGGCTTAACTCAGAGGCACTGTGTAAAGTATTTGTGCAACACTTCAAGCAGTAATAAAGTAAAAACACCACACAAAAAGGATCCCACACAAGATTAGAAAAACAGAGTAATTTTTAATAAGGAAAACAAGACCAAAATGCCAAAAGTCCAACTAGTAGAACTGAAGATATGCAGTTTTATAGATTTCAGTAAAAATAGCACCAAAAGCACAAAGGTGGATGTCTGGTCGCATTGTACTGGGGCAAAGTTACAAGTTCTGGCCAACCACGATGGAGCACGGGCCAGCTGCAGGGACCCAGTTAGGTTCGCTAAACAAGAGTACCTTAGATCCCGGTTTGGAGAGCTTTCGAGATTCCATGCCAAAGGTGTATTGTGCAGCTGAACCAGTGCATCGGTCCCTAGGAGCTGTGATGCGAGGTCCTGCATCATCATCAAGGATTCCATTGATAAGGGCTTGCGATGCGAAGTTTGGCATTGAGAATGCATCGCACAATCGAGGTAATGTGGCACTCCGAGGAACTGCTATCATTGAGAAATACGAAGTCCTGCGTCAGGAAAGCTTCTCACAGGTGATGGTTCCAAAGTGGCTGTGGTGTTGATGTGGAGTCCTTTGCATCCGAAGAACCCACTCAGTAGAGGCAATGCATTGGTTCCTAGGGCAATGCGTCAAACAGCAAAGGTGATGCTCGGGTTCAGCTGAAAATGCATTGTGCCATGGAGGAGATGAGTTGGTTCTGTGGGATCCACAGGTGGGCTGGTAGAGCACCTTCAGGGCCACTTCCGATGGTCCAGGACTGGGGTGGCACCACTTGGTAAGGTAGGACTCACAGATAGTAGAGTCCAGGTGCTGGGTTCAAGGTTGTTGGAGCCTTCTGTTCCTGAGGCTCTAGTCAGTAGGCCAGCCAACTAGTCCTTGGAGTTCCTCTGGGGTCCTGGGTTCAATAGATGCAGGTCCAGTCTGTCTCATCCAGGCAAGGGGGCAGCAGGCCAGCAGTCCTTCAAAGCAGCATTCCAGTACAGTGGCAGTCCTTTCAGCAGCACAGCAGTCCCTCTTCTTGGGAGAGTATGCACAGGTCCAGACGTGTACTGAAGAGGTGGTGTCTGAGGTCCAATATTTATACTAGGTATCCTTCCTTTGAAAGGTGGGGAAGTTTCTATAGGTTTCCCTTTGAAGTACTAGAAAAAACAATGGGAGAGCAAGGGATAAGGCTAAGGGGCGCGTCCTGTTCCCCTGAAGTGTATTAAACTTAAACAATATGGACGAACCCACTGGTTGTATGTAAATAAGTCACTATGTGTAGTCTGAACTTAGACCCATTCGGTGTTCTTAAAAGACCCCTCACACACCAACCTAGTTGGTGTCATGCTTCATCATTGGGGTCCCAACCGGGCGGCCGAGTGCCCCCCAGTTGTGCTACGACGCCTGGTTACAGCTGAGCTGGTGTGGGTGCATAAAATGTGATGTGAAGTGAGTTTACAGCTAAAAATATCTCTGAGAATCCTTGCCTCTAATTTTAATGTTGGCGGCTCGGGATATGTCTAAAAATAGATATGTGTAGTGCAACTATTCATGGAATATTACCATTAAGTTGACTATGTGTAGCGGTCTACATGTTTCAGCCCCTAAGGGAAAGTAACTGGGGCTTTCTTCAGGACCAGGTGAGTGATAAGTGAGTGGCAAAAGAAAATGATGCCACGTGAAAATCAGTGCGATACCTACACACGCGCTAAGGTGTGTGGTAAAAAGGTCGGCGTACTCACTGATACTTTAAAAAGCAAAAATTCCTGTATGGGAAAAAGGAGACAAGACAAAACATGTAATGTCGCAACATAAAATGCAATTTTTATGACTATATTGGTGTTCTGTAGTCTTAGCAAGGTAGCTACTATAGTGACTGGTATGTTGCCCATGCAAGGATGCGACATGCAGGGATGTATCATGCATGCAGCGCACGTAGGGAATTGGGCAAACTGGTTCGTGGAGCGCTATAAGGCGCTAGTCATGGGCTGCACTCGTGATGGCGCAGGCGCTGGGTGTAGTCTATAACTATGCTAATTGTGGCATTAGGTCATGCGTGGGGGCCACTATAGAGGGTGCCTAGTGGTCCACAGCACACAAAGTGCAGCTCTGCTGAAAGTCAGATCGTGCACTTAAGTTGCTTCGTGTTCCTATGTTAAATCAAGAATTAAATAAAGAGAACATTATTTTAAAAGAGAAACTTATTTAAAAGGAAAGAGACATGCACAAGTAGTCAATTAGGTCATAGTTACAATGCTAGTGGGTTTTAGGCAGATATCGAGGCTCGGGGGTGGGGTGCTCGTCCAAGTTTCCAATCTGAAAATTAAAGAGCGCCGGGATGAGCCCAATCGTCTACGTAGGCTCTTAGTAATGGTACTACTGGAGCACGCAAAGTCTTACTTGGAAATGGAGAGGCATCCGCTGTAAACCTCATTCGGTCCCCCAGAGTCCCGGCTGGTGCTGGGTGTGTGGGGGAAAGCAGCTTAAGTAGTGTGTGAATCGGCCACGGTACGTGTGGAATTGCATGTCCGGGACCGACAGTGACTGTGCACTAGGTTCGATGCGCATGTGCACGCAAGCGCGGTGGGTACATGTCCGGAACCGTTATGCGTGGTGGGTGTCTAGAACACTATTGGGGGTGTCTTGCCAAGCAGCCAATAGGGAGGCTGTATTATTGAAAATGAGACAAGCACTGCTAATAAGGGTATTAAGACCTTGTAATAGGTCGATGTAAGTGTGTCCTTAAAAACATTATGGCACTGCGTAGTTGCTCATGTGTGTAAATACTGCTGTTACAAAGAGTCAGGTGGGTGTCTAGAACACTATTGGGGGTGTCTTGCCGGGCAGCCAATAAGGAGGCCGTATTACTTGAGAATGAGACAAGCACCGCTTGTGAGGGTATTTAGACCTTGTAATAGGTCGATGTAAGTGTGTCCTTAAAAACATTATCGCACTGCGTGGTTGCTCATGTATGTAAATACTGCTGTTACAAAGAGTCAGGGCTGTCATCTTGGAAGGGGTTAAATTAAAGAATATGTAATTCACTATTGGTGAATGTGTTCATTATCTCGAGGCTGCTTGGTTATAGTGGTCTGGTAAATCTATGGGCGTAGTCTATGCACTTTGATAAAGAAAATACTTTTAGGATAATATCTAAATACTAAGATGGATGTTTGCAAAAGTCAGTATGGATTGTGCCATAGGCATGCCATAGTATTGAGGGTCCTACATGTCCCTAACGTCATAACACTTTGAGGTGTTAGAAGGGTTGTGCTTATTGTTTATTGAGACTGTTCCAAGGAATATTATCATTCAGGCCAGTCTTGTGGCTGGAAAGGCGATATATCCACCTTTGTTCTTTCTGTAAAAGTTGTTGTTGAATATTAGGCATGTTGGGGTCCAGGGCTTCTATGATGACCCAGCTAATATCGTTGGTCGTGTGTCCTGCCTCCAGAAAATGATTGGTCATTTTAGTGATGTTTTTCTTACATCGTATGGTGCTCCGATGCTCACATATTCTGGTCTTTACTTTTCTGTTTGTCATTCCAATGTAGATGAGTTTGCATGGACACATAATACGGTATATTACGTGTGCAGTGTTACAATTAGTGTGTTGTCGTAACTCCCACGTTTTGCCCGGCTCTAGGTGTAGACTCTTGGTGGTTGCAGTCAGGTGGAAGACGCTACAGTTGCCACATGTGAAATGGCCGGTAACTTTAGGAAGGCCCCAAGCGTTCAGAATAGTATTCCCTTGTTGTTGTTGTTGTACCGGTCTTGTGGAAACGAGGGCGTCTTTTATGGATTTGGCTTTTTTGTGGGAAAGTAGGGGAGGGTCCATTTGAGGTGCCCTGTCCTGAGGATCTTCCAATGTTTCTTTATAATGTTGGATACTTGGTTGGAGACCGTGTTGAAGGTTGTGACGCATGTCAACGGTATTGGTGTTGCTTTGCGTCGGTGTGTCTCCAGGAGTCCTTCACGATTTTGGTTTCTGGCTCGTTTTCTGGCCTGTTCAGTGATTTGTTTAGGATATCCACGGTCTCTGAGCTTGTTGCTCAAGTCCTTAGCTTGATCTTTAAAGTCCATCACATTGCTGCAGTTTCTTCGCAGTCGTAGATATTGTCCATAGGGGAGATTCTCCCTCAATGTCCTTGGATGAAAACTGGAAAAATGTAGAAGTGAATTTCGAGCGGTGGGTTTGAAGTGTGTTTTGCTTTTGAGGTGACCATCATCCATCTTAGTATTTAGATATTATCCTAAAAGTATTTTCTTTATCAAAGTGCATAGACTACGCCCATAGATTTACCAGACCACTATAACCAAGCAGCCTCGAGATAATGAACACATTCACCAATAGTGAATTACATATTCTTTATTTTAACCCCTTCCAAGATGACAGCCCTGACTCTTTGTAACAGCAGTATTTACATACATGAGCAACCAGGCAGTGCGATAATGTTTTTAAGGACACACTTACATCGACCTATTACAAGGTCTAAATACCCTCACAAGCGGTGCTTGTCTCATTCTCAAGTAATACGGCCTCCTTATTGGCTGCCCGGCAAGACACCCCCAATAGTGTTCTAGACACCCACCTGACTCTTTGTAACAGCAGTATTTACACACATGAGCAACTACGCAGTGCCATAATGTTTTTAAGGACACACTTACATCGACCTATTACAAGGTCTTAATACCCTTATTAGCGGTGCTTGTCTCATTTTCAAGTAATACAGCCTCCCTATTGGCTGCCCGGCAAGACACCCCCAATAGTGTTATAGACACCCACCACGCATGCGTGCGCATGCGCATTGAATCTATTGCCGAGCCACTAACGGTTCCGGACATGTACCCACCGCGCTTGCGTGCACATGCGCATCGAACCTAGTGCACAGTCACTGTGGGTCCCGGACATGCAATTCCACACGTACCGGGGCCGATTCACACACTACTTAAGCTGCTTTCCCCCACACACCCAGCACCAGCCGGGACTCTGGGGGACCGAATGAGGTTTACAGCGGATGCCTCTCCATTTCCAAGTAAGACTTTGCGTGCTCCAGTAGTACCATTACTAAGAGCCTACGTAGCCGATTGGGCTCATCCCGGCGCTCTTTAATTTTCAGATTGGAAACTTGGACGAGCACCCCACCCCCGAGCCTCGATATCTGCCTAAAACCCACTAGCATTGTAACTATGACCTAATTGACTACTTGTGCATGTCTCTTTCCTTTTAAATAAGTTTCTCTTTTAAAATAATGTTCACTTTATTTAATTCTTGATTTAACATAGGAACACAAAGCAACTTAAGTGCACGATCTGACTTCAGCAGAGCTGCACTTTGTGTGCTGTGGACCACTAGGCACCCTCTATAGTGGCCCCCACGCATGACCTAATGCCACAATTAGCATAGTTATAGACTACACCCAGCGCCTGCGCCATCACGAGTGCAGCCCATGACTAGCGCCTTATAGCGCTCCACGAACCAGTTTGCCCAATTCCCTACGGGCGCTGCATGCATGATACATCCCTGCATGTCGCATCCTTGCATGGGCAACATACCAGTCACTATAGTAGCTACCTTGCTAAGACTACAGAACACCAATATAGTCATAAAGATTGCATTTTATGTTGCGACATTACATGTTTTGTCTTGTCTCCTTTTTCCCATACAGGAATTTTTGCTTTTTAAAGTATCAGTGAGTACGCCGACCTTTTTACCACACACCTTAGCGCGTGTGTAGGTATCGCACTGATTTTCACGTGGCATCATTTTCTTTTGCCACTCACTTATCACTCACCTGGTCCTGAAGAAAGCCCCAGTTACTTTCCCCTTAGGGGCTGAAACATGTAGACCGCTACACATAGTCAACTTAATGGTAATATTCCATGAATAGTTGCACTACACATATCTATTTTTAGACATATCCTGAGCCGCCAACATTAAAATTAGAGGCAAGGATTCTCAGAGATATTTTTAGCTGTAAACTCACTTCACATCACATTTTATGCACCCACACCAGCTCCGCTGTAACCAGGCGTCGTAGCACAACCGGGGGCACTCGGCCGCCCGGTTGGGACCCCAATGATGAAGCATGACACCAACTAGGTTGGTGTGTGAGGGGTCTTTTAAGAACACCGAATGGGTCCAAGTTCAGACTACACATAGTGACTTATTTACATACAACCAGTGGGATCCCTTTGAAGTACCCAAGCATCCTGCCTTCCCTGCCTTGGCTTCAGGTTAACTACAGGGGATATGCAGCCATTTTTGTGGAGGTAGGGCACAGCCTATTCAAGTTTAGTTAGGGCTGTGCCAGCTCTGCCCTGCCATCCTGCCAGTGGTGGTGCACCCAGGTACACCTAAGCTCTCTATTGCGTGGGTCTGTCTAAGCGGAATACACAAAGCCCAACTGTCAGCTAAACCCAGTCGGGTGACCCAAGGAAAGGTTACAGGAACTAAATGGCTAAGGCAAGAAATGGGCAATTTTTTAAAAGTGGCATTTTCAAAATTGTAATTTAAAATCTGACTCTACCATGAAAGAGGATTTTTCATTACAGTTCCTAAAACACCACACATGAACTGATTACCTGCTCCCATTTGGAAATTACAGCTTATTAGATGTAATAAGGTCACTCCAATGTTATCCTATGGGAGAGGTAGGCCTTGCAGTAGTAAAAAAACAAATTTAAAA
The DNA here is from genome assembly GCA_963921515.1 of Calotriton arnoldi. Taxonomy (NCBI): domain Eukaryota; kingdom Metazoa; phylum Chordata; class Amphibia; order Caudata; family Salamandridae; genus Calotriton; species Calotriton arnoldi. The sequence goes on along the minus strand of CAWUFW010000108.1, from coordinate 636,748 downwards.
GGTTTTCACCACCAGGACATGCAAAACTTAAAATTAAATTTCCTACTTTTTAAATAGACTGCACCCTGCCCTCTAGGCTGTACAGGGCCTACCCTAGGGGTGAAATGCAAAACACACAAGATGATGGACGGAATGCTGCACATTGGCAAACATTCACCCCCAGTCACAGATCTGGGTTTAATCCATCGTTATTTTGCTTCACCACGCCACCCCAGTTCAGACATAGCCATATGCAAATCAGTCTTGACCCTGTGCCTCATGGGAACAGTCCAGACCAAACTGCCAAGCCATGTCTTCCCTGGACCGGAATCAAGCATCCTAGGACCGGTTTCAGGCTATCAGCCTTCATCAGCCAGGATAGCTTGACTCCAGTGGCGTAGTGAGCACGGGACCCACGTCTGGGCATACCCTTCCCACTTAGGGCGAAATGCAAAACACACAAGATGATGGACGGAATGCTGCACATTGGCAAACATTCACCCCCAGTCACAGATCTGGGTTTAATCCATCGTTATTTTGCTTCACCACGCCACCCCAGTTCAGACATAGCCACCCTAGGGGTGACTGGTATATATTAAAAAGAAAGGTTTGGCCCTGTAAAAGGTTTATTTTGCCAGGTCGAAATGGCAGTTTAAAGCTGCACACACACAAGCTGCAATGACAGTCCTGAGACATGTTTAAAGGGCTACTAAAGTAGGTGGCACAATAAGTGCTGCTGGCCCACTTGTAGCATTTAATTTATAGGCCCTCTGTACATGCAGTACCACTTTACTAGAGACTTACAGATAAATCAAATATGCCAATTGAGGACAAGCCAATGTTACCATGCTTTAAGGAGGGAGCATATGCACTTGAGCACTGGCAAGCAGTGGTAAAGTGTGTAGTGTCCTAAGGCCATCAAAAAGGAGATCAGCAAAAATGAAGTAGGAAAGCAAACATTTTGAGGGAAAACCACACTAAGGCTGACAGGTCTAATACTCTCTGAGACTCTGGTTGGAAAATTCCTGTTTGTATGTGTAAGACTGAGTGAAGGGCCAGAAGGTATTTATAGAACTTGTCTGCCAGATAGCGCTTTGGCGCTATTTCACTTCTGACTTTTTTAACAAGAGTCGGAGAAGAACTCCTGAAACTCAGACTTCTTGTAGGGCCTAAACTGAATGTTGCCTATAGTAAATGGGAAATAACCATTACCATTAGTGAGAGGGTAGTGGGACTCAGGCGACTGCCATTAAAACACTAAAGGACTGACCTCAGTGACAGTGTCCTAGATTTATCAAAATTTGTTGCAAGGCAAAGCAGCAAGACGACTTGCGGCACTGTGCTGCATCAAATGGAGAGGGCAGGAATCCCCTCAGTGCAGCCTAGCACCAACGCAGGCAACCTTGCATCATAGTGGAAGAGTGCCTGCTTTGTAGGCAGAATTGTTTTTGTGCAGGAAGGTACACCTTCCTACTCAAAGACAATCCTAAGAGGCAGAATGCAGCACAATTAGAAGGAGGAAAAAACGTGGAGAAATAACGATTTTTCTCCTCATTGTGCCTCTATGAGGAAAGTGTAGCATTTTGACGCCTTTCCAGGTTTACCTGTCTTGGTTATTCTGGGGAGGTGCCACAATACATTGGTGGATGCATGGGAACACTCACTCTCCACCCATTTATTGCCTTCCCAGCTCAGAGTACTGCAAGGCAGTAATTTGCACTGCCTTTCGTTGCTCCAGATTTGCCAAGCAATGCAGGGCAAAGGAAGGTGACCTTGTGGCTCTTGGTAAATCTGACTTGAGAACTGCATTGCCCTTGCACCACTGTGCATGATACAAGGGCAATATAATCCTATTATAAATCTGACCGTGTGTGTGTTGTTTGTTTATGTTGTATTTCACTTTGTGGTCATATAGAACTACTCCTTTTGTCATAAAAGAAAGTATTTGACTGGGCAATCCATTACTGCTGCTGAACGTATTTTGAGTTGTGATCCTTTGCGCAACTCTCCTGTCTAACCTCCCCCCCCCAAGAAGACTTGAACTGTTTGACCCGCGCTACCACTGAGAGTCAAGTGCTGAAGGGGTACTTGGCCAGTTGCTCAGGATCCAAAGTAGCCCCGGGACATCAGGTTCGAAATGCCTCAACCCCCACAGTTGGGTCCAGTAGTTCCTGCTTGCCCTATGAATGAGGTTCTGACACTTTCAAATGTCAATTAGCTCATGTTCTGTTACCTGCTATAGGGACACAAAAACCAGAAGTACTCTGGACTCCCATAAGGAACAGATTACCTCTGCTGACTTGACCCTGAAGGAGCCCTGGCTGAAGACAGACCTGCTGCCTAAACACCAGCTCAGAAAACTTCAGTGCTGCTGGAGGAACTTTCCTACCAATCATTTTTTTCACATTCAGAAAATCGGGAGAAGATGTAGAGGCTTTGCCAGGGATGACACACCCTCGGTGTGCAAGACATCCAGGTTCAACCGGCTCAGAGCATTTTATCATGAAGAAAAAGGATGCAGATGGACCTGTTGGCAACAGCTTTCAGTCTTACCACTGTTGTCTGACTTTGGTTCCAAAAAATTAGATGACCTGCTTGGAGCTTTTATGCAGCAGAACTGAAGACTTCAGCAGGAGCTGAACAAAGATATATCTGACTTCGAGGGACCGTTGCCCACTTTAGTTTATTCCTTGCCCAACTAGAGGCTTCTTGCCTTGCTCCACTGGAAGACTTGGACCTCAAAAAAGTGAATTAAAACAAAAAGAAAAAACTTTGACTGGTGCGCCCCACTTGACTTGCCTGAAGGTATTCCAGTGTGGTTGACTTAAAAATGCACTTAGCTCTCAGCCACAAACCATAACTTTTGATTTTGATTGGGGCTTTGTATTCTCTATGGTGTTTTGCCTTAAAATGTAAAAATGCACATCTCCGATTCCTCTCATCTGATTTTGATGATTTGTCTTTTTGCTCAATACATTGTTCTTGCTTTTGCTAGACTGGACCGGGAATTTTATTTTGTTGACTTTGAAATTGTTTAGTGCCACTTGAACAGACATTATTCTGAGGAATTGCCTGCTACTTGTACTGTTGCTGCCAGGGATTGATAAAATATTCTCTTTGAACTGTGTAATGACCAAACTAGAGTTAATTTATTAAGTTGGTAGGAGTTCCCCCTTCCACTTTCTTTAATAACAACCGCAATAACCGCAGGTTGGTACCGGTCCTCCAGAGCTCTATGGAGCCAAAAATGTCTAAGTCCCAAGTTTCAGGAAACAGCACTTGCCGTTCAAAACTCACTCCAGGAGAGGCTACCAGCAGGGTCCAGGGCAGGTCCAGTTGGACTTTGCCTCCTGGAAAGGTACGGAAAAAGACCTCTTGTAGCTTGTTGCATCCCTGTAGCTTGAACAGAAGGTCAACTTTGTGATACTTGTAGTTCACTTCTTTGCCCTGGGTACACAAGTGAGGGCAGGTCCAGCCTCCTGGGCTCTTTTCAGGTCACAGACAGCATGTTTAGTCTTCTTCTGTTCTTCTACTGGTCCAGAAAGTGTTCTGAGGAGGGTAAGGAGGATGTCACATTTATGCCTGCTACTAGCCTGCGGTTGGTGAAACCTTTTGGCCACTCTTAAGCCAATTAGGTAAAGGGTTCCAGGTGTGACCCTACCCACTTTTGCAACATTTCATGTGTGCTCTGCTGCAAACAATTCCAGGGCGCCCCACTCTACCTAAAACCAAGATGACAGAACTTTTTTTCTCCTCTGCCTACCTCAGACGAGAGGCCAGGGAAATGAGTAAATCCTCCACTGAGGTCAGTTTAAAACAGTCCTGGAGGCAGGTCCCCTCCCAGCGGGATTAGTGCCTGGCTGCCCTTGGGGATCAAAGAAAGGCCATGCACTGTCAGCTAATATTTGCTTGTGACAGCGGAGGCCTCTTTGAAGTTAAACAAGTTCCTGGCTGAGCACAACCCAGATGGTCATCCTTCTAGAGAAGCAGACACACCTCCCCACACTCAAGGCCTTTTTCCTGCTCTGGGGTTAGTTTTCATACCTCATCAGAGGGCTATTCAGCTGTCAGATGACATTTGGATCTCATGCAATCGGGCCTCTAGTGGCTTTAGGCCAGGAAAAGGTAACTTTCTAAAAGTATCTTTTCCAAAATATTTATTACAAGTCCAACTTCACCAGTGATTTGTGCTTCTAAAAATATTTAAAATGTCCAAGAACAAAAAATGTGGGCGTTTCCTAGATAGAGATAATATTCTTAAATGTTATATTGTATCCTAATGCTTTCCTATCGACCTGCCAATCCTGCTACAGTGAAAATTGTTTTTAGAGCCTTTTCGCTGTAAGGAGATATTTAACATTAAACTTTTACATGCCCTACTGTTAAGTACCATGCACTCTGTCTTATAGGCAGTTAGCCAGTGACTTATTAATATTTAAAAGAAAGGTTTAGGCCTGTTAAATGGGGTAATTTTGACAGTAATTTTAACTGCACAGCCAGGCTACAAATGGAAGGCCTACAATAATGTTTGTACTATCTATGCAGTGGGTGACACAATGGGTGTTGCAGCCCACTTGTGACATTTAACTTACATGCCCCAGCTACACTTTGTACCATATATGAAAGGCTTATAGGCAAGCAAAATATGCAAATTAAGGTATGCCAATTCCGGCAGGTTAAAATGGGAAGCACAGACGCTTCACCTCTGGTTAGCAAGGAAAAAGTGCACAGAGTTCTACAGCCAGCAGAAATAGTCACTGCAGAAATCTGGGGGTACATCGCACAAAAGATGGTCCATTCCAACAGCTACCATATGCACTTGTCTGCAGCGTTACTGATGTATTTTCTTGCTTTTATGGCTAGTCATTTTAGGAGATTTTCTGTGTGATTTGCCCAAAATGATTGGACTGAGGATCATGTGTGAAGGACCAATTTTCTTTTTGCCTGAATCATCTTGTCACCCATGTTATGTTGGGCATTATTGAACATTGCATTTTACGCAATTTGATTTAGTCTCAGTTTTTAAATTATTATTTCCTCTATCAGAGAGCAATTATGATCATGAGCATGGTCTGATACAGTCACTTGGTTTGTGTTTAAAGTGCCAATTTGAGGTCTAGTATTAATTGCTATTTTCACACAATCTTAAACTACCAACCATGTTTTGGATTCCTTCTTTGCCATCCGTGAATTTGGTAATACCAATTTTCTTGATCTGGGCCCATATCCTGGAATTTTTAATTAAACATGTTGACCTGTCCTTTACATTTTGCTTGAAGGAATGTGTAGAAAAACAGTCGCATGGAAATTGCTTAACACTCAGGTAAATCCGCCAACAGACCTCTGTGAGCGGGAACAAAAACGTTACGTGGAGTGGAAGTAGGTGTATAATACAATCTTGCTTAAATGTGAAAAACACTCTCCTCATTATACCCACTCTCTGTTTTTATTTTTTTTTATTTTTTTTAATTAAAAGTAGGTTGTCAAATGCTATATAAAATAATGAAATGGTTATGTGCTTATACATATACTCTGGCCCTGAGACAGACTTTGACAGAGAAAAGCCTTAGTTTTTTCCACCATTCATACACTATATGACAAACACACCACTTTGAAGTTTAGGAATAATAGGTAAACTCTGGAACAATATATGGAACATACGCAACCCCCCAAACAGAACCAGAATGCCAGAAGAAAACTTGAGGGAATATATCAAACATCAAGAAATATATATATATATGGGCTCTCCAAGACCACAAAAACACCAAGGCCTCAGCTGCAAATTTTGAAACTGTAGATAATATGTATATGAAAAATATGTGTGTCTTACATACGTTTCAAACACTATGACAAAACAAGCATGGAGATAGGGTAAAAAATAGACTTTGAAAATATCTGTCGACCCAAACACACCAAGGCACCAGCAGGGCATTTTGGAAAAATGCACTGAAATCCTGAATTATATGTGGCCTACACAATAGCCAAACCACAACTAGTACACCAGCAAGAAATTTTGAAAAAATTCAGTACAATCAGAAGCGTTATCTGTAGACTATACAAGGCACCAAACACAACTATGACACCGGCAGCAGGGGGACTTGAAAAATCAATTTAAATCAGAAAAAATATCTTTGTGTTTCACGGAACCTTTAACATACTACAACAAAAGCAGTATTTTTTTTTATTTTTTTTACAACATGCAGTTAAATCAGAAAAAAATATCTTGGGTCTTCACCAGCCGCGGTCCATGCAGGTAACAGCGGTAGGGCGGCGGGGCCGGGTAAGGGGGGATTTCGAGGGATGATGCAGAGGAAAAATTAAATAAATAATTTATTTATTTTAAGACCGCGGCTGGTCTTCATATCCTCCTACGCAGCCAGAACGCTAGAAGAATCGTTTAAAACATGGCAGCAGTGGCGGCTGGCATCTACTGGGGGGTGGGCAAATGGGGTTGTGCGCGCACGGAAAAATAAAAGAAGGAAAGAAAGAAAGAAAAGAAAAGAAAAGAAAAACACTTACCGGATCCTGACGGACGACGGCCTCCTCACTCCGACCTTTTCTGCTGGGACTGAAGTTCAGCCCCAGCAAACTCCCTCAGCCCATCCTGGCCTGCTCATGTGCTGTTAACCAGCATGCGAAAAGTGCCCTGATTGGTGTGAGCGGCCTCTCTCGGTGCTCCCGAGGGCACTGGATGCCTGCATTCGCTCTCAACCTGTCTTAAGACAGCTGGATTGAGAGCTTTAAAGTGTGCACGTCTGGCTGGCTGGCGGGCAGCCGGCTAAAAAGACATGCGCACTTTGAACAAGTGCAAAGGCAGCCCACCACTCCTACCAGCAGTCACTCAGTAGGCCCTGCCCTGTCCTGACGCTCGGTTCAGTACGGGATGATGAAAAATAAAATGGTAATGAATTACCATTTTATTTTTGATCTCTGGGGCTTTTGGTGGGGGGGGAGGGCACTTGAGTCAGGTGACGCTCCTCCACTCGAATAGAGGAGTCGTCCCTGCATGGCAGAAAAGTAAAGTAAATTAACAATTGAGCCTGTGAGCGTGGGCACACAATCTCTCTCTCTCGCACTCTCTCTCTCACACACACACACTCATGCCCTGCTGTCATTCAATCCATATATGGATGTGCACTGGCATGTGTGCATCCATCACTTGCTCTTACAGCTACAAAGAAAATAATAATAAGAGAAAAATAGAGAAAAGTAATTCGTGCCCCTTATGACAGAAGTGTGTTACAAATGAAAAAAGTAAACATTCAAAATGAATTCAGGGTAGAAGGTAGTCATGAAAGTATGATGTTTTGTGTGAGGCGTTTCTTCCAGTATCCGGATCCAAAAAAACAAACGGCCAAAAACACAATGGTGGAGTCCAGGGGACAAGAAGCGAAAGTTGATACTTTAAGAACAAGTACAGTGTCTACTCCTGTGTATGTCAGTCTGTGTAATAACTAACTAAATAACTAAATGCACCAATAGTGAGTTAAAGTTCCCCGAACTGTGAGAAAAATCCAGTCAAAATTAAAATCCGACAAAAATGAAGTTTGTAAAATGAATAGACCTGCGTAAAAGCAATTTAGTAAGCTGCGAGGAGTTCCAAACACGACGCAAGTTGGAAAAGTCCGGTGTCATAGCGCTCGCAAGATATTTGTGCTCTAACTCTCTCGGGCCTTGTGAGAGAAAACTGCATGATTGACTGTTGATGCAGGCTACATGAAGCCCATGCAGGAGGTGCAACACAAATCAACACTCAAGTAATAAAATATTTGTACACTCCTACCAACAAGGACTGCATGAGCACAGCTACATTATGTAGTCGGAGCACAGTTTTGGACCCGACACACTTTAAGAAATGTGTATCATCCATGAGCAGTGCTTAAATTGGAAAAATAGAAGTGCAGGTACTCTGTACCAGGGTACCTGCATGTTTCTGAGAAGTGCCGGTACTCTCCAATTAAAAGTATTGCATTTCTCTTGAGAAGTTCCGGTACTATCCCTCTCAAAATAAAAAAGCGCTGGTACTCCGTACCGGACAGTACCGGCCCATTTAAAGCACTGTACATGAGAAGAGAAGGCTACAGCTCTGAAACACAGGATGCCAGGAGTGACGAGTGCTGCTGTGCTCTGAGAAGGAACAATCCGACCTTAATTCAAGATATCCTCCCAAGTCAGGATCCAGAATTTTGAACAGCACTTCCTGTAGCCAATGGTGACTGGAAGTGAGAGCAAAGACATGCCACTTCTAGGCTGGAGGGTTTTAGACAAGCTTCCATAGGAGAAAGGAAAACATAATGACGCATTAGTAGCATAACGTCAATTTCTGCTCCCGGTGTCCTAGTGCTAAGATATTATGTACTCATTCAGACAGACAGGGAAGTTACAGACTAACTTACTAGGGCTCCATTGCAAGGTGAGGCAAAATGCATAGACAAGTATAATGACGTCCTTGAATAGATGACTCTTTCCATGCACGAGCATGGTATAAGGGGTTCTCTCTTCCTGGGGAGCCAGTGTTCGAAGAAGGCAGGCTACCATCAGGAAATGTGGCATTAAGTGCAATTGATAGGCTTGGCCTGCAAAATCTTGATTTCGTTCTTCTTACAAACAGTGAATGGCGCGTGCAGACTGCACGGTATTGTTTTGAAAAGGGAATGAATACAGCTGATTGCAAATAATGACTATTAATCATTTTAAATCTGCATTGGTTGTAAATGACTATAATTTGGGATCGGCAACATTAAAGAGTGTGTGCCAGTTGTAGTACTTGTCAAGTGCTGAAGTGCAATCTTCAACAGTTAATAGTTATGATGAAAATGAGGCATTTCTGCTGCTGCGTAGAAGTCGATAGTTATGCTGTAGTCAGCAATGCAGCATAATAAAAGCCTGTGCCACTCAGCCCGTCGCTACTCTGTTTATATTGCACATCACAGAGCACAAGTTGTATACAAGTACCATTGGAAGCTTGCCAATAGGGAGTTAAAAACCTTAGAGATTGGGACATTCAGCGGACGCCCTGCATAAAAATGTTCCCCTCTTTAAATTGAGGGAATATTGTGATTATTTCCTTTAGTAATTAATCATTGAGCCAATGCTCTACACAACAAGCATTGGCATAGCCAATAGGTCTCGCCTATGGGGCGTTATAAGTGTTTAGACAGAGCTATTGGCTTTGTTAACGTTTTTAATATGTGTTGTAGAGCATTGGGGATGGATGGATGGAAAGACTCAATGATGGAGAGATGGATGGAAGAGTGTGAAGGAAGGGATGAATGCAAGACCGGAGAGTGGGAGACAATGAGGGTTAGAGGGCAGGAGGGATGGATGGTGGAAAGATGGAGGGAAGAAAAGGTGAATATTTAAGGAAGGACATAACGGGAAGGTAATATGTTTAGCCTGCTAAAAACTTAAAATACAAAATAGTTTTGGGAGTAAATTGGTTGATAAATGGAGCGTGATAATGGGAGGACCGGATGGTTGTATGCAAGGATAGATGGATGAATGGAAATGGAAGAGAATGAGTGTGAGGAGGGTGTGACTGATGGGCGGGGAAAGGCGGGATGGACGTAACTGCAAGATAAATAATGGGGTTGTGGCTGGATGACTGAATGAATGGACAGATGGATGGATAACATAAGGACTGGATGGATGGATGGAGTGTGAGTGGTGTGATTAACGCAAAAATGGAGAGAGGGAGAAAATGAGGGTGAGAAGGATGGATGGATGGAAATTGGGTGGATGGATGGATGGAAATTGGGTGGATGTATGGATGGAGAGCGAGAGAAGTTGAGAGGGTGGTTGACTTTATACAAGTGTATGTATTTATATATATATATATTTATGGATGAACATGGATGGCTCAATGGAGGGAGAAATATTCCTTTTAGGATGGATAACAATTATCGAAATTACACAGCATCTGTGCAGAAAGGGTGGCTTCTGCTGGGCTCCTCCGGTGGCACACTGATTGCACTTCTTGCGTGACAGGAGCCTCTTTAGTTCTTTAGTTTCACGGACACTCATTGATTGATCGATGCTGCTGGCAGTGATTAAGGAAATAGGCTGGGGTGGCACTGTGGTGTTTTTATTTGGAGGGCTGGGCAGTGTGTCTTGACACCCCTCTCACCCGAAATAGGGCCATGGATGAGCTCACAAAGCGCCCCTTGTGAGCACAAAAACACAAATTCGCCCCATCAGACACACCAATTTGCAAGAAGGGAAAAAACGCAGAAACCTCGTCTTTTTTCAATCCATTTTATTCATGCCCTTTTCTAGCACTGGCTGAAAGGCTCTCAAACAGACGCCATGTGGTTCCAAGTGGAGAGGGCCCTTTGAAGGTTCCCCCTGCAATTAAGTAAAATAGCCATTCAGGCAGCTGATAGAATTGGAAGGGATTCTGCCCCCAGGCCCCTCCCTGCAGCCCCCCTCACTGGGCCCAGCCTCCCCTGTTTGGCTTTTGAAAGCAAACCTAACACGATGTCTTTCTTCAGGACAAAGGGAGCCGAGAAGAAGTGATAGGTCCCGAGACACACTCGTACATCACTGGAATATGTAACTCATTTCACGGCTCAGGAATTCTCGGAAGGTGGGGGTTAGAGGAGGGAGCCTTAGGCGAGGTCAGGTTTCAGAAGCTGGTTAGAGAACTTCGAGCTCAGCTCCATTTGCAAGTCAAAGCTCGCCTGCACAGCCCTGTGGTGTGTCTGCATCTGGAACAACCTTTGTTGACAGTCAGAAAGGAAAGTAGCACGAGGCAATGCGCAGGTTACTGCAGAGGCGGACCCCAAGCTCGTGTCCACATAGTGTCCACAGCATGAGTGAGACCCGTCCTGCGAGCTCGATGCAATTTATCTACGAGATCAAGGTCACTTGTGATGATGCAGTGTACCTGAGAGATGTTAAATAGCCCTTTGTGCACTGCCATGCAAGCACATCACAGGAGGCGCACAGATACACCGAGCAGCCAGTAAGGAACAGGAGGGGAGAGAACAAACACCCCTCTGCGCTAAGCCAAAGCACTCTGTGAAACCTTAAATAAAGGTAAGAATTAATCAGCAGATAGTTGCCCAGCCAGACCTAAAAACATAAGGAGCAACAACGGTTTCTGGAACAAACGAAACTCGGATGTAAGAGCGAGGAAGCATTATGTCGGAGCCAGTACAGCAATATAAAATGAGTCACTCCCAACAACTCAGTCAGCAAGACCCTCTTAGTTTGCGAGGTGGGGGCGGGGACACAGATGGTTAATAATGAAGGTTTAGGGCCGAAAGAGTGTTCATGAGGGCGCATTCTCCACAAATTCAAAGCTATCCCACAAAAGTGAGGCAATTTATCGCCATGTAAGTAAAAAAAGGGGTGGTCCTGTAATAAGCACACATGCATTATTGCCTATCATGGTAAAAAACACTAAAGAGCATGGGACAACACACACTATTGCATACAGTCACAAGACTAATAAAACAAGCGCTGCTGCGCGGCCACGAAAGTGAAAGCGGCACTGCTCGCTCCCGCAGGCAAAACGCCGTGGGATGCGAGGAATGCAGCTGCGCCCCTGCTCGCTCCCGACAGCAAAACGCTGTGGGAGTGACCAGTAAACAAAGAGGTGGGACATGCACTCGCCTTTGGCCAATTGCGTGCTTTCATTTTTTGAAAGCCACATGCAAAGGCCAATAGGATTTCACAACCAGACGCACGAGCTTTATGAAAGCTTTCTCAATGTCTGGAGTGATTACAAGAGGCCCTCTCCTAGGGAAGCGCATGCGCGCTGCGCTAGGCGAGACCTAAAAAGGGGTCTATCTGGCCCTGGATGGACCTGCACATTAATATAAAGTGTTTGTTGGAACCTGTTTGGAGCCAAGGGCAAAGCAAAGGTAACTGGATCTCAACCACAGGAGTTGGCAGGTTTTGATCATTGGTGTCCTGGGGACCGACCTACTATGGAACTGCAAACTGGGAACCAAGTAACCTTTCCACACTTGACCCGTACAATAGCAAGGACAAGCAGGCAAGACTGATCAGGGAGGTAGGGTGTAGGTTAAAGACCCAGGACCTCTTTATTTATTCAACAAAGACAATAAACGATGTCCAGCCAGTACTTTTCTTAATAGAAAAAAATAGAATTACTTTTTTCACACACCAAAACATAATACTATGCAAAGTAAGGTCAATCAGGTAAAGGGTTCAGATACCGGTACCACGGGGTTATAATCACACTGGAAATGACTAGGTGAGATTATGGCACAGGTGCAAGCTAACTAAGACACGTGCGAGTAGCTATTCTGATTCTGTAAACCGTGGGTCAGTGCAATCATGTCCCACTACTAATTAGTTCTCTCAGGGTTTCAATGCACAGAGGAGAAAATACCCATTCAGTGGTATAAGCACAGTCAAAGTTCAAGTTCATCTGGTTGGTATTCCCAAAGTATCAGACGCTCTGAATCTGAAATTTTGAGTATCAGGCCCACAAGAAACAGCAAGCAGCGCATCTCACAGGTCATAAGAGCAGCTAATAGTGTTGGGCCCGCCTCCATTTCCTGGTGCAGTTTAGGAATGCAGCCGCTCAAACAAATCAACAGCACAGGCGGTCCCACTGCCCAAACAAAAAGGAACCCATGCGACCGATGGTGGCCACAGGCCCCCAACCGCGATGTCAGGACTCAGCAGAGTCAGCATGAGTTAATTTGCGCCTATTTGTAGACTACGTCATTGTGATGGCCACTCTTTGGTCATGTGCTCAGGCTGTCGTCGGTGCAGGAATACAATGGTTGGTAAGGAAACTTATAGAGAAGCTGGAAGACTCACTCCTAGACTCGGGTCAGCACCATTTACACACCCTTAAAATGTAGTTTGCTGGTCTGGCCTTTCCCCTGATCCGACCACTGAATCTCGGCTTCTCCTCAGGGAGTCATCTCCTTGCAGGGTCAGGCACATATTCTCCTCTCTCAGCAGGCCAGGCACCTAGATACCAGGTAACATTTAGATATGCAACATTCTGGAACCCATTTCAGCCACGGCGTACTGCTGTGACCTTTGAAAAAATGCAAGTCAGATGGTAAACAATTGACAGGACAAACCGTTAGTCCTAACCTGACCTGTGCTCCATTTGGGTTGGCCAGATATGGACCATAGGCCCAACCACCCACAATTACCAGGATAACACTGACTTTAAGTTTCTTATTCTTCGGGGCAGTACCTGGCACTGCCCTGAAAAAGCCCCAGTATGTCAGGGATTAAACATGCTGGCTAACATGAATATTGAACACATCATGTATATTGCGCAATAAATTGTTAACAAACACCAGCTAAATGTAGCATCTTATATGTGTCTTCAGAAAAATTTATTTATGGACAATATGCTTTCATATTATGGAGACTATGTAAGACACAAAAATTATGCAAAATTGATTTTTTAATTAGGTTTATCTTTAGATAACTAAAAGTGTGGAGCTCTTGCAGCCATGTCTCATTTAGGTGTTGCAGGGGAATTTATCAAAATCTTTGGGTTGTGAATTTCGTATGTAGGGAGTCTTGCCAAAGCTGTAGAACTTAATTTATTTAATCAGACTTATCTTCCACAAATCCCAAATCATCCTCTCATAATGTGTATGGACTGCAAGGGAATGAAAACAGATCACAAACCTGATTTATGAGTCTCCGTCCACACTTAGCCCTGGCAAATTATTGAACTGGTATTAAGTCAAGTTTGCAATTGATTCAGAATCACTTTGCCAAGATGTTTTCTTTAGCTTCTTTCAAAGATATTAGACTCTATGAAGATAGACATATTTTAACCTGACTGGTAATGAAGGTTTGATTGGACATAGTGTAAGGTATAAGTTAAGGCATAGTCAATTTTCAGCATGCTAAATTATATTGCTGGACAAATTGGCACCCTGTATTTGTCCCTAACATTGCAGCCGAATGTGGAGTATTTTATCTTGTAATAGATGGTCAGAGTCTGAATCATTTAAGTAGTGGGACATTCATGTACCTAAGGGCCCCAACATGGGACTAAGCGAATACCCCATTTAGTGTTAGGGTTTAAACCACTTCAAATGTTAATATGTCAGCAGCCATACGCCCTAGGAGAATGACAAACAATTTTGGACTCAGGGTGATTAGCTTGAATCAATAGGGCATATAACAAGGAGTTAGAGTGAAAGGAACAACATCTTGGCTCCCTTAGAATTTGGAAACTGAGAATGCATGCTTTCAATGGATGGGGTAATGTGAAGGGCCTGTAGGCTTATCATCAGCTGTTGTCTTTTCATGTTGACAGTTTCTTAACCGTCTGAAGATGCAAGTGAATGTGCTGTGCTGAATGCTTTCCTTGAGATATCCTCCATAAATGCATCAGTCAAAGTGGACTTGTGATTGCCCTATTATTTACTATAGTTCTATGCATGCCTGGACACTCAAGTAGCATGATCTTAGTTACAAATTAAAAGAGAACAAAACAGCCTCACAACATGCACTGCATGTAGTGCATATCAACAGGACTTTTCCATTTCGCAAGAAAGCCAGCACTACAAATTTCTGGTCAGATACATTCTCTTAGCTGATGCTGTTCAGATTCTTCTTTCCCAAACTGACACAAAGTACTTACTGCAAAGGTCCAGAAATGATGTAAAAGTCTGGTGTAAAGCCAAGGCCAATGGAAAGCTAACTGGTTGGTGCATCCCCCTTTAAAACAAAACAACAGAGCTCCAACTGGCTAGAGAAATGTGTCTTAGAGATCCAAGACAGACATCTTGATCATGATCTCTCAGTGCAAGTTGCATCTTCTTGAGCAAGCAAGTCTAAATGGAGCAGGGTGGACATAGCGACATGTATTTTTCTTATGGTAGGGACGCAGTATCTACAGATAGGTACCAAGTGAGTTTGAACAATTACTTCACAAATCCTGGCACACAAGGTCAAACCAGGCGTAGACGGTTCTTTGTTTAGATACAGAGTTCCTAGGTTAGCAGGATGTGGATTTGAATTCTGATAACCCTTCCAGATGGGCTATAAAAGGAGCAGCATGGAGCTGTTACATTAGGCCAAATGAAGACAGCCTAAATGGTTACCTTCCTGCTGTGCTGCAAATGGACTTAGAGACTTCCAGAAGAGGCATTTGAAGATTCAGCACTGTACATTTGTGAATGTACATCAGGTGGCTGAAGAAGAAAATACTTCCTTCTTCAGACCTCTGACCTCTGGTTTGAGATCTGCTCTCTCCCCAGCAGCTCCGCTGTGCCTTGCCTCGCTACTTACTTCGTTTCGCCTCCTCTGCCTGGGGTTCGAGGCCACTGCGGTCCGCTCCTTGCTGTGCCAGTTCCAGCCTGCCAGCTTGTTCCAGCCTGGTCAGTGCCCCTCGCTGCGTCCTGCGCTGTTGTTTGCCTCTCTTTGCTTACTGTAATTATACTGCTCATTTTGTTTAACTGTTTAACTTCTGTGCCCTGTGCCTAGCTGTTTGCCTCTTTTTTTGCTCACTGTAATTGTACTGCTCACTTCATTTTGACTGTTTTCACTTCTGTGCCCTGTACCTAGTTTTCGTTCTGTCCCTGCGTGCCCGACTCTCTCCCGCCGCTGCTGCCCCTGCGGCCCCTCCCCCCTGCTGACGGCCGTTCCCGCCTCCCAGCTGCTTGTCCCTCCCCCATCCCCTACTTAATGGCGGCAGCTGCGGGGGAGCGAGAGCAAGACCTCTGACCTCTGGTCTGAGATCTGCTCTCTCCCCAGCAGCTCCGCTGTGCCTTGCCTCACCGCTGACTCCGTTTTGCCTCCCCTGCCTGGGGTTCGAGGCCGCTGCAGTCCGCTCCTTGCTGTGCCCGTTCCAGCCTGCCAGCTCATTCCAGCCTGATCAGTGCCCCTCACTTCGTCCTGCGCTGTTTGCCTCTTTTTGCTTACTGTAATTGTACTGCTCATTTTGTTTAACTGTTTAACCTCTGTGCCCTGTGCCTAGCTGTTCGCCTCTTTTTTGCTCACTGTAATTGTACTGCTCATTTCGTTTTGACTGTTTTCACTTCTGTGCCCTGTGCCTAGTTATCGTTCTGTCCCTGCGTGCCCTGCTCTCTCCCCGCCGCTGCTGCCCCTGCGGCCCCTCCCCCCTGCCGACACCCATTCCCACCTCCCAGCTGCTCGTTCCTCCCACTCCCCTACTTAATGGCGGCAGCTGTGCGGCCGCGCGCAGTGGGCACGCCAAAGGCAAGCCCGTCAGCGCCCGTCCACGACCCAACCGCGGCCAGCCCCAGGAATCCTGGATCTCCGACCATCCACCACTACGCCTAAGCTGCCCTCCTCGCACTCAACCCCGGAAGGAACAACCTCTGCCAGCAGGCCATGCCGAACACAACCCACGGCCAGTTCTCCTGCCACCACTGCCACCAGACCTTCACCACCGCCCCCGCCGCCAACACCGCCGATGCACTGAGGTGCATCCTCCTCAACGTGTGCTCCCTGCACAGACACGCCGTAGAGATCTGGAACCTCCTAGACACCCTCTCACCAGACATCGCCTTCTTTACAGAAACCTGGACAAACACCTCCTTCCCCCCGACATCGCCATCGCGTATCCCGTACAGATACAAGATCCAGAGGAAGGACCCTCCCAACCACCCGGGAGGAGGAATCACCATTGCACACAAAAACTCCCTCCGCCTTTCCACCTCGAGCGACGCCTTCTCCGCCGCTGAACACCTGCATTTCCTGGTCCAGACCAGCCCCAACTCCACATTCCGCGGCACCCTCGCCTACAGACCACCCGGCCCCCGGGTCCTCTTCACCGGCACCATCACCGACCTCATCGCACCCCACGCCATCGCCTCCACGGACTACATACTCATCGGAGACCTGAACTTCCACCTCGACAACCCCAGTGACCCCAACTCCACCACCCTCTGGACAACCTCACCAACATCGGACTGAAACAACTCATTACCACACCCACCCACAAGACAGGACACACACTCGACCCCATCTTCGCAGGAGGAAACAACATGCAATTCAGCCACACCACACAACCCCCATGGACCGACCATCACTGCGTACACTTCCTCATTGACAAACCCAAGCCGCCCAGACCAGCTCCACGCCCTCCACGAAGGAACTGGAGCAGAGTCACCGATGAGCAGCTCAACTCCACCCTCAACCGCGACACCCTCACCGTCGCAACCAACACCAACCTCGCAGCCAGGGAACTTCACACATGGATCTCCAACTGCGCAGACAAGCACGCCCCACTATGCAACTCCAACAGACAGCGCCCCAGGAAAGCCACCTGGTTCACCGCCGAACACCAAGAAGCCAGACGCACCTGCAGATGCCTCGAGAAGAACTGGAGAAACTGCAAGATGCCTGAAAACCACAGCACCTACAAGAATGCCATGATGGAATCCCATCAACGCATCAGAACTACCAAAAGAACCTTCACCCAGAACAAAATCCTCGCTAACTCCAGCAACTCCAAGGAACTCTTCAGCATCAGCAAGGAACTCACCAAGCCTCCAAGCGAAACCACGGACATCCTCGCCTCACAGGACCTCTGCGACAAACTTGGAACCTACTTCCATATGAAAATCAAAAACCTCTATGACAACTTCAACGACCAAACACCTGACTCCGCCACCACCTTGCCCTCCGGCAATGCCAGCCAGCCCACCATCTCCTCCTGGACACCGGTCACGACCAAGGAGACCGCAGTAACCATGAAAGGCATCCACTCGGGGGCCCCCACGACCCCTGCCCACCACATATCTACCAAAGAGCGGCCACCGCCATCGCACCAGAACTACAACACACCATCAACGCCACCTTCAAGACTAGCACCATCCCCGATGACTGGAAACGCGCAGAAGTCAAGCCCCTACTTAAGAAGCCCTCAGCAGATCCCACGGACCTCAAGAGCTACCGGCCCATCTCTCTCCTCCCCTTCGCGGCAAAAGTCGCTGAGAAGACCATCAACACACAGCTAACAAGGTTCATCGAAGACAACTCCATCCTCGACCCCTTCCAATCCGGATTCCGCAGCAACCACAGCACCGAGACCGCCCTACTCGCTGCCACAGAGGATATCCGCACCCTCCTCGACCAAGGCCACACCACAGCCCTGATCCTACTCGACCTGTCAGCAGTGTTCGACACCATCTCCCACCGCACACTCGCTGCCAGACTACACAACGCTGGCATACAAGGAACCGCCCTCGACTGGATCCGCTCGTTCCTCACCGGCAGAAGCCAAAGAATCAGACTGCCACCCTTACTTTCTGAACTCATGGTAATCAACTGCGGAGTACCCCAGGGATCATCACTCAGCCCAACCCTCTTCAACATCTACATGGCCCCCCTCGCCGCCATCGTCAGACAGCACAGCCTCAGCATAGTATCCTACACCGACGACACCCAGCTCATCCTCTCCCTCACCAAGGACCCCACCACCACCAGACTCAACTTCCAGGAAGGAATGCAGGACTTCGCATCCTGGATGAGCAACAGCTGCCTGAAACTCAACTCGGAGAAAACAGAAGTCCTCGTCCTCGGAACCACCCCGTCAGTATGGAACAACACCTGGTGGCCCACTGCCCTCGGCAGCCCTCCAACCCCCGTGGACCACGCCAGAAACCTTGGCATCGTACTCGACTCATCCCTCTCCATGAACCGACAGGTCAACGCCGTCATCTCCAGCTGCTTCAACACCCTACGCATCCTCCGCAAGACCTTCAAATGGATACCCCACGAGTCAAGAAAGACAGTCACACACGCACTAATAACCAGCAGACTGGACTACTGAAATGCCCTCTACGCCGGCATCAACAAGCCTCTGCTCCGCAAGCTCCAGACGATACAAAACACTGCAGCCAGACTCTTCCTCTGCATCCCTCGACACGAGCACATCAGCCAACACCTACGGAACTTCCACTGGCTCCCCGTTGAGAAGAGAGTCAATTTCAAGATGCTCACCCACGCCTACAAATGCTTCCACAACACCGGACCCCAATACCTCAATGAGAGAATCACCTTCCACATACCCAAAAGAAACCTGCGATCCACCAACCTCGCCCTCGCCGAAATCCCTCGCATCCGCAGAGCTAGGACAGGGGGAAGAGCCTTCTCCTACATCGCAGCCAAGACCTGGAACGAGCTCCCGATCTACATCAGAAGCGCACCCTCGCTGAACACCTTCAGAAAGGCCCTCAAGACCTGGCTCTTCGACTGAACGGAACCGCTGATCCCCGCCAACGCCTTGAGACCCTCACGGGTGAGTAATGCACTTACAATTTCCCTGATTGATTGATTGTTCTCTCTGACACTACCTTCCCTGTCTCCAGCCCCCATTATATATCATAGCTGATGTAGGGTTAGTGTGTAGGGCTTAATCACGGTACACATAACCTATAACATAGCATACCTTTGAACAATCCCTCAAATTTCCCAAAATATCTCCACACAGCTGGAACTGTCTTTTTTGTGAGATATTTGATCACCACATTATTATCTTTTCAGTTACCATTACATATATAAGAAAAGTTTCTTAAAAACTCTCTTCTGGGAAAAAGCAAACAGGTGATTCTGGAATGCCTTGAACACCACCAATTTGAGCTTCACTAAAGCAACTAAAACACTCGCTTGGAAAGCTTCACCAACAAAGAACTTATCTTGAATGATATCATAGTGAGGAGAAGCATTACTTCCAAACAGATTCCCGGTGCCTCAAGTATGCCTGGAAAGCAGATGTCCTAAGGTATTGCCATATTATAATGGCATGATCCCATGAGAAACCCCATGCAGCCTGCTAAAAACCCACTTTCTTACCATCAGAGCTAAAAGACTTGGGGCCAAATGTACAAAGCAAATTTTTGGTTGCAAACGGCCCGATTCGCAGAGTCGGGCTGTTTGGAAATGAAAAAATGCTACTGTGTACCAAGCCCTATTTGCGATTCGGAATCCTATTGCCGAATCGCAAATCGAGTTTATGATTCAATATTAGGAAGGGACGGGCTTAATGCTGACGGCTGTGTTGAGAAACCTGTGAGATGGTATTGAAGCAGCCTTTGCAGCGATAGATTCTGACATTGAGCAAAGAACGAAGTGGGAGCTACAGCGAAGTCAGTCCCAACAGCAATGCACCAATAGTGGATCGGCAGGCAGGTTGGTCCTGGTCCCTCAACGGTTCTCTAGCCAAAAACACTATAGAAAGGTTCTAAGTCCCAGGTTTTGTGTGTAGAAAGGAGGAGTGCACTCTAACACCAGCAAAGTGTACAAGGACCTCAAGAACAGCACTTGGAGGTCAGGTGTTACTCCAACAGAAGCCACAAGGATGGCCAGGGCAGGTCCAATAGAAACTGGTTAGCTGAGCCTTTTCAGGAAAGTTGGCATCTTGCAGCTTTTGTGTCTTTGTAGCTTAACCGGAGGTCAGTCAACTGACCCTTGGAGCCCACTTCGTTGTCCTGGATACAATTGGGAGCAGGTCCAGTCCTTAGAATTCTTCTCACCGGTCTCAACAGCAGGTGCAGTCCTGCTTCTGTCTTCCACAGGTCCAGTATTATTCTGAAGAAGGTACCCAGGAGTGCCACCTTTTTTACTGACACTGGCCTATGGGTCGGGTGGCTCCTGGCCCCTCCCCAACCAATAGTGAAAAATTTCCCAGTACCCACTTTTACAGCTGCTTCTGACTGACCTATTGCAAACAATATCAGAGTGCCTCCTCACTACCTAAAACCAGCATGGCAGAACTTTTCTTCCCCTGTTCAGAGGTCCTGTGCCCACCCTAGAGGTATGGCCAGGGAACTGAGCAACCCCTACTTTGTGGTCACTCAAAATCGGTTTTAGGGGCAGCTCCTCTCCCACTGAGAATGGAGCCTGACTGTCTAGAATGACAAAAGGGAGGCAGGCCCATGTATAAGCTACATCTGCATCACTTGATGATATACATGGGGCTGGTCACAGCCCACAGGACTTCCTGTCAATGTAACATCAGCCTCTTCCTACACCCAAGACCTATGTCTCAGCTCTGAGAGCCAATTCACACCTCATAATGGAACTATTCAGGTTCTGTGTGACAGTTGGAAGCTCAGGCAAAATGTACTGGAAAAGGCGGGTTAAAGGTGACTTTTTAAAAATACCTTTTATAAAATATGTAGTATAACACCAATAAATTGGGTTAGTAGTACCTTTTTTAAAAAGTCCAAGAGTGAAAGTTGTATCTGGTTCATAGGTGGAGAAAACATAATTTACTTTTAATAATGTATCCCAATGCTTTCCTAAAGAACAACAAACTCTGCTACAGTGAAAATAGCTTTTAGGGTATTGTCACAGGAAGGACATGTCAAATATTAAACCTTTCCATGGCCTACTTTTAAATATCATGCACCATGCCTTGTGGCATTTAAGGCATACATAGTGGTGACTGATTACTTTTTAAAAGGAGGGTTTAGGCCTGTCAAAAGGGGTTATTTTGACAGGTCGAATTTGCAGTTTAAACCTCTACAGCACGATTACTGGCGGCAGGCCTACAGTAATGTTTTGCATTGTCCTTTAGGACTGCCACAATATGTACTGAAGTTCAATAGTGTCATTTAACTTACAGGTCCTGGGTACATTTTGTACCACATACTCGGCACTTATAGGTGAGTAAGATGTGCCAATTTCTGCATGGTTTAGGGGCCAGAGCACACGCACTGGGGCCTGGCTTGCAGAGCCCCAGTGCAGAGTCAGAAATAAACCAGCAGCATCAATCCCAAAAAATGGGGGTGATCATGTAAAAAGAGGCATTTTCTTACTACTCTCGTTCTAATAGGGCATGTCATATAGGCTAGGGCAGGTGAGACCTAAAACGTGTTAGACTGCACTTATGAGCAAAAATAGTGCAAGCTATTTTCTTTAACACCCCGGACATCACTATATTACAAAGACTAAAATCTCAGAGTCTCACAGAACCACTTGCATTTTGGGAAATGCAAGCAATTCTTTGTATCTCCTATGCCTCAAATACCTTACTGCCCGTCCCACATCCATGCTGTGCACAGTTCACAAAGTACCTTTTGATGAGTGAGACAGTCGGGGATCTAGGAACCTGTCTGCGGATGTCAGACTCAGTGTCATTTCTGCGTGACCCTATGGCCCCAGGTCACCTTCTAAGGATCTCAACAAAGGTGAGGAGCATCAAAATCAGTAAAAGTGAGGAATGGCCCTCAAAATAAACTTTTTTCTTTTTCACTATCTGCAAATCTCTGCCTTCAGGACCGGGCCGATTCTTTCAAGCATATTAGTTTTTACAACTTCCCAGAGTATATCATAAAAGCTAATTTTGCTTTGAAGCACTTCTAAGACTCCCACTGACCCCATGCAGACAGAAGTAATGTCCTTTCATTTCACCACCTTTTCACCACCACAGCCCTCTCCCTCCGCACAGACAAAGCCTCCAGGCGCCTTTCATGAACAATACACCGGGCATCGACACGGAATTTAATAGCTTCCATGGGGACATAGGAGACAAATCAGTGATGAAATGACGAGCACGGTTCAATGTAGGGGGTCAGCGGTTCGCGCAGTGGGCCCGACGCCGCCAGGACTGACCCAAGGCCCTGCCTGCCAAGATAATGGCTGGAAGAGGATTCGAGGAGTCACTCTCAGGCAGACAGCAATTTGACGTTAGCAGCAACGATGTACAGAGATGCCACAACACCAACAGGGCTAAAATAAATGAAGGCAGCAAGCAAGGAACAAAACGGCAGGAAACGATAGAATAACATCGCGATTAAAATCCAATGTACTTTTTTTTAGAATTATTAGGCGTGGCAGGAGTCAAGGTCACCGCTGTAGAAGGCCAACCTGGGGGTTACTTTCTCTATTAAGATATATTAGTTTGCAGCAATATTGAGAGCGAACTCTGCACTCTGCAGCGGTAAGAGGCGTCATGGCCACAGACGAGCTAATCAAGAGGGAAAGAACGGCGCGCCTCGCTCGCGCTTGCGCGGGTCAGCGGTTTCTTTCCACGCTCAGACTTTCGTCTACACAATGAATATTTTAGATGTACCTCGCGAACCGTACGCTTTTCAATGACAAGGAGAAGCGGTGCTTTTTACATCTGTTAAAGACCTCTGATTGACATGGCTGTTGAAAGACGAGTTTAAAACGGCAGCGAGGGGACGTTCCTAAAAAGCTGCATCCATAAAATATTCATCCGTCTTTCTTTCACAGAAAATTATTCGACGCTCATGACATAAAGTGCTATTAATAGTCTTGAAAAAAAAATACTCGCTGCAAAACATTAAACCTTTGCTGTAGGGGACGTCTTGGAAAAAAGTACCTCATCTGGGTGGATAATCACTTGCGCAGAATGTGGTCCTTGCATACAATTGACTAAAAAGAATAATGCCGTTTAAGCTAATGCGCTGTGGAAAAGGGGACATGTTCTCTGACCTTCTGCAGGAACAAGAACGGGTGCAGAAATGCGAAAACGCGCCGCTTTACTTCCATGAGCAATTTCTTCTTTAATTTTGTATTTTAATGTATGTCAACACCACGCAGAGATTTTGAAAGTTTTCCATCCAGATCAAATGCTACCACTATACCTCTGAGGATATGTTTTTATTAAGCAACTCAAAGGCATGTGTGTTTGTAGATATTGCTTAACTCTCTGAAGTCAGCTAAATAAATAAATATCAGGCGATCTCTGGCCCAAGAGCTTGAAAAAACTGTCTCAGTGCAGTGTGAGACGAATCGGGCTACCTCCCAAGGGCTTCTTTGAGCTGCGAATCATCTTTTAGTCAATCTGTTGGTAACACATCACTAGAAAAAATATGAAATGTTTTAAATAAACTGTAGATACACAATGACTCCGTGTGGACAAATATTTCAGAGTGCTTGGCCCGCTAACCCTAGAAAGCAAGACCCCTGTGCTGCCCAGAGTGTCACAGAGTTATAAAGAGGGTGGTTTGATTACTTATCAGCCACTTCCATTCCTCCAAATCCCACTGTTCATTGCCATAGTCATTACTACATCTTTTTTGTGTTTTAAATCTTGCCTTTTTTTTTTTTAAACAAATATGTCCCTTCGGCAAAGTATCTCACCTCCCGCAGAACCCATAAAAAGGATATGGTCACCTGGCTCCACCTCTTAAAGCATCACCTAGCCCTGCAGGTCGAGGCCAGCTTATGTCAAAAGGTGGGATGTAGGGACATCAACGAAGAGGAGTAGGGCTTCAAGTAATGACTATTACCAGCAAATAATGAATATAAGTCATCCTCGCCTTTCTTTCTTGTCCAGAATACAATACTCAAGCATCATCTCACGAAATGAAAAAAAAAACAAGCTTGCTGCCACTCGTGAAAATGTTTTTCATGCTAAATTTATTTATTTTGTTTTTATACTATAATATAATTCAAACCAGGTCTGCGTAAGGACAGGGAACAGGAGATGCATACTTAAAAGAGGCAACAATAAGCATTAAAAGATTTTTACAGTCATAATACAAATGAAGTGAAATAACTGTGCAACAGCCTTTCTTCCTATAGTCTAGTTGTGACATCACTATTAAACTGTAATAAGAATGTAGCTCTGCTAATTATTTGCCCAGAACATTTGACACTGTTACAAGCTCATTACAATGAATATGGACCTTATCTGTATGTTAGCAAAGGTTCTGAACAACAGCCACTTTTGAAAGTGATCATGTAAAGCTGCTTAAAATATCTTTTGCAATCAGCTACAAGCTGCCTTTTCTGTTATTATTTTTTTTTTTTTACAATACGTAATCCACACATATTCTCTATGTTAGAAATTGGGTTTCTGGTTGGCAGACGTATGCACCCTGTTCAAGCAGGAACCACAATCCTAGTCAGGGTAAGTCAAAACATATCCTAAAATGTACCTGTACTCACCCTTTGGTGGTTTGATACAGAGCAGTCTGTCTTGGCCAGGGATAGCCTTTTTGGCTCAAATCCCCAAATTTTCCACCCCCTCTTTGTCCCTTCTACTCACCTGGTGGTCGCTCGTCTGCAGCGGTCTCCGTTTCTCCTTTGTCTCCCGTTTCTGGACGTCGGATGATTTCAGGATCTTTACTCAAACCCGGCGGAGCCGAGCAACATGGCCGTTGCCCGGTGGAGCTGCATCGCCAGCTAAAGGGGAGACAGGCCCCGGCACACCGCCACGGCCGTCACCTACCCAGCTGGACAGCAGACATGTTCCATCGTTCCTCCGCTGCTTGTCTCCCTCCCCCTGTACTCCGGTGAATCGCTGATGGTTCGGCTGACGAAGGAGCCAGTCTCGATGGTGATTACCCCTCGCGGAGCTCCCTGGATGGCTGGTGAAGAGCGGGGACGAGGCTCACCCCTCCTTATCATCCCCCGGCCCGTCCGAGTGTGACCGCAGTTTCTTCCCTTCTGCCCGCCCTCCATCTTCGCCTTCGATGGGACATCAGGGACACGTGAGTGCAGTGGTAGTGAACCTACTCGGCGCTGCAGTGCGATGCTCCCGGGCTTTTCCTGAGCCTGGGAAGCGCGCCCCCCTCAAACCCTCCCCCGGACTTCGCTGCTGCCTCCCTAACTTCCAGCTGGCTTCCCCGGATCTTCGTCTGCGGATCGTCTACACTGATGCCCCCGTGGTCCAGAGCCTGGGCATGCATCTTTCAGCCTTCCGGTCGACTTGGGTTTTGTGGCTGCGTCCACCCTCCGACTGTACTCTATGTAATCATGCTCTCTGGGTTTTTCACTTCTGGACTTATGATTTCTGTGACTTTTGTGCATCACGCCATTTTTTGGAGATGGTCTCCGTCGATTCCCATGATCCGGACCCGCCATCTTGTCTGACCTTTCCCCGTCCCTTCTTCCCTCCTGACTCCCCCTGATGACCCTCGAATGCTTTTCTCTTTTTTGCTGAACTGCCTTTACTCCGTCCCCACTCAGGTTCCCTTCTCTCCTCTCACCTATTCTCTGACTTCTATTCTTGTCCCCCTTTTCCTTCTCTGCCTCTTATTGATTTTCCATTTACTTTGTAATTTCTGTGTAACAAATGTTTTAATTATTTATACCTTGTAAGTCGCTATGTTGCTATGCTGTTCCTTATGTAAAGCGCTATATAAAACTCAAGATAAATAAATAAAACTTAATAGGCAATGTTTAAAGTATTTGTGCAAAACAGGAACATAGTGAAAACACCATAAAAAGACGCCACACCAGGTTAGAAACACAGAGAATAATTGTATAAATAAAAGAAGACAAGACGACAAGAATCCAATAAGTGGGAATCGAGATATGAATTTCTAAAGAATAAACTGCAAAATAGTGCTTAGAAGCATTAAGCGCCTATTTGGACTATCTGGTTGCACTGGACCAGGGCAAAGTCAAAAGCTCAGACGAACCACAATGGAGCACGTGGCCAGATACAGTGACCAGTTAGACCCGCTGAACAAAAGTACCTTGATCCGGGCTGCATCACCTGCAAAGAAGATGCGAGGTGCAGCCTAAGCAATGCATCGGTATCAAGCCACACAGTGGACGAGATGCATCAATTTTTTCCATGCAATGTGGGCGGTGTGGTGGATCCGAGTGTGATGCCCTGGTTCCGAATGTGATGTGTTGCTACTGCAGCAGAGGATGCGTCGGTTACGAGGGCAATGCGCTGGTTCCGAAGACGATGAGCCGGGTCCGCTCCACGCCACAAAGAGGATGTGCTGGTTCTGAGCCATGCCAATGCGAAAATACGCCGGTTCTGATCCCTACAATAGCGATGATGCACCAGTTTCGATGAAGATGTGTATGTTGGCTGGAGAAGCACCTTAGGCCGCACTCCCAAGGGTCCAGGACTGGCGTGGCACCACGTGACATGGCAGACTCACAGATGGCAGAGTCCAGGTGCAGATGCAGGTGAGTTGGAAGTCTTTTATGTCCCTGAGACCTCAATCAGGAGACAAGCCAGCAAGGCCTTTGAGTCACTCTGGGTTCAAGTGATGCAAGTCCAGTCCTTCTCACCCAGGCAGGGGAACAGCATGCAGGAGGGCAGCACAACAAGGCAGGAGTCCATCAAAGCAGTAGTCCAGCAGAGTGGAAGTCCTTTAGCAGCACAGCAGTTCTTCTTCCTGGTACAGTCTTCACAGGTCCAGAAGTGTACTGAAGTGGTGGTGTCAGAGGTTCCGTACTTATTGTTGTGCCTTTGAAGTGGGGGGGGGGGGTAAAAAAAAGGTAATTGAAGTGTACAGAGGTCCTTCCTTCCTGCTCTGGCTCCAGACTCACTACAGGGGGGTATGCAGCCCTTTGTGTGGGGACCGGGGGTCAGCCAATTCAGATGTAGGTGTGAGGCTGTGTCCATCTCCTCCCTCCCATCCTGCCCACGATGGCCCACCAGGATGTAGATGGCCCATCAGTCACACCTAAGCTCCATTTGTGTGTGGCTGTCTAGGGGGAATGTACAAAGCCCAGCTGTCACCCACCACAGATGTGTGTTCAGAGACAGGCAGCAGGCACATAATGGCTAAACTAAGAAAATGCCAACTTTCTAAAAGTGGCATTTTTAGGTTTGCAATTTAAAATCCAACTGCACCATCAGTTGTGATTTTAAATTGTGAGTCCAGAGATACCAAACTTGAAAAATCCATCTCTTCACAATTGGTATTTACACTCAAAAGTTGTAATAAGGTAATCCCAGTGTTATCCTATGGGAGAGATAGCCCTTGCAGTAGTGAAAAACGAATCTGGGAGTTTTCACTACCAAGACATATAAAACCTAAAAGTACATGTCCTGCCTTTTAAATACATTGAACACTGCCCCCGGGTTACCCAGGGCCTACCTTAGGGGTGACTTATATGTATTAAAAGGGAAGGTTTAGGCCTGGCAAGAGAATTATCTTATCAGGCAGAAATGGCACTGTAAACTGCACATGCAGGCTCTGCAATGGCAGGTCTGAGCCATGGTTAGAGGGCTATTTAAGTAGGTGGCACACTGAGTGCTACAGGCCCATTAGTAGCATTTAATTTACTGGACCTTGTAGTGCACTTTCGTAGGGACATATAAGTAAATATGCCTATATTACCATGTTTAAGGGAGAGAGCACAAGCACTTTAGCACAGGTTAGCAGTGGTAAAGTGCACAGAGTCCTAAAGCTAGCAAAAACGAGGTCAGAAAACTGGAAGGCAATAAGTTGGTGGAAGACCACCCTAAGGCTGTCAGGTCTAACACTCTGCATTCAAAACCATAGCACATCTTTCCTAAGAAAGAGCATATGAAAAGGATTTTAAAAGAAGGTTAGTGAAGGATAATTGTGTGACCTTGTGTTACGGCGAATTAAATAGTCACTACCCTAAGACACAATTGCAAGCCACAACTGTGTTCTGTGACATCCACAAGCTCCTTGCCAACCTTTTCAATTTCAGAAACAGAGATTTGTTCCAGCTGAGGGCTCGCATAAATCCTCTTCTAGGGTGGGAAAGAGAATTGAACACCCCCAAACTTTGAGAAAAAAAATAATTCCCTGTAGAGATATAAATCCCAAAAGTAAAATTGAACAGTGGACTCTCTTTGCCCAGGGAGTGATACAATTATTTATTGGGCACATAGCAAGTGACATAAATGTCACATGACATTGCCAGTATTAAGTCTGTAAAACCTTTGACTGACATAACATTCTAGGTTTATTACTGCCAGCCTGTGAATTCCACAACATAGTAAATCTGCACCTGTTTGTAGGAGGACTTCAATGGGTTCAGATTTGCTAATGTATTTGTGAAGTAGGCCCGCTTCTCAAAGTTAGCTGTGTCTAAATGTGTGGCATGCTTCCTTTTTAGTTCTGGTTACAAACAACCTGTAGCTCTCTGGGGGACCTCATATAATGAATTCTTCAAAAAAATTATAGAGTAGAGGCAGTACAGAGAGAGAGTGTGCTTTGGGTCAGTTCTCTCCAGCCACTGGGTTTCATGCATTGCTTGGATGGGCTGATCATCAAATCTATGGCATTTTGTTTATTGTTGCACTGTCTCATTTGTGTACCCAGTAGTAATTCTGATAAAGTGCATATGGAACATTTCATGTCGTTTGTAATTCTAAGTGTATATGCAGACATGATATTTTAAATGCTGATTTACACCTTTTTCATTTGGAAGGTGCCTGCTATTCATGTATTAACCTGTCATAAAGACACAGTATTATTCATTAATAACTCCTGCATGTTTATTTGCTTTACTTTGCAATCATAATAATATGTTGCTGGATTTACATATTTTTCTTATCACAAATTAAGATGTGCATGCACACAGGCTTTGATAAAGATGCAACAGTAATATTGGCCCTTAGGCAAAAGTATAGACTATGTATCTTGCTGCAAATTACTTTAAAGGTCACTACTAAAATTGCCAATTTAAACTTCTGGCTGTTTTTCGTAACACTTTTCTTTCAGGTTACAGCTTAACTATGTTCATTGCAGTCTGTTCAACCATAGCCATATTGTTGTAAGCACAAGATGTTGCTTCATTCTGTGACTTTTATTTCCAGAACAACTGGTGGCAACACACACAAAGTAACACACCTATTATCAAACAATTCTTCTAAACTTAAGGCCAGACCTATTGGCTTTACCAATGCTTATTTTCCATTAGCAGCAGAATAAAATTTCAATTACTTTTCAGAATGCATTTCTCCTTTGCAGTACGTATAGACGTAGAGGTATATTTACAAGGGGATAGTGCCACGAGAACGTTACTTTTAGCGACGTTCTGGTAGTGCCATGCCCTTCGCCATATTTACAAAGTGGCGTTAAGCCACTTTTTGTGGCTTAACGCTGCCTTGTAAATAGAGCCACTTTGCACACATCACTTAGCGTGAAAGGGGCGGGCAATGGGTGTTGCTGTGGGTGTTCCACAGCAGCACCCATTGCTTTTTGACGCTGCCCCAGATTACAAGTATCTGTAAATCCGAGGCAGCGGCAAAAATTAATGCCATGCAAGAGCAGGCATTAGAATAGCGAAACGAGGAGAAATACTTTTATTTCTCCTCGTTTTTGCATTTTCTATGTGTGCTGCATTCTGCAGTACACACAGAAAGAGCAAAATGCCATTAATGATTGTTTATGTGCAGGAAGGTGTCCCTTTCTGCACATAAACAATCATTACATAATGACAATTTTACTACTTCTATGTATGCTGCAGGATGCAGCACACATAGGAGTAACAAAACACCATTATTGATTATTTATGTACAGGAAGGATACCTTCCTGCACATAAACAATAATTCCCTGCAACGCAGGCACCCTTGCACTATCGTGCAACGCAGGCACCCTTGCACTATGCCTGCGTTTGTGCTAGGCAGCTAATTGTAGCACCAGCACTAGGGAAAACACAGGGGTGCGCCGTATTGTTATAAATATGGGACATTCCTGCATTGTGGAAATGTCGGAACATGGCACTGCCAAATTTGGCGCAGCTCCGCGCTCTGACATTTTGTTGTAAATATGCCCCATAGTGTTATAAACAGGGACCCTTGTGTCTCATTGGGATACATTTTCACATAGACACAGGTTATTAAATACCGTGGTAACACCAGGTGACTCCTTTACATGTGAGTGTCTCGAAAGCT
The DNA here is from genome assembly GCA_963921515.1 of Calotriton arnoldi. NCBI lineage: Eukaryota > Metazoa > Chordata > Amphibia > Caudata > Salamandridae > Calotriton > Calotriton arnoldi. The sequence goes on along the minus strand of CAWUFW010000108.1, from coordinate 606,233 downwards.
AATGGTGTTCATGGGAACCGACTCACTTGAGAATGCCGAACGCCTTTTTAGCAATAACAGACTGCAGTTGATTAGGGCCAGGAAGTTCTGTGCGGCTGCTTACCTCACAAACAGAACACTGAGACTTTCTGTCTCTAGAGAGAAGGGGCAATCAGGATGAAGGCGAAAACACACAACACAAAGTAAATTAAGCATTGGCATAGTGCCCAAATCAATCACAAATGCCAGCTTTCCAGAAGTGAATTGAAATGTACACGGTGTGGTTACATTCACATGAAGAATGCTTGTTATGCAAAGGTGCTGTGCCTAACATGCTCTCTAGCATGCCTCAGTAGGCCTGACGTTTCTGTTATGGTATATTTATAGTCAAGGGCCTGTCAGGTTTCTCTAACAAAAAAGATGTTTTTTTGTTGGCAACGGTCTAGGAAAGAAACTCACCTGTTTACAATCCGCATATCACTGAACTTTGAATGTACTGATCGAATTAATCTTTCAAGGATTGGTGGAGTCTGCTTTGTGTGTGCTTTCATAAAAGCAATCGCCTCTCTTCCACTAGCAATAAAGATTCTCTTTCCATTTATTGGTTAGATGAAAGACTTACTAAGACACATTCCAAAGTACGACATACAGTGTGTTTGTTATGTTTAAGTATATTAATGTTATGTTATAATTTATATTATATTACAACGTTTTAAATAGCGTACTGTGCACCGTTTACACACAATGGTGCTGGATCAATGTTTTGAGTGGCAATACTGGACAGAGCTGTCGCTCCATTTAAGTCGAAGGTGTTTTGAACTATCCCTGTGTTAAGCCAGTGAAGTGAAGTGAATGAGAAACCCCTTTTTACTTAGAAAGTGTGGGACTCTCCAAAAGTATCATTATAAATATGGGCCTCGGTGGTGCATCCGGGCACACGTTCCCAACTTTGTAGGCAAAATGTGGCATGATTGTGTCAGGTCACTTTTAATGAGGCCATTCTCCATTGAAATGTAATTTGGATACTAATAAAACCACAAGAGCCATCCACTGGAGACCCGCTACCCAGACTTACATATGAGCCAATTCTCAGGGCCTCATTTATGAGGTTTTTGCCCAGGGTAGCACCGCAAGAAATCTTGCTGTGCTGCCCTACATCAAAACAAAAGGGCAGGAATGCGCCGTATGCAGTAGCGGCTCCTCGAGGGAGTGCTGCGGGGCGGGGGAGGGGCAGGGTGGGGGGTAGTAAACTCCGGAATACAGACGAACGGCCAATTTGGCGTTGCAGCGCGCGCAATGTAATTCGTTTTATTTATTTAGTTACTCAACTCCGTTCGGCCGTATTCCGGAGTTTACTACCCCCACCCTGCCCCTCCCCTGCCCCGTCCTACCGCCCCGCAGCACTCCCTCGAGGAGCCGCTACTGGCCGTATGTCTGAGATACGGTGCATTCCTGTCCTTTTTCCCTTTGCTGGCGCACAATAGGCTGCCATGTGCCATCGCAGGAACCCTTGCATCTTCCTGAACAAAATCAATAAATTCAAGTGATTTCCTTTTTTTATGTGTGCTACAGAATGCAGCACACATAGAAAAAGGAAAAAACGAGGTGATATGAAAACATTTCTCCTCATTGTGCCTCCCTAGCCCCTCCCCTGGGGTGGCTTTAGATTCTGACGCATTCCCAGTTTTACAATTCCTCATAAATCTGGGAATGCTTCAGATTCCATGGGTGCTGCGTGCAAACACCTGCAGCAACATCCATGGAACGCCCCTTTCATGGAGCATTCTGCCTGAAAGGGACACATATTTACAAGGCGATTAAAAGCCACATAAAGTGGCTTTACCTGGCCGTGTAAATATGCTGCAGCACCGGAATGTCAAAAAAGTGACGTTCCAGTGGTGCAAAAGTGCCGCAAGTGCTCAATTGCTCTTCCCCACCTACTGTGGTCTGATGGGGACTCAGCTCAAAAGCACTCATAAGAACATTTCCTACACGGTGTACCCAAGTAGACTAACAGGGAGTCTTATAGGATGCGTTTGAAGTGGGAAGGATGCTTTGGAAGCGGAAGGGATGTGATGTAGAGTCAGGGATTGCGGGAGAGCATACTGGGGCGGCACGGAACCCGCCGTGCTGCGGTGTCATGGGACAGCATAGACAGCGTGTCCAGTGCAGCTGTTCTGTGACATTTTTGCTGTGCTTTGCCGTGTGTGTTATATCTTGAGGCATGCCTGAAGTGCCCAGAAGAGCTGACACATCGGAGGGGGTGCAGTGTCCAGATCTCCCAGGCTCCAGCCAAGCTCTGATTGCTCCAGCTGATCTTGTTGCATCCTCACATTTGAACGGTGGGGTCTGTGTGGATTGTCCAAGCTGGCCTGAAATCACCAGGAACCAGCTGACATTGATAGCACATGAGGCCAGAGTTTGCAGCCCGGCAGCTCACAGAAGGGAGATAGAGAGGCAAGCCTGTGTAATTGAGCTGCCTTCTTAGACTGGCAGTTGCCTGCTGGACGGTACTTCACAGCATTGTTGGTCTATTGGAAAGCTGCAGAGAAAGCATCCCTGGTGCATGTGTATTGCGTACTGAGTGGTTGACCTGGTGGTCTTGGTGGCTTGTGATACTGGGAATTAAGAGTGCTGAGAGCACTGTTCAACATCACCCAGGTACCCTGGAACCCTTGAATGGTGGGCTGTTCTAGGCCTGGGGCCACTGAAATCTGTTTTGCAACCCACCACATTTTGTGCAATTTGGGCTGGTATCAGTGTCTGGAGGAGGAACAAAGCAATCAATATGAGGGCCCCATTGATGTATCCTGCATGTTGAGGGCCACACTCAGAGTATTCCGCGTGTCCTGTTTCAGTTGGCTGACTGGGACTCAGGAACCTAATATAGCTAATTTTTGCAGTATCAGACACCTCTGAATGTAAGCTAAGGACCCGAGTAGATACACAAGTGGTGCTGTTGTATTTCGAGATTAAACTGGGCTTTTCTTTACGACAGTGCTGCCTGTGTGTCTCCTCCTCTTGGAGTCGGTTTGACTACACTAAGTATGGATGTAAGTAATAAAACGTCAGAAGTGGGGTGAGAGTAACCCTAAAGGATTCGGGTTGATTACGGAGCTTTAGATGAAGAGCACGGGACCGCATTAGAAGTTTCAATCTCTAACACCATACCAGAACTTGAGGTATTCAGCCAGTAAAGGATTATTGAAAAAACGAATCTATCTCCTTTGACTACGAATCCCAAGATGCAATATAAGCAACACTGAGTCCGGTGGACTATAAATAACTAGAAAACGGAAGTCACGAAGATTGAATCAGCTGGCGAGACGCGCAAAGACAGTGCTTGAAGGCAGAACCGCGGTAAAGTAAGTCCATGGAATGTTTGTTCCGGGTTAGGCCGCAACTCGTAAATTGTAATACAGAATTGGCGGTGAGAAATCGAAATTTCAATCAGACTTAAAAACCGCCGTTGTGTGTCTTGTGTATTTTAGAACCAATACAGAACTGTGGTTCATACTGACCGGATTTTGACCATAACCGGATGGTTGAAAAGAAACGTGCAATATTGAGAATAAGTACAAGTGTGTAGCGTTTTAATCATTGCGAACTCTAATAAAAAAGAAAGGCAAAAAGATGAAGACATAGCAGGTACTATGAATTATTCAACAGACACAAGACCTAAAGGAAAAGTTAAAAGAAGTGCAGAAGGGGTTTAGAAATTAATTATAATCCTTTCATTTTTGATTTACAGATTACACCCAGTCATAGCCCTGAGGAGAACCCCAAGAATAATATTGGGGCTTGAAACGCATCGGCACCATTCACCATTTGGGAAATACATGTATAAGATTAGGATCCGCTCTAGGGGAACAGTTTGAAAATTCCTAACCTTAGCAGCCTGAATACTAGTTCCCAGTGGGCAGCAGCATTTAGTGAGATTTATTAATTAAAAAACAAATAATGACAATTGTTGCTGTATTTCAGAAATTGATGACTGGTTCGATATTGGAATCCATTTCTCAACAATTTATTTTGTATATGTATTGTTTGTTATGTGTTTTTGTGTTTGACTATTGTCCAAGTTTAAATGTATGTTTATCATAAAAACAAGTAGTGTTTTCCCTTTTCTGACATAAAAGACAAAAATTAAATGGCCTAAAAAAGTGCAGAATTATGGTTCAATAAACACTAAGAACAATGTAATCAGTAATTGGTTTGAGTCTGTTTAAGTAGAGAACAGCATTAAATGTGACAGCTAGATAAAACTTTTAGATAGTTGGCATTTTCTTGTCTTAACTTTTTGTGCATCTGCCAGTATCCTGGCTCACATGACTGTGAATGGCTCTGCTGCTCGGTTTTGTGTAATCCTTCCAGAAAGTGACACAAAAGGGTATTAGGTGTGGACAGGATTGACCATCCTGGCAGGATGGTTGGGATGGAGCTGTACCCAGCCCCACGTACATTTCAAAGGGCTTTGCCTCCTGCACACACAAAGGAACCTGACACTAGTTTTTGTCACTCCAGACTTCTTGGAGCCTTGACAGCAGGGGAAGGGAAGAGCTTTCCAGACTCAGATGTGGGGGTAGTATAGGGAATCCCCTCACTTCAAAGGCTGGTACCAGATATAAATATTGGACCTCTAGAGCTTCTCGTCAGTACACTCTTGCCCTGTGTATGTTACAGAAGTAGGATTGCCTTGCTCCCCAGTGTACTGCTCTGCTGCCTGAGGCATCTCTTGCTCCCATAGGACTGCCCTGCTGCCATTAGACGACTGCAGTGCTGATTGAGAAATGCCTTGACCCGCTGAGTGCTGTCCTGCTGCATGAGGACTGTCATGCTCTCTGAGAAGGAAGACTGGACCTTCTCCCTTCATCCCAGCCTACCTGGGTGACTCCAAGGGTCAGTTGGCTGACCTCCTGTCTGAGCTACAGAGACACAACAAGTCCCAGAGGACTCACTGCAACTGCCCTGCTGACCTGCTGCACTAGACCTGCAACTGGACATGTCTGAGCCCTGTTGGCCTCTGCTTGAATGAGTTCCTGATCCCTAAGAGGTGCCTCCCATTGTCCTGGACCTTTGGTTGCATCAGTTGAGCTCCTCCTGTGAAGGGAGGTTAAATCTGAAATAATGGGCTCTTCACAATCACAAATGGGCCAGTTTGCACTGAGACTCTGCCTTCCATGAGAACCACCAATGTGAAGCTCCAGTGAACCCAATTCTTCGCACTACAACGACCACCAGTGACAACAGGCAACGCAAGATCCTCACTTTGCGTTACAGCAATGAAAACATGTGGTGACCATCAAGGCGAAACCCCAGTAACGGCCATTTGTGATGCCAAAACAGATGTTCCGGTTACAGTGGCAACCATCTGTGATGCCAGACCTGCTCTTCTCGCTACAGCAACGACCATCTGTGAGGCTAAACCTGCTCCTCGTGGCCTCCTCCACAATAAAAGGAACTCTTTGCCCCGGACTTTGGGAAATTAACTTTTTCCGCTGGGCTAACATGTTCCCTGTATCCTGCCCACGCTCCATCGTGGTCAGTTTGAACTTGTGACTTTCCCCCAGTCTAGCACAGCCAGATGACAGCGAGTGATGCTTTGTACTTCTAGGTGCTATATCTTCTTAAAACTTGAAATAGCAGATCACCAGTTCTATTGATACGATTGTTCTCATTTTGGTATCATTTTGTTATTAAAATTTTCTCTATTTTTCTACATTTGTTTTGGATTTTCTTGTGTTGTGTTTTCATTTTATTAGTGTTTGTTTGCCGCACAAATACTTTAACTGATTTCAACAAATCAAAGCTTGTGAATAGGTCAAGAATCCTCTCTTTTCAAAGCTGTCCTGCATTTAAGGTTAATAAAATCACAAGACATTCAAGGAGTGTGTTTAGAGTAATTGAAAACATCTAATGCCTTCAGTAACAAAAGTGGTGTTTGCTTCTTTGAATTTCAGCAGACTCACTATGAGCAATCTGGACGACCTATGCATCGTGGGCATAGACGCTTTGCCATGCCAAGACCCATTGAAGTCTAGGCCAAGACTCTCAACCGATTGTCCACAAATGTGTGTAAATGTTAGCAGGCCTCGACATGTTCATTACGGTGAGCCAGCCACTGTGATTTTTTCAACAGGAGAGGCTATTGAAAAATCCTCATCACTAAGGGGGAGTCTTTAAGGAAGGTTAAATTATTGAGAAACCGGGCTATTGGAGTCCTTGAGGATGATGCAGGAAGAGAAGATGGCATAAAATGGTCATGGCTAGCATGCTACCAAAGATAAAGACAAAGGATGGGCCCAAAATGGGTCACACTGAAATTTAAGTAACTGTTGCTACTCCACTGAGGAGTTACAGCTGTACGAGGGATGGGCACCAAGGGGATTGGCCAGATTTAATGAGGATTGTATAAATATCTTTTTCTGGAATATTGTGAGACTGGAAAAGAGGGTTAGATGGGGAGTGGCTAAACTTTGTCTTCAGTTGTAGAATATGTTGCTTTGAAGAAACATGGGCCATGGCAGGAAATTTTATGAATGGTTTTGTTGTATTTTGTGAACCTGCTAAATGTTCAAAGGAGGTTAGACCAATGCGGGGGTGTTGTCAGTTTGAGTTTCAAGCAAATAAAACTGCAAATCACAGCAAATGAATGCAAGCATGCAAATGGCAATATTTTACATGTGAGGTTCATGAATGTTAGCAATGAAGTTGACAGTGTCAGGGGAACAGTCGGAACAACGCGGGCAGACCCTCGCGTGTTCCGACTACGGAAGCGTAACCACGCTTGCCTTAAACATGCATATGCCTTAACCATGCATATGCGTGGTTAAGGCAGTGCGCAGTCTAGCTGCAGCAGCTGCCGGGCGGAACTCGGATGCAGGAAGACCTTGGGCCTTGGCGGAGAACGCGGTGAGGTAAGTGTGGCGGGGGCTGGGTGGGGTTTGGGGGGTAGTTTGTATGGTTTTGGTGGGTAGTTACAGGGCTTGGAGGGCCGTTTTCAGGGGTTGGGAGGGAGGCGGGTTCGTTTTCATGGCTGGGGAGGGGTTCCTTTTCAGGGATGGGGAGGGGGTTGTTTTCAGGGATGGGGAGGGGGTTGTTTTCAGGGATGGGGAGGGGGTTGTTTTCAGGGATGGGGAGGGGGTTGTTTACAGGGTTGGGGAGGGGGTTGTTTTCAGGGCTGGAGAAGGGGGTAGTTTTCAGGGCTGGGGGTCGAGGCAGTATTCAGGGCTGTGGAGGGGGGTCAGGGGTGGGAGAGGGTTTGTTTTCAGGGGTGGGGAGTGGGTTGTTTTCAGGGCTGGGGAGGGGGTCAGTTTCAGGGCTGGGGAGTCGAGTTAGTATTCAGGGCTGAGGAGGGGGGGTCGGGGGTGGGAGTGGGTCGGTGTAGTGTTAACTAAGGCTCAGAGTTTTAGGCCTAAGGGCAGTGGGTGGGGAATGGGTAGTCAAGACAGTTTTTAGGGCTTAGAGTATGGCAGGGTAGTTTTTAGGTCTGGTAGTTTACAAGGCTGGGGGAGGATCGGGGTAGTTTACACAGCTGGGAGAGGGTCGGGGTAGTTTTTTTAATTAGGGTTAGGGTGTTAGGCTTAAGGGCAGTGGAAGGGGTTGGGGTAGTCTTAGTGGCAGTGAGGGGTGGGAGTTGGTCATTGTGGTGTTAGCTAAGGGTTAGGGTTTTAGGCCTTAGGGCAGGGGGAGGAGAATGGGTAGTCGAGACAATCTTTAGGACTATGGGGATGGCGGGACAGTTTTTAGGGCTATGGGGAGGGTCGGGTAGTTTTTGAAAATAGGGGTTATTGTTTTAGGCTTATGGGCAGTGTAAGGGGTTGGGGTAGTTTTAGGGACCACGCGGGGGGAGGGGGTTGGGTAGTGTAAGCTAAGGGTTAGGGACAGCAGGGGGGTCGGAGGGGGTTGGAGGGGGTCGGGTACTTGGACCTCAGGGCTGGGGGGCATATACATTTCCCATGAGAGAGTTTACCAACAGTAAGGTTCTTGGAGCACACCAAAATGTGCCTTGAACTGGAAAAATATGAACAGGAAGGGTAAAGCTTTGATCACAAAATATGGGATTTGGGTCCGAAACTTTTGAATCGTTTTGGATTCCCCAGCAAAAAACTCATTTAGAAGTGGTGCTAGAACCTCTCTCTTCAATTATTTCTTGATTAATGTGAAATGTTGGAAGAATGTGGTTGACATGAAGATTGAGAATTGGGTGGAATGGGACCACAGCCCCCTCATTGTTAAGTTAAATATGCATCTAGGTGGATTGATGGGGGCCTTGAATCCTCTTTATGAAGAGGTCTGCATGGGAATCACTTCAACCAATGAGAGGAGAGCAATAAGCTGGAACTATGTGAAATAGCAAAGAGATCTCCCAATATTTAATTCTATATAGCAAAAATGTGCTTTGCTTATCCTCGACAGAATAGGGATGGGCATGACCTAATACTAGCCTCATTCCATTTAACAGACATAACATAAAAATGCTGTTGTCTCAATCAACGTGGCAGAATAGCTAAAAACGTGATGCTTTAGAAGGTTATTCCTGGAATGATTCAGAATGCTATGATTTGAAGAAAAATAAATCATTGGCACTATTAACTCGCTACCTTAGCCACCAAATGAGATGTTCTTCCAACAGTTGTAAGAAAGACTATAACAACTTAACAAACAGGACACAGTTGGAAGCTCAGCATAGATTGTGGACTGACTTAAAAAATGCATTGAGTATGAAAGATTCCAAGGCTGGTCACCTATATAGAGAAGAACCAGAACTCCACAAAGGAGCATAGAATGGCTAATTAATTTCAGAAAGCTGTATGGTGTAGATAATCTCGGCAGGGGCAGAGATTTTATATGGATTGAGAGCTTCTGTAAGGAAAGCTCCCCATTGAATATTTTATTACCAGAGGTGGAGACAGCTCTTCAAGATATGAAAATGAATCTGGACACTGGACTTGATTTAGTTCCAATAGGCCTCTATCGGACAAATTGCAAATTCTGGTCTATAGCCCTTGCAAGGGACTTTAATGCAGCTGTAGCAAGTGGTAATATCCCCTCAACATGGCACTCATCAATTATTTCCCTACTATTTAAAGAAGGTAATTGTGGTCACGCATCAAACTACTGGTTTGATATCGCTGTTGAATGGGTCTCGGAAGATTTTTGGGAAAGCTCTGCTCAACAGACTGCAAGGATGGGTGGATGCTAAAAATATTTTGAATGAGGTCCAAGCTAGTTTTAGGTCACGATTTGGGACAGTTGACCAATCTGTAAGCTTGTACATGATTTGCTACAAGTGTTCAGTAGCAAAGAAGTCCCCATTGTACCTTATTTTTGATGACTTAAAGTAAGCATTCAACCTCCTTAATCGCGCAGATCTCTGGCTCTCCCTACAAGCACTAAGGGTTGATAACACAATTTTTCTGGCAATAATGAGTCTGAAAACTAGTAGTACGGCTGAAGTCTGTTAGGGGACACACAGTTAATGTAGTGACCCAAGGAGTTAGGCAGGGCTGTGTATTAGCCCCACTTCTTTTCAGCCTGTTTATAAATGATGTAGTAGAATGCTTTTTGAAGGCTGCTCTTGATGTTCCACTTATTGCTACCAACAAGGTTTCAATTCCCTTCTTTGCAGACAACACTGTTTTGCTATCCAGGGCAGAAAACACTATGCATAGATTACTGGACAGGTTTGTAGAATACTGTACAATGAAGGATGTATCTATTAACATCAAGAAAACAAAGGTTATGCTAATGAAGCCCTCTGGCCTTTTGAAGAGAAAACCCAAGGTCTATGCTGAGGAGATAGAGCTTGTTTCTGATTTTGATAATTTGGGTATACATTTTGGTAGACACCTCAAGTAGAAAGACCAAATAGGCAAATCTTATTTCAAAGCTCAAGAGCAGTGTTTCGATTTAAACAAAAAGCAGGCTGCCAGTCCATACTTGCATAACTCCAGATCTACAAACAGAAAGTGGTAGGTGCTGCCTTATATCCAGCTGAACTATCAGAGCATGACAATTTAAGGGAACTACAAGTAACAGAAAATAATTTCTTGAGGTCCTTGCTAAAGCTTGTCTCAGGGACTCCCCTGGTGTCACTTTTATTGGAGTTGGGCATTACTCCATTTATGGATCTAGCGGCACTAAAACTACAAAGAAATTCAAATGATGCAGTGTATTTAAAATTGATAATCATCATAACTTTATTTCGATCTCCAAGATCATAAAAGTACAACACATATAAGAATCATGTAAAAACCTCCTCACAGAGCATACAGAGTGTCAGAGATCAAATGTAAATATGCAATAATAAAAACAAGCAGTCAAAATGCCAATCGAAATATATATGTCATGGTGGGATTAAAAGGCATATAGACTCCATATTTTAGGGCAAGTCTACAATGTTGGGCCACAAAAAGTGCAAATGCTTATTTTAAACACATTTAAATATTTAAGGGATTGTTAAAATGCCAGGCTGTGCAAAAATTGCAATGCAGTGGTGGGCCATGGTTGGCTTAACTCACTCCACCAGACCTCACTCTTTTTGGGGAATTACAAAGACGTTGTCCTGGGGAGCTTGAATACACTTAGTGCACCAAATCTAGATACACAATAACTATCTAGAAATTGAAAACACCATCTCTATTCTCATACAATTCATAGTTTCTCAGTGAAACCGTCCATTTTCTTGACAATACAAACAAAACGGTGTGAGACTGAGTCCAAGCGCACCATCAGGATATGTTGGCCTTAGTCCTGGCTAGCTCAAAGAGCACCATCTGTGCCCCTAACCTAGCAAGGTAACAGGTGGTACATGCAGCCTCAGAACAATGACAACCCTGACTCCCCAAGGAAGTCATGGAAACTGTCTAGACCTCTTTCGTTTTGATAACTCGTGCATGTCCAAAGGGAAACACAAGCACAAGAGATACTCAAATTGGCATTTCAAATATTTATTGAAGCAATAAGATTCTTGTGTAAAATATGTGTGCTGCAGTTATCAATCGAAGGAAACAGAACTGAGTAATCGGCATCATGAGAATAGTAAAGAAAATGAACAATTCAACCATTGTGCTGGTACATCAAATATTTGCTTGCATATACAGTTATATTTGTGCTCTTACCTTGTGCTCACTATCCTAGTGTGCCTAGGGTGGATGAATCTGTCAGAATTCCAGTAGGGTGATTTCACTCACCAGTTACCTGTGGGTATGTTTTATCTGGGAGCCAGTCTTGGTGTAGAGCTGTGCACCATCTTTCTCAGGAGGTAAACGGGATTCAACTGGGTTGGAAATCCAGCATGTGGCGAGCTTGATAGTGTCAGCAAAATGCTTCTCTCACTAATTGAAGGAGTGATGTCGGTTATATAATAAACTTCACCCATGTTGCCATGCTGAAGTGCTAGTCAGGCCGTCATTATTGATTCTATCCTGACAAAGCTGTCGCCAAGCGAACAATAGCAAACATCAACATTTTGTGCAGTGAACTTTAGCTTTCGTACAGAATGTTAAAGGCTCTGATTATATGCCTATGAAGAAATGTAAATGTAAACAAAAGTCATTTCAAAGAATATTATCTATACAGGCTGTTAGAAATGGGATTTTTGGTAGGCTTCGGCATGGGCCAAAGCCAGGCAAAAACCACCACTCTAGTCAGGATAAGGGAGTTACACGTCTAAAATAACCCCTGCTCACCCCCTTGGTAGCTTGGCATGAGCAGCCAGGCTTATCTTAGAGGCAGTGTGTAAAGCATTTGCACATAACCAACAGTAATACAGTGTAAGCACTACAAAAGGACACCACACCAGTTTAGAAAAATATCCAATATTTTTATATACTTAAGACAAGACCAAAAACGATAAAAATCCACAATACAGTACTCAAAAATCTTCAATTATCAAAATACGCTTGAAACACAGTTCCTTGATGTCGATAGCTCCGTCCGGGGCTATCACGGCGCCGTGAGCAAACAAATACAAACAGTTCTGGCTGACCGCGGCGTCGCGGGCCAGCTACGGGGTCGGGAAGACCTGCAAACAGTACCTTTTAGAAATGCAGGGCGTCGATGACCTCTCGTTGAGCTTCCGAAAACACGGCGTCCGAAGGCGTCGGTGCCGGAGGTCGGTGCAGGAGTAGTCGGGGCCCTCGAAGTCACACATGTTGCAGGTTGATCTCCTCTCTGATGGAGTCAGGAGCGCTGGCGTCGGCAGGCGTCGGGTGCTGCGGTGCGAAGTGCAGCAGTGCGGTGTGTGGTGCCCTCAGGTCGATGTGCGAGCAGCGGCTCGGTGGCGGCGTCAGATGGCGTCGTCGGTGAGACCAGGGTCACGGTGCGAGATGAAGGCGGTGCTCGTCACGGTGCTGGCAGGTCACGGTGCAAGCAGCGGCGGCGTCGTTGCTGAAGCGCTGTCGGCTGACGAACTGGAGTCGATGGTGCCGGCGTCGGTAGGCCAAGGCTGCAGTGTGGGATGAGGGCGGTGCGTCGTGTAACTTACAAGCGGTGCCCCCAAACCACGGTGCAAGCAGCAGCGTCGATCTTGGCGGGAAGTGGTGGCGTCAGGCAGGCCAAGGCATTCTCATGAAGCAAGGCGGTGCCGAGTGTGGTGCCCACAGGTCACGGTGCGAGCAGCGGCTCGGTGGTGGCGTCAACAGGCGTTGTCGGTGAGACCAAGGTCGCGGTGCGGCATTGCGGCGGTGCCCTCTGCGGTGCCAAAGCTTCGGCGTGAAGCGAGGCGGTGCAGAGTGCGGTGCTCAAAGGTCGCGGTGCAAGCAGTGTCTCGGTGGCGGCGTCAACAGGTGTCGGTGAGACCAGGGTTGCGATGCGGCGTTGCGGCGGTGCCCTCTGCGGTGCCTTCAGGACACGGAGTCGGCAGTGGCGTCATGGACGTCGTCGAGTTGTTGTTCTTCGGGTGGCAGCGCAAAACACACAGTCCCCAGTGCTGCGGGTCGAAGAACTTGAAGTCTTTGCTGTTCCTGAGACTTCGTGAACAGGGGGCAAGCTCTACCTCAAGCCCTTTGAGAGACTCACAAATTAGGATGCAGAAATTCCAGTCCAGGCCTTTCACTGCCCAAGACAGAAGCAGCCACTGCATGTCAGCCCAGCAAAGCACCCAGCAAAGCAGTCGTTCCTTTTCGCAGCTTCTCCGGCTCTTCTTCTTGGCAGTCTTCTTGTCCAGATGAGTTCTAAAGTTCAGGGGTTAGGGACCCAGCATTTATGTCCAAAAATCCTTTGATCTCTTAGGCAGAGAGGGCCTGTGCCCGGTCAGGACCAGTTCTGCCTTCCTATGGTGTGAATTCCTGGCAGGAGGTGGAGACGGCATTTGTCAGAGGCAGAGCAGGCCCTTTGAGGTGCAAGGAAATCTCCTCCCCCTTCCCCCATCGTAACCTAGATCTCTTCAGCCCTTTCCTGACCTACCTAGACCATCTGGCACCCCTCCTGCTCCCCCAGCCTTCTGTCATCCAAAACCCAGACAGGCAATCCACATTCCAGCAGAGGCACACGGGATGACTGAGCAAGAAAATACCTACTTTCTAAAAGTGGTATTTTCAAACACATAATGTAAAAATCACCTTCACTAAAAGATGCATCTTTAGATTCTGAGTTCAGGCATACTAAATTCTATTTTCTTACCGAATTCCCAGGGCCAGTTATGTTTATAAGATGTTATAAACAAACCTCCCATTCTATCCTATGGGGAACTGGTAGCCTTGCAATAGTGAAAAACGAAATTGGCTGTAGTTCACTATCAGGACATGCCACACACACCAGGGCATGTCCCACCTTTCACATACACTGCACCCTGCCCCCAGGGGTACCTTGGGCCTACCTGAGGGGTGTCTGACATGTAAGAAAAGGGAAGGTTAGGGACCGGCCAGTGTGTGCACTGGCCAAGTCGACATGGCAGTTACAAACTGCTCGCAGACTTCTTCAATGGCAGGTCTGAGTTACCGTTTTCAGGGCTACTCACCGGGGTGGCACAACCAGTGCTGCAGGCCCCCGAGTAGCATTTGATTCACCAGCCCTGGCACACACAGTGCACTTTACTAGGGGCTAACGGGTAAATCAAATATCCAATCATGGAAACACCCATCCATAACACAATTTACACAGAGAGCATATGCACTTTAGCACTGATTAGCAGTGGTAAAGTGCCCAGAGTCCTAAAACCAACACAAACAGGTCAGGGAAAAATAGGAGGAAAAAGCAAAACATTTGGGGATAACCCTGCAAAAAGGGCCATTTCCAACACAGGCACACAAACAGATGTGCGCCAAATGTCAACGGTCAAGAAAGATGTCAATTTTAAAACGTCAACTTGTAAAATGGTGGTGTATTCGTCCGGCCTAATGTGACCATATGACACCGAATACTTGGACGTAATGGGACTAAAAAGCTTCGTAAAATCTATGCTAAAATTGTAGATTTAATATAAAAACTATAAAAGCATTGTGCTTCTTTAATAATAAAAGCATAGCGAAAGCCAAATTGTATTAATGGTCAATAAAGGAAAAAAAGACTAAAAGATTTCAATCTAAAAGCAATTTAGCGAATAAAAGCATAGCTGAATTAAAAAATATCCACTGCACGAAACTACCAGATTGTTTACATGTTCAGAGGAGTAGACAAAACTTTGCTCATCCCAGCTTCCGCAGACGACTGTTCCGTTGGCACCCCTCTCCACAACTCCAGGGAACAAACATGTTCAAATCCAACTCCCTCAGCAGCGGCTGAAGGAGTGATGGCCAGTAGTGCATCTGCAGAGGACAAGCCAGGATCCAAGTCACCAGGAGCTGAAGTATCCCAGGAAGGCTCATAATATGTGTTTTGAAGCAACGGCAATCGCGCATGGCATCTGTACAAGTGAGTCTTTAGGGGACCCACAATGCAATGTCTGTAGATTGGACCAGTTGCACCCCATTACATATATCTAGGGCACACTTGAAAGTGCACAGCTGACAGCAGAATATGGGCTGCAGCCAGTGTAGCCACTCAGGTCGAAAGATCAACAACCAGTTGTCATTCAGTTCTTGAAGCAAGGGTGCGCAAAGAACTGCATCATTCTCCCACGACACAATAGCACATGTGGTAGTGCCATTCCCATCTGGCCATGTGGTGGAACATCCATTGCAAAGCAAATAGAATAAAATCACTGTCCCAACAACTAGGAATAGGACAAGCGGTAAGCCTCCAAAAGGGCTTCCAGACATGGAGTGCGTGAAAGATGGAATAACTCTGAAGACACTCTGGAACCAACCTGGTGTCGATTGTTTTTAAAAAGTGTGCTATCCCTGCTGTATTGGAAATGTTAAACATGCAGTGCACTATCTCCCCAAAATGGTGTGGAAGATTGGTGCGAAGTAGAAACTGTGGTGGTGCATGGCAGTGTTACCATTGTGTGTAATTAAATACTGCCCATGGAGTACTTACATTATGTAAATAATGGTGACCATAACGGTGAAAAGAGAACATTTCATCATAATTAGTTGTACCACAATGCATTTCTTCATTATTAAAATATGTGTAATGCTCTAAATCAGCAAGCATTTCATGCACTGTGTTAATGTCCCAATCATCAGAGATAGTACCGGGAGTGATAACATCATTTAAGGATATACGAAACCTGTATGGAACTTGTGAAGTCTCTGTAGGACCAAATATATCATAGGGTACCTTATCCCAAACCATTCCATCGGGAACTGGAGCAGCTGAAATGTTCACCAGGGAAAGGTCTCTTTGCACTTTGTGTGATGAAGAATACCAGTTTAAGAGCAGAGCGTTCTGGGAGATAGTGACCATTCACAAGCAAGAAAAGACGGTCACAAAACCAATCCAAGGGCCAGATGTAAGAAGCTTATTTCTGCTCGCAAACAGCCCAATTCACAGAATCGGGCCATTTGCAACCAGAACCATTTTCTGATGTACCAAACCCTAATTGCAATTCGGTAACCTAATACCGAATTGCAAATAGGGTTTAGGGCGTCCCTTTTTAATACCGGATCGAGCGGCATGTAAGAATGTTTTGCGACCGAAGTGCGGTCGCAAAACATTCACAAGGGTCCCCTTATACTTTGTGAATGGTAGTAGAAACGTTTTTTCAGAGCAGGCAGTGGTCCCACGGAATACTGCCTGCTCTTAAAAAATGTAAAGAAAATTTTCATTTTTCTTTTTAAGCGCAACCCGTTTTCCTGCATTTAAAAAAATTATTGCTGACCCCAGCAGGCCACCTTCCCCATGATTTTAGCAAATCCCAATGGGTCACAAATTTCGACCTTCCTCATTAATATTCATGAGGTAGGTCGATTTGCGACACACTAGGAATCACTAAATGAAACTCATGGCATTTCATACATTAGGAATAGTGATTACCTAATTGCAATTCACAGAAAATGACAATTAGGTAATCACTATTTACAATATTAATCATGTGGCCCCAAATGAGGAGGGAAAGTAACAAAATTGTAATCCAAATGTATATGCATGGAGGGATAAGGTATGTCTTTTTGAGTCAAATAATAAGTTCATGTGGTCCACTATGAGAAGGTGGTTATAACCATCTGTGCCGCCCAGATTTTTCACTTTTTGATCACCTCATATTTTACCTTTTACTGCCTCATAACCTGGGACTCACCCACAGTAAACTCGTGGTAAAATGGACTGCACCTGTTTACTGCCTTTGTCCACCTTGTGAGATAAGGCTGCTGTGACGCAACCAGGGTAAGGGGCACTGGACTGGTTACATGTGGACACGTGCACAAGCGTGTGGACATGTGTTCACATGTGTGAGGGTTGCACATGAGAGACTCCTGTAATGCTCAGCTCAGGAGCTGTGCACAGGTAGCCTGGCATAGAAGGAAATATGCAGAGTGGGGTGATGACCTGGAATAGGCTTTATAATGGGGGTAAACATGTAGGGAAGTCAGTGTGCATTACTGTCTTAAATGTAGTGACACTCCATTATACTCCTGTGGGAAAGGCTGCCTTAAGGCTCAGGTTCAGTTCATTGGGGTTCACAAACTCCAGAGTTGCACTAATGTACACTGTAACCTGTGTGAAAAGTCCAAAAGCACATCTGTACAGCTTATGGGTCATCTAGAAATGTAATATTCCTCTGACTCAGCTCAGAAGCAGAGACCAGGCCTTGTGTGACCCTGCCAGGCTGGATTAACTACTTTTCTCCTCAGTGGCAGGACCAAAGGCTTCGCCCTTCAAAACAAGCATTTGACAGTGATTAGGTCAACTCTCCAGGAGTAAGGGACTGGGCAAAATTGCTCTGCATCAATCAGCCAGTTGTCATCCTCTGCCAGGTATCGGGCCTGCCCTGGGCCCCTTAATCGGGGCGGGGGCTCCTTTGAAGAGTTGCCGGGGTAAGGCCCTGGCAGTGATGTCAGAGAGGGGGTGCTGAGTCACTCAGAGCCCATGTGGCAAGTGACTCCTGGGTGACGCCATCTTGAAGTATTCTAGAAGCCTGTGCAGAAAGGTTGAGATGGGGGCGGAGAAATTATGTGGCACCTCACAATAGGTAAAAGGCCTTGGACAGGGAGGAGAGCTCTCTCTTGGATGGGATTTTCCTAATGAACACTGGGAATGGAGGCTGACACCATGGACAATTGGAATGAGGAACCCCTTTACTGCCCCCAGGACTCAGGACTCTGTCTCTGATTGACCCCAGGACAAGTGGGGAAAAAGACTGGGCATCTGCGCAGGGAGGAGAGAGGCTCAGAAGAAGAGCAAAAGGAAAGGCTGGCGTAGGAAGTCCGTGAAACCAGCTCCATGCAAAGTTCATCACCCTTTGAGGCTGGGAGGCCTGAAAGAAGTGCTCAAGGTGACTAGGGCTCGTCGCCAGGAGCAAAACGAGCCAAAGATCATCTAGATCGGCCCAACAGGGTCCGAGATATGGCCGTTTAATTTTTGGGTGACCTTTGTCCTTTACCACAAACTGAGCGAGTGTAACTCCACCACCGAATGATCATTGTCCTTTGCAGGGGGGCCCCCAAGCAGAAATGTGAAGAGGGAGCATCATCGCGCCCCCTTGTTATGCAAGCAAGGGGCCCAGGACCCCATCCCCAGGCCCGAGAATAGAAATGATGGGGAGCGCTGTTGCGGCTCCACGAAGATGTACAGGGGCCCAGGACCCCATCCCAGTGCCCCAACTAAGAAGCTGAAGCTGGGGAGTGCCATTGTGCCCCCGTGAAGTTGTACGGGGCCCAGGACCCCATCCCTGGGCCCTGACGAAAAAGTGGATGCCGGGGAGTGCTGTCGCACCCCCCAAGAAGATGTACAGAGGCCCGGTCCCCCATCTTTGGGCCCCAACCAAGAAGCGGAAGCCGGGGAGTGCCGTTGGGCCCTCCACAAAGATACACGAGGCCCAGGACCTCATCCGTGGGCCCTGGCAAAGAAGAGGAAGGAGGGGCAGTGCCGCCGCGATCTCCCCTGCGGCCGATCACTGGCCACACAGCATGTGTCCACCTGCAGGAGAGGGCAGACCAGAACTGAAGGGCCAGCTCCTGCAGTAGCACTCAAGTGTGCTGGCCATGCAGGGAGGCAGCGAGATCAGCCGGGGGTGGGATCCCCTGGCTGGTCTCCAACATTGAGAAAGGCGCAGGGTGTCCAGGTGAGACTGGGCACCCAGACGAAAAGGAAAGCAAAGAAGAAGAGAAGCAGCTCTCCACAAAGCAGTGGTAGAGCCGCTGGTACAAAATTCACCAAAAGCTCTGGAGGAGCACTCCATAATGCTCTGCAGGGCTTGGCTGCTGGGTTTTGTTCCGTCGCGTGTGGGGGCCTCAGGAGAACATGGTCTTCACCAAACCGAAACAAAGAGCGCGAGAAGCTGCAGGAGCAGCACAGCCTCCTCCCAAAGGAAGTGCTAGAGTCCCCACCCTAAGTTGGGTGGGACTCTCAAATTACATCCCCACTTAGATTTCAATGTTTTTTAAGTAGTCCCTGGACTGGAGCATGGGTTGTATAGCTGGGAGTACGACAGAGGGTGTATTGCTGCATTTTTGTTGCCCGAAAGTGTTCAATGAAAGAATTTATGTTGACACCCTCTTGGGGTAAAAGTTAGTAACTGCACAGTTTGTGTATTTACAAAAGGGATGATGTCAAAAGTGCAGTATTGTATATTGAATGTGAGTAAAATATATATGCTGAAGTTTATAATTGCATAGACAAGAGGAAACTCGTAATCTGGTGGGCAGTGTAAGTACGGCTTTGGCGGTATGGGAGTAGAACGTTGGTGTGGCGGCCAGCTCCCACACTGCCAAAGTCGTAATTAGGCCCATAGACTTTAATCTTCTTTATAAAGACCTGGCCACCAATAGCATTGTTGCAATAGTGAAATTGTAGCCATCACCCCAGCGTGAGCAGATGCTAGTCCCTTATGTGCTGCTAGGATCAGTCATAGCCTGCGATCTGAATTAGGTATTGATCTGTCCCCCTACTCCGCGAATATGAGCAAATTGAATGTTTTGCACACTTAACTGGTATGAGTATTTTAGTGGGAAACCTTTTGGTAAGTGGGTGCCATTGCGCTCCGCATTGACAGCCATCATAGTGTCTCCATCTATTCTCATACTGGAACGAGTTATTGCAGAAACTAGAGCAATTTGCACTGTTGCTTTTGTGGCTTCATCAGCCATTAAATTCCCTACAATGTGTATTCTTACACGTTGGTGGCTCAGGTTTTTTTCTTTTCCGGAGATTTATAAAGCGAGAACTTGACCAGAAGGTGTTGGGTATCAGAGCGCTTTACATGAGCACCAATTGCCTTACACAAGGACACATTCATTTTTGTTCGGCACGGGGAGATTAAGTGATTTGCCCAGAATAACAGGATGTTGAGCGTCGTTGCCGAGACTCGAACCTAGTTACCCAGATTTGAGGTTGACCGCCCTAACCGTTAGACCACATCCTCTCCTCATAACATAAGCCTATGGCAAACATACTTTAAGTTTAGCCACCTGTCCCCAAAGCATCAAATGCTTGATTGTGTACCCTTTGAAATCTCTGAATCCATTCTGGCTTCAGTAGTGTGAATACTGGACACAATAATATGAATCACACGTTATAAGTGAGGAGAATTCAGAATGTGTATTCTCAAGTGCCAGAATTAGAGCTTTCTTTTCAGCCAACTGTGCAGTGCAATCACCAAGTTACTGCGTGTATGTTTTATAAGGTTGGAATTATCCACCCCTCATTTTACCCTTTACCTCTGTGCAAGTGGAAGAGTATTGGTGTTTTATGCCTACTGCAGGCTTGGTAGAACCATCTGTGTAGATAATAAAATCATATTGATCTAGAGGCATTATCTCATGGCCAGAGTATATTCGTCTTCATGTTGAAGGTATGCTTGTGTTTGTAGTGTAGAGTCAAATATGTAATCTAGATCTGTTGCTGTTAGTGAGTTGGCCCATTTTATCCATCTTGGATGTAAAGTTTTTGCACTGGGAATGTTGGCCTTTGGAACAGCCTCTAATGCTGGAATGGGAGTCGCAAAAATTATTTGTTTTTCCCTGAGCCAATGTTCTTTCTTTCACTACAGCATTTCTGCATGTGTATATAAATGTGATTTATATACAATTGGTACAGTGTCTCCTTCATTGAATGTGACATAAGTGTATCCTGATG
Source organism: Calotriton arnoldi (assembly GCA_963921515.1). Classification (NCBI taxonomy): domain Eukaryota; kingdom Metazoa; phylum Chordata; class Amphibia; order Caudata; family Salamandridae; genus Calotriton; species Calotriton arnoldi. The sequence continues at coordinate 585,635 of CAWUFW010000108.1, read as the reverse complement.
TACCTGCAATTATGCGAGTCACCAAGTTTGTGGTGTTTACACGTGTGTCTGAGTGTTTGGAGCTAACATGTCAGCTTGTACTGAATGCAAAATCTGTGTGTGTTCAAATGTCCAATGTGTGCTTGAAAAGTCTGGACGAATCAAGTCATAAAACGTTTTTACCCGTTGTGCATAATCTGGTATGTATGTTCTGCCAAAATTTGGAAAACTCAATATTGATTGGAGTTTTTTTAACATGTTTGGAGGTAGTAGAAGTGCACAATTCTCTAAGAAATGTGTCGCCAGGCTTTTGCTTTCACTTGACACCTCGTATCCCAAAAACAGGACACTAAGATAGGTAATCTTTAATTTTTTAAAGTTAATTTTGTAGCCCATGTGAGCATATCCTACAAATATGCGGTCTACCCTGGTCAAGTGTGTTTTTAAGTCACCGCCACTTAAGTATTAGTCATCGATATAGGGCAGTGCTTGGTCATCAAATTCTTGTAATAGTTCTGTGACTCGGGCTAAAAACAGCCTGGGGCTATTCTTATACCCTTGGGACAATTGAAAGAACTGTCTTTGAGAACCGAGAGCACTAAATGCTGTCAAGTACCTGCTTTCAAGAGCTATGTTTTGGTAGGAAACCCATTTAAAATGTCTAATATAGTTTTGTATTTTTTGTGCCCTACATTGCTCATTAGTGCTAAGTTATGCATGTTTTGTACAGCAAACCTGCATGTAGCAGTGTTCAAGTGTCTGCAATCTAGGACTAAATGATATGAATGGTCTAGTTTCATTACTGGAAACAAGAGATTATTCATTGGTGAGGTGCAACTTTCTATTGCACTTTGATACTCAAGTTGTGTATCTGTCTAACTTTTTTTTGGCCTCATGTTTAATGGGGTATTGGCTTTGTGGTTGTGGACTGGACCCCAAAGGTACAATGTGGTAAGGGAATCCTTTATCCCAATCCATGTATTTGCAGTATAACACCGGAGCGTGTGCTAACACCCACTCCCTTGGCGTATGTGTGTTTTACAGATTCTGAAATGAGGCTGGAAAAGGCTGGTAAAAGTACTGTTTCTCCTTGTGGGCAATCCCTAACAAACTCTGGCGGCCAATCTTTTTCAGTCAAGAAAATATTGTAGCTGGCTGGATGACAAGTTCTCCCAAAAGAGAACATTGATAGCACGTTGTATATCCCCCTCCATCTGGAGTTGCAATTCATATAGTTGACTAGGGGCTCGCAGTCTCTGGTCTGGTGTTTCCATCTGGGCGTAGTTACTCGTTGCTACTGCCGCCAGACACTCCATAAGATTCCGGCGAACTATTGTGTCTTCTGCTGCGCTGCCCAGCATGGTCAGAGCCCATTCCCCATTCAGAAGCCATGTCCTCAATATCTGTGGCATGTTCGGCTTTAATCCCAGCCACTTTCTTTTTTTTAAATTGAGCCTTTGACTGTGGAGGTTTGTATTCCTTTTTTATTATGTAGTCAGAAGAGCGCTGTGAGTCCTTCTACCATTTCACATACTCTGATCTGCACTCTGTTTGTCCTCCTCTCTCTGAGTGTTTTTCGGTATCCTGATACCTAGCAGGCTGTTTAATTGAATCACGGTTAGCAATTTCTAGCACTTTCAGTGGACTCCTGTTGAGGAGATCCACCCCATGATATAGTCTTTTTTCTTTATTTTTCTTATTACCACACTTCTTTTTGAAGACATAGATGCCTGCTTTGAGTTATCCTTCCTTTTTAGAATTACCCTTCATTTGTGGTTTATTAGGTCTGGCCCCAAATTATCTCTACCTATAGATGAATAGGTTTCCTCAATAATTTTAGGTAATTCGCACTCTTGATCTACAAGAGTCACCTGTGTGAGTCACTGGTGTATAGCCAACACTGTTGCTTCCCCTTTTAAATTGCTTAGTATGATTCAGGATACGGTGGCAAAATTGCCCATTTGTTTCATTCCCAAATCCAGGGCAGGGGCTGTGCCGTGCTCATTAAGAATCTGTTTAAGCACCTCATATGCTCTGTATTGGTTTGGTACTGCTACTTAGGTGTATTTGTGGAAATTCCCTGAGTTGGCATTTACTATCAGGAATGTGACCCATGAATAGAATATCTCTGTTTTGTACGCATCATGGGCCGCTATCGCAAAGGTAACAACCCCTCCCATTTGCGGGAGCCCATGTTGTAATAACATTTGTGTTAAGGCATGTCTGCAATTAATTGGTAAAACCACTTGTCCTAGAATAGTCACTGAAGTATTTGGATTATGTGGAAATCAGAGAGGGTACCGCTATGGGGTGATCCTTTTAAATGTTCTAGTTTACACAACCTACAACCAGAAAATAGGAGTTCCCTACTTAGCTGAGGAGGATTATTCCCTAATACCACAGATGTCTCAGGTTAATTGCTGAGTAGGGGCTTTGGGGACACATAAAAAAAACTACTTGGGAGACCCATTAAATAACTACCCATGCTAGAACGCTGGGGGCGCCATGTCATACGGTTCATACTTTCTCTGTAAAACTGTGTGTTTACTGAACAACATAAACATCAAAACTGCATGAGACTGAGTCCACGCACACCACCAGGATATGTTGGCCTTAGTCCTTGCTAGCTCATAGTGCACCATCTATACCCCTAACCTAGCAAGGTAACAGGTGGCATGTGCAAGCTCAGAACATGACAAGACTGACTCCCAAGGAAATCGTGGAAACAAATCTAGACCCCTTTCATTTTGATAAGGTATTATGCATGACCAATGGGAGACCTAAGAAATAATCTAATTGGCATTTCAAATATGTATTAAAGCAATAAGATTCTTGTGTAAAATATGTGTGCTACAATTATCAATAGAAAGACACAGAACAGAGTAATCAGCATCACGAGAATGGTAAAGAAAATTAACAATTCACCATTGTGCTGTTACATAGAATACATGCTTGCATATAAGTACAGTTATATTTGTGTTCCTACCAAGTGCTTCCTATCCTAGTGTGCCTCAGGTGGATGAATCTGCCGGAATCCCTGTAGGGTGATCTGACTCTCCAGTTACCTGTGGGTATGTTTCATCTGGGAGCCCATCTTTATTTAAAGCTGGGCACCATCCCTCTCTGGAGATAAACAGGATTCAGCTGGGCTAGAAATCCAGCATGGGGCGATCTCAACAGTGTGAGTGAAATGTTCCTCTCACTAAACAAAGCAGTGATGGCGTTTATATAATAAACTCCACCCATGTTGTCATGCCGAAGTTCCAGTCAGGCCGTCATTACTGATTCTATCCTGACAAAGCTGTTGCAGAGTGAACAATAACAAACATCAACATTTTGTGAAGTGAACTTTAGCTTTCGTACAGAATGTTCAAGGCTCTGATTATATCCTACAAAGAAATGTAAATGTAAGCAATAGTAATGTCAGAAAATATTATCAATACAAGCATGCACACAGATATGTGTCAAATTTCAAAGTTCAAAAAAGATGTCAAATTTAAAACATGAACATGTAAAATGGTGGTGTATTTGCCCGGGCCTAATGTGACCACATGTCAGCCTGCTCAAGTCGGTTGAGGGGATTCTATATGCCTCCATGAAATGGCCACTGCCCAAGTTCCTACACAGGAGAACTACACACTTTATTCTTTGGTGTCCATACACAGGGTAGAAAAAACAGTATATGCTGTAATGATTCTGAAATCTTGCTGCACACTGGGCATAGATCATCTCCTAGTACATCTCTAGACCACTTACTGCAAACTGTTTAGTCGGAAGGGTCCTAAACCTAAACTGTATGAACAGTTTGCGAGCCAGGGGGGGGAGTAATTTTGTCTATGGTGCGCTCATAACATGGGAAGGGATTGACGTCTAAGAAATCCCTTACCAGGGAGCCACTGCTGAATACAATTGATTGGGTAACTGCAAATTCCCAGTACATTTCCTTCAATCTGGCTTTCATAATTAAGCACATCTCTTCAGGAGAAGCCCAAACCCTTTCTAGCCCCAGTTTCCCCAGGAGCAGACGGATGGAGTTCAGCCATGGAACTTTACGTACACAAGATGGAGACATAAGGTTTTTCAGACCCAAACAGTAGGGACTTAACACTGCTGTTGTCCTCAGTCAGTGCCAATAAACAAGCCTTCTACATTCTGCTTTCTGGGTGATTTGTCTATGGGCCAAGTCAAGAAATAGTGGTGTCATCGGGGTACTTGCTGGTAATCCAAAAAGTGATCTTATGAAACTAACTTCAGCTGAAGTAAGAATGTGGATATCAGCAAATCCCCATATTTCACAGCGATAAAGGGCTGCACCTAAAGCCTTCAAGTTATAAATTTCTAGGGCTGGTGCAGCACTCCTGGAGATAGTTTTCCTGTGATTTTTGGCTATAGATGCTGCATGTTGGGTTAAGATTGAATGCGATTTCTGGAGCTGCTTGGTCCAGTTAAGATTGGGCGTTAGCCTCACAATCAAAGTGAAAAGCCCAGTCGAGAGTGCTACTCCCCACTCACAAGTCTCCTCTTTGGACCTCTATGCCTACCCGGGCTGAAAATAATATATTTAGTCTTGGAAATATTCAGTTCCAATCCCCTCTCCATACGGAACATATCAAAATAGTGTAGGAGCTGTTGCAGACCCTGGAGGGACTTGGGGAACAACAGGGTGTTGATGGAGCAAGAACTCACAATGAGACTTGCTCGTAAGCAATCCTCTCACAGTATTAATTATTAATCTTTGTAATGTCTTTATTAACAAATGCACACATAAACATCATCCTAGAGAAGCTTGCCTATGTGTTTAAACTAATAAGTAACGCTTGTCTAAATCCAAAATGGCCGCTAAAGCGCGGGAATCTCAGTGCGCATGTGTCAACCATATCATGTGGTATGACGTCTTTCTTTGCTTGGAGGGAAATCTTTGCTTCTGCGCAGTGTGTATTAAAATGGCTGCTTAATGTGCTACAACTTGCGCATATGCTGCAATTAAAACTGTGGTATTCTAATGCTATTAATGCGGGATAGAATTTATAATTAAATGGGAATAGAGTAGACATAATGGGTATACAGTGAAAACATTTATATTGTGATTTTAATATTTTCTTCTTTGACTTTTATTAGTTCGTAAATGGGCCTGGGTTGGTTGAACTGCAGCTCGAGAGACCTTGGTTCTGCGCATGCGCCCTGCAAGGCTAACCAGAGGAAACGATGAAGTCAACTTGGACGTCGTCCAAGGCCGTGACCTGGTGGCCAACACTATTGTACCCACGATGTTCCTACAGAAAGAAACAATTTATATAAACATTGTAATAAACTTTGTCGTGAGACGGGTGGGAAATAAAGCAAATGTATTAATTGTGAGGGGTGGTATTTTAAAACAATAGGCTTAAAGAAATTGAACTAAATTGACATGGTGTGAGGATCAACCCCCTGTCCCCGTCCAATCAAAAGTAGTGGGCCCATAATTTTGCAACATTTAGGGGAGGTACATGGGCATAGAAGGGTATAGTAGATATAGAATTAGTTAATTTGCTAGAACAGGCATTCGGCATTAGAACGCTCCAGCTCCAGACATACAAGCTGATCGATTACAGACTGAATTGCTGTCCAGAGCGGTCCTGAGGTGGGGGCGGCGGAGTCCATTTGAAGGAAGACACGGGAGAATGGAGGAGAAGCAAAGTATCAGAGAGGGGAACGACGCAGGCGTCGTTGATAGAGAGGTTAACTGTCCTGTCCTGAACCCGGTCCGGAAGTCTTTGATCTTCATCTTTCCTGGGACCTATCTTTCCAACTCCTTGGCCAAGGGGTTTGGTTTCTCGCACCGTTAGGTAAATATAAACGCAACCTTTAGTTGTGCTGCTGTCTCTATCTTCTTCTTTCTGAGGAACCGTCATTGATCGATAATTGATTATTATGCTTCATCCTTGATATACGATTAAGTATCATGTGGTTCTGTATTTTACTCTGCTAAACTTTAGATAAACATTTTAAAAACTTCTTGACTCAGTGATTATTTTAGAATTTATGAATTGAAATGAATGTCACTCATTTTAAACTTCCCAATTATCAAAGGGTCCATTGGTAAGTCATTACTCTTCAATCAGAAAAGTAATTGGTAGCAGGGATATTGATAAAGAGTACAACTGACCCCCCCAGCGGAAATTGCTAGCGTAGTATGAATGAATGGGCCCAGGTGAGTATTCTGTGTATGAATGCTTGTTGCTAGTAACCCACTGGATCAGTTTTCTGGTTATCAGAGGATGGTTGTACTTTGTTAATTGGGTAATGAGAATTTTATTTTTATAAACTAACATCCGTTTGTTCAAAAGTTTTGTTTTATGTTGTCCAGAATTCCCCGGGGAAAATTGAATAGAGGATGGTAAGTGGAAGCCATAATGCAGTGAGGTTATCTGTCAGGCAGAAATAGTACTGAAAAGTTAAGCAGGGCTATCAGTACTTGTTTGGGACTCTATGCGTGTGAGTAATAGCAAAGGAATACGCTGGTAAAAATTTGATGTTATATCACCTAGAAAGGGTAACATTGAAGAAGTAGCAGGTATTTCTGAAGCTTACGTGAAGAGTAAACGGAAGAGTTTTACTCGTAGTGTATGTTTAGTAAACGGAAAGGGTTTACTAAGTGTGAGAAAACTATCTTTTCCAATTTTAGAGAAACTGGCACGATAGCGAATGTTTTATGTTGTTACTGAATTTTAATAAGAAGCATAGAGAAAATAAAGTTGTGTGTACGATTTTGTAAAGGGAGGGTCAGCTGCCGAAGAGGAATCTGACGTCACAAACGTCGCGCTGGGATTGGTTGAAACAGCGGGCGTGGAACGACTCTTGTAAAGGAGGGGTCAGTAGTCAGGAGTAATACTGACGTCACAGGTGCCGCGCTGGGATTGGTTAAAACAGCGAGGGACAGAAAAGCGCAGATTGTAAAGGAGGGGTCGTCAGAATAGACGTCACTGAAAAGCCGTGCTAGGATTGGTTCAGAGACAAATGTTAGCTGGAATTTAATTGGTTGTCAGTATAGAAGTCGAAATCCTAGTGGATAGTGGAAATTGTATGTGGAAACGTGATCCGACTTTAACAGGAACTCATCCCGATAGGAGATTCCTAGGTTTTGCAGAATATAATTTTATACACAGAGAATTACCCAAAATGTACGGAGAAAAGAGAAAAATGTCATTTCTACAAAAGGTTAAGAATTATTTTAAGAAGGATAAACCTATCAAAACTAGAGAAGGAATTATTCCACCAGCAAAAACGCCCGCTTCATTCATGATGATGGAGAGAGGTTATCATACTTGCGTATGGTTAGAAAATTGGATAGAATGTACCACAAATGATGGGATATTAGCATTCCCAGAGAATGGTACGTTTAATGGGAGAATTCTTCAAAATTTAAGATTAAGGATGAATGACATAGAACCCAGACCAAGATTAACCCAATACGAAGCCCTAGAAGAGTGGGAAACCGAGGCATTCGAACGTGACCGATCCAGAAGTAGTAGGGGTTATCGAGGATTTTTTCCTAGATATCTAAATGAGTCAAGGGACGGTCAGATGAAACAGTGGAGAAGAGCGATGCTTACAGAAGGTTTATATCCAGTATTAATGGCAGAAGAATCGTTAGAGAGTAAATGCACAGAAAAGACAAAACACTTGACAGGATTTGGAGATTCTGAAGATGAAGTTATGGAAGAAAACTTAAAGAACCCGCCACCATATCAGGAAGGGGCAAGTGGATGCACCCCAAGCGCACCACTGTTAAGAACACCATTGGTACCGCAAGTATTGCATAATCCCCCAGTTAATAGGGTACTTCAGGATAAGGAAAAGGAAGCTATAGACAAAACCAGAGCAGAATTGATACAGAAAATAACACAGTTGAATGTACATCCTGATTCCCTGACCATACCTGTAACAATTGGTCCAGTGGTTCCCTTATATGGTGACAAGGTAAATTATCCGAAACCATTAGCGATGCCCACACCTGTAGAAATCCCAAAACCTGAACCTGTGATAATTAATGATCAAATCAGTGATTGCGAATCTATGATATCCTTAATGGATTTACCTATTCGAGGATCTATAAATAGTACTCCTAGAAGAATAACACCTGGTTGCTCCAAAGATGTAAATATAGTAACCTCATCAGGAACCAAAAGTGCCACAGTAGTTACGCCAGAAGACTTAGAAAGGTGGGCACAAGGATCAGACAAACAGAGTTCACCCCCAAAGATCATGGACATCTACAAATTAAAAGTCGAGTTAGAAGAAATGATAGCAGGAAATGTAGGGGTAGATCATCTAAATACTTATGATGAAGAAGAACTATTGTTCGTATGCAGAAGTATCACAAGAAATGTAAAGATATTCCATGAGAAATTATCAGATTTGGCTTTACAGATGGGAATTGAAATAGGGAAGTCAAAAGTATTACAAAAACCATATAGAGCAGATTTTTCTGACAGATTTAGAAAACATGAATGCCTCTGGAAGAAAACTACAAGTAAAAGAATTGATGTCAGTTTTGCAAAAATGGGGAGATCTAGATAAATGGAAAGCTAGATGGACAAAGAAAAAGGAAGAGGCACGATACAGTAGAACAACTTCTGAATATTTATTGAAGGAAACAGGGAAAGCAGACCAGATGTACCCGATGCGAGAATTACCTGGAGGAGGTTATGTTCATGTCCCATGGAGTAGACAGGATATTTTGTCATTTATGAATGATTTTCCAAAGTTAAGAGAAAAGCCAATTGAATGGTACAAGCAGATTGAGAGGTTTGTGAAAGTGTCAAAGGTATTGTTGAAGGACTTGGATGGTTTGTTCGACATAGTAGTACCTGCCAATTTGTGGACAGATTGTAAAATTACAGTTGACTGGCCGAGTGAAGAGTATCCTAGAGATGCAAAGACAGGTGCTCCATCAAGTGATGTAATGAAAAAGTATCAGCAGGTAATAACTTACCTGAAAGGGAAAATACCACCGAAAGAAACAGATTGGGTGAAAATAGACAGGACTACCCAAGAAGCCAGTGAATCGGTACATGCCTATTATGAACGTCTATTACAGGAGTTCAAACAGTATAGTGGATTTGAGGACATTGGAGATAAAAATATGAGTCAGTTTGTCTACCGATTTGTTTATGGTCTAAAGCCAGAGATTTGTCAAATGATCAAGCAGCACATGTTGTGCTGGCAAGGGAAACCCATAGACGAGATTTTGAAATATGCCAAATATTGTGAGAGACGATATTGAGGAGAGGCACAAGAAACTGCAAGAGAAAGTGATGTGGGCTCAGGTGAAAATGGCTTAGCGACAGGGAATTAATTTGGATAATCCAAATGATAATCAGGGAAAAGATTCTGGAACGAATGGTGACACAGAGAATGGTGGTAAAGTGAGAGGACAAATGAGCAGAGAAGAGGCTAAAAAGAAATTTCCTTGTCATGGATGCGGAAAATTGGGGCATTGGAAGAACGAATGTAAAAAGATTCAAAATAATAATGGCCCAAATCATAATTTAAATCCACAGACGCAGAATGACTCACAGCAGGGTGTAAATCCTCAGAGTCAGTTACCACCTGCACCTATACAGGGTAATGTAAGCAGAGCAAAGCACGGTACAGACGTCGGATATCAAGGAGGAAGTGGTAAGAATGATTATGTAACTTCACAGTTTCTTTTACAGGATGACTTTTGTCCATATAATCAATGACGGTGCCTAGTAGAGGGGAGAAGGAGTGCGTACTTGGCGCATCCTTGCCGGTAGACCAGTCAGGTCCATATGTTGAAGGGAAAGTAAGAGGTAATGATATCACTTTCCTTTTGGACACTGGTGCTACCAGGTCTACTGTGAGAACAGCAGACATCCCAGACCTTCCTCTCTCTGGAGAAGCTATCCAAGTTGTGGGTGTAGCCAATCGTAAAATTAAAACACCTCTTACCGAACCAATGGAAGTAAAAATTGGAAATTTTAGAGAAATGCATCAGTTTGTAGTGTGTGATTCCAGTCCAGTAAACTTACTGGGCCGAGATTTGTTGTGCAAAATGAATTGCACAATTTTCTGCACACCGGATGGTGTGGCAGTTCAGACCCCGGATGAAGACCATGTATATAAAATTATGATTGCAAAACAAGGTACAGAAGTAGATGAGATGTTTTCTTTGATAACAAAAGATGAATTACCTGAAGAATTAAGAACTATAGTAAATTTCAAGGTATGGGATTTCACTGGGAAAGAAGTAGGACTTATGGCCAAAATAGATCCAGTAAAAATAAATGTAAAGGAAGGTGCAATTTTTCCAAATACCAGACAGTACAAAATGAGTGCAGAAGTAAAAGCAGGAGTTGTTGAAGAAATTAACAGAATGGTAACACAAGGCATATTAAAAGAAGTTATGAGTAGCCCTTGTAATTCACCAATCATGGGTTTAAAGAAACCTAGTGGAAAGTATAGGATTGTTCAGGATTTACGCAAAATTAATAAGATTGTGGTACCATGTTGTCCTATAGTGCCAAATCCTGCAGTGATCCTATACCAGATTCCCGGGAATGCAGAATGGTTTACTGTGATTGATTTATGCCAAGCATTCTTTTCAATACCATTGCACCCGGATAGTCAGTATCTTTTTTCATTTAAATTTGAAAACAAAGTCTATGTATGGAATCGTGTTCCTCAGGGGTATACGGAAAGTCCTTCCATCTTTAATCAGATATTGAAAAAGTGCTTAGAGAAGCTAGTGATGCCAGGAAGTTCAGTTTTAGTGCAGTATATAGATGATTTACTGGTGGCATCCAACACCAGAGAGGATTGTGTAGTCAACTCCATTGCATTATTAAATCATTTGGCTGAAGAAGGACATAAAGTGTTACCTGAAAAATTGCAGTTTTGTAGAACAGCAGTTAAGTATTTAGGACACCAAATTGAGAGGGGAAAAAGAAGGATAACCTCTGAAAGAGTAAAATTAATCAAGAAAATGCAAATGCCTGTAACCCAAAGAGAAGTGAGAATATTCCTTGGAATAGTGGGTTATTGTCGACAATGGATAGTAGGGTTTTCTCTGCTAGCAAAGCCGTTGATTCAAATGACGAAAAAGAAGGCAAAAGACCCAGTTGAGTGGGATGATGAGAGTGTAGGAGCTTTTGTAAAATTGAGAAGTGCTTTATGTGAAGCACCTGCCCTAGGTATGCCTGACTATACAAGAGGATTCGCATTATTCGGTCATGAAAAGAAAATTGTGCACTTTCAATCCTAACTCAGAGACATGGTTTAGACAGACGTCCTATTACATATTTTTCTGCTACGTTAGACCCAGTGGCAGCAGCATTGCCAGGCTGCTTAAAAGCAGTAGCTGCTACATGTTTGAGCATTGAACAAAGTGAATCAATTGTAATGGGACATCCTGTAAAAGTGTTTGTCCCACACTCAGTTGTGATTCTGCTGACAAGAACCAGAACTCAGCATCTTACTCCTAGTCGGCTGACTAAATATGAGAGAATAATCTTAGGTGCTGAAAATGTGACTATCGTCAGGTGCACAATAGTAAACCCTGCTACTTTACTACCAGATCCATACCACGAGGAGGTCAAAGATGATGAAGAGGAGCATGATTGTTTACAAGTCACAGAATTGTGCACAAAACCACGTCCTGATATACAGGAACTGCCTCTCAGGGATCCAGACAGGGAGCTGTTTGAGGATGGTTCATGCTTAAGGCATGAAGATGGCAAATTAAGTGCAGCATATGCTGTATGTGAATTAACTGGAATAGTCGAAGCATCCTATTTACCAGGAGTCAAATCTGCACAAGTAGCTGAATTAATTGCTTTAATTAAAGCCTGCAAAATTGGGAGGAATCAGAAAGTGACTGTATTTACTGATAGTCAATATGGTTACGGGGTTGTGCATGATTTCGGCCAACTGTGGATGCAGAGGGATTTCATGATTTCTTCAGGATCCCCTATTAAGAATGGACAGTTTGTAAAAGAATTACTGGAAGCAATACAATCACCAAAAGAATTGGCGGTGGTGAAGTGTGCCGCACACCAGTCAGGAGATGACTGGGTGGTAGTCGGCAACAGATATGCAGATCTGATGGCTCAACATTGTGCCAAAAATAGATTGTCAGTAAATAAAAGGGTTGAAAGAATGGGAATCAGCTGCCAACTTATGCTATATGCACCACCTGAAACATGGAATGATGTGAAAAGATTGCAAGATGATGCTGACGAGAGTGAAAGAGATGCACGGATAAAAATAGGATGTTCCCGAAGGGCAGACGACAATGTATGGATATATGCTGATGGCAGACCAGTCATGCCTGACTGCCTGATTTCACAAATGGCCAGAATGTATCATGGAGACACACATTTAGGGAGAGATGCCATGATTAGGCTCTTCAGACAAAATTGGTATAATCCAAGGTTTAGGGCTGCAGCAGAGAGTCTTTGCCAAAGGTGTTTAACTTGCCAAATGAATAATCCAGGAAGAAAAACAGTAATTGGTTTGGGAAAAATTGGAAAGGCTGAGGGTCCCTTTGTGAGATTACAGCTAGATTTCATACAATTTCCCCCCTGTAGAGGTCTGAAATGTACTTGTAATAGTGTGTCTGTTTTCAAGGTGGGTGGAGGCTTACCCTACCAGAAGGAATGACAGTATTACAGTTGCAAAACTATTGCTACAAGAACTCATTCCTAGGTTCGGTTTCTCAGTAACTTTGGAATCATATAGAGGAAGTCACTTCAACAACGATATAATTTGAATAATCTGTGATGCATTCCAAATTGAGCAGAAATTGCACTGTGCGTACCGCCCAGAGGCTTCTAGAGTGGTTGAACAAATAAATGGCACAATAAAATCAAGATTGGCAAAAATGTGTGCATCAACATCATTAGATTGGCCAGATGCATTGCCACTTGTTCTAATGGGACTCAGAAGCATTCCTGATAGAAATACCGGATTGAGTCCTCATGAGATAATCATGGGAAGAGCAATGAGACAAGCACATGTACCTACAAATAAACTGCTGAACATAACTAATGATATGGTTCTGGATTATTGCAAAGGATTGGCTGACCTAGTGCGTTCTGTCTCTCACCAGGTTGGAGAAGACGCAGTTTCCAGGCAGCCTGAACAAGAGCATGATCTGAACCCCGGAGACTGGGTGGTAGTGAAGCATCACACCAGAGAAACGTGTCTATCACCCAGGTGGGGTGAACCTTGTCAGGTTATACTAGTTACGAACACAGCAGTGAAATGTGCAGGATTGCCTAATTGGATTCATGTAAGCCACACCAAAAGGGTGCCAGAGCCTGAAGGACAAAATCCTCAGACGGCATCAATAACTGAGGAAGCTGAAGGTTGGCCAGCTGAAGAATTCCAGGTGAGAGATTCGAGAGAAGCTGAAGAAGAACAACCGAGCACAAGTCAGGACTGGATACCAGTGGTTGAGATACCAGAAGTCTACAGCAGAACAAGAAGCCGAGCAAATTTAGAAGAAATTAGGGAAGACCAGATAGGTGAAGAAGAAGCAGCTCAGGAAGAGGAAAATGAAACAATAAAAGAACCTGAGCAGGACCAGATAAGGAGAGGAAATTGGGCTCAAATCGACAACGAAACAACAACATTTGAGCAGGGACAGACAGGTTTAGAAGAATGCGGCCAGGCTGCAGAAGTACAAAGTGCAATAAGCCCTGATCAGGACCAGTTAGAACTAGAAAAATACGTTCAGGGAGAAGAAAATCACGAAAACCTCAAGCATGAAGACGTAAATCCTGAACAAGGTCAGTTATTAGAAACTCACATTGGAGCAACCGAAGAAAAACCAATAAGACCTGAAAAAGAACAAATAGAAGAAGAAACTGAGAACGAAGAAAAACAAACTGTGCCACAACCTGAAAATAAAAGAACTTCTGAAGAAAAAATAAGAAGTGAAGGGACAGTGCAAACAAAGAAAGCCAGAAAAGGTGATCATTGTCCTAGTGTCATTAAAAGAGTAAAATACCATATAAAAACCAGGAGTGAAGATCCGGAACAAGTAAATGAAGTAACAAGCCTAAACTGAAAAACAAAAAAGCAAAAGACTGAAACTTGTGAACAATAAATTTAAAGGTCCTGATTGGACTTATATAATCCTTGAAGACTACGAAAGTTCAGAATCAAGTGAAAGTGGTGACGAAGGAACAAGTGCGGAACTGACTTATGAGAAAGAAATAAAACCACCTTGATAACGTTAAAGACTTGAAATAAAGATAAGAAGAGAAATCTTCCTTGTCAAAAATGCCTGACGATAGAGTTTCTGGGAGACCGAAACGGAAATGTTGTAAAAGATGCTGTGCTATATGCATATGTAGTCTGGTAGTAGTGCTTATAGTATGGTTAGTTGTGATCGTAGCAATTCCTTACCTTCTGATAATGGATAAAAAGATTAACAACGAAACGAAGGGAAGGATAGATAACTTGAAAGGTAATAGAGTAGAATTAAAGGCAGAAGATGATCCAGAGTTTCATCATGAAGTAACAGATAACGACACTAGTTTGAATGTTTTCACAAAATTATTGTTTCAATATGTAGATACCATGGAAGTTAGTAATTGTTATAGCTGTATGAAGTTACCAGAATCAGTAGCAGAAGGATTAACATATCATCATTTGCCATTAACTTATGGCATATCATGTAGTGTATTGGCTAGTTTATTCTATAAAACAGGGAGACTCCATCAAATATAGATGTGATATTTTCTGAGGCTCCGATCCGAAAGAATATGAACCCAGTGCTTAGTAGTCAAGACGCACAGTTTATGGGAGAATTTTTCTTAACAATGAAATCGATAGATATAACACATGCACATAGAAGCAATCTAACATGTTCGTTACATGAAGAAGAAAAGATATTTTTGAATTTAGTAGAAGATAGAAGACAAGATTTCCAAAAGAAAGCATCTGAGCATAAGGCTCATCTGCCACCTTGGGCTGAGAAAGAGGGTAGTTACACACGTGGAAAGGCTCAAGCTGCTATGGCTCTGGATTTTGTAAAGACAGGGAAAATTTGTCTACATAGGTTAAAGACTGATTATAACAATGTTTTCATCGGTAGCAGTGAATGTGAACATAATTTCTTAATTCTTGGAGGATGGGGACTAAAAGGAGGAACAGATTCAGTTTTTCCTGGAATCTATTATGTGTGTGGGAATAAGGCTTACTTTAGGCTTCCTGCACGGTGGTATGGAAGTTGTTATTTTGGATTAGTTTTTCCAAAAATATACCACATAAAAAGAAACACTGGGAGTAATGAAAATAATAGTGAATGAACACGTAGTAAAAGAGCTAGTTTTTCTGAAATTGTAGGTGATATATTTGGTGCATTGATACCTTCAGTGGGAATAATTCTGAACTCAAGGGAAATATGTAAATTATCTACAGTGGTTGATCGCTTATCAACGGACACTGCTGGAGGATTTCTAATGATTAATGCAGAGATGGTTGCGATTAGATCTATGGTTATGCAAAATCGACTTGCTCTTGACATTATATTGGCAAAAGAGGGTGGAGTCTGTAAATTATTGAAAATGAAACATTGTTGCACGTACATACCTGACAAAAGTGCAGAAATTGGAACTTATATACAGAATATAACAAAACTTGAGAATGAACTAAAACCACTGGAAGTTGATAGTGTATGGGAAAGATTGACAAATAGTATTACGTCAATTGGTACCTGGTTTGCTAATGTAGGGAAAGGACTTGTAGGTCAAATATTAGTACCCTTAGTAGGGATAGCAATAATAGTACTGTCAATAATAATATGGTGCAAATGTTGTAGAAAGAATGAGATGTATAGAGTGACAGGAAAAGGGAAGAAACGAAAGTTTGATGAAATTGAACTAGAAGATCTGAAAAGTGAATTATACAAGAAACTGAAAGGAGATGTTAAAAATAGAAAGTGTAAAAATGAAGCTGAGACAATTTTATGTTAAAAGTTGGCATCTGGTTGTGGGTAGTATTTTGATGGCTCAGAAACACCATCAGAGAGGGGATTGATGGAGCAAGAACTCACAATGAGACTTGCTCGTAAGCAATCCTCTCACAGTATTAATTATGAATCTTTGTAATGTCTTTATTAACAAATGCACACATAAACATCATCCTAGAGAAGCTTGCCTATGTGTTTAAACTAATAAGTAACGCTTGTCTAAATCCAAAATGGCCGCTAAAGCGCGGGAATCTCAGTGCGCATGTGTCAACCATATCACGTGGTATGACGTCTTTCTTTGCTTGGAGGGAAATCTTTGCTTTTGCGCAGTGTGTATTAAAATAGCTGCTTAATGTCTTCACGTGCTACAACTTGCGCATATGCTGCAATTAAAACTGTGGTATTCTAATGCTATTAATGCGGGATAGAATTTATAATTAAATGGGAATAGAGTAGACATAATGGGTATACAGTGAAAACATTTATATTGTGATTTTAATATTTTCTTCTTTGACTTTTATTAGTTCGTAAATGGGCCTGGGTTGGTTGAACTGCAGCTCGAGAGACCTTGGTTCTGCGCATGCGCCCTGAAAGGCTAACCAGAGGAAACGATGAAGTCAACTTGGACGTCGTCCAAGGCCGTGACCTGGTGGACAACACTATTGTACCCACGATGTTCCTACAGAAAGAAACAATTTATATAAACATTGTAATAAACTTTGTCGTGAGACGGGTGGGAAATAAAGCAAATGTATTAATTGTGAGGGGCGGTATTTTAAAACAATAGGCTTAAAGAAATTGAACTAAATTGACATGGTGTGAGGATCAACCCCCTGTCCCCGTCCAATCAGAAGTAGTGGGCCCATAATTTTGCAACATTTAGGGGAGGTACATGGGCATAGAAGGGTATAATAGATATAGAATTAGTTAATTAGCTAGAACAGGCATTCGGCATTAGAACGCTCTAGCTCCAGACATACAAGCTGATCGATTGCAGACTGAATCGCTGTCCAGAGAGGTCCTGAGGTGGGGGCGGCGGAGTCCATTTGAAGGAAGACACAGGAGAATCGAGGAGAAGCGAAGTATCGGAGAGGGGAACGACGCAGGCGTCGTTGATAGAGAGGTTACCTGTCCTGAACCCGGTCCGGAAGTCTTTGATCTTCATCTTTCCTGGGACCTATCTTTCCAACTCCTTGGCCAAGGGGTTTGGTTTCTCGCACCGTTAGGTAAATATAAATGCAACCTTTAGTTGTGCTGCTGTCTCTATCTTCTTCTTTCTGAGGAACCGTCATTGATCTATAATTGATTATTATGCTTCATCCTTGATATACGATTAAGTATTATGTGGTTCTGTATTTTACTCTGCTAAACTTTAGATAAACATTTTAAAAACTTCTTGACTCAGTGATTATTTTAGAATTTATGAATTGAAATGAATGTCACTCATTTTAAACTTCCCAATTATCAAAGGGTCCATTGGTAAGTCATTACTCTTCAATCAGAAAAGTAATTGGTAGCAGGGATATTGATAAAGAGTACAACTGACCCCCCAGCGGAAATTGCTAGCGTAGTATGAATGAATGGGCCCAGGTGAGTATTATGTGTATGAATGCTTTTTGCTAGTAACCCGCTGGATCAGTGTCGTCGGTGAAAAGGAGGGCTGGCACCCTCCTGCCTCCCACCTTTGAGGAGTCACACCCAACCTGATCCAGGTACTTCACTACCACATTGATATACAGTGAAAATAGGGTGGGAGCCAGGACACAGCCTTGTCGAACTCCACAGTTGATACTATTGCTTAGAAAGCCCGCCTGGAGAACCGATAGCACTTTATGGTCCTCGATCCAGTCTGGAAGATGACCAAGAATCTGTTAGCAACATTTTTTGTATGGCTAAAAGGCTGACAGGCCTGTAATTCCCTGGGTAGATATGATGCCCTTTTTAAATATAGGAAAAATATTCGCCATTTTCCAGGAATTGGGAATCTCCATGCATGACAGGATTGCATTAGATATGAGGTTAATGTAGGCTCCCCAGACTTCCGCGTTGGCCAAATAGAGATCGTTGGGAATTATGTCTGGCCCTGGAGCTCTTGCCACCAAACAGGATTCACTAACTTAGTTTCATTTAGCCCCAGTACCAAGGTAGTGGGATCACTGATTGTAGTGTAGACCTGCTCAAGAGGCCGCTCTAATCCTTCCTCAGCTTGGTTACTTCTATCCTTGTAGAGGTTGCTAAAATGACTAACCCACTGTTGAGGTTATACACAGAATTCTACATTCCTATTTGAGCCCCTCTTATACACTGCAACAGTATTCCAAAAGGTTTTGTTGTCCTTGATTGACAGAGCGTTATGGAGACAGTCCCACAATGAGCTTTCCCAGTCTCTCTTTGCCCTCTCCAATTCCCTCTTGTATAGCAATCTGCATTTTACCAAGGAATCTCTACAATTGGACTTAGCTGCCAAAAGGAGGTTGGCTTTGGCTTCCCTGCAAGATTTGGTATACTGAGCTGCCTCTTTGGGGGCTCATTTAGTGGTCCTTCTCTCTGTAGCTAAGGGCCCTCTAATCTGGTTGAAGAGACGTTCATTCTCTTCTAAGGATACCATTAATCTGTTTTCTGCAGCACAGTCTGTTAGATCCGCTACTGCCTCCTTAGCCATTGTTAGGACTCCCTCCAGTACATCAGGATTTCTTGTTACCCATTCCCACCTGATAGATTATCTGCTGCTGGTATATGAAACCTCCCCAGTTCTAAACGGGCAGTGCACAAAGGCTTACACACCACATTACCTTCCAGGTACAAGGAAAGTGCATTGTGTTCACTGTCCTTCCTCTCCAATACTTCCATATCCTTTAGGAAAGGCCAGAGTCTGACCTTAATCAGGAAGTAATCTATACTACTGGAGTGTCCAACTCGATTAAAGACGGTTTTGCTCCTTCTATCCGAAAGGGTCCTTCCATTTGCTGCTTTGAGATCAAAGATAAGTGCCAGGGCCATAGCTTGGGTTGCTTGTGCTCTCAA
The DNA here is from genome assembly GCA_963921515.1 of Calotriton arnoldi. Classification (NCBI taxonomy): domain Eukaryota; kingdom Metazoa; phylum Chordata; class Amphibia; order Caudata; family Salamandridae; genus Calotriton; species Calotriton arnoldi. The sequence goes on along the minus strand of CAWUFW010000108.1, from coordinate 566,650 downwards.
CTTACCACATGGAAAATCAATTTGGGGGATCTGCCATAGTGAGTCAATCTCAAGGGTTAACTCTGGGTCAAACACTAATAGTGGCTCCATAGTAGTATTGAACTACGGCTACAATAGCCTTAGAATCACTAGGGAGATCAGCCAGCAAGGACTCCAGCTCCATTACACCAATTGTTTCACCTGGGATACCTTCCACCCAATTAGATACATTGAAAATAGTAAGGATCGTGTCAGACGGGAGTTTCAGACTAACTACTAGGAGATCTCATGAATCCGTGTGAATAGGGGTAAATCCACATTCGAGTGAGACCTTAACCTGGATTACAAGGCCCCCTGACAGTCTTCCCCTTCTAGACTGAACTGCATTTGTACAAAAGACCGAGTAGCAGTTCCTATGAATGGGCTCAGTACTCCACGTCTCTTGGAAGAGGCATATATCATACACCTCAACAAACTGCCCCAGTCAGCTTCTGCCAACTTGTTTCTAGTCCCTGCCAGGTTCCATGAGAGAATTTGGATCCTATTCTGATATTCTTCTCTATTTCACATTATATATGGCATCGTGTTGCTGTTGCTCTGTGGAGCTCCCCTGCGAGGACCTGCATCAGTAAGAGAATGACCCAGATGAACCATGTCATATATGTTTGCCATGGGTGAATGGAATCTTGATAAAGCACACTCTGGATGGGCCGGGGGACTACGGGTTCTAGTCACTGAGGTCCATACTGGATTGGCACTGTTGATCATCCCCGCATTGCCCTCACCCATGACCTTCTTATGTAAATTTGCGCACTTTGTAGCAAGTAGTTCCCCTACCTTGGATTCCATTCCTTCAACCATTTTCTTAAGAGAGAAAACTTCTTCTTTAAGGCTGCTGGTTATGTCAGAAAGACTTTCAATAATTTTCCCAGTCCCTGCATCATTACTCCAAGTTTTTGACAGGGCCCCCACCTCCAACCTTGCTTCATCATCACACAGAGCCGAAAAGCGACTGTGACACTCCATCCCCAAATTAGCCTGCTCCGTATTTGAGGACCTTGAGTCTGCAGCCTGCACTTTAGATTTCAAAAAAGTTCTGGGAAAAATTGCTGATACTGCTCGAGTTGTTATTCTGTCAAACATCTGGGGTATATGCCTCTTGCTAATATTTGGGGACAAGGATGGAGGAGAGTGGGGAGAACAGGCAGCCCCTAGGGGAGGAGTGCTAATGATGTTGTTGCTTTTGTCTAGCAGTGTATCGAGTCTATCAAGTATACAGTTATCACCAGCTGACCTCAGTGATTTTTTTTAGCTCTGCTCGAGCCTTTGGCCCCCTCCAGCGATTTCCTTTTACCCATTGAAGCTAATTTAACATTATAAGATGGGCCCTAGTTGATACAACTCAATTTTCAGAAACTGGACTTGGCTTTACAGCAGCGGGAACAAAAGGAACAGAGCCCTTCCACCCACAGCAACAGAATGGCGAAGCAGATCTACATGCAGCTTTCACACTGCCAATAACGTAGCTAAATGTCAATAAGAGTTCCCCTGTAACAGATAACAGATAAAAAAAAAAAAGCCGTATGTACCACTAAAAACAATGCCTAAAATGGGGTTACCGCATGAGTTCGAAAGACAGGCCTTAGAGGGGTGGCCCAGCCCAGCCTCTTTCGGGCTCCAACGGGCGTGGGCAGGCCTGCCATTGGCCCGGGCTTTGCTGGGCAGTGCCCGGACACGCCCCGGGCTGGTGAGGCACTTTTAAAGTGCAATGTGACCCCCGTCAGTGGAGCCTCCAGGCGCGTTGCAAGATGGGCTTGAAGTTCCTGCGACAACCGTCCCTTTCAAAGACCGCGTGCCATGCTGCATGCTGGTAAGGTGCTTTGAAAGCACAATGTGACACCCGTTGGTGGTGCCTCCAGGTGTGTGGCAGCAGGGCACGAGTCGAGGGTACACACGGGTGGACGGCGCCCACCCACTTTTTTCACAGGGTGGACGCCGTCCACCCTGCCAAGAAGTTGGGCCCCACTGAAAAAGATGCTGAATTCGTCCCGGTGTAATTTCCAAACACTGGGACACTTTCAGCAGCGCCTGCACGTTGTCTGCTTTCGATCGCAACAACGTGCAGACGGGACGGGATGGGGCTCTCTCATTTCGGACTCCTGCTGGGCCCATAACAAAGACCGAATCAGAGGGGTCATCAGGCCTCCTTTTGTTGGAGTCTCTTGGCTGGCAGCAGTCAGGAGCCTCACACCTAGAAGCAAATGCAGCAGACGGGAAACAAAGGCTCACATCTTGTTAGCACTTCACACATACTTAGGAGAGGCAGCTTTTCACTTTGTTCAGGCTCTGTTTAGGAGCTATGCATGCACTGTAAGAATGTCAGATGTGTTGATCTTTCCCAGTATTTGCACAAAATAAATAGCATTTATATAGCGCTTACTACCCCTGAGGAGGCGTTGTAATAATTTAAATATCACTATTTTGTCTTTTAAAGCACTATGGCTAGAGGAAGCTTTACGCTGACAAAAGGCAACATTGTTTTATGTGTAGCGTACAAAAGTGTGAATCTTCTGCCTAAATCAGGAGGGTTTGCAAGTATACTCGAAATGGGCTCAAATGTACTCTTAAACATATATGTGAGGGTTTAAGATCTGATGTCACTTCTTGTGATGCCACTTCCTGTGATGTCACGCGCTGCGATGTCACGCGCCGTGATGTCACGCGCTCTGATGCCACTTGCATACTGATTAACTAGGTTAGGTTCCCCACTTCTTTTTTTAGCACTTGTGCCCAGTGTGGCAGGTTGGGGCTTGAAATCCCTGTGACAGTGGCCCCTTTCAAAGACAGCATCCCGCTCTGCGGCTGGTAAGACTCTTTTAAAGCACCTCACCTGCACCCGACAGTGGCGCATCCAATTGCTTGGCAGGATGAGGCTTGAAGTCCCTGCGACAACGGCCCCTTTCAAAGACAGCACCAGTAATGGAAGTGAAAATGTTTGGTGGGTCAGCAATGCTAGCAGGTTAGCATATGTCAAAAAATCAATATCAGAGCTGAAGCTAATGGAGCTCTGGAAAGACCCTAGCTTAGTTAGTGTGGACAGTGTGATAACTCTGTAAGAACACTACCAGCATTTTAAGTTGGAGACAATTATTTCAAAGATACGACCAGATAGTGTACAGGCAGGATATCTCGCTATTAAGGCAGAAATAGAGTTTAAAAACTACCTTGATCGGATTTACCCAGAATTGAAAAGTACTCTATGCCACCAGTTTGGATTGGGTATATTTCCAACTAGAGATTATCTGGTGAGATGTGATAGGCTTAATAAAGGGGACGAATATCGCAATTGCATTTTTGGTGGGAAAGATAACAGCATGCACTTTCTGCTGCTATCTTGCACAAAATTGGCCAATGCTTGTAAACATTGGCTACTTCCATTGTTTACATTTTATGATATTAGGATAAGTTTAGATGTTCGTGCTCAGGCTCTCCAGCTACCAATAAGTAGCTCGCCAGTGTGCAGCCCAGTGTACTAAATTGGAAACTTTTGTTTGGCTAAATTATTATCTACATTTCACAATTGAAAAATGTGTATTCAAGATGAAACTGGTAGCATTTTCAGAACTCATAATTTCCAAAATATAATTTAAATCTGATATTTGAATGATAAATCATGCTGTGTTGGGGACATTTTTACTGATATTTCCTTTGTGCAAGGATCATTGCGCTATGGCTGTTGTGTATTACCCATGTAGAGGCATTCTAAAAAGACAAAGCCTTTTTTACGTTACAGCCGGCAGCCCTGCCTAATCCACAGAAGTAATTACTGATGACAATCTTGCATAGGGTGGCTACTAATGAAATCTTGTCTGATGCAGTCACTATTACAACACTAATAAGATTAGTAGCTCGGGATGGTTTTCATTTGCCATAAGTTGTTCTTATTACTGGAATAGTTGGAGACCCCTGTTCTAACACTTTATTAAGGCTGATGATGATATAATTTTTAAATCAGTATCTTCATCTATATACATATCAGCAGCATGGCCAGTTGTTAAGAGCACCAAGAACAGAGATGGGTTAACTTGAATTATATCACAGGGAGGATAACAAATTGCTGCAGTTTGTGTTATTTTATGCTATGAGCTAATGTGGTGAGCTTGTTTATCACGCTTTGTGTATGTGTGTAACAAGTACCTGGCTTGTATAATGACATTCAGGTTTGTTAACACAGGAAATACAATCTGGATGAGGAAGTAACAAATGAATGCTTTGCTAATTTAGCAAATTTTGCACATGTTGTGAGTACTGATTGTGTAAACAAGTGATTGGCTGGTTTTAGAATTTTATCATTTGATGGTTATGATATTAATGTCAATGACATATTTCATTTGTGTATGGAAAGTTTTTTTAATGAAGCTTCTTGATTTTATGTTGTAAGGCTTTTTGCTGATGACAATACAAATATAAGCTAAAAATGTAAGATTAATGAATACAGCACAGAAAATATGTAACTGCCGAACTGTGAGAGCCTGAAACATCGAGCCACAGTTGAAACAATGTATATCACACATGCAATACCAGGAGAAGAACAATCGCCAGGAACACTGTGCTATGGTTTTTAAAACACCAGAATCACAAATACTGTGCTGTGTACTGTGAAGTGGAAATTCACCCTCAGATTTTGCTGTAATATAAATAGCCTGTTTTTTTTGTTTAACTTTTCATATCGCACTTTTTTCATTACAAAAGATGTTACTAAGGTCTAACTTAGGGGAAGTCGAGTTACGGTACTGGCCTTGTCAGAATTTAAATGTAGACTTGCAGATCACATAAATTGCGGCTGGCAAGAGTTTATCTTATTGAGACTTTTTGCTGGCACTATGGAGCAATGATCCTCAAAAGTTTGGACCAAGATCATCACTGCAAAGTCAATTAGTTTGGGATCTTATTGTGAGGTAAAATAGAATCGTCATCGTAGATATCTATTGTACTAAAGATTATTGTATGTTATTATTTGTCACATAAATGTCATTATGCATCACTGTTACCTGAAAGCAATTAAAAAACAGTTAATATTGATACTTTCTCTGAAGATACTCAGTAATATGATTTGGATACAATAGCTAAATATTGTACAATCGGCTCTTGTTCTTTTGTCAAGGTGTCCATAGCCGTACTTTAAGTAGTATCTGAGTTACTGATAATTCTGCTGTGTAAACTTCAGAGTATTTCTAAAATCCTCTTGGCCTTCAGGGGGGTGTGCCAGAGAGTAGCAAGAGTCTATCTCAGTTCCCTGGTTGATGATAACTGGAGTTTCTGGGGCTCTGCTCAGTGCTTAATTTGTAAAATATAAAGTGCCAGGGCTCTGACCAGGAGGCCACTGCAGCTTGCACCACCCATCGCCCCTGTCATCGCTGCCAAAACAACTACTAACCATCTCTCTCGCATATAAATGCGACAGTTCAGATTATTCCAGGTCCCCAAAGCTAAAGGAATGGCTAGGGAGGCAGGTATTAGCAATTTTTTAATGTATATTGTTTTCCTAAACAACTGTTATACTGCTCATCTCTAAATTACATGAGCAGTGCCACCTTGTGGCAGACTGCCCTAAGTGTGGTGTTGACAATTAGGTGATGGTGCCGAGCACCGGAAACCAATTAAGTGCCGGTGCTCAGCACCGGCTCAAATTAAGTACTGGCTCTGGTCTAGACAGATACAATAATTCGCTCAGAGATATTTATAAACCCAGACTCCTGTGCTCACGATAATAACATAAACGCACATTACGCTCAGCCTATGATGCTACACAGAATTCTTCATACCAAGTTCTGTTCTTTAAAGTACTCATGCTCTTTCAAATAACTGCTCCTGTTAATGTCTAGAGTCTGGAAGAGATCTCCCTGTGACAACACTGTAAATCACTAGGGGCCTTTGTAGTTGTTTTTAGTTATAGTCAAGTCATTCACAGCTCTGTTCTTTATAAACATAGAGTCACTCAGTGCTCAGTACTTGTTCACAGTAAACTCACTCAGCACTTTTAGGGGCATATTTACAAGGAAGTGACAGAGGGCGGCGTTAGTCTCCTAGGCTAATGCAGCGCTCCGCCACTTCTGAAGCGCAGGGCTGTACCGTATTTACAAAAATACGGTGCAGCCTTGCGTTTCCCCTTGTGCTGGCGCTAAGTACAGCTGCCTAGCACCAACGCAGGCACCCTTGCACTATAGTGGTTTATGTCGTTTGTGGTTTATGTGCAGGAAGGTGTCTCTTCATGCAGATTAACAATCTGAAATAGTGTTTTGAAACTTCTATGTGCGCTGCTTAGTTCAGCACACATAGAAGTTGCAATACATAATTTGTTTTTAAATTATTGTTTATGTGCAGGAAGGGACACCTTCCATGCACAAAAACAATCCATGGCATTTTGCTGTTTCTATGTGTGCTGCACAACACAACATACATGGAAACAGCAAAAACGAGGAGAAAATTAAATATTTCTCCTTGCTGCACCAGGGTAAGATCAGGTTTTCCCTTGTCTTAATTTTGGCACTGCCCCATATTTATGCCACCCTTGTAAATATAGGGCAGCATCAAAACCAATGGGTCTTCCGGTGGAATGCCCACTACAACACCCATTGCCCGCCCCTTTCACGCTAAGTATAGAGTGAAAGGGTGCCTTATTCTCAAGGCAGTGTTAAGCCACTTTAAGTGGCTTAACGCCGCCTTGTGAATAAGGTGAAGCCCCTATCGCCATTACAACGTCGAGAAAAGTGATGTTGTGGTGGCAATAGGGGCTTGTAAATATGCCCCTTAGTCTTAGCAATACCTAGAGTACCTGTGGACAAACATCTGATAACATACAGTCGCTCAGAGATCTGATACCGAGTTCTGAGGTTGTGACCATCTGCACGTTATAGGAAGAGAGGGAGGCCAGTGTTAACTGGCCATTTGTGTGCCATATTACATAATACAAAGTGCAGATAAAGCTTTGTGAGGCAGCCCTTTCCCAGAACGCTGTGCTTGCTAAACAAAGCCCTCACCAGGCTGCTTCCTAGCCAGAGTTGGTGCCTGTAAAATCAAGAGTGTGTCTATAGAAAAGTGGCTGGTCAGCCAAATTGGGAAAAGGTTAGAGAATCCTTTTCCCAAGGTTAGAAAGCCTTTGTATTACCAACCAAATGAGCCATCCTATTCCACCCACTCGTCTTACAGAAGTAAATCTAAGTGAGATGTGATATATATAAATTTATTTTTTATTATTATGGAAGTTTGTAAGATGTACTGCTGAGCTTCTGCTATTGAGTACTCATTTATCCATGCTAATCAATTAGGGGCCAAATAATACTTGTTGCATGGGAGCTACTTCTTAAACAGCAGATGTTTAAGGTAGTGCCTCCAAACTCTGTAAACAGATTTTAGATGAGAGGTCCCAGTTTGTGTTTGAGTTTGGTAATCCCTATGTTCCTGGAACACTCCTGAGGCCAACTCAGGCCTTCTGAACCGCACAAAGAGACATTTTTGATATGGAGTACTATAGAAATGTAGTATGAATTAGCCAGTCAAGTTAGCTAGCCAATACGGATGAGTGGCTCAGGAGCGAACTCTGAAGCAGCAGTTAAGTGCCAATTAATGGGGTGTCAGTTCATTGGCACAAGTGCATACTACACAGTACTCTCACAAGTTTAAACCGAGGAAATGACCAGTTCCACAGATTTTCTAGCACAATATTCGAGTAGAGATTATAACTTTCTTGTTTGATTTTCGTAGTGCTTAAAGAGGTTGAGTTTGGTAAGTGCTAAATATCTTATTGACATAAAATCAAATATCGGTATCGGTTGGCTTGTGCCTACTCGGTATGGGATTTGCAATCCCAAACCAAATTCACAAAGGGCTTTGGCATATTACAGTCATAACTGCAAATTTATAAACTTTACTCGTATGTTCTCTATCACTTAAGCTCCCGACTGCAGATTATCAGCATTGTGACTATTTTGTTATGCATTTGTGAAATACACAGACATGTTTGTTCTATCTTTTTTGTCTATTGACTGCCTATATTTTTCTATATGAAAAATGGTGATCGTGAATGAAGGGTGTTCTTTGTACTTTCACATTCTGTATGAAGTTTTTGACTAACACTTGCATTTTTTTGGAATAACTAGTGTAGTTAGTGTTGGAATGCGGATCACCATTTTCCATTTTTCAGGGGGCATTAAAAGGAAAGGCTTCATGGAAAATCATTATTCATGAGAAAGAAAAATATTCACAGTTTAGAATTTCTATTTTCCTAACTCAAGGCAAGGTATAGTGAACCCTAGAGAAATTGAAAAAAATTCCTTTTTTGTTCCCATTTTTCCATGATCAGTTTTTTTCCGTGTAAAGTTTTACTTTCCCCAATCATCATTTGAAAATAGGGAATTCTGGTTGGTGTTCCCACATTTACTACAATATCTACTATTAGCTGCAGGTTTAGAAGCCCAGATACGTTTGGTAAAAGCACTGACAATTTTTGTGATTAATCACACAGTTGTGATATGTGGATATTTATCACATTTGCGAGGCACACTCCCATGACACTCTCATAAGAACACCCACTAGTTGTCACTCAAGTCTGAGAACATTCCAACCTCTAAAGAAAGGCCCATAACTATAACTGCCGGTTAGACTTGTAATCTGCAAGATCCAACTTTTTTAGATGCATGAGTTTGGCTTTGTAAGTGAAAGGTTTCATTAATTCCAGCCCTGTGTTCCTGCCACCAACTTTACGCCAACTCCAGCAGTTTAAACAACATAAAATTACTTTGCGGCATATTCTCAAGCCCCTATCGCCACGGGAATGTCACTTTTTCTGACGTTCCCGTGGCGATAGGGTCAGCGCCTTATTCTCAAGGCAGCGTTAACCCACTTAACGTGGCATTAAGCCACGTTAAGTGGCTTAACGCTGCCTTGAGAATAAGGCCCCTTTCACGCTAAATTTAGCGTGAAAGGGGCGTGCAGTGGGTGTTGCGGTGGGCGTTCCACCGCAACACCCATTGTGATCGACGCTGCCACCTATTATCAAGGGCGGCGATAATAGGTGGCAGCGCCGAACTTAAGACCAGAAAAATCCTGGTCTTAAGGCGGCAAAACGAGGAGAAATGCTTTATTTCTCCTCGTTTTTGCTTTTTCCATGTGTGCTGCCTTGTGCAGCACACATGGAAAAAGCAAAATGCCATGGTTTGTTCATGTACAGGAAGGTGTCCCTTCCTGTACATGAACAAACCTTTTCAGAAATGCCATTTTGTAACTTTGATGTGTGCTGCACGAAGCAGCACACATGAAAGTTACAAAATGGTATTTTAAGATTGTTTATGTGCAGGAAGGGGCACCTTCCTGTACATAAACAACCCTCCCCTGCACACAGACACCCTTGCACTCTGGTGCAAGGATGTCTGCGTTGGCGCTAAGTTGTGAAACTTAGCGCCATCGCAGGGGTAAACGCTAGGCTGCACCACATTCTTGAGAATAGGGTGCAGCCTCGCGTTTCCAAAGTGGCGGTGAGAGGCGTTATGCCAAGGAGGCTAACGCCTCTCACCGCCACTGCCTTGAGAATATCCCCCATTATTTTAGTCGTTCAGGCTATACAAGATTATTTAGTATGACCATACCATTTCTAATTAGCAGTTAAATGCAAATTATCAGAATTATAACTCAGTGGGTTGATATATTTGCTGTGCAATCGAATATTAACCTAAAAAGGGTAAAAAAATCAATCTCACAGACAAAAGTCTACTGCAATTGTGTCAATTTCGACTGAAAATTAGAAATTTTAAAAGTAGAGCAATAGTAAAAATCAAATGGATTTCTGTGTTTTAGACATCGCACACATTAAAATGAAAGTGTCATTTTTTTGTTTTTCAAATCTTTGCATAGTATGTGTTCCCTTCTCACTCCAGCATCAAAAATGAGGTGACTTATTTCTACTTACGTATTACATATTTTGAAATATTTGGAAAACTTGTCTTATGCATTCTAATTTCACCCTTTCCTGTATTACATATTTTGAAATATTTGGAAAACTTGTCTTATGCATTCTAATTTCACCCTTTCCTGTATTCCAGAAAATGCCACTAATGGTTAAGTTTTAAAATTCCCTCAGTGCAGCCAGACACACCTAAAAGTTAAATTGTGTTTCAAAAAAGAAAGAGTCAGCAGCTTGTGAGAGACATTGAACCTTTGATCATCTATGAACACTTATTAAAGTTTTCAAGAGAGCCTATTAAATGGTCTCACTATTTCCAATCCTCCTGCCAGAATCTCTAAGGACAAGTGGGGGTGCTGCAGCGTCCGCCGCACCCCTACTTCCAAAGCCATTGTTTACTCAGCCTCTTAATATTTGAAGCTATGAATGTTTCCAGGCGGGTTCTCCCTGTTAAGGGCCACGCTCTGGGGTTGGTTGCTGCAAGCAAAGCTTACATATGAAAATTTTCCAAATTGAAAAAAGAAATCACAAAGAAAATGAGTAGTCAGAAGAACATATCTGGAAAAGTGCCTTCTGACGTTGTGTTATTTCTTTAATGGAAAACAATAGGACGTAGCGAAGTTCTCAGCACACAGGTGGAAGGTGAGGGGCACTGCTCACACAGATTATATTCTATTGGGGCCTCAACCAAGATTCTTTCAGCTAAAACATCTTATGTTCTCATTTAAGTCATGTGAAATGCAGTCAAAAGGTAAACATATTTGGTCGTTGACAAAATGTTAACTAAGGCACTCGTGCTAAACTTGGCAGAATATTTAGCTTATTGCATTGGGGTATTGAAAATGTTGGCACAGGAGGTTAAATTATCTCTCCACAATCCCACCTCTCAAATCTCCCACGTCTCTGGGGCTGGAGAGGTGGGGTGGGGTAGATGGAGAAAGAGCGACATCTTTCTCTTCCATTCTTCTTATTCTAGCAGCTCCTCCTGGCATCCTCTTTGTTGGGGATGGAGTGGGAGTTGCTGGAAAGAATATTTAGGTCAGGAGAACCGAACTGGAATTGGAAGAACTGGTTGTACCTAATTTCAACCCTCTCATATTCTGAAATGAAGGGAGGGAGGAAGGGAGGGAGGGAGTGAGTGAGGGATAGTTGGGTAGGTGACGGCAGACTATTCTGTTATCACACCACCTATGTAGTCTGCAGCCCACCTAGAAAATGAAAGAGTGGCAAAATGACCAATCTGGCTATTCATCTTTGGATGCTGTTCTAGGGTAATTTTCACCACTACTCTCGAAATCCCACCTGGTGAACCATTTTGCATAAATACCAATTAGAAAGAATACATGGTTGTTTTAGCTCATAACAACAGCGTAACCTAAATGCCTTTCTCTCAGATCAGTGATCTATCTTTGAGGTATTGTTATCCTCATGTATACTCTTCCCAAAATATTTAACTACCTTGTTAGTGATATACCACCCCACCCCCTGTACTGTGAGGTCCCTTTGCAAAGATTTTGCTGCCATTTTTGTTTCCAATAATCCACACCAGTAATTAGTTTGCATATTTTAGCCCCTAGATACTGACCTGGCCTTACTCTCTTTCAACTCCTGGACAAAAACAGGGCAGGATATGTGTTCATGCATGCCTGAGAGTGTTGGGGAAGGAATGCAGTTTTAAGATCCGATTTTCCAATATGCTCCTGGCAGAAATACATTTAACTCTTTATTTAGAGCATACATTATAATGCGAGCTTGCAGGACATTAACCCCTTGCGTGCGGCACGAATTTTCGCGCTGTGCGGGGATTCTGATGAGTGGGCGGGATTCGGACGGCCGGGGGCCATCCTGCGCACACGCCCACCGTGACGCATGACGGCTCCCGGCCGTCCTGAGCATGCAAGGGGTTAAGCTTCTCCACACAAAACAAGGAATAGAGAACATTAATTCCAGCTGCTGATATAGCCTATCGTCCTTAAGTATGTTGGAATCCATGAATGCCACCACAAAACTATTTAAAATATTCCATTAAATTCCAGAGGCTTTCATCACAGATTCATATTAACAGCTGTGAAACTCTCCAGGAGAACACCCTCTGGAAAAATTTGCAAAATCACGAAAGATATTGATGTCTTGCTTAATATGCCACTAGACAATGTTTTATGTATGCCACCCTCACTGCTGATGCATCCTTTTGACAACAAAATCACTTTGATCGAATTTGGACATTGCAGGCCACAACCTTGCCGATTTTAAAAAGGCTAATGTCTCCATACATTTAGAAAGCATCTATATACCCAGGTGAGCCAAGCACCCTCCATCCCATTGTCAATCTTCCTTATCAGCACAAAGTAATTGAAACAAGGAGGACTTCATTTCTATTATTATTGGAAACGTATAGTCGAATCGACCAGGTTAACTATACCACCAAGCAATATATAAGGCAATAGATCAAAACATTCTAGTCCGATCGTTTACAGAACAGAGTTGGAGTTACTTCCCCTAAGAGCATGGCCTCTTTTCTTGTTGACCATTCTCAATGTAGAGCATCAAAAACTTTTATCTCAGCAGGAAGGGCAATAATCATCGGGTTTCTTAGAGATCTTCCGCAATCCCTGCTCTGTTCAACTTGCGTGTTCCTTTTGGGCAAAATTATCTTTGCTTTTGGAATTAGCTTTTTTGTCTGTACATAGAGAGTCCAGATTGTTTATGGTTGATAGCAGGGTTGTCAATCCTGCATTACAGCTCAAACTTGTCTTATCGCTATCTGATCCGGAATGCAAGCTATCTTAAGATAGAGGTATCCTTACCTCCGGACTACTGATTATCAATCTGATATCAAGGAATCTGGATCTCAATTAATCCCATTTGTACAGAATCTGGCGATTCACCTCACTGAAAACGTAATATTCCATGGTAAACTTGTGGCAGCCTCCAAATCTGTTCTCCATCAGCTTGGACTTCTAAAGAATGTGCTGTCTCTGTACTCACTATTACTGTGGTACAGTAGCCGCTAAGCTGTTACTACTACATCATAATTATTGTAATGGACTTCATTTTTGTCTACACTCGTACCTGATTGAGTGTCTGGACTGGCTTGAGTATATTTCTAGTCAACTGATTGATAAGACCCATCTCCAATCCTATTATGGTTGCATTGGCTCCCTGTAATTCAGTGCATTAAATTCAAACACTGTATACTACATAAGGCTCTTCACTTTTATTTAGTTCAGGGTTCTCCAAAGTCAGTCCCTGGAGGGCCGGATCCATGCCAGATTTTTAAGAAAAAGACATTTATCTAAATGGGGATATGCTAAAAATCTGGCATGGATCCGACCCTCCAGGACCGACTTTGGAGAACCCTGATTTACTAAGCACATCACACACCCTCAGAGAAGATCTTTGTGCTGTGTTAAAAAAATAGACTTTTAATGTAAAATCCCAAACTGAGTTTTCTGACAGCAAGACGCCATTACTCTTGATTGAAGAGCCACTTCATAAATTTTCTGTGGAAGGTTAAGAGAGTTGCTTCCCAATAAAGTAAGGGGGAGAGATAATTCCACAATTTTGAACATTGTGGCAAAAAGGACTTTCCCATGTCAATTATCTGATCTATTGAATGGTAAAAAAGCACAAAAGTAGTTTGCATGAAGATGGATTAAAAAAGATCAAAGACAGAATCATCTGTCTTTTTAGCTACTGGCTCTAATTTCCAATGACCAAAAATACTCTTATGGCAGCATTTTGAATAAGTTCTACTCTGAAGAGAGATTTGGCTAGGAGACTGGCATGTACTCGGTTACTGAAATCAAGATGCGACTGAACAAATATTTTACTAACATATCCTTAATAGCTGTACCTATACAATGTACATATTCCTTTGACACCTGAGGTAGTAGAACCAAGCTTTGCTCACTGTGGAGACCCGTAAGGTGAAAGAAAGATCCATACCTACACGGGAAAGTAATTCCTGACTTCACCTTTAGGAACTAGACAGGGCCCTTAGAAGCTGAATGAAATGCTATGTCCCAGGAGTTGAATTTAATCTTTGACAGGAAAATCTCAATCTTAGAAGGATTACGTTTTAGACAATTGCTGTTTATCCACTAATGGGTGAGCTCTGGCTGGTAAAACTGATGACCTTCACTCTTCTACCAGCTTAATGTTCAACAGCTGCTGAAATATACGTGCAAGAACAACAAAGGGGAGGGTACAGATACAGGCAGTAATCCCCAGGAAACCGGTTTAACATAGGAGACATAGATGGCTACATGAAGTATTAACCAGGATACAGGTTTAACATAGGAGACATAGATGGCTACCTGAAGTATTAACCAGGATGCAGGTTTAACATAGGAGACATAGATGCCTACCTGAAGTATTCCTCAGGAAACTGGTTTAAGATGGGAGATATCGATGGTTAGATGAATCACGTTTCTTATGTTCCCAACAAGAAAGACAACAGCTATACCTTACCCTTAACATGAAAGTCGGATAACCAATGCAGGAAAATATGTTGGTCAATGATTTCGAAAGATGCTGACACATCTATCAAAACTACGGCTTCAAAACTGCCACAATCCAGTTATTTGTACTTCATTAACAACAGAGACTATCACTTCAATACTAGCCCTGGGCATAAACCTGCCCACTGATGATGGAGTGTGGCATTTGTCATAACAAAATCTTATGCCTATAAAGCCATTGCCTTTTTGTCTTGCTGGGTAAATTAAAAGGAATATGGATCAAAAATGTGCTGTGTCATAAACTGATAGAAATGGCTAATTTAATAAAGGGTGTAACATGGCGGCCTTAACTTCCAAAGGAACACTGTCAACATAAGCAAATTGTTTATGTTTAAATAATTGTATTGTTTTAGAATAGGAATATTAGAAAGAAAAATATGAGAGAGATAGGAGCAATACAAATACTCTCACCTACATCCATCGGCCGGTAAGGCAACAATGAAAGAAAAGAGAACCAGGAGGAACACAAAGACAGGAATAAAAACCCAATAATAGAAAGGAGAGATGGGAGTACACGGGAGGGGACTACTGGATGGGCCACTCTCAGGCATGGTATGAGGTGCCAGACACTAGGGCTCCTCTGAGTATCCCCGATGTTGCCTATGCTCAAGACTCTAGGTATTTGAACCCTATTCTGTGGACGGTGTCACTTCCGGTACTAGCAGGAGTAGTCGAAGGTAAATCTGACATGTCAGCTCCCTGAATTCACCACTAAGGTAGCTAATGCAGGGTCGCCACATCTTGTCAATAGATCCCACATCTTGTAAAGCCAGTCCATGTGTCGTGGTGTTGCGTCCGTGCCCCATCGCGCCAGCAGGGTTTGTTTAGCTGTGCATAGAGCTTATGTAATCGCTCGTCCCATCAGGGATCCGAGAGGGTATGTTAAAGGGTTGGGGAGACCCAAGAGAATGTAACTTGGGAACCTGGGGAGTTCGGTATCAAAGATTTTATCAATGGCATCCAATATCTCCTGCCAATATACCTGTATTTTAGGGCACTGCCACAGGAGGTGTGTCAATGTCCCTGTGCCTCCACATCTCCTCCAGCATGTGGGGTCTCCTCTTTGTTTCCAATGTGCTGTGTGTTCAGGTGTATAATACCAATAATGAGCTATCTGCAATAGAGTCCCTTTGCCCGTGGCAGATCGTGCCGCTGTATTTGCCCGTTACTGTATGTCAGACCATTCTTTCTGTGTGAACTGTCTGCCACACTCCTTCTCCCATCTCTCCTGTGTTTTTGTTTTAGTGTGCAATTGTGACGTGTTCAGGAAGTTGTATATATCTGATATCAGTTGTGTATCTGTATGTCTGGTGATAAGCCATTTTTCGAATGGCAGCAGTGGTCTGCTCGCAGAGGGCTTCATGGCTGGCTGTGTAGCCCAGTGACGAATAGTGGTGTACTGCCAGTGCAC
Organism: Calotriton arnoldi; assembly: GCA_963921515.1. Lineage (NCBI taxonomy): Eukaryota > Metazoa > Chordata > Amphibia > Caudata > Salamandridae > Calotriton > Calotriton arnoldi. Next base: position 550,779 of record CAWUFW010000108.1, on the reverse strand, counting down.
CGAGGAGGGTATCCCATATCCTTTTTGAATTTGCTGGAAAGACACTATCCCCAGGTGATCGAATAGGTTGCTCACTCTTTTACAATTTGCCTGCTGCCATGGCATATATACCGAACCGTGCAGCGCTGATGGGAAGTCTGGGTTTCCCAGAATAGGGGTCATGGGGAAAGTCTCAAGGATAGTTTCTTCGGGATCGCTACTGTGTCCCAGACACTGACCGTAGCTCGAAGTATCGGGGAGAGATATACTCCCTGAGGTCGGTGTGGCTTAGGGAGCCAAGGAATCTTCCATATGTGTATGCCTGTGATGGCCTGATCGATGAAGCACCAGTGCTTCTCCGTAGTAGGCCTGTTCCACTCCACCATATATCAGAACTGGGCTGCTTGGTAGTAGTGTTCGAGGCTAGGGAGGCCAAGTCCGCCACACGCAGGTGGCAGGTACGTCAGGCGTTTAGCGACGTGCGCTCTTTTCCCAGCCAATACATAGTGCTCTATCAAGTGTTGTAGTTTATGTAGTACCTGGGGTAGGGGGGAGGGGCAAGTTTTTGCATGACATATAGTATCTTGGGAAGAAGGGCCATTTTTGTAGCCGCTAGCCTACTCAGCCAGGACAGTGTATGATCTTTCCATTTTTCCGCTTCTGTGCGTGTGTCTGCTAGTAATCGGCCATAGTTGCTCTCGGCCGTTTGCCTAACCGTGGGATGTATGTGAAGGCCCAGATTCACCACCCCCTGCATAGCCCATAGAAAAGGGTAGAGGTTCCGTATATTTTCTGCATCGGGGGCCGGAGTGGTGAGGTTCATTAAGTGTGACTTTTGTGTGTTGATCTTGAAACCTGATACTGCACCGAATACTTCCACCTCTAAGACAAGCTCCGATAGAGAGCGGAGGGGGTCCGCCATTATCACCATCACGTCATCCGCATATAGTGCCAGTCTATTGTCCCTACCCCCCATCCTCACACCCACTATCCCTGCGTTTGCCCTTATTCGCTCCGCGAACGGCTCCATATATAATGCGAATAGGAGCGGGGACAGAGGGCAGCCCTGCCGGGTTCCTCTTTCGATGCAGAAGGGCTGGGACAGTGTCCCATTCACCTGCACTCTGGCCTGGGGTTTTGCATAGCCAGCTAAGACCCATTCTATGAATCTAGGTGCTAGGCCCACTGCCCAGAGGACAGCCTCTAAGTATGGCCAATTCACTCTATCGAATGCCTTTTCCGCTTCCATAGATAGCAAGAGTGCCAGCATCTTAGTCCTTTGGACTTTATCTAAGAGATGGCATAGCCTTTTGGTGTAGTCACTGCAATTGTGTTCTGGAATAAATCTGGCCTGATCGGGGTCAATGAGACCCTGAATATTGGGGCTATGCGCGCAGCGAGAATTGAGGTAAAAATTTTCGCATCTACGTTAAGTAGTGAGATGGGTCTATATGCTGCGCATTGAGTTGGATCCTTGCCCTGTTTGGGTATGACTGTAATGGTAGCTAGTCTCATTGTCTCGGTCAAGATGCCTGTTTCGCTAAAGAAGTTATATAGCCTAGTAAGGATCGGGGCCAATACAGGAGCGAACAACTTCTAAAATTCTGGAGGGTATCCATCATGTCCCAGTGCCTTCCCTGTCAGTAGGCAGGACATTGCAGTGAGTACCTCATTGACATGTATGTCTTTCTCTATGGCAAGGGCATTCTGATGGTCTAGCCTATCGGTTGGGGCGTGTTTTAGATAGGTTTCTATGTCTGCGTCTGAGTGCTCCCCCGCTGTATATAATTCTTTGTAGAAATGTTGAAACTCCTGTGCAATTTGTTCATCCTGCTCGAGCATGTCCCCTTGGGCATTAACAATTGCGGTCACCCTCTGGCTATTCGTCCGTGCTCGGAATCTCTGGGCCAAAAGGCGGCCGGCTTTGTTCCCTCCCATGTAGTATTTCTGTTTGATCCGTAGTAGGGCATATTCAGCTCTATCCATATCCAGGGCCTTAAGCCCCTTTTGAGCCACAGTGAGCTTGCAGCGTGTTTCATGTGTCCCCGTTCTTTTGTATATTTCCTCCAGTTCTTTGATCCTCCCCTCTAGTGCACCCCGTTTCGCAAGCCTCTCTTTGTTGAAGCGAAATACTATGCTAATAATGTGCCCCCGTATGACCGCGTTTAAAGTGTCCCACAAAAGCGCAATTGGGGTATCGGGTGTGTCGTTTATTTCCAAGAATGCCTTCAGTGCTTCTGTGATCTCAGCGATCACTGTCTTATATGTAAGTAATTTGAGATTTAAGCGCCAGGTGCGGTGTCTGTGATTGGTCATAGGCAGGTTCAATTTGATATACATAGGAGATTGGTCCAATAGGGCCGCCACTCCGACATCCACATCTTGTACATAGAGTGCTAAGGAGCCGGTGGCTAAAAAAAGGTCAATTCATGCGTGTGCTTGATGTGCTGCTGAATAGGATCTCCCTGTCGGGTGTTGCTTTCGCCATGTATCCACAAGATCGTGTAAAGCTAGTTGACGTTGCCCTTGTGGTGATAGTACTCCCATGTTACCCACCCTCTGTGCCGAACGGCCCAATGTTGCGTCCATTACCAGGTTAAAGTCCCCGCCTATGAGCATGTGTGTATCTATAGTTTCCATCACCCGTCCTATTGTGTCTAGGATGAAGGGTTCTTGTCTTTCATTGGGTGTGTAGATATTGGCTGTGGTCATGGAGTGGGCCCCGTATGTAATACACAGTGAGAGGAGTCGCCCCAGGATGTCTGCTTGTGTACTAGTGACCTTACCCTTGAAATGTATAACCAACAGGATCGCTACTCCTGCCTTTTTTCCCTCCCCCGCGGAGAAAAACTGGCGGTCCAACCAGTGAGATCTTAATCGTCGCAAATCTGCTGGAATCAGATGCGTTTCCTGGAATAAGCATATATCGCATTTAGAGACCTTCAGCATAGATAAACGCGCCATCCGCTTTGCAGGTGCATTGAGCCCTCTCACATTAGAACTAATTATTCTGACCATCCCTCAGGTGAGTGTGATGTGTGCGTGATAGATCGAAAGAGAGCCATCCCGAACCCCCCCCTTGAGGTTTAAGCAGTGGGTAGACCCCTATAAGCAACAATAAGATAGATTGGGAACTATCAATAGAGAAAGGAAAAAAGACAAGAAACAAAGAATAAACAATACTCATCACAGACTGGATTCCGATTCCCCATCCAAATCGTCCAACACATGAGAAGCAGGGTACATGGTATCGGCGGTGCATCACTAAGGTCTTCCAAGTCTGTGGTCTGTGCACCCCGCCATCCAGCCAATTATCTAATGTCCCATGGTAAGGGGTGCGCCCCTGGGTCAGCCTTCGTCGTCGCAGAGATTCAAAGATTTATTAATTCTGTGGTATCCTTTTGCTGCATGGTCTCCACCCTCTTCACTTGCTGGTTGGGTCCTCCCATGTTTCCCGGTGCTGCAGCTGTTTCAGCAATGTTTCCCTTTCCGTCCGACTCTCTACGTCCAACGGCTTGCTTACTTTTTTCCCCCTTGACCGGAGAGATCGCTGATTCAGATGCCTGACTGCCTTGGTTAGATCTTCACCTCCTTTGGGTATGTCGTTGGGAGCAGCATTGTCTGTTTCTATCAGGTCTTTTGCCTCTTCCAGGTTGCGGACTGAACGGGTCTCATTGGCCCACACGAAGGTGAGGCGGAAAGGGTGTCCCCACTTGTATCTGATTCCCTTTTGTTGCAAGAGTTCCATAAGGGGTTTAAGTAGGCGCCTTATCTGCAGCCTGATAGGAGACAGGTCTTGATACAGCCACACCTGTATGCCCTCTAAGTCAATAGTGTTGCGATCTCTGGCTGCTGTCATAATTGTTTCTTTTTGGGTGTAATAATGGAGGCAAGTGAGGATGTCCTGTGGCATCCCGGGCCTTTTTGCGGGTCGGCCAGCTCTATGCGTACAGTCCAAGACGATATCTTTCGGAGCCAGCGCGGGGGCCACATGGTCAAAGAGTCGGCGGGCATACTCCTCTAGGCCGGTCGCCGTTGCTTGGAGTGGTACACCTTGGATATGTATATTGCCTCTCCTCGATCTGTTTTCAAGGTCTTCCATCTGGTATTGAAGCTCAGCAGTCTTCTCTTGAAGGTCCAGGAGTTCTCTGCGGTGAGCGTCTAGCTCCTCTTCTCCTGTGTCTCCCATTTGCTCCAGCGAATCTACTCTCTGGCCTAAGTCACCCACTTCCTTCCGGATCTCCTTTACCTCGGAGGCTATGTCTTGCTTCAACATTGCAAAATCGGCCCTCAATGCTCCAAAGAGGGTCTCCAGGAAGGCTCTTATCACTGGGGCTTCTAAGTCTTCCTGGTCTCCCCCTTCCGTTCCAGGGCTAGCTTCACGTCCCATTGGCTTTTTGGGGGTGGGTTTAGTAAGTAAGTCCTTTATGATGCCATCCTCCTTGGTGGGGGGTTTGAGGTCGCCATGTCTCCACCCAAAGTGTCACTGTTCGGCCTCCCAACACTAGGCTCTCTGGGTGGATGAAGCTCTTTTCCCCAGTACCTGAGTTCTGTGTCGTCTGGTCTGTTGGGGGTCCCCCTGGGTCTGCTATCTCTTCTGTCACCAAATTCACCCCCTTGAATGTGTCACTGTATCCGACGTGAGGGATTACCCCTTCACTGATTCCAGCAACTGCAGGTGCTGGCTGTTCTGCTCCGCTCTGCTTTCCATGCGCTAGCCACCGTTCCTTTAGGCCCACCTGCGGGCCTGTGTCCTATTATATTGCCCCACTGCTCCGTGCTCATTGTTTCCTGCACTCCAGGGCCATAACTCACTGTCCCAGCTTCCCTCCGGTATGAAGGGACGTCCCCGGTACACTCCGGGTGTGCAACCGGAGGGGGGTCCTCGCTCCCTTAGTATTAGCGGCAGGAGGTAGATCCTGTTCCCTCCTTCCAGATCTGTGGAGGCCTTCACCCGGGCTTATCTATTGCCCGGTTGCAGCACAGTGCCCCAGTTCGCGTCTGATACGCACCGGGAGTTCCACAGCCTCTCCCCGTCTTCCGAAGCCCATAGGCCTTTTGCCTGGAGCTCCGACGTTCCTCGATATGTCTGGGGCTCACCCGTTAGCATTGGGAGCAGCCCCGGCTGTGGCGCTTTGGCGGCTGGTCCCACGTATGCCTCCCCTGTAGACCTAAGCTCAGCTTGCATGGGGAGTGCACTGACCTTGCACGTCCTCTGCTGTTGCCTCTTCCTGCTCTGGGCGTGTCACCGCGTCCCATTTAGGCCCTCACTCTCCGGGAACAGCGATCCGACGCCGTTTTGCTCGATGGCCGCCGATCGCGCCAGAGGCCCTTTCTAGCTTTCAAGTCGTCCCCAACTTGCGGGTCCGACCGCCAAGAACTCCGGCGGATCCACGGGCATCGGGGTCACTTCTGCTGGCGCATAGGAACCCGAGAGCAGCACCCAGGTAAGTCGCTCTGGTGGCGCACGGCGGAGCTCACTGGAAACGCTACTGCTCGGCCGCCATCTTGGCCACGCCCCAAGCAAATTGTTTACAAAGCTTAAAAGTAGAAGGATAGCTGTCTCTCTAATTTGCCAGAGCATTGAAGCTGGGCAGAAATCGCTAGGTACGTCAGCAAGGTTACTAGATGATAGTAGCCTCACAAATCCAACCATGAAAAGGTGCCAAAACAATCTAGCCATGGAAAGACATTTTCAGATGGCATTGGACTAGGCATATTAGAAGCATTGGTAATACAAGCAGGATAAGTGAATCTACTGGTTCGATGGAAGATTCGGAGTTATAACTGGTGCCAGTTGTTTTAGCCAAGGCTTTTAGAGTTTCAAACTGTGCCCGATGAGGTTTCTTAGCTACATTAATCTTCTGGGAATGCTTGTTGCTCCCTAGCATGTCTGACCAAATGATCATGTTTCTTAAATTGATCAAAATGTTGATTTCCAGTTTAATTATGGTTTGCCTAAAATAATTCTGTCTTTGTTTAGCAAGGATATAGACCATTTACAGGCACTACTTTCAGGCTTGACTGAACTATTCCTACCTGGAGCTAATTTGTCCAAAGATGAAGCAAAGATGCTGGTCATAACTTTCAGACACTGAACGGGTTGTCTGGCAGATATGCAACTAAATGTGCAGCAGTTTATGGAAACATTCACAGCACAGTTGCCTTTTATCGAAGAGCAGTTCAGCATCGCCCTGGCATTACGTTTTGTGATAATGATTTTTGTAGTGCAATACAGAATTTACCTAGGGACAAAATAAATGGTAAAACTATGCAAAAACGACATTTATTTGAGTCCAGAAGTGGGAAGGTGGACTAAAAATAAAATCTAGGGTGTCGACTGCTCTGTAAGTTGGGAAAACCGCCATGCCCAGGATTCAAGGATTCCATGTTAAGCACATATTATAGTGCGACCAGTGTCTCAATCTGCCAATAAATTAAACCTCATAATATGAGGAACTTTTCAAAAAAAGAAGCCAAGTTAAAACTTCATAGAAATACAGAAAGAGATATAAAAGGACCTCGTAATCTAGTGTTTTAAATATTGTTATAGTGAAGGTCAACAAGTCAATTCTCACAAATGGTGAACACAGAAGACATTACGTGGGTAAGACTAGTGAAAGATAACAAATACTTTCCCCCCTTTTTTTCACCTCTGCAGTCCTGATAGAGGATATACAATGAAGGAAGTACTAAATCTACAGAGCATGATTCACAGTCAGTGGTCCATCATGTTTCCGTCACATGCGGAAGCATAAGTGTTTTAGTTACAACTAACATGCGGTGCAATTTCTGCTTCTCTTTGCTACAAGAGTTACATAGAAGGAGACAGTTTAGCCACATATTTTAATAGGTAAATGGGATATATGTTATCATGCCAAAGGACGTTACAGGTGACATTATTATAATATAATTGAGTGGAAAAAAAATACATAGCAATCATTTTTTTTAATGTAAATTCTGTTTATTGAATATAAGGCATACAACACAAACCAAACAAATTGAAGATTCATGTCCCTGTAAAGAAAGCATCAAATAAGCCCACATTCCATGGTACATAATGCAACAGCTTAATGAAAACATACACATCGGGATCTAGCCCATGCAAAATGCTATAAGACCCTTCATAGCAAACTGTAGCACAATAAAGGGGAACACCACTCCTCTGAGCCCCGTCTCCATTTATCTTAACAAGAGACCCATTGCAGAGAGAGCGGAGAAAAACAAACGTAGAAGCGGTAAAAAAAAATAAAACAAGGTTCCCAATAACCCCAGTGTTAAACATGAGCCTATCATTGGTGATGCAGTGGAAGCATTGGGGACGCTCTGTGGATGACGTCAGAAAATATAAATTCTTCCCTTAATCTATGGGGGCCCTCTAATCTGGAAAGCAACAGGGAGCTGTCGTCAATTGCATATAAAGAATAAAATAAGAACCAAATGTGAAATTCTCACAAAGAAAGAAAAGAGAAACAGAAGGATGCGCTGAGAGGAAGCCGCCCCTCGGGCGGAAGCTGGGGAGTCATCTGGATGGAAAAGGCCAGGTTGTTGGGCTTAGGTGGGTCGCTCCGGAGAGTCCGGCTTCTGGCCTCTAGAGTATAATTCAAGGGAGTCCTCAAACAACTGCAAGGCCCGAAGTCTGGGGGGGAACCAGACGGGAATGCCTGGTCATGGTGAAATAGTGTATAAGAGGCTGCCAAGTGCGGGTGAAACGTGTGTCTGTATGGTTAATGCGGGCAGTAAGCAATTCAAGAGCTAAAACATTCCACAGGCGAAGAAACCAGGTGGCAATAGGGGGAGGATGCGGTTTCTTCCAAAATAAGGCTATTGACTGTCTAGCCGCTCCTAGCAAATGGAGAATCAAGCGCCACTCTGCGTATGTCATAGCATTTAGTGTTGAGGGTTTAATGCCTAAAAGCGTGACTGCCGGGGAAGAAGGAATAGGAAATCCCTCTACCTCTTTGATGTGGCTGAGGACCTCCTTCCAAAAGATCGTGAGATTCGGGCATGACCACCAGATGTGAATAAAATCACCTCTATCCCTCTGGCACCTCCAACAGGTCGGGGGGGAGTTTGGTAACATTCGGTGTAAGCGGGGTGTGGTGTAATACCACTGCGTCATTAACTTGTATGCTGACTCGAGTTCAGGAGGTATGTCTTCTTCTAGGTCCAAAGCCCACCGAGTCTGATATCCGTGGGGCGTGGGCCGCTGAGAGTGCTGTAAAACAGTGTATGTATTAGAAATCAAACCCTTCGATCCCTCAAACTTACGAACCAGGGACTCCAAGGTGGTAAGTTGTCTAGTGGCTCACTGAACATGGGTCTGGGAGCTAAGCCAGTAACGTATCTGGTAATATACGTGTGCCCCCTGTGAGATGAAACTTTTGCCTACATTGATCGAACGTAAGGAAGTCCTCGCCCTGAAAAAGGTCCTGAATAACCCGGCATTCGCCCTCTGTCCATGTACTAAATGCCTGGGTTTGCATTGCCGGGAGAAACATAGGATTACGGGCTATCGGCGTGTTAGGGGATGGAAATGACGTCAGGCCTCTGGGTATTGCCAACTTGTCCCAAATCTCCAATACCGTCTTCGTAGGGGTGGCTATGTAGGCGCTGAGGGGGCAAGCTAGTCCACCCCGGTCATGAAGCAACATTAGGATCCTGTTGGAAAAGCGTGGGCAGGATTTCCCCCATATAAATTTAGTAAAGTCACGTTGTAGGGCAAGAATATCAGCCTGAGGTATTGGGGTGGGTAGGGTTTGAAAGAGGTAAAGAACTTTAGGGAGAAGGGACATTTTAATAGTGTTGATACGTCCTAATCAGGCGAGAGGAAGGCCCGTCCATCTGTGCAATTCCTCCCGGATGGCCTTCCTATATCTAGGCCAGTTGGACTGAGTCCAGGTCGAGTGTAGGGGTCAAGTCTAGGCCCAGATACCGAATCGATACGTCTTTCCACTGCACCGGAATCAGGTCTCGCAATTCCTGGACCTCTGAGGCCGAGAGAGTAAGATTAAGAGCATGAGATTTTCCAAGATTGATCCTGTATCCCGACACTTCTTCAAAAGCCCTCAGGAGAGAAGCCACAGCTGGGAGGGACGTAGAGGGGGAGGATAATGAAAGAAGGAGGTCATCTGCAAAGAGGGAGGCCTTATGGTCATACCGACCCATGGGAATGCCTCGTATATTCAGATCTTGACGAATGGCGATAGCCAGGGGCTCCACAACCAGAGCGAACAACAACGGGGATAGCGGGCACCCCTGTCTGGTGCCCCGATGGATGGGAATAGGGGCAGTGAGACGACCATTGAAACGTATGCGGGTAGAGGGTTTCGCATAAGGCGCCATCAATCTGGAGCCATCTCCGGTCCCAGTCCCACTCTCCGCAATACTTCTTTAAGGAATCCCCAGTCCACTCGATCGAAGGCTTTCTCCGCATCGAGGGATACCAGACAGGCAGGGATAGTTCTATAGCGTACTTTTTCCACGAGGTGGACTAACCGACGGATATTGTCCGCCCCCTGGCGGTGTCGAATAAATCCCACTTGATCGGGGTCAATGAGACCGGGAAGATGGGGCTCCAGGCGATTAGCTAAGATTTTTATAGCAATCATTTTATATGCAGCAGTTTATGGTCCTGGGTGGTCACAGATGGACTTTCCCTCAGTTCTCCCACAGAGCACATCATTTACTATGCGTTTGGGTAGATTCTGACATACCTGGCATTAGGCCGCCACCCCAAAACTATAATAACCAAAATGTGATGCATTAAGTCCACCTTGACAAGATAGAAAAAATTAAAATGTGCCATATAAATACTGCTAATGAAAATTGTAAAGTAAGATAACGCCCTAAACAAAAATAAAACTGCCCTGTCCCCTCAAAGTGTGTACAAGAAAATAAAATATAGACAAAATCAAAAGTAGAATGGACAGAAATACTAGGCCATAAGTCCATGCAACCCACTTAATGAAAGAGCATGGGAAAATTGAATTGAGATGGTGAAATTGCAAGGATGGTCCATGGAAATTCATGAACAAGCATAGGCAAAGCCAATAGGTCTTATCATATGGGCCTATTGGCTTTTTCAATGAAGTTTGGTAATGTTGAGCAGCATCGACAAAAGTGAAATGCTTTTTTCCCATATTGCTCAGCATAAGCACAAAAAAGAGGAAGAAAAAAGGCACAAAGATGTAACTCCTGTGGCTGGTCACATCATTCTGAAGATGCAAATATACATCACCACACATATGCAAACCTACAGAATGACAAGAGCGCTATTTCCATTTTTTTATTCACCCATCTAAGATGGTGGATGCAAAAGCACAGAAACTCAAAATAAAAAATTAAAAAGGCCCGCGTAGAGGGGCAACCGAAGAGCGGGTGGGGGAAGTGGGTGAGGGAGGAGAGGAATAGCAACACAAGAGGGAGACCAGAATACATGGGGCAGGGGGAGAACACAATGGAGAGAACAACATGAAGAATGAGACCGGAGATTTTGGGGGTGAGAAGAGCACACAAGAGGGACCGTGAGCAGCACACAAGGGAGAGAGGAGCAGAGCGTAGAGGAAGAAGCACATGAGGGAGAGAGAAACATGCAGCATGGAGGAATTTAGGGACGAAACACATGAGGGTGAGAACATGGAGTGCGGGTTGGGTATTTGGCAGGACGAGAAGCACACGATGGAGAGAGCTGGAAAACATATGTACACTCATTGAGTGCTTAACCAAAAAGAAAAAGGTAGTTCTCTAGAAGTGAGTAGTGGAAGAATACAAGTCAGGCAATCAAAACGATGATAAAAAGGCTATGCTTCAGGGGAGGGACAAACAGAAGAGGAGGAAGGGCAGCCATCAAATAAGAAGCAAGCAACTGGGAGTGGCATACCAATGGTATGCTGTGGGCTATTGAGGACTGTAAGTTCACAATAGGTCTTTCACATTGAGCTAGTGTGCACTGTCTGTTAGGCAAGATGTAAAAAAGAAAGGCTCAACACAACATTTTAGGCTCAGTGAAGTATTCAGGTGGAGTCCGGCACATTAAGCGATAAGCTGCAACAGCAAATCTACAATAATCAGGAAGGGGCACTTTACACAGGGTGTAGGCCCGCTCATCATCAAACGGGGTTTCTGAAGACCGAGGGGAGTCCTACGATGAAGCATGACTCCCGATAGTGTGTGAGGACATCCCGTCACATTTTTGTGTATGTCAAGTAGTAGGCTGACTTAACATGAGCATGGTGCATAATGTGCTGATTGATTGTCTTTATAGTTTTTTCACTCGGGTGGTTCTTTTGTGTGTACTAGGTGGGCAAAAGAAGTCAAAATGGGCTTAATGTATGATGACAATGAAAAACATGGACCAACAGAACTAAAGGGAAGAGATATGAGGGTGGGCTTCACCACTTATTTCACAGCACTGCACTTTTTACAACACCCCAGGTTCTCATAGGGTTTTAGTACACCCTCCCTCCTCATACAAAAACATCCCTGTGCTCCTCCCTCGCAGCGAGGGGGTCGTAGCCCGCGTGAGGACTAGGTCTCTCACGCGAGGAGGTACCCCCATGATGAAGCATGACACCTCTGGTGTGTGAGGGGAACTGTCCTTAAAAGGGAATCCCTTGTTATGTACTAGAGCACACTGAGTCAATTGATAGACCTCCATAATAATACGGACCCGGGGCATTTTGTGTGATGTGGAATGAAAAACATGGACCAACATAACTAAAAGGAAGAGATATGAGGGTGGGCTCCCTGACAAGTAAAGAAAACAATAAGTAAACCGAACCAAAGGATTAACAGTCATACAAATGTGGGCAGAATTCACAACACCTCTCTGAGTGAAAGGGAAAATAAAAGGAGGCTGGTGAAGGTGGAAGGTGAGCCCACAACAATTCAGAGAGGATGAAGCTTGGCAGAGAGGATGAAGCTTGGCAGAACTGATTTGCCTCACTTCTATCTCTTTTACCCAAAAGTAATTTTTCATTCATCTGCAGTAGCCTTCTTGTAATCTTGAGATTCAAATGTTAATGTACATGCAACTGCTACTATTCAATGCTCAATGATGCACTGTAGAGTGAGCTCTCATGTTCTCTGTGGCTTCAGGGAAGTTACAGTCTTTTTGTGAAAACACCCAGCTGTATGTGAAACAATCAAACGTTTGGCGTTCTTTCCCAAGCAGTTCAGCACCAAGAAGTTTTGACAACACTTTACACAGTTTGGCAGGGTTTGTTTTCTTTTTAGTTGCCGATCCCACTAAACAGATAAAAAGCACCGGTGTCATTTTGCAGGCATACAAAATGACTCGGAGGCCGCATCAAAGGCTTTTGTTTTTATATTCTTTAGCCATGCTGCACTGCATCCCGGATTCTAAAAACCATTGCCAAAGCCAATAGGTAACTCAGGCAAGACCTATTGGCTTTTCGAATGCTGGTTGTACTAGTGCCGAAATTAAATCTATTGAAAATATACTTGCAGCGTATTGCTTAGGAACAAGGGGAAAGGGTAAATAAATATACATGGTTTTCTTGTGCATGTGAGGCATGAGACAAAGGTCCTCTTTTGGGAAGGATCATGAGAGAAGTTAAAAGGCCATTTCCACAAGATTGCCTGACCTTGGTGTCTATATCTGTAATCAAATGTCACATGCCCAAGCCATCTAGTCGGCAGGAGTTTCTTTAAAAGTCACTTTTCATTCGATGGAACATGGCTCTGCTCAAGACAGTTGTGCTTCCTTAAAACTAATTAAGCCATGCGTTATGCTAACATTGAAGGGCACATGGAAAATGTAAATCGATGATGTGATCAAAATTAAGATAGCCAATTGAGTCTGAAGTCAAAATTACCACTAGGAGAGGTGAACATTATGATACTGAGAAGTCAGGTCAGGCATAAATAAGAACCCTATGCTCCCTCCACGAAGTCGAGTCTGCAGCCTACACCTGGGAACGCTGATAATGTGAGGAGTGACCTTGCGCCATCTGACTCAACCAGTGACTTACCTGTTTTGGGCAGTAAGTCACTTGAGAGGAGCATTTGCTAGTTTGGACACTGAATGGGGGAGAGACAGAGGATGGCTGCAGTGGCGCCTGATCCTTGAGCACAGGGCATGCGGAGATGCGGCAATGTGGGACAAGAACTGAGGGGTCACACTAGTTGACTCTGGCGATGGATGATGAAGGTCGGAGCGTACTGCTGTGAGTTATTGCTGGTGGCCCTGTAAGAGGCTGCCAGATTTGTACGTGAACATATTGCACTGGCTTGACTCAAATAATTTATTGACACAAGTTCTGCGCACGCCTACAATTAAGCAAGTTACGACTAAATGTGTAGGGTGCTGTGAGAATGACTTGATTGATGATCCAAGGGAGAAGCTCCCCATGAAATCTCTGAATGTGCGCAATCCTGGAACGTATGCAATTGTTGACTGAGCGGCTACGGCATGCCCAGGAACCAATTATTATGGCACCCCTAGGATTCCTACTAATTACTGCTGCACTTCACCAATACACCTATTGCACCAATGCATGGCAGGGTGCAGTAAAACGACAGAAAGAGTGGCATTGGATTTGGAAGGAGTCCCGTTGCTTCAACACCATGGGTGAGTGTGCACCACCAACATATCCAGTAAAGCAATCCAACAAATGTTCAGACTTTCAATCGTTGTTAGGGGTAGACTGCTTCGAAATGTTGATAGGGGTAATCCACCTTCGCCATACAAAAGTAAAAAATAAGAAATGGCTGACTTTGTCCTTAAAAAGCAAGTTTACACCAGACTACATATTTCAGAGGGAAATACAAGACTGGGGCAGTTTCTACGCCTGAACCCCTCTTCTTCACGAAGGATGGTGCGTGAGCTGCCACTTCTGTGCGCACCAAAGATGACATTCAATCTCCGTGATTGCAGGGCTCTGCAAATCTAGCCCTGATGTCTAAAGGCAGGCTTTCAAGACAGCTGCTTTCCATTGAAGCAGTGGCAGGAAAAGGTAAACTGTTTTACAATTCTCAACTGGGGAAATAGCTATAGAACCCCTGATGAGAGAGCCATTGCCTATTAATATATTCATTTGCACTATGGAGAATAACGCCAATACAAATGTAGCAGAAAGAATTTCTATATCTACAAATATCTCCATGTTCAATGTGGGACTCGGTACTGCTGAAAAGAGACTAGATGGCATTGAAGCCCACATAGCAGTGCCCAGGGCTGAGGGCAAGAACTATAGTACCCTTGCAGAAAATATATAGCGTGGAAAGCAGAATTAAAAGAGACAATGTCAAGTTTTCATTGGAGCTGGAAAATGTGCAAAAGTCATACATGATATCACTCTTGACAAAGTTCATACCTGCGCTGTTGGAAATTAACTTTATGCCACCCCTATATTCAGATAAGTTCCCTCCCTCAACAAAAGAAAGGCAAACCAAGGGCTAAGATTTCATACTTCCTCAGGCACCAAAAAACCAGGCACTTCATCATGCCAGCAAAACACCATAAAGCATATTAATATGGTAAAAACAGGGGCCTGATTCACAAAAATACTTTTGTGTATGTTTACTATTTTTTCTATTCACAAACTACGAGTTAATAGTAAGTTTACAAATACGGAGACTCCACAGTCGGGGCAGATAACTTCCCTCATAAATAGGCTTGTCCAAGCTTAAAGTTTTAAACGTAGCATAACAGAGACATATTTTATGATCATTTCTTTTGCATTGGACACTTTTGAGGTTCATGTAGGTAACACAAGGGGTCAAATTTGATGTTCATGCTGGGGCCCTGGAGTGAAGCCAAACAGGTGAAATCTTCATTCTAGGTTTCAGACAGCTTGGCTGCCTTCTTCTTGTCTTTGCTGAGCCACTAGTAAGGTGATTTTACACTTTGAGGATGCTATCTGTATATCCAGTGACAGCGGGTGGATAACAAAGTACCTTTGGCCACAGAAAACCTGTTTGCTGACTTCCCTTGTCCTTCCTAGGTGTGTGTCCTGCCTGTCTAGTAACACCTTCCTGAAGGGAAGCCTGGAGTCCGCTCCTTTTGTGTGTGCATTGTTCATTGCCCTTTGAAAAGCAAGTGGGGCAGGTACCAGGTCCACCCCACCCAGGCTGGCAGCATACTCCACTCCTCCCAATACCCAGCATCTATTGCACACTGGCTCATACAAGTATACTCTCCAGGGTGACTGAAAATGACACCCCAAATGCACCAAGAAAGTTTCAGCCAGGGCCCTGAATGTTCATGCTGCGCAATGTCAATTAATTGCTATAAAGGTGTTATTTTCGGACCTAGAAATTACAATTAAAATTTTTCATTATAGAGAATGTTTTATTAGTATAGGAAAAAGTAATATAAACATCCTTATTGCATTTCCATAACTGATTTTAAAAGTCATTATGATTAAGGAAGTTAACCAGTGTTAGTGTATGGGAGTCTAGGACTACACTATGGAAAATAGTTATTAGGTAATATTAAGTAGTCAAACATGTTTACAGATTTAATGTGCATGTGTTACATTTAATATACCATGCTACCAGCCCTCTGGTCTTGTGGGACGTACCCTAGGTGTGTATTCTAAATATATAAAATGTATGTTTACACTTGAAATGTTGTTTCAAAGGAAATTACACTGCCTTGCAACATTAATACATTATTTTCTTTCTGGCACAATACAAGAGCCATAGTGCAGATTTGTTTGGCAACATGAGGAAAAGAGTCATCACCATATTAGTGTTAGAGAAAAACATCATCAGCAAATAATAATAATGTTTAAAAGTACATAGAACAATATTAAGAAAATATTGCTACAATAAATGAAAAGTATTTTCTTTCTCTTGTGAGCATCCTCCTGAGCTAGCGAAGGAGACCGTGTCCAAGAAGTGAGAAACAGGACGCCCACTGGGAGTCTGAAGGTGTCACCACCGAGACCGAAGTATCCAGTGGCATCGAGGGGGACAGGACCTCCACATTGGAGACATACAGCAAGTCTGTGGACCCTAAGTAGTGGTGGACCCTAGACAATCTACGGGGCTTACTACTTTGTCCACCACCACCAGATTCATCTGCCCCCTCCCTCCTGCTCCCCACAGTGTAGGGCAACACCCAGTACCCAGAAATGCTGAAGTCTCCCTTGCCCTAGGCACCTCAACTCCTGCTGCCTCTGTCCACCCAGGTGAGCTCTCTGAGGAGGCTATTGATCTGTTGAGAAGCCTCTCTGTAGGGCAGACTGTACCAAGTTAGTATTATTCCTGCATGGCATATACTGTGCTATGTCTGCAACACAGAGAGGCTTGGGCTGGAGGGGAGCCCCCTCAGACACCACTGCCTCCCACACACCACCACCTGCTTCTTTCTCTGGACACTTCCTCTTCTCAAGCTGATCCTCCAACCACTATTTCCCCACCAATCTCCTCTCCCGAAACAACCCCAGGCCCAAGCACTACTCCCACACCTCCCACACACACAAAGAAAAACACAGGGGTTTCAATTTAGAGTCTTATGCAGAATATAATCAATTCATGCTTAAACACAGGGATTTCAATGTAGTGTTATGCAGAGGACCCTCAGTTAATGCTTTCCTTTAAGCAGAGTGATGTAGTCCTAGTGGATAGGTTTCATATCAGTCTTTCTAAAGTGGGAATTTGGATGAAAGAACATTTCTCAAAGCTTAACTCTGGCAAAGCAGAGCTTCGTTTTTTGGGAATCATGATGCTTTTGTTCTTCTGCAATGGTGGCCGACGTATCTTGGAGAACCACGAGTACCATCCAAGTGGTAAAAAATCTAGTTGTAAATTTTGACCAAGAGCTTTCTTTCAAACCACAAATTAGGGCTATTACCGATGCCTGCTTTGGCAGATTGAATTCCCTAAAAAGATCTTAAAAATGTTACCAGTCCAGACCAGGAAGTCAATTGTTCTAGCTCTAGTTCTAGCTCTAGTTAATTCTAGACTAGATTATGCCAACTCCCTTTATCTAGGAGCTTCGCATTAATCAATAAACTACACCTGATCCATAATGCTGCCATCAAAACACTTCTTAACTGTCCTAAGACACAATCTATCCTCACTAGTCTAAAACAACTTCACTGGTTGGCAATAAATAAACAAATTTGATTCTGATATGGGTGGCATAGAAAAAAGGAACTGCATATCACAGAAGTATCAACCAATAAGAGCCCTTCGCTCCATTGAAATATCCATCTGATGAACGCAGGGATGCTTCCTTGTGAAGCAGCTGTTCATGCTATAGAGAAAGGCAAGTCAATTTTTTTTATTTTTTTTTAAGTTTTATATAGCGCTGGCCAGAACCGAGGGTATTGGAGCGCTTTACAACAGTCGTACTGCAAAAAATCACATAATGCAGTAATAGTATAGATCATGGACGGGGAGTTCAAGCGCGTTGTGTAACATTGGGGCACTGAAGTCTTGGAATGCCTTAGAAGAGTGCAATTGTCTTGGGCAGAGCTCCTCTTCCAGGGAGTAGTGTCATCAGCGCTTCGGCGGCCCTTGTCGATTCGCAAGGGAACGATCTAGGAAAAGGTCTTTGAGCTGTCTTTTGAATTTTGCAAAGGAGGGGATAGTTCTGATGTGGGGGGGAATAGAGTTCCAGATTTTGGGCGCGTTACCCGCAAAGGACCGGGCCGCGGTTTTTTGTTTGCGTGTTTTCAGCGGGATGAGTAGTAGGGTGTTCGAACTTCTGAGGGACCTGGTCTGACCGGCTTTTTTGAGTTTGGAAGCCAGGTATTCCGGTTTGCCTGTATGAAGGGCTTTGTGCGTGAGGCAGGCTGTTCTGAAACTAGCACGCATTTCCACTGGGAGCCATTTTAGTTCTCTGAGTGCGGGTGAGATGTGGTCGAATTTCTTAACTCCGGTGACCATTCTGGCTGCTGCGTTGAGAGTTGTTTTGAGGGGAGCAAGGTGTGATTTTGCTGTACCTGAGAGGACTGCGATCCCATAGACTAGTCTAGACAGCACCAAAGCTTGGGTGGCTTGTTTGAGATCCTTGGGTGGGATGAAAGGTTTTATTTTGTTCAGTAGCTTCAGGTTAAGGAAGGCACTCTTGGCAGAGTTCTTAATGTGTTTGGTCATGTCCAATTTCGGGTCTAGAGTGATAACTAGTGATTTAACTTAGTCCGCCAGGGTGAGGTTACCGTTGAGCGCATCAATAGCTTTTAGCCATTCCGCAATTTGGGGGTTCTCTTCTTTGTTAGAAATGAGGAGTATTTCCGTTTTGTCTTGATTGAGTTTTAGGTGGTTACTTGAAAGCCAGTGTTGGACTTCTCTTAGTGTGTCGTTGAGTCTCTGAATGTCATTGATGGAGTAGGTTTCCAGATAGATCTGTGTGTCGTCTGCATACAGATGGAAGGGGATGTTGGCTTTTTTGAGTAGGGTGGTGAGGGGTTCCATGTAGATGTTGAAAAGTTGCAGGGAGAGCACTGAACCTTGGGGGACTCCCCTGCTGAAAAGGTGTAGGTCGGAAGCAAAGTTTTTGATTTTTATTCTTTGGGTGCGGTTGTGAAGGAAGGAGGAGAACCAGTGTAGGACCACCTCATCTAGACCTGCCCTTTCTTGAAGAACCTTAATAAGAAGTTTGTTGTCAACCGTGACAAAAGCTGCTGATAGGTCTTGGAGAATGAGTAGGCAGCATTGGTCCGAATCAAGTGATTTGTGGATGTCATCAATGACGTTGAGGATCGCGGTTTCAGTGCTGCAGCCTTTTCTGAAACCTGATTGGTGGGAATCAAGAAGGTTGATGCTATCCATGTGGTGAGTTAGTTGAAGGAGCACGCATCTTTCCAGGATTTTGGATAGAAGAGGTAAGTTAGAGACCGGTCTGAAGTTATTCAGATCTTTTGTGTCAAGGCCTGGTTTTTTCAGCAGTGGTGTGACTTGTCCGATTTTCAGGCAGTCTGGAACGACTCCGGTTCTCAGGGAGCTGTTTATGATCTTGCACCAGAGCGGGGCTAGGGAGAGTTACAGCTTTTTGGTCATTTGTTGAGGTAGAGGATCTAGGACGTGGGATGAGGGATTGGAGGTGGAGATCAGTTTGACTATTTCCGCTTCCTGAATGGGGTTGAAAGATTTCCAGGATTTTGTAGGGGGCTTGGATGCGCTGTCTTTAGACCCTGGCGTGATGCTCTTGATGGGGGGCGGGGGGTGATGTTGATGTCCAGTGAGAGCTCAATCTTGTTGGTCTTGTCATTAAAGAAGTTGGTGAAGTTGTCACAGAGTTCTTTGGAAGCCTGCACTGAGGAAGAAGTGGGCTTGGAGGTTTGTTGCCTAACGATGTTAAAGAGCCCCCTGGGCCTGTTTTTTGCGTTGTCCAGCGCGGTGCAGAAAAACTGAGGTTTTTTCGTTCTGGATGTGGTTTTTATACTTCCTGCGAGCTGCTTTGAGTTGCTCGCGGAGGATAGCGGAAGGGTTGTTCCTCCAGATTCTTTCTGCGGCTCTTAGTTGTCTCCTTTCGGAGTTGATGTCAGTGTTAAACCATGATCTCGATGGAATGCTCCTGGTTTTTTTTAATTTCAGGGGTTCTAGTTGATCAAGAATAAACGCCATATTTGAGTTGTATTGCGAGGTGAGTTCAGTTGTGGTGAGGTGATCAGTGGCGCTGGGGAGGAGCGAGCTTATCCTTTCTTCTAGGTCGGCTAGGGGAATCTGAGTTAGATTTCTAGACCATATGGGGGGGTCTTGCGAGGGGTGCTGGAGTATAACCTTTTGGTTGATGTGGAATAGGATGCTGTGGTGGTTGGGCCAGTCCACGGGGAGGATGTGGTCAATCGTAACTGCGTCGCGTTGAGCGATAATGGCATCCAAGGTTGCTCCTTTATTGTGCGTTTCCTCTAAGCAGAGTTGGGTAAGATTGTTGTCATGAAGAAGATTGTTTAGGGTTTGAATTAGCGAGTTGTTTACATCATTCCAACGTAGGTTGAGGTCCCCAAGAATTAGGTTGTTTGAGTCTCCGAGTGAGCAGTGAGCAATCAGGTCAGCAAAGTGTTCCCCGAATGCGGCAGTGTTGCCTGGTGGATGATATAGAAGATGGCAGAGTATTGCTCTATTGTCGTTTGTCTTGATATTGGCGGTAAGACATTCAATGGTGCTGTACTTGAAGGTGTCCATTTCCACAATGGCGATGTTGTTCTTGTGTATGATTGCTATACCCCCCCCCCTCTTTGATCTTTTCTGTCTTTGTTAATAATAGTGAAGCCTGGGGGGACCAGCATATCCAAGCTTGGTGCGGAGAACTCATTTAGCCAAGTCTCAGTGATGAACGCGATGTCTGTCATGAGAGAGGATGGTTTCTGCTAGTTCTGTTGCATGTTTGGAGGCTGATCTGCAGTTTATGAGCAAGCAGTTGGTAGAGGACCCCTCTTTGTTGTGATCCTTTACAGGGGGGGCCCTAGGTATGGTAGTGAGAAGGGCCGGGGGTATTGGGGATTTCGGGGGGGTGATCTCTTCCGAATCCGGTGATCACTTGGATCTTGGGGAGGCTGTAAGGGGAAAGTCATACGTTGAAGCTAGCTCCGCCGCTTTCTTTGAGGACATTGCGACTTTAGTTCTTCTAGGTCTCTGTATTAGGTTCTCTGTAACGGTTCCTATGGGTCTCTGTGTCAGGGTCACGGGGTGGTTGTGAACCTCCTAGGGCGCGGAACATTGGAAGGTCTTGGTTGGGTGGAGCTGGTCAGATTGGGAGTCTGGGGAGGGGTTTGACTAGGCTTTCGGACCATGTCGAGGTTGGTTAAGATTTCGCTCAGGCCCAGGGTTATTGTTTCTAGCCGGCTTTCTAGTAGGGCGAGACGATGCGCCATGTTTACCGAGGTGGGGGTGAGGGTGTCTTGGGCAGGGACATCCCGGGAGGCGGAGGGCGTGTCAGTGTTGTGATGCCTATAGGTGATTGTACTGTCTGTGTTGCCTCTATTTGGGACCGTAGGCAAAGGGTGTAGTGGGTTGAGTCGCGGATTCTCCGTCCTGTTGCCTACGGGTGGAGTGCTGTAGGTAGTGGTCAGTGAATGCAGGAATGGGTCACTCCTGGTTTGAAGGTTGGGGTGATCAGGGGGAGGAGGGTGTGGGTGGCGCTCGGTGAGGGGTTGGAGCTCCTGATTCGTAGGGGCGGAGGTGCGGGTGGTGATTCATGGAGGAAGGATGGTGGTTCTGGCAAAGGGCGCAGGAGTGGGTGATCGGCCCTCCTGGCGAGACAGGCTGACCGGGAGTACGGAGTGGGTCAGGGGAGGTAGGAGCGTGTGCAAGGGGGCGTTTTGAAGTGAGGGGAAGAGGGAGTCGTAGGACTCTAGGTTCTCATTGTTGTCTTGTATCAGGACTGTGCCGTTCGAGTAGATGGTCACAGAAGTGTTCCCACTCCGTATTGCACGGTTAGTGAGTGAGGTCGTCAGTTTGAAGCTATGAGGGGTAGTCGTAGTTTTGGAGATGAGAAGCTGTGTTCTGAATGTGGCGTTCCAGTTATCAGGTCTTTCTGTGTGGAAGATGAGATCCATTTTTATCTGCCCTTTACAGGAGCAGTGGTAAATGTCTGCGAAAAGTGTTTCTGGGTGCTGTCTGATCAGTCTGTTTGAGGTTTCTTTTTGCTTTAAGTGAGAGGTTGGGGGGGAAACTGATCGCGAAGGAGTTCGGGCCGTGTGGTTTCAAGTAGGTCGGTATGGGGGAGCTAGTGAAGATTGGCGTGCCGGGTGCCAAATTCTTTCTTATTTTCTTGGTTGGATGAGAGAGTGGTTCCCTTAATGGTAGGTTTGTTGCGTTTCTGGGAGGGGGAGAACGTGGTTCTATCAGGGTGGGGGATTGAGAATGGTCAGGGGTCACTAACTAGGGGATGGGGTCTCGTGATGGGAATGGGAGGCGAGGGTGTGCCTTCTCAAATTATGGATCTGTGGGTCTGTGCTTGGGTGTTATCCTAAGTGGAGGGCTGGTGGCATCCGGTATCTGTGATTCACTGTAGCCCTGGTCTGAGGTATGATGAGGTCAGTGGGGTATTGTGTGGTGCGGAGGACATTAATCTGCTTACGGACTGGTTGTAGTGAGAAGGAGACCACTCTTATGGGGTCTGCTCTAGGTAGAAGGTCAGGGTTGATATATTGATGCATCAATCTGCTTACAGACTGGTTGTAGTGGGATGGAGACCACTCTTTCGGGGTCTGCTCTTGATAGAGGATCAGGCTTGATATATTATAAGCACTACTCTAAGTGATGATGTGGTGCTGGGCGCTTCGGCGGGAGGTGGTCATATTAAGCTGCCTTTATTGGGTCAGTGAGGTAGGGATTACTGAACTCCTGTGCCAGCCCCTTACCTTCTTTTCACCCAGATGGCTTCCGGCTCCAGGCGAAGCTTGGGCAGGTGAACACAAGCCTGGACAGTTTATTTGCCAAATTGTTGCGCGGTCCTGGTGTGGGGTAGCGTGGAACAGACTCTCCTCCCGTTGTCTGAAACTGCTCCTCAGGGGTGACTACGATCATGGAGCCGCCATTTTAGGGTCAGGCATCCGGATAAGTTAACAGCGAGCCTGTGGCTCCTTGTAGGCAGGGCCGCTTGTCGGTGGCGAGTTGCTGCACGGGACTCTCGATGAGCACCCTTTCTTTGGATGACAGGGTCACACCCGTGGAATTACGCCGGTCGTGGGAGTTCCCACGCAAACAAAAGCACTCACCCACAGCATAACCCACCCAGCAAATAAAACACACACCACACAGACACAACTGAAAGCAACACCGCCACAGACTCATCCAACACACAGACTGACATACACCCACCACAAATCACAACCACCACCACAGACCCATCCAACACACAGACTCACATACACCCATGCACCCACCACAAATCACAGCCATCACCACAGACACCAGCAACACACAGACACCCACCCACACCCCAACACCCATGTATAACAACACCTTCACCCTCTATCAAGCACCCAGCAAAAACCACTCCCTCACCCAAACAACCACCCAAATCCACTCAGTGTTTGTCTTGCATAGCCTAGGATGATAAATAGTTCTACCACAGCCTTACGCTAGGACCTTGGACACTTTACGAAGATTATAGAGATCCAAAGCTTACCATCACTGGGGTGCTGCAGGTGGTTCTTTCTGGAAAACCTTTACTATTTGTCCTATTTTCAGACCTCACCGGCTATGCTCTTCTATTTTTTTCTACTAGTTTTAATGAATTACAGGTACACATTGTGCTCAAACCCTAAAGACGAATACTGCAATGCCGTGTATGTATCTACCAGCCACCACAAATACTACACACTGACAGTTGTGTTCCTATCAATATAGTTGTTTCTTGAGCTCACAGAAAGGTCATTCTACATGACAACCATTAGACGCTCATACTCCTAGGTTCTAGATAAACCTAATTGCTCTTTTCCTGTCCTCCCCCTTCCCTGATAGCAACTTTCACTACATTCTTTTCAGTGGCCTGACCTCTAATTAAGTAGGGGTTTAGGCTTTACTACAGGACACAGCCTTCTGTGTGGCTAGTACCCTACCCCCACAGACCTAATGTAAGTTATTCATTACTACAATATGCAGGCATTACTAGTTAGATGAGCACATCTACTCTCGTATTTGCTTTATGTCAACAAACTATTTATCTTCACTAGTTGCGATTATTTCTTTATACGTCACATCTCGCAGAAGTGCCGTTCCTGAGAGCATCACATTGTGTACCCATCACTCCATGTGGGTAAACATACATGGAATATATGACCTAATCTATACCTTATATAAGGTTGGTCTATTACTTAGTTTCTTCACTTTGCACATTTCTTCTTGCGCCACGGGTGTGGATGTTTCTTCATACTCTGGTCACTGAATGTGCTTGTTTTCACCCTATAGCTCTAACACTCATATGCTTTTTAGCACTTTGTATCTTATCACTGGTGGCAAGCCTGTTCCTTCACTATCAGACTAATACGTTGGAGGATTCACTCTTGGTGGAGAATTATCTGCTTAACTTTCTTCAATTACTTATGCTTCTTATTTGCCCACCTAAGGTCTTGTATCAAAATTGGGTTCTCAAGGTTTTATATATTTGGATTAGCTACTCACCCAACACATTTGTCTCTGTTTTTCTAGATCTGTTTTAATTTGAACTTTGTTGACAATCAATCAATCAATCAATCACAAGATTTGTAAAGCGCACTACTTACCCGCGAGGGTCTCAAGGCGCTGAGGGAGAGGAGGGGGGGTGTTGCTGCTACTGGTCGAATAGCCAGGTCTTGAGTCGTCTCCTGAAGGTCAGCAGGTCTTGGGTCTGTCGTAGGTTGAGGGGAAGGGTGTTCCAGATCTTGGTGGCGCGGTGAGAGAAGGATCTTCCTCCGGTGGTGGTTCTCCGGATGCGCGGGACGGTGGCCAGGGAGAGGTCGGCGGAGCGGAGTTGACGGTTGGGTACGTAGAAGGAGAGTCGACTGTTGAGGTAGGCTGGGCCGGTTTTGTGGAGTGCCTTGTGTGCGTGGATCAGGAGTTTGAAGGAGATTCTCTTGTCGACGGGGAGCCAGTGTAGGTTTTTCAGGTGGGGGGTGATGTGGCTGTGGCGTGGAATGTTGAGGATCAGGCGTGCAGAGGCGTTTTGGATTCTTTGCAGTCGTTTGATGAGCTTGGTCGGGGCTCCTGCGTAGAGGGCGTTTCCGTAGTCGAGTCTGCTGCTGACGAGTGCCTGGGTGACTGTTCTTCTCATGTCTGTCGGGATCCACCTGTAGATCTTGCGGAGCATGCGCAGGGTGTTGAAGCAGGAGGAGGAGACTGCGTTGACTTGCTTGGTCATGGTGAGCGTTGAGTCGAGGATGACTCCCAGGTTGCGTGCGTGGTCGGTTGGTGTCGGCGGTGCCCCTAGTGATGAGGGCCACCAGGAGTCGTCCCAGGCTGATGGGTTGGAGCCGAGGATGAGGATCTCCGTCTTGTCTGTGTTCAGCTTAAGTCGGCTGCACTTCATCCAGTCGGCGACGGCTTTCATTCCTTCGTGGAGGTTGGATTTGGCGGTGAGGGGGTCCTTGGTGAGGGAGAGGATCAGTTGAGTGTCGTCGGCGTAGGAGATTATGTTGAGGTCGTGCTGTCGGGCGATGCGTGCGAGTGGAGCCATGTAGATGTTGAACAGTGTCGGGCTGAGGGAAGATCCCTGGGGTACGCCGCAGATGATCTCGGAGGCTTCGGATCGGAATGGGGGGAGGCGGACGCTCTGGGTTCTGCCGGAAAGGAAGGAGGTGGTCCAATCCAGGGCCTTGTCTCGGATGCCTGCGTCGTGGAGGCGTGTGCGTAGTGTGCGGTGGAAAACAGTGTCGAAGGCGGCGGAGAGGTCCAGGAGGATGAGGGCCGCCGTCTCGCCGTTGTCCAGCAGGATCCTGATGTCGTCTGTGGCGGCGATGAGGGCGGTCTCGGTGCTGTGGTTGCTGCGGAATCCTGACTGGGAGGGGTCCAGGATGCTGTTATCTTCGAGGTAGCGGGTGAGCTGTCTGTTGACGATCTTCTCGATGACCTTAGCTGGGAATGGAAGCAGGGAGATGGGCCGGAGGTTCTTGAGGTCGCTCGGGTCCGCCTTGGGTTTTTTGAGTAGGGCGTTGATCTCGGCGTGTTTCCAGCTCTCTGGGAAGGTCGCGGTCTCGAAGGAGAGGTTGATGATGTTGCGCAGGTGGGGTGCGATGGAGCTGCCGGCTTTGTTGACGATGTGGTGTGGAAAAGGGTCTGATGGGGAGCCGGAGTGGATTGTGCCCATGGTGTTGATTGTGTCCTCGGTGTTCACGTTGACCCAGGCTGTCAGGGGGTCGTGGTCGATGGGGTGCGGCGGGTCTGATGTGCCGGGGCCTGTTGGGGTCGCTCGGGAGTCGAAGCTGTCGTGGATGTCGGCGATCTTGCGGTGGAAGAAGGTGGCGAGGGAATCACACAGGGCTTGCGACGGTGGGATGTCGTTGGCGTTGGAGCTGGGGTTGGAGAGTTCCTTCACGATGCTGAAGAGCTCCTTGCTGTTGTGTGCGTTGTTGTCGAGGCGGTCTTTGAAGGAGGTCCTCTTGGCGGACCTGATGAGGTGATGGTGGTTGCGGATGGCGTCTTTGTGGGCTGCGCGGCTGTCCGGCGTCTTCTCGCTGTGCCATTTGTTCTCCAGTTTCCGGCAGGTGCGCTTGGATGCTAGGAGTTCAGGGGTGAACCAGCTGGCTCTCTTGCTGGTGTCTTTGTAGGTTGGTTTTTTCAGCGGGGCTAAGGTGTTGGCGCAGTCGTCCATCCATCGTCTGAGATTGCGGGCGGCGGTGTCGGGGTTGGAGGGGTCGGTGGGTGGGCTGAGTGCGAGGTTTGTCTGGAGTTGGTCTTCGGTGACTTTGCTCCAGCATCTGCGAGGATCTGTAGGGTGCGGTGGTGTGCGGCGGGTTTCCGGAAGGTGAAGTGGTTGCAGTGGTGGTCGGTCCAGGTGAGTTCGGAGGTGTGGCTGAAGGAGACGTGGGAGCTTGAGGAGAAGATGGCGTTGAGCGTGTGTCCGGCGATGTGGGTCGGCGTCGTGACGAGCTGTTTCAGTCAGAGGTTGGCGAGGTTGTCGATCAGGGTGGAGGAGTTGCTGTCGTTGTTGTTCCCCAGGTGAAAGTTCAGGTCTCCGAGGAGGATGTAGTCGGTGGAGGTCAGGGCGTGCGTGCTGATGAAGTCGGCGATGGAGTCGCTTAACTGGGGTCGGGGTCCGGGGGGTCTGTAGATGAGGGTGCCTCTTACGGTGGTGTTGGGATCCATGTGGATCTGGAAGTGCATGTGTTCGGTGGTGCTGAGAGTGTCGTCGGTGCTGTTCGAGACCTTGATGGTGTCTTTGTGGGACGATGGCGATTCCTCCTCCGATTCCGTTGGTGCGGTCTCTGCGGGTGATCTTGTAGCCGTCGGGGATGGCTATGGCGATGTCGGGTGAGGAGGATTCGTTCATCCAGGTCTCTGTCAGGAAGGCGACGTCCGGTGATGAGGTGTCGAGTAGGTCCCAGAGCTCGACAGGCGTGTTTGCGTGCGGAGCGGGTGTTTAGTAGGATGCACCGGAGATGGTTGAGGTCCTTCTTGGCGGGAGTCTCGGGCTCTCCGAGGCAGGTGAAGCTGCAGTTCCGGCAGGTGAAGGGACCATGGGTGCGTTTCGGGGCGGCCTTGAAGCAGGTGGAGGTCCGTCCTGGGTTGAGAGCGATGAGGGTGCTGGCGTCGTATCGGAGGTGGTCTTCGTGGCGGATGCGGGGGCCAGGGGTTCTGGCGCTGGGCGCGGTCCAGGCGCGGATGGGCGCAGACGGGCTTGACTTAGGCGCGCCTTCGGCGCACCAGCGGCGCAGCCGCACAGCGGCCGCCATATATGGGGAGGTGGGAGGGAGGAGCAGCTGGGAGGCGGGAGGCAGGGGCAGCGAGTGGTCAGCGAGGGGGGCGGGGCCGCAGGGGACACAGCGGCGGGAAACAGGAGGGCAGGGGGTACAGAAATCAAAAGGGGCACAGGGGGGCACAGAACGAAAAAACAGTGCACAGCAGTGGGGGCACAGAACGGAAGGGCAAAAACAGTGGAAAAACAGTGGGGGCACAGAACGAAAAACAGTCACAGCAGTGGGGGCACAGAACGGAAGGGCAAAAACAGTGGAAAAACAGTGGGGTACAGAACGAAAAACAGTCACAGCAGTGGGGGCACAGAACGGAGGGGCAAAAACCGTGGGGGCACAGAACGAAAAACAGTTACAGCAGTGGGGGCAGGGAACGGAAGGGCAAAAACAGTGGAAAAACAGTGGGGGCACAGAACGAAAAACAGTCACAGCAGTGGGGGCACAGAACGGAAGGGCAAAAACAGTGGAAAAACAGTGGGGGCACAGAACGAAAAAACAGTCACAGCAGTGGGGGCAGGGAACGGAAGGGCAAAAACAGTGGAAAAACAGTGGGGGCACAGAACGAAAAACAGTCACAGCAGTGGGGGCACAGAACGGAAGGGCAAAAACAGTGGAAAAACAGTGGGGGCACAGAACGAAAAACAGTCACAGCAGTGGGGGCACAGAACGGAAGGGCAAAAACAGTGGAAAAACAGTGGGGGCACAAATATAGAGGGGAGAGACAGTAACAGTGACGCTCACAACGACAAGAACCTACCTACGGCCTACCACTGGCCACCAGGGATGAGGCGCAGGTGGTAGCCTGCGGGTGGAGGAGGGCCTCAGATCAGCAGCAGCAGGGAGCTGGACGCACAGGTGGCGCTGTGCGGATGGGGGGCGACCTACCCATGGGGGGCGACCCTGGGGTGCCGCTGGATATTCCTGTTGGTCCTGACGAATGTCCGTGCTATCACTGCTCTAACAATCCACAGTAAAAGCTGCTCGTAGTGCGGTGGTGTTCTGCTGCTCCTGGAGCTGCAAGCAGTGCCACAGGGAGAGCTATCACTGACGCGCACACACAGAAGCAGACGATAACCTTACAGCCTTGAAAAAGGCAATGCGTGACGAAACATGTCGGCTGTTGTCCAGTTCCGAAGGATGAATATGTGAACGTGAATGCACAGAAGATCACAAAATCCTCGATTACTTGAATAAAAGTTTAGTTCAACACAAGTTCTTACTGTTTGGACCTTATGACATTTTTTGGACTAATGACTGAGTGCTATGGTTTCCTTCTTTGCAGAAAAACATGACATTTCTACATTCTCCCAAACAAAAGTTATCACTTAAAGTAATAAGGTAACCCAATGTTATCCTAAGGGAGAGGTAGGCCTCACAGTAGTGAAAGCAAATTTGTGAGTTTTTCACAACCAGGACACGTAATATTTAAAAATACATGTCAAACTTTTTAAATACACTGCAGTATTCCCTATGGCCTGTTTAAGGCCTACCCTAGGTGTGAATAATATGTATTGAAAAGGAAGGCTTAGGCATGGAAAAGTTGTATTTTACCAGGTAGAAATGGCAGTTTAAAACTGCATACAGGCTGCAATGGCAGGCCTGAGACATGTTTTTGAAAAGGGTTGCTTAAGGGGGTGGCACAAAAGGGTTGCTTAAGTGCTGCAGGCCCACTAGTAGCATCTAATGTATAGGCTCTAGGTTCAAGTAGTACCCCTTTACTAGAAAGTTATAAGTAAATTAAATGCGTTAATTTGGTGTAATCTAATTTGACCCTGTTTAAAGGAGTGAGCACTTTAGCTCTAGTTAGCAGTGATAAAATGCAAAGAGTCCTAATGCGCACATAAATTAACTTTGGAAAATAAGAAGGGAGATGGCAAGAAAAAGTTTGGGGATGACCCTGCAGAGGGGGCCAAAATCGAACATGACCCCCCTCCAGCTAAAACCCAGGGGAGACTTTTCAATACCTTGATGGGCTTCCCTGCTTAAGTGGCAGAATATGGTC
Organism: Calotriton arnoldi; assembly: GCA_963921515.1. Lineage (NCBI taxonomy): Eukaryota > Metazoa > Chordata > Amphibia > Caudata > Salamandridae > Calotriton > Calotriton arnoldi. The sequence continues at coordinate 521,484 of CAWUFW010000108.1, read as the reverse complement.
AATGGCCCTCTACTGTAGAGGCCCTTGCCAGATCTATGCTCTTCCGAATTTAGTTGAATCTCTCTGTCTATACTCTCCTGATCCACTGAACTCACCCATGGATAACCCTTCTCCTCCCCTTTTGAATCATTCTTCTCCCCTTATGACCCCATTTGTGAAGCACATAACTTAACATGCTCACATTTGCATTCCAGTATGCAGACATTTCCACCATGGCCAACAAAGTGATGTGGTACATTCCACAGCTTAGAGCAGACTTCTGTCCCCAACCCAAGGAAAACTGTGCCCATAAGAATAGCAACTAACTGTGGCCACTGACAGCTGTCAGTGTCAAGAGCCAGGCCCCCGGCCATCCAGGGTTCTCTGACCCCCGAGTTTTCTCAGAGTAGAGGGCAACAGCTCCTGATGTTAGGCACTCTTCTTTCACTCTCCTTCCCACCAGTGGCCAGACTGGCCACTAAGCACAGGGGCTGCACTCTGAGGCTGAACAGGAGCCTTTCCTCCCCCTGGCCCCATCTGGGCCTTTGTACTCTCCCTTTAGGGGTGGTACCCCCAGAAACATAAGCTTTCAGGGCACCCTGGGTGACTGCCCCTCTTACCTCTTCTGATGCCAGTGGCAACTCATTCCCCAGAATGCAGTCATTTGGAATCTGGGGACTTACTATGACCTTCCTCTGGTTCGCCTCCCCACCCCATTACAGTGGTACTAAAGCCATGGGGCAGAAAAAAGGCCTGCCCTTGGGCCAGGGTCACCCTACACACCTATCTGGTGTACTGTACTAGGGAATCCAGCCTTTCCGCTACTATGGTCGGGCTTGCACTGATATTTGGGGAGGGGAGTTGGCCTAACGGCTAGGGCGGTCGACCTCGAATCTGGGGAACTGGGTTCGAGTCTCGGCAATGATGCTGAACATCCTGTGATTCTGGGCAAATCACTTAATCTCCCCGTGCCTAACAAAAATGAATGTGTCCTCATGTAATGCAACTGGTGCTATGTAAAGCGCTCTGATACCTGATTCGGGTCAAGTTCGAGCTATATAAAACTCTGTAAAATAAAAAAAAATAAAAAATTTAAAAAAATCCCTCAGAGCAGTGACAGGGACCCATTCACTATGACCTGAGAAAGTGATGACTTGCACCTTCAAGGATCACAAGTCTACACTCTGAGTGCACCTCCTAACTAAGGGAGATTAGGGCACGTTCTAAAACATGCCCATGGGGACTGCTTCCCCATAAGGCCCCATTAGCCACCCCTGTAGAGTTTCCACCAGTGGGTGGTTTCTAAGGATAGAGAGAGAATTCTGCTTGTGTCCTAACTGAGAACAATCAAGGCTCTGGGGTTGGAAATTGGGTGCCCTGGGCCACCGCCTACCAAAACCTTCCCCCTGTTTCTCAGAATGGGCATAGGAACCCTTTTCCCTCATGGTTTTCTGGGACTTCTCTGTATCTACTTAGACATCTCATTCTCTCTGCTGGGGGACAGCCTGAACCACCCTTGAAGTCACTCCAGGCACCTTCTTAAACACTTCTAATTAAGAGGACTTCCTCCTTAGCAATATCCCTGGGGTCAGTGAGTTTACTATCAACCAGGTGTTGGGACAGCTCTGTAAAACAGATACTGAGCATGTGCTGTCTATAAATCAGAGTGTACATCCCAGTAAAATCATCATCTTTGCCTCTCCTCACCCAACCACTTGCTAGAGTAGTTCAAAAAATCTAGCTATGATTAGTTTGGTAGTTTATGGCAAATCTTGTGCCTGAGGCAATACCTCTCAGAGATCAGCCTAAACCTGGCAAGTAAAATTGCTTTAAGAGGAGCATACTTCTTCTTGATCCTCCACCTCTAGTGTCAGAAGGGTGTCCCCTTCCTAATGTGGGCATGTGTTTCCACAAGTTTGCTCTCCAATTCTCCTCTGGAACCCTGTGAATTCTATATCAACCCCCACCACATAGCTGAGCAATAGGTCTTGTGGTATGTGGACTCTCACTTCTCCAGTGGACACTGAATGTACATTGCCACAATTGCTGCTGGATACTGCTGGTTGCTCAGCTTTAAGGTCAGCGCCTTAAGACTCACTTTATGAGCCAACACCAGTTTTCTTTCAGCCAAGGCCCTTTCACTCTCAGCAATCTTCTCCTCCAGGGCCAGCTTCTTTACTTCCAGGGCCCTGTCAGCCTCCGCCTTCTCTTTTGCTAAGGCTCTTTCTGCCTCAGCCTTCTTCTTTGCCAAAGCTCTTTCTGCCTCAGTCTTTTCGCTTGCCAAGGCTCAATCTGCCTCAGCCTTTTCCTTTGCCAAGGCTCTTTCTGCCTCAGCCTTTCTCTCCTCTGCTGCCCTCTGGCCATCGGTGTTCTCCACCTTTAGTTTGTCCATATTCAGACTGACCCCCTTTCTGCGTTCCTATCCTCTTGCACCTCTGGGGACAGGTTGCTGGTGGACATACTGCTGCCTGCTCTGGGTCTGGCAGGGGACCTCACTGCTGTGGGCCTGCCACTCTCCCCTGGGGCCATAATCAGGGGGTTATCATCCTCTCCTACCATCTCCTCCTCCTGCTACTTTTCACAGTGCACCTCCTCATTCTCCTGTGCCATAAACTAAAACTGACGGCCCTCCTTCCAGGCCCTGAGGGCCTTCTGGATCTCCTGCTTCTTGGAGTTCTTGTTTGCTGGAAGCTCCTTCTCCCTGCCGAAGCCTTTGAGCTCTGCCACAGTGTAACTATCCAGGTTGATGAGTTCAAACTCCATGCTTGCAGCAGGCAGAGTCACAGATGCACAAAATCAGTTAGAAAGGAAGCTAATTTGGAAAAAGCAAAAGAAGCCAATCGGGGAATATTGAAAAAAGTTTGAATCTGGTACCAATTTATTTATATGGGATTTTAGTATTACACAAAATCACTGAGAGGTAGCACTGCATCCCACTAATGAGCACCAATGTGAGAAATTGGGTTTTGATTGAGGGGGTGAAAACCCTTCTCAAACAACAACCACAATCCTTGTCAGGTTGAACCATGAAAGTCACTAAATTAACCTGTGCTTACCCCTCTGGTTGCTTGGCACAAAAGCACTCAGGCTTAACTTAGAGGCACTGCGTTAAGTATTTATGCAGAATATAAATGGTAATAAATTGAAAACACAACACAAAAGATATCACACATCTATTCAGAATTTTAGAGTAAAATTTAATAAATAAAATGAGTCCAAAAGGAAAACAGTTTGGATAAAAATAGCGCCAAGAAACAGAAAATACTTCTGTGGGTATCTGGTCATGCTAGACCGTGACAAAGTCACAAGTTCAGGCCAACCGCAAAGGAGTGTGGGCCAAATACAGTGACCAGGTTAGTGCTGATGAAATATTTACCTTCTCAAAGTCCGGTGCACATTGTTCAAAACTTCAGGATTTCACAGGAGGAGCCCAACTGATGCCTGTCAAGGGTCAAAGACCTGGGGAGGCACCTCTTGAGGAACAGATACTCACTCCAGTAGAGGCCAGCAGGGCTCGGGCAGGTCCAGTTGCGGGTCCAGGATCAGACCGGTCCAGATGCTGCAGGTCAGCGGGGCAGTTGCAGGGAGGCTTCTGGAGCTTGATGTGTCCCTGTAACTCAGAAATGGAGGTCATCCAACTGACCTTTGGAGTCCCTCTGTCAGTCCTTGGTTCAAGGAGATGGTCCTCTGTCCTTCAAACAGCAAGGCTGGCCTCAAGCAGCAGAGCAATCCTCCAAAAAACAACACAGGCCTCAACCAGCAGGGCAGTCCTCTGAAGAACAAGGCAGGCCTCAAGTAGCAGGACAGATCTCTGGTAGCAGCAAGGCAGTCCTCTGAGAAACAAGACAGGCTTTAAAACGCAAAGCAGTCCTCTGAATACAAGGCAGTCCTTCTGAAATCTTCCACATTTCCAGGAGTATACTGAAAAGTTTGCCTGAGGATCCACTATTTAGTCCTTATAGCTTTGAAGTGGAAGAGACTTCTGGAATCTTCCCCTCACAGATGATTCTGGAATTTCTTTCCTCCATACCTTGGTCTCAGGATGTCTGGGGGCACAGAAGGTTAGTGTGAAGGTCTTTTTGTGAGGGCTGAGGCAGCTTCTTTGAAGTGTATGTGCGGCTGTGCACTGCTCCGCCCCTCCCAACCTATCATTTGCCCATCTTGCCAACACCCAAATTACCTTTTGTGTGACTGTCTGGGAGGAATACACAGAGGCCAGTCATCAACTACCCCTAGTCATGTGTCCCAGGAAACAGGCTGCAGGCACCAAATGGTCAGGACAAGAAAACGTCAGCTTTCTAAATCTGGCATTTTCAGAACTGTCACTTAGATCCCAACTTTATCATTAAAGAGGGTTTTAAATTACAATTCTTCAGACACAAAACATGATATTTCTACCTGCTCCCAAACAAAAGTTATCACTTATTAAGTGTAATAAGGCAACCCAATATTATACTATGGGAGAGGTAGATCTATGAGAGAGGTAGGGCTTACAGTAGTAAAAGACAAATTTGTGTCACTACCATGACATGTACAACTTAAAAGTACCTATCCAACTTTTTAAATACACTGTACCCTGCCCTATGGGCTGTTTAGGGCTTACTGGAGGGGTGGCATATATGTATTAAAAAGGAAGGTATAGGCCACATAGAAATGGCAGTTTAAAACTGCACACAGTCTGCATTGGCAAGCCTGAGACTTATTTTTGAAAAGGGCTACTTAAGTGGGTGGCACAATAAGTGCTGCATGCCCACTAGTAGCATTTAATTTACAGGGCCTGGGTACAAGTAGTACCCCTTTACTAGAGACTTGTAAGTAAATTAAATGTGCCATTTGGGTGTAAGCTAATTTTACCCTGTTTAAAGGAGAGATCACATAGACTTTAGCTCTGGTAGCATTGGTAAAGTGCACAAAGACCTAATGCCAACAAAAACGACATTCTGAAAATAAGAAGGGGACAAGCACAAAAAAAGTTTCAGGATGACCCTGCAGGGCTGAGTCCAACACTGAGATACAACCGCTGGTGGAGTGAAAGAAGCTCCTTTAAGAGGAGGAAAATTTAATACATTGTTATATAGAAGGCAAAACATTTTAGCAGTACCGAATTATTACATCTATTTGTTTATTATATTTCAGTTAAAAATCCAAAATGGATATCTGTTTAGTTTTATAAGAGAGAGAAAATTATCTCAAGAAATCATTTTTATTTATTTTTATAACCACATGATTTCATTTTCTTTTTTTTACATGTACGATGTACAAACATGTTAAGTTGGATTTACGTACCATCTACAACATATACAATTTTGACATTGAGTTAACATGATGCTTTTGTATATATATATATATATATATATATATATATATATATATATATATATATATATATATATATATATATATATATATATCACTGAAAAACCATAGGTTTCAGGGACGTTATAGTTACAAGTTAGCATTTAAAAAACCTTTGAAATTCACTGAAAAACCGTAGGTTTTAGGGACAGTTATAGTTAGTTGGACATTGCACTCGTACAAAACCCGTGAAATTCCCCCGTTATAGTTAGTCCAGCTAACTATAACTCGCGCCCCGCAATGCACTGCTGATGACGTCACATATTACATCACTCATGACATGGTCAGTGACATCACTGATGACATCACTGATGACATCTCAAATGACATCACTGATGACATCACTGATGACATCATCCAGTGACTGTGTGTTTCTGTAAAGTTTAAATATTTTTAATATATATAGGAAAAGACGTATTGAAGAATGAGTGGGTGTGTAAGTGTCTGTATGGATGATTTAGTAGGTGCGTGACTGACTCTATAAGTGAGTGATTTAACGTATCTTACTGAATGCATGGGTTAGTGACTAAACTGGGTGAATGTCTGAATCCGTCTGTCTGTTGCTGTGTAAGTGGCTGCATGTGTTTGTGAATAGCTACATGAGTGTCTATATGAGTTATTGAATGCTTGTCTGAGTATCTGTATGGGTGCCTGAGTGTTTGTGTGGGAGGGGTGTGTGCAACTCTGTGCATAGATGTGTGAGTGGGTGATTCACTGGGTGGATGGTTTCAAGAGTGCAACTGTGATAGACTGTATGGGTGGGTAAGTGTGTGTAAGAGTGTGTTAGTGAGTGAATGTATGTCCCAGTGGTACATGTGTGAGTAACTACATATGTGAAAGGCAGTATATATGTGTGTTGGAGTATATAAATAGCTATAAGCGAGAGTGAGTGATTGTGATAGTGGCTGTATGGATGAGTGTGTGCTTGTATCAGTGATTGTATAAGAGCGTAAGAATGTGCTACTATTTGTATGAGTAAGTGAGCTGGTGTGTGTATAACTGTATAGGTGAGTAAATGGTAGTGTGTTTAATTATTTGCATGACTGACTAGGTGTGTGAGTACCTCTATGGATGAGTGGCAGTGTTTGAGTGTCTATATAGGAGTATGAGTGCATATGATAGTCCTGTACTGAGTGACCGTAAGTATGAGTGACTGTACGGGTGAGTGAGTGGATGTGTGCGTAGACCTAAGAATCAGTGAGTAGGTATGTAGTTATTGGTGTTGGAGTGTCTATGGTTTTGCGAATGGCAGTCTGTAATTTAGAGTGGGTGTATCAAAGGTTATATTAGAGTGTGAGGAGGTGCATCAGATTATCACATGGATGATGTCATCAGTGATGTCATTTGAGATGTCATCAGTGATGTCATCAGTGATGTCACTGACCATGTCATGAGTGATGTAATATGTGACGTCATCAGCAGTGCATTATGGGGCGCGAGTTATAGTTAGCTGGACTAACTATAACGGGGGAATTTCACGGGTTTTGTACGAGTGCAATGTCCAACTAACTATAACTGTCCCTAAAACCTATGGTTTTTTCAGTGAATTTCAAAGGTTTTTTAAATGCTAATTTGTAACTATAACGTCCCTGAAACCTATGGTTTTTTTCAGTGAATTTCAAAGGTTTTTTAAATGCTAATTTGTAACTATAACATGTCTGAAACCTACAGTTTTTTCAGTGAATTTCAAAGGTTTTGTAAATGACAATTTTTAAATGTATTAATTGTTATATACATTTTTTTCATACTGATTTCCAAATTTTTTAGAAACAATTTTTTTTACATATTTTATTTTTTAAATTACATTGTAATTACATTATACATTACATTACAAAAAATACTTTCTCAGAATGAATTACTTTAGTTTAATTACTTTGCACATAGGCAATAGACTTTTAAGTACAGTAGTTACAGTTGTTGCAATGGGCAACACATTTTCAAACACAATGCAACATTCAGCTCAATGTGAATTTCTAGTTAAATGCAATTAGTTACTTTATGGATTACTTTTCTAACCACATTACTGGATCCTAGATTCAGTCCTGGGACATCTCCTGTAAACAGTTGAGTAAAAGCGTTTTGGTTACAGTCGTGATTTTTAAGGAATATTATTGTACTTTAAAAGTTCACACTTAGAAACTTTTTCTCATAGAATCACCAATGTTATCCTATGGAAGGAAATTCACTTAGAAGTTAAAAACTGTTATCGTTACTTTTTCTTACTCAGTGTTGGATCCTGGATCCAGCACTGGTGCATCTCCTGTAAACAGTTGAAAGAATGCGTTTAAGTCATACAGGCGATTTTTTAGGAATATTTGTAGTTTGTGAAAATCGACACTTTGAAACTTTTCTGCTGAAAACCAGACAATGGGTTCCAATGGAAGGAAATTCAAGTTACTGGTAAGTACGGTTAAAATTACTTTTGAGGATCAGTACTGGGCTGAAAGATGCAGCACTGAGGTCTCTCCTGATAACAGGTGAGTAAATCGGAATTCGTATTTCGGCTGATTTTAGAGGAATATTTTAAAGTTCCAAAACTCCACACTTAGAAGAATTTCCAAGTGAAACCAGTCAATGTTAGCCTATGAAGGAAATTCAAGTTACCGGTAAGTACGGTTAAAATTACTTTTCAGGACCAGTACTGGGCTGAAAGATGCAGCACTGAGGTCTCTCCTGATAACAGGTGAGTAAATCAGAATTCGGATTTCGGCTGATTTTAGAGGAATATTTGTATGTTTCAAAAATCAACACTTAGAAACTTTTTCAGCAAAAAGCAGGCAATGATATCCTATGGAAGGAAATTCAAGTTACTGGTAAGTACGGTTAAAATTACTTTTGAGGATCAGTACTGGGCTGAAAGATGCAGCACTGAGGTCTCTCCTGATAACAGGTGAGTAAATCGGAATTCGTATTTCGGCTGATTTTAGAGGAATATTTTAAAGTTCCAAAACTCCACACTTAGAAGAATTTCCAAGTGAAACCAGTCAATGTTAGCCTATGAAGGAAATTCAAGTTACCGGTAAGTACGGTTAAAATTACTTTTCAGGACCAGTACTGGGCTGAAAGATGCAGCACTGAGGTCTCTCCTGATAACAGGTGAGTAAATCAGAATTCGGATTTCGGCTGATTTTAGAGGAATATTTTAAAGTTCCAAAACTCCACACTTAGAAGAATTTCCAAGTGAAACCAGTCAATGTTAGCCTATGAAGGAAATTCAAGTTACCGGTAAGTACGGTTAAAATTACTTTTCAGGACCAGTACTGGGCTGAAAGATGCAGCACTGAGGTCTCTCCTGATAGCAGGTGAGTAAATCGGAATTCGTATTTCGGCTGATTTTAGAGGAATATTTTAAAGTTCCAAAACTCCACACTTAGAAGAATTTCCAAGTGAAACTAGTCAATGTTAGCCTATGAAGGAAATTCAAGTTACCGGTAAGTACGGTTAAAATTACTTTTGAGGATCAGTACTGGGCTGAAAGATGCAGCACTGAGGTCTCTCCTGATAACAGGTGAGTAAATCGGAATTCGGATTTCGGCTGATTTTAGAGGAATATTTGTATGTTTCAAAAATCAACACTTAGAAACTTTTTCAGCAAAAGCAGGCAATGATATCCTATGGAAGGAAATTCAAGTTACTGGTAAGTACGGTTAAAATTACTTTTGAGGATCAGTACTGGGCTGAAAGATGCAGCACTGAGGTCTCTCCTGATAACAGGTGAGTAAATCGGAATTCGGATTTCGGCTGATTTTAGAGGAATATTTTAAAGTTCCAAAACTTCACACTTAGAAGAATTTCCAAGTGAAACCAGTCAATGTTAGCCTATGAAGAAAATTCAAGTTACCGGTAAGTACGGTTAAAATTACTTTTGAGGATCAGTACTGGGCTGAAAGATGCAGCACTGAGGTCTCTCCTGATAACAGGTGAGTAAATCGGAATTCGTATTTCGGCTGATTTTAGAGGAATATTTGCACAATGGTGAAGGGAGGGGCGGGGCCTGAGGTGGCATCTGTGCAAACGCGCCCCGTGGCGCGTTTTAAGTTGGGGGATTAAGTCCCCTTGAATCATGAGGGTCCCTACGGGCCAACTAGCCCACCAGGAACCTCCAGTATGCGCCAGGGGCTGCGTTGCAGAGACATGTACAGAGGCCACACCCCTTTTACACCTCTCTGCAACGCAGCTCTGTGGCGCTTTCTGGACGTACCTGTTGGGCTAGTTGGCCCCCAGGGACCCTCAGGATTGAAGAGGATTTAATTCCCCATCTTAAAACGCGCCACGGGGCCTGTTTGCACACATGTCACCTGAAGCCCCGCCCCTCCCTTCACCACTGTGCAAACGCGCCCCGTGGCGCGTTTTAAGTCGGGGATTAACTCCCTTGAATCCTGAGGGTCCCTGGAGTCCAACTAGCCCACCATGTTCCTCCAAAGCGCCACAGAGCTGCGTTGCAGAGAGGTGTAAAGGGGCGTGGCCTCTGTACACCTCTCTGCAAGGCAGCCCCTGGCGCATACTGGAGGTTCCTGGTGGGCTAGTTGGCCCCCAGGGACCCCCAGTATTCAAGGGGATTGGTTCCCCTCTGCAAACGCGCCAGGGGGCGCGTTTGCAGAGTGGTGAAGGAAGGGGGCAAGGCCTGTGGGCCCGATCGTTTTTTTTTTTTTTTCCCCCTGAAGGGGGGCCGTGTGGCCCCCTTCCTTTTCCTATTTTTAGGCCCCGGGGACCCCATCCCCGGGGCCTGGCCTCTCGTTGGGGACTGTGGGGATCCCCAAACCCCCACAGTCCCGCTGGCTCCCCGTGTCCTACGGGAGCCGGCATTGCTTTACACATGGGGAGCAGCTAACATGCTGCTCCCCATGTGAAAGCAATCGGCTTTGGATATTGGAAGAGAGAGCAGGTTTCCTGCTCTCTCTTCCAATATCCAAAGCAGTTTGCAATGACAGGACGGGAGCCGCGAGGCTCCCGTCCTGTCATTGCAAATAGCAGTGTCCCGGGGTAGGCACCCGGGACACTGCAGGAGCCGGCCCTGGGGGTGGCGGTCCCCAGGGCCATCAAGGGCTCCAGGAGGGGGCCGCGCGGCCCCCTCCCTACATCGAGAAAGCCCGGGGAGGTGGTGGTCCCGGGGCTTGGGGGTCCAAAACGGACCCCCATTTTCATTTTTCTTAGTGCCCCGGGAGGTGGTGGTCCCGGGGCGTGTGGGGGCTGGAGCCCCCCACACAGGTTTTTAAATATAAAAAGAAGCCCCGGGGAGGTGGTGGTCCCCGGGGCTGCGGGAGGGCTCAGAGCCCTCCCGCACCATTATCCATAAAGCCCCGGGGGTGGTGGTCCCCGGGGCTTGGGGGCCCTTAGAGGCCCCCCACACATAAAATTAACCCCCCAGCATGCCCCCGGGACTTGGCCCACCCGGGGCCAGTGCTATCGAGCGCGGGAGACCGCGCTTCGATTTTTTTTCGGCAGGGTTCGCATCCTGCCGATTTTTCTTTCTGAAATTTTTTTTTGCCCAGGGGGTCCTTGTGGGACCCCTGAGCAGACCTAGGGGTCAGGGTGTTTCTACCCTGCCCCCTTTGTGCGCTTTGCGCACTTGTTTCTGTCCCTCGGTTCTACCGAGGGACAAAATGGCTGCCAACACTTCCTGATTTGGAGTGTTGACAGCCAATTAACATAAAGCTCGTGCTCGGGAGGATCCGCGGCCCTAGATATACCTATCTTTTTTTCTTTTGATTTTCTCAGCAACTACTGAACGGATTTACACCATTTAACAAAAGGGTTCTTTCTGAACCAAGAACTACCTCTTTGCCAAATTTGGTGTAATTCCGTTCAGCAGTTCGGGCTGTAGCCGTGTCTAAAGTTTCCTATGGAAAATTGCATGGGAAAACGCGTTTTGGGACCCCCTTTTTTCTCGGCCCCCGCTTGACGAATCCCCGAGACTTTCAGGGTAGGAGCGGACCGGAGCGGGCCACAAAGTTTGAAAATTTTGCGAAGATACGTCAACCGGCAAGAGAGTTATTTCAAATAGAATGTCGCGGATTTCCTATGGATAATAGGTTATAACTATAACTATCTACTGGCGACCGCCAGTAGATAATATATATATATATATATATATATATATATATATATATATATATATATATATATATATATATAAATATATATATGTAAATCTAAATAAAATAGGATGTGAAAAAACAAACATTAATAGAGACAATAAAAGGAATGAAATAAAGATAAGCTGAGGTTAAAAAACCGGGATGGGCTTTGTATTTTTGCCTATTAAATTCTAGTATACCGAAAATCAACATGTTAGTTTCTGATATGGTAACATCACGGAAACGATATGACAGCAATGGTGTACCAAAATATGTATGAACAATTAACTACAAATTTATGTGAACATCACATACATATAGAAGGTTGTTTTAAACCATTTTTAAGGTTAAATGCTATTGATAAAAATGTAAAAGGAAAAAAGGCACATAATAAACATGATCCATTACAAATATCTAAATAAATAATGATAGTTTGAGTAAAAATAACACATTTTGGAATGGGGAACTTTCAGAAAAAAATATAAAACATACCTACAGTAACGTCGGCCACATTGTGGCTTGTCATCCACATAAAACAGCAGGTAAGCGAAGCCTTGCAACATCAGATTCGTGGTGAAAGATATATTTGGAAATGTAAGTCAGCTGGGTTACCCCCTTTTATTGCTATGAAACCGCCAGGTCAGACGTGGAGGTTTAACCGCCATGGATACGACGACGGAAAGCAAAGTCATAACCTGGCAGGCAGAATTCTGGCTGAAATACCTCCGGCAGCCACTTTTCGGCAAGTACTGCTGGAGGTTTGGCAGTTTCTTCTGTCATACCGCTAACATATAAATCAGTCTGATGAACAGTCATGACGCCGGACGGTTGCAATGTGGATTTTCGACTGTCTGTACACATCCGCCAAGATACAAATCGGCCCCTCTATGAGCACACTTTTATTACACACAGCAATACCCCATATACACCCCACTGCTTTGCAGGCTTTGGTCCAGAGATTTCCCTACTACATCTACGAGCATATTTAAGAAATATTCAGAACACAGGCCTCTGTGATGTTGAATCTTGCTTACAAAACCTTAGATGCACATGTGTGTAGTCACTATACAGATAATAACTTGATATAATGATCTTAGCATTATTTCCTTGAATGAAAATTGGCTAGCACACAGAATCAAGTGAAAGAACTTTTTAAACTACCTTCCGACTTTGCTTTACTCAAAGACACACACTTGATGTCAATAAAATGAGAAAAACTGAATAGTGACTGGCTGGGCAAGGTGACAGATGCATGCAACTCCAGCAAAACAGAGTACCTTTTTGGGCTGCTCTGACCTCTGAAAGCAAGATATTGCCTTACTCTGCAGACAATCACTGCCTGTACTATTACTGAAGACGTGATTTAACACAGTGATCAGACACATTGGATTTATAAAGGTGGAGGTACAAGGAAAGACGTTGAATATTGGATTAATATATAAAACTGTTGGGAGTTAAGGTGAGTGTCTATGACATTTATTGAATTTAGGGCCAGACATACGACAATTGCATTTTGTGACTCGCAAATTGCGTCGCTTTGCCACTCGCAATTTGCGAGTCGCAAAATGCAATGTACAACAGTGTCTCAGACACTGTTTGCGATTCCCAATAGGGTCGCAAATTGTATGCCTCATCAATATCCATGAGGCAAGTGCAATTTGTGACCCCATTGGGAATGGCTAGCACCCCCAGGGATAGTGGCCTGCTGGGGTCAACAAACCACCATGTCTGTGATTGCTTTTCAATAAAGCAGGCCTTTTTTTTTTTAAATGCAGCCCATTTTCCTTCAAGGAAAACAGGAGGCATTTAAATAACAAAAATGAAACTTTTCAGTTTCATTTTTTAAGGGCAGGCAGTGGTCCCTGGGACCACTGCCTGCACTTAAGAAAATATTTACGCACACACTCACAAAGGGGAAGGGGTCCCCTGGGGACCCCTTCCCGTTTGCGAGTGGTTTACCACCTACTTAAAGTAGGTGGTAAACTGCGAGTGATTTGCGACCGCAAATGCGGTCGCAAAACAACAGTACATGACATGGTGACTCGCTATTAGGAAGGGCCGCCCCTTCTTAATAGCGAGAGTCGCAAATGCTATTTTGCTAGTCAGTGACTCGCGGAATAGCATTTGTACATGTTTGGAACCTTTTTTGCGGTAGCAAACAAGCCGATCTCCCGTTTGCGGCCGCAAAGAAGGGTTGTACATCTGCCTCTTAGACTGTTGGAAGCTATAATTTGAGGAGACAGGCATATGATAACTGGCTTACACTAAATCTGGTGAGGCAGACCAGATGTTTCAGGGGGTGGGCCTGGGGTATTCGCAAAGATATGAGCATAGGCCATGTGCTGGACAATCCATGAAGATTGCTACACCCCATAGAAAGGACTACATGTTCATCTCAGGTGTGCATGGCACATGCACCAGTATTGATTTCATCTTGATACTGACAGAGACTGTGTTTCTTTGCATTATTATGGGCAGTGGTATTTTCGATTATTCCCCAACCACACTCACTCTATCTCTAAGCGTGGTAGCCTGGCCATTGAGGGATGGCTAATAAATACAGTAAAGTATAAAATGCCAAAGGACAAAAATGCGCTATATTTACATTAAACATTTTGGATGGCAGGCAAATCCGACATAACAAGGGCCATGTTTAGGGACCCAACACTGGGGCAGAACAAATCTGTGGAGAATCAACCGATGCTGGAAAGATTTGTAAGAAACTTTACAGCTGAATGTGACACTACACCGTCAATAATCACACATGGAAAATAGATCAAAGCTAAGTGTGACCTCAATGCCTTTTTCACATCACAAACACAATGTGCAATTGCAAGTCTTAAGTTGAGACACTACAAACAAAGGGAGGAATCTGGACGAATGTATACTGTGCATCTCAAGGCCAGAAAATCTTCAGCCAGTGAACTTCTAATGCTCCCCTCGATATCACTGTAGAGATTTCCTTATTCTTTGAATTCTGTCCAGCTCAGGGGGCAGTGATGTTTTTGTAGACGAAGAGCATTTACTGAAAAAGCGACAATCGGAAGATTTTGGAAAGCAATTGATGGGTCTATAACAAAGAAGAAAATAGAACTAGCAATTTAAAGTATTCTCACACTGGAAACGATGGTTTTCCAATTGAGCTTTAGAAGATGAATGGATGCAGAAAATAAATGACCAATGCTCCAGACCTAAAATTGGAGAACATTACCTGTGTTTCCAAAAAGAGGTTAAAGACCCAGTGGTTTGGGAAAGTTGTGGGCCAATTTCCCGGTTGAATGAAGATGTTATACTCTAAGCCAAGATCTTTGCAAATGACGGAGTATGGCAATTCTATCACTAATACAGCCCTGAAAGTTACATTCTTTTCGAGCTAATTCTGCAGAAACAATATGCAAACGATGTTATACCTACTCTGGACAGTTAAAAATGAGGGGAAAAACTAGCTATCTACGTGGGTTCTGAAAAAGCAGGCGACTGGGGGTTTCTTAATTTGAACGGTGGAGAGCGCCGGTGTAGGCAATCCCTTTATAATTTAACTTACATTAAATAGTTGCATGAAGGTGCAGACCCAAGCCCATATCAAATAGAAAGAATATTAGGAATAACAATTCTCAGTTCTGAACCAATAAATAATCCCAGTTCTGCACACAAAATGTATAGGTTGCCTAGTTTCACTAAAATTAGGAATTTAATGTGTTTCAAAGATCTCCTAACAAAATTCTGTAGACATATCTAACACATGGGGGGCGTGCAGGCACCCTGAGAGAGGAAGTGTGAATTCTTAAATATATTTCCATTAATACCAAAACATAACAATTCTCCATTGAATGTCACATTTTCAAAAATATTTGGGGGCATATTATCAAGGATCTGCGATGTTTATCGCAAAGCGCGCTTAGCTCTGTTTTTTTATCGCCGGCTATCGCTGGATTTCCTCGCTGTGATAGCGCGGTATTATCAACGCGTATCGCAAAGGCGATAGGAAATCCAGCGAAAGCGAGTTAACCCAGCAATAGCGTGAGAATTCCAGTGCTAAATTCACTGCGCAAATGAAAGGCTTGCTAATAGGCAAGTGTGTACTTGACCTAACAATCCACCCCCCATTGACAAGATGGTTAAGGCAAGTTTATTCCAGGCGTTAAATTCCAGCGATAAGTGCGTTTAGCGCGAATTTTCCTATTGCTTCGAGGGCCTTGATAATAGGGGGAAGTTGTGTTTGCGACTGTTTCAATGGAGTTTTAGTCAGGAACGCCTACTTTGCATGTCATTAGCGATATATATCGCTGACATGCTTAGAGGTAAAAACACGGCCGCTATCGCTACAAAACTCACGCTAAGGCCTGTTAGCTGCAGCTTGTTAATAGTGTGATAGAAATATTGCCGCATTAGCGGCAGAAAAGTGCCGCTAACGCGGCGATAGAGGGCTTGATAATATGCCCCTTATTGTTTGCCAACCCCATCATATATGCCTTATTGTTCAACAAGGGTATTTGACTTGCATTTATTTTTTCCAATGATTAAAAGAACAACGTATACACCAGTTGAATCCCTCTCCTATCCATTCATTAGAAATGTGTACGTCTTTGTTTCACATATCAAATTCATGTCAATCAAATTATCTGCACTACTCAAGCATTCCTCAGTTTGACTCCACCTATCACCTAAAGATGACCCAATACTGTGGTGGTGCTTATGTGGCTATATATAGGGGAGACCCTTGCACCTTGTAAGATATTTTTCAACTTTCTAGACAGAGTTGGTTATTCCCGCGTTAGGACGTCAGAAACCTTGCTTACATGATGCAGGCCCGTTCTCTACAACTACATCTTGAGGCAGGGGACGATGTCCTTTGAGCATAAAAAATAAATAATAGAAAAAACCTTGAAGAAAAACCTTTATACTTGTAGCTGGAGGATGTTTTCTGTTATGACCAGAGATCTAACCATGGATGCAGCTCTAGGACGAAGTAAGGAATTCAAAGAGCTTGAGTCCTGTCCCTCTACATTCTGTGTAATGCGGGGCGAGTCACTTATCACTGACCATCTATATGGATACGTATAACTAATGTATGGCATAGATTATGATCAGAATTATTGTAAAGCATATTTAAAGAAATCGTTTTTCTCAATACCCTTTCTAATCCATATTTGAGCGAATTTGTGTGTGCACTGATTCCACAGTTGGCGCAACAGGGATTGGTGCTGATGTAGGGATTGTGTGTGGCAGCAATGTTCAGGCTTGCATCAAAAATGCTTCAAGGAGAATATAGAATTAAAATGCGAATCCCAAGTGCATTGTGAAAAATTGTGTGCAATTTTGTATATCTCGGGGTACAAAATGCATGTTATTGTGCACTACACATCATCTATAGTATGTGGCACATTTTTCATGCAAATAAAGGGAAGAAACATATACATGGTCACAATACATAGCAAAGCCATATTGTGGAATGTCAACTGCACACTGCTGTACTGGTGTTTAAAATAGTGTAAAATGTTCAAAATGTCACCTGTAGAATTACCTACCCTCTATTCTCTAAATGCTTAAATTGAAATTTAGAATTCAAATTCTTCTGACTCCTTGCTTATGTTGAAATGTGCTGGTAAGATGTGCAAACCAACAACAGGCAGCCTAATCTGTGCATTTTTAAAAGCACAAATATGATGCGAATAAAACAAATTTACTTGCGTTCAGTGTTACATAAACTGAAATTTCAGGCATAGAAACGAGGACTTTGTGCCCACAAACAGCCCCATTGAGAGTGCTGGGCACTAGTGGCGTTATTTGCAAATTATATTGGTGCCCGCTTTCAAATCATGCGTGGGCACAAGTTGTTTTTGGTGTCATGTTTTTGGGCACACAAATTTAAATTTGCATAAGTGGAAAATCCTATACTTTTACTGGTTGCAAAAACCATATACACACTTCAGGAAACCTCAGAATTAGGAGCTAAACCCGCCCGAGCAATTACGGTGCCCTAACAATATTTTCCTTGTGGTTTAGCGTCCTGTTTCTGGAGCAGCACTGGTAATTTTGTCGTAAACCAATTTTGTGGGAATATGACTCTTTATTTTGCATGCAATTAGTTCGCATGCCATTATTACGTGGTTTTTTTCTTAGCAATAACCGTTAGTACGCAAGTTTTTAGTTCGCATACCATTACATTAAAAGTGTTAATGTATGCGTACTAAACTTGCCTAGTAATAATAAAACCCAACACTACATGCAAATACACTACCCTACACATCCAAAAGTAAAAAACACTACCAAAACCCTCAAAAAGTACACTACCCTACACTACTAAAACACCACTACCCTAAATCACTACCCCCTGCACGACACTGCCCCTAGTCTCAGTCCTGTCCCTACTCCCAAACACTACCCAGCACGACCCCCGACACTACCCTAAACCCTAAAACACTACCCTACACTACACTAACACCAGAACACTACCCTAAACCCTTAAACACTACCCCCAGATGACACTGCCCCTAGCCCCATTCCTGTCCCTACTCCCAAACACTACCCTGCATGACACCCCGACACTACCCTAAACCCTAAAACAGTACCCTACATTACACTAACATCAGAACACTACCCTAAAACACTACCCCCAGCACGACCCTGCCCCTACCCCAGTCCTGTCCCTACTCCCAAACACTACCTCGCAGGCAGGTTGCTCCCCATGCTGCTGCACGGCTCTGCCTGCATTGTTTTTGCCTAATCCTGTACTTTTCCCCTGTGCCTAACTTGCTTTCTTGCCCAGACTTGTTTTTATTCCCCTGTGCCTAACTTGCTTTCTTGCCCAGACTTGTTTTTATCCCCCTGTGCCTAACTTGCTTTCTTGCCCAGACTTGTTTTTATCCCCCTGTGCCTAACTTGCTTTCTTGCCCAGACTTGTTTTAATCCCCCTGTGCCTAACTTGCTTTCTTGCCCAGACTTGTTTTTATTCCTCTGTGCATGTACTTGTTTTCTTGCCTAAACTTGTTTTTCCTTCCCGTGCCCAGTTCTCCCGCGGCCCCCGCCCGTTTTTCCCGCTGCTGCGTCCCTGCGACCCCGCCCCCCTGCAATCCCATTTGCCGCCCCGCTCCCGCCTCCCAGCTGCTCCTCCCTCCCACATCCCCTCATATGGAGGCCGCGCAGCGGCCGCACAGCGGGCGCGCCTAAGGCAAGCCCGTCCGCGCCTGGACCGTGCCCAGCGCCAGGACCCCTGAACCCCGCGAACGCCACGACGCCCGACACCGCTACGATGCCAGATCCCTCCATGCACTCAACACCAGACAATCACACACCTGCTTCCTGGCCGCCCCGAAGCGCACCCACGGAGCTTTCACCTGCCGGAACTGCAGCTTCACAAGCATCCGCCCCACCATGCCGCCGACCAGGAAAGAACCCAACCACCTCAGATGAATCCTTCTCAACACCCGCTCCGCCCGCAAACACGCCGTTGAACTCTGGGACCTACTCGACTCAACCTCCCCAGACGTCGCCTTCCTGACGGAGACCTGGCTGAACCCCGCCTCGGCACCCGACATAGCCATAGCTGTCCCGGAAGGCTACAAGATCACCCGCAGGGACCGCACCAATGGAGCAGGAGGAGGAATCGCCATCGTCCACAGGAACACTCTCAGAGTCTCGACCAACACCGACGACACCCTCAGCACCGCCGAACACCTGCACTTCCAGATCCACACCGATCCCAACACCACCCTCAGAGGAACCCTCGTCTACAGACCCCCCCGGACCCCGACCACAGTTCAGCGACTCCATCGCCGGCTTCGTCAGCACACACGCCCTCGCCTCCACGGACTACATCCTCCTCGGGGACCTGAACTTCCACCTCGAGAACAACAACAACACCAACTCCACCACCCTGATCGACAACCTAGCCAACCTCGGACTCAGACAACTCGTCCCAACACCCACCCACTCCGCCGGTCACACGCTTGACCCCATCTTCTCCGCAAGCCCCCACGTCTCCTTCAACCACACCACCGAACTCCACTGGACCGACCATCGCTGCATCCACTTCACCTCCAAGAAACCCACCACCGCACCCAACAGATGCCCTGCCGCTGCTGGAGCAAAGTCGCCGAAGACCAGCTAACCACCACCCTCGCCCAGAGCTCACCCGCCGACCCCACCGACCCAGACACCGCCGCCCGCAACCTCAGACAGTGGATCAACGACTGCGCCAACACCCTCGCCCCGATCAAGAAACCCTCCAACAGTCACACCAACAAGAAAGCCAGCTGGTTCACTGAAGACCTCCGGGCCTCCAAGCAAACCTGCCGAAAGCTGGAGAAGATCTGGCTCCGTGAACGAGACACCGGACAGCCACGCAGCCCACAAGAACGCCACCCGCAGACACCATCACCTCATCAGATCCGCCAAAAGGGCCTCCTTCAAAGACCGCCTAGACAACAACGCGCACAACAGCAAAGAGCTCTTCAACATCGTGAAGGAACTCTCCAACCCCAGCTCCAACACCAACGACGTCCCACCCTCGCAAGACCTGTGCGACTCGCTGGCCACCTTCTTCCACCGCAAGATCGCAGACATCCACGACAGCTTCAGCGCCACGACCGCCCCGACAACCACTGAGACCTCCGCCCCCACGACCACCATCCGCACCAACCGCCTGCTCTCCTGGACCAACATCAACGACGATGACGCCATCAAGATCATGAACACCATCCACTCCGGATCTCCGTCAGACCCATGCCCACACCACATCTTCAACAAAGCCAGCACAGCCATCGCACCCCATCTCCGGAAAGTCATCAACACCTCCTTCGAGACAGCAACCTTCCCGGAGAGCTGGAAGCACGCCGAGATCAACGACTTACTCAAACCCAAGGCGGACCCCAAGGACCTCAAGAACTTCCGGCCCATCTCCCTGCTCCCGTTCCCGGCAAAGGTCATCGAGAAGACCGTCAACAAACAACTGACCCGCTACCTCGAGGAGAACAACATCCTGGACCCTTCCCAGTCCGGGTTCCGCAGCAACCACAGCACCGAGACTGCCCTCATCGCCGCCACCGATGACATCAAGTCCTTGCTGGACAACGGAGAAACGGCGGCCCTCATCCTCCTGGACCTGTCAGCCGCCTTCGACACGGTCTGCCACCACACACTACGAACACGCCTCCACAATGCCGGGATCCAAGAGAAGGCCCTGGACTGGACCACCTCCTTCCTCTCCGGCAGAACACAGAGCGTCCGCCTTCCCCCTTCCGCTCCGAAGCCACCGAGATCATCTGCGGCGTACCCCAGGGCTCTTCCCTCAGCCCAACTCTGTTTAACATCTACATGGCACCGCTCGCCCACGTCGCCCGTCGGCACGACTCACAACATCATCTCCTACGCCGATGACACCCAGCTGATCCTCTCCCTCACCAAGGACCCCCACACCGCCAAAACCAACCTTCACGAAGGAATGAAGGCCGTCGCTGAATGGATGAGGAACAGCCGACTGAAGCTGAACTCGGACAAGACGGAGGTCCTCATCCTCGGATCCACCCCTTCAGCCTGGGACGACTCCTGGTGGCCGACCGCACTGGGAACCGCCCCAACACCCACCGACCACGCAAGCAACCTAGGGGTCATCCTCGACTCCACCCTCTCCATGACTAAACAGGTCAACGCCGTCTCCTCCGCCTGCTTCAACACCCTCCGCATGCTCCGCAGGGATCTACAAGTGGATCCCCACTGAAACGAGAAGAACGGTCACCCAGGCCCTCGTCAGCAGCAGGTTGGACTACGGAAACGCCCTCTACGCAGGAGCCTCAGCCAAACTCCTGAGACGGCTCCAACGCATCCAGAACGCCTCTGCACGCCTGACCCTCGACATCCCTCGCCGCAGCCACATCACACCCCACCTGAGAGACCTGCACTGGCTCCCGGTCAACAAGAGGATAACCTTCAAACTCCTCACCCACGCACACAAGGCACTCCACAACACCGGACCAACGTACCTCAACAGACGACTCAGCTTCTACACCCCCACCCGCCAGCTCCGCTCCGCCGACCTCGCCACTGTCCCCCGCTTCCGAAGAGCGACCTTCGGTGGCAGATCGTTCTCCCACCTCGCCGCCAAGACCTGGAACACCCTCCCCATCCACCTACGGCAGACCCAAGACCTGCTGACCTTCAGAAAACTCCTCAAGACCTGGCTTTTCGAGCAGTAGCAGCATTCCCCACCCCAGCGCCTTGAGACCCTCACGGGTGAGTAGTGCGCTTTACAAATGATATGATTGATTGATTGATACCCTGCACGACCCGACACTACTCTACACTACACAAACACACTACCCTGCACGACCCCCGACACTACTCTACACTACACAAACACAAGTACACAACCCTGCATGACCCTACACAGCCCCTACACGACCCTACACAGCCCCTCTTACCTCTCTCTCCTCGTGGTTCCTCTCTTCACCTCCATGCTTGCTTCCAATCTTCTCCCCCTTCCTGCTTCCTCCGGCTTCCTCCATCGTGGGCAGGCAGAATAAGGAGTCCCGAGGGCAGGCGCGGAGATGGGCATGACCAACAGCCAGCCGGAAAAGCAGCAGCAGACCCTCCTCCTGAAAGTGGACGCCCCCTCAGCGACTACGCATGCGTTGTAACAACGCATGCGCTGTAACAACTTGCGTACTAAAGGCTACGCGTTGTTACATCGCATGCGTTGTAACGCTTGCGTAGTAATGGTACGCGGACTAATGACCGCGTACTAATGGGTGCTTACCATTTTGTGGGAGTGTTTTTTGCTGTTGATTCTTCTGCTAAGAGAAGGTTTCGGTGGATTTTCCTCAAGAAAACGCTACTTTTTTTTCAGAAATTTTTATCTCCATTTTTTTTTAACTGTGCCGAATTTGTGAAGGTAACAGCATTGTGAAAAATCACTAGGCTCTCCTTACAAGTGCCCCATTAGCTCGCATGGAGATACTGAGGCCAAAATTAATGATTCCAGCTGGCATTGCCCCATGAGTTATTAGGGATTATGAGTGATTTGCCTGAATTTGGGAGTCGCACGTAAACCTGGGAATACAGGGTCCAATTCCGCCTATTTTTCCTCCGTCCAGGGGAAATTGTGGGTCCAAACATGAACATATTTACCAGAAGCATCTGGCAAATGTTGCTGGGGTTTTTTTCATCTCGTGGGGCGAAGCTGGGGTGGGGAACGGTGGGTTGGCAGCTTTTCTTTTACTCCAACGGGGCAACCTTTTCTACTCCCCCATGCTGAAGTATGAGGGTGGGTGGAGACTGGGTGTGGCAGCTTCCCACAACTCATCACAGTTCTCCGTGCATGGTGTTTCCAGGCCTCGGATTATTGGTTCTGGAGATTCAGGACATGATAATTCCCGGGCCGGAGACAATGGGAAACTTATAGTTGCCAGAAGTGGTATTCAGCGATGTCTGTCAACAGTCCCCATTCGAAGTGTCCCATTGTGTAGAGCCTGCTAAAAATATATACCCGCGTTTTAATGGAGTGGTAGGAATGTTAATTTTAAAGTGACATGCCAGCAGCCCGACAGCAAGGTATCCTCAGACTCTCTATGCTGGTGCATAAATAGCCAAGCACCCTGTTTTCCTTGGCTTTTTCTGCGGTGTCTTTTGGATGTGTATCAAGATATCAATCAATCAATCAGGATTTATAAAGCGTGGCTAATCACCTGATAGGGTATCCAGGAGCTTATCGTATTACTGCTTCTGCAAAGGCTTTTGTTGTAACCTGCCCTACAGTAACTTATGCTGGGTGTGAAAGAAGCATGCTCTACTTCTGCTCTTACAATCATTACAAGCGTTAGTCCTGCCCTACAGTTAATATACCTCTGAGTGGAGGAAGTTTTCGAAACTGCAGTTTGTGAGGACATCGACTTTATGGCAACTCATGTTGTATGTGTGTATATAAAGCATGCTCAAATACAGTCATTCTATGTGTAACATATATTTGCCATGCCGGTGAGCATGTTATGAGTGTAAATTATTTGCTCTACTGCTGCACGTCATGAGTATGTATGTTTGAATATTATGTGTTTAGGTGATTACTGTATGTGTTAAGGGGATTCCCTATAGCTCTATGCATTTAGAGTGGCAAGCTGTCAAATTTGGATCCAATTGTCGACTTTGAGTGTCAGGAATGGGATTAGTAATTTGGGAGGGGGTACACCAAAAAACAGAAAAATCCAAAATGTTTAGCTTAAACCACAGCTTTGCGAGAATCTATGCTCAACCTCATGTAGCAATAGCATGACCAGCATCCAATCCTGATGGAAGCTGATATTTAGATCAAGTAACATAAACTGCTTTAAAGTCAAGACCACAACACAGTAATATTCCCAAACTGATTTAGAAAAATAGAGAACAATTTAATGAGCAAAATAAAAACAAAAAAATCATTAAACAGATTAAGGGAACAGGAGATATGTTATTATGTTTTAACCCAAAAAGCACTAAGGAAAAGTAAAGTGCCAATCAAAAGCCACTGTTCATGGTTGACTGGGAGCTTAGCTGCAGTTTCTGGCTGACTGCAATGAAAAGGTCTGATAGACCAAGCAGGTCATCCGAGTCAAAGATTTTATGTTATTACTTAATTTCTGAAATAGAAGTAAAAGTCTCCCAAAAGTGCAAATTCAAAGGCTTTGGCCAGCGAGGATCCATCAAAGTGGAGAGGGTGGGGCTTAAAGGCTAGGGCGGCCAACCTTGAGGCTGGGGAACCAGGTTCGAGTCTGGCAGGAGGCTCAAACATCCTGTGATTGTGGGCAAATCAATTAATCTCCCCGTGCCTTAAAAATGAATGTGTCTGTCTGTAATGCAACTGGTGCGCATGTAAAGCGCTCTGATACCTTTGGGTTGAGTTTGCGGTATATAAAATTGCAAAAAAAATAAGAAGTTGGATAAATCATCATTGAATTCCCACTGGGGCCAGTGGTATTAACTTCAAAAGCTCTGAGCAACACAACCTCGATTTACCCCCGCCAGCACCCTCAAAAATATAAACAATAAATCGATAATAAAATGGGTTTTATACCCGTTTTATTTTTCTTCTAAGTGTGCCGAGTCTTGAGGGCATGGCCAGGGGGATGACAGGCACTGAAGGGGAGTGGTATGCACTGCCTTCAGTGCGCATGTTGGTTTGGCTGGCCATCTCCGGATGGCTAAACCGACATGCGCACTGAAGCTGCCTCCAACCTGAGATGTGTTGCTGGGTTGGAGACAGCAGACACAGGTTCCCAGTCTCCCTGGGAGAGCAAATCGAGGGCGCTCAGGCCAGTCCTGATGCTGCTCTCATGCTGCTGAGAGCAGCATCAGGATTGGCCACAGGGGATTCTGGAAGCCTGTCTGCAGAGGAGCAGAAGTGCGCAATGCGGCTGGCTGAAGGTAAGTTCTTCTTTTGTTAATTGTTTTTTTTTTGTCGTAGTCCGTTGTCTCCCCCCCCCCCACCGCCCGCCACTCTGCCCTGACACCTTCTGCCACATTTTGGAAGTTAAAATCCTCCAGCAGGGCAAAACTGTAAGTTGAAGCCAGGCAAGGCTCCATGAGTTTGTGAGGTTCCAAGTAACCCGTTTTCAGCATTACAATAATCTTCCAGTGAGACAAACCTGTTTTTCATTCCTTCCTGAGTGTTTCCATCCTGGGTAAGTCTAACCACCTTGGTGCTTGCTATCCTTTGGAGTGGGAAATTACCAAGTGACACTTTTCTCCAACAACTTTCAAATTTATTTGTAATCATCTGAGTAGCCCCTAGATCCACCTGATAGGCTTCTAGGCACAAGACATTTCCTAGATAAGGTTGTAACATAGTCTAGTCCTCCACAATCAGCAAGACTCCTTTCGAGTCAGGGATACTTCTGTTTGTTTTCTTTTGTGTGCTTTGAGCAGGCAAACAGGGCGTCAAAAGAAGTCAATTCAGAGTCTTCTTTCTTGTAGTACGAAATAGGAGTTTTCATCCAGCAGAGGTAAGAGTCCGAGGGCCAGATGTACGACCCTATCAATTGGCGAGTAGCAAATTGCATCGTTTTGTGACTCGCAATTTGCGACTCACAAATACGCATTTACAACAGTGTCTCAGACACTGTTTGTGATTCCTAATGGGGTCACAAATTGCCTGCCTCATTAATATTCATGAAGCAGGTGCAATTTGCGACCCCATTAGGAATGGCTAGCACTCCCAGGGATGGTGGCCTGCTGGGGTCAGCAGACCACCATGTCTGTGACTGCTTTTTAAATAAAGCAGTTTTTTTTTAAAAATGCAGCCCGTTTTCCTCAAAGGAAAATGGGATGCATTTAAAAAAGAAAAATGAAACGTTTTTGTTTCATTTTTTTAAGAGTAGGCAGTGGTCCATGGGAATACTGCCTGCTCTTAAA
This sequence comes from Calotriton arnoldi, assembly GCA_963921515.1. Taxonomy (NCBI): domain Eukaryota; kingdom Metazoa; phylum Chordata; class Amphibia; order Caudata; family Salamandridae; genus Calotriton; species Calotriton arnoldi. Next base: position 495,697 of record CAWUFW010000108.1, on the reverse strand, counting down.
AAATATTTTTGCACAGACTCACAAAGGGGAAGGGGCCCCTTGGGGACCCCTTCCCATTTGCGAGTGGCTTACTACCTACTTGAAGTAGGTGGTAAACTGCGAGTGTTTTGCGACCGCAATTGCGGTCGCAAAACAATCATACATTTGAGTGAGACTCTCGATTAGGAAGAGACGCCCTTGGCACGCCCCTTCCTAATAACGAGCTAGGCCTAAACATAATTTTTTATGGTCCGGTTTGACCGTGCACCTGTCACCAGACAATTACATGAACATCTCTAGAGAGGGACTTTGACTCCACCTACATGTTGTGACCCAGGAGTACATGTTTTGGCTGGGAACAAGTTTGGTGTTTCCACAAAAAAGGACTTGTCCTCCAGGCAGCTGTGATCATTTTGCTTAATTGTCCAGCTGGCTGAGCTTCAAGTTTCAGTGGCACACACACGACATTGTAATACTATAAAAGTGTCTTAGATAACTAGGTAATTTATGATGTCTGTCTTCATCTGGCAGCAGCAGAGGAGGGCAGACATTAACCTTCATGGATTTTTGGGTCTGGCTTGACAGTGCAACTGTCACTTTAAGGAAGGTGGAATCTGACCGCATGGTTGCCCCCACTTTTTTCCTGGTGTTTTGCTGGTTTTCGACTTAGTTTGGCTGGCATCCTGCTATTCAGGACCCCAGCCTATCTGCTTTCCCCTTAAATTGATTACATGTACTTTAGGTACACTCCAGGTTGGATTCTGGGGTACCCTTGTGAGTCCCTAGTATATGGTATACTATGTACCCAGGGCATAGGTACCCCAGAGGCCTACCAGGGGCTGCAGCATGTATTGTGCCACCCCTGGGAAGCCTTTTAAAATGACACAACAGGTCTGCTACAGCAGCCTGTGTAAGGTGGTATATGCACCCCTTACTGAGATATAGGTTCCCTATATCTCTCCATATCACTGCACATGTAAACCTATCAGTCACACCTATGGCAGGCCTTAACAATCCTGAAGGCAGGGTGCTGGGTTTCATGTGAGAGGGTGCCCATGCATGAGCAGAGCCTCTCTGCAGCTTTCGGAATCTTTATTCCGGGGTTGTTTGTGACGCAGCCAGACCATATACTCTTAAGTGCATTATAACCCCGCGGTAAATGCTAACTTTGGAGTGGCTGCATGGAAAACTGTTGTGTTTGGTGTCAAACACCTTGGAATCATACCCCCACACCAGTAACTGGTGTGGGAGTATGATCCCACCCTTCTAGAGGGAGAGACATGACACCACCGTTATACCTGGTACCAGCAAACAGAGCCCTGGCATCACAAAATGGATGCTACTGCCACAGACACGAGTCTGCCCTCCTGCTGCTGGACGAAACTCCGGCAGGGGAGGCCTGGACAATAGGTTTCCTGTCACAGGGAGGTGTGACCACCTCCCAGACAGGTTCTAGTGTATTGGGGCTGGGTGGGTGCACTCTCAGAGTGCTTTGAAGTCTGCACTGGGGGCACATTTGGTGTCCCTGTGCATAGTCCAGCTCAAACCGGTTGCAGGGGCACACAGCTCCTGCTCTGGCATGAAACTGGACAAAGGAAATGGGTGTAGCCACCCCTCTTTCCTGACCCTCCCATAGGTGGGTCCCCAGAGTTTGTCCAACCCCTTCCTTGGGTATAAAGTAGGAAACCCTGACTACAGAATTTTAGATTACACCTGGACTAAACTCTGATACCAGAAACCAAGTACTTCGATGATCTGCAGGAAGCTGGATGACTGAAGAATCTCCCTTGGAGTAAAGGAGTTACTCCCCTGCTAGGCAGGCACCTTTAACGCAACTGACCAGTTGGCATCTCTGAGCTCCGACGGACTCCGAAGAATATTGCCACACAGGAGGTGGGTTTTCCTAGGTCTCTGAGGTCGATCTGTACCCACAGCAAGTCTGAGGCCTGTATCCCTCGTGGAAGTCCATGCAACCCGAACACCTGGACACCGCAACCATTTGCAGAAGCATCATCTTTCTGGCAACCCCTGAGGCTGAGCTTTGGGTTACTTGTAGCCCTGACCCCAAGCAGTAGCTGCACTGAAGATTGCAGGCCTACACTCCACGAGTGTTCCGTGGGCCGCCATTTTGTGATTCCTCTTGAGGTCCCTTTGCGATCCATTGACCTGTGGGTCCCCAAGAAGGCAACTCTAACTTTTATTGGGCTTCCCTGGTTGCTCCAGACGTGCCCTGACTCTCCGTTTCTTGGTGAGTCCCCAGGACCTTGCTGGTCCGCACTGAAGCATCTTTTCTCTTCCTGTGTGGGTTGCTGTTGCGAAGGCTTGTTGTGGTCAATCCGATCACCGACACCCCAGCACTCGACATCCTTTGTGGGACAGCTCAAATCCGGCTCCTGGTTGTCGTCGACGTCTCCAGGACCCCGTGGCTGCAGAGTCAATCTTCACCTCTTCGCACCTGAAGCACCCAACATCGGTGGGCATTCGATTGCTCCGCTCCTGGTCACTGGCTAGTGACCCAGACTCTGTCCCCTCTGCTTTCAGGTTCTTCACATCTTTGATCCAGGCTTGGATCACACCGGACACTTTTCTCCTTCACGGCAGCAGCACTTTGCAACAGATCACCATTGAAATCAACGACGATTCCCGACACCCTTTGACACCTATGCACACGGCTTCCCTGGGTGAGGTAACTCGAGTACTCCGGTGCTCCCGTGGGTGTTGGCCCTAGAACCCCTTAAGTCTAAAGGGGTTTGCTCAAAGTCCTCTCCTAAGTGTCCTTTTGCTTTAAAATTCCAACCGCGACTTTCCGCATTGAATACTACGGCGCTCGCGGCTGTGTTCACACACTGCACACGTCCCCCGTGGGTCTCCTGTGTCACTACCTTGGGTGGTTCCTTGGGGTCCCAGCGATTCTACGTGCTATAGCTACTGTGTCTAGTCAAGTCGTGGTTCTTATACCACTTTCTTAGTATATGGTTTGGTCTCCCCCTGGAGCCCACTGTGTATTGTGCTATTTACTGTTGTTTTAATGCTGTGATACTGTGTATCTTGAACTCTAATCTCATAAATAGATTAGTAGTTGGTGTTTAGAAATAAATACATATATTTTATATATCTTGTGTGGGTCTCCTTTCATTTAGTTATTCAAGAGGTTATAATCTGGTAAACCAAGCTGCTTTACACTCCTTCAAGCCTTAGCCTGAAGGCTGCTCTCCATAGCTACCACTAGGATAGCTTTCAATAAAGGTTGTCTTTAAAGCTATCATCAATAAGGGTCATTTGGACTGGTGCAAGGTGCCCACTATAACTAGTGGACAGCATATGCCAGGCCAACTTCTCACATTGGTGTGCAGCGGTTGCAATCAAGCTTGCTATTGCTTTACCAGATAATCTCTTTGAAGTGACTAACTGAAAACCACTACAGGTACATAGGTACATATAAATACAGTAAGTTCTACTGCACTTAGAGTTGTGTGTCAAGGGCTTAGCACACCCTGTCTACAACTCAAGAGAGTTTCAGTTCCCACTAGAGTAGGTAGGTGCATACACCACACTAGAATGTCTGCAAGGCCTGAAGTAAGTGACTCCTTGCCCACTAGGTATGACAATCTCACATTCCAGGAATTGAGAAATATGTGTACCTCTAGGAGACTGAAAACAGGGAGACATGCAAGCACTCAACGCCTCATAGAGGCTTTGCTGTTAGATGACCTCAGAAAGACACCAGGGTCTGATGAGGCAGGCAGGTTGGGTGGGGCAGTGGAAGAGGAAAGGCCAGGTAGTGAAAACTACTATGACCCAGACTCTGATGCTGGCCAGGGGGATCAACATGATTCCCACCTGGAAAATCCAATTCTTCCTGAAGGAGAGGAAGGCCTCAGTGGCCCCTCTTCACTCCCCCTGGAAGGGTTAATAGTCTACCAAGAAGATCAAGATCTCCTTCTCAGGAATCTAATCATTCTGGTACTTCTATAGGGTCCTCTGCTTCTCATAAAAGGGCATCCTCTTATGAGAAGAAGTGCCAACTGCTTGAGCTTGAGAGAGCTAAGCTCAGAATCAAGAGAGAGCAATTGGCCTTAGACAGGGCATCCCTGGAGCTTCAGAAAGCTTCTCAAAAGTTGGGGCTAGAGCCCCATGGTGGCAGCAACAGTGTCCCTAGGAGTAGAGAAGAGACTCGTCCCCATAGGAACCTGAACAAGATTGTCCCTCCCTACCAGAATGGGGATGGCATCCACAAATGGATCACTGCACTGGAGAGGGCCTGTAAAGTACAGAGGGTCCCTCAGGAGCAGTGGGCAGCAATCTTGTGGCTCTCCTTTGCAGACAAAGGTAGAGACAAGCTCCTCACTGTAAGAGAAGAGGATGCTGATAATTATAAAGTCCTGAAGAGTGCTCTGATTGATGGGTTTGGCCTAACCACTGACCAATACAGGTTAAAGTTCAGAGACACCCAAAAGGCACAGACTCCGGACTGGGTTGACTTTGTAGATTGTGCTACTAAGGCTCTGGAAGGTTGGATACATGGCAGCAAGGTGGATGACTTTTTAGGCTTGTACAATTTGATTGAGGGAGCAGATCCTTAATAATTGTCAAAACCAGCTTTTACACCAGTACCTGGTGGACTCTGATCTGACCTCTCCCCAAGAATTGGGAAAGAAGGCAGACAAATGGGTCAGAACCAGAGTAAAGCCAAAGAATCAGGGTGGTGACCAGAAGAAAGATTCTACCAAGTCCCAAGAGAAAGGTGGGGATAAATCCAAGGATAAATTCACTACAGGGCCCCAAAAGTCCTCTCCTGGGGGTGGGTCCCAAACTCCTTCCTCCCTGAAAAGAAACCTATTGCCATAACTGTAAGAAGCCTGGCCACTGGAAAAATGACCCCAGTTGCTCCCAGGCTAGCAATAAGGAAAATGTTCCTCCCAGCAATACTACCACTCCTCCTGGTACTACAAGTAGTAATCCCCCAGGTGGTAGTAATGCACCCAAAAAGTTAGGTGCATTTTCATGGGGAACTGAGGTGGACCCCAGTTTATCAAGGTCCTCCTCACAGGCCTCCTTAGTCTGTGATGGTGGACCAGCTAACCACAACCCTCGCCCTGAGCCCACCCGCGAACCCTCCGACCCCGACACCGCCGCCCGCAACCTCAGACAGTGGATCGACGACTGCGCCAACACCCTCGCCCCGCTCAAGAATCCGCCCAACAGCCACACCAGCAAGAAAGCCACCTGGTTCACTGAAGACCTCCAGGCCTCCAAACGAACATGCCGAAAACTGGAGAAGATCTGGCTCCACGAACGGACAGCGGACAGCTACGCCGCCCACAAGAGCGCCACCCGCAGTCACCATCACCTCATCAGATCCGCCAAAAGGGCCTCACTCAAAGACCGCCTAGACAACAACGCACACAACAGCAAAGAGCTCTTCAACATCGTGAAGGAACTCTCCAACCCCAGCTCCAACACCAACGACATCCAGCCATCGCGAGACCTGTGCGACTCACTGGCCACCTTCTTCCACCGCAAAATCGCCGACATCCACGACAGCTTCAACACCACGACCGCCCCGGCAACCACCGAGACCACTGCCCCCACAACCACCAACCGCCTGCTCTCCTGGACCAACATCAACGACGAGGACACCAGCGAGATCATGAACACCATCCACTCCGGTTCACCGCTAGACCCGTGCCCTCACCACATCTTCAACAAAGCCAGTACAGCCATCGCGCCCCATCTCCGGAAAATAATCAACATCTCCTTCGAGACAGCAACATTCCCGGAAAGCTGGAAGCACGCCGAGATCACCGCCTTACTCAAGAAACCCAAGGCAGACCCCAAGGACCTCAAGAACTTCCGACCCATCTCTCTGCTCCCGTTCCCCGCGAAGGTCACCGAGAAAATCGTCAACAAACAACTGACCCGCTACCTCGAGGAGAACAACATCCTGGACCCTTCCCAGTCCGGCTTCCGCAGCAACCACAGCACCGAAACCGCCCTCATCGCCGCCACCGATGACATCAGGACCCTGCTAGACAACGGAGAAACAGCAGCCCTCATCCTCCTGGACCTATCAGCCGCCTTCGACACGGTCTGCCACCACACACTACGAACACGCCTTCACGACGCCGGGATCCAAGAGATGGCCCTGGACTGGACCTCATCCTTCCTTTCCGGCAGAACACAAAGCATCCGCCTCGCCCCCTTCCGATCCAAGGCCACCAAGATCATCTGCGGCGTACCCCAAGGCTCCTCCCTCAGCCCAACGCTGTTCAACATCTACATGGCACCCCTCGCCCACGTCGCCCGACAGCACAACCTCAACATCATCTCCTACGCCGACGACACCCAGCTGATCCTCTCCCTCACCAAAGACCCTCACACCGCCAAAGCCCACCTCCACGAAGGAATGAAGGCCGTCGCCGAATGGATGAGGACCAGCCGCCTGAAGCTGAACTCGGACAAGACGGAGGTCCTCATCCTTGGTTCCAACCCTTCAGCCTGGGACGACTCCTGGTGGCCAACATCACTGGGAACAGCCCCGCCACCCACCGACCACGTACGCAACCTAGGGGTCATCCTCGACCCCACCCTCTCCATGACTAAGCAGGTCAACGCCGTTTCCTCATCCTGCTTCAACATCCTCCGAATGCTCCGCAGGATCTTCAAGTGGATCCCCACCGAAACAAGAAAAACAGTCACCCAGGCCCTCGTCACCAGCAGGCTGGACTACGGAAACGCCCTCTACGCAGGAACGACGGCTAAGCTCCTGAGACGGCTGCAACGCATCCAGAACGCCTCTGCACGTCTTATCCTCGACATCCCCCGACGCAGCCACATCACACCCCACCTGAGAGACCTGCACTGGCTCCCTGTCAACAAGAGGATAACCTTCAAGCTCCTCACCCACGCACACAAAGCACTCCACAACTCCGGACCAGCCTACCTCAACAGACGACTCAGCTTCTACACCCCCACCCGCCAGCTCCGCTCGACCAGCCTCGCCCTCGCCACAGTCCCCCGCATCCGGAAAACGACCGCCGGCGGCAGATCCTTCTCCCACCTCGCCGCCAAGACCTGGAACACCCTCCCCATCAACCTCCGACAGACCCAAGACCTACTTGCCTTCAGAAGACTCCTCAAGACCTGGCTCTTCGATCAGTAGCAGCACCACCCCCCTCTTCCCCCAGCGCCTTGAGACCCTCGCGGGTATGTAGTGCGCTTTATAAGTGACATGATTGATTGATTGATTGATGGGATTTGCCACTTTTACTATGAGTCCCAATACTTTGGGCAAGTACAGACAGGAGCCCCTAATTAATGGTCAGAAAGCTGTGTCCTTCAGGGACACAGGGGCTAGTGTCACCATGGTGACAGGGAAACTAGTCCCCCCTCAGCAGCTTTTACCTGAGTTCAAGTACCAGGTGACCAACATTGATGGTATCAGACCAGATCATCCCATGGCCCTAGTCAATCTCAGCTGGGAAGGGGACACTGGCCCAAAGAGAGTGGCAGTGTCCCCAAACTTGCCTGTAGATTGCCTGTTGGGCAATGATCTGGAGATTTCAGCCTGGGCTGAAGTTGAATACCAGGCCCACTTAAAAATGTTGGGCCTCTCTGAGAAGGTTGGTGGGGCTGTTAGGGCCTCAGCCCCATCCCAGGGAAATTTTGGAGAAGTGGAGCCTGAGAGAATGGCCCACTCTACTCCCCCAGAGAGCAGAAGGGTTGAAGAAAATTCTTCTTCCCCCCAGACAATAGGTAAGGGTCAGCTTCCTCAGGGAACAGATCCTACCCCTAGTGAAGGAGCTGTCCCAGAGGTGGTCGGGCCTGGCCTGGCAACACCCCTGATGGCAGGGGACCCTTCCAAAGTGGTACCCAGTCTGGAGCAGGTAACCTGCCCCTCTCTACCCTCCCTCTGTCAGCCCAGGGCTGCAGAGGTCAGGGAGGTCAGTGGATCCCTAAGGGCTCCCTGTCCAGAGGAACCCCCTCATCCCCAGATTAGGGGCACCCAGTCTAGTAGCCCTAGCCAGGTGAAAATTCCTCAACACACTGAGGGATCCCTCTTACCATTGTGTAGGGACCTCCCCCAGATGGACTCTGTTGGGCAAAGGCAAACCTGGGACCAAGTGGTTCCAAACCTACCATGTCCCTCCATTGTTCCAACCAAAGGGACCCAACCCCCAGCTGTAGGCTGCCAGAGGTTGACCCTTAGGGCCAGATACGACTCAGTCAAGGAAAGAAAGGCCTCCATGGTGGCCAGTGATCTGAGGAAGCTGAGACCACCTTTATTAGGGCCTCACTTCTCTACTCAGACACCCCACCAGCCTTTTACTTTGCCAAAACACACCACAGGTAGTAATTCCAAATGGTGGAGATCATCCAATACCCTTGGGGTTAGGAATTGCTTAGTGGACCATAAGACAGGGGGTAACCATGCTATTGCAGGTTCTTCCTTCTATGGCCACTTAGTCAATAAAGGCTCAACTGGACAAGGTTAGCCTCATCTCCTTTCATTTGGGGGGGTGTTATGTAGGAAGGTGGAATCTGACTGCATGGTTGCCGCCACTTTTTTCCTGGTGTCTTGCTGGTTTTCGACTTAGTTTGGCTGGGATCCTGCTATTCAGGACCCCAGCCTATCTGCTTTCTCCTTAAATTGATTACATGTACTTTAGGTACACTCCAGATTGGATTCTGGGGTACCCTTGTGAGTCCCTAGTATATGGTATACTATGTACCCAGGGCATAGGTACCCCAGAGGCCTACCAGGGGCTGCAGCATGTATTGTGCCACCCCTGGGAAGCCTTTTAAAATGACACAACAGGTCTGCTACAGCAGACTGTGTAAGGTGGTATATGCACCCCTTACTGAGATATAGGTTCCCTATATCTCTCCATATCACTGCACATGTAAACCTATCAGTCACACCTATGGCAGGCCTTAACAATCCTGAAGGCAGGGTACTGGGTTTCATGTGAGAGGGTGCCCATGCATGAGCAGAGCCCCTCTGCAGCTTTCGGAATCTTTATTCCGGGGTTGTTTGTGACGCTGCCAGACCATATACTCTTAAGTGCATTATAACCCCGCGGTAAATGCTAACTTTGGAGTGGCTGCATGGAAAACTGTCGTGTTTGGTGTCAAACACCTTGGAATCCTACCCCCCACACCAGTAACTGGTGTGGGAATATGATCCCACCCTTCTAGAGGGAGAGACATGACAGCACCGGTATACCCGGTACCAGCAAACAGAGCCCTGTCATCACAAAATGGATGCTGCAGCCACAGACACGAGTCTGCCCTCCTGCTGCTGGACGAAACTCCGGCAGGTGAGGGCTGGACAATAGGTTTCCTGTCACAGGGAGGTGTGACCACCTCCCAGACAGGCTCTAGTGTATTGGGGCTGGGTGGGTGTGTAGGAGAGTAGGATCTGCCTCTTATGGTTACCCCCACTTTTTTGCTGATGCTACACTGTTTTTCGACTTTAGTCTGGCTGGGGCCCTGCTATCCAGGACCCCAGCCTAGCTGCTTCCTCTCTAAATTGATTCCATGTACATTAGGTACATCACAGATTGGATTCTGGAGTGCCCTTATAAGTCCCTGGTATATGGTATACTATGTACCCTGGGCATAGGTACCCCAGAGGCCTACCAGGGGCTGAAGCATGTATTGTGCCACCCCTGGAAGGCCATCCAAAATGACACTACATGACTGCTACTGCAGCCTGAGTGAGGTGGTGCATGCACCCCTTACAGAGATATAGGTTCACTATATCTCACCTAACACTGCACTTAGAAACCTATCAGTCACCCCTATGGCAGGCCTTATCAATCCTGAAGGCAGGGTGCTTGGTTATATGTGAGAGGGTGCCCATGCATGAGCAGAGCCCCTCTGAACCCCTCGGAATCTCCTATCCGGGGTTGTCTGTGGTGCAGCCTGACCATATACTCTTAAGTGCATTATAACCTTGCGGTAAAATGCTAACTTTGGAATGACTGCACGGAAACATGTCGTGTTTGGTGTCAAACACCTTGGAATCCTACCCCACCCCCCGCCAGTCCTGGCGGCGGGGATAGAATTCCACCCTTCTAGAGGGAGAGACATGTCCCCACCGGTATACCCGGTAGAAACCTTAAAGAGCCCTGGCATCACAAAATGGATGCTACAGACACGAGTCTGGCCTCCTGCTGCTGACCAAAACTCCTGCAGAGGAGGCCTGGACAATAGGTTTCCTGTCACAGGGAGGTGTGACCACCTCCCAGACAGGCCTTAGTGGATTGGGGCTGGGTGGGTGCACTCCAAGAGTGCTTTGAAGTCCTGCACTGGGGGCACATTTGGTGTCCTCGTGCATACCCCAGTTCAAACCGGTTGCAGGGGCTACCAGCCCCTGCTCTGGCGCGAAACTGGACAAAGGAAATGGGTGTAGCCACCCCTCTTTCCAAACCCTCCCATAGGTGGGTCCCCAGAGTTAGTCCAACCCCTTTCTTTAGTATAAGTAAGGGAACCCTGGCAACAGGACTTTAGATACCCCTGGACGAAACTCTGCTACTGAATCCTGGAACTTCGACGCTCTACTAAAGACTAGAGGACTGAAGAAATCTCCCTTGGGGTCAAGGAGTGACTCCCCTGCTTGGCAGGCACCAACAAAGCATTTGCCGGTCTGCATCTCCGAAGCTCCCGCCGGACTCCAAAGTACTTGCAGCCCAGGAAGAGGATTTCCAGACATCTCAGAGGCTGACCCGAGTCCTCCGCAAAGCTGAGACCCGCAGCCCTCGTGAGTAGCGTGGAACCGGAACTCCTGGACACTGTGCACATTTGCTAGTGCATTGACCTCTCGACGACTCTTGGTGTCCTGCTTTGGGTTACTTGTAGCCCAGTCCCCGAGCACCATTTGCACCGAAGATTGTGAGCCTACACTCCACGAGTGTTCCGTGGGCCCACTTCCTGCATTTCCGCTTGGGGCTCCTTTGCGATCCCTGGTCCGTCGACTGGTGGGTCCCTGTGAAGGCAACTCTGATTTTCTTTGGGTGTTTCTGGTTGCTCCAGACGTGCCCTAACTCCCCACCAAGTGGTGAGTCCCTCAGACCTTGCTGGTCTGCTCCGAAGCCTCTTTCACCTTTCTGCATGGGTTGCTGTTGCCAAGGCTTGCTGTGTTCAATCCGGACACCAACGCTCCAGCACTCGACATCCTTCGTGGGCAGCTCGAATCCAGCTCTTGGTTGTTGTCAACGCCTCCTGGTCTTCGTGGCTGAAGAGTCAAGCTTCACCTCTTTCACCTGAAGCACCCGACATCGGTGGGCATTTGACTATCGTGGCCCTGGTCTCTGGCAAGTGACCCAGACTCTGTCCCCTCTGCTTTCAGGTTCTTCTCATCTCCGATCCAGGCTTGGATCTCTTCGGCCACTTTGCATCTTCCTGGCAGCAGCACTTCTCTGCAGGCTGCCATTGAAGACTACGACGCGACCCAACACCATTTGACACCTATGCACCCGGCTTCCCTGGGTGAGGTAACTCGAGTACTCTGGTGCTCCCGTGGGTGTTGACCCTAGAACTGTCCAAGTCCAAGAGGGTTTGGTCCTAGTCCATTTCTAAGTGTCCTTAAACTCTAAAACGATAACCGCGACTTTCCCGTAGACTTTAACGGAGCTCGCGGCTGTGTTCACACACTGCACACAGCCCCCGTGGGTCCCCTGTGTCACTACCTTGGGTGGTTCCTTGGGGTCCCAGCGATCCTACAGGCTCTAGGCCTTGTGTCTACTTAAGTCGTGGTTCTTATACCACTTTCTTGATATATGGTTTGGTACGCCCCTAGGGCTAATCGTATATTGTGCTAATTTACTGTGCTATTTGACTTGCAACTTGTGTATTTTCACCTCTAGCCTCATAAAGAGACTATTGGGTTGTGTTTAGTAATAAATGCATATATTTTATATATATACCTGGTGTGGTTCTCCTTTCATTTGGTCATTCATGAGATTATAACTGGTAAAACAATAGCTTAACACTACTTCAAGACTTAGCCTGAAGGCTGCTCTCCATAGCTACCACTAGGATAGCTTTCAATAAAGGTTGTCTTTAAACCTATCATCAATAAAGGTCGATTGGACTGGTGCAAGGTGCCCCACTATAACTAGTGGACAGCATATACCAGGCCAACTTCTCACAGGGTGCACTCTCCGAGTGCTTTGAAGTCTGCACTGGGGGCACATTTGGTGTCCCTGTGCATAGTCCAGCTCAAACCGGTTGCAGGGGCACACAGCCCCTGCTCTGGCGCGAAACTGGACAAAGGAAATGGGTGTAGCCACCCCTCTTTCCTGATCCTCCCATAGGTGGGTCCCCAGAGTTTGTCCAACCCCTTCCTTGGGTATAAAGTAGGAAACCCTGACTACAGGATTTTAGATTACACCTGGACTAAACTCTGATAGCAGAAACCAAGTACTTCGACGATCTGCACGACGCTGGACAACTGAAGAATCTCCCTTGGAGTAAAGGAGTTACTCCCCTGCAAGGCAGGCACCTTTAACGCAACTGACCGGTTGGCATCTCCGAGCTCAGATGGACTCCGAAGAATATTGCCACACAGGAGGTGGGTTTTCCTAGGTCTCTGAGGTCGATCTGTGCCCACAGCAAGTCTGAGGCCCGTATCCCTCGTGGAAGACTGTGCAACCCGAACCCCTGGACACCGCAACCATTTGCAGAAGCATCAGCTTTCCGGCAACCCCTGAGGCTGAGCTTTGGGTTCACTGAAGATTGCAGGCCTACACTCCACAAGTGTTCCGTGGGCCGCCATTTTGTGATTCCTCTTGAGGTCCCTTCGCGATCCCTGGTCCGATGACCTGTGGGTCACCAAGAAGGCAACTCTAACTTTTATTGGGCTTCCCTGGTTGCTCCAGACGTGCCCTGACTCTCCATCGCTTGGTGAGCCCCCAGGACCTTGCTGGTCTGCACTGAAGCATCTTTTCTCTTCCTGCGTGGGTTGCTGTTGCCAAGGCTTGTTGTGGTCAATCCGATCACCGACACCCCAGCACTCGACATCCTTTGTCGGACAGCTCGAATCCGGCTCCTGGTTGTCGTCGACGTCTCCAGGACCCCGTGGCTGCAGAGTCAATCTTCACCTCTTCGCACCTGAAGCACCCGACATCGGTGGGCATTCGATTGCTCCGCTCCTGGTCACTGGCTAGTGACCAGGAGTCACCTGTCCCCTCTGCTTTCAGGTTCTTCACATCTTCGATCCAGGCTTGGATCACACCGGACACTTTTCTCCTTCACGGCAGCAGCACTTTGCAGCAGATCGCCATTGAAACTGACGACGATTCCCGACACCCTTTGACACCTATGCACCCGGCTTCCCTGGGTGAGGTAACTCGAGTACTCCGGTGCTCCCGTGGGTGTTGGCCCTAGAACCCCTTAAGTCTAAAGGGGTTTGCTCAAAGTCGTCTCCTAAGTGTCCTTTTCCTTTAAAATTCCAACCGCGACTTTCCGCATTGAATCCTACGGCGCTCGCAGCTGTGTTCACACACTGCACACGTCCCCGTGGGTCTCCTGTGTCACTACCTTGGGTGGTTCCTTGGGGTCCCAGTGATTCTACGTGCTCTAGGCACTGTGTCTAGTCAAGTCGTGGTTCTTATACCACTTTCTTAGTATATGGTTTGGTCTCCCCCTGGAGCCCACTGTGTATTGTGCTATTTACTGTCGTTTTAATACTGTGATACTGTGTATCTTGAACTCTAATCTCATAAAGAGATTAGTAGTTGGTGTTTAGAAATAAATACATATATTTTATATATATCTTGTGTGGGTCTTCTTTCGTTTAGTTATTCAAGAGGTTATAATCTGGTAAACTAAGCTGCTTTACACTCCTTCAAGACTTAGCCTGAAGGCTGCTCTCCATAGCTACCACTAGGATAGCTTTCAATAAAGGTTGTCTTTAAACCTATCATCAATAAGGGTCATTTGTACTGGTGCAAGGTGCCCACTATAACTAGTGGACAGCATATGCCAGGCCAACTTCTCACATCACTTATCCTTTTAACCAACATCAATATTATTCTACAGTTCTTTGCTTCAACAAAAATGTGTCTTCATTGTCATGCTATTTACTTGCAATGATCTACATTATCATACTACATTCCTTTAAAACCAGACCTATTGGCATTGCTAATGCTTGTTAATACTTATAACTCACCCCTAAAGTAGGCCTTAAAAGCCCCTTGGGCAGGGTGTGTCGTATTTAAAAAGCAGCACTTATCTGTCTAATGTTTTACATGTCCTGGCAGTAAAAAACCTACAAAGTAATTGTTTTTCAGTATGGCAAGGCTAACTCTCCCACAGTTTAACAATGGTCTAGACTATTATTTTTAATAAGTGCTACATTCAGTTTGAGAGTAGCTAAAATAATGGTTCAAGGCCTAATATTGATAGTAATTTAAAATCCAACTTAATGGTCAAGTTGAGTTAAATTGCTATTTTGGAAATTACACGTTTGGAAAATAGTCATTTCCTGCCCAAGACCAAAAGGCTTTGCTCTCAGTGTCCAGCTGTCTCCTGACCCATGGTGGATCCCCTGTGTTGAGATGTGTATTACTGGGCATAACACTCTGGGAGTGGGGAAGGGGATTCTTCAATTTACAAGATGGTCTGGGGGTCTGTGCCATCCCCTTCCTGAGCTTCAAAGGATGCCTACCTTGTCACTGGGAGATGAAGCTCACACCTAGGACTGCCTCCCCTTTGTCTATATAGTCAGGCTGGTACGAAATGCAGTGGAGCTAGAGGAACTGACTAGAACTGGTTAAGGGGTGAAAAAAGGCTTGCTCCCCCCAAATCACAGGCTGGAATTGGGCATAACAGTGGACCTCACAGACCCATCCTAAGAATACTCCTGGACCTGTGAAGCTCAGAAGAAGGACGGTCTGCTATCTGAAACCTGAAGGAAGAACCCAGGACCCCAGAACTGACTATAAGGGTCAGTTGGCTGACCTCCTGCTTGAGCTACAGGGACATAACAAGCTTCAAACAAGCCCTTTCCCTGCAACTGCTCAGCTGACCAATGAAAATTGGTCCTGGCCTGGACCCTGCTGCTGGCCTCTGCTGGAGTGAGTTCTAACCCCAAGTGGTGCCTCCCAGGTCCTGGACCCTTGGCTGGTGTTCGAGTGTACTCCTCCTGTCCCCAAACTGCAAAAGCTAGGACTTAGAAACTTTTTGCCAAATTTCTGCCTGGAGAATCGATGGGGACCGGGATCGCCATTGAAGCAGCTGCCGTCTACATCAAATTGCCGGTTGGCCTCAGCTCGCCTGTTTGTTCTGCTGATGGAGAAGTGACTTCCAGAAAAGTTGCTAAGTTCGAACCCAGAGGGCTTCATCCGAACCAACACTGAGCAGCACCGATCAACGCTGAGGCCTTACCGGGCACAGACTACAGGCTTCACCCACTTGGAGCTTTCCCTCCTTTGCCAATGACCACATTGGGACCCTGCTCTTCAGCAATATGCTGTCAACTAGCCCAACTACGAACCCATCTTGCCCCACCTACGACTCCTCGATGGCCACTTTTTCTTCATAAAAATTTCTAAACCCAAAGATAAGCTTTCCACTGGGATGAAACTTGTCCCTGTATCTGACTCGCAGTCAGTCTTAATTTTTTACTTTGACGCAGTCTGGCACTACCTGACAGCTGCGGTTAGCGCTTTGTGCTTTTTGGTGCTATTTTTATTTTTTTTAATCATATCTCTGGTTCTACTTATTGGGTTTGTGTCTTTTGTGTGTCATTTTATTTATTTAAATGTACTCTATTTTTCAAAATTGGCTTGGGATTTTTCTTGTGGTGTTTTTTCACTTTTTTACTGTTTGAGTGCTGCATAAATATGTTACCCGTTGCCCAAGCTCTTTGTGCCAGCCTACCAGAGGGTTAAGCACAGGTTTATTTACTGACTTTAGCGGTTCACCCTGGCAAGGACTGTGATTATTAGTTGAAGTGGGTTCTTCTCACCCTATCAACTAATACCCCAATTTCGTACAACACCTCTCTGCTTCCATGTGGCTGTCTTATTTTTACACTCCATCTTGAAACTCAAATGCCATATTTGCTCATGCTGAGGATGGTAGTACTGGGCACGCTGAGACTTTGGTGTGTTCTGAAATAGTGCACCTACAGCATCATGCTTTCAAAAGGTGTAGCCCTGCCAGCAGGTGCTTCAGTGGGATAGGCCTCACTATATGGGATACTTACTGGAAAATGTTCCCAAAATCACTCATCACACTTTAGGTGCAATAAATACAACACAAAACAGGAAGTTTAAAAGCCCTCAAATATTGCTTCATGTTTCTGAGAGATCGATACCATTAGATGGTCACCATAGATCAATGGTCAAGAGGCCCGAATAGGGCAAAAACATCTGTCAATATGCTACCTCATCAAACAATGGTGCATCAAAATAAGAGTCAGAAACAAAGACTTGATCCAAATTGTGTTTACTTTCACATTTAAGAACAATATTTATCTTTTGAGAAACATATATGAATCCTCACCAGCTTGTAATGACCATTCAAACAGTGCTTAGCCACATTACAACAAGATGGGTGCATCCTCTCTCACAATACCAATTCTCTCCTACATTAATGACAAGCAACTCATCCCTTCCTCAGGGACTAAACACCCAGAACCCGGATCAAGTTCAATGCCTGCATGGCTGAAATCGCCCTCTGAATGAAGACCAACTGTCTAAAGCTGAACTCTGACAAGATTGAAATCATGATCTTCTGGAAGAGCACATCATCATGGGACTCTACCTACTGGCTAAACAGAGCTAGGACCAACAATGCCAAGAACGTCGCGATCATCATCGACAGCAAACTCTACATGACCGCCCAAATCAATGTCATCACCACCTCATGTTTCCATATCCTGAAAATGCTGAGGATGCTGAGGAAGATTTTCATATGGCTCCCAAGCAGCACCCAGAAAACCATCATGCATGACTTGGTTACAAGCAAGCTGGAATATGAAAACACCCTCTATGCCTGGATCAACAAAAAACTCACCATAAGACTGTAGACCAGTGGTTCCCAAACTTTTTTGACCTGTGGCTCCCTTGACCTAATCGGCAGTTGGCCGTGGCTCCCCGCCATTTTTTTACCGGTGGGCGGGATTTAAGCCCGACCTCGGGAGTACTTCCTGTTGTCTTCCTTAAAGTAATTGGGACGCAATGAAGGTATTATAATCATATTTGTAGCACAATAAGAAGATAACAGTTGTTTAATAAAAACTTGTTAAGTGAGAAACGATACAAGATTAATAGCCAAATATGTTTCCATGCAATTTTTTTAACCACACAACAATAGTTTAAAAACTTCTGTATAATAAAATATCCCAGAGTCACATGGTGCTGAGCTGAGCTGCCGCCAGAGCCAGGGTTCGAACCGTGAGCCCTGTGCTCCGAAGTCAGCTGCCCTGGCCGCTGCACCACACCTCTCCAAAAACAGCACTACCTTGAAAGCGTTATTTTCCAAAGAGAACCTCTTTCCCAATGTCAAGGTGGTCATGTGCCATGGGGGAGGGCCTTCATGCTGAGAAATCATTGTACAACCTCACTGTTGTGAATTCGTAGTAATATATATATTTAAAAAAATAAAAAAAGTTTTATGAGCAAAATCTACTATGGTCAGCAAAGAGGTCTATATTCACTCTGGGGGAACATGCAATCGTGGCGCAGAGTTTGCCTGCAAAATCGGAATATCTAGAGAAATCCCATGTTAATACCATGCTTGAGCCACCCCTGCTCCTGTTGGGAGTGTAAACAGACATCTGGCGGCCCTGCTGGAGGTCAAAGTAAACAGAGTGGAATACCGATTGTTACGAATTCAAGTTTTGAAACATGCTCATCACATACCCTAGCATCCCCTTTGCCCTGTGGACAAAAAAAATCCCCTCTTTAGCTAAAATGGCAGGATTTACCAACAACTACCAACCCACATTTTCAAATTGTTCCTTAAACAAGAAGCGAGTTTTCAACAAGTGGTCAGAAACAATTCACAGACAAGAAGAAAAACATGGGAATGAAAAGGCTCGATTTTCACTGCAGTACTGAAAAGGGTTGTTCAATGTTTTTTTTGGGCGTTCAAATTGTTTTATTTAATTTGAGGAAAAAGGCATAGAATCAGACGATAGTGCGATACAAGTCTAAAACACCTCCAAAACTTCAGTTTCTAGAATTACACCCAGCAGAGATGGGCAAGCAGAAGCCTCGATAGGGGAAAAGTATGAGGGACGTGTCTGTCCTGCAGTGCTTAGTTCTCCAGGTCACAGAGATGAAAGAGATCAGAGAGCGAGGGAAGAGAGAAGTAAACAACAGCTGAAGTCACGAGGGGGGGGGGGTAATGCTAAATTAGATAACTACGGGTGAACGGGTCAAATAAGTTCAACGAGAAGAAGAGGAACAAGGGAGAGACCAGAGAGCGCGTGGAGAAGAGAAGGAAAAAAGGAAGAGGTTATTTAAGAATAAGGGCGCTGAGATGTGGTGGAAAGCAAAAGAAGAACAAATGAGATAACACGTGGTGGTGCTTACTTACCGATTTCCTGGTGAAGAGGGTCCCACGAGGCACGGCACAACACGGGGGTCAGCAACAACGATCCTCAAACGCTCCGAGCTTGCTATGGCAGTAATGCTGAGACTACGCATTTTAAAGCACGTACGTACGCACGTATGCGTATGGCGGCAGTGCGCTCTTGGGCAAAACCATTCTGAAGGTGGCATTTCAAACCCCCCCCCCCGCATGCTGTGCTGTGGCTGTAATTTGCATGACCCACATCCTGCGCGGCGGCGCGGCGCCCCTGGCTTCTCGTCACGGCGCACCGGGGTGCCGCGGCGCACACTTTGGGAACCGCTGCTGTAGACCATTCAGAACACGTCAGCCAGAATCACTCTCTACCTCCCACGCTGCACTCGCATCACACCACAGCTAAAGGAGCTCCACTGACTTCCCATTCCCAAGCAAGCACAATTCAAACTCCTCACCCACACTTCCAAGGCACTACGTAACACTGGCCCAGCATACTTCAACAATTGCATCTGCTTTCGCAAACCCTCAAGAGACCTCCGCTCAGCTGGACTCCTACTTGCGCAAATTCGACGCATATGGAAAACCAGATATGGCGGCCGAGCCTTCCCCTACATCACTCTAAAAGCATTGAACATCCTGCCTCTATACATAAAATTCTACCCCTCACTTCTTGAATTCTGCAAGAAGCTGAAGGCCTCGCTTTTTGAGTAGTTCCACTAGTCCCTAGGCGTGCCCAGACTCATACCTGCTCAGCGCCAGGATACCCTCCCGGGTGATAGTGCGCTCTATGAATATTCATAACAGAACATAACATAACACAACATAACATTATTGGAGTTTGATTCAAACTTTGCAGAGGCTCTCTTAAATCTAAACGTGTGCAGCCCTGTTAGCTCACATCTTCCTATAG
Source organism: Calotriton arnoldi (assembly GCA_963921515.1). Classification (NCBI taxonomy): domain Eukaryota; kingdom Metazoa; phylum Chordata; class Amphibia; order Caudata; family Salamandridae; genus Calotriton; species Calotriton arnoldi. Next base: position 476,262 of record CAWUFW010000108.1, on the reverse strand, counting down.
CTCCCACATCTTCGTCCTACTCCAGGATCGTGACATTGAATGCACTATCGGAAGAAAAGATTATCACAACTTAGATCCTGGATGCTCATTTCATAAACAAATCGGGACTCAGTTCCCAATACCTTTACAATTAACATATGGGGGCTCACCTGCATAGACGGCTATATAAACTCTTGCTCATAAATGATGAATACTTCAGTCACTACTGTCACCATGTACAGTATAGTCATTGTTATTGGCGTTAATAATTTAACTTCTTAAATTTAGGAACGTAACACTAACACTCTTCTTTAGTGCACCTGTTGTGTTCCAATTCATGCAGCCAAATGATAGTGTATAAATGGGAATGTGAGGTAACCAAAATACTGAAATGGTCCTGTGAAACTTCCATTCTTTTTTTGATTCTCTCTAATCTCTGGAAAGTGACTCTGTTAGGCAAATCAGCAAATAAACCAAGTAAAATATTGGCACCCTTTATCAAGTGTTTATCTGCAAGCATGGTGAAGTAAAATTTGGAGGTGTACTCATTGTCGTAAATGTATGGTTTACCTGTATAGAAGACAACGTAGTACTAGTAGATTTTCAACTGGGTGGTGCATCTGTCGTTCCACAATTTAACTAAAACCTCATGTTTCAATTGAAGCATTATCACTTTCTTTCAACCAAGGAAGCGAAAACCTTCATACTTGTCATATAGCTACAAACGTCTATCATCACAAATGACCTCACTGCCCTACCTGAGTCCTTCCTGGGCAACCTAAACATGTCCACATCCTGCTTCTTAAAAAGAAAACATAGACCAACCCAAAAAATCCTAGCTAATTATCAGCTAATTTACAACTTACCCTTTCCTAGAAAGAGGAGGAAAAGGGAAGTCAGAAGACAGCTCCAAGAATGACCTTCTCTGTCCATTTGCAGAATTTTTTTCCATTCCCAACAAGCCGGTGTGCAGTTTGCGAAAATTCCGTATATCAGGCCTTAAATATGTGTTGATGTGAGCAAAATTTAAAAGAGTATAACCTTGCACCATATACTTGGCGTGCGTTTAGTTTTTCACTTCAAGTGCTGACTTCTAATTTAGGTATGAGATTGTACACTTTTATGACATATCATTTACTGAGAGTGTGATGTTTAAATACCTTTATCACTAGGTTTGTACTCATGAAATTCTCTAATTGTACAGAGCGCACCCACATTTTGATTGTCTTGACATCGAAACAACAGGGTTCCTAAAAAATCGAAGTAATTTGTACTCATTTTCTCCAGCCCATGAGAAGGGCAGGATGCTCTGGCCCTGCTGGGATTTGAATCTGTGAGTGTAGGTTGCCCATAGCTAGCTATCTGCAGCAGGTGCTTGGCATCTTGAGCTCTCGTACCCGCAAACCAGTATAAATTACTAAGCGCAGAATGATTGCCTGTTCTTCTGAAAACCCTATTGGCCGGAAGCTGCTCAGACTTAGATTTACTTAGAAATGCATTAGCACAACACACGAGCACCCCAGGATTTCATTTAAAAATGATTTTTCATCTTCCAAGCAGTGGGTTGTTTAAAAGACATAAATGTCAATTATGCCATCATTCCACACCAAATTACCTGCCGTTTAAGGACGGAATGCGCTGAAAAATCACCGTTCCTTGCCGTCTGTAAAAACAAACATTGCGCTCCGAATTTTCAAGAAGGGGGAGGGTGTTGTACCTAGCCACAATTTGCAGGGTTTTAAGCGGCAGTGTTTTGCTCACAGAGTGTGCCTGTGCGGTTGCCCGGGGTTCCCTAGCTAGTGTGGGCAGCCGGGGGGCCTGGCGCGCGCCAAGCGGCCCCAATCGTGACCGGCGGATGATGTATGGCGGTGCACCAATGCTCCGAGGAGCCAGTTAGCAGGGAGGAGCGCAGCCGTACCAGAGGGGCATTAGACAACATTGCCATCCAGCCTACGAACTGTAGACATTGATTCGAACTAAATTGTGACTGATGATCAGTCAATGACGATTTCCATAATCATTATGCCGTCAGTAATTCATCAGAGTAATGATATTCGTGTCCCTGATGTCACATTCATCGCGGGGCAAGGGACCAGGGGAACATGCTGTGATTTCTAAAAGCCTTTTCCAACAAACAAGCAGATTTCTCATCCTCTGCAGTCAGTCAGGCTGTCGAGTGATCGCCACGAGGACAAAAACTGCGTGGAACAGGGCGATCTGGGAAGGTTTCTGCTGATAAATATCTGTCCGAAAAGATCCTTTGTTTGTTTTCCTTGTCGAGATCTGACGTGTGCAGCCTTTTAGTTTCTCAGGGCCAGATCTGCGACCCTATTTTGCATGTGCAAACGGGTTTGCGACCCGTTTGCGCATGCAAAATACAAAAGGGCCATGTACTAACTCTATTTGGCGAGTCGCAATTTATTTGCGACTCGCTAAATAGGATTAGCGACTCGCTATTGGGAAGGGGCGTTCCGAGGGCATCCCTTCTTAATAACGAGTCTGAGCCCTATGCATGACTGTTTTGCGACCGCAATTGCAGTCGCAAAACAGTCGCAGTTTACCACCCTTCTCAGAAGGGTGGTAAAGCACTCGCAAAAGGGAAGGGGTCCCCAGGGGACCCCTTCCCCTTTGTGAATGCAGAGCAAAATATATTTTAGGGGCAGGCAGTGGTCCCAGGGACCACTACCTGTCCTTAAAAAATGAAACAAATGTTTCATTTTTCTTTTTTTAGATGCATGGGCTGCATTTGGAAAAAAAATAACTGCTTTATTCAAAAGCAGTCCCAGACATGGAGGTCTGCTGAGCCCAGCAGGCCACCATACCTGGGAGGGCCAGCCATTCCCAAATGGGGGTGCAAATTGCGAGTGCATCATTAATATTCATGAGGCATGCAATTTGCGACCCCATTGGGAATCGCAAACAGTGTCTCAGACACTGTTGTACATAGCATTTTGCGACTCGCAATTGAGCACAATTTGCGAGTCGCAAAATTCTATGGTCGTACATCTTGCCCCTTATGCATTTATTATGTTAAACAGTTCTAGGAGCAGGTGTTTCAGAACAGAGGGCAGGCCAGTGTGCCAAGAAAGTTTGGGTCAGACTCAAAATAGAAACATTACGCAAGGATTTACCTACGATAAATGCTATGATGTTGGAGATCTCTGTACGTCTCCACGACACACAGCTTTATTTGTCTGTAAGAAGAGATATTGTTTCCAATGAAGAGTGGTGATTTGGGTCAGTCAGCCTTTGCTCATATTTGGATCGCATTGTTGCCTTTCTCAGTTGTGGACCCTGATTTGATGGCTTTTCTCTTGTTGTTGACCCATCCTAGGTATCACACTGCTCTGATTGGATGAGTTGTATCCTTTGATTGCTTAGGTGAGGGGATACTTTATAAATTTAAATTTTTCGCTCTATAGTGGGTTTCCTTGTTCTCTTCACTTGCTTATCCTCATTCTCCTCACACTCTCTTAATTTCCCCTACCCCAAACCCATCACCCTCCAAATCCTGCTCCCTGTGTTGCACATACACTTTTTTAATTCTTATTTTTTCTGGAATAAAATGCACACACACTTCTTTTTATTGTTTTTAATTTACAATTCTAAAATGGTATCCGTCATGTTAGAAAGGTAGATTAAATAAGGGAAGAATCCATCACGATGCATACGCACTTGCACATCTGACCCACATGTCATGTTGCATGTGTGTGCATGCTTCACGATATAGGCGTGCACATCAGGAGCCATCTTAGGAAAGAGTTTGTTTAATATTATACCCCTTTCAAATTTTTCAGCCATGCATGTGCAAGCATGCTCACACACAGAGGGGCATATATATAAGGGAATGTCAGAGCGCGGCTTTGAGCACAAAATGCTAATGCCAATCTCCGCCATTCTGAAAACCGAGGGATGAGCCATATTTACAAATATTGGGCACATCCCTAGCGCTGGAGCCCAATTAAGCTGCCTAGCACTAACGCAGGCACCCTTGCACCACAGTGCAAGGGTGCCTGCATTGAGGGAATGATTGTTTCTGTGCAGTAAGGTGTCCCTTCCTGCACATAAACAATCACAAATGGCGATTTGAAACTTCTACATGTGCTGCATTGTGCAGCACACATAGAAGTTGCAAATCATCATTTTTGTAATGATTGTTTATCAGGTGGCCCATCCTGCACATAAACAATCATTCATGATGATTTGCTGTTTCTATGTGTGCTGCACAACACAGCACACATAGAAACAGCAAAAATGAGAAAAAATAAAGCATTTCTCCACGTTTCGCCATGTTAAGACCAGGTTTTCCTTGGTCTTAATTTTGGCGCTGCCTCCTATTTACGCCATCCTGGTAAATAGGGGGCAGCATCAAAATCAATGGGTGTTGTGGCGGAACGTACACTGCAACACCCATTGCCCACCCCTTTCACACTAAGTATAGCATGAAAGGCTGCCTTATTTACAAGGCGTCGTTAACGCCGCCTTGTAAATAAGGGCTGCCTTGTAAAGAAGGCAAAGCCCCTATAGCCACAGGAAGATCGTTAAAATGACGTTCCTGTGGCAATAGGGGTTTGTAAATATGCCCTAGAATGTGCAAAAGCATCAGCAAAGCCAAAAGCTCAGCCTATACGGCACCTATTGAATTTGCTAATGCTTGCTTAGGGTTGTGTTGCTTTGCGATGGTTCTTAAAGTGCTTTATGACTGAATCACGATAGGGTGTCATCCATGCATGCACTTTTACTTCCAGCATTGGCTGGACACCAGCCTCTTGCAGCACATGCGTAAACAATGAGATCAACAATGTGCTCTCAGAGCTCTCTTCTGTTTGGGAACAGACATGCTGACATTTTCCAGGGATGGACACAAGTCAGTTTATTATTTTACTGCCATATTGACATAACAGGCACCATTACCAGTGACATGGTGCAGTGGTAAATGCCCAACAGTTAAAGGACTAGGTGTAAACCATTTAAAGCACAGTCTTACATCAGGTGACAAAACTGCCACCCGGGGGCGTGGCTTGCCGACACCCAAGATGGCCGCAATGGAGTGAAGCTCCGAGATTCAGTTAACTAATTTCCCCCATAATCCGCTAAAATTATCCGTAATGCCCGTAGTAAACTACGATCTGAGTGCCCACTGAGCCAAGGAGCCACCCGGTCGAGCAACGAAGAAGTTCCGCCAGCTCTGCCCGGAGAAACCCGGCGATGACTCCGGACCGGGAGGAAGCTTTAACTGCGACGACGTCCGAACCCGCCCTGCGTGACACCCGCTGCTGCCGCGGGGCTTGCGAGCCCGGGGCGGTGGGTTTTGGTCGGCGCCCCTGTCCTGGAGAGCCCCCAGTTGTTCACCGCCTGCGGTGGCGGTGACGGACATTGCGCTGTGCCGGGCAAGTTCCAGCAAGCGTGAAGACTGTAATACAGTGTATCGCGGCGGCCGTGAGGACTTGCGAATGCAAGGCGGTGTTCCTATCCCGGCGCCGTGACATGTGAGTTCACCGGACCATGCTTTGTTTGTGGTACTGAATTCCCCCCCCCGCCCGCGGACAATCCTACAGACCATTTGTACCGATTGGGGCAATTGGCATTTTGTGTGGCCGGGGCCCGCCATTGTGCATCCATGCGGCGCCCCTCCCCCACCCTGCTGGAGAAACTCTAATGCAAATCCTGGGTATGGCGCACGGAGAGGGATTGTAGAGGGGGAGATTGCTAGCTCTGTATTGTTGGTGAAAGTGCGCCACTGAACAGCTGGACCTGATATTTTGATTGCTCAAGCACACAACGGGACTGCGCCAGAGTGGTGGGGTTGTTCACCTGATTTCCTGTGGCCCTGGGCAAGCCATAACCCCATTGAGAGTGTAGTAGACAACGCAGTGTAATGGTGCCCTCTACATTCATTGCTTGTATTGGACCTCTAGTGCAATCACCACATTACTCCTTATATTGGTGGACTGATTTGGGATCTAACCCGACGCAATGACTACCAATAAAGGCGCCAGGCAATCCAGCTTGTTGAAGCTATCCAAGTTCGCCCACTCTAAGCCCGAAGAATCAGATGAGAAGAACGCTGATGCTGAAGCGAAGCAACAAACTGCCGCAGAGGGCCCGTCTCTCGCTGATGTTATGGAGGCCATTCAAGGGGTTCGCTCAGCACTGGAGCAAAAGATTGATATGGTGACGTCTGAAGTCACCCTCATTGGCGCCGACATTCGCAATATGGGCGACAGAGTCAGGGAGACAGAAAACTCAGTGAAAACTCTGCAGACTACAACAAAGTCCCTTGAACAGTCGGTCAAGTGATTACAAGCCCAAGCCTCGGACTTTGAGGCGAAGCTGGAGGATTATGAAGGGCGTGCACGTAGAAACAACGTACGAATTTTGGGGGTTCCCGAAAGGTCAGAGGGGCAAGCCGCTGATCTGTTCGTTGAAGAATTAATACAGAAGCACCTACGTCCCCGGTCCCTCTCAAAATATTTCTCTGTGGAACGAGGGCACCGTGTGCCGGGGTGCCCCCCAAAACCCGGCACTCCTCCGCGACCCATGCTGGTAAGGATATTTAATTTTCGCGACAGAGATATCATCCTTCAGACTGCACAAGCGGCCCCACCACTTAAATTTGAAAACTCCACCATTACATTTTTCCCGGATTTTACATACAAAGTACAACAGAAACGGAGATCCTTTCTTGAAGTTAAACGGGCACTTCGAGATCACGACCTGAAATATGCTATGCTCTTTCCGGCCAAGTTGAGGGTGCTCGCTGAAGGGAAATCGTGGTTCTTCCAGACTCTGGAAGAGACATGGGACTGGCTTGAAAGTTGGCGCTCCTCCAGTAACCGTAAGAGACCCTCTCCGAGCCAAACGAATAGACTAGACAGTCAGCTAGAAAGAACCGACCGGAATGGCAGTGAATGATAGCTGGTTCAATTCTTCTGCAGTGAAGACCTGCATTGTCCTTCGGACACGGGGTGATTCCCGGCCATGCAGTCGAAACGATGAGTATTGACTAGTCATATGGGGGCACGGGCGTTTATTTCTTGACTCATACTGTTTGGGATTTTTAACTTTCCGTCGGGGAGGGTGCAAATGATTCACAGACTGGCTGGTCGGGGTGACGGTACGCACCGAACTCTGGTTTGGGGGCAGAGCTGCGGATGGCAAGTGCTTTGTGGCATTATACGGATTAGCTCCCAGCTCTTGAAATGCTATATTTTTGGGCTCTTATATTAGTTAATCTGGGGGACTGGCAATGTAACCTTTTGGGTAGCTTGGCTGAGTAACGTTTCCCTCCATAGATTAGATTTGAATGGGGTTACAGGCGCTCTGCAAAATTGGGGGGTGGGCAGTTTTAAGTCCACGTTGCAGGGAGGCAGGGTGGGGGTGGGTTCCAGGGTGTGTTAATGGGTTTTGTTGCAGTCTTTATATGTATGCTCAGTACGACCTAAATAGATGTGGTCCCCTTCAAGGCGTTTTGGGTCTTTACCAATGTCGATTTCTGTATTGCACGATTTACGTATTTGTTGTCTCTAGTACTGCCGCGGGAGGGAGGGGTGGGCAGTTCCATCAGTATCACTTCTACATCATCCTTTATCTACAGGGGAACTTTCCTAGCAGTGTAAATGACTACTGATCAAGGATCCACCCTGCGTGTGGGACGCCTTAAATTACTTTCTTGGATTGTGAACGGACTTGGGGATCGCATTAAGCGGGGAATCGTGCTGCAATATCTAAAATGACAGGCCCCCGATCTGGTCTTGCTCCAGGAAACACATATCCAAGGTGCCTCCTACTGCGCGCTTAACAGATGGGGATATAAGTTACTGGCTCACGCGGGTTACGCAAGAGGGTCCAGAGGGGTGGGCATTTTGGTACGCACCTCCCTCCCCTTTCAAATACTAAAAGTTATTCGGGACCCACTGGGCAGGTTTGTTACGGTCTCTGGGTGGTGGGAGGGAAGGCGCCTTAATGTAACCTCCCTTTACGTGCCCCCCAGACTTCATTCCACCACACTTGCTGATCTAGGGCCACATATGATGAACTTGCCCGACGGTGACGTGCTGGTGGGGGGTGACTGCAATGCCGCTCTCAATGGTGAACTGGACCGTTTGCCTCCCAGGGGAGGAGAACCGTCTGGGAAGTTATTGGCGGAATTTCTTGAGGCACTGGGTTTGATAGATGTATGGAGGACCTGTAATCCTACCTCCTCACAATACACCTTTCACTGTGGGGTGCATGGGAGCCTGTCATGTATAGACTATCTCTTCTGTAGAGCCTCCCAGCTCCCCATGTTCGATGGAACTTCCTTCCTCCCTAGGGGTATCTCAGATCACTCCCCGGTTATGACATACTATGGGGGTGTTCCTCCCCCTGCTCGGCACGAAATGGTTCTAAATCCCTGGTATCTTAAAGTCCAGACGGTAAGAGACAAATTGGCGGAGTCTACCCAAAATTACTTTGCTGAGAATGACGGTTCGGTTCCTTCAAATGTCACATTATGGGAGGCTTACAAGGTGGTGATTCGAGGCTGTGGTGTGGCAGCGGTTGTGGGACATAGACAAGAGAAACGTAAAAAACTGGAAGACTTAGAAAAGGAAGTGGCCACGCTTGAAGGCGAGTTAGTGGCCTCACACATGCCTGCTACCGCACATAAATTATCTATAAAACAAAAGGAATATAGGGACATAGCTGAAGAGGCAGCTAAGATCCAGTACCGAGCTACTCAACATCGTATTTACAATATAGGAGATAAAGCCAGCAAGTTATTGGTGTGGCTGGATAAACGGGAGTTAGCTAACAGGTGGGTGGCTCAGATCATTTATCAAGGGGGAGATAAAATACAGGATAGAGCTGGGATAGCGGGGGTATTTGCCCATCACTTTGAACAGGTATATAAGTCCACACAATTGTCTACCCAGGAGGAAGCGGCGGAGCTGCTTTCTACTCTCCCGCTTCCTGTTTTAGACTACAAGACGCTGAGGTCCTTGATACCGCCCTGACGGCCAAGGAGGTCTCTAAAGCGATTCTCGCTCTGCAGTCCGGTAAAGTCATGGGCCCGAGCGGCCTCCCAATAGAACTGTACAAATCCAATGCCACGACTATTGCCCCATTTCTAGTGCGGATGTATGAGGAGAGCGCGAATCGGGGTATCTTGCCTGAGACGCAAAGGCTTGCTAATATTGTAGTCATTCATAAAAAGGGTAAGCCCCCTGAACAATGTAGTTCTTATCGACCTATTTCCCTATTGGACCCTGAGGTCAAAATCTTAGGCAAGATTCTAACACGACGTCTTTCCCCGTGCCTCCTCAAATTAGTGCATCCTGATCAATCCGGTTTCATGCCTCCTAGGAATACAGCGCTGAACCTCCGCCGTCTGTGCGGTGTCCTGGGAAGAGCCTCCACTATACAGGAGGACTCCATTATTATGTCCCTTGACGCTAAAATGGCCTTTGACATGATTGAATGGCCCTTTTTGTTTGCGGCACTGGAAAGATATGGATTTGGCAGTCGGTTTTGTCCTGGGTGCGTCTTCTCTACTCTGGCCCCCTGGCACGGGTTTCGGTGAATGGTGCTCGCTCAGCAGCCTTTGCATTGGGGAAGGGTACGAGACAAGGTTGCCCGCTCTCGCCCCTACTCTTCGCCTTGGCCCTGGAGCCCTTGGCTATATGGATAAGGGGAGACCCCTTGTCAGGGGCCTCTATTGGTCGCTGGAGTGGACAGATAAGATTTCCCTCTATGCCGACAACGTCTTATTGTATCTGGCTCGACCCCCCTTTTCTATTCGAAGGGTGCTACACATCTTTACTCTTTTCCAGAAATACTCCGGCTACACCATTAACTGGGATAAATCCCTGATTTATGTATTGAGTGGGGACCCGCCGAGTTTACCAACGGATTGCAATGCTAAAATTGTTACGGACGGCTTCCAATACTTAAAAAATTTATATCACGCCTGATTCCTCTGTTTTCCACGACCGTAACTTGATGCCCCCCTTGCACTGCCTCCGGGCGGACATACACCATTGGAAAACGTTACCCCTTACACTTTTAGGCAGAGCGGCCCTATACAAGATGATGGCACTCCCTCGCTTTTTGTATGCCCTACAAAATACACCATACTTAGTCCCCCCTCACTATTTTCAATTAATTGATTGCGAAGTACGTGCCCTGCTCTGAAATCAAGGTTATCCCCGTATTGCCCTCACTAAACTTACAAAGAGCTGGTATGATGGAGGCATTGCCCTACCTGCCATCAGATCTTACTACTGGGCTTCACAATTAATTGTTTTGAATCATTGGGCCCATCGTCCCATATCTGACCCCGCTTACAGAATGGACAGGCATAACATTCATCCTGGTACTTACTTAAGGGCACTTTATGGGGGGGCAGGGTATACACCTAGATTTACTCCTACGTCTTCCACTGTAGTTTTATGGCACAAGGCTGCACACGCACTGGGTTGGAAGGATAAAATAACGCAAGTTACTCCATTGTTGGTGACTGCCCGTTTAGGGATGTTATCGAAACAACCAGGGTTTGACAAGTGGGATCTGATTGGTCTCTCGAAAGTTGGAGACTTGTGGGTGAGGGGTGGAGTGATTCCATTCAGCGACCTGCAAAGGGATTACCAACTACATGAAGGGGAAGCCTTCCGCTACCTCCAGGCCAGAAATGCATTAAACAAAGTTATTCCGAAAGGCTCAGACTTGCCGGTCTCTTCACCTCTGGAAGATAGATTATTAGATGAGTATCTCCCGGAGAAAGCAATCTCACTGACCCATCGTAAGATTCTCAATCATACTCCAGACGCCCAGGAGAGAACACGTACAAAGTGGATTGACGATTTTGGGGACTTGGACGATGACGACTGGAGGGAAGCCTTGGCCTCCCCCCGAGAAGTTGCGATTCGCTCCAGATTCAAACTTATCCAACTTAAATTGTTACATCGGGTCTACTATACTAGCTCGGTGCTGGTCAAGATGGGGGTATTGAATTCTCCTGACTACCCCTATGGGTGTGGCCAAGAAGGTACCTACATACATCAATGGTGGCATTGCCCGATCCTTCAGAAGTATTGGGAAAAAGTTTTAACCGGTATGTCTCGCATATGTAAGTCACCTATAGTTGTTTCCCCCCCGACTGTCTCTGCTGAATATCTGGGAGGCCACTGATTTGCCACGCACGGAGAGGATGTGGGTTACGCTGGGCTGCATGGTGGCGAAGCGTAACATAGCTAGAACATGGAGGGGAGGAGTCCAGCTCAGATACATTGACTGGGAGCGGGATATGGATTGGTGCATGCAGGCGGAAAGGGTTGTCTATGAGAGCAGGGGTTGTCCGCATAAATGGACAAAAATTTTGGGCCCTTGGAATGAAAGTAGAGGTTTCTTATGCACGCCTGTCGCTCCTCCTTCCCTAGTGGTAGACAATGAAGACATTCAATGATCAACAATATGGAAAATTGACATGTGTTTTCTGTTTTGTAGACCCAGTGCCTGGACATATTTTTGTACTGTCACTTGTGATTACTTGAGGTTTTGATCAATGCACTGTACTGCACTTGTTTTGGTTGATTTATGTATTGCATGTTATGTTCTAATAAAGATTTATAAAAAATAAAAAAACTGCCACCCAAGACCATCTTTAGAGTTAAAATACCTGATACCAATTACATTATCTCCAAGAGTGAGGAATTGCCAGTTGCCTCTAATGAAATGGAATTGCCTCTAATTAAAATTTGGGAACAGAGTTACTCGAATAATAAAGTATGCCATGATCAGCCAAGCAGTTTTAGAGAACTGCGGTTCATTGAGAGTACCTTGAATAAAATATTGCATGACTGATGCAAACTAATTTCCTCATACGTGTTTCTTTGAGACGTTTTACACTTTGGGACCACAGAGGCGTTTAGGCAAGCTAAACCACACACACACGAATCCAATTTTCTTGGTAGAGTTTAGAATCGAATATAATTGTGGCATCTTGAACCACCCACCATCTCCATGCCTGTCATATTGAGAATACATCTCTGCCTGAGGAAAGAGTTGCGGGATCTTATTCTGCATTGGTAGGAAACTGTAGCTTTTTGCAGCACAAGTGTCAACAGTAAGATGAACACTTTGAAAACTCTTTTCTGGTTGAAACAGCCTTGCTGACATTTCCAGGCGTAATCTAAAGACAAACGTTGGTAGAGTAATTTAATGCATCTACATATCTGGTGCTCCACAATGACTGGCGTGGTGCAGTGTACCTAGTCTGTAATTTGCCTTGCAAATGGTTAATTGTTTACAGTGGGGCATATATAGTTTGCCGAGTAAATACGCAAAATGGTATTGGGCAATGTCCAAAAAAATACGAGGAGTTGGATAGAGTTTGCAAAGTAGAGCCTTGCCAACTTTATAAAGTTCAGTTTTCTTTCTCAAAAGTCAGGCAGTAGACTTCTGATACAGAGAGTTAAAAAAAAAGAGATGTGCATTTCAAAGGATTGTTTCTTTTCTTGGCATTTGGAATGGAAATGAAAAAGCCCTCCAACATCAAAAACAAGTAACGACCACCCAGAGTTCAGAAGGTCTGAGGCAGTGGTGTGCTGGAAGGTCCGTTGGCAGGACAAAGCTTTGCCCGCACCGTTTGCAAGGAAGTCTATTTTGTAACAGAGCAGAGAAAAATCCAGGAATGAAGAAGTAGTCGTGGGTTCTAATACATTTCCCTGCTGCACAAGGGCCCTAATTACTAGAGGCCCAGTAATTGGTGCGATATTTATCGCACTTGATAAAATCGGAGAACTAAATGCCACCCAATCACGAGTTTTTGCGGAATACTTACTGCAAAAAAAATCCTGATGTGCCAGTATATGCCAGGCATTTCACCAGGATAAATAGCAAGTTTGACCTGTTGACATTTATCACAAAACTCGTAGTTGCAATATGTGCGGTAAGGAGTTACCACAATTAACCAGGCCGCTTCTAATGAGAGCCACAAAGTCAATTGTTGGTGTTTTTGTTCATCCCTTTAACGCTAGTTCAACCCATTTATTCCTATGTTCTATTCTCAAGATTCAATACATCAATTTCGTGCAGTGACAAATTGCACATTTCACTTCAGGACAAGTGATTCCATGTAAATAAAGCTTGCAATGCAAAACGTGCAAATACTGTTGATTTTGTAAAATTACTTAAAATATTCCATGCAGTTGATTAAATGTGCATGGTTTCTGCAGTGTGGTTGCTAAAGTATCAGATTTCAAACTTCTCAGAGGGTCTGATACATAGTGGAAGCCCAAAGAGCACTGTTACTCACTGGCCCGTGCGCAGACTCTCCTTGTCTTGTCTTATTGCTTGAAAACCTCCACAGCTTGCACCTCTGGGACTGCCTTTCGCCACATGTCCTATCACTCTGCACTGGAAGAGGTAATACAAACCAGACGCACAAGAAACATTACAAAGGCTCTTTTAAAAAGCTTTCTTTTGGCGCGTTTCTTAAATCTCTGTTGACCAGCCTCTGCTCATAAATGTATGGGCAGCTAAAATGCAAATACCGTCTCGGAGTTTTCTGACTCTATGCAGGGAAAAATTGGCGGGCGCAGTTGGGCTTCAGAATATGGGCTGACAGTACTTCAGCAACACCCCTACAAACAGATGGAATCTTTGACCCTGAAAGCACTACCAGCCATGTCAGCTTCAGAAATTCCAGTATCTTTGACATCTGCAGCTTATCGTGCTTTTTAGATTTTGTGCAGTTAGCAATATTCAGTTTAAAGATGGTTCTGTCTTTTTCTAAATGAGAAGTAGTGCATTGATTGAATAAGCTTGCATGATGATGTACATGACATTGCATAGAACAGGCACGAGGGAGTGAACAATGGAGTATTATGGCCAGTCGACAGGAAGGCAGGGATAATTTTCAAGTTACCCAAATGAACAGAAAGAAACACATCAACACCTCTGAGATTTGGTTCTTGGAGGGGGAGTATACCAAACCCTTACAACTTTAAGTGAGGTGAGGTGGAAGGATCCGTGACCAGCGATTCGGGCTGGGCAAATGGAAGTCACTTTTGAACAGCTGTCTGTAGGAGTCCACCATTTTTATAGTCTACCCATGTTTTTGCTTCCTTTAATGTTGACTAGTTTGCTGGTGTATTAGAACATCTGGATCATAGAAGTCTTCTCCCAGTCCATGTTTTCTAACCCTAACACATGCCATGCAATCGGCTAACTATATATTTTTTTAGGTAAGGCAGTGGTAAAAATGCACAAAAACTGTGGAAGTGACAGACAAGTCAGATGTCGCATTAGGGGTGCAGCGTGACTTTGCACCATCTACATGAGAAACTTTAATAACCTTTAAAACATATCAAGTTTCGCCCTGTACACGTACACCAGCACTTCTCTAGTCCAAGCTGCAGCAGGTATAAAGTAGAAAACACATTTTAAAACCTGCACCAAAGATGAATTATATTATTAAAGAAGTTAATGATTCAATATGCCTTGGATCACAAAAGGTCAATGTGCATAATATGTAGAAGACATGCCAAATATGTAACTGCACTTACTGCAGTAGCAGAATTCACAAGCTAAAGCAGACTTTCCCTTTCGTCAGTCCTCAGGGTAACCGATTGTGGATTTGGGAGCAGGCAACCTCTTGTGGGTGGTGGAGCACGCCGGAAGGTCTACTAAATAGCAGGTGGACTCTGAGAGTAAGCTGGAGATTCCAAAGGGGTCTTAGAACCTCTTTCATGAGGACTCAGTAAACAAGGTGAATGACCTGAGGGATGTGTGCCATTGGGACTTGCGGTCTTCTGGTTGGTTCCTTAGAAGAGTATTTGGAAGCAGGTCTGCAGAAGCAGAAATGTTCATGTTGAGCAAACTAACCGCACATGGCCAACGTCACTCTGCATTGGTACGGAGCGGTTGCCCAGAGAGGGCAGCTTTTGTCTGAGGTAGTCACGGGGCTGATAGGGCCTTTGTCGATATCGCTAAGTTAGCATGGCTAGTGCAGCCATGATGCTGCTTTTGCACACGTTACTACATAACTTTATTTTTGCAAGACTCTGTTTATGCCTTTCACATGAGAACTGTCTGCTGTGTTCGTTCTTTGCAGTTTCCTGGAGTTTAGTCTGAACACTGAGAGCAAGGTCGATAAACAAGGCCCCTTGTTATTTTGTTCTGGTCAGGCCTTGGCACCTAGACAAAACATACCACGGCAGCTGTGGCTGAAGACTTGCGTTTTGATATTACAGGGATGCAGGGTTTGGGGAACACACTTGGAGAGGGTCCTTTCCAGGGAGAAGAGCAACACCCAGCCTCGATGTAGAAATCTCATCTATGCTCTAAGGTATGGGGTCTGCTAACAAAACCCAGAGATCTTCTATTATATAATAATACATATCCTATCCAAGCGAAGGGAGCTTAGACACTATAGTTCTTTTCTCCATTGTCTTTATACGATGACATCTCCCTTCTTAATGTATGGACTGGCTGCGATGCTAACTGTATTGTTGGTATGCATTTTCCTGCTTGTTGTGGCACGTGTACTGCATGTTAGAGCACGTTAGTTAAAATAAACATTTTAAACTATATTCGTGTCTCAGGCAGATCTTATTGTGGACAGGTATGAGAGTGTGAGCAAAAAGGTGAGTCTTGTCACCATGATTCCAGAGAGATCAGGAAGTGTTTTGTTCTGGGTTGTCTAATCATTTGCTTCTCTGTATTTGGATAGGAGAGCAAGTGAGACACTATAGCTAGTCGGTCCCGGGCTCGTGGGTACTAAGGCGGTAGGAAGGCATAGCCCCTATACACAGAGGTCCCATATTCCTGCACATAGTTCTGTGTATGTGCAGAATCCCTGCAACATGGCGCCACCAACGTTTGGTCTGGTACTTATTCGCGAGACCCCTAAGTAGCACTTGCACTTGTCCACGATACCCTCTTACCGGTTGCGGAGACGTCCGTGGTGTGAGGGTGTTAACCTCCTATTTAGGAAATTTTATAGGTTTTTCAAGCTTGAATTCTAAAAGGTTTTGTTTCTTCTTAACCCAGCGTTGCGCTACCGTTTTTACTTTTCAGTATCTATTATGGCTGTTAACATTCCTGCACCTAACCGTTCTGCCGTTACTGCGCATTTGACCACGAACGGAATCCCAGTTGCGGGGGCGGAGTTTATATTTGTCGTTGAGGCAGATCCAGCTTACCGCTTCGAGGTTTTTTTACTCCTGGGTCAAGTTTCCTGCGGTTGATGGGAATGATGCTTTCTTCCATGAATATCAATGTGGTACGGTACCACAAATTTACCGTCCATATCGGTTAATTGAAGTTCCGTTGTCAGCTTGGCAACACACAATATGGTTTAATGGCGCCCTACCACACCCTGTTTCGGTGATCCGTCTTGGCCCATTGTTGGTCGACGGGGCCACGTGGCCCATTTTAGCGGGCTTTACTCTTTATCCGAATTATCAGAATGTTGCACTAGCAGAGCTACGTATTTTACACGCAAACTTAATACATATACATAGAAGTATCATACAATATCTTTCTTGTAATGTTCCAGTGGCTCCAGTGGGTGCCGCTCAACCACCAGGACCTGGTGGCATGTTCATAAGTCCTATCATGATTAATTCTGTGATGGGCAAGAAGCCACAGAACAGGGATAAATTCCCTTTTTGGTTGGCCGAAAAGTTTGAGCAACTCGAAGCTGGTTATCCACACGCGTCTCCTGTGGATAAGCACAGGATCCTAACCATGAGTTTACCTAAGGGCCTAATTCCCAATCTTGCAGATTGCACCACCTGGGGGAAGGTGTTTGCTGCGGTTTATTTTCTGTGCTTCGGCACTCCCTCCATGACAGTGCTCCTGACGGTTCTTAAAAAGGTTCAGGAGGAACACAGGCGGCGGCGGCCCTGGAGCTAGGGATGGGGCTAGTGGGGGACTTTACGATAGTCTCTGATATGATCCTAGCAAACGTTAAGGGGGAAGCTGTCAGCCTACAAGTTAGTCATCGCCTGGAGGCGGTGACTGACATTGATAAACAGAGAGAATTACCACTTATAATTGCTAAAGTATATAAACCATTAGGCCATAATAATTTGGGAATTAAGCCTTTCAATCAGCCACAAAATAAGCCTCCTCCGGAAAAGGAGGGGCGTCCAAACTTTCCTAAAAAGAATTGGACTAAAAATAAGAAGCAGCAACAGCAGAAGCCAGGTTCGCGTGCAGGTTCACCGACACCTGATGCTGCGGAGCGTTGATATGATTTGCGTGACCGCGCTACTCTTAAAACACCTGAAAGATTTCAGGTTCCTGATCAACGCTCTCCTCGTTCCTTTCAGGTATCATCGGACCCTCAGTTCGGTGGAGGGGAGAGGCAGGATCGCAAACAGGGCGAGTCCAGTCAACAAAGACGGGTTCAGCTGAAACAGTTTGTTGTCAGAACAAAGACGGAGGGGCAACCTCCGTACCGCGCACTGTTTCAGAAGAAAAAAGTTGCAGCGTTAACAGCAAAGTATGTCTCGGACAGTGAGAACCCTGCTCCTTGATTGGAGATGGGCTGTGACACTCCTCGACAGCGCGGCGGAAGTTACCATAGTGCGGGAGGCACTGAGTCCTTGTCTGGAGGCAAAAGCAACTGATACCTTTGTAACAGTGGAAACAGCAGATACAGGAGTTGCGCCCCCGGATACACTTTATGAAATAATCCTCCAAATTGAGGGTGATATCAGACGGACAATTAAGGCAATCTTTTAGGAAAAACTTACTTCCTCTTATGACATTCTGCTGGCTGAGGCAGATTGGCCTCCCCCATTCGTCTTGGCTGCTTCACGTGGCGAAGAAGTAATTCTTCCCAAGTTTTTCTTGTTATGTCCCTGAGGAGGCTAAACAAAATTACGCATTGGAATGGGCTTTGGCGCTAGCGCCGGCTGTGTATCGTAATCAGGTGGGCTGGGACAAATTTTCACCGGCACATGAGATACCTTTACGTTCTATGCCACAAGCCCAATACCCCATCAAATAAGACGCCAAGGCCTCGTGCTTGAAATCCTGACCCATTTAGAATATCGGGGTGTGATCGAGCCCTGTGTCTCATCAATGAATAATCCTCTTTTTCCGATAGTGAAACCGGACTGTTCCTATCAGATTGTTTTGGATTATAAGAATTTGAATAGTCATGTTCGCACATTTGCCGTATAAAACGCACACAGCTCTGCATTGATCAATAACATTGTACGTAAGAAATACAAGACAACACTGGATATTTCCAATGGGTTTTACAGTCACAATCTGGCTCCTGATAGCCGTGACTTGACCGCATTCACTGCGGTCGGCAATCAAAAAAGATATACACGTTTGCATATGGGCTATAAGAACAGTCCGGGGGCTTTTGCGGCGCGAGTGGTCTCTCTTTTACATATCATTGACCCAAATGCTTTCTCCTACGTTGATGACATTTACGTGACAGATGACGAGTTGATACAGCATCTTGTTCACGTTGATCGCGTTATTATGTCTTTTGCCGACCTTGGGTACAAATTTAATTTTGCTAAATCTCACATTGCCAGTTTGGCAGTGATCTTTTTGGGTTATAAACTCAACAATGAAGGGAGGGGTTTAGCCCCTCATTTCTTGGAGAAATGTGCACAATTGTAACCTCCCTCCACTTTAAAAAAGTTACAATCTGTGCTGGGATTTTTACATTTCAGACGTGCATATGCTCCTGAATATGCCCAGCGTATCAAACCGCTTTACGCGTTGATACAACCCTCTTTTGCAGCTTCTAGCTGGTTTCCGGAACATACCACAATTCTTCAGTCGTTGCAGTCTGATCTGCTTGCAACCTACTTTCTCTTAACACGTGACAATTCAACAAATTTAGTCACGTACTTGACGTTCAATGAGGGGGATACAGTCCCCATTGCATACAAATCGCACTTGTACACTGCAGCGGAAATGCGTTTCTCTGCAACTGAGAAAATCCTTACTGCAGTCCAGATGGCGATTCTTAAAGAACGCTCTCTTGCTCAAGGTAAACACATACTAATGGTCTCACCTGTGTCGGCTATGGAGGCGGTCACAAAGGCAAGTGTGCCGAATTCTAAAGCTTTGCATCCTCGATGTATTCAATGGGCCAGTTCTTTGACATCGACCGATGTCACTTTTATTTTTGACCCATTGTTACAGACGCAGGAGTTTTTACAATATGAACAAGTTCATCCTCCTCCGTCGTCAATACTTTCGCTTGATCGGTACAAATGTATCATTTATACCGACGGATCTGAGCAACCAGCGGAAGGCTCTAAACATGCTTACTCGGCTACCTGCGCAATTGTAGCGGGCTCTATGGTTGACAGTGAGTTCAAATCTTCTTTGGTGCACACACAGACCCTAGGAGACTGTACGGCTCAATTGG
Organism: Calotriton arnoldi; assembly: GCA_963921515.1. Classification (NCBI taxonomy): domain Eukaryota; kingdom Metazoa; phylum Chordata; class Amphibia; order Caudata; family Salamandridae; genus Calotriton; species Calotriton arnoldi. Next base: position 456,890 of record CAWUFW010000108.1, on the reverse strand, counting down.
CGGAGCTGCGTGCTTTGGTGATGGCTTTAGAATTCGCTGATCCCGCGGTTCCAACTCTTATAGTGTGCGATTCATTTTTAGTGTGTGCAATCCTTTAATGATAATTTGTTCTTTTGGTCACAAAATGATTATCGAGATTCTAAAGGCAGCGCAATTAAGCATAAAATGTTTTGGGTTCGAGTGGCGGCTCTTAAGGAGAGTCTGCCACTCACACATGTTATCCATACACTTGGCCATTAGCGTGTGGGAGCACATGCTGTTGGTAATTCTATAATTGATGAAGCAGCCAAATCTGCAGTTGCCACATGTTCAGTAGCAGCCATGACAAGGTCCATGACTAAGATTGACAATGATATTCTCGCTGCTATAGCAGCGACGAATGATGGGACATTGTTCCCACAAGGTTTTCCTTCAAAATATTCTTATCATTTGTCGCCTGAGCAAAACCCGTTTGCCACAATACCGACCGTTGGGGATCGGCTAATTCCTAACGAGGACCGCAGACTTTCCTTGATCATAGCAGCTCATGAGGGCATTGCATCTGCGCATGCTGGGGTTTCAGCAACAGTGTCCCTCTTGCTGCAGCGTTATTGGTGGCGTGGCCTGTATAGACAAACATGAAATTATGTTCTGTTTTGTGACGTTTGTCAACAGATTAAACCATCCACAGTTGAACGTCTACCACATATGCAGCTTTACATTTCAAATCATCCATTTGGTTGTATATACCTTGACCACTGCGGTCCTTTGTCCTCAGACACTGCTTATAAATATATTTTAGTTGCAGTGGATTCGTGCACGAGATTCCTTTGGGTTTGGCCGCAACGTTGTGCTGACGCTCGAAACGTCATTAGAGACTTACGTGTCTTTGTCAGGACATTTGCCTGCAGCACTTTCCATTCTTATCAGGGTCCAGCGTTTGCCTCTAAGGCTTACAAGGAAGCAATGAGGTCATTGGGGATGCTGCTGCAATAGTCGTCTCCATACAGGCCTGAGGGCAATTCCGTAGTGGATCGAATGAACCGTGACTTAAAGCAGTCTTTGACAGCTAGAGTTTTAGCTACTGGTCGGAGTTGGCTAACTCATTTGTATGGTGTCCAACGTGCACTAAATAATCTCCCTAGAAGATCTCTGGGTGGGCGGACCCCATACGAAATGCTCTTTGGCATCCTAATGTTTGTGCCAGACCTTGATGGTCTAGACGTTGTGGCGGGAGCCACAACGTTCAACGTAGATAACCATTGTGCTATGTTACAAGATCTACAAGAAGCTCAAGATGCCCTAGCAAAGGATCATATGCCCTCGTCTGCAGATGCTGCGGTGCAGATTCCTGTAACCGGCTGGCTTCCTAAAGTGGGTGATTTGGTCTGGGAGAAGGTGGAGAACAAAAAGGAATTTGGTCCATCCTACCGTGCACCAATACCGGTTCTTGGCTTAAAGGGTACTCGTACAGTGATTTTGCCTCCACGACCAGGTCGGAAGGAGAATCGAGAATCGTTATATTTCCATTGAACATGTTAAATTACACCATTTGGCCAATACTGAATAGTAGGACACTAAGCATTCCACGGCGGGATGTTTCACTGAAGCCGAGGTCGTCTCCGGCAAGTGCTGATATCGAGGAACGCAAAGTGGAAACCTCCATTGATGTTTTGCCTGTTTTTTCGACGTCCCCAGTTGTTGCAAACCCTGAGTGTGCTTCTCCGCCACTTGAGGATATTATTGATATACCAAGGACTGCTACACATTCATGTCTTAATGCTGAACAGCCTCCGTTGTTTCACCTGGGTACAAGTGGTTATTATATGGACAGAGATAACTTTGGTTCGAGTTCTACATCTTCCTCTTCATCATCCTCTGTGGCCTCTCCGCCAATTAAAATTTGTTCTCTTCTCTTGGTTTCGACAGAATTATTTGATATCACCATGGACATACATTTGGATGGTGCTAACGATGGTATTCTTCTTCATGTCGATTGTATTTGTGACAGTTTTCTTCCTTTTAATCAACGGCCATTACTTGCCTGAACGCTCTGCGGTACATTCCCTTGATGGAGTATTAGCCCCACATACTTCATCTCATATTATGAAAAGGGACCAACCAAAAGTTAACATCTCTGCAGTTCCTGTCGGTGATGGCATAATTTGGGATAAGGTGCCATTCGAAATTTACGGGCCCACTGAGACGATTCGAATGCCATACGTCTTTCGGGTGTCATTAGGTGACGTCATCACACCCGGATTACATTCCAATGATTGGGATATTAATGCCGTCAATTCACTATTTTCAGATTTCAAATATTATACTGCTTTTGAGACGGAGGATTTGTATTTAAATTCTGCTAATTATGCAGATTTATTTTGTTTCCAACATTATGGTCATCACTTTTTGCATAAATCAAACACAGTTCAATCTCTTTTTAAGTTCACTCAATGGGAACATTGTCCTGCACCTTTTCAGGGGAGTTCACAAGTACAGAAAAACACGTTTGTATATTTCTCAGGTTATAATCTTTCAGACCCAACCTCTTACTATTATAGGTTAAATACAATGCTTCCCACTAAATTCATGCTAACCCATACTAAACTGATATATTCTTCAACTTTCATAACCGATTTGGCATTGAAGGGTTATGATTTTTGGAAGGACTCAATTGATTTGAAATCTATTTGGGGTACCAAAAAATGGCAGGTGCAGGGGTCGGAGTCATTGCACCGTGCGTATTTGATACCTAATCAGCTGATATTTCTGTATCAGTCTGTACAACAGACAACTTGTTTTGGGTTGGCTAGTATTACAAATTTAAATTCTCCCTCATTTCCGTCTTCAGCAGGCTATGATAGCTGGCAGCAATATACAAATTATACTTTAGATGAATTGAACGAGATGGTCCGTAATGGGTCATTTGATGCATCGGCCTTTAACGCGTCCGGCTGGTTGATGTGGCCGCTTTATACGAATGCTTGCCAGTTGCGCTTTACCAACTCATCAACTGGATTTACACTCAATAGACCAGATCCGCGTTTCATACACTCTCATTCGGTCACTACATATTCTGTTGGTAAATTGTGTCAACAATGGTTGGCACAGTCTTCTTTGTCTTCTGTCAAAGAACACCTCTCACGTTTGTCTAGTGATATTGATCTAGCTGACTTTCTTTTAGGCCCAAGGTCCCCGCGCCCTAAACGTTTTGCATATGCAGCATATAATGAAGTATGGAAACTGTCCCAGATGAAGACAGCTTTCAGGTTACGGCAAGTTGTTCAGGATAATTTACGTAAAGTTTTAGATGTGGTCGACAACAGCATAAATACATTGTCTTCTCGTATTTACACTCTGGACAATATTGTTTCATCTGTGATTGAAATTGTGCAAAATGATGTGTCTGTATTGTATCATGGTCAGAATCAATTGCACTCAGTAATGCAATTTGGTTGGACTTTGCAAACGTTGAAAAATGGGAAAGTGCCATGGGACTATTTAGACATTACTGCCCTGTTTTTACCTTTTAATTTGGCAGATAAACAGAAATTGATGTCTATGAAAGATTCCACATACACACTGTTACATTTTGAAAAACTAGAGCAGCTGCCTTTTTCAATAGCAGAGACTGATTCCTCAGTATGGTTAATACATAGAGTTATTTCCTTACCCATTTCTCTCTTTCAATTCACTGCTTGTATGAAACATTATCCTATCTGTAGATTTGAACCCCTTGGTAGTAATTTCCTTCATGAATTGTGGTTGTTACCGTTCACCCATCAGTGTCAACGTGATGATAAGGACGTTTTCCTGACAGGGGAGGACTGTGATTCTACAGTGGGTCATGCCTTAGTTTGTACACAGGTTCAACTTCATGTCGCTTGCAACGTATCTGCACCTAATTTAGCCTGTTTTCTAAAAGGAACACCAGTCCCTGCAATTATTCCCAAGTTAACGTTACTTTCTAATGGGAGTTATCTTATCCTGACTAACCACAACTGCCGCGGCTTACGGGCCGGCATTCTATATATAGTAACAGTTTCTCATCATGTAAATGTCCAGTATTTGTAAAGCGCGAACAATTACCCGAAGGTGTCAAGGCGCTGGGGGCCGTCGGTAAGATTAAGCGAACTATTGCCCAGAGTCACATGGTGCTGGGCTGATCTGCCGCCGGCACCGGGGATCGAACCGTGAGCCCCCGGGTTCCGGAATCAATCACCCTGGCCGCTGCGCCACACCTCTTCCACATGTTACTTGTTGCAGCAATGTACTTTTTCCGCCCCCACATGGGAGTGTAGATAGTTCACTGTGGCATTCCATTCCCACTTTGAAAACAGACTTCAATAAATGAAGCAGACTCAAAGCGCTATTGTTTCAACAAGAAGTCGCTCTCACTTCAGCTCGAGAGACCTTCGAATTGTAGGTGGCTAGAACATCTAGCGAGATTCAGTCACTTCTGAATACGAATCTCCCACTGCCTTTTGGGGAACTAATTCATCAAATATTTAATGTGTCTGAAACTGAAGGCCTTGCACATTTTTTAAACTAGTGGGATCCCGCCTTGTTACATCATTTCAGATGATTTTTGGAGTAATACCGGCTTTTATCCATTCTATTTTTTCCAGCGCTTTCGGAGGGTTACCATTGATTCTCTTACTGGCGTGCGGTGTGCTGGTACTTCTGCTCCTGTTACGCAATGGTTGCCCATCCTGTGGTCCTTCACAGACCCAGTTAATTGCGTCTGTACCGTGATCGAATGCAACAACTGTTTGGATGCTTGCCATTGGCGACACTGGCGGTGAGTTATGGGCTTACCTACCGCTTTGCCTATTTCACTTGCGTGCAACCAGTTTTCTATTGCCGACTGTGCACATTCAACTGGGCCTTGGATGTCTGCCTTTCCAATACATCAAGGGCTGACCCGGATTATGATCTGTTGGTGAATCCCTTGCTGGCCCACGATCAGGCCTGTTCTGGGGACGGTGCTATGGTGCGTGCAGCTGCACTTGGCATTATGGGGCAGTGGAATGCCTGTAAGGCTGAGAAGCAGCTACTGTTGCAGAGTTTCATTGAATATCACGCAAGCTACCCAACAATGCTACTGGAAGCACTGGATTATGATGAGCGCGTCTGTTCCTTCGATCTGCTTAACTGGATGGCATCCCTCTTCGCTTACCACGATGGTGATGACCTTTTGCCTCGCATTGCTTCCCACGGTGCACGTAATTTTTTGGCTTCACAGTACTAACCATGGAGAACAATATGCATTTTAAAAAAAATGTAATATAACAATTCAATATTCCAAAATTTGACTGGCTTCAATTCGGCTTTTTTTTTTTCTCTCACAAGTGCCTTTAGGTCTGCTTTTTATTGATTTATGTTTTGTCTATCTGCTACAACCTGGCCAAGGGGAGGGTGTCACGTGGCTGATAGGGCCTTTGTCGACATCGCTAAGTTAGCATGGCTAGTGCCGCCATGATGCTGCATTGGCACACGTTACTACATAACTTTATTTTTGCAAGACTCTGTTTATGCCTTTCACATGAGAACTGTCTGCTGTGTTCGTTCTTTGCCGTTTCCTGGAATTTAGTCTGAACACTGTGAGCAAGGTCGATAAACAAGGCCCCTTGTTATTTTGTTCTGGCCAGGCCTTAGCACTTAGACAAAACATACCACGGCAGCTGCGGCTGAAGACTTGCGTTTTGATACTAAGGGATGCAGGGTTTGGGGAACACACTTGGAGAGGGACCTTTCCAGGGAGAAGAGCAACACCCAGCCTCGATGTAGAAATCTCATCTATGCTCTAAGGTATGGGATCTGCTAACAAAACCCAGAGATCTTCTAATATATAATAATACATATCCTATCCAAGGGAAGGGAGTTTAGACACTATCTTTCTTTTCTCTGTTGTCTTTATACAATGACATCTCCCTTCAATATGTATGGACTGGCTGCGATGGTAACTGTATTATTGTTAAGCATTTTCCTGCTTGTTGTGGCACGTACACTGCATGTTAGAGTACGTTAGTTAAAATAAACATTTTAAACTATATTCGTGTCTCAGTCAGATCTTATTGTGGACAGTTACGAGAGTGTGAACGAAAAGGTGAGTCTTGTCACCACGATTCCTGAGAGATCAGGGACTGTTGTATTCTCGGTTGTCTAATCATTTGCTTCTCTGTATTTGGATAGGAGAGCGAGTGAGACACTATAGCTAGTCAGTCCTGGGCTCGTGGGTACTAAGGCGGTAGGAAGGCATAGCCCCAATACACCGAGGTCCCATATTCCTGCGCATAGTTCTGTGTATGTGCAGAATCCCTGCAACAAGGTTAGCTGTATACTGCATCATGAGCTGTGACCTACGTGAGGGGAAAACTGAGAGTGTAAGTACCAAGGTTGTGACACTGGAAACCCCAGAGATGGATAAAGGCTGTGACCTGCAGGGGTCAGGCAAGTAAGGTAGGGGTGTGCCTACTCTGACTGAAAGGAACTCTATGACTGTCATAAGTGAGGCCACTACTGCTCTGAAGGCACTGCCTGTGCTGTTTGAGAGACAGTCAACAGAAGAACTGGACCAGGTAGAGCCATGCTTGACACAAAGTGAGCCACCCTTAAGCATTTAGAGGATGTCCTAACTCCTAAAGTACTGGACTAGGAGGCAAGTTGTATGTCTCAGGAACAGAAACCTACCAGAAGGACCGACTTGAGGGCGCATCCTAGGAGATGATAGAAGTGTGGGTGTAGGAATGTACCATTCTGCTTGAGGCTTCAGCCCCTGGTCTGAGAGGAACAGTAGGCCAGGGAAGCATCAGTGACTCCGAAACAGGATAATTTTCTAGAGTGATGAATTTAAAGTGTTGCTTTCCTGTGAACCAAAGTGAGATAACTACTCCTGATAGCCTAGCCAATCAGAGGACAGGCAGGACAGTGTACTGCTGTGACCGCCTGAGTGTTGACATCCAGAGAAGTGTGCATATATTGGAGCTGTCAATGCCCCTGTCACTGTAATGCAGTGTTGGAACCTAGCTTCAGGACTGGAATCAGCATCTCAGGACACTGTATCTGGCCTGAGAGAGTTCCCTTAGGGTTCATTCCACTAGTCCAGATGCAAAGTGGGGAGCAGCATGATCCACTGGCTTCATATGGAGTTTAATACTTCTGGTGAAGCGTTAGATCATTGTGATATCCTGTACATCAGTGTCAAAAAGGCACATGGAAGATCACATCTGCATGCGTTCTGTGTAACCAGAAAAGTATAATTAAAAACTCTCTGGATCCTTACTTCCAATTCCCATTAGTGAGGATAATAAGGACGGTAGTATCCCATGGTCGAATGCGTTGAAATGAGAGGAGTTCTCTGGCTGCATGAACACATGACCTGATGATCAATTTTTGGGATGAGGCTGTCCACCACATGAAAATGGGAGTTTCACTACTACAACAAGCTACAAAGCCTAAACAAAAAGACCTGATAAAATCATATTTATAATTATGAGCTCTACTTATAAGAGCAGTAAGAGCATAATAGCGACAGGCCAAAAGTCATTTGGTACAATGCTCCACAGACTTCTTTCACAACAGATATACAAGCCCGTATTTTAAGCCTGGAGGAAAGGCTTTCTCAGGTAGTAATTAGAAAGAATACTTGGGAGAACTCGTGTTTCCCACTATAAAATATTTAATCAGTCTTTCTGGGATTGAGTCTTCTCAATATGTAGCAGGTTTTAATGGGCATATCAGGGAATAGAACTTTAGAGAAAGAAAGTTCTGGAAAGTGAATCCAAGTTGGCATACATTTAGTAATGGATAACTAAACAGTGAAGGATCAAGGCGAAGACTTAATCTCTTTCTTGATCTGGCTAACCCAGTCAGCAAACAAATAACTGGTAGTGAAGGGATGGATTTTTCACATTGGTAACATGGGGGTGTTGAGTCACATTTAGGGCAGGCACACGACAAGGATGTGTTGCTAGTACTGTGCTTCTGTCACTATGATCTCATGCACAACATGCTTCGAATTCACAAAGCCAGTGCAGCTGACTTTGCAAATGTGAAGTCTACATTTTCAATGCACAAAAGTGCTTTGCAATTTGTACTTCCAATTACAAATCAATGCACATATTGCGATCTATGCCAGATGTAAGTGAAAGGAGCATTCCCCCTTCACTGTGACTTGTTATGGTATGGACAAATGCTCTGAAGTATTTCTGCAGTTGTAAAGCATGGAATGGCGAACTCCTGCTGAGGGCAAGCACTAAGCATACATAATGTGTAAACTGTCATTGTATTTGACACCGTTATTGTGAGTGCCCAGATTGGGGATATTTGGAGGAGCAGGCAGTGATCTTATGGACCATGCAATCCCTAGTGTAAAGTTCAAGTTGTGCCCCGGTTTGCGACATTGTGATTCGTGTTCCTTTTGAATGCAAATGCAGGGATGGAGGCCTGCTGTTCCATACAAGCCTTTATCTCAGCCATTGCTAATTTTTGCAATGATTCATTAGCCAAGACCCACCGCATCAATATTACTGAGGTAGATGATTTGTGACATTTTGGGAAATGTCACTTTACACTGTGAGATATGAGAACCCTTACACCACCAAAGGTGAGGGTGGTTGCCCTGGAAAGCAAAACATTGAGCTGGGACTACCCTTTTTATTAGGGGTTGGCCAAATGCACGAGGAGTAATTCTGCATTTAGCGCTATTTATTTGTGCAAAAATGCCCCCTTGCATCTAAAATGGATGCAAGGATACATTTTTTGATAAGAAATAGTGTTAATTGCAACAGAACATGAATAGTTAGCGTGAGCAGCTGCTCGCGCTGGCTAAATGTGCACTTGGGCGAGGATTTTTTCCCCACATTACACTTAATTACGTGAGCAGGAGTAATCACACTGTTATTGGTAATTCCGCATCAAAGGGTAATGCGGGATTAGCTAAATTACTCTGATTACGCTGGCCTAATTGAAATTGTGCCCAAGCCCACAATTTTCATGGACGAGGCCTCAGACATTGCAAATGCTGCTGTAGGCACATAAATACAAGTGGCCCCACCACTTTTATCTGTGGTCCAATGTGTGCCACCCTAAAATTCACTTTCATAGACGCCACTGGCTGTAGCAGTTACTAGGCAGTTAATTAATACAAGGAGGTGCCTACGAAAATTGGACAATTCATGGCACAACATTAAATTTAGCAGTCATCAGTCATTATGAAAAGTTTGGAATGTTTAATTGTAGATTATAAATGCACTTGAGCTATACCCTAACCACTTTCTTTAATCAGGATCCTGAGTTTGCATCAACATGAGATCAAGCAATTGCTCAAGTGGACATCGATTATGTGTTTCAGATCACTCCAGTTTGGAAACATCCTGATGTTGAGATTTTCGTTAAAAAAGACAAAACTAAAATTGACTCAATCTTCAGAAACAACATACCAAGCATGGTGCTTTCTTCAATGCAAGATTACATTTTAAATTACAAAGTTGTTTGGGTCAGTAAATTAAGAAGACTCGTAATACAAGCTACCTGAACCGAATGTACAGAAGTCGTTCAGCGACCGTCTGCATTTGGAAAGCAAAATTGAGTAGTGCCGATTTCTATGCCTATTACTTTGGCCCGGGAAATCGAGGAATGGCTCTGTGACTCTATTCGCGAAGATCCATTTTTGGAGAGGAAAACCAATCATCTGTCGGTCCATAATGCACGCCGTGTTTACCTCATTACAGGCAAGCACCACAAGTCACTGCGGCCAAGCATTTCCATTAGCTTTCTGAATTCAAACCGAGACGAATCGTACATAAATTATATTTCTCGTTCCATTGCATATCAGCAATTTGGCAAAAAATAAATGACACAAACACAGTGCACTAAGGTGTGTAAAGGTATGCGATAATACACCTCGTTAAGAACACCATAAAATCAAATCAATAGTTATCAGCAACAAACACTAAAGGTGGCTGAAAGCTATGATTGTTCAATAAATGATTAAGTACACAACTGCCCTCAAAGAACAGATGAAACACGTCCCTCTTACCTATACAATTTATGCAATAATTTGATATTTGTTTTACCACAGAAATTAGTCCGATTGCTGCATATACTATGTCTACCTGATTGCCAAATTCACCTTAAAACATTAAGGGCCTGATTCACTAAGGCCACTTACACTTTTGAGTAAGTTTACCACTTTTAGCTTATTTACAAAAATTGAATGTAAAAAAAAAAAATCCGTAGTAGGTTCAGCACTATCCATGGAGGGAGGTAATTAAAATAAAACCCCTTAAAAAAATAAGGCTAAATTAAATTAAACTATTTAAAATAGTTATAAATAAATATAATCTAATGTTAACAAAATAAATAAAATAGTACACATTTAGGGGCCGATTCCGATCTCGGTCGGAGGCGCACCCAATACCATTCGGTCGGGAAAAATGCCATGCGAATGCCTGTTTCCCGACCGATCCGTACAGCACACCGAACGAGTAAGTACGATGCGCACAACAGCAAAGAATCCGGCCGAGCCGTACTCACCCAATCCAGGTCCTGTACTCCGACCGAGGCGAATCCGGAAACGCAGAATCGAGTCGCACGGAAGGGAAAATGCAGCTCCGTCCGGCCGAACAAGTACGATGCGCTTCCCGTACGCGCCGAAACCGTCGCTACGCACGGCACGTCAAAGCATCCGGGAGAGGCGCACATAAGCTCCGATTCGCGCCACAACACAATCCACGGCTACGAGGCGAACACGACAGCGACGAGGACGACGCGAAGCGACGAGGACGACGCGAAGCAACGAGAAGGACGAACGACACGAACCAACCATGAATCCCTTCGTCCCGATCATACCAATATTCTACATTTACTACCGGAACAGGCACGGACGCGTACGGCGCAGAAGGTAAGTCAGACACCAACCACAAAACACATACAACACGTACACGACACATCACACACACACACAGAGGGATGCAGAATATACTTACACCAGCAACAGCAGCACCATAGGGGCGGGATGCCCATCACCAATGCCACATATGCACACAGGGGCCTGAATGCGCACCACCACCCCTACCCAGGGGGGGCCGGATGCCTACCACTACTACCACCCTCACCCAGGGGGGGCTGGAGGCCTACCACTACTACCACCCTTAGCCAGGGGGGGCTGGATGCCTACCACTACTACCACCCTTAGCCAGGGGGCTGGATGCCTACCACTACTACCACCCTCACCCAGGGGGGCTGGATGCCTACCACTACTACCACCCTCACCCAGGGGGGCTGGATGCCTACCACTACTACCACCCTCACCCAGGGGGGCTGGATGCCTACCACTACTACACACCTCAGCCAGGGGGGGCTGGATGCCTACCACTACTACCACCCTCACCCAGGGGGGGCTGGATGCCTACCAATACTACCACCCTTAGCCAGGGGGGCTGGATGCCTACCACTACTACCACCCTTACCCAGGGGGCTGGATGCCTACCACTACTACCACCCTCACCCAGGGGGGCTGGATGCCTACCACTACTACCACCCTCACCCAGGGGGGCTGGATGCCTACCACTACTACCACCCTCACCCAGGGGGGCTGGATGCCTACCACTACTACCACCCTTAGCCAGGGGGGCTGGATGCCTACCACTACTACCACCCTCACCCAGGGGGGCTGGATGCCTACCACCACCCTTACCCAGGGGGCTGGATGCCTACCACCACCCTTACCCAGGGGGCTGGATGCCTACCACTACCACCACCCTTACCCAGGGGGGCTGGATGCCTACCACTACTACCACCCTCACCCAGGGGGGGCTGGATGCCTACCACTACTACCACCCTTAGCCAGGGGGCTGGATGCCTACCACTACTACCACCCTCACCCAGGGGGGGCTGGATGCCTACCACTACTACCACCCTTAGCCAGGGGGGCTGGATGCCTACCACCACTACCACCCCCACTCATAGGATGGACAATGCATGACCCAACCAGCACACCACAACCTAGGGAATGCAAGAAAAGACATCCCCCAACACCATGACAAGCGTGTGTAGACTGTGTCAAATGCCTACAACACCGAACATGACTTTGAACATACAATGTGACCCCCTAGCACATGTGCCACACATATATGTGTGTGGCCCCCACAATGCAAGCAGGCCATGACCATTGTGGCAATGGGGTCCAAACCCCCATCATCACAGTGACCAAAAGGTAAGTGTGGGGTCCATAGCTGAAGCACATTTTGAACATTGTGGCAATGGGGTCTAAACCCCCATCATCACAGTGACCAAAAGGTAAGTGTGGGGTCCATAGCTGAAGCACCTTTTGAACATTGTGGCAATGGGGTCTAAACCCCCATCATCACAGTGACCAAAATGTAAGTGTGGGGTCCATAGCTGAAGCACCTTTTGAACATTGTGGCAATGGGGTCTAAACCCCCATCATCACAGTGACCAAAATGTAAGTGTGGGGTCCATAGCTGAAGCACCTTTTGAACATTGTGGCAATGGAGTCTAAACCCCCATCATCACTGTGACCAAAAGGCAAGGTTGGGGTCCATAGCTGTAGCACATTTTGAACAGTGTGGCAATGGGGTCCAAACCCCCATCATCACAGTGACCAAAATGTAAGTGTGGGGTCCATAGCTGAAGCACATTTTGAACAGTGTGGCAATGGGGTCCAAACCCCCATCATCACAGTGACCAAAAGGTAAGTGTGGGGTCCATAGCTGAAGCACATTTTGAACATTGTGGCAATGGGGTCTAAACCCCCATCATCACAGTGACCAAAAGGTAAGTGTTGACAAAGAAAGAGCTGCAACTGCCAAACTGCATGGATGATTCCTGGTCACAGAACAAAAAACACATCAGTGGCAAAGTAGTGTATGTGTCCCATTGCAACATAGATTGGGGGAGGCAAATACTGCAGTGCAAATAAGACATACCTTTGGCCATGTGCAGACAAACAACACCCATGGGGGCTGACACTGTCAACATTCATCAATGACACAATGACAGAAGTGACCATCAGAATGCAGACCCACATATTCGCACCAATGGGCACACAAATGCAGATACCCTGTGGAGACTGCAAATGTGAGGTGAACAGATACCATACCATGGCAGCAATGGGACACACAAACCATGATCATTGTGCTGACCGATGACCTAGGAGTCCCAGGGACAGCAGGGGTAACCCACCAAACTACATACAGCCAATGGCACACCCAAGATATGCCAATGCAGTGGTGCAGATGCACAAACACAAACAGGCAGACCCACACTGCACATCATACACAACAGGTGAGGGGGTGCCAGTGTCCCCAGGCAACCACACAACACATGAGGAGACCTGAATACCAATCATACAGATGTGCATACAGTGCCACACAAAGGTAACTCATGGATCCAAATCCCCTATGTGGGCAAGCAGGCATTGTCAGATGAGAGGGAGCACAAATCACACATGTCACACAGGCACGTAGGAACAGCAACTGACACAGCAAGACACAGACACACCACAGCACCACCCCCAGGGCCCCCACAATGTAGTGACCCTGGGCTGCATTACAATCCCACTGTGATGACAAAGCTAAATGTGGTTCACACTGTGAACCACAGTCATTTGTCCTGAGCAACAAACTACCATCACACCTACACAAGCACAAATCAATCAGCATGGCCAGTAAGCCAAGGCCAACATGGAGGCAGGGGCCTAGCCGGGCAACAACTCTCATCTGCACACACTCAACACCACACCCCTCGACCTCCAACAATGTGCAGCAGTGAAGCATACATGCACTGGTGATATTGCACATGCACCCATGACTATTCCAGGGTGGTGGGTGGGAACCAAGGTGCAGAAACACATCACACATGGCCACTCAACAAGACTCCTGAATGTCTGACACACTGCACACTACGCTGTACATGGACATGACGGCAATACCACACCAACCACTGGGATCCCAGCCACAGTCACACACCAATGAAGAAGCCAAGGTCACCCACAAAGAACACACATAGACAACAACCAACATTGCAGCCCGGACCCTGAGGAGTGCCAGCAGTCACACACACAACGTGTCACAATCACTGAAAGATAACACAAACTGGAAATCACATGACAGGGGCAAACAACAAGTGCCAAGGGGAAACCTGACTGTGACCCATCTGCGTCTGCACACAAACTCAGCCCTGACAGCAAACACACCTATGGGTGACACCCTGATGACCAGTAATGTGCCATGCACCCACATCACAGAGAACCCAGGGAGAAGACTTTGGGGGAACATAGCTCAACTCAGCAAGCATCACAAACAGGTACAACACTAGGGAACACAGCATGCACAGCTAAACGGAAGTGAACACACAGACATGCACATACAACACACACCTTGGGCGCAGGCAATGTCACAGGAGTACACACTGCCATGAGGGGACTCCACTCCTGTGTGAGGAAAGCTGTGCCATATGTTGCCTCAGTAGGGCCCCATCATGTCAGCTGAGCACTTGGTCACACAATCAACAATTAGCACCAAATGAGGGCTCCCGTCACATCAGCCTGGTCATGGAAGTGCCAACGGAATCATCAGCACAGATCCAACACACTTGTATAGCAATGTTGCACTGACTACACGGATGAGTCCTTCCCCATTGATGCCCAAACCTGCATGTCCAGTGGAGATGGCCACACGGTCAGGGAAGTAGACGAATTGAACAATGGCAGGCACAACAGATGTGCAGGGGTGGAAGCCACAGATGTGAAATAGCTAATCTAAGTAGGAAATCCCATAGCCAAATACTGAACACATGACACCCTCAGATGCTGCTATGGATGACATGGATACACCACAGGATAGGACACATTCCCCTGGACCACATGGGTTCCTGCACAGTAACACTTCATTATCATGAGACCAAATATAACCATCACTGCAGCAAGGGCATGGTTAGCATCATCAACAACATGTACATCAGAAGCATAAGCACTAGAGAACAGAAAGTTGCTTTATTCAGCATATGTGTGGAATGAAAACAAAGTCCAGGAAAAACACAAAGGCCAATGGCCAGTCCATTGTCAAAGTCCAAACTTGGTGACAGTGGCAGATGTCACCCTACGCATGCCTGCACTAAACCAGGGACAATCCACTAGGAGGGGCAACCGGGGGGCAGGCCAGGCACCGCAGGGACAGGATCAGGGCTCACCAGGAGGAAGCAGGGAAGGGGTGGTGGGTGCTGGAGAGCCACTGACAACTGCAGTGGAGGTGTCTGACATGGTGTGTGCCGGCACAACTGGGGGCATGACTCAGATGTTGTGGGTGCTGGTACGACTGCAGTGGACCCTGCAGATGGAGTGGACAGGTCCGCCACTGCAGTGCCCAAGTCAGACAGGGTGGTAGTGGACTCCACTGCAGTGCCTACCACCAGGGGATGAGAATGGGGAACAGGCAAGGTGGGCTGGACAGAGGGGAGGACACCCTCACCACATCAGTGGCACAGACAAGCGCAGCGGGGGTGTGGTGCCGGGAGAGCAAGTGGCAGGGGAGAAGGCCGGATCCTCTTGGGGATGGTATATCTGTGGGTAGGGGAACCTGGGGCAGGGTGTGGTGGGGGCACCTGTGGAGTGGGGGCCTGAGGGATGGAGGAAGGAGACCTGGTGCCTGAGCTGCAGGGCGGCGGCGGGGTCTTGCTCTTACGACTCCGGGGGACTTGCGGGTGGGGGTCTCAGTCTGTCTGCGCCTGGGGGAGGGTGTCCGGGGGCGAGGGGCACTCTGCTCCGTGTGGGTGGGCTTCCTCTTCCCCCTGGGTGCTGGAGCAGCTGGATCGGAGGGGAAGAGGCCGAGGTCACTGAGGAAGAGGCGCTGGGTCTTTGGGGTTGCAGGTGAGGCAAGGGAGGGTGTTTTGGAGGGAGAGGCAACTGAGGACTGCGCAGTGCTCGTGGATGTGTGTGTGTGTTCCAGGGCCCCATCCCCTGTGAGTCTGGTTTCAGTCCCCTGACTGTGCGTGCGTGTGCGTTTTGTTTGTGGCGTGTGTGTCTGTGTGCTGGATGTGTGTGTGCTGGTGTGTGCCTGTGCCGGTGTGTGTGTGCTTGGGACGGGTAAGGTGCTGGGGAGTGTGGATGGAGCAGAGGCAGGAGGGGTGAGGGACTGTCTGAGGAGGGACACTGCTGCCATCAGGGAGGAGTCCATGGACCTATTGCCCCTCTGTAGGTCAGACATGCCCGATGAGATGCCCTCCATGAACGACAGCAGCTGAGTCAACAGAGCGGTGTGCGCATGGAGGACACTCAGCATGGCTGTCTGCCCTACATGGAGCTGGCGAAGGAGGTACACAGACTCCTCACTCAGGGCAGCAGGGGACACAGGGGCAGGGGGTGCGGTGCCTGGCCCAAAGGAGACACGCTCCCGAACATGGGAGCCTCCACGGACCTGGGGAATGGGAGCCGATGGGAGGGCGGTGGTGGTGCTGGTGGTGGCGGGGACAGCAACACTAGCTGGGTGTGGTGGCTGCTGACACCCGCCTCCATAAAGGAGTCATCCTCCGAGTTGCTCTGGTCCTCAGCTGAGGTGGATGGTGCTGAGGACTCCTCGGTGTGGCTCCCCTCGCCCTCCGTGCCACTGGGTCCCTCCGACCACTCCTCGGCTGCTGACCCAGTCTGGCTCTCCGGCACCTCCTGGTCCGTGGAGCTGTCCCCTTCCGTGGCCGTGGATGTATCTGCAAACAATGGGGAAACAGACAGACATCAGTCACCTGCACCAAACGCACACACCACTGTGAGCACAGCACATTACAGAGCAAGCCCTGGCATCATTAGTTGTACATTGCTAAAAGTGCCCTAACTGAACAGGAGAAGCCAATTGTCAGTCTGATGCCAACCATGGCACTCACATCCCACATGGCCTTGCACCCATCTGTCTGGTGTCTGTTGGATTGCAACACCCCAGTGTGGACACATTCACCAACTACACAGTAGTTGGACAGTGCAGAGGACATGGTGTAGCATGTGGACATGCACACATCACAACTCTTGCCACTGAGTCAGTACAGGTTTCCGGATGAAAGGGATGCCCAGAGTCAAATAGGAAATGCATGTGATGCATACCAGCGACAGACACCATGATGCACCCATGTCCTGATAGCCATCGCCACAATGGTGTGCATGTAGCACATGTCACTCCCCTGCAGGATCACCAATAAGTAGACACATGCCATGGCGGAGGCATGACTGCTAAGTCATACATCACTGTCTCAGTGATGTATGACTTGGCAGCCAGACAACAACACTCTGCACTGTGTCACAATAGTAGGTCATGGGGAATGCAAGTCCTGGAGCTGCACAAGTGCACATGTACATCCCCCACACAACACATCATCTTAACCCTCATCTGTCCAGGTCATACCGATTGGACATATGGGAGACCTGTGACACTACCCTCTGAACCTGAGCCCCTCACAATCTGCTGTGAATGGGGAACAGCTGCCTGAACTTCACATTCGCATACCCCAGTCTGCACGGGCAGCTGATAAAACACCTATGTGACACACAAGTATCGTCTCCTATGGTCACATCTCCAGTGGCATGCTGAGCCCCTACCAAGAAACACCCCAGCAGTCCTGGCAACTAATCCACAGCACACTGACACAGCGGCAGACACCTGAGGGGTCAAATCACTGCGCACAATGTGTCAGCTGATACACGGGAGTGGGAGTACAGAGTGCATTGCATGGCCTGGAGTAGGCATGACTGTCCTGCCCCACATGAATGAGGGATGAGCCCTGGACAGTGGATAGCTGGCTATGTATGTGTGACACACGTAATCTGCACACTCCTGGGGCCCAAACATTGTTCCCACCCGCTGCATGGGCGTGTGCCACATACCCCAGGCACATGTGGTGGCTCAGCTCTGCAAGTGGACCGCATATCAAAGCAACACGCAGATTACATGTCCGAACACAGGCGTTGTGTGAACAATGGACCCACCCATGATGCCCACAACAGAGTTAGGGAAACAGATGCTGTCCCCCACCTTTAGTGAAGCAAACTGCAAGGACACAGTCCCAAGTGACACAATTCCCTGAATGTAAGGGCCACACCTGGGTATCAGATGAGGAGTGGGCAGTGCACAATAGAGGGACATGGCTCCTGGACAACATGACTGCTGCACTGTGGCAGTTGAACCAGGCCAGAGGAGGGCACAAAGCATGTATTACAGAGTTCACAGTGCAGTCTTTGACTCACCCCCTCCTTGCTGCTGTCTGGCCTTCAGCTGCCCATCCAGGTCTGGAAACACCACCGCCAGGATCTGGAGCATGTGGGGGTCAGGGTCCGTGTTCCGCCCCTCCTGCGAGGAGGCGACAGCTTCAGCTGGACCCTTGCAATCCTCCGGGTCCAGCCCCGAAGGTCCTGCCACCTCTTCTGGCAGTTGCGGATCCGGTGCTTGTAGACCCCCACGGACCGGACAGCCCGGACGATGTCCTTCCAGATCTCCTGCTTCCGATGGGCATTAACCTGTCAGGATGACAAAGTGAAAAGGCCATTACTACACATGCAACATATCCGTGCATGACACAGTTGTATATACATGTCTCAATCACAGGGGCACATGATGTACACAGGCAGTGCAAAGCTGCCCATGGACAGTTTGCCAGACGTCACTACATGGTATCATTGCATGGGAAGTAAAACCTTGTTCAAATGTACTGTCACTGCACCATACCTGTCCAGTGCATGTCACTACACACTATGGGGGGTGAGAACTACTCAGTGAGCCTGCTAGCCAGTGGCGTGCAGACTTCCAGCCTTGCTAATCAGACAAAATGCACATTCAGAAAGGCAGTGCACAGAACACTCACCTGCTCCCCTGGTGTCCCATACAGCTTGCTGTACTGTGGAAGTAGGCTGTCCAGCAGGGCCTGGTTCTCCTCAAGGCTGAAGGCTGGGGCTCTCTCCACAGTACGTGCCATTGCAGGGTCCAGAGGGGCAGAGACAGCAGCAGTGCAGTGGCAGATGTCGTCCTGGAGCATGTAGTGCAGGCAAGTGAGCTCTCAGGGGAACAGCCAGCAATATATATGTGCTGGAGAGGCAGATACTGTCCCTTGTGTCCAAAGTGATAGGTCCAAGTCGTTTGCATCTTCTGAATCTGGCCAATCCATGGAATAGCAGCACCAATACACGCCCACAGCATCCTTCAAATCTTCAACTTCATGACATACATGATTTTGCAACATTGTTGTGGGTGACCAACTGAATTTCCAGCAACCGACTCGCTCGAAATTCGAAAACGCGTCCGTTGCCAGGCAAGGCCATTGTCAATGGGTGCGCACCGATCGGTCCATTGCGGTACAACGCGTACAGGGGTACAACGCGTACCCGCACACATTGAATGCAATGGGCCGGCCGGGGCACCGATCGGTCCATTGCAGTACAACTCGTACAGGGGTACAACGCTGCACCGCACACATTGAATGCAATGGGCCGGCCGGGGCACCGATCGGTCCATTGCTGTTCAACGCGTACAGAGGTACAACGCGTACCCGCACACATTGAATGCAATGGGCCGGCCGGGGCACCGATCGGTCCATTGCTGTTCAACGCGTACAGGGGTACAACGCGTACCCGCACACATTGAATGCAATGGGCCGGCCGGGGCACCGATCGGTCCATTGCTGTTCAACGCGTACAGGGGTACAACGCGTACCCGCACACATTGAATGCAATGGGCGGCCGGGGCACCGATCGGTCCATTGCAGTACAACGCGTACAGGGGTACAACGCGTACCCGCACACATTGAATGCAATGGGCCGGCCCGGGCACCGATCGGTCCATTGCTGTTCAACGCGTACAGGGGTACAACGTGTACCCGCACACATTGAATGCAATGGGCCGGCCGGGGCACCGATCGGTCCATTGCTGTTCAACGCGTACAGGGGTACAACGCGTACCCGCACATTGAATGCAATGGGCCGGCCGGGGCACCGATCGGTCCATTGCTGTTCAACGCGTACAGGGTACAACGCGTACCGCACACATTGAATGCAATGGGCCGGCCGGGGCACCGATCGGTCCATTGCAGTACAACGCTGCATAGGGGTACAACGCGTACCCGCACACATTGAATGCAATGGGCCGGCCCGGGGCACCGATCGGTCCATTGCTGTTCAACGCGTACAGAGGTACAACGTGTACCGCGCACATTGAATGCAATGGGCCGGCCGGGGCACCGATCGGTCCATTGCAGTACAACGCGTACAGGGTACAACACGTACTCGCACACATTGAATGCAATGGGCCGGCCGGGGCACCGATCGGTCCATTGCAGTACAACGCTGTATAGGGGTACAACGCGTACTCGCACACATTGAATGCAATGGGCCGGCCGGGGCACTGGTCGGTCCATTGCAGTACAACGCGTACAGGGGTACAACGCGTACCAACGCGTACAGGGGCATAATGCATACCTGCACACATTGAATGCAATGGGCCGGCCGGGGGCACCGATCGGTCCATTGCAGTACAACGCGTACAGAGGTACAACGCGTACCCGCACACATTGAATGCAATGGGCCGGCCGGGGGCACCGGTTGGTCCATTGCAGTACAACGCTGCATAGGGTACAACGCGTACCAACGCTGCATGGGCACAATGCGTACCTGCACACATTGAATGCAATGGGCCGGCCGGGGCACCGATCGGTCCATTGCTGTTCAACGCATCCCTGTACAAGTGACTGGCATATGTCACCATGCCTGTCTCAGATGGACATATGCCAGCCACAGATAGCTCCCAGGGAGTGAGGGGCACACCTACAACACGACAGCCTGTCCAAGCTGTATCATAAGGCATGTAAGGCTGCATTTCCTATTGTGTGTATGTTGGTGTACATGTTGTCCTGTGGGTGTCACCTGGGGGCAGCCACCCCAGGCTGTGCACGTGTTCATGGGGACAGGATCCTGGGTGTTACGTGTACATGACCACTGTGATGTGCAACTGTTCATATCTGTGCATGTGCCATGGTCACATTTCACGGTGGTGTATGTGTATGTCATGTCACATACCCCGTGAGTCCCATGTGGGACGGTATGTTTGAGCCAGGGTGTCCCAGTGGCACAATAGTGATGGTCCTCCACAGTCTGTGTGCATGTAGTGTTTACAATGTCTCTGATTTCATGTGCACAATGGGAGACAGTCTCCACATCCACGTTGTGTGTGCATGGACTTTGATGTTGTGCGTGTGTGTGTCACAGACGTCCATGTCTGTCCTGCAGTGGCAAGTGGGACCACTACCTGTGGGGGTCATAGTTGTTTTGCTGTGGTGTATACATGATACTCCATGTAATGCCAGTGTCCATGTGGCAATACAGGGTCCCTGGGAATGTACCTGTCGTTGAGCTGTGATGCCTGGGGCACATCTGTCCTCACATGTCACTGTGGGGGTGATTGTGACACGGCAGCAGGAGATGGGAACTGTGACACGGCCTCATGATATCCAATGGGCCAACCTGGGACTAATTGATGCCACTTGTTGGACCGTGATGACAGATGTTGGCCATGTATGTACCATACATGTCCTTACGGAACTGCACACTTCATGTAGTTGTGCCTCATAATGATGTATGTTGGGATATTGAGTGTGTTCAATGCCGCATATGTGGGCTGACTGACAATCTTGCTTACTTCTCCTCTGCACTGCAGGGCTCCTGCTGTCCATCGACCATTCCCAGACCTGGCAACGATGGTGGAACGGGACAGCATCCGACGGTACCGCTTCACCAGGCAGCTGATTGAGGATTTGGCAGTGCAGTTGGCCCCACATTTGCAGCCTGGCCGGCCGTATCCTACAGCGCTGACCCCCAAGGTGAAGGTGATGGCAGCCCTACACTTCTTTGCCACCGGTACCTTCCAACATACTGTGGCGACTGCTGGTGGGATGTCACAGACCATGTTGAGCCGTGTGCTCCGCGATGTTTTGGCGGCAATGTTGCTATTCCTGAACCGGTACATCTATTTCCCTAGACTGCGACGACTCACTGACGTGAAGAGTGACTTTTATGCCCTGGGGAGGATGCCGCATGTCATTGGCTCCATTGATGGGACACCTGTGGCTTTGGTACCACCACAGGCCCAGGAGCAGGCCTACAGGAACCGCAAGCACTACCACTCAGTCAATGCACTGGTGGTGTGTCTTGCAGATATGACCATCACACACGTGTGTGCCCGTTTCCCTGGTTCAGCACACGATGCCTTTGTGATGAGGAGTAGTCGCATCCCCAGGATGATGGCACAGATGCAGAACCAGCGTGCCTGGCTTGTCGGTGTGTACTGACTTTGTGCCATTGTGTGTGATCTGATCTGTAGTATTCCGCCCACTTTTCCAAGTCAGCTAATGTGCACTTGTCTGTCCGTAGGGGACTCGGGATACCCCAACATGCCGTGGTTGCTGACACCCCTCAGGAACCCTGTGACACCAGCCCAGATGCGCTACAATGAGGCACATGGTCGGACCAGGAGAGTGATTGAGCGGACATTTGGTCTCCTGAAGAGCCGCTTCCACTGCCTGGACAAGACCGGCGGGTCCCTCCCATATGCCCCTGCGAAAGTGTGCAAGATTATCATCGTCTGCTGCATGCTCCACAACCTGGCAGTGCGGAAGGAGTTGCCTCTCATCCAGGATGACAATGACCAACATCCGCCACCTGTGGAGGATCCTGGCCTGGACCACGATGCCAGTGACGATGATGATGATGATGATGAGGGTGATGTCCGCACACAGCTCATCACCAACTTCTTTAGCTGAATGTGAGTATCCTGAGGTGTCATGTCAATGATGTGAGTTGGCATGATATGTGTAGGTGGTGCTCTGGTGCTGTTGGAGTGTGTCCATGGGCTACTTGACTGGATGTGTGTTGCGATGTGTGCTTACAGGTGGTCTGTACTCCCCAACAGTGTTGACATGCTAACTTGGTTCTGGGTGGGTATCTTGTAACATGTATTGTGCATGAGTTTTGCTGTTCTGTCCTGTTCTCCATTGCTTTTGACTGTGTGTCATTTCTGTCCTTCACAGGGTACTTTCAGATTCGTTTGGTCAACTGTGTCCACCAACGACGTGATTGCACTTCCAGGGTGGTAGCTGTTGTGTCCCTACAGGTGATGTGCGCCACACCCATGGACTTCCTTCTGTCTACAGTTGTTGACTGTGTGCCCGCTGCCAGGTGGGATTACCTTGCATCTGTAGTGGTTACGACATGTTGCAATTGTGTAATAAACCTGTGCTTCACTTTGTGATGTGCGTTGTCTGTGGTCACACATTTGACTGCCATTTGCTTACTGCACCTGTGGGCTACTTGACTACAACTGGGAATGGGTGTGGTGTCTGTGCATTGCACCATCTTCCCTGGCAACATCAGTGTAGGCAATGAGTCAGATGGCCTAGGTGTGTATGTGTTGTGTAGCCCTGGTGGTGTGTCTCACTCATATGTGTCACGTTGCCTTTACTCACATGCCTGTGTTGTACTTGCTGTTGCAGTTCGCATACACAGTGTAATTTTGCAGTTCATCATCCCCATAACAGCACCCACGTTGGAATCACAACAGAGGCAAGTATGGTGTATTAGTGTGTTTATTGTGATACATTTGTGTGAATAGTGCATAGGATGGGTAGTGCTGTACATAAATCTTGCAATCAGAAGTTCCTAGGTGAATTGAAAGTCCTGGTAGACAAAATCCCGAGTATCGGGGCCACAGTTGTCTGAGACATTGGTCCAACTTGTTCTCCCCATGCAATGTGTGGGAGTAGTGTTGCCGTCAACAGGGTGAACAGTCTGTGCACAAAGGTGAACATCCAGAACAGGTTCAGGCTTCCTGGGAGTTGCGCTTGGCCATCGGCCTCTCACTTGCCCCTCTTCGGACGACCCCTCTTCTTGGGGGGCCACTCAAGTACAGGCTGCTGCGGTGCAGGGGACTCTCCGCCAGAGTCATCCTCCCTCCCTGTGGCAGTTGCAGTTTGGGCAGCACCAGATGTTGTTGGCACACAGGGAGGTGTGGACTGGTTGCTGTTCATCTGGCGGAGGCATTGTAAAATGTCCCTGTGCACCGCCGTCATCTCATGCAGTGCATCCCACTTTGACTCCACGCGGGACATGTGTGAGTCCACGCAGGACATGTGTGACTCCACGTGGGACATGTGAGAGTCCAAGCGGGCATGATGGGCAGCCTGCTGCTGTTTCATGTCTCTGAGGAGCCCCACTACCTGGCTGAGGTCTCCGGTGATGGACTGGTACGCATCAGCTATGCGTACCAGTTGTGGGTCATCATGCACACCAGCAACCTCTGCAAGCAGCGACCTCTGTCTCCCACCACTCCCACCACCCCTGCTGACATGTGCAGTGCGTGCATTGGCACGCACAGATGACCCTGGTCCACCTTGGGAGTTGGTGGTGGTGGTGGTGTCCATGGCCCCAGGTTGGTCCAGGGTCCCTGTGCTGGTGTTGCTCCTTGTTTTGTCCATGTCGGCAGGGATGGTATTTGTGGTGACAGTCGTTGGAGGGGTGGGTGCAGGGGGTGCAGCTGGTGGTCCTGCTGGTGCTGCAGCTGGTGGTCCTGCTGGTGCTGCATGTAGACTTGCACCGGATGTGCCAGGTTGGTCTTCTTCGTCCGAGGAGGGCAGAGGCTGTACGACACCAGTGAGCTCCGCATCCTCTTGAGCCTGGGACTGGGACTCCTCAGCGTCTGCTGCTGTGTCACCATCATCACCTGTTTTTGGGAGACACACACAATGTATGTTATCTTTCTGCAGGCATCAATGGTTGACACACCTGACAGTTGTGACTGTGCCTCTGGGTGCGGGCCTGTACATTGCATTGTCCTAAGTCGTCACAGTCAGGGGTTGATTTTGGTGTGGCACATTGTCCTGCATTATTTGGGCATTTCTATGTATTTGTTGGGGTGTGCACATGGTCTGCATTGGTTGTATTTGGTTGACAGCCGGCCCTCCTTCCCACCCACCCAGCCAGTCAGTTATCCCACCATGGACTGTGCTTGCATTGCAGGGAGTGGAAGTTGTCTCTCAGGATGTCAGTCAGTGGTGTCCTGCTGTTTGTTGGTGCACAGTTGCCAGCAGGGCCTTGTGCTCTCCACAGCAGTTGCCAGTGTCAGCCATCTTGTGAGTCCTTCTCCACTTCCTGTGATGTGAGCATGGTTCAGGGTGGTGTTAATGGGACAGTTGTGGGGGTGACCAATATCTGTGACTGCCACTCCCATCATGCTATTGCCTCCACCCCACTTGCCAGCATTCCCATACTTACTTGCTTTTGTGGGGAGTTCAGTGTGTGTGGGTGTGAGGGCAATGGCAAGATGGCTGACAGTGGTGTCCTGCTGTTGGTTGGTGTGCAGTCCCCAGCATGCCCTTGTGCTCCCCACAGCAGCAGCCAGTGTCAGCCATCTTGTGAGTCCTTCTCCACTCCCTGTGATGTGAGCATGGTTCAGGGTGGTGTTGATGGGCCAGTTGTGAGGGTGACCAATATCTGTGACTGCCACTCCCATCATGCTATTGCCTCCACCCCACTTGCCAGCATTCCCATACTTACTTGCTTTTGTGGGGAGTTCAGTATGTGTGGGTGTGAGAGCAATGGCAAGATGGCTGACAGTGGTGTCCTGCTGTTGGTTGGTGTGCAGTTCCCAGCATGCCCTTGTGCTCCCCACGACACAGCAACAGTGTCAGACATCTTTGATGGGCCTTTCCACTCTCTGTGGGTTGTGCATGCGTGAGTGTGAGCTTGCTGGGCCATGTGGTGGGGGATGTAGAGCTGTGACTACGACTCCCATCATGCTATTGCCTCCACCCCCTTCCCAGCATGCCCATGCTTCCTTCCTTTGACTCTGCTTCCCTGTGGGGTGGGCTGGCTGTGCTGACAGGATGGCTGGGAGTGTTGTCCTGGCAGTTGTTTGGCTAATAGTCCCAAGAGTGTCCCTGTGCTTCACACAACATAACCCAGGGTGGTGGTTCTTTGTGGGATCTTGAGTTAGGATGGGAGGCATTGCATTCTACCAGGTGGGTTCTGTGGAGTTTGTGTTGAGGGGGTGTGTGAGGGGAGGTGCTTGTGACTATGGTCAGTGCTGCGAGTCCTCCTTCCCACCCAGCCAGCCAGATATCCCACCATGGAACGTGCTTGCATTGCAGGGAGTGGAAGTTGTCTCTCAGGATGTCAGTCAGTGGTGTCCTGCTGTTTGTTGGTGCACAGTTCCCAGCAGGGCCTTGTGCTCCCCGCAGCAGTAGCCAGTGTCAGCCATCTTGTGAGTCCTTCTCCACTCCCTGTGATGTGAGCATGGTTCAGGGTAGTGTTGATGGGACAGTTGTGGGGGTGACCAATATCTGTGACTGCCACTCCCATCATGCTATTGCCTCCACCCCACTTGCCAGCATTCCCATACTTATTTGCTTTTGTGGGGAGTTCAGTGTGTGTGGGTGTGAGAGCAATGGCAAGATGGCTGACAGTGGTGTCCTGCTGTTGGTTGGTGTGCAGTTCCCAGCATGCCCTTGTGCTCCCCACGACACAGCAACAGTGTCAGACATCTTTGATGGGCCTTTCCACTCTCTGTGGGTCGTGCATGCGTGAGTGTGAGCTTGCTGGGCCATGTGGTGGGGGATGTAGAGCTGTGACTACGACTCCCATCATGCTATTGCCTCCACCCCCTTCCCAGCATGCCCATGCTTCCTTCCTTTGACTCTGCTTCCCTGTGGGGTGGGCTGGCTGTGCTGACAGGATGGCTGGTAGTGTTGTCCTGGCAGTTGTTTGGCTAAAAGTCCCAAGAGTGTCCCTGTGCTTCACACAACATAACCCAGGGTGGTGGTTCTTTGTGGGATCTTGAGTTAGGATGGGAGGCATTGCATTCTACCAGGTGTGTTCTGTGGAGTTTGTGTTGAGGGTGTGTGTGAGGGGAGGTGCTTGTGACTATGGTCAGTGGTGCAAGTCCTCCTTCCCACCCAGCCAACCAGATATCCCACCATGGAACGTGCTTGCATTGCAGGGAGTGGAAGTTGTCTCTCAGGATGTCAGTCAGTGGTGTCCTGCTGTTTGTTGGTGCACAGTTCCCAGCAGGGCCTTGTGCTCCCCACAGCAGTTGCCAGTGTCAGCCATCTTGTGAGTCCTTCTCCACTCCCTGTGATGTGCGCATGGTTCATGGTGGTATTGATGGGACAGTTGTGGGGGGCAATATGTGTGACTGCGACTCCCATGATGCTATTGGCTACACTGACTTGGCCAGCATACACAGTATTCCTTCCTTTGAGTGGTCTTCACTGTGTGTTGGTGTTGTTGTGGTGGCTACATGTCTGGATGTGTTTGTTAGTTCTATTTGTGCCACTGCCTAGCTGTAGTTGTAGTTGTGTTTGTACATGTGATGGCACGGTTGGATGTAACTTTTTTGATGGCATGTGTTGTGTTTATCTGACTGACATACACATTTTGGGATGATTCTGTTCTGGTTGCTGTGTAATTGCTATGAGTGCATGCTTTGACTCTCCCCTTGACAGTGATGTGTGTGTGTTTTGTGGCAGAATATTGTGTACATTTGTTGTGTACTCACCAGGCTCTGGGATGTTCTCTAGTCCATATACGCTCACTGGCGGAAGGATGGCCCGCACCTTCTCCTCCCAGGGCCTGAGGTATACTGGCTTGGCAGGAGGGCCACTGCCGGTGTATTGGCTCAGGAGGTAGTCTTTCTTGAGCAGCTCCCGGACCCTCCTGCGCATGTCATACCACCTGTTCTGGATGTTGGTCTTTGTGCGCAGACATGGTGATTGTGCGTTCACCCTGTTGATGATCCTCTCCCACATCTTGGTTTTCTGGGAGATGGGGGTCTGTTGGACCAGTGCGCCAAACAGCTGTGGCTCTACCCTGAGGATCTCGTCTACCAGGACTTCCAATTCACAATCTAGGAACTTGTGATTCTTCTTGGGGGCATGGTGATGGGTGGTGATGGTGAGTGATGTGTGTGTTGGTGTGCAGGTGAGGGTGTGTGAGTGTGTGTTTTGCTGGGTGTATGTGAGGTAGGTATTTGTTGGTGTGCTGATGGTGTGTGGCTTGTGTGGGGGATGAGCTGTGGGTGTGTGGTTGCTGTCTCTTGGGTGCTGGCAGTGGAATGGCATTTGCAAAGGATCATGGTTGGGATTTGTGTCCTTTATATGGGTGGAGTTGTGGGTGTGTCTTTGTTCTCTGTCCCCCCCAGTATTTATTGGCTTTGTAATTGCTTGTTTGGCCTTTTTTTGTGTGATTTTTCCTTTGTACTGTCTGTGCATGTTGGAAACGTTGTTGTGACCGAGTCGGACCCTGCATTTGTCTCGTACGGTGTTCTCCGTTTCGTTCACGCTGTGTTTGTGCTGTTTTCTATGCTGCGTACGCGTCGGTCGCGGTGTTTTGTGTTGCTTCGGCTCGGTTTTGTATGTGTGTCGGTCGTGCGGCTTGTCCTCCGTCCGACTCGGTTGTGGTTTTCGCGCCTTGCATCGTACTTTGCGGTTTGGAGTTCGCGTGTACGTTTCGGTCGGATTTGTTCCGTGTGCGTGTCGGTCGGTTCGATTCGCGTGTTTTTCCGGCCGGATTGCTGTTTTCCGTGCGGCTCGGTCGTTCGGCTTGGGTTCTGTACGTGTCGGTCGGATTTTGCGCGCTTTGCATCGTACTTGGCGTGTCGGGCGCCACAGGTACGTGTCGGTCGGTATAATTTCCGGCTCCGAGTCGGTCGGTGCTTTTTCCGGCCCGAATCGGAATCGACCCCTTACTATTTAATGATAACATAGTGTAATAACTTATTTTCACATTAAAAAATAGGCACCAATATCTTTTATTAAAATGTAACGAAATTAATGGTTTTAATATTGTACAACACTTTTAATAATTATTAATGCATATAAAAAATATATATTTTATGGTGAGAATTTATTTTTAATTAAAACAACAGAAAAATAAATAAAATTTAATTTAATATGTTTTCATTAGTTAAACATTTATTTCAAAATTAAGCTAATACTGCTGTAGCATGTATTTAATTTTGTCCAACATTTAAAAAATCATGTAAAATTAATTAACATTAATATTAAATATAAATAATGTTTATATATTTGTTTTTGTTAAATCATTTTTAAATTTTCTCTATATTTTACCAAGGTGAGAATTTGAAGGGGGCATAGAAAAGTATAGGAAAAAATAAAAAAGTCTATTTAACTCAAAAATAAATATATAAATATCAAAAATATATTTATGTTAAATATTAACTTAAATTAATTGTATATTTAACTGTAGAACAAATATAAAAATGCTACATGATTATTAAATTAATACATTGAAATATAGTAAATTAAAATGTAATTATTTTTCTAAAACTTAAAATTAAAAAAAGAAATCCCACCTAAAGAAAAAAAAAGTTTTAATTCTGCACAATATGTGGGTGACGGGGGCACCAGTGTTTTGATATGTTTATTTTCCCATTCTATCATTTAAAAAATAATATCCAAAAAAGTATAAAGTAAAAGACTTGAGGACTCGAGGGACCAGTGCAAATTCAAAGTTGAGCCGACTGCGATGGAGGGCAGGCTGGCTACAGGACCCAGACAGGTCCTGCTGAAGAAATAGCTTAGATGGAGCTTTTGTTAACATTGAGAATCTACTGCGTCATCATCATGCCACGCAATAGGGGTCCCGCATCATCGTCAAGCTCCATTGACGTAAATGCAATACGTTGTCGTCGAGCCACGCAGAGCATGGCCGTCGAGGTGCAGAGCCTGTGGATTCTTTGTCGTAGAGCAGACTCTGCATCAGCGTCGAATGGCCATGAGGCAGAAATTCTCACGCAGTTGAGGCAATGTGTCGAATTTTTGCAGAAATCAGCTTCAGAACCCACTTCTGAGGCCCAGACTGGAGGGGGCACCTCAGTCAAGTTTAGAATTCACATATGGCAGAGTCAAGCAGGATTGCAGGAAGTCTTTTTTGTCCCTGAGACTTCAGAAAACTAAAGGCAAGCCAGCAAGCCCTTGGAGTCACTCTGGGTTCAAGTGAGATGGGTCCAGTCCTTGTTCTCAGCAGGGCGGAGATCTGCAGGCTGCAGAGCAGCTCAACAAAGCAGAGAAGCAGTTCCTCAGAACAGTCAGCCACCGCAAAGTGGTAGTCCTTACAGCACAGCAGTTTTTACTCCAGCAAAGTTATTACCAGGTCCAGTAGTGTAGGGGGTAACTTCAAAGGAACTCTCTGAAGTGCACAAGGATCCCTTTCAACCCAGCCTTTTCTGCCAGGCTATCTATGGGGGGGTAATCAGCCCATTGTGTGAGGACAGGACACAGCGCATTCAGACATAAGTGTGAGTCACATCTCCCCCTTCCTGCCCAGGAAGGCTATCAGAATGCAGTTGAGTCCTGTGTCACACTCAGCCCTTCCTGTGTTTGTGGCTGTCTAGAGAGAATGCACAAAGTGTAGCTGTCACCCAGCCCAGATGTTTTATTTTATTTATTTATTTTATTTGTAGAGTTTTATATAGCGCGAACTTGACCCGAAGGTATCAGAGCACTTTACATAGTTGGGAATAAAACAGTTGCACAAGTTACATATGTGTAGATACAATTACATAGGATAGGAGCGAATACAAAACAACAACATGCAGAGAAGTATATTGTGATCACTGATAGATTATACATATGACTTGTGAAATGGAAGCGGTTACATGGGATAAACACAGATACACATAACGGTGTATACGAAGGGTAGTGGGGTATGGGGTATTGTGCCTATGGTAGCTGGATTAAGCATTCAGGCCCGCAGACCGGCACCAATAGGGTGACACCAGGGGACAGTCATGGAAACCGGGCCTGGAACAAAGGCAGTCCCATTAGAGTTATGTGGCAACCCCTTAAGCGGACCGGGGTCAGTCGAGACAGATGGGGGCAGAATTGGGCTCACCTCCTGGTCTTCAGGTGTTACTGCATTCTTGCTTTGCCTCTTGTTCCTTCCCTTTTCCTCATTCTTAGCACCATTTATAATGTTATTAGCAGATCCAAGCTTTTGTGAAGGGCTGATGTGTTTTGGAGACAGGCTGCAGGCACACAGAGCAAAGTTAAGGGCAAAGAAATGCCCACTTTCTAAAAGTGGCATTTCTAAAATGGTACTGTCAAATCCAACTTTATCACTCAAGAGGATTTATCACCACCATTCCAAAGATATGAAACATGATGTAGCTATTCCTTTCTGATCAGGAATTGCAACTTGTGTTTTAAAGAATCCTCAGTGATTGCCTATGAGAGGAGTAGGCCTCATAGCAGTGAAAATGAGTTTAGCTGTTTGTCACTGCCAGGAGATATAAAACTTAAAAGTACATGTCTTATCTTTTAGGTGCACAGCACCATGTCCATAGGTCTACATAGGGCCTAGCTTAGGGGTGACCTATGTGTAATAAAAAGAGGAGTTTAAGGCTTGGCAAGTGGTTTTAAATGCCAAGTCAAAATGGCAGTGAACTGCACACACAGGTCTTGCAATGGCAGGCCTAAGCCAGGTTTTAACGGCTACTTGTGTGGGTGGCACCATCAGTGCTGCAGGCCCACTAGTAGGCTCTGGATAGATGGTATACCACTTTACAAGGGACTTACAGGTAAACTAAATATGTCAATCAGGTATATACCAATGTCACCATGTTTTAGGGGAGAAGCACATGCACTTCAGCACCGGTTAGCAGCGGTAAAGTGCTCAGAGTCCTATAGCCTACAAAAAGCGTTCAGCAAAAAGAGGAGGAGGAACGCAAAAAGTGTGGGGTAACCCTGCAAAAGGGCCATTTCAAACAAAAACCAGTCAGCATTCAGGCAAACATTCTCCGGGTGTGTGTCCCTTTTGACACAAATACAATGCTGACACTAGGAAGTGTATCACTGTACCTACTCTCCTTGCATTGCTGGTACTTCAGAGTTAGCAGAGGTTTTTCTGGGTTATTTGTGGAATATGTTGTCATTTTGAGTAGGCGTCAGTTTGTCAATATAGAGGACATAGAACACAAGTGACTGGCAAAATCATCTCCAGAAAGCACCGTGACTTAGAAAAGGGACAGCTGGATGGTGATTTACCATCTTCTTAACTTGAGTGAGATGACATGTCCCAGCAGCAACTGCTATCCTGAATGAGGCAGAAGAGGCTGCTGGAAGAGATCGGCGGTTGAGGGGAAGGGTGGTTGCTATATAAATTGCTGATGTGCTTGAACAACAACAACAGCGGTGTCACAAAACAGGAACCACATGAATCCTTCTAGGTGTGTCACTCAAAATTGTCAGTGTGAGCAAGCCAAGAGAAGTTGTATACCTCCATGCTGTTATTGACACATGAAATGTAGCATACTCTGGAATTTTCATTTCAAGACTTTGGCAGTTTCAATCACTAATTTCCTTCATGCTTTTGCAGTAGCAGAAAATACCACTCTCCTCGTCTGCCTCTGCTCCGAAACTGTATTTTTTCTGAGTCAAAGGCGAACAGCAGTCCCTACGATTTACCTCAGACATTGTCAGGTAGTGATGCATGAGTTTATTTTGCAACTGCAGTCTGTGCAGAGCAGTCCCAGTATTCCATGCCAAATAATTTAAGCATGTATTTTGTATGTAAACGTGGCACTGGCTCGAAAGTATTCAATGACAAAATGTGTTACCAGAACGTGGAGAATATTTGTTAAGCAAAGGAAATCCAGAGTGTTGTCCAACCTTTGAACCGCAATAGCATTTGACCTACAGGCAACTGCCGTGAGCCAAACTCTTGCTTTTAGGGCAGCAGATACTTTCTCACTACTTCCATGACTGTCTTCTATATATCTTCTCCACCTTGGCTCTTGGCATTTTTAGCACAAAAATGCTGATTTTTCTGATTAAGACAAAATCACTGAAAATAACAATGAAATTTCAATGTGCCCTTGCACAAGTGTTGAAAAACAATACTGAAAATGAGTTAAGTTGAGCCATCCAGAACCGTAAAAGTGTGCTTTGTTAGTTAGAGAATGGTAGAGTCAATAAACATAGTGATTTTAAGAAGAATTTCATAACTAATTACTTATATTTCTAACAAAGATATTGTGAAAATGAAACATGAAAACTTAGCATTTCTTGCAGAATGACTTGACAATATAGATTGGTGCAAAACGTTTATGTTACATGTTAGAGCGTAAATTTTTTAATATAGATGCATATTAATATGTAGAGATTAGATTTATGGAAAAGATTTTGATCAAATGCTTTACAAAATAATTTTACATGTTGCTATTTGAAAGAGTAGTAGTAGGCCATAATCACAGTTGCAGATTTATGTGAATTTATCACTGACAAACATTATCGAATGCTTAGATACGATATATTTGTGTTATTTTATAATGACTTTTATCATAAATGAGGAGTTTTACACTAAATGAAATATGAGTTAAAAGATGCTTGAATTAACTTTTATCTTTAGTCTGTGTCTTTCCATGGCCTGATGCAATGAACTTTGACACTCTTTCAAATATTGCTTATTTGTTCTGATCATGTCACATTCCTTAAGGGACAAACCTGATAGTTTTCCATAATTCTCTTTTGTTTGGATTCCATGAGAACCTAACCTTTTGACTGTGTCTATGGACAAAGCAACAATGTTGAAGCTTTTTGTCGACAAACCTGTGAGGGTGCAATGTACTGTCTTTTCTCACAATTCATATGAGAACATTTCCTGGAGTATCAATTTGTACCTGCTAAACGGAAGAGTGATCACATGGGGTCACTCCACAGTGGACTGACAACAACGTTATGATGACAAATATGCACTATAAAGACTATTGGACTCTGGAGGAGTCAGCCATTCTTTGCCCTTATGTTCACATTAATTTTAGCTTTCTGAGGACTCTTTGGCAATGCCCTTGGGAACTGTGGCCGTTGCCATTGTTCCATCACTTCCTTGATTCTATTCTGCCTGCTGAACTATCATATTTTCCTATTGCCTTATGCTAATGAACTTATCTGCTGGAATATTTGGAGCTGTCTGGTGAGAATCCAGACCTGAACCTTTGATAAATGCTCCATTTCCTTATGTCTATACTTATGGACTTTCCCCTAGTGGACTTTAACTCGAATCCTGTGTCCCTTTGAGAGATTTCAAATTGAACCATCCTGTTACCTTGGAAACCATCTTCTGCATTCTTTGATTTGATTTACAATATGCATTAGTATGCATGACAGAGTTGCTAAAGATGTTACTTACTTGTATTAATTTTGAATCTATCATACAATAATTCATTTTTTTAAAGAACTGTTTCAGTTATTTATTTGAGATTAATGTTCTGTCTTTGAAACTGTGCTTGGGAGTTGGCTACCAATTAATGGTCCTCATTGGGTAGACTGACAGTGGATTATCCTAGATTCCACATGTTAGAAATGGGGTTTCTGGTTGGCTAGTGTATGCACCTAAGCCAGGCAGAACCCACCACTCTAGTCAGGGTAAGGGAGTTACACACCCAAGATAACCTCTGCTCACCCCTTTGGTAGCTTGGCAGAGCAGTCAGGCTTATCCCAGAGGCAATGTGTAAAGCGTTTGCGCAACACACACACACACACCAGTGACACACTAGGCACACCACAAAAAGAGACCCCACACAAGGTTATATAAAAATATCCTTTGTATTATACATCAAACACGTAGACCACAATCACGTAAATCACTTTGCCGCTAGGCAGTTTTAATAATAACGCATAGATCACAAATCACCTTGCCATAAGGCAATTGTAATAAACATAACAGTTAGTGCATTATGATAAAGACATATATATTGCACACGTCATAAAAACATCATGGAAGACACCATTACTGTGCATATCATAATACCATCCAAATATGCATCATTACATCAGGACATAAAATGTAGCAGTTATTTTAGGAAGGGAAAACATGCATCATCATAACCTCAATATCTCCCCAGTAAAAGTAATCACACATATCTAGTGCACCTGCACCTCTTTTATTAGTTATGCGGTAATGGGAGCACCAAGCGTAGGTTACAAGGCACCTGCCCACCTACTCCAGGGAATATGGTAATGTCCATGATGTTCCCCCTCCAGTGCCCTCCATCAAGGTTTTTCCCCACAATTGCCAAAGATCCAACACCAGTAAACAAAACGCCCCAAGTCAAGGCCCGAGGTATGTGCTACCGGAAAGGGGGCCAAAAACTTCATGTATTAATTTAACGGGGCGTCTGTACCAAAACACCCGCGTACAGTAGTGGGGAATGCAGCTGCCCGCCAACCCTGCGGTGCAGCTGCCTGCGATTCCAGGTCAACCTCTACTGCCACGATGGGACCACCCGTGCCATGCTGACGGGACCACGTGAGTACAGCTCCGGGAGTGATGGAAACATGTTAGGCACACTCCGTTGCAGAAACACCCCATGCCTGTCCCCAGCTGGGAGGGGCACCACGAAAACCCTCTGAGACCGCTCGGTCCAGTCTCCAGTATGGCCAGCACAGTACAACAGAAATGCACTGGGGGGAGGCAAGCAGCTACAGGGACCGCTCGGCTCTGGAGAATTCACAAGACGTGCTGCGGGTCTTTTTTAACAGGTCCCGGGGTCGCGATCAGACCTCTTGGGCTGTGGCAGCGCATACACAACTCCGGTGCCTGCTGACCAGCCTTTAGGGCAAAGGGGCTGCATTTGAGAGATTCCCTCAGTGCGGTGCTGACTCTGGTCTGGCTACTTGGCTGGCGGGGCAACTCTCAGGGGGGTCCTCGCCGGGCAGCTGACAGCAGGGTCCCAGA
The DNA here is from genome assembly GCA_963921515.1 of Calotriton arnoldi. Taxonomy (NCBI): domain Eukaryota; kingdom Metazoa; phylum Chordata; class Amphibia; order Caudata; family Salamandridae; genus Calotriton; species Calotriton arnoldi. Next base: position 421,120 of record CAWUFW010000108.1, on the reverse strand, counting down.
CAGGGAGAGGGGGCCACGGGATGGCCCTTCTCCCTTTGCCCATATGTTGCAGTCTCCTCCTTTACAGTAGGGGGGCTGTGTTCACCAGATGCCCGCTGCAGGGAAAGGAGACTTGCTTCTCCAGGTCGGGACTGGCAGCAGGCTGGAGCGCGGGCAAACACGTTCTACTGCATCAGACGGGGTGCTTCCCATGCTCCAGGTACACCATGCTCCCCAGGTGCTAGAATTTTACAAAACCCAGGGGAGCAGCAACCCGCTGATCCTATAGGCATAAGTAGCGCTCTCCATGCGCTCGGCACATCAAAGAGCCAGGAAGCAGAAACAGTGCTCCCCACACTCTGGGCTGAACAATAAAGTGATCCTCACATGCTTTTCTTTAGAACAAAGGAGAAGAACAGTCCAGTCCTTCTCCTGCAGGAGCAGCAACTGCAGGCCAGACCACCCCACACACGGCTGGGGCAGCGCTCCTCACACAGCTCTTCAGCTCTCACACAAGGTAGGTCACTTTTAGATCCAGCAAGGATCTTTCCCATGAAGTCTTTGATTTCCCTGAGACTTCCAACAGGAGGCAAGCACGCACAAGCCCTTGGAGATTCTCCACAAGCAGGATACCACAGCAGAGCAAAAAGAGTCACTCCTTTTCCTCCACCACAGACAGAAGCAGTAACTGCAGGCCAATCCATCCCTCACACAGAAACGTTCCTCACACAGTTCTTCTGCTCTTCTTCTTGACAGGGTCCTCTTGTTTCTTGAAGTAATCTAACGTCTTGGGGTTTTACGTCCAATACTTATACCCCATTTTGTCATTGTTCTCTTTGTGGCAAGGGTCTCTGAACACAGTCCAAACCAGTCCTGTCCTCCCTGGTTCAGTATGACCACAGGTGGTGGAGACAGCATTGTGAAAAGGAGACACAGCCTATTCAGGTGCAAGCAAAACTCCTCCCACCACTCTAAATTCAGACCAGGTCCATTCAGCCCTGCCATTAGTCACCCAGACAAGGCAGGGTACACTGCAACCCCCCTTGTGACTGTCTACAGTAAATGCCACCCCCAGCTCCTGTCACTCCAACACCAGGCACTGAATACACAACAGTCAGAGGCATGCAGAATGGTAAAGTAAGAAAATGCCCACTTTCTAAAAGTGGAATTTACAAACACACAATTTAAAAACCACCTTTACCAAAAGGTGCGTTAATAAATTCTGACTTCAGAGAGCCTAAACTCCATTTTCCCATCTTGTCCCTATTGAATGTTACACATGTAAAAATGGTTACAGTGCAGCCCCAATGATAGGCCTATGGGTCAGACAGTCTTTCAATAGTGAAAAACGAAATACATAGTATTTCACTATCAGGACATGTCACACACACCAGTACAGGTCCTACCTTTCACATACGCTGCACCCTGCCCATGGAAGTTCCTTGGGCCTACCTTAGGGGTGCCTTACATGTAAAGAAAGGGAAGGTTTGGGCCTGGCAAGTGGGTGCACTTGCCAGTGCAACATGGCTGTTTACAACTGCGCCTGCAGGCACTACAGTGGTAGGTCTGAGACACATTTACAGGGCTACTCATGTGGGTGGCACAACCAGTGCTGCAAGCCCATTAGTAGCATATGATTTGCAGACCCTGGCACACTAAGTTCACTTTAGTAGGGACTTACCAGTAAATCAAATATGCCAATCATTTATAACCAATCATAATTACAATTTACACAGAGAGCATATTCACTTTAGCACCGATCAGCAGTGGTAAAGTGCCCAGAATCCTACAGTCAATGAAAACAGGGTCAGAAAAATAGGATGCAAAAGTCAAAAGGTTTGGGGATAAACCTGCAAAAAGGGCCAGGTCTGACATCACCCCTTACTACAACGAAGAAAGATCCATCAGAGTACCAATTCCCTTCGTGGTAAGGTATACTAAGTAAAGACTTGTAATATAGCCCTCCTATGGGCCCGGCGCTAGATTGACCATTTTTGTTAAAAAGTGCTTCCACTGTCACAGTATTTAAAGGTGCTTGTTGGTGATCAACATGCACCTGCTGAATCACCAACTTTTGCCTCTTTTGGAAAGCATGTGAACCACTATGCAGTTATACCCATGAGATCTGTGCTCTGACCTCTCATCTAAATTTCCATTATGAAATCTGCCTTCTATTCTCCTATGCATCAAAAGTCTTTCCTACTGCTAGAAATATTTGATCCTATAATTACATAACCCTGTGGCATGAACTTGGAATCTCCATGAAAGACTCATCACTTACCATCAGCTCCATTATACCCACAAAGGAGTATGACAGAAAGTCCACATATACCATTTTCATTACAACTCAACATACATATTCTATTTTAGTTAATATGTCATTAATGGTTGTGCTCAATTGACTCGCTGGGGCTGGGCTTGTACACAACTATTTGTGCACAAGCCCAGCCCCAGACACTACTTGCTCTGCTGAGCACATGGAAAGCCACTTGTCCAGTGAAAACTTTGTGGTTGCTTGTCAAAACAAGTGCCATAAGGTGTTTAGAGTTTGCTGGTATTTGGGAGGCTGCTGAGAGTGGCTTTCCCATTCTTGCTCAGGGTGTCACTTTTTAGGGCTCTGCAAAGACAAACTCCCATGGTTGTTACGTGGGCAACTTTGTTGTTGTACAGAGGGAAAATGGAAAGACTTGCTGCTCCTCTTTAATGAAAACATCCCACAGCAATGAACATGTGCAGTGGTCTCATAGCATGAGCAGGTCAGGCTAGGACCATTGGTCTTGGGGAGAAAGTGAGTAAATTTAAAACATAGTACATATGCATCACATGTAATGAGCACTGGCTGCAATTCCTCTGCTGCTGACATAGGTTGAGATATTGCCCTGGCTGATTGTGTTTACTGAAGTCTTGCAAGCAGCGTGGATTCACTACTTTCCATCCTAAATTTGTGTGTGTTGTCACTGATTTCTGATGAGGTGATTTTTCCTCCATATTGTTGTTCTCTGTCGCATTAGGGTTGGATGTATATCAGTTGTGCTCTGGATTACATTATGTGCAAGTTGGTTGTGGAATCATGGGCAGTTCTAACAAACTGCCCTAGCCTGACCTGCTCATAAAAACCTGCTACATCCAAAGATGGAACTCACCAGAGTGTGCCTACAGTTCTATGGCGATGGTGGCAGGTCCAGTTGGCCCCACATTAGCATACTAAAAGGCACAGCATCTCTTGTGTACTCTGCTTCTCTCGGAAAGGTCCTGGCACTCAGGAAGGGTTCCCTGCATGCTGCTTCACCCACTAGCTTGAGCTGGCATTGGTATGTGCAAGGCCGTGGAAGCCTTGATGGTTTTCTTCTGGCAGTGGACTTCTCCACACATGGTGCAGGACACCGGGCTGAGAAGTCAGAAGACAGAGCATGGGGGGGTATAGAGGGTCAGAGACACCAGGCGGATCAAGGGCAGGATGTCAAACCTTTTGTCATCCATACAAGGGCATCACTATTTTACTGAGAAGGGGGACATGGTTAGGCGTATATTTAATCCTAACCAACTGTCTTGCTTCGTACTTCCAGATAATACAGACCACTCTCCCACACGGTGGCTCAAACACGACGAAGCAATAGACACAACACCACCCCCGGAGAGGAATTTCACTTTATAAAATGAAGCACATCAAAGACTAGGATAAGAATAAGGCTTGGGGTTTTATTTATGCAATGCTCTCTAACAGAAAGGCTTTCCCAGATGTCAAATGATCAACATTCAAATGTTATATATATATATATATAAGCAATAATAACACACTTGGCAAATGCAACTGTTAAATGCATGGATAATAATAAACACAAGCAGGAATAGAACACTAGCAAGTTATATTGGACGTCCTGCAAGAAATCAGAAAGATATATACACTAAATACATCAGATGATTAACTTGGATGTGTACTCAGACTCACTCACACATCACAAAGTCCATTCTCAATGAAAACACCTCAGGTGATTATAGCCACTGGAAACTGAAGGTGCACACTGACAGTCACACATCACAATGACTGTTATAGCCACTGGAAACTTAATATGCACGCAAACAGCCACACAGTCACACATCACAATGGCAACAATCAGAAACAAATCATCTCACCGATCGTTCACTCGACATCCTTGCCAACTCAAGCTGGAGGAGCCAGTTGATAGCCAGGCAGGACTCGCGATCTGGACTCAAATCCCAAATTCTCTTGTGACGACACGTCTGCCCCACAAGTGAGCTCCCATCTGGTTGCCAAGATCCCCGGCCTTTAATACCTTTTACTCAACCTGAGGCGAAGGTTATAGAAACCTCTCCCCCTTTCTTTAATTACGAAAAACTGAGCTGACCGTACTGGTCTGTGTCAAGGTCAAGACCGAAGCTGGCCAGGCCCCTGTATTTTGAGATGTACATTCCACTCATTTCTCTGGCAACAACAATCTCTGCTCTGAAAGGCACCACACATTATCCCAGCGAAGCTTACGAAAGCCTCCATCCAGCACAAAACAAAACAACCTTGAACGTGAATAATCTAAACAACTTCAGTAGTCTGGGGGCCTGCCTGTGCGTGCAAAAAGCTCAAGCAAGACAGAGTCAGAATTCTAGATGACATGAGGGCATGTCAAAGCCAATAGTAAGAACTTCATAATACTTCCCAATGTACAACACAATGCACATTTGTGCACTACTGCCTTTAGCATCACATACTTCATCTCTCAATGTACAACACAATGCACATTTGAGCACCACTGCTCATAACACTGCACTTCGAGACCAAAAAGTACATTCCACATCTCTCTCTCTCTCACGCTTTCAAATGCGTACCACACACATTCTGTTCTTGGCTAGCTGTTCTACTCTGTGACAGCATCCCACTTTAAAACTGCGAGAGATACAAAAGAAACCTTCATGGGAAACAAGGCACATGCAGGGGAAAATGTCGTACATTCATGCTAGGGTAAAATATAAAACACCAAAAGTCAATTAAAATGATGGTAGTGAAAGGTCATCACGTGGTTTCAAACCATAAGAGTGCCTCTAGCACTACACCAACATAGCTGTCATTTCAGTTTGAGTGTCTAGAGCTTCCTTGTCCATAATAGTGCCCAACAATTTTCCAGTGATGTAATTTCCTGCCTATCTCGCATATAAGGAGGCTTTGGTGTGAAACGGATATGTCATAATTGTTGGGATCCATTCTTTCTTGGGTTGGTAGAATGTGGAATTCTGCATTGGATCTTTTGTCCTTGCACTTGGAATGTATATCCTTGAACAGGGAGAGGCAGTTGTTGTGAGACTGCTTCCCTGCCAGTCCATTTCCTAAGATGCTTAAGAATAAAGAGATAACTTAATTCAATTTACGTGTACTGGCATCTTTGCATTGGCGACAAGCGGACTGGCAGGGCCCCATGCATATCCACTGCATTTTCGCTGGACTCTGCGGCATCTCCATTGGACCCCACACCAGTTCCATGTATGTGGGGTGAAATTATAGTGCTGTGCAGCTGTTGAAGATAGGCAATTTGCTTGGGGAGGATATTGGGCGCCGCAGGCGGAGCTGACTAAGGGCCTTCTCTCAGTCACAGAAGGAGTAATCCTCGGCAGACTCAAGGTACAGTTTTTATTTATTGAGAACAGCTTGGGGACACTTACCGCTGGCCCTATACGTGCTCTTGAGCTCCTGCGTGTGGGCGTGTGAGGAGGCGGGTTCAGCAGCAATAAAGCCCATGACGGATGCTTGTGCATCGGCTCGCGGAAACACAGCACTGAGGCGGAATTTCTTGTGCTGTGCATCATCACTGATCGAGGAGTCTGGTTGGCTGGACTGCCCTGTGCCTGGTTGGTCCCGGTCTTTTGCCTGTCCTCTCGATGCCTTCGCTGACACCAGCGTCCTTGCTGGAACCTGGGATTCTGATTGGCTTGGTTATTCTGTGCCTGGTCGGTCCAGGTCTCTTGCCTTACGTCACAATGGAAAGTCCCTCATTGCTCAGAGTCGCCCCGCTCCTGCTATTATTGTCCTCAGCGTGTTACAGATTTGTGACACGCAAACCACTGTCTTCATTTGCCATGCAGCAGTATTAATTACAGAAACCTTTGCAGGCAAGCAGTAATTTGTGTGTTGCTTGTTGGTGACACACACACCATTTCAGGTATTTCTTTTCTTCATTTTGTACAGTGACACAACCACTGGCAAGCATTCTGGGTGTTACTCACTCTGTGACACGCACACCAGAATATATTATTATAATGCAGCAAGTTTACGTACTGTTATAGAAGATATCTTAATTGTATGCCACATTTAAAAAAAAATATATATATATATATATATTAATATCAGTGTTTTGTGAATAATTCCACTTTATTTTTGTGTTCTTCAGAAATTTAAAAAAAACTGCACTATGTATCAAAGTATTGTACCACCACCACCGTTTTCCTCTAGTACAACTAATGGTAGTGTTGGCTGGGAGTTATGGAAAGAAAGTTTAGAAGCATATGTGGCTGCTAGCGATTGTGCAGATTTTACTTACACGAAGAAATATGCCTTATTATATCATTGTTTAGCGTCAGAAGGTTGAAAAATATTGAAACATTTACCACAGCAATGCCTATTAGGAGAGGGCGATGTAGTGGATGAGTATATGTCTGTGGTGAAAATGTTAGACACAAGATTTAAACCACATAAAAATTTGGTTCTTGAACGACATAAATTTCATAAGCGACATCAACTTCTAGGAGAGCCTATTGAGACTTATGTAGGTGCTTTGAGATCATTAGGGTCCACGTGCGAGTATAAGGATTTTGAAGAAGAAACAATTAGAGACCAAATAGTTAAACATACCAACAACAAGAAAATTCAAAAAGTTTTGTTAACCACACCTAATCTCACCTTACATAAGGCAGTGGGATTAGCTGCAGGGATAGAGAGTACTGCATCGTTCATGTCTCAAATGTCCCTTGTGGGTGAACCATCTAAGAATGACATCTGTTGTGTGTGTTTGTGAAAAAAAGAAAGAAAAGTGTAGAAAAGCAAAATATTACTATGTTACAGATGTGGCTACACCAATGATTTGAGAAATTCTTTATCATATCATGCTTGTGACAAAATATGTTCAGGCTGCAAAAAGAAAGGGCATTTTGAACAAGTATGCAGATCTAGAACAAAATCGAAAATGTTCAAACCTAAAACAGTAGGCAATGTGTGGGAACAGGATGGGGTGTACAAATCATTGGCTTCAAGTGATGAAAGTGTGGTTTTATGTATTGATACTATTCTAACCCAATCTCAGAATGAAATTGAGGTTAATGCCAGTAGATGTTAGCACAATTAAGAGGCCTTACTGTTGAATATTGATCAATAATATAGGAGTTAATATGATGGCAGATTCTGGATCTTCATTTACGTTAATAGGTACAGATGATTAGAAAGAGTTTAGTAAGGTGGAACTTGTGAAATCTTCCATTAGACCTTTAGCGTATAGTGGTAAACCCATTGAGGTACTGGGAGAATTTAATGCCATCCTTTCTTTTAAAGGAAATTCCACTTCTGCCATTCTGTAAATGGCTAAGCATGGTTCATCATTGTTGGGGTGGTTGGAACAGCAACATTTTTAACTCATTCTGGAACCCAATAGCCCAGACCAAGGAATGTTTAAAGAGGAATTTTCGTGTGTGTGTGTGTGAAGTGCAACTGTTGGAATGGGAGGAAAAAGTTCCCAGGGTCTTTACGGAGGCCCTTGGAAAATTTGAGGGTTGCAAACACAGGATACAGCTGCAATTTGGAACTGATCTGGTAGTACATAAAGTGAGAAGAGTCCCTCTTGCCGTCAGGGCAGAATTACAGAGAGAATTGGACAAATTACAAGACCAGGACATTATAGAGCCTATAGAAAGCTCAGAGTGGTTGTCACCCATGGTTCTGGCGAGGAAACTCAATGGGAATTTGAGAATCTCAATGCTAGGATCTGGGTAGATTGTCATGCTTTACCTAACATAACAGAAGTGCTATCATTAATTAAGGGTGCCACTTGGTTTTCAACTCTTGACATGACTTCGGCTTACCATCAAATAGTTCTGCTTGAGGACTTGCGCATTTAACATCATTTGCCAGACCAGAAGGAGCTTTTCGCTTCAAAAGGATGCCTTTTGGGGTGGCCTCTGCGTCTGCTGTTTTTCAACGGCTCATGGAGGTATTATTTAAAGAAGCAGAGGGCATCTTCTGCTTCCAGGATGATGTGTTGGTGTTTGGTGACACCAAACTCAACCATAATATGCGGTTAGCCCATGTTCTGGATGTCCTAGAACAGAAGAGCATCACACTTAGAGCTGACAAGTGTAAATTTGGTGTAGCCGAGGTCACATATTTGGGTCATAAATGATCTGCTGTGGGTTTAGAACCCAAGGATAGTTAGGTTAAGGCCATTGTTGAGGCACCGGTTCCCCAAGGAAAAGACCAATTGAGGTAATTCATGGGATTGATGGAATTTCATTCTCGCTTCATTCCCAGATGTGCACAAAGGGCACATGCTATGCATCAATTGTTGAAGAAGAATGAGAGATTTCTGTGGAATGAGTTGTGTGAGCAAGAATTCTCAGACATGAAAAGAGAAATAGCCAATGCTATTCCTCTCAAACCTTTTAATACCAGTGTAATCATTATGGATGGTAGCCGATATGGTTTGGGAGCAGTGTTACTACAAAGAAGGAAGGGCAGAGAAGAAGTTGTGGCATTTGCGAGTTGTAGTCTGAAGGGTGCAGAGGCATCGTACTCTGTTACGGAGCATGAGGCTCTAGCCTGTTGGTGGGGTGTGAACCATTTCCGACAATACTTGTGGGGCACAGAATTTGTCATCAGAGTGGATCATAAACCCTTGATAGACATGTTTACGATGAAGGGAGATGGTAGGACAACCCCTAGTATTGCCAAATGGCAGTATAGAATGCAGGAGTACAGAATGGAGTATATTCCTGGCATCAAGAACGTGATGGCTGATTGTCTTTCAATACTTCCTGCGAATGTTGGTGAGGAAGATCACAGGACTTTGGAGGGAGGATGACATGGTGATTAGCGAGGCAATGAGTATCACCCAGAGTGCCATTTCAGAACCTGAATGGTTAGAGGCATTGAGAAATGACACTATCATAACAAAAGTCATGAAATATATCAATGAAGGTTGGCCTAATGGCAAGGTGCAAGATTAATTTTTTGATGCATTGAGGAAGATAGAATGGGAGTTATCCATTGTGGGAGGTTTATAGAGAAGATTTGACCTCCTAGTAGTAGCTAGTATTCTCAGGAGTAAGGTTCTGGAGCTAGCACATGAGGGTCATTAGGCATGAGAGCAATAGAAAGAAGAGTAAGAGACTTATTTTGGTGGCTGGACGTGGACAGACAAGTTGAACAGTATGTGAGAGGATACAAGGCTTGTTTTGCTAGTGATAAGATGCAGGTAACTGTTCCTAGTCCTACTGTTGAAGTCCCTGTTCCTGAGATTGCATGATCTAACCTGGAGATGGACATAATTGGCCTGTTGGGAGTAAGCCATGGTCATATAAGGTGTTTTGAGAAAACTATTCTTTCGCAAAGGAGTTCCTGATAAAATTGTTAAGGATAATGGTCCACAGTTCATTACTCAGGACTTTGAAGCTTTTCTCTCTAGTTTTGGAGTTAAACACATTACAACCTCACTGCACCACCCAAGAAGCAATGGTTTGGTCGAGCGCTGCAACAGAATAATTAAAGAGAATATACAGTTGTCTGTTGTGCGTGGTTTGGATTTGATGCAAGAGGTAAAGAATTTAATCTGGGCTCTTCGCACTACACCCAATACAGAAACCAAAGTTTCTCCTTTGTGTTACTCAAAGGTAGATACCTGGGTCGCAAATTAACAGATTGCAGATGGGGAGATAGATGGTCCCTGCAGAGGTTCTGCATGGGGTAAAAGAGAAGCGAAGAGAGGCTCAGAGCAAGTATGCCACTTCAGTATACAAAACACTTGATGTTGTTGAAGGAGATTATGAGCGGGTGAAAATTACCTTTAAGGAAGCGAAGAGAGTTACCCAATTTTCACCACCAAAGAAGGTGGTTCGGGTTAGTGAGTACTCTGTGACATTGGAGGATGGCAAGTATTGGAATAAAAACAACTTATCTGTGGTCCGCAGAGAGTGTGACTCTGGGTCAGGGAAACAGAGGCCTGATGTGAGTGATCGGGGGGAATTAAACAGAAGCAGGATGTAAACCCAGATGTTATTTTGAGGAGATCAAGCAGGAGATCTAATATACCTTCAAGGTTGCAGGATTACGTGCTAGGTTGAAGGTGAATGAGCTTCATTATTTAGTGCACATATTGCTTGGACTCTTTGTAAGGGTCAATTATTTCATTTATTTTCCTTTTCTTGTGTTGTGTTCTGTTAGAAATTTAGTATTGGGTTATGTTTTTAGAAGGTATGAGTTATATTTATGTAATTTTCTTTTCAGCACATTCTATGATTTCCTGTTCTAAATTATTTGTTGTTTAATAGCCTTGTGTAAGGTGGAAGATGTGTTGGGATCTGTTCTGCCTTGGGTTGGTGAAATGTGGAATGCTGCATTAGATTTTTGTCTGTGCGCTTCGTTCATTTCCTAAGATGCTAAAGAATAAAGAGATAACTTAATTCAACTTACGTGTACTGGCATCTTTGCAATAATGCTTTCAAATTCCACATTTTTGCCTCATTTTTCGTTCATCACCCACTGTACATGCCTTTTGTCACTTGTTTTTACTCTTTTCTTGCAGCTGTTTTTTTTCTGAGAGGATCGCCTTGCATGGAAAACTGTATGTTGGACCCTTTAACTACTTTGTCGCAGGGTACTTTTGGTTTCTTTTTTCCCACTCCTCCAATCTTCATTCAAGATAAACCAATATTGTCCAGGAGGTTTTTCTCTCCTTTGTGCTTTTTCCTCCTAATTGTGACTCTCTCAAGGAGACATCAGATACCTTTCTCCTTTCATATGTATATTAAGTACAACATGGAACCCTGATTACCGGAAGGAACCACCCGTTCTTCGATCAATCAGGAAGGAATAGAGGAAGACCTTCACTGCATCCAGACTTGGGCAAAACCATGACTACAGTGGCAGCCGGCATGGATTGGGGTGGCGGGGGGAATGTAAAGAAAAATAAAAAAATAATAAAACTTACCTTATCGCTGCCACCTCTCTTCAGTCTCTCCTCAGCGTGAGGACTCAGCCGGAATGGGAACAAGGAAGCACCCAGGCTCCCCTGACCAATCACAATGCTGCAATGCAGTGTTGTGATTGGTCTGAGCGCCGTGGTTCGGCACTCAGCCAGGGAATGGGGGCCTGGACATTTTCTCCAAGCAGGCTGTAATGCAGCCTGTGTGGAGAACATGCAAAGTGCGCATGAATGTTTGGCCGGCCCAATAGGGCCGGCCAAGCATTCATGTGCACTTGGAGTGAGCAAACTGCTACTCCTCAGCCCTGCTCTGAGAGCAGTGCAGCCCCATCCGCCCTGGCCGCAAAGCAGCTGGAAACAATAAAATTATGATAACATTCAGTTATTATCATTTTATTTTTCCTCTAGTTACACTGTTTAAAAGCAGTGGGGCGATGCTCCTCCGCTTTAGCGGAGGACCTGCCATGCATGACTCTGATGAGTCTCTAGGCAGATCTTTTGATGCAATGGATTCCATGGAACACTTAGAATTTGATTTTACTCAGCAGCACAGGGAATGGTATTGCTATCTGTAGAAACAGAGGAAGGTGCTGTACTTCTCCACTTGGACTGACCTCTGATGTTAAGCCAGGTTGCCTTTGAGCTGACTGTATTGAAACACCAATAATGATATATCAGTTCCCGTGAACAGTATTTTGGTGGTCCGTCTGTTGCTTGTGTCTGCTGGCTGCAATATAACACACAGAAAGCGGGCATCATCAATGCAGTGAGAGCAATTTTAGCAGTAAACTACCCAGGCTTTTCATGCCTTACACTACTCTTGTTACATGGGGTGATATCACTGCAGCGCTTGGGGTACAATATCACCTTTCAATGTACACCCACCAATTTCACAAACCGTAAAATGTCCCCAAAGTGATGGTGAAATGTACTGTCGGCCCATATTCCTGTGTTAATACTAGGAATACGCACAAATTCTCAGTTTTCTAGTTTCTTCCTGTCTTCTAGGAAGGCTTAATAGTCTGGCAAGTTAAACTAATCCTCCGTTACTTCTCCTTTAAAGCACTTACAAAATATGGTGTTGTGAACACATACATGGCTGATGATGTAGTGCATGGAACACAAATCGATCAGTGGTGTTCAATCAACACACTAAGCAAACTGTAAAGTTACACATTCTTCCTATGAAAAATGTAACATTTCCCGAAAGTGATGGTGAGGGTGAAATTCGGTGCAGATAAATCGGCTTTAAGTATCTCTTGAACACCAATACAATATCCATGCATGCAGTATTTAGTCAAATGTTGAACAATCTGCCAATCTACATCCCGGACCCGGTAGATGTGGGTAGGTCGACTCGATACGTGACAACAGCACAAAACTCGTGAGGAACTCCTCTAGTTTGACCTACCGGGTACTGATGCTGCCTGGTTAGCTTACAACAATGGGTAGGACCAGGTCTGACAGGTACACGATTTAGGTAGTTACCTGGTTGATGTGAGTATGTTGCCACGTTGCCATTTTTAAGTGTAGATAGTTTCCACAATATAGGTCCTGATGAATCGCATGTAGACTATTACAGTGAGCGAGAAACATGTTGACCTCATTTGCACCAATAGCGACGCTTAGACCTAAGACATAATACTTAGCCAAGCACCGCATTGTTTATATTTTTAACTAGGGTAGGAGACCCACTGATTAAAAATTGTCTTCACGGATACTCCGAACCTTATTTTAAATCACACACATACATCTACACAGTTCTGGCCCCTCACCCCCACTTCACCATACGGCTATTGGAAAAAGATCTCCGCCAAAGTGCCCCTACTACAGGGACCCGTTGGGTATTGCACCGCCGACCCGATGAGGAGCAGCCCAGATGATGAAGCATGACACCCGATTGGGTGTGTGAGGGCATTACAATCCAATAAATGGACTCCCAACTCTGAACCCAAACGTTCAGGGTGGTGTCAATTTCCCTTGTTCGTACACTCTTGAGGAACAGCATAACCTTCTTCTTCTAATTTGCAAATGTAACACTTCCCTAAGGTGATACTAATTATTATGCGATCAATGTGCATGATGTAGCACTAGAAACACAAATTCACTAGCAGACAATGTTCTGTCACTTGCTTACTGTCCTACCAAAATTGACCCTCCTCTAAATACAAACAAGATTTGGAAAAGGCAATAGATCTGGGGTTGGCCGCTGGCCTGTTGTCTTTGTGAATGTTTCTTGTGTTTTGTCATCACTTTTGTGAAAATGTATTGTTGGGGAAGCTGCCGAGCCCTCATCAATCTAAAAAAAAAACATTGACTAAAGTGAAAAATATTTTTGTGGTTTCAAAAAGCACACATTCCCATATAAGTCGCTGGCATTAGGACAAGTGTTAGGACAGAATGCCATCATTCACAGGGAAGTTAGCCAGTTGCAGAAATGGGTTGACCCATTGCTCCATGCTATGTGCTGTAGTGAGCAGGAGAAAAATGTGTTTGACACAATAACAGACCAATGGACGAAGAGAGCTGGCTGAAAGCCACTACAAGGAAACATATTATTCAAATAATTTTAGTAAAATGAAAAGGTCTTGGCTAACGCCAGGCCTAAAAAGCTACCCCAAATATGTGGTGCAATTAAGTATCTGTAAAATGCAATCCAGGGCATGTATGACAGAAAATAATACAGCTGGCAATGTTAAAATGTAAAACACATGTAAAAAGTGTTTAGTAAGGTGCATTTAGCCCAATCATTCTGTAACAGGACAAAGTGAGCTCCTCTTTTCTTTTTTCCTAACAACACTCTTTCAACAATAGTGTGCAAATGTCAGCCCGCTTGCACAAGTATCTCAACAGCTTCCACCCTTCTACCCCTTTAGGAGCTTTAACAAGACTGCTGAGACTTTGCAGATTCCCTTGCTGAAATTTGTTAGGCTAAGAAAAGCTATACATAGGGAAAATAAGGTGATAAGGACTTGGGTTGAATAAGTTCGTCAGATTAACCCCACTATAAGGTCTGGTTCCAAATTCAGGAAGGGCAAACCGTTTACGTGGTTGAATGGACTGTCAGTTTCAGGGTGAGAGTCCTATTTTCCTCTGTTAAGAGGTAATCAGAGTTAGGCAATTATTTGGATACAAATGTTTTTGAGTTGATTGAATTTTCTCAGCGGTTAGTTTCACTGGTGGCTGAATACACAATCAAAAATAAAGTTATGTGAAGAACTATAAGCTTTTAATGTGATTATTTCAACAGGGAGATATCTATTGCTGAACATAGGAGAAACGTTGACCATGGTGCACAATGGTTGTGTGTTTTCCACCACGGTCCTTTTCTCTGCTTAGTATCAAATTTCATCCCATTGTGTGTTAAAATCTATAACATATTTATATCTCCAGTTATGTAATACATACTTAGGGAATGCCATTTTGTCTGGCTTCTGGTTCACCAGAATTTTAACTAGTAAATCAAGAGATAACGAAAGTATTCAAGTATAAATCTGCTTTCAATGTGACAGATTTGTCATGGGTCGTGAGTCCAAATAAGGAACTAGACAGTAGTACATTAACTCAAGTGTTAGAGTTTCTATGTGATAAGGGGCAGGCCATGAAACACTGTAAATGTGTTAGCTGTTGACACTTTTTTCTATCTACCACGTACAATTTTCAAGGCAGGTTTGAACCAAAGGAACAAATGAAATAAGCCACAAATTATGTTTGAGTACTGAAGGGCCATAAGATTTTGAAATTATTCCTGGGTTTAGCAGTTTTAGCCGAAATATTCCATAGTGTGAATGCTTGGATTCTAAACTCACAATGACATGTCTTTTTTTAAGCTGTAGTACAAAAAATTGAGTGGGCCCTACTTTGAACGCAGTACTCACATTTCTAGGTATCAAGGCCAGCTTATGCACTCATAGGACCTGGTGGAGTTCAAACAGCTTCTTAACATTATACAATGCTCCCCCGGCAGTCACTGAAAATTTGACAACCGAAAGTGATATGCTGGTGATTGCAATATGGGCTGCCACATTCTGGGGACATTGAAGAGGTGAGATGTTTTCTGGCAGTCTAAAATAAAGGCTATTACAGTAGTCGTGCCTAGTTGAAATACTACCTCCAGCCACAATCATTATGAAAAAGGGAAGGTCAGCAGTAGAGAAAGCCAAATGTAACTCTCCTCCATTGAAAAGGTTTAATCCAAATCGCAATCAGTGCAAACATAGGGATTTAATGAGGATGATAAAAGTCTGGCCTTTGCTTCAAAATTCTTAAGATTGGGTGAGGAGAGGTATTCTGTCATTTAAAGGAAAGACCTTGCATTTGTGTAGGCCTCACTGATTATCCACAGCTGTTTTCGGAGTAGAACTTTACCTTTGACTGTGGGAATGTTAAAGGTATTGGCACATCATTTGGCTTTCAATAAAACTGCAGGATAACGCATGCTGAGTCATACTGACACCTGGCTCAAACGTGATAGTTCACTTCCTGCCATTACTTACAGAGGAGAAAAGGGAACAGGAATGGGATAATTTTGTAGTGGTTGGTATTTATAGAGATCTTCATGAAACAAGAGAGTGACAAACCTATTGCAAGGGTTTTCTGTCTTTTCCTTTCTTCTGCCATGAGAAACTTTGGCTGGTTTGTTCAGTATATAAAAGGACAGTAGGGTGGCACAACAAAATGAAAAGAAGAATGACTTTAGAGAAAGATATTGTATTAAGAAAATCAGTGCGTGCTGGTACTGTAAGAGTATATAAATGTGATTGTATGGATCAATAATGCTCCTTTTGGGAGGGGTGAAATTATATGCCTGATTATGGAATGCTGAACATATTGACCTTGTGAAAAAGGATAATACATTGGTTGCCCAAAGTCATGAGATCTACATAACAAAGAAAATAGTGTGTGACAAAATGCAGAGCATTCTGAGACCTACTCTGGTGTCAGATTTTACCCAAGCATGTGGTAGGGGAGAATGGCAATCAATACTTTGTGGCCAGAATGTTTTTGGACTAATAATCATTAATGCATGCTTGTGCTTGTGGAATACTCTTGAAAGTGACTTAAATGTGAGGACGTGGAAGTTATCAATAGTGCTCTCCTTTTGCCCTAATAACTGATAATGGGGGGTGAATTGAAGTTTGATACAATTTAAAGATAGAACATTGGTAGCTGTGTGCTTCTGGTATTGGAATTGAGCACTTGCTGAATCTCTACACGATCTAAGCCGTAATGAGTTAATGGAGCGGCTTCACAAGGTTATTAGTCATATTATGCAACATGTTGTCAAATGAACTTGTGTTGCAGCAAGAATTTGTTGGAAATGTTGTGGTTTTACAAGACACCTTCTATGTTGGCCACAGAAATCCTCATGCTGCAGTCTGATAGGTAATACATCCATGTATTGTAAAGAAATATGCGCGTTTATCTAATCTAAGGAGGTCAGAAGAACCACTAGAGAAATCATGGGAAGGATCGCAAAGCACAGAATGGATAGAAGCAATATCTTGACCTATTGAGAAGAGCGCTTGCGCCCAGGTTACAGGCAGGGACATTGGAGTTCTCATGAAGAAATGGGTTTGTTTAGAGAGAGTGATATAGCTTGTACAACAGATTACATCAGTACACGTTGGTTTGTACACAACGTAGGAGTACTCTCCTTTGATTACGGTTACCAAGATACAGGTGTTGACACGATATCGATAGAAACAAACATACATGCCTAAGGAGGATCCTTACTATTTATGACTGATCAATGAATACGCTTGGGACTGTAATGTGCTGACAACGACAATCATTTATAGTATGATATATGAAAGTACAGCCCTGATGAAGTCAGAGGTTTATGTAGCTAATGACGAAACACGTGTTGGCTACTGGATTGACCAAATTGACTACAAAGATCACCTAATCTCGTGTGGAGAAGATTGAATAAAAAGACAAAGAAACACCATTGAATTTATGTACTGACATTTTGAACAGTGGGCTGCTCATTAAGTTGGGGATTTTATCCTTAACGAGGTTGGGGGTGTTGTTGGCCACTCTTTTCCCTGTGGAGCACCGTAAGAGAATGTGAGATCAACATGGGAATACTTTAGGTTTGCGCAACCTATAACCTTGCCACAGTGATTGTTTTCTCTTAGATTACATCAGTAGTTAAGTGTATCAATGTGTTTGATGTGCGAAGGATTTCTCCATTACTTCAATTAAGAAGCCACAGTAAGCTTAAGAGGCCCTTAGTAATGTTTGCCTGGACTATTGCATCTGAGCACTCACTAAAGAAAGAGCCCCAAAAAACCATGATTGCAAAATCAAGCTGATAGACTTCGCCTGATCATAAAAAATGTCTCCCAATACCCCCATGCTTTAGAAACATCCCTGACTCCAATAGTACAAATATAATGTTTAAAAAAATCAGCTGTTTTCAAACAGTATTGGGGGGCCAAACAATTTACGGAAACTGACTCCGCATTATACCCCATGTAGAAACTTGAGATTAAGTAAATTTATCTTGAGCCCTCACAATGAATTTAATTGAAAGATCCATCGAGGCAGATCAATCTGAATAAAGGGCACAAACCCATGGAATTCCCAAACAACAAATCTTAAAACCAATAACTCTCTTCTTTTAAAAGAAACCTGGAGACAGTCCTTTGCAAAGAAGCGCTCTACCCCTGTTTCAAACTCTCTCGGCCTACAAGGGAGACCTTGACCTCAGCACCAGCATCAAAAGATCTTCAGTCCCCATGTAAGATTGGAGCTGAAAAACACCATGAATATGTTTATTCTGTTAAACAGTACAACCATATACCCTGGGATAAAACTGTCATTTTGAACTGCTGCCAATACTCCTTACAACACTATGACTTTCCTTTATCTCATAAGCTAGTACTTTAGAAAACAATGTAATAAATAAACAAATAAATACATATTGTTTTTATTAGTTGAGAAGTCGGTGCTTCGGCCCTTTCAGACTCAGCTTGTGCTGCACTTAATCCCGCCTGCTTCTCTCTGTCACCCTTCTATTTTCCTTCTGCCTCATGCACTTTTCCTTTTTTCATCTTTCTCCATCTTTGCCTCTCGATCTCTTTTTGGTAGCTTAGTCCATTGTTTACCACTTTTCCCTTCTCTTTCTGCTCCATTTTGCATCGCTTTTTCTCACTCTCTCCACTCTTCACCTGCTCTCTCGCTCTCACTTTGGCTTTTCTTAGCCACTTATTTCTGCTTTTCAGCGCCTTTTCCCTGCTTTTCTTCACTCTCTTTGCACTCTCACTTTCACTTTGGCCTTTCTTTTGCCACTTTTTTGCAGCTTTTTGCCTCTCTTTTCAAACCCTTTTCATTTGTTTTCGCTTTCTCACTCTGTCCCCTTTGTCCACTTTCTCTCTCTCTCAGACTCAGCCTCTCTTGCTCCTTTTTTCTTCTTTTCTGTCTCCAAAGACTTTTTTCTGGCCTTTCTCCCGCTTGCACCGCGCTCTCACCTGCTCCTTCCCACTGCTGCTTCTTACGTTCTCCCACTGCAAGCTCTGGCTCCGCCCACCACCCCAGAATCTTCTCTCATTTCGGACCCTTTTGAATGTTGGTCGCAGCGTGGATGTGTGCAGTGGGTGTGCCGCTGGCACGCTAAAGGTGCACCAAAGACAAACTGGTCCACACACCACACCCTGGTCCTCCACTCTCCCAGCACAATTTAATATGATACTCTGCTGTAGCTATCCTTGCCCTAAACGCCTCTACCTGCACTGTAGCCTGGCCATCCTGTCCTGCACTGAATGTGCATTCAATTTCGGGTTCAACTACAGTCTCTAGCATGCCCCTACCACACCTCCCTCACCGCACACAGACACACCTGCTGAACATATCTTTGCCACACACACCATCCACCCCACCCTGAGCTCTGCCCTCCTCAACACACACACTGGCTCTCCAAACACAGCATCGAAGTCTGCGACCTCTTGCATGACCTCTCGGAGATCTATTCTTCCTCACTGAGACCTGGCTCAAACCTACTTTCGCCCTAGACATTGCAACAGCCATCCCAACCCAGCTTCAACATCGCAAAATAAATCCAGCAACACAAGAAAAGGAATCACAATCATCTATAAGGAAAACATCAATTGCACCCTCATCTTGGCCAACTCAAACTTCTGGCCTTTAAACTCAGCATCTCAAGCAATGCCACATTGGGAGGAGCCCTACTCTACCGGCCGCCTGGACCAAAAGCCAACTTTGGAAACACCATTTCAGACATCCTTGCCTACATTGTGCTCAACTCCTACTCCTTCATCCTCCTCCGCAGCCTCATTTTCCATCTAAAGGATCCCAACCATCTAAACACCGTCAGTCTCTTGGAAATCCTGAATATACTCGGACTCACCTGAGGAGTAAAGTATCCCATCCATACCACCGGGCATCTATCTTCCCCATCTTCTCCGAAACCATGGTGGACAAGCCCAACCCTCTCATCTGGACCACCACTCTCTTGTTCAGTTCGACCTACACCTAAGCTACCAATGAAGAACTGCTCCTACTAAAATCACACAATGCAACTGGAACACAATCTCCAAGGAAATCTAAACCACAGAACTCCATGCCCACTGCCTGAGCACCAAGGAGACCTTTCCAGATCCATGTATAAGTTCAACAACTGGATCACCTCCTGCATATATCTGGGCCTGACTCTTATCCTCTATCACCCCTTGGGGTGAACTCAAGCAATGTGGTACACCAATGACCCGTATTTCACTAAGCACCACAGCAAATCGCTGGAGTGCCGATGGAGACTTACCCACATTGACAACGATGGACAGACCTACAAATCATCCCTCTGACACTAGCAACTCAGACACCAAGCGCTCAGCCCTGACCAAACAGATCAACAACAAAGCAAACAGAATCTTCTCCATAGTGAAGGAATTCACTTTCCCAGCCACCAGCTCCATGACCATCACCCCTTCAGAGAGTGTCTGCACCCAGCTCGCTCTATACTTTTGCAGCACGATAAGCACAATATACGACAGCTTTGCACTCCACTCAGCCAGGCTTCTCCTCTCTGGCACCCCTACAGCACAATGAGAACACACCAGAAAGTGCCATGACCTGCTGGCCCACCATCACCCCCATGGAATACACCGAAACCATGCAATAGATACACTTGTGAGCTCCCTCAGTCCCCTGCCAGTTCTTACCTTCACCGAAGGACTCAAACTATCTGCACCACCCTCAACCCAATCTTCTATGACTCTCTCACCACTGCTACCTTCCCGAACACATGGAAATAAGCCACCATCCTGCCACTACTGAAAACCCCTACAGCAGATTCAAACACACCAGCAAACTACAGACCCACCTCTCTGCTACCCAGTGAAAGTTTTGGAAAACTCATCAAAAACAGACTGGCCAACCACCTCCATGCCAACAACCTCCTGGGCCCATTCTAATCAAGACTGAAACCAAAACACAGCACTTAGACTGCCCTCATCCCTGCTAACAATGACATCAGCCTCATCATGGACCAGGGTGACACCAAAGCCCTCATGAATCTCGAACTCTTCGCAACCTTTGACACTGTTTCCCACACAATCCTCATCCAATGCCTCGACGAGAAGGGTGTTCGCAGATCAGCTCTTCAATGAATCAGCTCCTTCCTCACTGGTCGCATGCAAGCTGCCAGTCTGGCCCCCTACACCTCCAAACCATTCAGTCAGATCTGCAGCATCCCTCAAGACTCATCTCTCAGCCCCACATTCTCCAGTGCCTACATGGCCTCGCCCGTCAACATCAGCCACACCCATGGCCACAACATCATCTTGATACACTTTTCATCCTTTCCTCTTCAATGACACTCCCAACACTCAAGCAAAGTTTATCGACTTCATGTCAAAAGTCACCCTGTGGAGGAAGTCCAACTTTCTGAAGCTCAACATGCATAAGACAGAGGTGGTACTATTCATCAAAGGCACTTCACTCTGGTCCTTGACCTCGTGGCCATCAGAACTAGGACTATCCCGTTAAACCAAGCTGGGAATCTAGGGATCGTGATCGACAGCCACATCTTGATGTCCAGGCAGGTTAACTTGATTTCCTTCTGTTTCCACACTCTTAGGTTCCCCAGGAAATTCTTCAGATTGCTTTCTCTCAACACATGGGGCAGAATCAACCACGCTGTGATCACCAAGAAGCTAGACCACGGACACACACTTTACATGGGAATCTCTGCTTAACTCACCAAGAGACTCCAAGTCATCCAAAATACAGTGCCAGATTTACACTCAGCCTCCCACCCCACACCACCTATCCACTCACCTCAAAGAACTCTATTGGCTCCCATCCACAAATGTGCCCTCTTCAAACTACTCACAGAAGCATATAAATCTCTGCACATCCTAGGACCCACATACCTGAACAGCAACATCAGCTTTCACACACCTGCCAGACACCTTTAGACTGTCAGTCTTCTGCTGGCCTCTGTCTCTTGGATCTGAAGAGCCAGAACCAGTGGCCACGCCTTTTCATTCCTGGCTCCCAAATCCTGGAACGATCTCCCCCTCACATCAGATCCATCAGTCCTGTCCTAGAATTCTGAAAGAAACTGAAAACCTGGCTGTTACAATAGACCCCAGTTAGGGCAGCTTCTCTTTCTCTAAGTGTCAGGATACCCACCCGGATGACTTGCTTGTTCTACAAGTAAACATAACATAACATTACAGGAGAAAACATGTACTCTGAGGCAAAAGAGATTTAGGACATTTTGTGTTGCATTCTGAAGCTGGATCATTGAGTAATTTGGAATCGCTGTGCAGATGCAGGGCAGGGGTCTAGGTACCATAGGAATGAAGCGCCCATCACTGCTCTGGCTTCTTCTGCTTCTACACTGAATTCGTTCAGTTCCTCGGAGTAGTAATCAAGATGCTGTCTTGGTTTCGGAAGAAGGAAAGGGTGATTCTTTCCTTCACTTTGCAGGATAAAGTGCCATATAGGGCAATTTCTCGTGGTGTACCAGAGAGAATTTACAAGAGCTCAGCTGATGCTGGACTCATGACACCGTTAGTTCATGACTTGAAATTTGGTGGCTACAAGTAGCCTGCTACCATAAGGTAGTAAGCCTAATGACAAAACCAGTCACTTTAGTCTGAACCAAACACAGGACAAATACACAGACTACAGCTCTATTTCAGAGTTATACAATAATGGGGTAACCTGGAAGACCACTGGACCCGGGTAAATTGCAGTACAAGAAACAATGGTTGCAGTGGTGCACAATTTAGAATATAGAACACAATATCACCATGTAATCAAATCTTACAATGGGTTATATTCAAAACATACTGATTTATTCAGTGAAACAGCATGAGTAGTCTGTACATTTCTATATACAATGCAGGTGCTCCAGACGGAGGTGAGAAGAATGTGCTCAAAAGGGAAGGTGTGCACTTGTGAGGGTAGGAAAGGTCATGTGCAAGTGATACACATCAGAGGACTGTTAAAAACCTATCCAGCCACATGAAGGCAAATTTACATATGGACATAGTAACATTGTGACATAGATATTTAGTCTCTCTTGTCTGTACTCGTCCGCTCAGAAAGGACCGTCGTCGTTTGGACCCCCTAACTCTTGTGGGTTGATTAATCCTTACACGGGGTCTTCGTCTGGACAAGGGGTGAGAAGGGAACACCATTCCAGACCGTCTTGCAACTTCAGGCGGTCAATTTCAAAATGATAGGGCCCGTAGGCTCCAACGTCAGAGAGGCAAGAAGTTAACATAACAATCCGTTAATGTGGCAAGCAAAGTTAGCATGTCCCATGTCTCAGCATTTGAGAGTTAGTAGAGCATCATGGGTTGTAACTGTCGAAACCCGATAAATCTGGGAGACCGTTAGGAGTCATATATAATAATAAACAGAAACTGACTGGTGTCCAGGTATCTGTAATCCGTATTGTATTAGTCTAAGAAGCTTGTAACATCATCACGGTAATAGACTCAATCAGACCTGGCCGTGCTGTCCGAGCGCCTCCAGACACCGAGTCAGTGCACACCTTCCCTTTTGAGCACATTCTTCTCACCTCCATCTGGAGCACCTGCATTGTATATAGAAATGTACAGACCACTCATGCTGTTTCACTGAATAAATCAGTATGTTTTGAATATAACCAATTGTAAGATTTGATTACATGGTGATGTTGTGTTCTATATTCTAAATTGTGCACCACTGCGACCATTGTTTCTTGTACTACAGCTCTATTTCTGCATGAGATTTTCTGATGTCCTGACTTGGCTATTGTGCCTGTGTCAGGAGACCTTGGAAGAAAGACCTTCCCTCAGCAACATGCAGAATCACACTGAAAAATCTCCCTCCACATCAGGATCATTGTTTTTTTGTTTTCAAGAGTTTTTTGCTAGAAAACAAAACAGGTTTGTGCCACACTGGTGGTTCCGTTGATGCCCATATGCCTGGTGGTTTCTTGAAGTTTCCACTGTTGCAACTCTATATCTTCCACCGAAGACACATAGGAATTGGCTTTTCTAACTTGATCTCAGATAAGTAAATATGTTCATTTAGTAGTTAAAAAATGCTTCTGATTCACAAATTACGAATTTTCACCCACAAAGGTGTTTGCTCACATGTAACATTACACCAGCATGGTGTAATATTAAGTGAGAACAAATTTGCTGACAGGGCTGGAGGGTGCTTTCCTGGGCAAGGATGCACACCTTAGGTAAAGGTTTTCAAATAGGTGGTTTGTGGGTAGGTAAGCTTGTTTTTATTAGTAAACTTTTGGCAGGCATATTCCCAAGTAAACTACGGTGTGACCTATACTATTGTCCAGGGCAGGGGTAGGTCCCTGCATATGGCAACAGTTGGAACGAAACACCCACACAATAGATGGACTGTAGATGGAGGTGTTTCGCCACAGAGAAATGTATTGCCCCGTGGTTAGGCAAAAAAATAAATAAAAGTGGAAATTCCCTTTTGCTTTAAGCATGCCATTGCATAAATGTAAATCTGTTAAATGCACGCATGCTTAAATATCCACGTATGTGAGTATATCCAGTTGTTAGTTCACATACAAACATCCACCCACTAAAGAAGTTCAAGAAAACCCTAACGTCTGCATTTATCTGTTAGACCTACTCTTCATAGGCAAGCTCGTAGCCACCTACACACTGCCTGATACTCCAGAACATTACTTTTCCCACTTCCAGGGCCCACAACCCAGACCTGCAGAGCTATTTTTAACAACATCCAAAAGGTGCAGCCGCTTCCGTCAAAGATCGACAACTGAACAACAAACTCCTACCGCACTACCAGATCTAAAAAAAAAAAAAGTTATGACCTATAAGTGTGGTGTGCTGCCTGAATATAGTTGTCTGAATGGCGTCTAGCATAAATACTGCATCCTAAATATTGTGTACAAAAATATCGCTCATTTGGGTTAATAACAGAAAATCGATATCGCCCCTTTGGAGTTAATAACAGAAAATGTATACCCACAGGATAATATTTTTGTTAACGACATTTAGGACATAATATTTAGGTCAGACGATTTTTCTGTATGACAATATTCAGACATACAACCCTTACTCTATGTAACTGTGGAATCATTGTCTTCCATGCAAACTAGAAAGTATTTATTCATTCCTATCGCTCTCACTAGAAAGTAAGTAGAAACAACTAGGTTTTGTTGCAGGGGAAATATACATGCATACGTTTAATAAACCAAGTGAAATGTAACTTCCAGATTATCAACAAAAGGCTCTGTTCAGGAAAAAAAAACTAACTTTCAAAGGAAAAACTTGAGAGGTTTGCCACAAATGATATGGTCAGAGATCTGTGGGGAGGCTATTCCATTGTCTGAGGGTGGCTGCAACAACAGCTTGGCACAAGGGTCTCTCTTTCTTCACGCAGGTGTTTGAAGTACAGCAGTGCGACAGCTATGTGTATATCTCTCAAGATGTAAAAGGGCCAGCTTTTGATCGAGATAAAAAGGAGTTGGGAAAATGTGGCCTTATGTGTGATGCAGAGAAGCATGAAACACAAACCAAAATCCACTGAAAACCAGCACTGCGTATGTAAGAGGGAAGCAACAGGGTCAGATACAAGCCGAAATGAACAGAGCAGAGCTGATTTTAGGGAAAGTCAAAAAATAAAAGTTATCGGTCAGTTGAAGTTCTACTACATAGTTTGGGATATAACAAGTACCACATAATAATGGTTTGTGCTTACATTCAAGATACTGCGGTGAACATGAGGTAAAGAGTTGTAACATATTTACACGGAGATAGATGCATTGCTTTGAGAAGAGTAAACGAGAGCTGGTGCAGTATACAAATAGCCAACTTTAAAGTAACCATTAGCTTTGAAGTAGTGTCTGAGCTTAGTGAGTGATGTGGAGTGAAAGAAAGGCAGAGTCATGCCGTTATGTTTATGTGAGCCCTAACATCCTACACACTCATTACGTGATCTTGAACATACAAGCATATTTAAGTCCATGTGCCTTAGTGAAGCACATTTATACTGCATACATGAATGAAGACAGCTGCATACCATCTTACCAATCATTCCTTAAAAGCCATTGACCATATCATCGAGATTTGAACGCTGCAAGTGAACAGATTCATAATCACTCGTTTGATGCACTGCATGAAGTCTTTAAAATAAATATATTTGAATCTCAAACCACCCTCAGTTTCCTCTCACGTTCTTTCAGCTACCAGATGACTTTACTAGGATTTTCCAGACTTCATCATGTATGTATGTTTGGGCGATGAATATTTATTGAAAAGGTACAGCTCCTTAGTTATCTATCTGGCAGATAAATATTAAATGAGCGGAATTATCCCTGAATAAGGAGGAATACATGCGATTGCACACGGGCTTGGCAGCACCTGTCCACATTGCATCCTCCTAACCATGGTGCATCACAATCCACCGAAGAGTACCCACCGCTGGGACTGCAAAGGGGGCGGGGCAGGCTGGGGCATTCCTATAGATCTCAACTGCTGTAGGTGAAGGAGGGGGCACTACTTAAGTGGAGGGAGTCATGTTCGTGCACTGAATGTGGCGGAATGACACCCCCTTAGTGATCTCTCAAATGCCCCAACTTGAAGATGTAATTTGTAGAAAACTCATTGAGAACCTAAAACTTACCGCCATCGTGAAATGGCGCAGTTAGTAGCACACAATTCAAAATAAGAAATGCAAAACTGACCCCAAACCTTGACTCGCCAAGGCCCCGGGGCATCCTCTGTATCGACTCTCAGTGAAAGGGTGCAAGTTCTGCTCAGGCTTTTATAATGGGGACCTTCTCGTCTACATTGATGTTATGGGTCTGATCGATTAAATACGGGAAAAGAGTTTGAAACCATACAGAAGTAGAAAACATAAACTTCGGCAAATAGTTGGAGTGGAAAAGCAAAACCGTCTGTCGGTCGAGCAAACAGATGAGCTGCAAAGTCTACGCCAAGGACAAGCCAATATCACAAAAACACAACAAAGTCCATGCGACAGCAGCACTATTACACGTACATAAACACACCCGTGAAACATTTCCAAACCAGCCAGGCCATCCATATATGGTCATCTTGCCACATATAAACCATATAACCACTTCTGCGAACAAGTGAACTTTAACACAAGCAGAACAACAACAATGAAAACGCAATGCTTTTGCAAACACAGTAACACGACTCCATCACCACTAAAATTTAGTATCATAAATGAGGTCTATATAAGTGTCAATACAAATACAGCAAGCACACTCGTGCGGCCATGCCTACAGGGACGACCAAGTGTACTCCCGCTGAGATGCACAATTCATACATTCATACATAGGATGGCACTAAGGATACGCCTACCATTATGCTACACATTATAAACCATGGGATACTTCTACCAGTGTAATGGAGTTCAATAATAACCCACAATATCACACACTACCATTTCCAAAGAAATGTTATCATAGTATTATTGACACTATTAAAGACCTACACATTGGTGGTTATTATAACCTTGCAATATATCATACAGCAACAACCACAACACAATACCCAATTCAGAAAGGATCTCAAGACCTGGCTCTTCAACTGAACCCCAGCGCCTTGATGGATCAGTAGCCCCCCGCCCCTTCTCCCCTCAGCGCCTTGAGACCCTCACAGGTGAGTAGCCACGCTATACAAACCCTTGATTGATTGATTGATTGAATACCTACTAATTTCAACTGTTACCTAGATGCCTATGAGCTCCCTGACACAAAGCCTGCCAGGCAAGAGCCCTACAAATGACACTCAAACAGTAGTGCAAAAACATGGAGCAATGTTGTTAGACCTGGCATCTTTGGCATGTTTTTCTTCTGTCTTTTGTGCTTCTGACCTGCTTTTGACTGTGTGCTGCATTTCATTTTTGCTGGTTTTAGAACTCTGTGCACTTTACCACTGCCGATCAGTGCTAAAGTGCAAGTGCTCCCTTTGTAAATTATGATTGTGAATGGTTATCCAGGATTGGCATATTTGATTTACTGGTAAGACCCTAGTTAAGTGCACTGTGTGTGCCCAGGGCCTGTAATTCGAATGCTACTAGTGGGCCGGCAGCACTGATTGTGCCACCCACATGAGCAGCCTTGCAACCATGTCTCAGACGTGCCACTGCAGTGTCTATATGTGCAGTTTTGAACTACCATGTCGACCTGGCAAGTGTACTCACTTGCCAGGCCCAAACCTTCCCATTTACTTCATCTAAGGCACACCTAAGGTAGGCCCAAGGTAGCCCTATGGGCAGGAAGACAGTGTATGAAAAAGGTAGGACATGTGCTAGTGTGTTTTTACATGTCCTGATAGTGAAATACTGCTAATTTCGTTTTTCACTATTGCAAGTTCTATCTCTTCCACAGCTTATCATTGGATCTGCCTTGTAACATCTTACAAATGAACCTTCCAATTGGACAGAGATGGAGATTTGGAGTTTGGGTTCCCTGACCTCGCAATTTAAAACTACATCTTTTAGTGAAGTTGGTTTTTAAATTGCATGTTTGAAAATGGCACTTTTATAAAGTGGACATTTTCTTGCTTTACCATGCTGTGCCTCTGCCTGCCTGTAAAATCCACGTCTGAGGGAGGGTGACAATGGGGCTGTTTGTGCATTTACTACACACAGTCACACAAAGGGAGCTTAGGTGTGCCCTGCATATTCTGATGGCCCATCTCCAGGCTGAAGGGTCTTCCTGAGCTAGAGTGGTGAGAGGAGTTGGGCTGTGCCTGTCCTCACATAAAGCTGTCTCCACCCCTCTCTATTGTGGCTGAAACCAGGTCAGGGAAAGGTAAGGTCTTGTGCACTACAAAGAGTTTCCTTTAAAGTTTGTCTACTTCAAAGGCAGAAACTGGTATAAGTACTGGAGCTGTGGCACCATAACGTCAGTACACTTCTGAACTAACAGGACATTTCGTCAAGAAGTAGAGCTGGAGAAGCTGTCAGGAGGGACTACCACTTTGCTGTATGCTTTGCTGTGTTGGCCCTGCTGCTTCCTGCTTCTGCCGTGGGCAGTGAAAGGACTGGACTTTGCTTTCTACATCCTGGTTGCCAAGGTTTTCTAAGGGCTTGTGTGTGCTTGCCTCCTGTTAAGACATTTCAGGGCCATCGAAGACTTCAACTGCAGCTCCTGAACCCCGCTGCTAGGAGTTCTGACCTACCAAGTGTTGCAAATTTCAGTTCTGGGCACTTGGAGGTGGCTTTGTTTCAAAAGAACACAGAAAACCCATGCATCAACTCTCAGCGCCTATTTTTCCTAACGCAGCATCGCCGTGCGGTTTAAAAAACAATGCATCGCCGTGGTGCGGCTGAAGAATCGAAGCAGCACCTGCCATGTGGCTGAAAGATCGCTGCAGCCCGAGTCCTGAGCACTGCGTTACCGAAGTCTGTGGCGCCCGTTCTGTGCAGCTTAAGAAATTGACGCATCACCTGCTTTGAGCTGGGAAATCGGCACATCGATTATTCCGCCGCCGCATCGACCCAGTACATTTGGATTTTCGATGCATCATCCCTGTGTGCCAAGTTCTTCATTGACGTTGCCCAGAAGTAAGGACCGAGGCCACATGTCCGGAGATCGATGCATCACCTCCCCTCACAGTAAGGAATCAACATATCACCTACCCTGGAATTAAAGAATCAACGCATCACCTCCCCTGCGCGGCAGTAAGGAATCAACGCATCACCTCCCCTGGCAGTAAGGAACCAACGCATCGCTTTGCTTTTCCAGTGCCTCATCTCCCCTGTGCCTGTTTATGTCTTTGATTTTGATGAATCCAGGTACTTTGTGATAAAAGTGACGCATCCATAGTTTTCAATGGACTGAACTATTTTGAACCTTTTAAAAGCTATATCTTTGCTTGTGCATGTTGGATTTTGTCGTTTTGGTCTTGCTTTATTCAGATAAATATTAGTTATTTTTCTTAACCAGTGTGGTGTCCATTTGTAGTGTTTTCAATGTGCTACTGTGTGAGTATGTACAAATGTTTTACACATTTTGTCTAAGATAAGCCTGACTACTCGTGCCAAGCTACCAAGGGAGGTAGCAGGGGTTATCTTTGGCGTGTAACTTCCTTACCCTGACTAGTGTGAAGGTCCCTACTTGGACAGGGTGCAAACCACTGCCAACTAGAAACACCATTTCTAACAAATATCAACATGAACATTGTACAGCAACTTCCAGATTCCTCCACAACAAAAATAATTTTATACCAGCGAATGTCATTTCTGACAGCAGCAGCGCTACAAGGAAGGTAAAGTCATGCCATTTTTTGGCCTTAACAGTCATGATGCAACTAAGCATGCCCCATTTGTGTTTCCAGTTTGCAAACTTGTGTGTGCATCTCCCTCTCTTTTCAACTTCCCCCTTGCTTATCATACCTGCGTGAGCACAGTGAAATTAAACTGCTGTCTATGTCCATAAGCCTGACTGCTGTCAATATGCATGGCTTTCCAACTTTGTCCGAAAAACAAAAAGAGAGCGAGGATTTTGGGGTACGTCCTAATCCCCTGGGTAAAGTTATAAAGAAACAATATGGACGGACCCTGGAATAGTGGAGATCTATCAATCACTATGTGTGGTAAGTCCAAGGACCATTAGGTATATTTAAAAGACCCCTCACACACCAACCTAGTTGGTGTCATGCTTCATCATTGGGGTCCCAACCGGGAGGCCTAATGCCGCCCGGTTGTGCTACGACGCCTGATTACAGCGGAGCAGGTGTAGTGTGAAGATGTGATGTAAAAATTAAAAATACCTCTGAGAATCCTTGCCCAGTAAATTTATTAGTGGCGGCTCAGGGTATGGTTAAAAACTATGTGAAACCGACTAACAAGAAATATTCATCTGTAGTGGTTTAGGTGATGCGGTCTACATGTTTCAGCCCGTCAAAAAATTCAAATGGGCTTTCTTCAGGACCTAGAATTCAAGTGAGTGGCAAAGTGAAGGCCACGTGAGAAAGTAAAGTACCAACACACGCACTAAGGTGTGTGGACCCGGTGTCGATATACTTACAGACACCACTCAAAAAACAATTAGTAGAAAAAGAAAGCAGCTAATCGGGACATGAGAGGGGTTTCAACCGATCAACCGATTTGGTTCCGTGAGGATTCCCATGAGACTACCTACTGCGGTCTCCCGAAGTCCCGGCTTTGTCTCCTGAAACATGTATCTAAAAAGAACACACTGATGTCTGTATGATGCATCCCTGTTCATGGACCACAGTGCCTTCCACATTTGCATCCCAAATGTAGCCTTGCATCTCATATTGTTGACTACTTCACATTGGGGTCAACATACCGGATGAAGGTCACGTCCCCAAATGGCATATATGATAAGATTAAAGTAACAATCAACAGTGAGAGCTGAACTTATTATGGGCATTGCCGAGGGAGTTGAGAATGTAAAATAACTGGTATGTTGGGGGTGGGAGGGACTGAATGCCATGCATGGATGTAGTGTTTTCTTTCCACGCGATATACAATAATGATAATGGCCAGGGAATGAAGTTGAAACAGACACCAACAACATATTGATAGGGGCCAGGGACTTCAGGAAAGACGAAATCCAAGTACAAGTAAGTAGTGAGGAGAAAACGGATAACACATATGCTCAACAGAGGGTGTTGGGCCTCCTATGAGGTGGTAGGATGGGTTGAGCCTGATATCACAAGTAGATGGAGTGATGAGTGCAGTTACAAACAAGCAATGTGAGCTGCGTGATGTGCAGGAGGCAGCAGAGGAAACAATAAAGCAAGAGTGGGAAGCATTTCATGATATGCAGGACACTATAAATAAGAAATTCAATAAAAAAGTTCGTCTTTTGGATATGTATGGCACCGAATGAATCAGAACGTGCTGCTTGTCTTCCCAGGGAAGAGAGAGCATGAGTCGATTGTATCATCATCATATGCCTGCTGAGCCCTTGGTGTTTTTATCTTTACTTTGGGCCAGCTGTTTTTATGGTTTCCTTGTAAATCGGAGAGCCTGACCCCACTGTTCACCCTTTTATCTGCAATTTTAATTAATGGTCTTGGGAGTTATCTTATTAACTTTCAGTTCGTTACTGTTTCGCACCTTTATTTGAATTAGCTGTTGGTTTCCAGGAGCTGCATTGCTCCGCTCTGCAGGAGAAGGTCTGGACTCTACTTCCTGATTATTTTCATCAACTGCTTTTCTTTATTTCCTGGAGTGCGCTAGCAACTTATGCCTATGGTGATCACAGTGTCCCCCTCCTACGGTAAGCCCAATATGCCTATTTACACTGGTAAGACCTTAGCTTCAAGGGGTCGGACAATATCTCCCTGCTGACAATCAATGCTATTAACTTTACTTTGGCCTTATTGTTTGTATTATTACCTTGTACATGTAAGGAGCCTGATCTCACTATTCGCTTGGTGTTTTAATATGTTATTTTCATTAAGGACACTTAGGAGCTTTTCATAATTTAATTAGCTATCTCTTCTTTGCATTACCATTTCTAACCTTTATTTTAATGAGCCTTTCGTTTCCAAGAACTGCATTGCCTTGCAGCAGGCCAGGCGGTCTGGGCTCTGCTTTTTAGGCCTGGCTTGATAGTGCAATTGTCGCCAGGCGTATTGTGATCAACTTAAAAAAAGAGCTTTCAGAAGTACTCAGAGAAGGACTATGACTCCACCCATATGTTGGTAGCCAGGAGTACATGTTTTGATTGGGCAGAAGTTGTGTGCTTTCACAGAAAAAAAGTGCTTCTCCACACAGCTGTAACAAATTTTTTTATCCATCCAGATGCCTGAGCCAGCAGAAGTATGGCTGCCTGAGCTTGAACTTTCATGGGGTAAACACATTGCATTCTAATGCTGTTAAAGTGTCTTAGGCAACTAGATAACTTGCACTGCTTGTTTTTACAGCAGCACAAATTGGAGGAGGGTATGAATTTACTGCAGGCCCAGCAACCTTCCCTCCAGGAGCCGCCCGTGCAGGTAAGATCGGTGGGGCCAGGTTGGAGGGGGGGATTCGACAGATGACCTCAAGGGAAAATTAAATAAATAATTCATTTTCCCTCATCGTCGTCTGTCGAAATCCCCCTCCTCACACGGCCCCATCGCTCTTACCTGCACCTGCTGCTCCCCTCCCAGCATTAACTTTAGAATTCAGAGTACAGTTTGTGTTTGAGAGCAGTATTGGACACCCAGTGCTACACTAATCTACATGGATTTTTAGCTCTGGCTATGTAGTGCAACTTCTGCCTTACCTTGTGTAATCAACAAAAACTATCTTTCAGAGTACTACTAAGGAAGGGGCTTAGACTCCTCCCGCATGTTGGGTCCCCTGAGAACAGGATTTGTTTGGGCCACATTTGTGTGCATCAACTAAAAGGACTGCTGGTATTGCACTTTTTAGTTGTGGTAAACGTATACTCAATACAGCAGGAATGAGTTGGTTATGGTGGCAAGGCAATGATCATGGCTTTAGGCCTGATCTGTTCGTTATGATATATTATAGTAAAGGAACTAGGCCTAACCAATTTATTGTGAAACGCGTATATTAAATGGACATTTAAGTGTGGATTGTTATTACTCTATATTAAAGAATACAAATAGTTATTTTGTTGCATAGAATCTTCCAGATTACTGCAGTACGCAATTAATTTGATGGTGGTCATATGTGTGAACAAGCCTTGGATATAGAAGGTTTGCTCTGTGCAAATCCTTCTTAGGCCCTCTTAGGAGAGGTAATATTTTGATTACCCACCTGTAATTTCTTATTTCTTCCTAATTTTAGGAATGTGTATTTGATGGTTGCCTTGTGGAAAAGCTTACGCTTAAAACTTTAGGCCTGAGTTGGTTATTCAAAGAAGCTATAGGAATGATTGGTGCACTGGTAAACCTTACGTCAGATGCCATAGGATTGGTTTGCTTATTATGAAATGTTATGACAAAGGCAGTTAGTTGGTCTACCTTCTTAAATGAAGAATTTTTTTTGTTAAAACTAAATAAACCAATAACGGCTGGTTGTTGTCAAATTAAATTGCAGTCTCTAGACATGTATTTTGTTACGTGTGATCCCACATATTTCCACAGTATACAATGGCTTTAGCATTGACCACCCACTCCTACAAACAGTTTTTTCACTGTGATGACTTTTGTTAGGCCCTGTTTTGAGGGGTTGTATATTGTTGTACAAGCAGTATTTTCCTACTTATTTGTAATGTTATAACTGTATGCATAATGATTGCCACTTAATGTACTCTTGAGTAGGCCGGTGTTGAGCAAAATGTAAAACCAATTGTAAATAGTGAAGGCCTTATGGGTTTATTAGGAAAGGTCATGCCAGATTTGTAGGTTTGATCTATTTATTATGGAATGTTATAACCAAGCCAGTATGCTTAACCGACTTATTGTGAAAAGCATGTGTTAAAGACAAATGGCTTTTTGGGATTCATTCTCTTTACACTGTGCTAAAACCTGTAGGTTGGTCATTTGTGATATGGAATTTCATAGATTACCATAGTCGGCAAGTTTGGTGTTGGTGTTGGTGATCCACCCAAACAAACTGTGGGGATAGTGGATATTCACTACAATAATGCTCATTAGGCTCTCTTAAGAGAGAGAATATTTTGGTTTGCCATGTGTAATTTTGTATACATTTGTAATTTTATGACTGTATGCTGAATGACTGCTATGTGGTAAACCTATGTTAGGCTTGAGATGATTATGGTGACAAGCCAATGATAAAGGCTGTATAATGAGATAATTTATTACGAAAAGTTACAATAAAGCTATTAATTGTGAAAAACATATTTAAAGTCAATAGACATTTATGGGTGGTTTGGTAATACTCTGACTTAAAGCCTACAGATAGCTTCTTGTTATATGGCATCTCCACCAGGGGTATAGAAGATTTGCACTGTGGGAATCCTTGTTAAGACCTGCTAGGAGAGAAACAGTATTTTTATTTGCCAAATTTAATTTTTCATACATTTGCACATTCATAACTGAATAACTGATAGTTGAATTGTAGGTAAGCTTACACTTAGTACAGTAGGCCTGAATTGGTGATGTGACAAGCCTATGATAACGGCTATGCAGGTGTGCTTCATTGGTGTGTAGGGAAATGTTAAACCAGATCCCCTAGGTCTGACTGTTCATTATGAAAAGTTATTATAAATGATTATTTTTTGTGGAAAGCAAATAGTAAAGTCAATGGGCCTTTAAAAGTGGATTATTACAAGCTGTAGAAAGGTATTTGGTTACGTGTAATCTGAAAGCTAACCATAATAGTCAGAGGTTTTGTGTTGGTCACCCTCTAAGAGAAACACTAGGAGTAGTATTTCACCATGATGATTCTTGCTAGGCCCTATTGAGTGTAGTTTTATATTGTTTTGCCGAGTCCAGTCCTGATTCACAAATGTAAACTTACACTTTTGTGTAAGTTTATGGGTTTTTGTGATGTACACAAACAATGAGTTAATAGTAAGTTTACCACTGCGGAGACTACGCATTCAAAAGATATGACAGTCCTTTCCTGTGCAAAAACAATCATGTCTGTAAAGCAGGCCCCTTGCAGCATGGACCAAGGGTGCCTGCTTTGACATTGGCATTGGCCTTAGTGCGGTGTTGCGTAAAACTATCACAAATCTGCCCCTGGGTATTCTCACATTGTCTGGTTGCACAGCTGTTCTTAGCCTGTACTGCAATAGAGCTGGTATCTGGAACTAAGAGAAGACCTCTAGTATGGCTTTTCTGTTGACAGTGGAAGTTACCTTCTGACACTGTACATGATATACTGAATATATATCGGAGATCTCAACCTCCGCCTGGAAGACCCCAAGTGCAGTCAGGGAATCAGTCTTATTGAGGATTTATGTGTCCTGAACTTGGCCCTGTGCAACTCGGCTCCCACTCATGAAGCTGGCCACCTTTTGGATCCGATTTTTTTCAATGTGAAGGATCTGTCTAAAGATCCTCCTATTCCGTTACTTTGGTTAGACCATTTAGCAGTACCATTTGCCATTAGGATCCCGGCTACTCCTTCAAGAGACCTGACCAAACTAGCAACCAAGTCTAGGAATTGGTCCAAATTGGATATTCCGGCCTTGAACTTGCAATTCCAGAGGACCAAACCTGCTCTAAAACAAACAGTCAACTCTGATCAGGGTATCATAGATAGTTGGATTACTAATTCCTTAGAGGCAGATTTTCTAACCACATTTAATCATTCGCCATGATTCCATCTGCTTGCCCCCTGGTTCAACAAAATACTTTGGCTGGAAAAAAAACAAAGTAAGGGTCTGGAAAGACTTTGGAGAAAGTCTTATGATGAGGAGTCTAAAGCTAAATACAGAACAGCGGTAATAAACTATCATGGACTCTGTAGAACAGTGCAAGCACAATATTACTCTGATCAAATTATCAATGCTCAAAACTGTCCTAAAACGCTCTTCAATGTGGTTAAAGAACTTTTCAACCCCAGCAAAACATCCCCAGCACCCTCGCATTCTCAGACTCAATGCAAAGAGCTGGCCCATTTCCTCACCAAAAAGGTGGCAGATATCCATCTTCTGCTGCCTAAGGACCTTGGGGGGGCGGGGGGGGTGCAATCTGCTGATTCTGTTATCTATAGTTGCACTTTGAATTCTATCCAAAAAGGGCGCAATGACACCATGAACATGTCTAAAATGAAGTTGTGGTCCTCTTTGGATAGCTCCACCTTTTTGGATATTTTCCAGTGAATTAAATCAGGCTCTCCACTAGAACCCCTACCTCCCACCAAGCTCTGCCTTCTGGATCCCAAGTTACTACAGGTAGTTGTGAATCTCTTAACTCCTCTCTACAAGAGGGTCATGTTCCACAGAGTTGGAAGCATGCCATGGCATTTCAGCTCCTGAAAAACCCCAACCTTGATCCCACCAGTTGTTCAAATTTCCGACCAATTTCTCTGTTGCCGATTTTCTCCAAAATCTTGGAGAATCGTGGAGGCCCAAAACCTTTTGCATACTTCACAGTCAGGTTTCAGAGCTGGGCACAGTACTGAGTCCGCCCACTTAGGAGTCACAAACATCTCAAGGAACATATTAGACGACTCCTAGATGAGGGTGGAACAGCCATGCTTATTCTATTAGATCTTAGTGCAGCCTTTGATACTGTGTCCCATTCCACCCTGATAAGAAAGATTGGCGACACTCAGCCTTGAAGGAACAGCTGTGCCTTGGATAACATGATTCTTAAAGGATCGGACGTTTCAGGTCTTCTCATCCAACGTCAGGTCGGAGTTGCGTGCCTTAACTTCTGGAGTCCCTCAGGGCTCAGCTTTAAGCCCAATGCTGTTTAATATCTTTGTTCACCCACTGGCTGATGTACTGGAGAGTTGTGGCCTGACCCTATTTTCTTATGCAGCTGACACTCAATTAATCTTTCTCTGTCATCCACACAGGGTCATGGACTGGCTGCTCTTAACCTGGGATTGAGTCAAATCTCCTTATGGATGAATAAAAACTCGCTCAAGCTCAATGGTGGCAAGACAGAAGTCATGATCCTCGGTAAGAATCCTCAACTCTGGGTCCCACAACAGTGGCCAGAATCACTAGGTGCCCTTCCCGACCTGTCAGGTTAAAAATCTGAGTTTTTTGTTGGATGATAATCTTCCCATGAATCCTCAGGTGGAGAGGGTCACCTCTACCTTTTTTGCTGTGCTCAAGTGGGTGAAAAAGATCGTCTGGATGATTCCTCTATCAGCCCAAAGGACTGTGATCTAAGCTCTAATGTTATCTAGAGTGGGCTATGGCAATATCCTGCATTTAGGAATAGATCAGGCTTCCATATGACGACTATAGATAGTGCAGAATTTAGCTGCTAGGCTTCTGTTTGGCTCCCGAATTACGCCCCTGTCTCACACCTTTTAGATGAGCTTCATTGGCTCACAGTTACTAAGCATATACAATTCAAAGCTCTTGTATGCACAAAGCTAGAGCTGAAGCAGGTCTGCGATATATCCAGGATCTGGTGGTGCCTTATCAGCCAGCACGTGTGCTGAGATCCCTGAACCAGACCTTGTGCACTATGCCTGGGATTTGCTTGGCTTGTGTGGGAAGCATTCCTTCACATTCCTGGATCCAAAATTGTGGAAATGTCTCTGAGAAATTGCACCTCACTACTTGCATTCCGCACAGGCCTAAAGACTTGGCTGTTTTAAGATGTCAATGTGAATCTGTGCTTAGCATCAGGAAACCTTTTTGGGTAGCTGCACACTTTATAAGATTATTATAATAATGATAGCTGCTGTAAGTAATTGGATTGTTGGTTGACAGGGGTGTAAGCCTTGGTCAAGCAGCAACCACAATCCTTTTCAGGGTAAGGCAAATGCAAACTAACCCCAAATTAGCCTGTGCTCACACCCTTGGTAGCTTGGCACACAGTAGTCAGGCTTAACTTAGAGGCAATGTGTAAAGTATTTGTGCAACACTTCAAATAGTAAAACTGTGAAAAAAATCCACAAAAGGAGCCCACAACAGATTTAGAAACATAGAGGAATTTTTAAGAAATAAAACTAGATCAAAAGGACAAAAATCCAATTAGTGCAACTGGAGACATTGAATTTTAGAGTTTTTAGTGAAAACAGCACCAAAAAGCACAAAGCACTAACAGGGAATATCTGGTTGTGCCGGACCGGGACAAAGTCAAAAGTTTAGGCCGACGGCGATGGAGCACAGGCCAGCTACAGGGACGCAATTAGGCCCGCTGAACAGAACACCTTAAATACGGTTTGCACAGCATTGCGTGGATCCATGCCGAAAATGTGCCTCACAGCCGAAGCATTGCGTCCGTTTCCAGATGTGGCGAGAATGCGGTGCGAGCTCCTGTTGCATCATCATTGAGGATCTCGTCGACGGGGCCTGCTAGGCGAAGTCCGGCGTTGGGGATGCAGCACACAACTGGCGATGCATCATTTCCAAGGAGCTGTGAGGCTGCGACGCGGAGTCCATCATCAAGGCTGGCGTTGACTAAGCCTGGGCGGTGAACTACGCTACGCTCGCGGAGTTTGCGAAGTTTCGGTAACTTCGCGATTCGCGTAGAACGCGAAGTTACCGTGCACTACGCAATTTGCGGCGTAGCGTAGCTGTTTTTCTTCTTCGCGCGCTCAATATACGTTCTCGCGCGCGCGGTAACGACCTACCGTGATTCTGCGTTCGCCGACGCGACTTCCTATCCATTCGCGGGCGCCACGAGATTTGGAATCCGGCCGCACGATCCCGCGAGAGTGTGCGAACGCGAACACGTCATTCGGACGCGCGATCTGACTTCCGGCGGCAGTGTTGGTAAGATCGCGATCCCGAACACGAAGAAACTACAATCTGGCGAAGAATATATCTCGAGCATCATAAAACCTTCTCGAAAATGATAAATTAGTTCATTTTGCACAAAAAACTCCTCAGGTTGTTATTTAGAGATGTAGTTTGGTGAGCAAGGAGTCCTTTTTCTTTTTTTCCAAGAGGAAGGAAGTGCCCCTGATTCTCAAACTTCCTGTTCCTGTCCAGCAGGCTCCTCCCAGTGCTTTGTCCATGTGCTGTTCACTTTCATTTGGATTTGGAGCTGGAAGGATCACTTTTGTGTCTGTCTGCTGCATCATATCATTGGATTGGATTTGAGGACTCTTGGATTTGAGATTTTACAAGTAAGTTGGAGAATTGGTGTACTTGTTTGTTTGATTGGGGCTTGTTTGTACCTACATTTTTTGTGGTATTTCCATAGTTTTTAAAATGTATTGTTGTGGCCTGTAGTTTCGGCAGGGGCCTAGTTGTTTTTCTTTGATTGGAATTTCAGCCAGTAGGCCCGGACTAGAGCCAGAGGTACCCATGGGTGCATGTTTCTTTGGTGTCTGTTGAATTTAAAGTTTAAACATCATGTAGGCCGGGCATCCATGGATGGCATTGGATTGATTTGCAAAATGTGGGTTTTGGGGTGGTATTTTATATTTTTGGGTGTTTGAATAGGCCTTTTCAGGCAGTAGGTAACCCTGGGCGTTCAGCTCGCGGACTTTGGGCAAGTCCGCACTGCGCGACAACGCGGACTTACACTTTTATCTTCTTCGCGCGCTCAATGTATGTTTTCGCGCGCGATAACGACAATTTGTGACGATCGCGATGCCGAACACGCAGAATTTACAATCTGGCGAACAATATCTCTCGAGCATCATTAAACCTTCTCGAAAATGTTGATTTAGTTCATTTTGCACAAAAAACTCCTCAGGTTGTCATTTAGATGTAGTTTGGTGATCAAGGAGTCATTTTTTTTTGTTTTACAATTTTTTCCAAGAGGTAGCAAGTTTCCCAGAGTCTCCAACTGCCTGGTCCTGTCCTTTGTCATCACTTTTTGTTATTTTGGGTGGCCTGGCCATGTGGGTGGCGGCCATTTTGTAAAGCCAGGCATTGTGCTTTTGCCATAGGCCTGCATTGTCTGTCTTGTGTTCCTTTTCTTGTTGTTCTGGGTGGCCTGGCCATGTGTTGGTGGCCATTTTGTGTGAACAGCCACTGTGCTTTTGCCATAGGCCTCAAAGCTTGCGGCCTAGTGTGCCAGTAGGCCCGGAGGTAGTCATCCTCATGGGTGCATAAAAACTGTTTCTGTGTTGTCTGTTGAATTGTAACATAATTTAGGCCATGGATGGCATTGGATTGATTTGTAAAATGTGGCTTTTGGGGCGTATTTTATTTTTTTGGGTGTTTGTTAAATAAATAGGCCTTTTCAGCCAGTAGGTAACCCTGGGCGTTCAGCTCGCGGACTTTGGGCAAGTCCGCACTGCGCGACAACGCGGACTTACACTTTTTATCTTCTTCGCGCGCTCAATGTACGTTTCGCGCGCGATAACGACAATTTGTGACGATCGCGATGCCGAACACGCAGAATTTACAATCTGGCGAACAATATCTCTCGAGCATCATTAAACCTTCTCGAAAATGTTGATTTAGTTCATTTTGCACAAAAACTCCTCAGGTTGTCATTTAGATGTAGTTTGGTGATCAAGGAGTCATTTTTTTTGTTTTACAATTTTTTCCAAGAGGTAGAAAGTTTCTCAGAGTCTCCAACTGCCT
Source organism: Calotriton arnoldi (assembly GCA_963921515.1). Lineage (NCBI taxonomy): Eukaryota > Metazoa > Chordata > Amphibia > Caudata > Salamandridae > Calotriton > Calotriton arnoldi. The sequence continues at coordinate 380,374 of CAWUFW010000108.1, read as the reverse complement.
GGTCCTGTCCTTTGTCTTCACTTTTTTGTTATTTTGGGCGGCCTGGCCATGTGGGTGGCGGCCATTTTGTAAAGCCAGGCATTGTGCTTTTGCCATAGGCCTGCATTGTCGTCTTGTGTTCCTTTTCTTGTTGTTCTGGGTGGCCTGGCCATGTGTTGGTGGCCATTTTGTGTGAACAGCCACTGTGCTTTTGCCATAGGCCTCCAAGCTTGCGGCCTAGTGTGCCAGTAGGCCCGGAGGTAGTCATCCTCATGGGTGCATAAAAACTGTTTCTGTGTTGTCTGTTGAATTGTAACATAATTTAGGCCATGGATGGCATTGGATTGATTTGCAAAATGTGGCTTTTGGGGCGTATTTTATTTTTGGGGTGTTTGTTAAATAAATAGGCCTTTTCAGCCAGTAAGTAACCCTGGGCGTTCAGCTCGCGGACTTTGGGCAAGTCCGCACTGCGCGACTAACGCGGGACTTACACTTTTTATCTTCTTCGCGCGCTCAATGTACGTTTCGCGCGCGCGATAACGACATTTTGTGATGATCGCGATGCCGAACACGCAGAATTTACAATCTGGCGAACAATATCTCTCGAGCATCATTAAACCTTCTCGAAAATGTTGATTTAGTTCATTTTGCACAAAAAACTCCTCAGGTTGTCATTTAGATGTAGTTTGGTGAGCAAGGAGTCATTTTTTTTGTTTTACAATTTTTTCCAAGAGGTAGCAAGTTGCCCAGAGTCTCCAACTGCCTGGTCCTGTCCTTTGTCTTCACTTTTTTGTTATTTTTGGTGGCCTGGCCATGTGGGCGGCGGCCATTTTGTTAAACCAGCCACTGTGCTTTTGCCATAGGCCTCCAAGCTTGCGGCCCAGTATGCCAGTAGGCCCAGAGGTAGTCACCATGGGTGCATAAAACTGTTTCTGTGTAGTCTGTGGAATTTTGACATCATTTAGGCCATGGATGGCATTGAATTGATTCAATTGAATTGCGAAATGTGTTTTTTTTGGAAGGTCTGACTATTTCACTTTTTGGGTGTGTTAAATAAATGCCTTTTTTGCGTGTGTACTGTGTAATTATAATTGTGTTGTTGTAGTGGTTGTCTAACTTTCCAAAGTGTTTTTAGCCATGTGGATTTTAGTTTTTGCATTAAAGCTGTGTGTGTTTTATAAGGCATCCTTTGTCTGCCCATATATAGGCCTGCTTGAGTTCATTGTTTGCCGTGCCTTGTGCCTGTGAGTCACCATGTTTCTGGGGGCCATTTTGTTGTGGTAGTTATTAGTGTGCTGTTTTTGCCACATAGGCCTGCGTGTCTTTCCATTTTTCCTCTTGTCTTACTGCTTCCAAATCCATCCCCATTGCCAGCTGCAGCTCCCTGATGCTGCTATATAATACATCCCACGTGATGCACAAATTTAGGCCAAACATGCTCCAGTACATTTTAGTTTTTGTTCTTTACTATTCTTATTCTTCCAGAGTGTACACTAGCACTACACAGTAGCCAGGAAAGCCCTGGCCTTGTTGTCAACATCTCATAAATGGCTACACTGTGTGTTGTTGTTCACAGAGTTTCTGAAATTTAATAATTGAGGCCACCACACACTAAGTTCTATATTCTATTTGTTTGATTTGTGCTATGTTTGACTGATGTTCTGGCTTTTTTGCTTTTAGGTGCACAAAGACTGAGGAGGAGGTGTGTCTCTCATCATTGCCTGTTGCACTTCCAGACAGACATCCTGCTGCTGTACACACAACACAACGTGACGTGTGACCTGACCAGACATCTCTGCAACTGAGTGCTGCTGACATCTGAAGAAGATGGGCCCAAAGAAAGCAGGTACCAGGTCCTCCAGTACCAAGAAAGTTGCTATTGAGAAGAAGAAGGAACAGAAGAAGCAAGTGACACTGAAGTCTGGTGTGCCGGCCAATACCTTTTTGGGAAAAAAAATTGCGCCTGCAGCAGCGGTGTCCGGGGGGCAAGCTGGGGGCAGCACCTCCGCATCAGTGGACCCAACCCACCAACCCAGGCCCAGGCCCAAGCACATGAGTGGGGAAGAGGTAGCCAGCCTAATGGTGGAAAGCAGTGATGCTGAGCCGGAGATAAACTTATCGCTATCTCAAAGTAGTACCCAATCAACGCAGGAGGAAACACAGCAGATAAGTGGTCAACAACAACAGCCGCAACCACCGCCCGCAATAGTAGTTGTTGTTCCTCCTGAAGTAGGGGCAGTTCAGGAAATTGAGCCTCATGCAGAGGTAGAAGAAGAAGCCACTCATTCAGAAGATCCATTGTCTTCCAAATCCCCAGCAAGGAAAAGGAGGGGTAGTCCATCAAGTTCTTCGCCAAGCCCCCTTCTGATGATCTAGATGCCACTTGGAAGCCACAAACTGAGTCTGAGAGGGAGCCACGTTCCAAGACCAAGCTAGGGAAAAGGAAGGTTCCAGAAAGCCTTACACTTATGGAGGTCGATGTAGAACAGCAAGATGATGATGATGATGACGACGAGCCAGTCATCACGAACATCACTCCCGGCCCGAGGAGATGGAGACCAACATTCTTACTCTATCCAAAATCGCTGCGAGGGATGTAGCACGCATACCTCCACAGGTAACACCAACACGACCTACAGCTTCCATATTTGCATTAGCAAAGGCCCGGCAGCGACCTACATCCAGCACAACCACCACCTCTGTAGGAGTAGGTAGTGGTACAGCAGCACAGAGTCAAATTCAACACACACCCTACAGATCATCCGGCATTGGAAGTGGCACCTCCAGCAGGAGGCCAAAGTTAAGCTCCCCAGTTTGGGACTTCTTTACGGTTAGCGAAAAGGAGGAGAACATTGCTATATGCTCCATTTGTAATACCTCGGTTAGTCGTGGTAAGCTTGGTACAAACTATGGTACCGGAGGCCAAATGACCCATCTGAAAAAACACCACTTGATCAGCTGGGAGGACCACCTTCGCGCCGTAAAAAAAACTGCAACCATTGGTGTTGGTGGGGATAAAGGAGTAGAAGAAGAAGATCCGATCACAGTGGAAGAGGAAGGACAGGAGACATTCTCTCTGGTAGTGGTACACAAGGTGTCCCTGACCCCAGCAGTGCAGTCTTAACGTTGCACACATCTTCAGCAACATCTCAGTGGCACAAGAGTAAGAGTCAGCCGGAGACACCAAGAAGTACCAGGTCCGCACTACCAAAAAGTGCGTTGAGCCTAAGAGAAAGGAAAACCATGCAGCCTACCATTATCAGCATGTTTGGGGGTGAGGGGCAGTACGAACGCAACCACCCAATAGCACGTTTGTACAATGCGAAGCTGGCTAAAATGTTAGCACTGGACCTTCTCCCTTTTTCTTTTGTTGAAGGGTTGGGTTTTGTGGAATTTGTGTCAACCATCTGCCCAAAATGGCATGTTCCCAGCCGCTACTATTTTGCCAGAGTTGCAGTTCCAGCACTACATCACGACGTGCTGGAATTGCTAGGAAAGGCCTTGAAGCAGAGTGCTGTTCACAGTATCCACCTGACTACAGACATGTGGACCAGTTGCCAAGCCACAGATTACATGTGCATCACTGCACACTGGATCAGTTTTGTGGGGGTTAGAGAACAGGTATCTGCTGGTGTTGATACTGCAGAGATTTTTCATGCCACTCGCAAACATGCAACTGTAGCCATGTTTGCCATGGAGTAATCTCATACTGCTGCAAACATTTTGGAAGAGTTTAACACCAAGGTCTTTGAGTGGCTGCGCCCAAGAGGGCTTACGATTGGTTTTGTTGCCACGGACAACGGCAGTAATGTAGTTTTGGCCATGCGCAATGGTGGCTATTTCAGGGTCCCGTGTTTGGCACACTGCATTAACATTGTTGTTCAAGACTTTTTGAAAAATGAATCAAAAGTCAGCAACTTACTGGTCACCTGCAGAAGAATATGCACACATTTCAGCCATTCTTTTAAAGCCCGGAAGCAGCTGAGGGTCATTCAACGTGAGCATAAACAGCCAGTCAAAGCGCTCATCCAGGAGGTGCCAACACGTTGGAACTCAACTTATTACATGCTTGATCGTCTGTTTGAACTGTACATACCACTCAATGCTTATGTCATGCAAAGATTAGGGGAACCTACTGTGAGAGGCATGACCGTTGAGATGGCTCAATGGGACCTCATTAAATGCCTGACTGAGATGCTACTTCCTTTTGAGATCTTCACACGTGAAGTCAGCAGGGAGGACTGTACTATGGGCCAAGCTATCCCATTGTTGCACATGCTAGAGCAACAGCTGAAGGATGTGTCTGAAACGTACGCAGGTGTGGATGACAAACAAGACGCATATCATTTGGCGGAGACCTTAGCCGCTCGCTTATCGGAAAATACAAGGATTAAAAATAAAATTTTGTCACAACCACATTACATTAGTGCCACAATTTTGGATCCACGGTACAAAGTATTTCTGAACAGCAAGGCAGTAATTCCTTTTTCGGAAGTGGATGTTGCCAACTACAAAACTTTGATAGCTAAGGAAGCCACTATTTTCGAAAGCGAACGGCTGTTAATTACAGGCCCCCACCCCAGGCCATAACCAGTACTACAGGGCATCCAGAGTCAAGTTCTACTTCGGAGCCTGAGGGCAGTGCATTTGCCTCCCAGCAGTCACCTACACCAACAATAACATCAAGAACAGGATCATCCACAGCATAATGTGCAACTGATTGGTTTCTACAGCAGGGGTATGGTAAGTCCAGTGCTGATGCAAAGGCAAAACAGGCCGAGCACATCAGAGCACCCCTGAACATTGAGCGGATGGTCCAGGCCTATCTGGATGACCCAACAGAGGTCTTCATGGATCGAAACCCATTGGTGTATTGGTATGGGAAAAGAAGCCAATGGACAGTGCTCAGCAGGCTGGCGATAAAGTATCTCGCTTCCCCTATCGCAAGTGTCTCTTCTGAGCGTGTTTTCAGTGCTGCTGGTGCCATTGTAACTTCGAAAAGGACCAGTCTCTCGGCCCAAAGCGTGGAGGGTTAACCATGATCAAAATTAATCAGCACTTTATACCACCGGATTACAAAATACGTGAATCACAGCAGGAAGAGGAGAGCGACTTGGATGACGTAAATAGTGCATTACAGGACCTACTTCTGTCCGAACCACCAGAGTTTGAGGACGAGCTCCTCTTCCCTGACAACTAGGCTTTCAAATTGTTGCTTTCTTCCTTCCTTTATGTGTCTGTGTATCTGTCTTTCTGGTTCAAATCAAATCACAACAAAACCATCACCACCGTCTTCTCTTTTTATTTCCCTATTGGAGTTGCACGTCTGTGCATTTAACTGTCCACTCTTCAGAGTCCTGCTTCATCTTCCTGTCTCGCACAAGTACATTTCCATCAAGCCAGACATTAGTACAAGAAATGTTGCCTTTACCAGTCCCGCCTCCATTAGAAGTGAAACGTGACTACTATAGCTATCCTCCGTTTTGTTTTCGAGCCGAAACTCATCAGTGTCCGAAGGCTACAGCCTCAGCAGGCATCCAAAGGTCCTCACTGTCAGGACAGAAGGTACTTGGCAGAGAAAGACAAGAGACTCTTCGAAGAAACTTGCTGACATTTGTGCAAACTCAAATGACCAGCAATGAGCACTACACAGGCCGCGGCCCATCATCACAGTGCTGACCATGGGAAGCAACTTAAACTGTGACAAAGTGCCACAGATGATTAAGACGAAAACCGAAACAGCGCCTAACACTCAAAATGAATGTAAACTGGAGTAATGATGAGGCCACTGCCCCGTAAAAAAAAAAAAAAAATGTCAGAACTAGGCATCTGATGATCTGACAGCCAAAGAGAAGAGCAAGACAGGTAATGATGGAATGCATTGGATGCTTGCAGACTCTGAGCGATTGCTGTTGTTTGTTGTTGATGTTGTGCATGAAGTCGAACTCTACTCTACTAGTTAATCTACAAAGTGACTCAAGTAAGTCAGTGACAGTCAATGTTTCCCTTCTTGTTGTTTAATAACCAAATTGTACTCCTACTACTGCAGGTGCAGGCCAATATCTGTTGCAATTTTTTAATATGGAATATGGACTTAATCGGAGTCAATACAGACTGAGTTGTAGTTGGACAACACGTACCACACCATGATGATGACCATACTATCTTTTTGCGCGCAGTCATTCAGTTGGATCGGAGATGATTCAAGGACTAACTGCATTTCATGAAGTGGCATAAGGTAAACATAAACACAACAATTCAACAAGAAAGTAGTAAACACGGCAGACCTACATGTCCATGTAGTGGTGTAGTCGAGTGTAGTGATGACTGACAGCGGCGCATTGATTTTGTCACTTAATTAGGAAAATGCTAAGTTGCTGTGTATGCCTTTTGTCTGGCTATGTCAAAAATTAAGGTAAATGGAGGTTGGGTCACGGGCTGGTGCTGTGGTGGGCCTGTTCTGTCCTGTTGTTGTTGTAGCTTAATGCTGTAAACAGAATCTACACGATATATCCAAGCCGCCTCACTCTGAAAGTGTTCTCTCTTCTCTTCTTGGACTCCACCGTAAATGATGTTTTTTTTATTCATTGATTTCTCAATACCCCTTTTGTTTTTCCATCTAGACGTTACAGGCCGGCCTTTACCCTGTGCTTGCTATACTGGGAGACACAACTCACATTTACCTTACCAATCGGCATCAGGAAGGCCACCAAGATTGATGTGCGGAGCGTCCATGGAAGATAGGACCAAGAGGAAGGACGAGATTCAACTCCACAATTTTAGCATGATAATACAGTAACTTTAGTATCATTCATCATTCATCTTTTAATTAATTTGAATCCTTTTTCTCTGCAATCATTAGGACTGTGTGTTGTGTGGTTGTTTGCTAATTGATCCCTACAAATGTTTTTTAATTGTCTTTGCTATCTTTACAAGTAAGCCCAGTACAACATGGAATTTGGGTCTCTGAGGGCATATTACAGGCAAGGCAAATTGCATAGAATATACTGGTGCCCTGTACTGTCTAATTGTCTAGTAGGAGTTATTAAGTACTACTCATTAACCATCAAGTTATCTAATCTTCATCATCATTAACGCATGCATTTCCCTTTTCTCCCTTTATTGATTTTTTGGATAACATCATGGTCGTCTGCCAAGATTGCGCTTTGCTTTTGTTGTCCATGCGTACTCTTTTTCATTTTCAAACCTTTCCCCAAACCCCCTTCCCATCCATTCATCAAACCCTAACCCTCTTCCCCGGGCTGTGATTTATATTGAGGTGTGATGTGACTACATAAAATGTACACCAATTGATCACACGCTTGCTGGGGCAGATGTGGTGAAAGCAACACTAATTCAATTGCAAGGCAGGGCGAGGAGCTTCTTCTGCTTGCCCACCCATGCTCAGTCTATGTGCAAGCCGTCACCGGCTAATAGTAGTACATCATAATTAATTGCCGTCATTGATTGGATTAATCATCAAACTCCTACCACACAGCAGTAAAGGTTACGAATTACGATTGTGTTAAGTTAAGTGACTCACTCGACAGCACAACTACAGTTTATAACTTCTTGTACTAGGCTGTCCCCGCCACCATTATGTTTAATTTGACTTTAGCAGTTGCAACTGCAATATTGTTTGTTTGGCAGTCGTCTTCTGTACTGTATTTTACTTCGTTCGACTACTCCTCCCACAGTTTTTCTCAGGCAAGTGACTGTCTCTTTTTATTTTTTTAGCAAATGCTACTGCCAGTGTCTACTCTACTACTACCACCACAACCATGGCATCTTCTACATTCTCTAAGGAAACCATGCAGCCATCGCTGTGCCGAACGTAGTCATCATCAATCACAGGTAAGATAAGTTTGGTGGGAGGTAGAATACTAGTAGGACAAATAACTCAGTGAGGGGTACCGCATCTATCTGTTTGTTATACATCATCTGCAGATTATTTAAATCAAACACTGGCTGCGGCCCTGCAGCAGCAAGGAAACCAATGTGACGTTAATTCGTAAAACAGTAACCCCCACAAAACATTAACATTGTATGTTTAAGTATAAATATAATTTATTACCCTAACAAAAATAAACTATCCCACACCTGACCCACCCCTCTCCCTAACCCCAACCAATGTCCAAAACGAAAAAGTCCAAAGAATGTCCCGAAACCCCAACGCCCAATTCCCACCCACCAAAACAAGGAATAAAAAGGGGCAAAGCAACAGGGTCCTCGATGTTATAATCGGCGGGCTTTGAGGTGTTTGTCCACCAGGATTTTCACCCGCTCCTCCATTTGCTCCTCTTGCCGTGCCATCCGGAGGAGAATCTTCCTGCGGAATGCCCTGCAGTGGCATCCACAATGGGGGACAGCAGTGCTGGCTGCTAGTGAATTGCGGCGGGCGGCTACCAGACCACGGCGCCGTACCGCTGGAGTTGGGGCCTGGCTGGGGCCCGGGGCATTGGACGAGGCTGCAGCTGCTGCCGCCTCCTCCTCCTCCTCCGCCTGAGCCACCAGCCGCCGGTACTCCTGGCATATGGCCTCCAGTTTCCGGCACCGGGCCCTGACTGCCAACTCCTTCCGCGATGGTTTGTCTTGGGAAAAGAAAGAAAAAAATATTGTTGTAACCAGTACTCTTACCTAAACAGTAACACAAAATTAATTCAACACATAATGGCACAGTAGCACTAGCAAGAAGCACAGTACATAACATTTGTGGTAATAATCTATCTATCCTCCCACTTCCTCGGCCTCTAACATTTGTGGGAGTTTCAGGCATTATACTAGCACTATGGACTCCAACCAGTACACAGTACACCAGTGTTCTTCTTATCTCTAGTTTAGCGAAATGACATAACCTGGTTGTAGCCGGCATTGCCAGCTCGGTCATCTATGCTTGAACCCAAGACAAACATACGAGTCATGACGCAGAGTCACATTAGTTTGATTTACTACTGTTTGCAGGTGGGGAAGCTCGTATTTTTCTATTACGGGTGGCACTGGCCATACTCTCTCTGTTACATGGAGGGCAATTGCTCAATTTCACAGTGCCTTGGCTACTACAAAAAGGCAGATTATATATCTGATCCAATGATCGTTGCTTTTATATGGGACAACGACATAAGGTCAGTAGCGGTCGGTGGTGGGACTCGGGAGTTTGGCCGGGCGGTGACGTGGGTAGGGGCAGGATGGGGGTAGTAAACTATGGATTACGGCCAATTACAGGTAAGTAAACATATAAATAAATGAAACTAATTTTGTTGCGCACACTGCATCGCATTTGGCGGTGCAGTGCGCACAATGAAATTCACTTTATTTATTTGTATGTTACAGTAAAGTTACCTGTATTTGCCCGCGTAATACATTGTTTACTACTACCCCCACCCTGCCCCTCCCCACATCGCTTTGGTACGCTGGCGCGGTTTCTTTAACGTTCCCTAAAACTGTGCATCCCGTGACAGTCTCCACCTATGCTGTCTATGATGAATACATACAGGCATCCATCCATTCTAAGTAAATGTCAATCATTCTTCTTAATCTCTCCACAAACGTTACTTTGTTTCACCAACAACAACGCATGCGTCCACTCACTCCGTTGCTTGCCTTGGCTTTGAGTTTCACCCAAACACCGCTGATGATTCTTGCTATCCACAGTATCCACCCATACTGTGTCTTCCACCCAGGCAGGCATCCATTCTTCTTTCACCTCCCACCCATCCTTCAACAACACATGCATCTGATTCCTATCAGCCACCTTTCCATGCTTCCAACATATCCTTCTCTGCCAGTCGTCATATTAAATCTCGCCCGCCCCTTCCTCCTTCCACCCTTCTTTCCCTTTTGTTCAACACATCCATCAAGGTCATCTGATCTGACTTTTAGTCTCCTCCATAAAACTTTCACAGCTGAGTTGGAGTCAGATATAAGAGGCCATTGGTTAATGAAGTCACGCTGGTAATGCTATTTCTACTGCATTGCTCATGCTAAGTAAAGGGTGTCTTCTTTATTAACCGTTGTATAATGTTCACTACAACTTCATACCTAATAAGTCTCAACAACAGTACAGTGAGTGAAGTCCACTCCACACACCCTTCCAGCTAGTGCAATGTCAATAAGTCATGAATATAACTTACCACCGCCCGCCACTGCTGCTGGCTCACCCCCTGTATCTCCTGCAGGTGCTGCATCTCCTGCCCCTCCGGAATGTCCGCAACGCCATCGCCGCTGGCCCCACCGGCACTGGTGGTCAGTAGTACGCCTAGAAAAAACATGACACATTTTTAGATGCCTGTACACCTCCCCCTATTTATTCTTTTTCACTAGCAAGATTGAAAAAAAGTTAATACATACATATTATTATTATAAATCACATTCAATAGTCCAAATCGGGTACTAGAGTACAGTCAGTAGACAGACACTAGTAGTGTTATTATGGTCCCTAGGGTCATTATTATACTATACTCTACTCTTTGCAAAGTTAGCCTGAGCCATGCAACCATTTTTCGCTTCATGTCTTTTGCGCATGTTACCTCGCAGCTTGTTGTGCAGTAACAGTAAGACGCCTTTTGAGCCCACATGAGCACATACAGCTACTGTCTGAGCGTTGCGTACAAGAGGTCGAAAAACAAGCCACTTTGTTATGGAGTTCGGTTAGTCCGTATTACTTAGCCATAGGTAACATGTTACACTTTTTGGCAGGACTGACAAATGCTTGCATTAACACGCACCATTTTTCTCAGGCAGAGGATTCCCTTCTACGAACCAGAGATTTGCAGAGCTTATGAATGATGCATGTAACCAGTAATTCTACGTTCTACGGTGAGGAGTCGCCCAGAATTCACACAGATCTTTTGTCTTATATCATCATGCACTTGTTGCAACAATTTTTATTGTTTTAATCTTATGCATTTTGCTGTTGGAGCTGGCTGGAGTACACTGAATTTTATAGAACAACAACATACAGAGGTTGTTATTTGAAAATAAACCTTTGAACTTACACATAGACTCTGTGGTATTTGGTGTGGTGGTGGTGGTGGACTTACACGAGTGAGTGAGCGAAAGGGTGTTATGTTCTGGGTTGTGGAATCATAATCATTGGGTATCTTCGGGTGGGGGTTCGGGGACCTAATGAGACACTAGCTAGTCGTTCAGGGGATTGTGGGTTCACTTCTGACTGAGGTGTGAGGAACGTCCAAGTTCCAAACTCGCATCACCAACATCCTATTTCATTGTGCATAGTTCTGCATGGGGCTGTGCAGAATCCAAGTAGTATGTACTATATCCTATCAAAAATAGTCAAATATCTGGTTGTGCATTTTGTTTGTGGTAATTGTCAAAGCCTCAAGATTAAGAAGCCTAGAAGAGGACAACCGAAAGGACTGGACTCAGTGGCTAGAGCTATTAGTATTGGTCAATCTGAGTTTTATTCAAAACCGTACAATAAAGAGTGGCAATGCAAACTGGGCAAGCTTAGCGACAGACTAATAGTAGTAGTACAGAGTACAGACATTCATAGCAGAGGCAGTTAGAACTTAGAGGCAGGGATAACCAGAATTTAGAAACAGATAGTCAAGTCAAGATCAAAGAATCTTTTGTAAAAATATAATTAGGGAGTGGAGCCAGAATTAATAGTTCTGAAAAAATAAGGTCCAGTAAAAGTTTGGGCAATATAATTGTTAATATAACCACTGGAGGACTTACTGGGACCAGCAGCAGGGCCCTCGGTAGAGGAGCGGTCCTCTGGTGATTGTCCCGCCGACTCGGACCCCGTCTTCTTGCCCCTGGGTGCTGCAGATCAGTGATCATGTAAGATATAATAAAGAAAAGAAAGACACAAACATTAATGATTGCTGTGAAACAAATAAATTATCTAAAAAACGCTCAAAAACGTTTTAGGAAACAAAAATTGCAATAAAATTGACCTATCTAATCCGATCGACTACTGGCTTGCGGGATTCACGGACAGTCTACTTATTTGGGAACACTAATTCAGTGTTCCATTCTGATTGATTCAAATAAAATCCAGAACACTAACTAAGCCTAAGTACCACCTGACCTAGCCCACCTATTCCAGGCGGGCCAATTGTTCATTAAGCCTGCATTTCCATTTTTTTTCCATCAAAAATGCATAGATGAGAAGGAGGACACATGCATAAAGTCAGTGCATAATGCATACACCAAATTGTTGGTTGGTTGCGTCTGATGTTCTGCAGCTGACTGACACTGCTAAGCTAAGCTTACCAGTACCACTCACTAAACAAACTACAAAAGGTTCTACTAAGGACTGGGGTAAGCAGCACTCAGTGACAGAGGATGCGTCACGCAGACCGCTCAAAAATTATCAACTAATAGTAACTAAACCTAGTATCAAATCCATCCACCACTATTTGACAGGAGGACAAAGGAAGGACTACAGTCTCTCTAGCAATAGCATTACCTAACTGAAGTTCTCTAAAGTAATAATGACAAGCGAGCGGAAAGTTGCAAAAAAGTAAGAGTACCGCCCAGCACCTGTGTCCTACAATCACAGAAGATTTTGAAACGTAATTTACCTGCAATGTAAGCAGCATTATTCTTGTTATTTGTAAAAAATGTATACACAAATCACAATACTTATACTACTATATATATTGGCTACTCACCAAGCCCCACGACCTCGACACCTAGCAGGTCCAACAGGTCCTGCTCCCGGTCAAGAATGTCTGACCACCGGTGGGCCAGCTGGTTATGGGTGCGCCGGACCGCGGAGCAGCGAAACACTGCCTGACGCACCTTCGCCCACCGGCGGTGACGCTCCTGGGTCGGGTAACCGGAGCCTGGCCTGCCGCCTGCTGCCAAGGTCAAGGGGAGGTGGCGCTGAATAAAAAAAACAAGGGCGGCCACCTCCTCCTCCGTAAACAGCTGGCGGGCTTGCACCCCTGCAGGGCGCAGTCTTCCGCAAGGCAGGCGGCGATTGGGCGCACGCGCCTTGCCCTTTGAGCCGCTGCTGCTACCCTTCGCCATGGTTCTGGGGTGGGAGGAGGTGAAAAAGAAAAGTTAGAAGGGAAAAATAAAGTTAGGGGAAGAAGTAGGAGCTTAAAGAAGAAAGTTATATAAAACAGTTGAAAAGTAAAAAAACACAGTAAAAAGTAGAAAAAAATGCAAAATATAGACTTAGGCAGAGAGAGAGATAGGTAAGAAATAAAGAAAAATTGAAAAACAGTGTAAAAACTAAGGATTGCAAAGATTGAGGGAGGATAGAAAAGCAGGCCCAGAACCATAGCATAGAGTGGTAAAACAAGATGGCCGCGCCCATCGCGACCGCATGGGTAAGTTCGCGCGATATTTCTCCCCGAGCACGCAAAAAACGTCGCGAACACGTACAACGCGTTCCCGAACATGGAATGCGCATCGCGAGCACGCTATACGCGACCCGGAACAGGAAATAAGGGATCGCGAATGGGCGGGACAAGTGAAAAACAAAATGGCCGCGCCCATAGGCGATCGCATGGGTAAGTTCGCGCCCCCGAGCACGCAAACAGCGTCCCGAACACGAACAACGCGTTCCCGAGCAAGAAAAACGCATCGCGAACGGGCGCGCCAAGCAGCTACGCATGCTCGCGAAGCTACGCGTAGCTCGCGTAGCGCTCCGACGTCTTCGCGTAGCTTCGCGTAGCGCGACTACGCGAACTACGCCCAGGGTTAGAGTTGACAAGAGATGGGAGGACCTGGGCTGTGGATGCACAGCGCCATCGTGATGATGCCTCGTTTTGAGGATTTCAGGGTGATGCTGGTTTTTGCGATGGGTCCAATCCACATAGCAACGGTGATGTGTCACTGCTCAGCCAAAGAGATGCTTTGGTTCCTCTGGTAGATGCACCAATCAGCAGAGAAGATGCAACCGTTTCGCTGGCAAGCACCTTATGTCCACATCCAAGGGTCCGGGACTGGGGTGGCACCACTTGGTAGGGTAGACTCACAGATGCCAGAGTAAAGGTGCACGTGCAAGGTGATTGACAACCTGTTATGTCCGTGAAGCTTCAGATCAGGAGGACAGCCATCTAGCCATTGGAGTCATTCTGGGTTCTGGGTTCAAGAGATGCAAGTCCAGTCCTTCTCACCTAGGCAAGAGGGCAGCAGGCAGCAGATCAGCAAAGCAAATCATGAGTCCAGCACAGTGCAGTCCAGCAGAAAGGCAGTCCTTCAACAGCACAGCAGTTTTTCTTCCTGGCGGAGTATCCACAGGTCCGGAAGTGTACTGAAGTGATGGTGTCTGAGGTCCTACTTTTATACACAGTTGTGCCTTTGAAGTGGGGAGAAGCTTCTAGAGGCATGCCTTTGAAGTGCACAGATGCCCTGCCTTACCTGCTCAGGCTCCAGACCAACTACACTGGGGTATGCAGCCCTTTGTGTGGAGACAGGACACAGCCTATTCAAGTGTAAGTGAGGCTGGGCCCAGCTTCCCCCCATCCTACCAGTTATTGGTCATTCAGTCACACCTGAGCTCCCATTGTGTGTGGCTATCTAGGAAGAATACACAAAGCCCAACTGATAACTACACCCAGGCATGTGACCAGAGACAGGCTGCACGCATCAAATGGCTAAGACAAGAAAATGGCAACTTTCTAAAAGTGGCATTTTCAGAATTGTAATTTAAAATCTGACTTCACCGTAAGTTAGGTTTTTAAATTAGGATTCAAGAGACACCAAACTTAAATCAGTTATATCTTCCAATTTGGAAATTATACTTATAAAATACAATAAGCCAATCTCAATGTTATCCTATTGGAGATATAGTTTTTCACTACCAAGGCATGTAAAACCTAAAAGTATGATAGAGCGCAGATAGCACTCTATTTGTATGAGTGCACTATACTCATGGTTTAAAAATGCACTCTCATATGTTCGTATTGTGTGCAGTGTTTTTGATTATTAAGAAACATTTAATTGAATCATTTAATGTTGAATTAGTGAACGCATTAAGTAGACTTCTGCATAACGTGCAGGACAATATCATTTTATATATCGCAATTGTGATTTGTCTAAGTTGTCTGAAATATAGGCCCAAAAGTTTCTCTTTGCTCTCGAGAAATAATGAATTAAATGAGTGTTGTGTTCAAGGTTAGAGTGTTCTCACCCTGTTGCAGGTGCAGAAATACACATCATTATTTTCAGAGTTAAGGAGAGATCCGGAATGCCTTTGAAGATAACTGGAAACGAGAAGGGAGGATGCTTTGCGTATTGGGTCTGTCTGGAAGCCAAGGCCACTGGAAGAAGATACCTTTTTAATTAATTTTGCTTCATGAAAGAGCACCAGCTACTGTATAGAGGTCTAGTGGAAACTTTTAGAAAAGGTGACGCAATGTTGATTGAATCCCATCTTTTGTATGATGCGCAGGGACAGAGAAACCAGACTTCTACTAGCTTTCGGAGAAGACGGAGCATCTTAGAGCGAGCTCCATAGCCTTAAGCTAAACAACCCATTTGACGTGAGTACTTCTTAGGAAGTCACACGTGCTGACACCATTGGGGAACGATAGAAGAGAGACAGGAAGGGCCCTCATATAGAATAGTGTAGGGAAAGATTTTAACTTCTTCCAATGAATCGCGAGCTGAATATCGCATCTATTTTGTGTTGCATTGTGATTTTGGAATTTATAATCATTTGCCTTTTGGGCCGCATTACTTATATTAGAAAGATCGGCTCTGTATTAATTTTTCTGTATCTCTATACTTTGCTATTGAGATGTATTTACATCCAATTGTTTTTGGCCTTATAATAAATATTCAAACTGCACTTCGGAGTCAGTGATCTTTACAGGCATGACAACTTTGTTGATATCTGTTTAAGCTGTTTTCCTCCCCTCGACCACTTTAGGTAAATAAAAGATCGATCGCTTACGCTATACTTAGTAGGGACTTTAGGGGTGCAAGTTAGCGTAATCAAGTACATGTCTTGCTTTTTAAATGCATTCCACCCTGCCCTCTGGGCCATCCAGTGCATGCCCTAAGGTTGATTTATATGTATTAAAAAGGAAGCGGTAGGCCTGGCAAAAGGTTTATTTTGCCAGGTGAAAATGGCAGTTTAAACCACACACACAGGCTCTGCAATGGCGGGCCTGAGACATGTTTAAAGGGCTACTTAAGTGGGTGGCACAACCAGTGCTGCAGGCTCACTAGTAGCATTTAATTTACAGGCCCGGGGCACTTATAGTACCACTCTACTAGGGACTTATAAGAAAATTAAATATGCCAATTGGGTATAAACCAATATTACCAGGTTTAGAGGAGAGAGTGAGACCAGCGAAAACAAGGTCAGAAAGAATGGATGAGGAAGGCAAACGGTAGGGGAAGACCACCCTAAGGCTGACAGGTCTAACACCTGCTAAAATACTCTGCATTTTGAAATGAAATGTGTTATTGCTTTTGAGCTGTAATGCAAAGAAAGTTGATAAAGGTAACTGTGAATACCACTCTGGATTACTATATAAGAGCTACCTTAACTGTTGTGCAATGACGTTTTATGGTTCTGCTTATTATCCATATCACTGACTATAACTGGAATATGAAAGACTTTCATTGCCTTTCTATAGTTCACCTAAAATTTCGTTAATCATATATTTACTATTATCAATATCTTCTTACTACACTTGTCTAATAACATTTCTGTGGCCACATGATTTCAATGAACTTTGCATTTATTGTGAAGTTCCTAAGCAGGCAGAAAACGTTTGGTGAAAATAATATAGTAAAATATGGAATTCATAATCCAAATGGATGACTCCTTGTGGAATGATCAAGTGCAATGAGTTGACTCCTAAAGGATGAGTCCTGGTGAAAATAAAATGGAGTAAAATCGCCTTTTTAATCCTGATTGATGATTTGCTATGAAAATAAACAAAGTGCAAAAGAGAGTTCTTAATACTAATAAGTGAGTCTTGTAGAAAACAAGTGCAATTCTATATCCTTTGCAAGTGTGGAATACAAGTACTTCTCTGATTTCAGTGATGTCTTTCACCAACTGCTCAGTGTTGGAAATTGCACTTTCTAGGGTGCTTTCACTCGATTTTTTGCTTTTCTCCTTCCCAGTTTTCTGTTGCTCTGGATGCTAGCCTTAGGAAGTGAGTGCTTTTGGCACTGCTGTGCAGTGTCAAAGTGCTGAGTTCGTCATATACATTCTGTGGATTGGTTTTTGTATGATTGGCTGATTCAAGTTAACTGCGAGTCCCTTATCATGGGGTAGACCTATGCCAGGGGCCTGTAGCTTGAATGCGCCTCTGCGGGCCTGCCGCGCTGGTGGTGCCATCCACAGAGGTAGCTCATAGATTGTGCCAGAGGTTTGTCCTGGTTGGGCCTGTGCGCTTGATTACTGTTATTCGACTTGCCGTTTACAAAGCTGTGTGCTGAGGTTCTGCATGCTTCTTGCTATATCAGAGTTCTCCCTAGTGATAGGGTGCGGTGTTGGGAAGAGGTTGAGCAGGTGTGTGTATTTGTTACCGGCACGAGTCGTGAATGACACCTGATGGTATGTTCGGTACGATGGGGCCTGCTTCTTGCATTGGATTAGCATGATGGGATGTAGGGAGGGGCTGTTTAGCATTATTCCCTATGTGCAGAATAGTAACAGTACTGTGTTTGGTATCAATGAGTGTGCAATGGTGAATCCTCTCCGGTAGTGGGAGTCGGTTTGACATTACGGTGGTGGAAATGTCACTTTATGAAAGTGTGCATTTCGATGTGCATGGCTCTGTGTGCCTGGCGGTCTGTCTCATAATTCACACTTGGGTGCTAGGGGGATAGCCACATCTGTGCATTCGTGATAGAGGGCCATAAATGAGGGGTACATGGGAAACTGAAGACCTCTGACTCTGAAGGGCCTTTCTGAGATGGTTACAGGGGGGGTGGAATTGGCACCCACATTCCCAGAATCAGGGTCTTGGCCCCACTAAAGATTGTTATCAAAGACTCAAAGACCGCCTAGACAACAACGCACACAACAGCAAAGAGCTCTTCAACATCGTGAAGGAACTCTCCAACCCCAGCTCCAACACCAACGACATCCCGCCGTCGCGAGACCTGTGCGACTCACTGGCCACCTTCTTCCACCGCAAAATCGCTGACATCCACGACAGCTTCAACACCACGACCGCCCCGGCAACTACCGAGACCACTGCCCCCACAACCACCAACCGCCTGCTCTCCTGGACCAACATCAACGACGAGGACACCAGCGAGATCATGAACACCATCCACTCCGGCTCACCGCTAGACCCGTGTCCTCACCACGTCTTCAACAAAGCCAGTACAGCCATCGCGCCCCATCTCCGGAAAATAATCAACATCTCCTTCGAGACAGCAACCTTCCCGGAAAGCTGGAAGCACGCCGAGATCACCGCCTTACTCAAGAAACCCAAGGCAGACCCCAAGGACCTCAAGAACTTCCGACCCATCTCTCTGCTCCCGTTCCCCGCGAAGGTCACCGAGAAAATCGTCAACAAACAACTGACCCGCTACCTCGAGGAGAACAACATCCTGGACCCTTCCCAGTCCGGCTTCCGCAGCAACCACAGCACTGAAACCGCCCTCATCGCCGCCACCGATGACATCAGGACCCTGCTAGACAACGGAGAAACAGCAGCCCTCATCCTCCTGGACCTATCAGCCGCCTTCGACACGGTCTGCCACCACACACTACGAACACGCCTTCACGACGCCGGGATCCAAGAGAAGGCCCTGGACTGGACCACATCCTTCCTCTCCGGCAGAACACAAAGCGTCCGCCTCGCCCCCTTCCGATCCAAAGCCACCAAGATCATCTGCGGCGTACCCCAAGGCTCCTCCCTCAGCCCAATGCTGTTCAACATCTACATGGCACCCTCGCCCACGTCGCCCGACAGCACAACCTCAACATCATCTCCTACGCCGACGACACCCAGCTGATCCTCTCCCTCACCAAAGACCCTCACACCGCCAAAGCCCACCTCCACGAAGGAATGAAGGCCGTCGCCGAATGGATGAGTACCAGCCGCCTGAAGCTGAACTCGGACAAGACGGAGGTCCTCATCCTTGGTTCCAACCCTTCAGCATGGGACGACTCCTGGTGGCCAACATCACTGGGAACAGCCCCGACACCCACCGACCACGCACGCAACCTAGGGGTCATCCTCGACCCCACCCTCTCCATGACTAAGCAGGTCAACGCCGTTTCCTCATCCTGCTTCAACACCCTCCGAACGCTCCGCAGGATCTTCAAGTGGATCCCCACCGAAACAAGAAAAACAGTCACCCAGGCCCTCGTCACCAGCAGGCTGGACTACGGAAACGCCCTCTACGCAGGAACGACGGCTAAGCTCCTGAGACGGCTGCAACGCATCCAGAACGCCTCTGCACGTCTTATCCTCGACATCCCCTGACGCAGCCACATCACACCCCACCTGAGAGACCTGCACTGGCTCCCTGTCAACAAGAGGATAACCTTCAAGCTCCTCACCCACGCACACAAAGCACTCCACAACTCCGGACCAGCCTACCTCAACAGACGACTCAGCTTCTACACCCCCACCGGCCAGCTCCGCTCCACCAGCCTCGCCCTCGCCACAGTCCCCCGCATCTGGAACACGACCGCCGGCGGCAGATCCTTCTCCCACCTCGCCGCCAAGACCTGGAACACCCTCCCCACCAACCTTCGGCAGACCCAAGACCTACTGGCCTTCAGAAGACTCCTCAAGACCTGGCTCTTCGATCAGTAGCAGCACCACCCCCCTCTTCCCCCAGCGCCTTGAGACCCTCGCGGGTATGTAGTGCGCTTTATAAGTGACATGATTGATTGATTGAACCTCCCGGGAAGGATGGCAGACAGGACAACATTTAGAGAGGGGCCTTACATTTCAAAGGTGGCCTTTTGAACTTATTGTATCTTCAAGGCCATGGTGGGTATAACTACTGGGGCTTTGGCCTCCGAAAGTAAAGACACTTTTGGATTGGTTCGTTACTGGGACATTGACACGAGAAACCATTAGGGCAGGAGGGAATGCAACAGGACTATCCACAGACTTGTGGTGGCTTGGAGCTTGTTGTGCTTCAAGAAGGGGACTATCACTTGGAGGATTTTGCCTGGACATTGCTGGCCTGCAGCTAGTGCCAACAGTCATATCCTGGGTCTGGAAGTACTCTCCGAGGGCTGGTGAACTGGCCTCCTGTCCATGAGATCCCAGGGACACAAAGGATCTCACTGTCTCCAAGAGATCATAAGGACCACACTGGGTGTGGCAGAGACAGGTGGAAGTGATAGTGGTTGGGACAAGGACCGTCCTGACATACACCATCATCTCGCTGTGCAAGAGGAGTGCGTGTGCAAAGACCAGGCAGCCATCTGAGGTGTTGGCATGTGAAGAGTTAGAGGAGTGCAAGGGAAGCTTGCAGAGTCAGAGGGATCCGTGCTTGCAATCAAGGGGTCCTGTGCTTTCTTGTGCCCCAGAGTGTGTGGTGTCCGAGGGCTGTTGGGGGAACCTGAGCCAGGAGCTGAGACTGTGTTCGGCCTCCAGATCGGGAGGACGACAGTGCCTGACATTGTGGCCTCTGTCCGAGGTTGTTGGCTCACTCTCCCTGGACCCACGCTACAGGGTGCTTTATTGGGGAAACATCGAGATTAGAGGGTTTTGTTTGCCTGTTGGCATCTGCAGCTGTATGCTGGGGGTATGCGGCAGGTCACATCTTCGCTTGAGGTAAAAACATTTCTCTAGTCGTTAAGATTGCCAGCTTCCTGGGTCACATCCTATCATCTATAGGGGGATATTGATCCCACCCTTGTGCAGGTGCTGTTAGGCGCCTGAAAGTCTAATCCGGATGGATGAAACTAAGTAACAGTTTCTTTCCGTGTTAGGTGGTTCCGACTGTCTAGTCAACAGGGCTTCAGCAGGGGCAACATGTATCATTGGCTGGTGGAGTTGCAAGACTGAGGGGCTTGGTCATGAGACATAATCAGAGACTTGTGACTATTTGACCTTTCTGTAATGGGGAAGTCTGACAATTGCATATAGCTGTGAAGTGTATATGCTATGTGTGTTTCATTTTAATTTCAATAGAGAGGTTTGAAAATTGGGTATAACTGTAAAGTATATATACAATGTGTATCTCGTTTTGATTTCCGTGTGTGTGTGTGTGTGTGCGTGTGTGTGTGTGTGTGTGTGTGTGTGTAATGTAAAGACGAGTATTTTTATATATACGTTATGGAATCTTTTTGTGGCAAATGCAGTGTGTTGCAAGGGGGGTGCTGTGCCAACCCTTTACACTCTAGCTCTGAGGATAAGCCTGACTGCTCCGTGCCAAGCTACCAGAGGGTGAGCACAGGTTATCGGAGAAGTGTATTGTACTCATTCTATTTGGAATGGTTGGTTCTGACTGGCTTCGATGCAACTTAACCAGCCCAAAACTGCTGGGTCTAACACTCAGGATAACAGTTTCATGAATTCTAAATTCCAATAGCAGATCCAGGTTGCAGCAGTTATGTATCACGATTGCCTAGCAATGGCGTTATGGGCCACCAGAAACCTTTACCAAAGGCATTCAAGATGACTGCCATCATCAGCAAGTATCATTAGAACCCACTGGCTCGATGGAACAGGTAGTTGTTCTTGCCTTTACTTAGGTGTTTAACTGAACACGTCACTCTGAGACACAGGGCTTCTGTCCAGATGGAGCTCCCACTCTGTGCAACTCTCCATCCTATTCTAATCCTGAACTCGTGCAAGTTCAGGAGTAGGTCATCTCATAGTATCAGTATGTAAAGGTGAGTGCATTGTGCACCCCATCCTAACATTAGTGACCAAGGTGCATGGCAGAAGGAAATTCCCAAAGCAGCTGCAAGCTGGAGGACTGGGTGTAGCATGTGGCAGCAGATGATGCCCTGTGCCCATTGGCAATTTCACAGTGACAAGGAGAATCAGCAGTGGGTTTAGAGACCAGGAGACAGGAAATGGAACAACTCTCTAGACCTTGAACTGTGTGCCCTGTGGCTGATAAATTCTGAGTGCAGTGTGTTCAGAGCTAGACTGTCTTATAGTTAGGGGACATTGTGCAAGAAGGATGGGAGGGGAAAATAGCTGGATATCACCCCTACGCCATGTAGCCAATGTTCATGACCAAAAGCAGTTTCAATTGGGCTCAAAAGAAATGAGTTCATGGCATGACCACAAACCACATTGTGCACTGAGTCACCACTGCATCCATCTGGGCAGCATTCACAGTCATATCTGGGGCAAACATATTGGGCACATGATGTGGATGAATGGTACACCGACCACACAGTCTGTCCAAAGAACATGTGCAGTCAGGAAGGATGAGTGGAGTGCAAAGATGGAAAGAGCACCTTGTGCTCCATGGTCGGTGAACACCACTGAAAGTTTTTGCAGTGGTTCTATGGCAGGAAGAGATACCATGCATTCAAGGCTGATTCACAGTGGGTTTAGGTATGGGCAAAATGGGTGCAGGACATGGTTGGAGTCCATGTCCTGCTCTGCATGGTTGGAGGCAGCGCACAATGGTTCTGTGAGCACCTAAAAATGGAAATATTCAACCAAGCACTGGCAATGCTAATAGGGCTATCTTTTAACAGAAAGTGTTTCTTCAGTCACTGGTGAGATTCTAACTAAATAAGTCCTCCTGCATGTACTTTGTCACTCATCCTTGCATTCATGTATGAATTCATTAGTTCCTTCATGCACCCAGACTCATTCTTACATTTTCAAACTTACCCATCCACTACAAATCAGAAACACAAACCGACAAGCATTAGCAGGATATAGTAAAGGACTAAAAGTAGGAAAAAGAAAACATGCCTCGGTCTCAACTTTGCACGTATAGCCTTGCAATTAAAAAAAACAGAGCAGTGAACAGCTGTATTGCAATTGAATTGCACATAATGTACAGTCGTTTTAATGTTTTAACATGGCCCCAATGATTTAAAGCAATGTGTTGGCCATCATGGAGCAGTAAAGCAAAAATACACTAAGCTCAACACCATTGCAAGATGGCCACTCAGTAAACATTACACTGGGAAAATCTTCGAATTGTGTTTTGCAAAGTGTATCATTGTTGTATCTATCCAAGGTTCGTAGCATGACCACAAACCACATTGTGCACTGAGTCACCACTGAATCCATCTGGGCATCATCCACAGTCATTTCAGGGGCATATATATTGGGCGCATAATGTGGATGAATGGCACATCTACCACACAGAGTCTGCCAAAGGTCCAGTTGGCTGGCCTCGTGTCCACGAGATCCCAGGGACAGAAAGGGTCTCTCTGTTTCTACAAGATCATAAGGACCACGCAGGGTGTGGCAGAAATGGGTGGAAGTGATTGTTGTTTGGGACAAGGACCATCCTGACATATGCCATAATCACACTGTGCAGAGGAGTGTGCTCGTAAAGATCAGCGGCGCCCACCTGTGGTGCCGGAACATGAGGACTTTGAGGAGTGCAGGGGAAATTTTTTGAGTCCGAGGGACCCATGCTTGCAACTACAAACCTGTGCTAGCTTGCACTCTTTAGCATCTGGTGCCCGAGAGGTATTGGGGGAACTTGGGTCCGCGGAACCCTTGCTGGCAGCCTAGACTGTCTCCGACCTCCAGATCAGGAAGATGCGTGCCTTCTTGTATAATGTATCTACTTGTTTTAATTTTTATCCCACATGTAGCTGGGACTTTAGACTGCGTGCTTCTCCTGTATAATGTATCCCTTATTGTACCCAATTGATCCCTCCCTTCCTAACGCTTTGTATATCACCCTTAATCCTGTAAAGCGCTCTGATACCCTCACGGGTCTGGTTCGCGCTCTATAAAACTATAAAATAAATAAATAATAATGACAGCGACTGACATCGCGGCCTCAGTCCAAGGTCGTTGGCTCCCTCTCCCCGGACCCATACAACAAGGTACTCTGTTGTGGAGGATATCATGACTGCACCCAAGTGGTCTTGTTTTGTCTTGTGGGCACACACAGCTTGCTGCCTGGAGCAACTGCAGGCTGCACCTCCACCAAAGGAGAAACATTTCTCCAACTGGGAAGAGCGCCAGCTTCCAGTGTCAGTCTTTTGCCTACGGGGGGATAGTGATACCTCACTCATGAAGGTGCCGCTGGGTGCCTGAAGGCATAATCCACAGGGACGAAACCCAGAAAATGGTTCCTTCCACTCTAGGTGCACCCGATAATCTACTCAAAGTGTCACCAGCGGGGCAACGTGTATCGTTAGCTGATGCCATTTGAGTGACTGAGGTGCTGGGTCACAAGGCATAGTCGAAACCTGTGATTTCTTGACAATTGCAACTGTATGGGGTATGCAATATTGGGAATGTCGGGTTTTATGAATTCCTCTGAATACTGCAAATATGTTGATGCCATTCTACTGCTAATGGGAGAGTTCCTCAATTGCATATAACTGTAAAGTATATATCCAATGTGTATGTCAAGGTGATTTCAATGTGTGTGTAATACAAAGGCCAGTGTTTTATATATACGGTGTGGAGTCTTTTTGTAGCAAACGCAGTGTGTTTCGGGGGTGGTGTTGTGCCAACACTTTATACTTTGACCCTGAGGAGGAGCCTGACTGCTCTGTGCCCTGGTTATCGGTCAAGAATATCGTACTCATCCAATCTAGGACGGTGGGTTCTGTCTGGCTTCAATGGGTCTAGCACATGGGTGCAGCATGGTTGTTCCTATGCATCCACCCATTTATTTTGATGCAAACCCAGTTTTACAAAGACTTGTAAACCTGGGTTTGCGCTAAAATGGTGCTCCTACCCGACAGAGGCGTAACAAGGAGAAATATCCTTATTTCTCCATGTTAAAGCACACATTGGAAGAAGAATATGCCTCTAAGGTTTGATTTTGTGTCCTTGACAAAAACAATCCTGCCCATAATGCAGGCACCCTTGCACTATGGTGCAAGGGATCTTGTGTTGGCACTGGGCAGCACACAATGCACCAACATAAGGAGAGAGAGCAGGAATGCTCATATCTTTGTAAATATGGAGCATTCCTGTTCTCTCTCTTTCATGCAACGCAGCACAGAAAGTTGCCTTGATGCGGGAAATAGTAGTAAATCTGCCCCCCAATGTTTCCAAGAGGTGCATCGCAGAGTGTGACGGTAAGTCCCTGACAAGTCCATCACCTAGTGTTCTCCAGAGGCACAAAACCCAATTGTGCCCTGGGGTGCACTAATAAGGTGTCCCTGGAGTACATCACCATGCCATTCCATGGTGACTTCACCCTGTGTTCTTCTGCTACACAACACACTGTGCTCCCTGAAGTACATCATCTTGTTCCCACCACACATTTCCTTATGCCTCGTTAATGCTCCACTAATGACTCATACTGTATGTGTCTATGTATAACTGCTGGTAGGTGCGCATTCAGGCCTGTATATTTATTGGTCTGTGTGTATGGGTTCGTGTATGCATATCAATTTCCATTTTGAGTCTCGAAGGAGGGTGAGATTAAGTGGTATTGGAGATTAAACCCACTGAAATTTATGGAGATGACAGGTATTTTCGGAGAGTACGAGAGGGTTTCAGGGCTGACGCTGTTCAATTTTATGGAAGCTAGGTTGAGATGTAAACTGTTTAGTTTCACTTTGTGAAAATGGATGTCTGTAGGTGTTTTGGAATGTGTGTCTGTGTGTGTAAGTTCTATGTATCTATATGTATTCCTATGGTCTGTGACGCTCTGGGAACATACAATGTAAAATTCAAACTTGGCTTTGTCAATATTTGTTTCACTTGTATCTGCTGAACTCCCTAGCCATGGTCTTGTTCTTCCCCATATACATTAGTGCAACTGTCTTTACAAATTTTCCCATACTTGTTCTATTACTTCTTAGCAAATCCTCCAGAGTTCCACTGTCCTTTCTTTCTCAAACTACCTGGTTCTCCCATTCATCTTCGGTTCTTTGCCAACTGCATTCTTTATGTAATTCGTTGTCAAATCCATCCATGATCCCGCTCCTTCTTATATTTCTCATCTGTCGTGTCCCCTTCACAGAATTACCCAATTCCACTTTTTTTTTTTTTTTGCTTTTGTTTTTTTCTTTCTTTCTCCTTTTCATTGAAACTCTCTATTTTCCAGCAAGAGCTGAAAACATTCCTTTTCTCATCCCACTAACTTTGCTGCCACGCTTTTCCCCACTTATCTATGTACATTCGACTTCTGTTTTGTGTTACTCGCTTCATGCAATCATCTAATGATACACTCTGCTTCATGTTAGCGCTTCATCTAATAATGTCTTAAAGGAAAATACGTGCACAAAAATAAATTTGACACCATTGTTTTAGTGGAGGAAACATACAAAGAATTCTGGGCTCGCTCTACAAAGACCTGCCAGGGAAGGATGCATTCAGCCGTCATTTCAGACCTTTCTGGGTGAACCAGAGAACAGAGCGAACAAAGAAAGCCTTCCTAGAAGAAATACGCAGCACTTATGACGCGCTGTCCGTCAATGGAAGTCCCATTTTCACTCCCCCTTGTCTGCTCACAACAAGAACGTTGTAGTTCATAAGGATTCCGAACAGGGAGAAATGATCAGAACGCTTGTTTTCAGATGCAGCTTGACAAATCCGTCAATCCTCCTCTCTCTTGGTTAGAAGGACACCATTTTTATGCCAGCAATGGTAAAAGAAAAGTTAATAGGACGGCTCTGTTAACTTTATCAGTTATGCCTAATTCAGCCCTATTGCTATCCCTATTCTCTTCCCCAGGGTACAACACGCGTTGGTGCTGGTACTGTTAGCTGACACAGAAAGGGAAGTTGAAGAGGTTTATGATTAGGGCTCCTGGTTTTATAATATATATATTTTAATATTTCCATCTGTATCTATCGATGTTTTTGTTTCACCAGCTTATCGATATTTATCCTTATTTATTTTGAGTTTTGTGAATAAATGAAGTTGTAAAATAGTATATTTCCAAATTTATTTAACTGATATACGCCTACTGATACTTTGATGCATGTCACATTTTAGGAAATTAAGTAGCCAAACACAACATAACAATACACTTACAGGTAAATATTAGCATTATACTACAAATGTATGTTGACATATGCCATTATTTAAGGAAATTTCATCCAGTTTTTTAATTTCCTATATTGTCTATCTGCTCAGCTGTGTGCCTGGAATTCAAGAAAGACAGCACGGAGTGCCACTTAAAGAAGCCCATCTTTCTGTATTTTTCCGCTTTTAAAAATAAAGACAGAGATAAAACATATTGTTTTCTGTCTAGATTTATCTGTAAAAATCTGCAAAATCGGAATACTGGGAGCCCTACTTATGATTTCATATAATCACTACGGGCCTGATTCACAGAACTAACTTACGTAAAAAACGTAAAGTTAGTACTTTTGGTATTCACAGAATACACTTACTCATTTTGGTATTCACAGAATGAATTTACTCATTTCGGTATTCACAGAAGTTAGTAGTCCTAACTTTAGGACTCGTAAATGCCTTCTGTGAATACCGAAAGTCTTAAAGTTAGGATTTTCCACAGTTTAGGAGTAGTAAAGTTAGGACTCCTAACTTTAGGACTCCTAAATGCCTTCTGTGAATACCAAAAGTCTTAAAGTTAGGATTTTTCTCAGTTTAGGAGTAGTAAAGTTAGGACTCCTAACTTTAGGACTCCTAAATGCCTTCTGTGAATACCAAAAGTAACTTTACTACTCCTAAACTGAGAAAAATCCTAACTTTAAGACTTTCGGTATTCACAGAAGGCATTTAGGAGTCCTAAAGTTAGGAGTCCTAACTTTACTACTCCTAAACTGAGAAAAATCCTAACTTTAAGACTTTCGGTATTCACAGAAGGCATTTAGGAGTCCTAAAGATAGGACTACTAACTTCTGTGAATACCGAAATGAGTAAGTTCATTCTGTGAATACCAAAATGAGTAAGTGTATTCTGTGAATACCAAAAAGTACTAACTTTACGTTTTTGACGTAAGTTAGTTCTGTGAATCAGGCCCTACATACACCTGCTTTCTGACAGTGCACCAATAGCCCTGTCGTCTATTCTGGGACACCCTGGCAAAGAGCCAGAACCAAAAATATCTGTGTGACAGACATGCTCATTAGCCCCAGGTCCCTCCTGTCCTCGTCCCATTCATTAAACAAGCATTGGCATAGCCAATAGGTCTCGCTTTTGGGACCTTATAAGTATTTAATTATGCAGCACAATATCCTTGGTGCAACAACATCAACTGTTGCATGGCTAAACACTTATAAGGTCCCAAAGGCGAGACCTATTGGCTATGCCAATGCTTGTTTTATTGGTCTTTCACGTGTAATTGCCCATACATGGCTCCTTCCCTCCCATTGCAACTTCACTTAGCAATCCTGTTTGGCTTTACGCATGCATTCAGGTTCCTGCTGGTCGGCTATCGCAACGTGTTCCAGATGGCTGGCTGACCACGGGTCAGAAGCAGTTTAGATATGCCTGTTGCTGCACTCGCTCACTATTGCTTAACGATGCGTGCACGCACTTTGGGTACTCATTCTTTTCTAACGCATGCACATGCTTATCCCAAAGCATTCTATTGCTGAAGGAGTGTGGGCGTGTAGCTTCGGCAAGCTTGTATGCACTTTAGAAAAATAACCAAATGTTTCTAAAGCACGTCCACTCGCTTCCCGAAGAGTTTGAAAAAAGATTACTTTTATATTGTGCATGTGTATATTTAAAAAAAAAAATGCATTGTGCTTGTTTTGCACTGGAAGGGCTGTGTTCTGTTCATGGGATACGTCTCAGTCTACATTGCAACTCCAGCACAGACGCAGCATGACTAAATACTTATATGGTCCCCAAGGTGAGACCGAATGCATTGCAAATGCTTGTTTATTTGCCTGTCCCGCTTTTTTTCATTTGAATATTTTTATTTACATTGTTTCCATCGTTCCGCCTGTCGCAGTTTGTTTTCATTGCGCCGCCCCTCCTTGCAGTCCCTTTAACCATTTTGGTACGGTAGTGATGGTGTTGCTGAGTCCCAACTAGCACGTTATTGTCAAGCCTCCAAATGTGCAGCACAAACACGGCGTATGAAGAGATTAATGTGTTGCCTGGAGCATATTTTGGGAAGAACATTAGGTGAAAACCCAAACCCGCTTTATGGTACTGTGTCTCACTTTTCCTTGTTTTCTTTTTTGCCAGTGCTATTTTAGAGCTTTGTGCAAGCTGCACTCACGGTTTTCACTCCCACGTATTTTGCTAGTGATAACTGTGAGGGAATCGCGTATTTTTGTTTTTTAAATGCACACACAAAAACAGTATAATTTCAGTTTGCACAAGTTATTTCCCATGTTTTTGTCAAAGTAAAAATCGCCGCCGCACCCCCAGCACCAGGGCCATGAGCCTCAATGATGCTGCACCCGCACCAGTAACTGAAAGATGACGATAGCCTGATAGGAGTAGATACAAGCGATGCTCTAGTTCTGCCCTCCAAGAAAGCAGCAAAGAAACAAGTAATTAAGAACATCTCAGAAACCATTGAGCAGGAAACAGAAGATAATCCTGCAGAAAGTTTTGGAGCAGAAAGAGAAGAAGCTTGAGGTACGTAAACACTTTTATTGTGTGAAGACCATCACTTGCAGGATCCTCACATGCTCTCATTTGAGTGAAGCGATGGCTTGAATTGAATGAAGAAGCTATGAAGGCTCCAAGAACAGCTGTAGTTTACCACGAAGCACAGCGGCTCAGGCAAGCTTGTGTAACGTGGCTCTATTCCACAGTTCGTCATCTGATTCACCTCCATGCTGCTCACATTACAACACGTTTGTACTAATTCAGCTCTATGGTTTATGCAGGAATTAAAAAAAACAAGTAAAATGCATCCGAGACGAGAAAATACAAGGATCAGGGTGTGTACGGAGA
Source organism: Calotriton arnoldi (assembly GCA_963921515.1). Lineage (NCBI taxonomy): Eukaryota > Metazoa > Chordata > Amphibia > Caudata > Salamandridae > Calotriton > Calotriton arnoldi. The sequence continues at coordinate 350,513 of CAWUFW010000108.1, read as the reverse complement.
AGACAGGGTGGACCAGACACACACAGCGTTTCCCTTGCGGGAGCGAGCAGGGACACCATCTGTTTTCAAGATAATTACAAATAGATGGTGCCAAAGCTCTCTCCTGCAAGGGAAACGCCAAACGTGCACGCGTTGCAATAGAAAGCAATGCAAAACGTGCACGCTTTTTGCCAAAATGCTGATCGATTCCAAAAGGTCCCCTCCTATGCAGCGCATGCGAGCTGCGTAGGCGAGACCTAAAAAGTGAGATAATCCTATCTCACCAACAGAAAAAAAGAACAAGGGAATGTTGGCCCTACCCCACCACCTCCCCGTGGGAGTACATAATCCTACTATACCCAGCATTCCCTCTGTCCTTTTTTTCTGTCTACCAACAGAAGAGGACAAGCAGGAGCCTGGGGGGGGCTCCTGTATACTTATGTTTCTGCTGCCGGGCGGCAGGGACGTCACTGGAGTCCTTGTCTCCCTCTCTGCCTGGCTTGGGGGGAGTCATGTGGTTTCTCCTGGCGGTTTGGACCTGCTGGATTGATCCGGGCCGCGCCTCCTGGGTTGCCGGGCACGTCAGGAGGCACGGTGGTTCGTTTCCTCTCTTCACTCTCGAGAGGTGGTTCCCTTCCGGGGCGGCCTTGCCAGACTTCCGTGGGATGTTGGAGGAAGTCAAGCGTGGTGCCGATGGTCAGCTTGGAGGAGGTGTTGAAAAAGCCAGCCTGTGTGAGTAACGCATAGCGGTGTTGGATTCCTTTTCTTGTGGGCGTTTCTGCCCCGTCTGTATCGGACTGCTTTATAACGCTTCCTCTACCCTGTTTACGGTGGCGGCCGATTCAGGGCTGGATCCTGCTGTTGGTTCTGGTTCCGACTGCAGTTCCTGGTGTGCTGCTTCACCCGGAGGTGGGGTGTCGGTTATCCCTACGTTCCTGGTGCTCCCTGGTGGGATTCCCAGGGTTTGGGTGCAAGTTTGTCCCTTGCTTCCGCCAGCTTGGGAGCTGTCCTTCTATTCGTGACTTTTCCTACTCTCACTGAAGGGGGAACATGGAGCCGGGTCTGGCTGATTGGTTCCTGGTTGAGGAGTCTCCTGTGTCTTCCTGCTCCTGTTGGGACCCAGTGGCTTCCTGGTGCTGGTGGCATGGGGAAGCATTCAAGGAAGCGCAGGCATGTTGAGCGCTCCTCCTCTTCCTCTTCAGAGTCCTCTTCCACTCCTTCTCCAGCACGGTCCAAATGCCACAGGGAGGGCGATGATGCCAGGATCAAACGTTTGATTAAGGAGACCTTGCAGGAAATGGGGTGGGGGGCCGTTACAAGAGCGCTCTGCCTGTTCATCTTTCTCATTCTTCCGACTCTGAGGAGTATTGGATGGGGGATGAGGAGCATAAGGGTAAATACATTGATAAAGATATGTTGCCGGACTTGCTGAAGCATGTCAAGCCCAACATGGGGTTTCCTTGCGACAATGCCCCAAGTACTTCCGGGGTTTCGTTGCTGCGCCAGTTTCAGAGTTTGGTTGAGGTGGATGTACCGGTCCATCCCTACATCCATGAGGTGCTAAAAAGGGAGTGGAAGGACCCTGATCATATCATACTTCCCAGATTCATGGCTAAACTGTGCCCTCTTCAGGATATGTCTAAGGCTTTGCTGGACTCCATTCCTATCGATTCTTTTGTGGTGAGTCTGGTGGGCCGTACTTCCTTGGCTGAGGATGCAGTGATAAGGGATCCTGTGGATAAGAAGGTGGATGCTTCCCTTCGGAAAGTTTATTCTGGTTCCCATCTGGCTCTGAGGGCGGGCATTTATGGGACTTATGTTGCCCAGTCGCTCATTTCCGACGTCAAGGCTCTTTATCAGTCAATGGATGATACTTCTGACTTTTCTGGCCTTCTGGAACATATCGTGAGTCAGGTGGCGTTCCTCTCTGATGTGTCCTTCGATGTAGTGAGGGCTTTAGCCCTTTTTGGGGTGGGCAGGTGTGGCGGCCCACTGCAATCTGGTTTTGAAGGACTGGAAGACGGATTCCACCCAAAAGACTTCTGCCCCTGCGCTTGCCTTTTCAGGGCACTATGACATTTGGTGAGGAATTGGAGGGCAAGATGCATAGACTTTTTAAGGAGAAGAATCACTCCTCCTCCTTTAAACAGTCCTCTGCTGCAGCTGTCTCTTCTAAGCCTAAATCCTTCTTTTGTCCCCCCTCTCGAAGGCAGTTTTCTAGGGGTCATGGGAGGTTTTCTTCTGGTAGGGGTCAGGACAGGAAAGCTAAGTCCCCCCCCCCTGCGAAACCTCATTCCTGACTATCTGGATGCCGATCCCGTAGTATTGGTTGGAGGTCGGCTTCAGTACTTTCTCCTGGCTTGGGTGCAGTCCTGTTCAGATGTGTGGGTGCTGGACATTGTGTGCCTGGGTTATCTCATTGAGTTTATCGGAGCCTCCTCCGGATTCGGGAGTTCGTCCGACTCCTTGGACGTCTTGTCCAACCAAACGGTCCAAACTGTTTCTGGGGATCCACTCTCTCTTGGCAAAGGGGGCAATTCAGGAGGTGCCTCCTCTGGAGATGGGGATGTGTTTTTCTGGTGTCCAAAGTGATGGGAGGGCTCTGTCTGGTGCTGGATTCAAAGGCCCTGAACAGATTTGTGTTACATCTGCCTTTCAAAATGGAGACTCTTCAGCAAGTGATTCCCTTGGTTCTCCCGGGTCATTTCTTGTGCACCCTGGATCTTCAAAATGCTTACTATCATGTCCCTATTCACCCCAGCTCTGGCAGATTCCTGAGGTTTTACCTGCGGGCCGTCATTATCAGTTTTGGGTTCTGACTTCCTGCCTGAGGTCGGCCCCGATGCTGTTCACCAAGGTAGTGGCTCAGTTGGTGGCTTCTTTCCATCAACAGGGTGTTCTGATCTACCCATACATGGACGATTGGCTGATACATGCTCCTTCTCTGGATCAGTTGTTGAAGGATCAGGAGTTGGTATGTTCTGCATTGAGGGTGCATGGGTTTCTACTGAACCATCCCAAGTGTCAGCTGGAGCCCTCGCAGGACTTGACCTTCATCGGGGTGTGCTTCCACACCGATCTGAACCGGGTCTTCCCAGGGCCGGACTGGGAACCAAAACTGGCCCTGGCAAAGTGCTCGGCCGGCCCCCGGGGGGTTGGGGGTGTGGCCGAGCTGTTTGCCAGGTCCGGTTTTGGACGATTTTGTTGCAGTGGTCGAAAAACGGCCCTGTAACTAAAACGGCCCCCCAGGGGCCCAAAACCGGCCCCCAACCCTTGCGGCCCACCAGGGAAATGCCTGGTGTCCGCTACGGCCAGTCCAGCCCTGGGTCTTCCTGCCTGTCTCTCGGGCAGTGACCTTGTGTTTCCTTGCTCGACAGTTCCTGGTGGGGTGTTCCTTCCTGGTCCATCTCTGGTTAAGGCTTCTGGGTCTCATGGCGGCAGCTGTGTTCATGGTGCCTTGGGCACGATTTCATCTCCGACCTCTGTGGTTTATCTGTTGGCCCATTGGGATCCTTTGTCTCACACTATGGCCCTCTTGAGTCTGGTGTCTCTTTCTATCCTCCCTGCCCTGCACTGGTGGACGGTGTCGGCCAATCTCACCAAGGGTCTGCCTTTGAGCCCTCTCCTCCGGTGGTCCTGACGACAGATGCCAGTGCTTTGGGTGGGGGGCGACGTTGGAGTTGGAATCGCTTCAGGGTCATTAGTCCCTCCTGGAGGCTAGACGTTCTTCGAATTGGCGGGAGTTGACAGCTATATCAAGGGCTGTCATGGGGTTCCGTGACTGGTTATTGAATCGCAATGTGGTGGTGCGTTCAGACAACATGATGACGGTTGCCTACCTGAACAACCAAGGGGGTATCCGGTCCAAATCCCTGAATGCAGTGGTGTTTCTGTTGTTTTGTTGGGCGGAGGGGCATCTGTTTGTGTCTGCAGTTCATATCCGGGGGGTGGACAATGGGGTGGCGGATGCCCTCAGTTGTTATTTCCCCACCTCCCAGGAGTTGTCCCTGACTCCAGTGGCCTTTCGGTTGGTGTGGGGGAGGGTTGGTCTTCCCTTTCTCGGCCTCTTTGCTTCCCTGCACAATGCTCAGCTTCCTCACTTCTGCTCCCGGGTCCGTCAGGAGGGGGCTTGGGGGGTGGATGCTCTGACCATCCATTGGCCATCACTCCTGTTGTATGCCTTCCTGCCCCTTGCCCTGATCCCCCAGTTTCTGGCTCGCCTGGTGATGGAATCTCGGGAGGTGGTGGTCCCCTTTTGGCTCGCCGGTCTTGGCTTCCCACTCTGCGACTGTTGGCTGTTCAGGGTCCTTGGTTGCTCCCGTACTATCCATCTCCCCTGTGGTGATCCCCAATGTTGTCACTCCTGTGGCTGTCAGTTTGGAGGTTCAGAGGCAGGGGTGGCGGCGTTGTGGTCTCCTCGAGCATTTAGCATTGGCGCTGCAGCAGTCACGGAAGCCTTCTACTCTTTGGCCCTATGGTCAGCATTGGTAAAATTTCCAGTGTTGGTGACTGGTTCTGGCCGTGTCCCCTCTGGATTGTCCCCTGCCTGAGGTTCTGCAATTTCTCTGGCACGGGTTTGAGAAACTGTTGTCTGTTTCCACTTTACGTGCTCAATGGGTGGCGATTAAGGCTTTTTGTTCCCCTTGGGGGAATTTGTCGGATGTGGGTGACTTGGTTTCTTGGTTGCTGCAGAGTTTTTCCTTGGCCTGTCCTGTGGTGCGGCCTTCTTTTCCTTTTTGGGACTGATGGAGCAGGATTTCGCAAAAAGAAACCTGATCGGATTGACACCCCCATAATACTTATTAACAGTGTGCAGTGTAAAATTAACAGAGCAAATCACATGAACACGTGGGAAACCACTTTGCGCATGCGTGCACTAATGTGAACTAATGCATGAAAGAACTAGGCCGCTTTTTACATTGCGTTTCAAAAGAAACGAGATTTATGCACGTTTAGGCCGCATTTCGCATTTTGCATCTTGCTTTGAAAATGATAATAAATAATGCCGCTTTGCATGAAGCTTATGCTAAGAAAAAAAATACTAACAGGGAATAGTGTAAAAGTGGGTGGTAACCAGTGAAAGATGCATTTCCATGTAATTAATAATGTATGTGTTTATTTTATCATAGTGAGCCGAATGGGCCTGTATTTGCTTAAGTTGTCCGGATAGATGTGGGGCTGAAAAAATTTGCAAAAGTGACCTGACAAGACAGACAGAAGTGCTGAGCGCTGCTGATGATGTAAACAGTTCAAGGATGAACCGCTCAGAGAACATTGTTTGCCTGCCAAAAGATGAGACTGGCTGTGGGATCCACGACTTCTTCCGCAAATGTGGCTGAGAGTTTAATCAAATGTAACAATAATAAATTTGTATGGACTGGTCAATACATGTTCCATGGGAAAGGAAGTAGAACAATGAGTATGAAGAATTTTGAATGAAATCACGGTGGTGTGATGCACCACCTCCCCAAGCATCCAATGAGCAGTCAAATTCTGTGCAATGTTTCAATTAATGTGGGTTGGACATGTAGGTTTTAGGGTATAACTGGGGTGCCTTTGGGGGTGTGGTTAGTGAGCGAGCGCGGAATTGCAGCGGTAGGAGATTGAGAAGGGAGATGCGTCGCTGTTCGTCGGTTTGCAGAGAGGCCTAGCTGCTCCTGTCCTTGTCCTGTCCTGTTCCTGAGATCTTTGTTTCCTAACTCTATCTCAGGAGACCCCCACTACTCCCTTGGCCAGGGGGGTGGTATTTCATTGATCTTTGGGTTTGTATTACCTTCCGACTCAAAATTTGCATAATCATTTGCAAACATAATTTTTTCTCTGAAACATATGTCTCTTCATCCATCCACTCCGTCATAAGTATATTGTCTCATATTATTTTCGCTGAAACTTATGTCTCTTCATTTATCCACTCCCTCATATGCATATTGTTAATTGTTGATGAGTTTGATACTGTTTGCATTGCTGATTGATTTTCTCTCCCTTGTGTGAAATTCTTTGTTTGCATTGCGACCTGTATACGATGAGCATTAATCATTTATTTGAGATAAACCTTTTTAAAACTTATTGAGAGTCTGGGATTATTCAGCTGGTTAGATAGTCAGTTAGTTCTATTATTGCCATCAACTACTCAACTAATTGGTCCGTCGACCGAGAGGAAAGAGAGTTGATATATAGGTCTAGTTATGTATTTAGAATAATTGAAAATGAATCTGTGAAGGAAACGATTTCTACGTCCTTACAGCTTGACCCCCAGCGCATCAGGGATTTGGGTGAATGTGTATGGGCCATTGTATGTAATATTGATGAGTATCGATCCCTGATTAAGTGTTGCGCTGGATCAGTTTTCTGGCAGCAGAGGACGGTTTAATTATTGATTAGTTTGGTAATAATTATTGATTATATGTTTTTAACAAGAAAAGTTAGTGTCCTGTTCTATGTTGTCTAGAAGTACAGGTACGTAGGTACCTGAGGAATCCCGGAAATGGAATTTTAGCCTAAAGTAGGCAGAAGAAGAGTGTGGATAAGATATCACACTGCAGAAGTACTTTGTCTGTTGTTATAATACTGTACGGCGGAAGGCTGTAGGTGTTATATTTAGGGACAATTTCGTATGTGAGTAGAGTGTCTGAAATAGCGAAGGGTCCCCTTTCGAAACTCTAGCCTTATCCCCAGAGGAGTACCAAGACCTCTTTTACACCAAAAAGTCCTCTTGCGAAACTTGGCCTTATCCCTAGAGGAGTACCAAGTCCACCTGTAGCTTGTTAGGGTGTGAAGTAACGCTGGTCGTCATTTTACTTGAAGTAAAAGAATTTCTCGTTTTGAAGTGAAGAACTATCTCTTTATTTAGAGGAACAGACAAAGTAGCATTGTTTTATGTTGTTACTAACAAGAATTTTGATTAAGAAGATTTAGAAATACATTGCCGTACTATTGTGTAAAGGGAGGGTCAGTAGAAGGAATAATACTGACATCACAAAAAGGCCGCGTTGGCATTGGTCAGGTAGCGAGCAAAAAGTAAGCTCTGATTGGCCGGTTGGTGTGAGCTGCGCTGGTATTGGTTGAGATAGTAGATATGTAGAGAGCTGTGATTGGACGGTTGGTGTGAGTCGCACTGGTATTGGACAAGAACTGACAAATAGAATAAGTAGAAATACGGAAGGGTTTCCTTGTTCTTTTTGAGAGACATTAGTGTAAAGAGTTAGAAAAATAAAGTTGCTAAAGAAAATAAAGAATTTCTTTAAAAAGGATAAACCAATAGTGACTAGAGAGGGAATTCTTATCCCCCCTCCAGGAACGCCTGCTTCCTAAATGATGTTGGAGCGAGGATACCATACGTGTACTTGGTTAGAGAATTGGGTGGAATACACGAAGGATGATGGTGTTATAGCTTTTCCACAGCATGGTTCGTTTAGTATAAGAATTTTGCAGAATTTGAGAAATCGAATGAATTCATTAGAGCCAAATCCCAGACCTACACTGTATGAAGCGTTAGAGGAATGGGAAGTAGAAGCATTCGAAAGAGAGAAATATCGAGGGGTAGGAGATACAGAAATTTAATGACTAGATACCCTTTTGAGAGAAGAGAGGACACAATGAAACGATGGAGGAGAGCTGTGGTAACTAAGGGTTTGTACCCCGTTTTAGTTGCTGAAGACCAGACAGGAGGCAAATGTAAAGAGAAAAAGAAAAATATAGAAACTTCAAGTTTAAGAGATGATGCAAACGATTCTGATGATGAGTTATTAGACCAAAAGACCTCCGCCATATCAAGAAAATTCAGTTGAGGTGATTCCGAATGCATCCTTTATGGGAAATCCATGTTCCCATGAGGCACAGGGTCAGACTGATTTGCATATGGCCATGTCTGAACTGGGGTGGTGGAGTGAGCTAAAGAATGATGATGGATTAAACCCAGATCAGTTGACTGGGGGTGAGTGTTTGATTGGCTCAAACGTTCCGTCCATCATCCCCTTTTGTATCGCTTTGTTCGCCCTAAGTTGGCGGGGGTATGCCCAGACGTGGGTCCCTTGCTCACTTTGCCACTGGATTCAAGCAAGCCTGGCTGATGACGGCTGGAATGCCAGAAACCGGTCCTAGGATGCTTGTTTCCGGTCCAGGGAAGACATGGCTTGGCAGTTCGGGCTGTACTGTTCCCATGAGGCACAGGGTCAGACTGATTTGCATATGGCCATGTCTGAACTGGGGTGGTGGAGTGAGCTAAAGAATGATGATGGATTAAACCCAGATCAGTTGACTGGGGGTGAGTGTTTGATTGGCTCAAACGTTCCGTCCATCATCCCCTTTTGTATCGCTAAATCCATTAACCCCACAGATTGGGGACATGGCTAGAATAGTGCGAGAAAAAGAATTGGACATACTAAATAAGGCAAGAGTAGAGCAGATCCAGAAAATAAATCAGTTGAGTCTAAATGCAGAAGCATTCACGGTACCGGTAACAATTGGTCCCGTAGTTCCATTGTATGGAGAAAAACAGAATATAACAAAAGTACATACATTGGCAGTTCCAAGGAGTAGCGACAGGAGGGGAATGGTGACGTTAGAGAATAAGGATGGACAGGCTGACACAAATACTACATTGTTAGATCTTCCGGTTTGTGAGATGATAACAGAAACCCCTAGAAGAAGTGTACAAATAGTTCCAAGGAGAATAGGGCCGAATGTTATTTCAGTGACAGGGAGTTCAGCAGGTCCTTCACCAGAGGAATTGAATGATTGGATAAAGGGAATGGAAAGGCAAAAACCTCAACCCCAGAGTATAGATGTGAGCCAATTGAAAGGGGATTTGGAAGAGATGATTATTGGTACGATAAGTCCAGATAGATTAGGGACTTACCGAGATGAAGGGCTGTTGTTTTTGTGTAAAAGTATTACTTGGAGAGCGAGGAATCTTCATGAGAAAATAGCAGAGGCTGCTAGTGAATATGGAATAGATATAGAGAAGTCAAAGGTGCTGCAGAAATCGTACAGATTGGCCTTTACCGAAAAGGATTTGGAGAGTTTGAATGCGTCTGGAAAAAGATTACAGATAAAAGAATTGATGAATATTCTGAAAAAATGTGGAGATGTGGAACGGTGGAGAGGTAGATGGACTAAAAAGAAAGAAGAGGCAGCTGGCAAAGGAACGTGAATGTTTCCGTTAAGAGAGACAGAACAAGTTGAAAGGGCGTGTCCGATGAGGGTGAGGGTGTCCCAGGTGGAGGATATGTGCACGTTCCTTGGACAAGACAGGATACATTGTCCTTTAGGCAGGATTTTCCCAGATTAAGAGAGAAACCGGTTGAGTGATATAAACAGGTAGAGAGGTTTGTGAAAGTTTCAAAGGTTTTGTTAAGAGATTTAGATGGTTTATTTGAAATTGTCGTACCAGCTGATTTGTTGACAGAATGTAAAATTACTGTTGATTGGCCAAAAGAAGAATATCCTAGAGACCCTAAAACAGGTGCACCATCTGATGAGGTGATGAGAAAGTATAATCAGGTAATCAACTTTTTGAAGGGAAAAATTTCTCCAAAGGAAGCAGATTGGGTTAAGATAGACAGAACGACCCAAGAACTGAAAGAGTCAGTACATGCCTACTATGAAAGGTTGTTGCAGGTATTTAAACAGTACAGCAGATTTGAGAATATTGGAGACAAAGATATGGGACATTTTGTGTATCGTTTTGTGTTTGGTTTGAAACCGGAGATTAGTAATATGATTCAGCAGCATTTGATTTGTTGGCAGAGTAAAACCATTGACAAAATTTTGAGGTATGCGAAGTATTGTAGTGATGACATTGAATCAAGACATAAAAAGTTAAAAGAGAAAATGATGTGGGCACAAGTGAAGGTAGCAGAGCAACACGAAGTAAATAATAATTCCCAGACAGGTTACCAGATGAATGGTCAGAATCAAAATAGTCAGGTACCCAGTGAAGATAGAGGTAGAGGGAAAATGAGTAAAGAAGAGGCTAGGAAGAAATTTCCTTGGCATGCATGAGGAAAGTATGGACATTGGAAGACGAGTGTAGATCCGCTCAAAAGAATAACGGGGTAAATCAAAATTTAAATCCACAGATGCAGAATGAGGTGGGTGTGAATCAACAGCAGCAGCAGCAGGTAGTTGCTCCACAGTTACAGGTGCCACAAGCTCCCATGCCCAATAATGTGAATGCTCAAGTACAGAGATATGGTGCAAACACTGGATTTCACGGAGGTGATCAAGTTGGTAATAGTCAAACTGTGCAAATGGTTCCGCAATATTGGTTGCAGTGCAATGAGAATGATTCAGACTCATCTCAATGACGGTGCCTGAGGGGGGTGGAAGAGTGCGTACTTGGCGCATCTTTAGCGGTAGATCAGTCAGGTCCATTTGTTGACGTAAAGGTGGAAGGTAAGGATATTACATTCATGGTGGACACTGGTGCTACCCGTTCTACTGTGAGAGCAGCAGAAATACCAAACCTACCCCTCTCGGGAGAAACTATCCAAGTTGTAGGAGTCTCAAATAAGCATATTAGAACACCAGTCACAAAAACAATAGAAGTTCATATTGGGAGTTTCAGAGACATGCATCGTTTCGTAGTATGTGACTCAAGTCCAGTAAATCTCCTGGGAAGAGATTTATTGTGCAAAATGAATTGTACCATCTATTGTACACCATATTGTATTGTGTTTCAGACACCTGATGAGGATGTTGAATTCAAGATGATGTTAGTGAAGCAAGGGACAGAAGTGGATGAGTTGTTTTCACTTCTCACAGAAGAAAGTTTGCCCGAAGAATTCAAAAGTACAGTGAGGTCGGATGTATGGGACTTTACGGGAAAAGAGATTGGTCTAATGACAAATGTAGATCCGATTCAGGTTACAGTGAAAGAGGGTGCTGTGTATCCAAGCACACCTCAGTACAAAATGAGTCCAGAAGTAATTGCAGGAGCCACTCCTGTGATTGATCAAATGATTGAACAGGGGATTTTGAAAGAAATAATGAGTAGTCCTTGTAATTCGCCTATTATGGGAATTAAAAAGCCAAGTGGAAAATATAGAATAGTACAGGATTTAAGAAAGATTAATAAAATTGTAGTACCCTGTTGTCCAGTAGTACCGAATCCAGCAGTAATCCTTTATCAAATTCCATGCGATTCAGAATGGTACACAGTGATTGATTTGTGCCAAGCATTTTTCTCGATTCCTTTACATCCGGAAAGCCAATATCTTTTAGCATTCCGGTTCGGAGACCGTGTTTTGGCATGGTGCCGAGTTCCTCAAGGGTACACAGAGAGTCCTTCAATTTTTAATCAGATTCTGAAAAGTTGTCTGGAGACCTTGGTCATGCCAGGAAATTCTGTTTTGGTTCAGTACATTGATGACCTACTTGTGGCATCAAAGACCCGAGAGGCATGTGTGACAGATACCATTGCCTTACTAAACCATTTGGCAGAAGGAGGACACAAAGTGTCACCAGCAAAATTACCCTTTTGTAAACATGAAGTCCAATACCTAGGACACAAAATAGAAAAGGGAGTCAGAAAGGTGACACCAGAAAGAATTAGTGTGATTAAACAATTAAGCCCACCTACCACTCAGAAAGAGGTCCGAATGTTTTTGGGAATGGTTGGATATTGTAGGCAGTGGATCAGTGGTTTCTCACTGATTGCAAAACCTCTACAGAGGTTGACACGAAAAGATGTGAAATATCCGATTGTGCTGGATGATGAAAGCATGGAAGCTTTTAGTAAATTGCGAAACAGTCTTTGTCGAGCACCTGCATTGGGAATGCCAGATTATGCAAAGGATTTTGAATTGTATTGTTGTGAAAGAGATGGGTGCGCACTTTCAGTGTTAACTCAAAAACATGGAATGGCACGACGTCCAGTAGCATATTTTTCTGCTACTTTGGATTCAGTGGCTGCAGCGTTGCCAGGCTGTTTAAAAGCAGTAGCTGCTACTTGTGTGAGTCTGGAACAGAGCGAAGCAATTGTGATGGGACATCCAGTTAAGGTGTATGTGCCACATTCAGTTGAGATCCTTTTGACACGTACGAGGACCCAGTACATGACCTCTAATCGGTTGACTAAGTATGAAAGAGTGATTTTGGGTGCTGAAAATGTGAATGTGGTAAAGTGCACTACAGTGAATCCAGCAACCCTGTTGCCGAATTCCTATTGTGAGGAAGTGAGAGAGGAGGCGGATCATGATTGTCTGGATGTGACAGAGTTGTGCACGAAGCCCCGGCCTGATATTGAGGACATTCCATTAGAAGAATCAGATTGTGAGATGTTTGTTGATGGATCATGTTTAAGAAATGAAAAAGGAGAATTTTGTTCTGCCTTTGCTGTTTGCACCATAGCGGGAGTTCTAGAAGCATCCTGTTTAAAAAGGGGAAACTCTGCTCAAATTGCTGAATTGATAGCTCTGATTAGAGCGTGCAAAATTGCCAAAAGCCTGAGGGTAACCATATTTACTGATAGTCAATATGGTTTTGGGGTTGTCCACGACTTCGGTCAGCTAAGGATGCAAAGGGGATTTCTGACTTCTTCAGGTTCCCCTATAAGAAACAGCAAAACTGTAAAAGATTTATTGGATGCTTTACAAATGCCCAAAAGAATTGCAGTGGTCAAATGTTCCGCACATAAGTCAGGAGATGACTATGTGACGAGGGGCAACAGATACGCAGATTAAGCAGCGCGTTTCTGTGCACGAAATTTAATTGCCCTAAACAGAGGGATTGAAAAGGATTGCCATCTTATGTTTTCTTCATCCTTTGAAACTTGGGATGAGATTAGGCAGTAACAAGAAGAGGCAAGTGATGAGGAAAAAGAAATTTGGATAAATTCAGGCTGCAGAAAGAGAGCAGAGGACGAAGTGTGGGTCTATATAGATGAAAGACCAGTCATGCCAGACGGTTTACTATCCCAAATGGCAAGGGTATACCATGGAATTGCACATGTTGGAAGAGATGCAATGATCAGGCTCTTCAAGCAATCATGGCATAACCCAAAGTTCAGGGTCATTGCAGAGAGTCTCTGCCAGAGGTTTGTCACCTGTCAGCAGCAAAATCCAGGCAGAAAAACAGTTGTTAGTTGGGGACGAATTGGAAAGGCAGCAGGACCATTCACCCGACTCCAGTTGGATTTTATTGAACTCCCCCCATGCAATGGGCTGAAATATGTGTTGGTTGTTGTCTGCTTGTTTTCTCGCTGGGTGGAAGTGTATCCAACGAGAAGGAATGACAGCCTAACTGTCGCAAAGCTGTTTCTAAGAGAACTGATTCCTAGATGTGGATTTCCAGTCACTTTGGAAACAGATAGAGGAACACATTTTAACAATGAGATAATTTGGATGATTTGTGCAGCATTACAGATTGAACAGAAGCTGCATTGTGCTTATCGACCCGAAGCATCTGGAGTTGTTGAACAGTTAAATGGCACAATAAAATCTAGGTTAGGAAAGGTGTGTGCATCCACAACACTGAAATGGCCTGATGCTTTACCCCTTGTATTAATGAGTCTTAGAAGCATTCCTGACAAAAAAGACGGGTTTGAGTCCTAACGAGATACTAATGGGAAGAGCAATGAGACAAGCATTTATTCCAGCAAACAAACTAATGAATATATCTGATGATTTAGTGCTTGACTATTGCAGAGGATTGGCTGATCTGGTGTGTTCTGTGTCTCACCAGGTTGGAGAAAATGCCACTACGACACAGCCGAATCAAGCTCACGATCTGAGTCCGAGAGAGTGGGTTCTTGTCAAGAAACACGTGAGGAAATCGTGTTTATAACCCAGGTGGAACGGACCTTACCAGGTGATCCTGGTGATGACAACAGCAGTGAAGTGTGGTGGTTTGCCAAATTGGATCCATGCCAGCCATACCAGACGAGTCCCAGGTCCCCTTGAAAGACAAGAGCAGCAACTGGTAAATCAAAGCCAAAGACCAGAGGCTGAAGTGTGTGAAGCTGAAGAATCTAGAGTAACAGATTCTGAAGAACAAACAGATGATGAACAGCCAAGCACAGGTCAAGTAGAGTGGGCACCAGTTACTGGGTCTCATGAGATGGGTGTAGAACCAGAAGAAAGAGAAGTTACTGAAAGTCAAGAAGAAGAACAGATAGAAGAAAGGTCAAATAAAAGAACATGTGAACCAGATGGAGAAGGTGAAAAAGAAGTTCAAGTTAAAAGGCCAAGAAAAGGTGACAATTGGCCAAGTGGAGTGAAAAGACTGAAATACACTCTTGTGAGGAGAAAGTCAAAGAGAAGACCAGAGCAAATCAATGAGGTCACAAGTCAAACAGAACAAGAAGAGTCAGAAGAAGAGTCAGTACGAAAAACAAGAGAGTAAGAATTCCAAGCAGAAAGTACACAGCACCGGAATGGATGTATGTGATCTTGGAAGAAATTGAAAGCTCAGATCCAAGTGAAGAAAAAGACGGTACTGACACTGAGCAAGTGGATGAAAGCAAATTAAGACCACCTTAAAAGAACTGTGAAAAATTTTAAGGTGAAACCTTGTCAGATGAAATGAATGGAAAGACTCAAATGATTTAAAGAAAAAGAAATAAAAGAACGGGGTAAAAGAAGAAAGCCTTGAAGTGTAGGATTACACTATTTTTCAGAAAATTATTTTTAGTAAATTTACAATTTTTATAGATTTATATTTAGATTTTTAGTATGACATAAAATGGCTGAAGCAAAAGTGACGGAACATCCAAAATCTAGCCTAAAACGTAGATGTATTAAAGCTTGATGAAAAGAGAAAAGAATACTGATCTTTAGATAGTTAAAGATGGCACTTGGCATGGTGGGTATTTTATGATGGCTCCAGGAAGCCATCAGAGGGGGATTGATGGAGCACGATTTTGCAAAAAGAAACCTGATCGGATTGACACCCCCATAATACTTATTAACAGTGTGCGGTGTAAAATTAACACAGCAAATCACATGAACACGTGGGAAACCGCTTTGCGCATGCGTGCACTAATGTGAACTAATGCATGAAAGAACTAGGCCGCTTTTTACATTGCGTTTCAAAAGAAACGAAATTTATGCACGTTTAGGCCGCGTTTCGCATTTTGCATCTTGCTTTGAAAACGATAATAAATAATGCCACTTTGCATGAAGCTTATGCTGAGAAAAAAATACTAACAGGGAATAGTGTAAAGGTGGGTGGTAAACAGTAAAAGATGCATTTCCATGTAATTAATAATGTATGTGTTTATTTTATCATAGTGAGCCGAATGGGCCTGTATTTGCTTAAGTTGTCCGGATAGATGTGGGGCTGAAAAAATTAGCAAAAATGACCTGACAAGACAGACAGAAGTGCTGAGCGCTGCAGATGATGTAAACAGTTCAAGGATGAACCTCTCAGAGAACATTGTTTGCCTGCCAAAAGATGAGACTGGCCGTGGGATCCACGACTTCTTCCGCAGATGTGACTGAGAGTTTAATCAAATGTAACAATAATGAATTTGTATGGATTGGTCAATACATGTTCCATGGGAAAGGAAGTAGAACAATGAGTATGAAGAATTTTGAATGAAATCACGGTGGTGTGATGCACCACCTCCCCAAGCATCCAATGAGCAGTCGAATTCTGTGCAATGTTTCAATTAATGTGGGTTGGACATGTAGGTTTTAGGGTATAACTTGGGTGCCTTTGGGGGTGTGGTTAGTGAGCGAGCGCGGAATTGCAGCAGTAGAAGATTGAGAAGGGAGATGCGTCACAGTTCGCCGGTTTGCAGAGAGGACTAGCTGTTCCTGTCCTTGTCCTGTCCTGTTCCTGAAATCTTTGTTTCCTGACTCTATCTCAGGAGACCCCCACTACTCCCTTGGCCAGGGGGGTGGTATTTCATTGATCTTTGGGTTTGTTTTATCTTCCGACTCGAAATTTGCATAATCATTTGCAAACGTAATTTTGTCTCTGAAACTTATGTCTCTTCATCTATCCACTCCCTCATATGCATATTGTTAATTGTTGATGAGTTTGATACTGTTTGCATTGTTGATTGATTTTCTCTCCCTTGTGTGAGATTCTTTGTTTGCATTGCGACCTCTATACGATGAGCATTAATCATTTATTTGAGATAAACCTTTTTAAAACTTATTGAGAGTCTGTAATTATTCAGCTGGTTAGATAGTCAGTTAGTTCTATTATTACCATCAACTACTCAACTAATTGGTCCATCGACCGAGAGGAAAGAGAGTTGATATATAGGTCTAGTTATGTATTTAGAATAATTGAATATGAATCTGTGAAGGAAACGATTTCTACGTCCTTAAAGCTTGACCCCCAGCGCATCAGGGATTTGGGTGAATGTGTATGGGCCATTGTATGTAATATTGATGAGTATTGATCCCTGATTAAGTGTTGCGCTGGATCAGGACTTCCCATTGGTGTTGCGCGCTTTGGTGGCTTCCCCCTTTGAGCCTTTGTCGGAGGTGGATATCAAGTTTGTGACTTTGAAGGTGGTCTTTTTGGTGGCCATTACTTCGGCCAGGCGCCTTGGGGAGTTGGGTGCTTTGATGGCCCGTGAGCCTTTTTTGTCCTTTTCGGCTGATGGGGTGGTCCTTCGGTTTGATTCTTCGTTTGTTCCCATGGTTCCTTCTCAGTTCCATCATTCCCAAGAGTTGGTGTCGCCTGCTTTGTGCTCGGAACGAGACTCTGGCGCTGACCTTCCTTGGGCTTTGCTGGATGTTTGTCGGCCTTTACGTTTCTATTTGGATTGCACCCGTCCTTTTTGGAAGTCTGACTCCCTGTTTGTGTCTTTCAGGGTTTCCTCTCATGGGGAGAAGGCTTCTTCTTTTTCCATTGGTCACTGGCTGAAGCAGATCATTATGTTGGTCTACTCCCTTTCGGGTTCCCTTCCTCTGGTGGGTGTGCAGGGGCATTCTACCCAGGGGATGGCGGCCTCCTGGGCTGAGGTTCGGGGGGTGTCTCTGTCTGAGGTCTGTATGGCTGCTACCTGGGCTTCTGCTAATACCTTTGTGGGGCATTATCG
Source organism: Calotriton arnoldi (assembly GCA_963921515.1). Classification (NCBI taxonomy): domain Eukaryota; kingdom Metazoa; phylum Chordata; class Amphibia; order Caudata; family Salamandridae; genus Calotriton; species Calotriton arnoldi. Next base: position 333,535 of record CAWUFW010000108.1, on the reverse strand, counting down.
CATCTAGAATGTGCTGGGTGATGATGCTAATATTGGTTTGGGGGTACTTCAAGCTGTGTGCTCCTGATTTCCTGTTTGTCTGTTCCAATAAATCACTGGGTTTGCTGTATGTCTTGTGTCCTGGTGGTTTGTTGTTTGAAGAATTCTGGTTACTGCTTGGGTATTCTCACTTGTTTTTAATGAATGGGACAAGGACAGGAGGGACCTGGGGGTAATGCCCTATTACTTACCGGTAATCTTCATTAATCCTGGTTCTGTTGTCCTTGTCCCATTCATTACTTCCCTCCCTCCCGGACTTGTCGTCCTTCATCTGGGGCTTGGTAGTTCAGAGGGAATGCTGGGTATAGTAGATTTATGTACTCCCTGGGGAAGGGGGTGGGGTAGGGCCAGCAGTCCTTCTTTCCTTTTTTTCTGTTGGTGAGATAGGATTATCTCACTTGTTTTAATGAATGGGACAAGGACAACGGGACCAGGAGTGATGAAGATTGCCGGTAAGTAATAGGATATTATACGCAGGGATTGGAAGGTTACTAAAAGAGACTTGAGTATAACTCTGAGGAGGGCCCTTGTCCTTCCCACACTGGTGCCTCGACATCCTCGGGATGGAGGGGTTCTCAAAGCAGAGTATTCGGGATTCTTTGGTGCTCATTACAAGTGCCACGTATGGGATGCAATAATTATCACACATAAAGATATCCAACACTGATGCGTTCAGCTTTTCTCAGGTGTTATAATTTTCACCTATTACAAGTTTTGCCCTTGTCATGGAGCATAACTTGCACATTTCGGTTCTACATGTTCCGGTGTTTATCAGGCATTTTTCCCTCTCTAAATTCAAGCAAGTTTAACTTGCCGAAATTGAACAGGGATGCACACTTTATCGTACCTGGCAAACGCTAGGAGAAAATGGAATCTGCAGCGCTCATAACTGCAATCTCTGGACAAACAGGTATTAGCACAAGGATGGCAATTTTCTAGGCCACTAACAATTAAGGTCTTGGTGCTATGCAAGAACATAAGAAGGAAATAAGAAATAAATCATTAGATTTGTATTGAAATAGTAATATAATATGGAAGATAGAAGCCCATTGCTACATTAGGTTTAAAAAAATCTTAGCGAATGCTGATAGTGTCACGGACCAAAACCCACAGGTCGTATATCTTCCAGGTCATGGAAACCTAAGGGAGCTGTTTTTAGTCTGTGTTCATCATTTTTTCAAAGCTGGCAGACAGAAGATGGCCCGTCTTCAACATGCAACTCCTCTCTCTTTTCGTTTAATCAGAAATCGCTAATACTCGTTATAAAATATTTGTTTGTTTTCATGAAATCCAACTCAGTACGGTTACTTCAACAAGAGCTTTATGAGTGCCTATCATGATCAACCATCACAAGCAGCGCAATGAGGAGGAGCAAGGTCTGCAGCTGGTCTGCTTAATGTAGCTCAGCTACTAACTGAAGAATATACTACGATGCACCAAGGCAAATAGGGAACTGTAGACTAATCGATTGTAATAGTAAGATGACCATTGTTTAGGGTATATCTAATACCTGCCCCTTTTTCCTTTTTTCTTCAAAAAACAGCTCCTGCTTTTGAAGGCTAGAGAAATCTCAACAGTGTGACCCCAAAATAGTGGTATTCTTACCACACAGAATTGATGGGACTGTTGAGGAGAGGGGAGTAGATGAGTTTTAATGATGCTGAATTAAGTATCAGGCAGTGGATGATGGCTGTGAGGTAGGGTAATCGGGTGAGAAGAGGCATGGAAACTAGAAGGCTGGGTGAAGAGTGTACTTCTGAGCACCTCTGGTCTTACACTGTTGCTGTCTTTGTGGCACCCAGGAGATAGTTTGCATCTTACATTCCATGATTCCTCCCTTCCCTTGCCCACCCATGAGTAGCCTCAAGAAGGATGGTGTAGGCAGCTGTCGCTATAAAATTTCCAATTAGTTAGAAAAATTGATATTACGAAATCCCTCTTATATACTGAATGGAAGAGGTTCGATCCCCGAGGTGGTTTTTCACATTACAAACGTTATTTTAATTGTGTGCTCTCTCTTATCCCATCCATTTGTTTATGCACTTCTTTTCATCAAATGTCTCTGGCTCTGCACTGTGGATGTCCCTGTGGAAATGACTGCAAACGTTGTTATTATGTGATATAATAACATTGGGGCATATTATCAAGAACGGCGTTAAAATTATCGCTGGTTTAGCGGCAGAAAACTGCCGCTAAAGCAGCGATAATGGGCTTGATAATATGCCCTGGAGAATTCCAATAGAAGCCCATGTTCACACCAGAACATGGACTTCTATTGGAATTCTCAAGGGCATATTATCAAGCCCATTATCGCCGCTTTAGCGGCAGTTTTCTGCCGCTAAACCGGCGATAATTTTTAACGCCGTTCTTGATAATATGCCCCATAGTACTTTTATTATCATAAAACAGAGCTACATTTTAACCGAACTCTACAGTCTTCATATAATATGTTGGCTGTCTTAATGGATGCGAGCACAAAAATTTGGGGGCATATTAGCAAGGGCTTTATCGCCGATTTAGCAGCACTTTTTGCCGCTAAAGAAGTGATTTTTTTTATCGCCCTATCAGCAAGCTGCCGCTAATGGGCGTTAGCGACAGCTTTCTGGCGATAGCGGCCGGTTTTCCCAACGCCTTGCATGCCAGCGATAATTATCGCTAATGACATGCAAGGTAGGCGTTCCCAACTAAAAGCGACTGAAAACAGTCGCTAACACAACTTCCCCCTATTAGCAACGCAGGCAAAGCGATAAAAAAAGTCGCGCTAAGCGCGAATATCGCTAGAATTTAACACCTGCTAAAAACATGACTTACCTGTTTGTTGAATGGGAGGTGGATTGTCAGGCTAAGTCCACCATGGCGTTAAAGCGTGAATATCGCTGGATTTCCAGCGATATTCACGCATTTCGCCGCTATCGCTGGATATTTTATCGCATTGGAGATAAACGTTGCTAATAGCGTGTTATCTCCGCGATAATATCCAGCGATAGGCGGTGATAAAAAAAAACGCGCTAAGTGCTTGTTCTCTCTCCGTAAGATTGGCTTACACCCAATTGACATATTTAATTTATTTGTAAGTCCCTAGTAAAGTGGCACTACATGTGCCCAGGGCCTGTAAATTAAATGCTACAAGTGGGTCTGCAGCACTGATTGGGCCACCCACTTATGAAGCACTTTAAACATATATCAGGCTTGGCATTTCAGAGCCAGTGTGTGCAGTTTTAAACTGCCATTTCAACCTAGCAAAATAAACCATTTGCCAGGCCCAAACCGTCCTTTTTAATACATATAAGTCATCCCTAGGGAAGGCCCTGGACACCCCAGAGAGCAGGGTGCAACGTATTTTAAAAGTTGGACTTGTACTTTTAAGTTTTACATGCCCTAATTGGAGCTGCCTTATTACATTTTATAAGTTTAATTTCCAAATGGGAAGAGATAACCAGTTCATGTTTCAGTGTCTCTAGCCTCCTAATTTAAAATTCTAACTTCTGGTGAAGTTGGATTTTAAATTACAATTCTGAAAATGTCACTTTTAGGAAGTATGGCATTTTCCTGCCTTAGCCGTTTGGTGCCTGCAGCCTGTCTCTGGTCATATGACTGGGTGTAGTTGGCAGTTGGGCTTTGTGTAGTTATTGTCGATAACCACATACAATAGGAGCTTAGGTGTGACTGGATGGGTCATCACTGGCAATATGGGAGGGATGAGCTGGGCCAGTGAAGGGGAATATTGTGCACTCCTGTATGATTTTTAATGTTGCTACCTCTTTCCACAAATGCGTACTTCTGCGGGTGTGTATGTTGTCTAACCTACACAACCTGAACCAATAATAAAGCCAAAGAACACATTCCTTGGACCCCGCGAGCACAACTGAATGAATCTATCACTCAATCACTCAATAGTGAACACTGTTCATGAAATAATCAAACCAAAATTTTTAACATATTTCATCATATGTATTACACAAAAAAATGCTGCATTATAACAACCTCATATACGCATTTGACAATATAGTAATATCGTGTTGCTTGTTCCTTTTAGACAAATATTACATAGTAAATCATTCTTTTGTACAATGGTGTTGATAACAAAAATTCAAAATTCAGTAGCCCATAGCCCAATGCATTTCGGGATGCACTCCCTTCTTCAGGGGCTGGAGGATCTTAGTGGCTCCTGAATGATCACCTGCTGCGGATGTCGACTCTCAGCGAGTTGCTGTCTCTTTCAATATCCACTAGCTCTCTTAGACAACAGTGAGGAAACTCTCTGTTCAGCTGAAATGGTTATCTATCTTTCTGGCAAAAGCTGCCACTCTCAGTTAATCGTGTGCTCCTGCGTCCCGACTCTCAACTAAATGCTGGCTCTTTAAATGCCCAATGGCACCCTTAGTCAAAAGCGAGGCAACTCTTCATTCCGCTGAAGTGGTAATCTCTCTTCCTGACAAAAGTTGACGCTCTCAATTGCTCGCGTGTCCACAAGTTTACCGTGTAATATTTGTCTGAAAAGGAACAAGCAACACAATATTACCATATTGTCAAATGTTGTATATGAGGCTGTTATAATACAGCATGTTTTTGTGTAATACATATGACGAAATATGTGAAAATTTTGGTTTGATTATTTCATGAACATTGTTCACTATTGAATGATAGATTCATTCAGTTGTGCTCGCGGGGTCCAAGGAATGTGTTCTTTGGCTTTATTATAGGGATGAGCTGGGCCCAGCCTCACTTACACCTGAATAGGCTGTGTCCTGTCTCCACGCAACGGGCCTAACAACCCTGCATTTTCACTTCAGCCAGCTTGGAGCTGGGGCAGGGGAAGCTTGGAATTCCATGTAGTTTAAAACCACTTTCTAGAAGCTTCTTCCACCTTCCAGAAATAGGGCACCGGAGAATAAAAGAAGGACCACAGACACCACCACCTCAGTACACTTCTGGACCTATAGAAACTCTGACAGGAAGAAGGACTGCTGTGCTGTTACAAGGACTGCCACTCTGTTGGATTGCTGCTGTACAATAAACTGCTGCCCTGCTGTGCTGATCTACTGCCTGCTGCCCTCTTTCCTGGGGAAGAAGAACTGCACCGACAACTCCATTTTGAACCCAGGACCCCAGAGTGACTCAAAGGGCTGGCCTCCTGAGCTGAGTCTCAGATTTGTAACAGGCTCCCCAATAGCTACTAGACTTGTCTTCAGCAAATTCCTGACCCCCAAGTGATGCCCATAAGGTCCTGGACCTTTGGTGTGGCTCAGCAATTTCTTAAATCAAGCTTTTGGGCTCTTTGCACGAATATTCAGCGCCAGCTACCGCCAGCCTGTCTCCTTTCACAGAATGCATCGACTGCCATGGAGAACCGCTAACTCGAGCTCTAGCCCGCTCATCCACAATGACTGGCCTGTCCTTCGCAACATGCCGACCGCTACCAGCGATGATCTCCTTGCTTCCCCCAACCCTCTCCAACGCAAACGGGACTCTTGCCACAAAACTTGAGAAGGTAAAACTTCAGTGGGACAAATCTGGGACTGTATCTTATCTGCGTTCCACTGCGGTCAGCCTAAAATTTTGACTTTGACCCAGTTGGAGTTTTATGCTTTTAGGCGCTATTTTTCAGTTTATTCTTTAAAAATTCATTAAATTGGGTTCTACTGATTGGAGTTTTGTTGTTTTGGTCTTGTTTTATTCATTAAATGTTGCTCTATTTTTCTAACTTGGTGTGGGATCTATTTGTTTGGTGTTTTCACTGTTTAACAGTTTGAAGTGTTGCACAAATACTTTACATATTGCCTCTAAGTTAAGCCTGACCGCTCTGTGCCATGCTACCAGGCGGTTGAGCACAGATTAACTTGGGGTTTGCTTGTGCCTTACTAGGATTGTGGTTGCTGCTTGGCCAGGGCTGACACCCCAGTCAACCAGTAACCCAATTTCTAACACAAGTGTTCAGCGGTGAGGATAGGCCTTATGTTTGTGCAGTACATTCAGTGATTTGGTGTACATTACCATCCCATATCTAAGACCAATTTGAGTTTAAATGCTCCTGAATTGGTTTCTTTCTGTTCTTTCCAAATTCTTCCTCTGACTGTTGTGTCTGAAACCACACCTGCAAGGATGGAATTCAAGCTGGTCAACATGGGCGCCTACGCTATGGCCCAACTCAAGGAGTTCTGGAAGCAGGGGAACTTCCTGTCAAGAGCACCACAAAGAAGGGGGAGTTGCAAAAGGCGCTGAGGGCCTGGGCAAAAGCTCGCAAGATAATAGTGGAAATCATAGAAGGGGGTGATGATTTTATGGATGGATGTACAAGGACAGGGCCTCCCGCAGATACAGCATGCAGCTGAGGGGCATGACTTGGCTCATGAAGTGGAGCCCCCTGCCAGGGCAGGGAGCAGTGTCCCTTCCTGCATTCTGTCCTCAGAGGAGCTAGCAGAGAGGATGTGAGAGGAAACTGGCCATGGAGGGGAAGAAAACTGAAGCAGAGAGATCCCTAGAGGAGAAAAAGTTGATCTTCGCTCATGAACTGAGTCTTTATGAGCTGGACATTAGGAGTAGACGGGCTGAGTTCAGCAGTGATGGTGGCAGTAAAGCAGAACCCACCACTTTAGTCAGGATAAGGGAGCTACACACTCAGGATAAGCCCTGCTCACCCCTTGGTAGCTTGGCAGAGCAGTCAGGCTTATCCCAGAGGCAATGTTTAAAGCATTTGCACAACACACACACACACACACAGTGACACATTAGGCACACCACAAAAGACTCCACACACGGTTATTTAAAAATATCCTTTGTATTATACATGAAACACATAGACCACAATCACATAAATCACTTTGCTACTAGGCAATTGTCATAACACTGCCTAGGTCATAAATCACTTTGCCATATGGCAGTTGTCATAAACATACCAGTTAGTACATTAGGTAAATACAGGTCATAAACATCACATTGACAATATTATACCTAATATCACAGTTAGTGCAATAAAGCAAATACTTCTTAGTTGCACGTCATGAAAACATTGTGAAAAAAAACAACATTACTGTGCATAAGGTGCAGTTCCTGAAACTGATATTTGTTATTTTGTCACTGCAAGGCATGAACCTGCCGCAGTTAGATCACCCATAAATCACTTCATATCCCTGAAGCATATAGGGTGCAGCGGTCTTGTACTCCTATTAAGTATTATACGGTACCGCTGTTCTTGTCACCAGGATTGGGGCCTCCGTCGAGGTTCCATCCGTCCCTACAATTCAATCGCCGTGTCCTCAGGTATGTGTCCACAGCGGCAGCTGCCCGCAAACGTGCAGAGCCGCTGTTGAAACCAATGCAGCCTTTTGCCTTTTTTTAAACAGCATGTGGAAGACCTTGTTGGACCTACCCTGCCGATGGAAATACCAGGGGCAGTTTCCCGCAACCTCGCGGTGCAGCTGCCAAAGACAAGGCGGCCTCCTCAGGAACAATACAATCAGCGGGACATGCTCCACCTGCGGACTGGAGTGCCGCACTCACCACTGCGGCTGTGCTCCTCTTGTCAGGCCCCGCAGCTGGCAGTCGGCACTCGGAGCACTGCGCTCGGAGGGGACAAGGTCAAGGGCGCAGGCCTGTTATTCTCCCTTCTGGGAGAGAACCCTGTCCAAACCAGTCCTGTCCTCCCAGGTGCAGCATGACCACAGGGGGTGGAGACAGCATTATGCAAAGGAGACACAGCCTGTTTAGGTGCAAGCGAAACTCCTCCCACCACACTTAATGCAGAGCAGGTGTATTCAGCCTAGAGAGGATTCCCCCAGGCAAGGCAGAACACACCTCAGCCCTCTTTGTGACTGTCTAGAGTAATGCACATCCCCAGCTAAGTCACTCCAAAACCAGATGCTGAATACACAAACAGTCAAAGGCACATAGAATGGTAAAGTAAGAAAATGCCCACTTTCTAAAACTGGCATTTTCAAACACACAATTTAAAAACCACCTTTACCAAAAGGTATGTTATTAAATTCTGAGTTCAGAGAGCCTAAACTCCATGTTTCTATCTTGTCCCAATGGAAAGTTATACTTGTAAGATGTTGCAAAGCAACTCTCATGTTAGCCTATCGGATAGATAGCCTTTCAATAGTGAAAAACGATATTGGCAGTATTCCACTATCAGGACATGTCACACACACCAGTACATGTCCTACCTTTCACATACACTGCACCCTGCCCATGGGGGTACCTTGGGCCTACCTTAGGGTTTTCTTACATGTAAGGAAAGGGAAGATTTGGGCCTGGCAAGTGGGTGCACTTGCCAAGGCAACACGGCAGTTACAAACTGCACGTGCAGACACAGTGATAGGTCTGAGACACATTTACAGGGCTACTCATGTGGGTGGCACAACCAGTGCTGCAAGCCCAATAGTAGCATTTCATTTACAGGCCCTGGCACACTCTGTGCACTTTACTGGGATTTACTAGTAAATCAGATATGCCAATCTTGGATAACCAATCATATTCACAATTTACTCAGAGAGCATATACACTTTAGCACTGATCAGAAGTGGTAAAGTGCCCAGAATCCTTCATCCCATGAAAACACAGAGTCAGAAAAATAAGAGGCAAAAGGCAAAAGGTTTGGGGATAAACCTGCAAAAAGGGCCGGGTGTAACACACCGAAAATAAGAATATAAATGTTACTCCCTTTCAGCAAACTATGTGCTATTAAGCTATTAAGCAGGTGACACAAAAGGTCCACTAAAATATGTGTTGCTCTGAAAGAGTGCGTTTTTTATCTGATTCCGATCGTGAAGATATAATTGGAAAACAAACATGGACTTTAAAAAGTTTGACATGCAAGATATTATACAATGATAGAGTTTAAGAGAATTCGGATTACAGTTATTGCCATGCAGGATCATTCTAGTCCGTTTGGGGCACCTGCATAAATGTGTCCAAACACATTTCTGCGTCTAACACTTTAGATTAAACTACTTCTACTTTAGTATAATGTATGTCTCATCTCCAGTGTAGCATAATCAGAGAGAATTACGAAGTATCATAGATGCTCAGTTTTATATGCACAAATGGTAGACTACTTAAGTCCTGCTGCAAATTTATCTTGAAAATACAACTGGTAAATATATAAAATATTACAAATATATTAATACACATTTTGAGATGGTACCGACTGACAGGCAAGGGGTACATCTTCGTAGGGTAAGAATATTTCGAGATGCATCACCTATACATCTTTGGCCACCTTTTGAGCAGCCTTGTGGAAACCACTGTGATTTTCTTGTAAATACCTGTGAGTCAACGGACAGTGTTGCCCAAAATCAGAGACAGCGAATGTTTACTTTTAGCATAGTGCTGCCTTGAGCATTAATTATGCACTTTCACCACTATGCATTAGCATTAGTGCTGCTGAAATGTAGTATATGCTTAGCGTGTTGGCTCCATCTACAGAGTGCTCATAGCAGGATACACCAGTTCAAACGTGGCACACCTGTGGCAGGAGTTTCCCTCCTCCCTGCTGCTCATACCCCTAGGAGTAGAACACTGCAGAGAGCATGTTACGTCACACTCTCCTCCCCTCAGAGAGTGGTTTCCATGAAAATGAGAGCAGCATGCTGTGGTATTAGCCCCAAGGATATAATGGCATGACCGGGTATCCCACTGATGTTGCCTAAGTTTGCATCAGGCCTCCTCTAGGACACACCTGAAAGACATGTCCGTCACAGGAAGAAGGGCACCCACACTTATAAAAACTACAGGTAAAACAATGTCAAAGAATATAATTGACTTTGTGAGGTATCCAAAGGGCATTGAATCCATTTAATTTAAAATAATTTCAGCACAGATCAAGACAAGGAACTAAAGGCCCGATTTAGCTCTCGACAGACCTAGATTCTAATAACAAAGCAGAAAGCCAATGCATTATATGTAGAATATTTTGCAAATGGACCTGCATCTCTGACTCTCCTATGGTTGATGGTGGAATTGAATGAAAGAGTACACTGCTGGCTCATGCAGAAATATTACCTTCACATGCTGCCTATCTCCTAACTCACCCAGAAATACTTAGAGACACACAACGTTGAGGTGAATACCCCATCGGTTTGATTCTATACTGAAACAATCAGAACACATTAGATATTGATAATAATTGGTTAATCACTATTCAGTGCAGATGCCCCTCAGTTACGACGTGTATTGTTAATGGAATTACCATATTGGAAAGCTGGAGACACACAAAGTTGGCAAGTCAATTTACTGCTATTGGGAATTTCAACCATTTTAGAGTTGGGAAGCTATTGTTGCCACGCTAGCCAAAGGGGATATTGATGGCTACTGGAAGCTGATTATTTTGTGCTGGAGGACAGGCATTTGTTCCTATAACCCTGAGTTGAGGTCTACTAATCTTGCTCTGAAAAAATCTGATTATCCTATATCAGTAATTTGCTGCACTCTGAAAGTTTTATGTGGGTTGTGACATTTGGTATGTATGTGGTGTTTTACATTGTTGTGTGTCCCTGTGCTATGTGACTGCTGTCCCCTATAAAAGCATGGAAACAGAAGCACAAAAATTGGGTTGCCTGCTAGGTTGTCGTTTTCCTGTTGGATATGATAGTCTAACTATATTTTCCCATGTGCCGCTATAGAAGGTTTGAGGGCGTGCGTACTCACATTCAGCATGGCCTACTGAGAAAAAGAACGACGGATTAAACCCATCATCTTGTTATGTTTGCTATATTCACCCTAAGCGGCCATGGGTATGCCCAGAAGTGGGTCCCTTGCTCATTGTGCCACAGGAATCAAGCTAGCTTGGCTGATGAGGTGTGATACCCCAGAACTGGTCCCAAGATGCTTGTTTCCAGTCCAGGGAAGACATGGCCTGGCAGTTCGGGCTTGACTGTCCCCATGAGGAGCAGGGTCAAGACTGATTTGCATATGTCTGGGCCCAAACTGGGGTGGCATGGTGAGCAAAAGAACAATGGCTTAAACCCAGATCTCTTGAGTGGAGGTGAGTGGTTGAAAAGTTTCTGCACTCCGTCCATCATTTGTGTTTGCTATGTTCGCCCTAAGTGGTTATGGGTATGCCCAGACATGGGTACCTTGCCCACTGTGCCACTGAAATAAAGCTAGCCTGGCTGATGAGGGGTGATACCCCGAAACCGGTCCCAGGATTCTTGTTTCTGGTCAAGGGAGGACCTGTAGACCTCACAAGAAGAGAAGGACAGGGAAGGACAGAGAACAGCTGCTTGTTAAAGACAGCTGGAAAAAGGATACTATCCAGCTAAGTGGAAAATATGTATGAAAGGGAGTTAACAGAAGGAAAACAAATGCCAATTGTTTTCCTCTGTTACCTCCCTTTCATACATATTTTACACGTCTCTGGATAGTATCCTTTTACCAGCTGTCTTTACCAAGCAGCTGTTCTCTGTCCTTCTCTTCTTGTGAGGTCTATAGTCTTAGTAGGGAGAGCTCAGGAAGGCTCACTCTCTTGTCCCTTCTTGTTTTGTGGGAGTCCAGGGAGGACCTGGCCTGGCAGTTAGTGCTGGACTGCTCCCATGAGGAGCAGGGTCAAGACTGATTTGCATATGGCAGGGTCCAAACTTTTGTGGCATAGTGAGCAAACGAACAATGCATTAAATCCAGATCTCTTGAGAGGCTGAAACGTTTCAGCACTCCGTCCATCACCTTGTTGTTTTCGCTAGTGAGACCTCCCCCCAACAAAAGACAGGCTGAGATAAAGTCCTGCTCATATTTTTTGATCTGTGTCTGCACTAATATGGGAAAGCAGATGAGGCCATTTGTTGCTTCCAGCTTTCCATTTGCTAGGCAGCTTACAGCTGCTTAGTACATGGAGACACTATGTTGAAGAAGTTTGAAAGGTGTCTCTTTAGCATACTGCCTACTGATCATTTGGAACTTCTCTTCTACTCCCTTCAAGAAAGAGAGAGAGAGAGAGAGCGAGAGAGAGAGAGAGACTTAGGGGTCTCTCTCTCTTTCTTCTTCCCTTTTGAATGTCATTGCTCCACTTTCATGCATTTCTGTCTCTCCTTCTCTCTCTTGATCTTTACTCTCTTCTCTTCATCTTCCACCAAAAGTCTATTTTACATCTCCTTCTCTTCCTCCAACACCAAAGGTGTCTCTTCAATCCCTTACTCCAAAGTTGATATTTTCCTCATCATCTTCAAGAGCCTCTGTCTTCATCCACCATCTCGAAGGGACTGTGTTCTTCTCTTGCTTCACTTTCTCTTCAAGTCATTGTTAATTTATTTCACACTCTTCCCCACTTTTGTGGTAACCCTTGATGTCCCTGTTAACCTTTAGATATGGGGGTGATGATTCTTGGTGATTCTCACATATGGCCCCACATAGCTATTTCTGTCCTCTTCTGTTGTTTACCAGCTCAGGTTGAGTCCTTGCCCCATGCACATTTCTTTAGTGGGCTGAAACTGAAGTGTGCCCCTATTTTCTCTGGGCCTGTACCTTGTACCCACCAGGGCTCCGCCTCCATTTCAATCTCTCATAGTTGGGCCAAGAGTGTCCTTGTCAGCCACATGCATGTCCTTGCACTTCTGTCATGAACCACGGTTTTGCTTTGAACTCAGAGCCTCTTGTCCTGTTTATTCCATTATCAAGTCAGGGCAAGAAGGATCAGAAAGCAATGCAAAACCCTGGAGTAGATGAATTTCTCAAACGTGGATGGGACCTTTGTCTGCTCTGTTTCTTTGTATCCTCTCCGATGGAATCTTCCTGCCCCCACTAACCGGCCCAGTGCCAATTGCATTGACTACAGAGAGCCAACACCATCCCACAGCTCATATCCCTCATCTCATGTCAGTGTGCTCTTGGCTGTTCAACTACTTAACTTCAAGGTCTCAGTCAATGAAGCTTTAATAAGATGTCTTCCATGGCTTAAGACTGCTAAGGCCTCAGTATCATTGGAGGCAGAGCTGCCTCTAGCAGAGTATGGACTGCTGCCAGTCCTGAAGATGTGCTTGTTGTGCAATCCCAGGCATGGCTTGTAGGAGGTTCCTGGTAGAGGATGAGAAAAGATCCCTGTAAGTAATTGCTCAGGGCCCTTGATTCCTGAAAGATGAGCACTGGTACACTATCCCTGAAATCTGCTGTTTAGCACTGATTAACAGCCTTATCAGACAAATATCATCCCTTCAAATCTTTAAATCTCTGTCACATTTGGATTCAGCTCTGCATACACTCTCTTATTCTGGCAAACAACCAAGCCCCATCCCCAGCCTCAAACTATGGCTCATCAGTCTGAATGTTGCTGACAAGGAACAATGCCTCCCCAAGTCTGCCTGCCAGACCCATTCCATAGAACTTGCCAATGCAAGGAGCAATGTGCCCATTTTCTCCTTAACGTTGCTATATCTGACCAGGTTTCGGTCTACTTAAACCCCACAGGATGCAAGAAAATCATGTTCTCAAACCCCACACTAGAACATGTGCAATGTTGCCTCACTCCTACCTTTCAGGATCCAAAGAGACCTCCCTTCAGCCAGGGTATTGGAAAATTGCTCTAAACATACTAATCATCATTGAGCTTCCAGTGTGACTTTCACTGTCCATGGGCATTGTCTGGTCTGGATTCCACAGCTAGTAGGAACTCTTCCCATCAGTCTGTGCTGATGAGAACTCCTGTAGCGTGTCACGTGTTTCCTCCTCCAAGATCATAATGAGGCATTTTGAAGGTTTTGCCAACTGATGAATATTGTCCAAGGTGATAAAAAATCAGATGCGATCAGTGTCTGATTTCAAACTTTCTCATCACTGTATCTCACAACTCTATCTATGTAGGACCCTGCGATCATTCAAGAGAGAATGTATACCAAGTTTATATAGTGCATTTGGAGACAAACACTCTATACAAACTCCATTCCAAAATGCACTGATTATTAGCGAATAGGAGATCAGTGTTCCCCACGGCAAAACTACAACACGTAAATGAAAGATCGCACCTACCTGAACTTAGCGGTGAATTGCAGAACAAGCATAGGCTACATACAGTATGAGTATATTTTTAATTCTATATGTCCATATATGCCCACACTTGCTTAAAAAGTAAATGTCAGCATTTTATATCTGTGGAGGAAAGGATCGTATACAGTTCCTAGGATACGAAAAGGAGGTGATTTATTTCTAGTGTATCGTAATGAGTGTATTGGTAATGTAGAACATTTTTTTAGAATCATAATTTTTGGTTAACAATATTGAGAACTAATGATTTTTTTGTGATAGATTTAAGACGCAAATGTTGAATTAATATGATTGGAGTTGAAACCAGTTTTATATGATGTGCAGAAGTGTGTTTATTAATGGAGTTTATTTGTGCCACATTTCATAAAATCGCCATATTAGTTGATATAAATGCTGTTTTGATGCTGCTCATTTCACTCCTGCTCTTCCCCTCCAATCTTGTTCCCTGCGATGTTTTCTCTTTTCACTGGCTCCGCAAATCAAGAAAAAGGCTGATGTAATTGTATTTTTCCAATGTGCATATATTGTGAATTAACTTTCTAGTGATCCTAACTGTCACAACTATTCAATGTTCTTCAGTTTTTCCGCTGTACTGTTGCTGGGATTAGCACTCGGCTGGTGTAAAGCCTATTGTTCATTAATGTTGCACGGTAGTTGACATTTTTATGATAATGTGATGCTGAAAATGCTCAATTCTTTCTTGGAAAATGAGATAGTACTAACGTATAATATTATTTACGTGGATTTTTCTGATTTGTCAAAAGAATAGACACACCTTCCCTGCCAAAGTCATCAAGAAGGCCATCAACACCCAACTTTCCAAGTTCATCTAAACAAACCATATCCTGGACCTCTCCCAATCAGGCTTCAGAAGCAACCACAGCACCAAGACAGCTCGCCTCGCTGCTACAGACGACATCCGCACCCTCCTTGACTAAGGCAAAACTGCAGCCGTCATCCTCCTGGGCCTCACAGCCGCCTTCAACATTGTCTCCCATCACTCCCTCTGTGCAAGACTCCACAATGCCAGCATCCGCGACAAAGCCCTGGAATGGATCCGATCTTCCTCACCGGCCGAACACAGAGAGTCAGACTTCCACCATCCCACTCAGAACCCATGGAGATCAGCTGCGAAGTGCCTCAGGGATCCTCCCTGAGCTCCACCCTATTCAACATCTACATGGCCACGCTTGCAGCCATTGTCAGAAGCCACAGACTCAACATCGTCTCCTACCCCAACGACACCAAGCTGATTCTCTCCCTCACAGATGACCCCACAGCCACCAAGAGCAACTTCCACAACGGGATGAAGGCAGTTGCCAGCTGGATGAAGAACAGCTGCCTGAAGCTCAACTCAGACAAGACTAAAGTCCTCATCCTGGGCTCCACCACCTGTGCCTGGGATGACTCCTGGTGGCCCACAGTCCTTGGAACCCCCTACACCCACAGACCATGCCCAATCCTCTGCATCATCCTGGACTCCTTGCTCTCAATGAACCGCCAAATCAATTCCGTCTCATCCTCCTGCTTCCACACTCTCCGCCTGCTTCAGAAGATTTTCAAGTGGATCCCCACCGTGTCCAGGAAAAAGGTCACCCATGTGCTTGTCAGCAGCAGACTCGACTACAGCAATGCACTTTACGTTGGCACTACCCAAAAACTCCTTAAGAAACTTCAGAACATCCAGGATGCCTCTGCCAGACTCATCCTGAACATCCCTCACCACACCCACATCACCGGTCACCTGAAAGACACCCACTGGATCACCAAAAGAATCACCTTCAAGCTCTTTTCTGTAGGAAAGTGCCCTTTTTGCATGGTTGCCCCCACTTTTGCCAAACTGTTGATGCACTTTGACTGAGTCTGCCCTGGGTTCCTTCCAACGAGGTACAAGGGCCTATGTTCTTTCCCTAAACTGTACTGTTGCAAAACCCAGTTGGCAACCCTCTGGCCACATGTAGGTCCCTTGTAAAAGGTACCATAGGTACGAAGGGCACTGTGACCAGGGAAGGCCTCTAAGAGCTGCAGCACTTATTGTGCCACTGTTAAAAGCCCTGTACCTTTACAAACACACACTTCCATTGCAGGCTGTGGGTTTTGGTGCTGAAGAAAGTGAAGAGTCGACATGGCACACATTCCTGTGTGCCATGCCTACAATCCACTGCCCTGGCATAGGTAAGCCACCCCTCTAGCTGGGTGCACTATACCAGTGGTGAGGGTACAGGTGCATGAGCCCTGTACCCCTACAGTGTCTAAATCAATTCTAAGACATTGTAAGTGCAGCAATGCCATACAGAGTATATGGTGTTGGGAATTTGTCATTACGAACTCCACAGCACCATAATGGCTTTACTGAAAACTAGGAAGTTTGGTATCAAACTTCTCAGCACATTAAACCCACACTGATGCCAGTGTGGGCTTTAATGAAAAATGCACTCAGAAGGCATCTTAGAGATGCCACCTGAAAAACGACCTAACTCTAGTGTCCTGGCTGAGTGGCTGCTCGCCAGCTGCCACCACCAGACATGTTTCTAGACCCCTGGTCGAGAGCCTGCCACTCTCTGGGTCCTGAAACAATGTACATCCTGGGACGAGGTGCCAAGCCTCCTCCCCCAGGATGGGCAGGGTCCCCGAAGGGGAAGCTTCAAAGGCTTGCGCCTTTGTGAGCTACCCCAGCTATTTGCTGCTCCCAGCAACTGGCTCCCACCTGTTCTGACCACCACTTTGGGTGGAAGAATCAGAGGGAAAACCAAGATAGGAGGAGAGGTGTGCCCACCTTTGCCAACACCCCCCCCAGGTGGGGGAGGTGAGGTGAAATACAACTCTCAGTCCCCGCCATCTTGCAGACGGGGGACCCAGCCAACCAGAAGTGACGCTTATAACCCCTTCCCACTGGAGGGTGGCATAATACCCACCCCAAGGAAGGGACCCATTGGTCCCGACCTGTACCTACCTGTAACGCCCCTAAATCTAGTATTTAGAGGCAACCCGAACTTTGCCTCCTCAGACAAGAAGAAGAAGGACCGAAGAGCCGTGCTGAAGAAGGGAAGGACACCAACTGCCTTGGGCCCCAGCCCTTACCGGCCTGTCCCGACCTCGACCTGCTCCAGTGAAATCCCAGCGTGTCCTGCAGCCAGCGGCCCTCAAGAACCCCGAGGACCTGCCCTGCCTTCCCAAACCAAGACTATGTCTCCCGTGAGCACCGAATTTGCTCACCCACAGACTCTGGCTCCGGCCAAATCTGCGAGTCAGCACCACGCTGCACCCGATGCCCACGGCCCAAGTTTGAGTGGCCCAACACCACGAGGAGGTCTCTCCGGCGATCCTGACCTGGGATCTGGTGATCCCTGACCTGCCTCGAGTCTCCAATCGAGGCCTACAGCCCCTTTCTGGAGGATCCCCCCAACCGTGACCGGAGCCGGTAACAAAAACCCGACGCATAAAGACACCCCTGCACTTGACGTCCCACGGCCTTGGGTGGCCCAACCAACGGTGCCCCAGCATCCCCAGGCATCCCAACTTACCTCTCCAACTGTTGGTTGCCTCCAGAAGATCTTCGTCCCCGAGCCTGCAGTGTTTGTTGCAACCAGAGAATCCCCATTGAAATCAACAGGGCACCCGATGCAAAACCAGCACCCTGCACCCGGCCGCCCCAGTGCCGCTGTGGGTGCACTTTGTACTAAATCTGACCCCCTTTTGTTCTGAGCCTAACACCAGGAGCTTTACTCCCACAACCTTGTGGCAAGCCGTGAGCAGCCACCAACCGGAGGCCCACTATCCCCCATTGGATAAAATTGGGCCTCAGCACTCTGCACCCAGACACCCTAGTGCTGCTGGGGGTGTTATGAGAGTGCATCCTTGACCCTGGGGTAACCCAGGTTCTAACCCCAGAAACCCAACTCCCACAACTAAGCACTTACTTGTAAACCAATAACTTCATTTCCTCCCATAGGATTGCATTGACTGCTTTTCTTTGAAAATTCTTCTAAGTGTGGAGTTGGTTTGTATGAAACCTTGAAAAACTGCAAATGTACAAAAACTGAATTACTTACCTTTTGTCTAGGAAATGTCCTAGCGTGATATCTAGACACTGAGTAGCAAAAGTAATCAAAAAAGTAGTCCAAGAAGTAACGTGTACTGAAATCTACAAAGTAACTGAAAAGTAATTTTGATTATTGACTTACCTGTAAATCAACCAACTGCATTTGAACCTGCATTCAACTGTAATTCACTGCAAAAATATTGCAAAGTATTTTTTCACTTACCTGCACCAGGCCTGGCTTGGTTCTAGAAATAAAATAACTAAATAATATTTTTATACAAACAAAATTGGTTTGAGTTCAGACTTTGAGTGTGTGACATCATTTCTTGCCAGAGTGTGTACAATAAATGCTTAACACTACCCTCTGATAAAGCCTTACTGCTCGCCCACACTACCACAAATAGAGAGTAAGGTATTATCTGCCTACCTTTGGGGTTCCACTGGACTCTGTGCACACTATACCTTACTTTGTTATAATATATACAGAGCCAGCTTCCTACACTCGCGCACGCCTACAAAGCCCTCCACAACACCGGACCTGCATACCTCAACCACTGCCTCTCCTTCTACACACCCACCAGATATCTCCGCTCTGCAAAACTAGCCCTGGCCACCATCCAACGAATCTGCAAGACCATGGCTGGAGGAAGATCCTTCTCTTACCTTGCTGCGAAGACCAGGAACTCCCTGCCTCTACATCTCAGGCAATCACCGTCGGTGCCTCAATTCACGAAGGACCTCAATACCTGGCTCTGACTGAACCGCAGATCCCGTCCCCACAGCCCCAGCACCTTGAAACCCTAATGGGTGAGTAGTCGCGCTTTACAAGAAACCTGATTGATTGATTGATTGATTGATTAATACAGGGATGGTACCATACTGAATCTGTGGTTTAGCTAATTCCCTATGGAAGAATAGTGCATAGGAACCCCTTGATTTTGGGGGTAAGCCAGATTGATTTTCCTTTCTGCTAGGCATAATGTCCATTTCTCTTAGGATTTTGCTGTTCATTTGGGACTTAGAATAATTCTGATTTCTGAGTAGGTATTCTGTATTTCAGCCATTATGGAAATTGTAACTTATATGTTGTACTGCTTGATTCTGAGATGTTGTAATAAAACCACTTTAACCATTCCCTGATCTAGTTCTCAGTTGTTCAGTGTGATGGAGCAAGGTTTCATAAATGAAACTTGCTTGTATTCAATCCTCCTCACAGTATTAATTTATTAAACTTGTATTGTTAATACTAACCTTTGCATTCATGAAACAAAAGAAAGGGATGCTTGCCTATGTGTTTTACTAATGAATAACGCTTGTTTGTAATTCAAAATGGCCGCTATGCGCGGGAAAGCTCAATGCGCATGTCGCAACCATATCACATGGTGTGACGTCTTTCTTTGTTTGGTGGGAAACTTCTGCTTCTGCGCAGTGTGCATTAAAATGGCTGCTTGATGTTTTCACATGCTTCAGCTTGCTCTCATGTCATTACTAAATTGTCGTTTCCTAACGCTACTAACGCGGGTTAGAATATATAATTAAATGGGAATAGAATAGAAAAAAGTGGGTATACAGTGAAACATTTTATTTGTGATTCTAATATTTTCTTCTTGCACTTTTATTAGTTCGTAAACTTGGGCCTGGGTTGGTGTTCTGAAACTCGAGAGGCAAATGGTTCTGCGCATGTGTCCTGTGTGCCTGCCAAATGAAGTCAATCTGGATGAAGTCCAAGGCCGTGACCCGATGGCCGAAGATGCTGTATTTTGGCTTTCCTGTTGCATATTGACACATTGTCTATGAAAATTGGTTTACATTTGTCATGAGAGGGGTGGGAAATAAAGCAAATGTATTAATTTGAAGGGGTGGGAACGTAAAGACAATAGGCTTTACAATTTAAGCCAAATGGATATGGTGCGAGAATCCACCCCCTGTCCCTGTCCAATCAGAAGTAGTGGTCCCATATTTTAGTAACATTAAGGGGAGGTACATGGGCGTAGAAGGGTATAATAGAATATAGCATTAGTTAATTAGTGGGGAGAGCATTTTGCGTTCATGAAGAACAGGCGTCCATGCTGCCAGAGCGCGCTTAGCTCCAGACCGCCAAGCTGACCGATTGCAGACCGAGTCCTTGTCCAGAAGAGGTCCTGAGGAGGGGGCGGCAGAGTCCATTAGAAGGAAGGCACGGGAGAATCGAGGAGAAGCCGAGTATCAGAGAGGGGAACGACGCAGGCGTCGTTGTAGAGAGGTCACTGGTCCTGTCCTGATCCTGGAGGAGGTCTTTGCTCTTCATCCTTCCTGGGTCCTATTATTCCAACTCCTTGGCTAAGGGGTTTTGGTTCTCGCACTTAGGTAAATATAATGCAACCTTTAGTTGCGCTGCTGTCTCTATCTTCTCCTTTTCTTTAAACACCGTCATTGATTAGCAATAATCATTTCTATGCTTAATCTTGGGTATTGCGATTAAGTACCATGTGGCTCTGTATTTTACTCTGCTGAATCTTTAGATAAATATTTTAAAACTTTCTGACTCAGTGGTTATTTCATGATTATGTACTATAATGAATGTCACTCATTTGAAACTTCCCAATTAGCAAAGGATTCATTGGTAAGTCATTACTCTTCAATCAGAAGGTAATTGGTAGCAGGGATTTTGATAGAGAGTAACAACTGATAAAACCCAGCGTAAGTATTAGCGTAGTATGAATGTATGGGCCCAAGTGAGTATCTGGTGTATGAATGCTGTTTGCTAATATCGCGCTGGATCAGTTTTCTGGTTATCAGAGGATGGTTACTATTTGTTAATTGGGTAATGAGAATTTTTATTTGTATTTTTATGAACTAACATCCGTGTATTCGAAGTTTGTTTTATGTTGTCTAGAATACCCCGGGGTAAAAGGAATAGCGGATGGTAAGTGGAAGCCATACTGCAGTGAGGTTATCTGCCAGGCAGAAATAGTACTGGAAAGTTAAGCAGGACTTTCAGTACTTGTTAGGGACTCTATGCGTGTGAGTAATAGCAAAAGAGTATGCTGGTGAAAATGTGATGTTATATCACCTAGAAAGGGTAACATTGAAGAAGTAACAGGTACTTCTGGAGCTTGTGTGAAGAGTAAACGGAAGGGTTTTACTCGTAGTGTATGTTTAGTAAACAGAAAGGTTTTACTAAGTGTGAGAGAAAACTATCTTTCCTATTTTAGAGAAACTGGCACGATAGCAAATGTTTTATGTTGTTACTGAAATTTAATTAAGATTTATAGAGAAAATAAAGTTTGCGTAAGATTTTTGTAAAGGGAGGGTCAGCTGCCAGAGAGGGAGCTGACGTCACAAAACGCCGCGCTGGGATTGGTTGAAACAGCGGGTGTGGAACGACTCTTGTAAAGGAGGGGTCAGTAGTCAGGAGTAGAACTGACGTCACAAAACGCCGCGCTGGGATTGGTTAAACCAGCAAGGACAGAAAAGAGCAGATTGTAAAGGAGGGGTTGACAGATAAACATCACCAAAAGGCCGCGCAAGGATTGGTTCAGAAATAAAAGTTAGCAGAGACTTGATTGGTTGATATTTTAGAAGCTAAAATCTTAGTGGATAAAGATTGCATGTTAAAACGCGATCCGACTTTAACAGGAACTCGTCCGGATAGGAGATTCCTAGGTTTTGCAGAATATAATTTTGTACACCGAAGATTAGATAGAATGTACGGAGAGAAGAGAAAAATGTCCTTTCTGCAAAATATTAAGAACTATTTTAAAAAGGATAAACCACTCAAAACTAGAGAAGGAATTATTATTCCACCAGCTAAAACGCCCGCTTCATTCATGATGATGGAGAGAGGTTATCATACTTGTGTATGGATGGAGAATTGGATAGAATATACCAAAAATGATGGAATACTAGCATTTCCCGAGAATGGCACGTTCAATGGGCGAATTCTTCAGAATTTGAGATTGAGGATGAATGACTTAGAACCCAGACCTAGATTAACTCAATACGAAGCTCTAGAAGAATGGGAAACCGAGGCATTTGAGCGGGATAGATCCAGAAGTAATAGGAGTTATCCAGGATTTTTTCCCAGATATCTACGTGAGTCTAGGGACGGTCAGATGAAACAATGGAGAAGGGCAATGATTACAGAAGGATTATATCCATTGTTCTCAGCAGAGGAGAAATTAGGAAGTAAGTGCAGAGAAAAGACAAAACATTTAATGAGAAATGAGGAGTCTGAAGACGAATTTATGGAGGAAATGTTAAGAAATCCCCCACCATATCAGGAAGGGACAAGTGGATGCACCCTAAGTGCACCACCAAAAACTCCATTAGTGCCACAAGTAATGCATGAATTCACCCCGAGTAGAATACTTCATGACAAAGAAAAGGAAGCTCTAGAAAAGACCAGAGCAGAATTAATACAGAAGATAACCCAGATAAAAGTACATCCTGATTCGTTGACCATACCAGTATTAATTGGTCCAGTAGTTCCATTATATGGTACTCAGGGAAGCTGTCCTCCACCGATACTTACACCTACTGCTGTGAATAATCCAAAACCTGAAGCTCCAGTTATAATTGAGGATCAATTTAGTGACTGTGAATCCACAATATCACTTATGGACTTGCCTATTCGAGGTTCTGTAAATAGCACTCCCAGAAAAGATGTACCTGGATGTTCAAAAGATGTAAGTTTAATAACTTCATCGGGAGCAAAAAGTGCCACCATAGTAACACCTGAAGATCTAGAAAAATGGGTGCAAGGGTCAGTTAAACAGTGCACACCTCCGAAATTAATGGACATTCATAAATTGAAAGTCGAATTAGAAGAAATAATAGCAGGAAATGTAGGACTAGAACGCTTAAATACCTATGATGAAGAAGAATTATTGTTCTTGTGTAGGAGTATCACCAGAAATGTAAGGATATTCCATGAAAAATTATCCAATTTAGCACTACAGATGGGAATAGAAATAGGGAGATCAAAGGTACTACAGAAACCCTATAGAGCAGAATTTTCAGACAAAGATTTAGAAAATATGAATGCCTCTGGAAGAAGATTACAAATAAGAGAATTAATGTTAGTTTTGCAAAAATGGGGAGACCTAGATAAATGGAAAACTAGGTGGGCCAAGAAAAAGGAAGAAACACGAACAAGTAGAACAGCATCAGAATATGTGATGAAAGAAACAGGGAAAGCAGACCAGATGTATCCAATGCGAGAAGTTGCGGGAGGAGGATATGTACATGTCCCATGGAGCAGACAGGATATTTTGTCATTTACGAATGATTTTCCAAAATTGAGAGAAAAACCAATTGAATGGTACAAGCAGGTTGATAGGTTTGTGAAGGTGTCAAAGGTATTGTTGAAAGATTTAGATGGTTTGTTTGACATAGTGGTACCTGCCGATTTGTGGACAGATTGTAAAATTACAGTCGATTGGCCTAGTGATGAATATCCTAGAGATCCGAAAACAGGTGCCCCGTCAAATGATGTAATGAAAAAGTATCAGCAAGTGATAACTTACCTGAAAGGGAAAATACCACCGAAAGAAACAGATTGGGTAAAAATAGATCGAACTACCCAAGAAGCTAATGAATCAGTACATTCTTACTATGAGCGTCTATTGCAGGTATTTAAACAGTATAGTGGATTTGAGGACATTGGAGACAAGAACATGAGTCAGTTTGTGTATCGATTTGTTTACGGTTTAAAGCCAGAGATTTGTCAGATGATTAAACAGCATATGCTGTGTTGGCAAGGGAAGCCGATTGATGAAATATTGAAGTATGCAAAATATTGTGGAGACGATATTGAGGATAGACATAAGAAATTGCAGGAAAAAGTAATATGGGCTCAGGTGAAAATGGCTGAGAAACAGGGAATCAATTTGGAAAATCCGAGTTAAAATCAAGGAAAAGATTCTGGAACGAATGGTGATACTGGGAATGGTGGAAAGTTTAGAGGACGAATGAGTAGAGAAGAAGCTAAAAAGAAATTTCCTTGTCATGGATGCGGAAAATTGGGGCATTGGAAGGATGAATGTAAAAAGATTCGGAATAATAATGGCCCAAATCAAAATTTAAATCCACAGACGCAGAATGACTCACAGCAGGGTGCAAATCC
This sequence comes from Calotriton arnoldi, assembly GCA_963921515.1. Taxonomy (NCBI): domain Eukaryota; kingdom Metazoa; phylum Chordata; class Amphibia; order Caudata; family Salamandridae; genus Calotriton; species Calotriton arnoldi. The sequence continues at coordinate 309,380 of CAWUFW010000108.1, read as the reverse complement.
TCAGAGTCAGTTGCCACCTGCACCTATTCAGGGTAATGTAAGCAGAGCAAAGCATGGTACAGACATCGGATATCAGGGAGGAAGTGGTAAGAATGATTATATGACATCACAATTTCTTTTACAGGACGATTTCTGTCAATACAGTCCATGACGGTGCCTAGGAGAGGGGAAGAAGGAGTGCATACTTGGCGCATCCTTACAGGTAGATCAGTCAGGTCCATATGTTGAAGGGAATGTGAAAGGTAATAATATTACTTTCCTTTTGGACACTGGTGCTACCCGGTCTACTGTGAGAACAGCAGACATTCCAGACCTTCCTCTCTCTGGTGAAAATATCCAAGTAGTGGGGGTAGCTAATCAGCGGATTAGAACACCTCTTACCGAACCCATGGAAGTTAAAATTGGAAACTTCAGAGAAATGCATCAATTTGTAGTGTGTGATTCTAGTCCAGTAAACTTATTATGTAGGGATTTGTTGTGCAAGATGAATTGTACCATTTTCTGCACACCGGATGGTGTGGCAGTTCAGACACCAGATGAAGACCATGTATATAAAATTATGATTGCAAAACAAGGTACAGAAGTGGATGAAATGTTTTCGTTAATAACAAAAGATGAGTTGCCAGAAGAATTAAAAGGTACAGTAAACCCCATAGTATGGGATTTCACCGGAAAAGAAGTAGGACTTATGGCTAAAATAGATCCAGTTAAAATTACTGTAAAGGAAGGTGCAATTTACCCGAATACCAGACAGTACAAAATGAGTGCAGAAGTAAAAGCAGGAGTCATTGAAGAAATAAATCGAATGGTAGAACAAAACATACTAAAAGAAGTGATGAGTAGCCCATGTAATTCACCAATAATGGGATTAAAGAAACCTAGTGGAAAATATAGGATTGTTCAGGACCTGAGGAAAATAAATAAAATTGTAGAACCATGTTGTCCCATAGTACCAAATCCTGCAGTAATTCTATACCAGATTCCGTGGAGTGCAGGATGGTTCACAGTAATTGATTTGTGTCAAGCGTTCTTTTCAATACCAATACATCCAGACAGCCAGTATCTTTTCTCATTTAAATTTGAGAACAAAGTTTATGTGTGGAATCGTGTTCCTCAGGGGTACACAGAAAGTCCTTCTATTTTCAACCAGATACTGAAAAAGTGCCTTGAAAAACTAGTGATGCCAGGAAGCTCAGTCTTAGTCCAATATATCGACAACTTATTGGTGGCATCGAACACCAGAGAGGACTGTGTTGTTGATTCCATAGCATTATTAAATCTTTTGGCAGACGAAGGACATAAAGTCTCACCTGAAAAATTGCAATTCTGTACAACAGCTGTTAAGTATCTGGGACACCAAATTGAGAGAGGAAAAAGAAGAGTAACAGCTGAAAGAGTAGCTTTAATAAAGAAAATGCAAATGCCTGTAACACAAAGACAAGTGAGAATGTTCCTAGGAATAGTAGGTTACTGTCGACAATGGATACCAAGATTTTCCATGTTAGCTAAGCCCTTAATTAACATGACAAAAAAGAAAGCAAAGGGCCCTGTGGAGTGGGAGGATGAAAGTGTAGAAGCCTTTGTAAAATTGAGAAATGCCCTATGTTCAGCACCTGCCTTAGGCATGCCTGATTATAAAAGAGAATTTGCATTGTTCTGTCATGAGAGAGAAAATTGTGCACTTTCTGTCCTAACTCAAAGACATGGACTAGAAAGACGTCCTATAGCATATTTTTCTGCTACATTGGACCCAGTAGCAGCCGCGTTGCCAGGATGCCTAAAAGCAGTGGCGGCTACTTGTTTGAGCATTGAACAAAGTGAGTCAATTGTGATGGGACACCCTGTAAAAGTGTATGTTCCACATGCAGTTGTCATTCTGTTGACAAGAACCCGAACTCAGCATCTTACTCCTAGTCGGCTGACTAAATATGAAAGAATAATAATAGGCGCTGAAAATGTGACCATGGTAAGGTGTACTATAATAAATCCAGCAACCTTACTACCAGACCCATATCATGAGAAAATTAAAGATGATGAAGATGATGAACATGATTGTATACAAATTACAGAATTATGCACAAAACCACGCCCAGATATAGAGGAACAGCCTCTTAAAAAGCCAGACAGGGAGCTATTTGTTGATGGTTCATGTCAAAGACATGAAAATGGTAAACTAACTGCTGCCTATGCGGTATGTGAATTAACTGGAATAGTTGAAGCATCTTATTTACCAGGAGTCAAATCTGCACAAGTAGCTGAATTGATTGCGTTGATAAAAGCATGCAAAATTGGGAGGAATCAGAGAGTAACCATATTTACAGATAGCCAATATGGTTACGGGGTTGTGCACGATTTTGGCCAACTATGGATGCAGAGGGATTTCATGACTTCTTTCAGGATCCCCCATTAAAAATGGACAATTCGTAAGGGAATTGCTAGAAGCAATACAATCACCAAAAGAATTGGCTGTGGTGAAATAGTGCCGCACACCAGTCAGGAGATGACTGGGTGGTAGTCGGCAACAGATATGCAGATCTGATGGCTCAACATTGTGCCAAAACCAGAATGTCAGTTAATAAGAGGGTGGAAAGAATGGGAATCAGCTGCCAACTTATGCTGTATATGCCACCTGAAACTTGGAATGAGGTGAAGAAATTGCAAGATGAGGTTGATGAAAGTGAGAAGAATTTGTGGATCAAAGTGGGTTGTTCCCAAAGAGGAGATGATGAAGTGTGGATCAGTGCTGATGGCAGACCAGTCATGCCAGACTGTTTACTCTCACAAATGGCTAGAATGCATCATGGAGACACACACATAGGGAGAGATGCAATGATTAGGCTGTTCAGACAAAATTGGTACAATCCCAAATTCAGAGCTGTTGCAGAGAGTCTTTGCCAGAGATGTCTAACTTGCCAGATGCATAATCCGGGGAGGAAGACAGTAATTGGATTTGGGAAAATTGGAAAGGCAGAGGGTCCATTTATGAGACTTCAGTTTGATTTCATACAGTTACCACCATGTAGAGGGCTGAAATATGTACTAGTCATAGTGTGTCTGTTTTCAAAGTGGGTGGAGGCTTACCGTACTAGGAGAAATGACAGCATTACCGTTGCAAAACTGTTGTTACGAGAGCTCATTCCTAGATTTGGTTTTCAAGTAACTTTGGAATCAGATAGAGGAAAACATTTTAACAGTGAAGTGATTCAAATAATCTGTGAAGCATTTCAAATCAAACAGAAACTGCACTGTGCATATCGTCCAGAAGCTTCTGGAGTGGTTGAACAATTGAATGGCACTATAAAGTCAAGACTGGGAAAAATGTGTGCATCAACATCATTAGAATGGCCAGATGCATTGCCACTCGTTTTAATGGGACTCAGAAGTATACCTGACAGAACCACAGGATTGAGCCCACATGAAATAATGATGGGAAGAGCAATGAGACAAACACATGTTCCCACAAACAAACTGGTGAATATATCTGATTATACTGATTCAACACTAATCCTCTATGGGTCCCGGAGTAGCGTGCTACTCGCCGAAAAAGCGCTTCGACTCCTCGTCAGGGGTAGTAAGCGCTATATAAATGCAATTACAATACAATACAATATGGTTCTGGACTATTGCAAAGGATTGGCTGACCTAGTGCGTTCTGTCTCTCATCAGGTTGGAGAAGATGCAGTTTCCAGGCAGCCCGAACAAGAACATGATCTGAATCCTGGTGACTGGGTGGTAGTGAAGAATCACACCAGAGAAACGTGTCTATCACCTAGATGGGGCAGACCTTGTCAAGCCATACTGACAACGAATACAGCAGTGAAGTGTGCCGTATTTCCTAATTGGTTCCATGTAAGTCACACCAAGAGAGTACCAGATCCCGAGGAAGAGAATCCTCAGACAACGCCAATCACTGAAGAGGCTGAAGGTTGCCCAGCTGTAGGATCTCAAGTTCGAGATTCCAGAGAAGCTGAAGAAGAACAACCGAGCACAAGTCAGGATTGGATACCCGTGATAGAAGTTCCTGAAGTATATCACAGAACAAGAAGTCAAGCGAAATTGGAAGAAATTGAAGAAGATCAGATAGGTGAAGAAGAAGCAGTTCAGGAACAAGAAGAAAAGACACTAAGAAATCCTGAACAAGGTCAGATAGGGAAAGGAAACTGGACTCAAAACAGTGAAGACCTAATAGACTTTGAAAAGGGACAGACAGGTCTAGAAGAATCCGGTCAGGCTGCAGAAGTTCACAGTGCAATAAGCCCTGATCAGAACAAGTTAGATCAAGAAGAGTACACAGAAGAAGAAAACCTTGAAAAACATGAACTTGAAGAAATAAATAAAGAACAAGGTCAGTTATTGGAAACTCACAGCGGAGCTGTTACAGGGAAACCAATTAGACCTGAAAAGGAGCAAACAAGAAACACAGTAATTGAAGAACACGAAACAGTGCTAAGCAGTGAAATTAACGAGATCTCTGAAGACGAAAAAAAAGAAAGAGTGCCAACAAAGAAAACAAGAAAAGGAGATCATTGGCCAAGTGTCATTAAAAGAGTGAAGTACCACATAACAACCAGAAGTGAAGATCCAGATCAAGTGAATGAAGTAACAAGTCAAACTGAACAAGAACATAAAACTGCGAAAAGAAGAAGTAGAAGACTGAAACTTGTGAATAACAAATTCAAGGGTCCTGACTGGACTTATATCATTCTTGAAGATTTTGAAAGCTCAGAGTCAAGTGACAGTGGTGGCGAAGGAACAAGTGCAGAATTGACGTACGAAGAAGAAACAAGACCACCCTGACTAAGCAAAAGAATAAGCTAAAGAAAAGAAGAAAAGATAAGAAGAGCAATCTTCCTTGGCGAAAAATGCCTGACGATAGAGTTACTGGGAGACCAAAACAGAAATGTTGTAGAAGATGCTGTGCAATATGCATATGTAGTCTAGTAATGGTGCTTATAGTATGGTTAGTCCTGATTGTAGCAGTTCCTTACCTTATGATAATAGATAAAAAGATTAATAATGAAACTAAAGGGAGGACAGCAAACATGAAGGGCAATAGAGTAGAACTAATGGCAGAAGATGAGGCAGAAATTCATCATGAAGTAGCTGACAACGACACTAGTTTAAACGTTTTCACAAAGTTATTATTTCAATATGTAGACACCATGGAAGTTAGTAATTGTCTGTATGAAGTTACCTGAATCAGTAGCAGAAGGATTAACATATCACCATTTACCACTGACATATGGCATATCATGTAGTGTTTTGTCTAGTTTATTTTATAGAACAGGGAAACTTCAGTATTATTATTCAAACTTAGATGTGATATTTTCTGAGGTTCCGATTCGCAAGAGTATGAACCCAGTGCTTAGTAGTCAAGACGCACAGTTTATGGGAGAATTTTTCTTAACAATGAAAACAATAGACATAACACATGCACATAGACACAATCTAACATGTTCTTTACTTGAAGAAGAAAAGATATTTTTGAATTTAGTGGAAGATAGAAGACAAGATTTTCAAAAGAAAGCTTCTGAGCATAAGGCTCATTTGCCACCTTGGGCGGAGAAAGAAGGGAGTTACACACCTGGCAAGGCTCAAGCTGCTATGGCTCTGGATTTCGTAAAGACAGGAAAAATTTGTCTTCATAGGTTAAAGACTGATTATAACAATGTTTTCATCGGTACCAGTGAATGCGAACACCATTTTTTAATTCTTGGAGGTTGGGGACTCAAAGGAGGAACAGATTCAGTTTTTCCTGGAATATATTATGTGTGTGGGAATAAGGCTTACTTTAGGCTTCCTGCACGGTGGTATGGAAGTTGTTATTTTGGAATAGTATTTCCAAAGTTATACCACGTAAAAAGAAACACTGAGAGCAATGAAAACAATAACGAATTAATACGTAGTAAAAGAGCTAGTTTTTCAGAAATTGTAGGTGATATATTTGGTGCATTGATACCTTCAGTGGGAATAATTCTGAACTCAAGGAAAATATGTAAATTGTCTACAGTAGTTGATCGTTTATCAACGGATACTGCTGGAGGATTTCTAATGATTAATGCGGAAATGGTTGCGATTAGGTCTATGGTTATGCAAAATCGACTTGCTCTTGATATTATATTGGCAAAAGAGGGCGGAGTCTGTAAATTATTGAAGACGAAACATTGTTGCACTTATATTCCTGATAAGAGTGCATAAATTGGAACGTATATACAGAATATAACTAAACTTTAGAAAGAACTTAAACCACTGGAAGTTGATAGTGTATGGGAAAGATTGACAAATAGTATCTCGTCAATTGGAACCTGGTTTGCTAATATAGGGAAAGGACTTATAGGTCAAATATTAGTACCCTTAGCAGGGATAGCAATAATAATATTGGTAGTAACAATATGGTGCAAATGCTGTAAGAGGAATGGAACGTATAAGGTGACAGGAAGAGGAAAGAAACGAAAGGTAGATGAAATCAAACTTGAAGAATGGAGAAGTGAATTATACAAGAAATTAAAAGGAGATTGAAAAATAGAAAGTGTAAAGATGAGAATGAAGTAATTTGCTAGAAGTTGGCATCTGATTGAGGGTAATGTTTTTGATGGCTCAGAAACGCCATCAGAGAGGGGATTGATGGAGCAAGGTTTCATAAATGAAACTTGCTTGTATTCAATCCTCCTCACAGTATTAATTTATTAAACTTGTATTGTTAATACTAACCTTTGCATTCATGACACAAAAGAAAGGGATGCTTGCCTATGTGTTTTACTAATGAATAACGCTTGTTTGTAATTCAAAATGGCCGCTATACCCGGGAAAGCTCAATGCGCATGTCGCAACCATATCACATGGTGTGATGTCTTTCTTTGCTTGGTGGGAAACTTCTGCTTCTGCGCAGTGTGCATTAAAATGGCTGCTTGATGTTTTCACATGCTTCAGCTTGCTCTCATGTCATTACTAGATTGTCGTTTCCTAACGCTACTAACGCGGGTTAGAATATATAATTAAATGGGAATAGAATAGAAAAAGTGGGTATACAGTGAAACATTTTATTTGTGATTCTAATATTTTCTTCTTGCACTTTTATTAGTTCGTAAACTTGGGCCTGGGTTGGTGTTCTGAAACTCGAGAGGCAAATGGTTCTGCGCATGTATCCTGTGTGCCTGCCAAATGAAGTCAATCTGGATGAAGTCCAAGGCCGTGACCCGATGGCCGAAGAACGCTGTATTTTGGCTTTCCTGTTGCATATTGACACATTGTCTATGAAAATTGGTTTACATTTGTCATGAGAGGGGTGGGAAATAAAGCAAATGTATTAATTTGAAGGGGTGGGAACGTAAAGACAATAGGCTTTACAATTTAAGCCAAATGGATATGGTGCGAGAATCCACCCCCTGTCCCTGTCCAATCAGGAGTAGTGGTCCCATATTTTAGTAACATTAAGGGGAGGTACATGGGCGTAGAAGGGTATAATAGAATATAGCATTAGTTAATTAGTGGGGAGAGCATTTTGCGTTCATGAAGAACAGGCGTCCATGCTGCCAGAGCGCGCTTAGCTCCAGACCGCCAAGCTGACCGATTGCAGACCGAGTCCTTGTCCAGAAGAGGTCCTGAGGAGGGGGCGGCAGAGTCCATTAGAAGGAAGGCACGGGAGAATCGAGGAGAAGCCGAGTATCAGAGAGGGGAACGACGCAGGCGTCGTTGTAGAGAGGTCACTGGTCCTGTCCTGATCCTGGAGGAGGTCTTTGCTCTTCATCCTTCCTGGGTCCTATTATTCCAACTCCTTGGCTAAGGGGTTTTGGTTCTCGCACTTAGGTAAATATAATGCAACCTTTAGTTGCGCTGCTGTCTCTATCTTCTCCTTTTCTTTAAACACCGTCATTGATTAGCAATAATCATTTCTATGCTTAATCTTGGGTATTGCGATTAAGTACCATGTGGCTCTGTATTTTACTCTGCTGAATCTTTAGATAAATATTTTAAAAACTTTCTGACTCAGTGGTTATTTCATGATTATGTACTATAATGAATGTCACTCATTTGAAACTTCCCAATTAGCAAAGGATTAATTGGTAAGTCATTACTCTTCAATCAGAAGGTAATTGGTAGCAGGGATTTTGATAGAGAGTAACAACTGATAAAACCCAGCGTAAGTATTAGCGTAGTATGAATGTATGGGCCCAAGTGAGTATCTGGTGTATGAATGCTGTTTGCTAATATCGCGCTGGATCAAGTGGTATAAAAAATTATTTGCAACACTGCAAAGTAATGTTAGGTCAAATGTTGAGGAAACTGCTTTTTGGCGCAAGATCAACTTTGTAAAAGAACCGCCAGAGGTACATTTTATGTGATCTAATTTTCAGGCTGTATTAAAATTTGGGGTTCAGGGTTCTGCTTCCGCAGTAGCTATCTCTCATTGATTTTGTGACAGCCTCATCTGACCCTTGCTGGGACATGAGAAAAGTTGGCATGCACTAGTTCTACTCCTTTTGGAGTTTGGGAAGAGAGTAGAGTGAGAAATAGAGTGAAGGAGAGAGAACTTGAGAGAGAACATAAGCTTGCACTGTTTCTGTTTGTGATCCCTTACTTAAATGTTGCTTGTGCGGAAGCTTGCACCTCTTCATGTGCTGTGTCTGTTTTTGTAAGAAACCTTTAAGCTGTTTTTTTAAATATGGGGAGTGAGGTGTGTTAAAGTGTATGTGTGTCCGAGGTAGGTGGATGTATGCATAACGTACACTTAGTGGATGGGATCAGACCTCATAGTCCGACAAACACCATTGGTGTGCAGCCCACCATGCTACAAAGGCCATATAATGTATGTTGGTACTTTAGAGTAAGTGTTTTAAAAACATTAGAACATTGGAATGTTGGGAGCACCACTGAAGACAATGGAGTAGCCCTGGGATTATAATGGCTGGTATAAGCCTTCTGCTCCAACAATCTAATGTTTTCTTCCTGTTTCTCCCTTTTTTCATTTAGAACATTCTACCCTCAGTGGGTGGAATGTTCAAATAGCCTTATAGCCCTTCTGCCTCCGGCTATACAAGTTGTTCAAGGCCCTCTACCTCGTTATAGGCTCTCGCAGCATAGCTCGCATTCAGGGCCTTCAACAAATGGTATAGCCCTCTGCAACAGCCAATACGGCCATTGTACAAGCAGAGAATAATTTACTTTGGTTCTCTTTATAACTTACCTCAGTATGAAGGAGTATGTGTGTGTGCACCACACGCACACGTGTCATGATAGCTTACACACCAGTTCATATGCTGTACCTTTTTCTGTGTGTGTGAGAGAGAGAGAGAGAGAGAGAGATTGTGTGTGTAAGGGAGCTGCTTTTGTGATAATGTGTGTGTATGTTAGTAAGAAAGCTTCATTGCTGCTATCCATGTTGAACCTGAGCCTGTCATAATACCTTCCGTATGCATGAGGGAAGCTTGCAATGCTGCCGCAACGCTGTGCCTATGATATGTGCCAGGAATTGCCACATTGCTGCTGTCAATGATGTACCGGCTATTGTTTGTTGCTGTTGGCACGCACAACGATATATTTATTATTCAAACGTCAAAACATCTTGCTAGTTGAATGTTTCTTTACAATATCCTACATAATTAGGGCATTGCACTCAAGAAAGTCACGGATTGGCTGACAGATTTTATTTGACAGATGAGCAAAACTCGCCGTATTTTTCAAGATGCCATACCGTGAAATATTCTTCTATGCTAGAGCTGTGTACATATTACGCATCATTTTTTATTTTTTTTATTTTACGGAGTTTTATATAGCGCGAACTTGACCCGAAGGTATCGGGTATCAGAGCGCTTTACATAGCACCAGTTGCGTTACATGAGGACACACACAGTCATAAAACTTTTTACTCATGGAACCAGTAATGTCAGTGCATGCGCGTCCAGCAAGCTTGAAATGGAGCACAGAATCCCCCATTGTGATAGGTGGGATACATAATAATAAGGATAATGGTCAAAAACTGTTCCGTTAACCCAGTGGGTTAATTAGTGACATAAGAAGGATGGCCCCATTGCAGGCAACAACAAGCTAATGACTCAATCTTCGGATCATTATGTCTGACGGCAAGGGCTAATGAATATTGGATGCATTTTCACATTACGACTGGTCAGAGAGAAGGCTTCAAGAACTGGTTATGATGCTCGGGAATAATAATATTTTTGTTATTTTGATGTCTCCCTCTCATTGTTACAAAATATGTTTTTTTTCCAATCATGCTTGCTTTTTACTAAATGGTTTTTCTTAGTTATATGCACAGAATAATGTTTCCTGTTTATTTTATTTTTTTGTCTTGCTACTTGAATATGTTGCTACTCACTATCTTCAAGCCACTGTCCCTACAATAACTGCTTCATTGTAGCATATATAACAAAACACAATAGCACCACTTTGAAGCTGCCTCCGTTTTTTGTTTTTGCACTTGCCGCTCACTCCATGGTACATAAGTTTGCAGTATGCACTTGAATTTCTCTTTCCTTAGTATTCCTCGTTTTGGGAAGGCGGTGCTTGATGGTTTCAACTAACGCTCCTGGGCATCTGGAGATTAAAAAAAAATGACATACTTTTTGGCTGAGTAAAGGCGATAAGTCTAGGCCCAACAACTCATCAGGAGAGGCTTGTTCAACCATTTTCTCTTGGCTTATTTTCCCACCCTTTCAGGGTATCCACGACTCATCAACCTAAGCTAAATATTTATAAACGTGTAACAGAGACTCAAATTTCAGTACATGTAACTTTAGATTCCTGTTGCTCATTTCAGGGAGAAGACTAACTAATTGCCTGTGACCACCCAACATGTTAATTAGTGCTCACAGCTCAGATTTTTTCAAAACGAATTTTATTAACCTTCCCTGCTGACATATTGACAGAATCTACTTCTCCTGCACCAAGAACCTCAGCATGGGCCCCTATTGACCCTCCAATTTATGACTTCAGCTCTTCCACAACCTCACCGCACGTGGTCTGTCCATAGCCTGACACTTGTTTGCTAAGTTCTCACCTAATTCCTACCATTGACATTTGCCAGTTCCTCTTGGGACCACACGATAAGCCACCACCCAAATGATGACCACAACTTCCCCATCACCCTACACAGATACCACAGCTGATATAGTGCCACCTTCAAATACTCATAGCCTCAACAAAGCCAGAGGCAGGCCTGTCTTTTGTGCAGTCCACCTACAAAGCTAATGTAGACCCAGAATTTCAGCTTCAGAGTTCCTGCCCTGATAGGCATCAATGATGTCTTCAATGTCACTTAACAAGTCATGAGGGATGCAGTATGTGAGTTCATAAGCAATGCATGACGGGGAACAAGCACTCCATCATTCCTAAAGGACACAAAAGAAACCTTTTGCCTTATTGCCAATCTTCCTAATCAACATGAGATCACCTTCCTCGTTACCCTTGATGTGGAACCTCTGTACACCAATATTCCCCAAGACGCCACCATCAGGGTCATCGACAATATCCTCAGAACAACAACAATCGCCTCACCAACACCTGTGGAGTTCATCATGGACTATGCCAGTATAGCTCTCAAAAATAACTTTTTCCAATATAAGAACCAACTGTACCACCAGATACAAGGAACATCCATGGGCAGCACTTTCACGCCGAGCCTGGCATACCCCTATATGGCAGATTTCGAATACTCACATGTGTTCACCGACACAAACCCCTACCAGACGGACATCAAATGGAAGCGCTACATCGATGATATTCTGATCTTCTGGGCAGGCACTGAGAAAAGGTGCGAAAAATTCCATCTTTGGATCAACACAAAAGACCCATATCTCAAATTCACCCTGTCAAAATCCAATAAGGAGATCTCCTTCCTGGACCTTCTCATTTCCCTGAAGCAGGGTACACTACAAACCAAAACATGCAAAAAACCAACTGACTGCAATAGCCTCCACCCTTTCAATAGCTACCACCCAAAGGCACTCCGAGAGAATTTACCATACGGACAATTCTTGAGACTAAGGAGGAACTGCAGCAATACAAGCGACTACGATCTACAAGCAGATGCTCTCAGCCAAAATCTACACAACAAAAGCTACCCTAAGAAAGTCATCAGAAACGCAAAGAAAAGTGCCCGCAACAACCACCGCAAAGCCCTCTTGGAAACCACTTTGAGAACACCAGATGATACCATGACTTGTGTCACGACATAAACCCCCACATCCAACCAAGTAAAAAACATAATTCTAAAGCACTGGAACATTGTCAACAAAGGAGAACTCCAGTTGGAACGTCCCAGATTTGCCTTCAAGAGAATTTTAAAGACATGCTGGTTCATACCCGACCGCAGACAAAGAGGATGACACATCAAACCACATTGTGGGACCTTCCTACAGTTAAGGGCCACTACCCTTGTGGCAACTGCAGTGCATGTGCGTCCATACGTCACACAAAGGACCTCCAGATAGGCGACATCAGCTGGACCAAACGACAACACACTAACTGTAATACAAAAAAATGTGTCTACCTAATCAAATGTCCTTGCAACATATATTACGTGGGTATGACCACCAGACCAGTGAAAATCAGAATTGGTGAACATAAAAGCAACATTCGCTGTGGCCGCAACACTACCAAAATGTGCAACCATTATATATGGAAAAATGCCACACCATAGACCAACTAACATGGACTATTCTGGAGGTCAATGCACTTAAATACCAACACTTTATTCCGCAAGGAACAACATTGGGTGTTCTGACTGCGTTCAAACATCAACGGTCTAAACGATGAGATACCCTGGATAGAATTAAAAAGTTGAACCAACCCCCGTTTCTACTATGTGACTAACACTCATTAACATCCTCTACCATTCCATCATCTGATGTAACTCTCCTTGTGTATACATATATGTATAAACACCCTTTATCGCCAGTTTCCAGTCCATTGACATTACTCTCACATATACTTGAGTATGACCGGCCCCTAGGGGGACGCAATGATCAATGTGTATAAAAAACAACACGCCACCCTAGAGAGGCACTTGAATCTTCCAAAAAGAAAATCTGGCTCCACTGCAGGTTAATTATCATCCTGGCTACTTTTATGCACCCAAGCCGTAACATCATGATGGCCCTTTAACTACATGACATGTCACAACAGGTGTCTACTCTATAGACAAACCATCAGCCTTCACTCTTGCACACGAGAGCCTTACACCACTTTCCTTCACGATGGCCATTGGCAGCTATCAACTATAGTACAGCTGTAATTACACAGATCTACGTGTATTCTCAAACCACTCTAAGATGGCGTCTGTATTTACCTCTGGACCTGCCTCACTGACGGTTACAACACAAGTGACTATCCTGTCACACCCTGCACGTCCATAGCCACACCCCCTTCCGCCGCGCTCTACGGTAACATAAAAACCGGAGCGTTCCTGCCAAACAACCTCCGAGCTGGTGAGAGGTCGGGTAGGTGTAAGAATCTGTGCCCTCCGATGAAACGGTAAGTACTATCTCTCTGCTTCATTGCGCATCCATTTGTTTCGAGTCCGCTATAATATGAGATAGTAATACTCCCTTTTCCATGTAGATTGTGACGGCAAGCACCCTCGCTATGACTTATGGAGCACTCTGCATATTTTGAATAGGTAAGCTGTCCTCAACTATTACCTTTGATATCACAGTGTAGATTAAAAGGTTTTGCCATCAATGGAAATCGGATTCTTGATGACTATTAGCTTTGTAGGTTCTACGGTTGCTACATGATCAATTTGAACCATACATCATCCATCATAGCTTGCTCCTCTCCAACCCTAACATTCATGGGCTAGCCTACATCAATATGTCCACCACGAATACTTAACTGCAAAAATGACAAAGTGCACACCTTGTTTTTAAATTATGTCTTTCTTGTTCCTTCATGTTGTCTTCCTCCGCATGCTATCCGGTTTTTCCGTGGTCAGCCCAAAGCCACGCTATTAACAATAATGCACAAAACTGGAGCGGCATACCACCCCGTGCCGGATGCACAGCTTTAATTTTCATTGGATTTCACAAATGCCAACAACTTCATAATTTTTCTCCAAGTTCTTTTATTTTTTCATTGTAATCGAAAGTTTATCATTTCTTCATGTTTTTTGCGCAAATCACAAGAGAGACGCTTACATCTTCACTGAATTCTAAATGATGCAGAAATGCTAATCCAAGCCTTATCCTGCGCCACGATAGTGTATGTAAGTTTTATCCACAAACATCAGTCTCGTTTACCCAATGCATTTCGGGCCTATTAACCGGCCCTTCGTCAGGGGTTTGTTTATCTATAAATGCAAAACACATTGATTAGACTATGCTTAACCCAATCCCGCTCAATAGTTAATGCCCATAACCACCCATGACATTCCCCCAAATCATCGTTTTCCCGCTAAAGAACGTAGCTTAGTGCTACCCCTTTGAGTGAATACCTCTACTTTCTATTCCTGATCCAAACTTATTTTCTCCCCTCGTGCCTCTCCTCAAGTAACCTCTGTAATCATTTCATAACCCCCACCGCAATGACTTATTACTCCTCTCCCCTAGTCCCTCTGGTGGAGTGCCACCTCTATGTTCATTACACTACCCCACCTAACAAACATCCGTTCCAGGGAGGGGTTTAGGAAGGACCTTCACCCACCCACAGAAGAATAAGTCAATTGCTTGACTTTGGGGATGAGGACATCTAACTTACACTTTTGTAGTAAGTTTACACTCAGAGTTTGTGAATACTGAAAGTAGTAAACTTATTTCACAGTGTAAACTTACTCAAAAGTGTAAGTTACATTTGTAAATCACTGAAGGAAGCTGGCTCTGTATATACTATACCAAATTAAGGTAAAGTGTGCACAGAGTCCAGGGAGTCCCCAGAGGTATAGCAGAAGCTAAATTAGGTAAGTACTAACAGCTCTCTTTGTGGTAGTGTGGGCAAGCAGTTAGGCTTATCCAGAGGGTGTGTTAAGCATTTATTTTATTCACTCAATCAAGACTGATGGCACACACTCGAGACGGAATCCAAAAAGGTATACTTATATTTTATTCCTAGAACCAAGCAGGACTTGGTACAGGTGGGTAAAATGTACTTTCAATTGTAAACTTTTACACAGAAATGCAACTGGGAATGGATTTGCAATTGTTACAGGTTGGTATGTTTTTAAAAAGCAGTTTAAATTACACAGTAATTACTTTTAGGATACTTTTTGATTACTTTCAGATGGCGTTGACTACTTGGGATGGTATGCCTCGATACCACACCGAGGGATCTCACAATACAAGCTAAGTAAGACTTTTAAAACTTTACAGTTTAGTTACTCTTTCTCCATACAAACATCAGTTCAACACTTAGTTCAACACTTAGAAATTTTTTTAGGTCAAAACACATAATATTGATCCCTATGGGAGAAAAATGGTTATCGGTTTCACAGGTAAGTATTCAACTACAAGTTGGAGTTTTGGGGGTTGGGACCAATGGTCCCCAAAGTCTAGGTAGGCACTTAAGTTGCACCACCAGCAGCACTGGGGCGGCCGGTTGCAGAGTGCAGGGGCACAATGTTAGCCAATGGGACTAAGGGGGCCTTTGGTTAGGGCCTGCTTGCGAGCAGGCCACTCGGGTGTGGGAGCAAGTGTCCTGGGGTCAAGGTCAGCTCTGCAGGGGCCAACAATCAGCAAAGGAGCTGCACCACCAGCGTCGCTGGGTCGGCCTGGTTCAGGGTGCCAAGAAGATGTCGGGCCCAGTGGTTTCCAATGGAGACCTTAGATTCGGCAAAGTTGATGCAGGCTCAGGCAGTGAGACTTCCTGAAGGTGACCACCAGCTGGAGAGATAAGTTGCGTTCTTGGGGGATGCCTGGAGACTGTCGTTGGGCCACCCAAGGCTGTGGGGCGTAGGGTGCAGGGGCATCTTTCGGCATCGGGTTTCTTTACCAGCTCCCGTCACGGTCGGAGGGACCGTTCAAGTTGTGTCTGCAGGTGTCGTCTTGAAACTTGAGGGAGGTCGGGGATCACCAAATCCCATGTCGGGATCGCTGGGGAGACCTCCTCGTGCTGTTGGTCCACTCGAATTCGGGCCATGGGTGTTGGGTGCAGAAACGCGGAGCCGCCTGGATCCAGATTCTGTTGTGAGTCTTGGTTTGAGCAAATCCAGTGCTCACGGGAGACCGATTCAGTTAGTTGAGTGCAGGCAGGTCCTCCGGGCTCTGGGGGTAGCTGGATGTTGTACTCGCCGGGGTTCTCGCTGTAGGCAGGTCGTAGATAGGAAAGGCCAGAAGGGCTGGGGCCAAACCAGTTGGTATCCTCTTCTTCCTGGGTGAGCGCGGCTCTTTGGTCCTTCTTTCTTCCTCGAATCTGAGGAGGCAATGTTCAGGATTGCCCCATAATATTAAATTTAGGGGCGTTAAAGGGGTGTGCAGGTTGGGAGCAATGGGTCTCTTTCTTGGGGTGGGTACACCCCTTATTATGCCACCCTCCAGTGGGAGGGGGCCTGAGCCTCTCCCTAATTGAGGGGTGGGGTTGGCAAAGGTGGACACACCTCTCTACCTAGTTTGGTTTTCCTGTCAATTCTCCCACCCAAAGTGGGGGGCAGAACCGGTGGGAGCCAGTTGCTGGGGGCAGCAAAAGGCAGGGACAGCTTCCAAAGGTGGCAGGCTTTTGAAGCTTCTCCTTCGTGTACCCAGCCCATCCTGGGGGAGGAGGCATGACACCTCTGCCCAGGATGGACTTTGTTTCTGGACCCAGAGAGCGGAGGCTCTCTACCCATGGGTCCAGACACCTGTCTGGTGGTGGCAAATGGTGGGCAGCCATTCAGGAACCACACCAGGGCTGGTCGTTTTTCAGGGGGCATTTATAAGATGCCCTCTGAGTGCATTTCACATTAAATCCCACACTGGCACCAGTGTGGGTTTAATGTGCTAAGAAGTTTGCTATCAAACTTCCCAGGTTTTAGTAAAGCCGTTATGGAGCTGTGGAGTTCGTAATGACCAACTCCCAGACCATATACTATTTATGGCTTTACTACACTTCCAATATCTTAGAATGGACTTAGACACGGTAGGGGTACAGGGCGCATGCGCTGATTATATCAAATAAAATTGGCAAAACTGAGTTTCTCCTTATCTATGGAATAGTTTATCAATTGCCTATTCAGTCACGGATGGAGGAGATGAATTGGGAGCTTCGTGCATCTTTACTGGAGAGAGTTTTATTCTCAATCCTGAGCTGGAATTAAATCTTCACATACAAGCCCTGATAATGTCAGCAAATGTAAAACTGTAAGTATTAGTGGCAATCTGGTTATGTGTCCTAAGACCCTTGCCTTTGTAATAGACTGTGATTTTATGGAGTTTCAAGCTGTGTTAAACATGTTTGTACCTCTCTGTACAATCAACAAGAAAATGGGCAGGTGGAGAAGTTCAACCAGTTGGTTAAGGGTACTATGGAATTGGCAAGCAGTGCAGTGTTCGGTGCCAGCCATGTTGTGGGCCCATCACACCACCATAAATACATGCACTGGGAAAACACCCTTCGAAATGACCGGGAACTAAATTGGTTCCCTCGTGTATGCGAGATTTGAGTTCAAATGTGTTGGATAAGGCCTCTCCAGGAGTTCAGGGTAAACGTGTGATCAATGTGGGAGACTGTATTAAGGTTAAACCCGGTGGTGTGGGGCGTGGTTTGTTCAAGTTTAGAGGCCCATACAGAGTGAAGGTGGTGGGTGCAAATTAGGTCAAACTGGAGAATGGATAAACATGGAGTATGAGAAGAGTTGCTTTGTTTCAGAAGAATGGCAAAAGTGTGGAATAGCCCTGTGTTAGACCTGGCACCAAGGGCGTGGGTCTCTCTTCCATTTTTTTGCTGTTGCCTCCTGTGTTCTTGCTGGTCTAGATGCTTTGGGCACTTTGCCACTGCTGTTCAGTGCCAAAGTGCAAGTGCTCCCTTTTTAAATTACTGCTATGGATTGGTGTTTCCATGATTGGCTATTTTGATTTACTAGTCAGTCCCTAGTACAGTGCACCGTGTGTGCCCAGGGCCTGTAAATCAAATGCTGCTGGTAGGCTTGCAGCACTGATTGTGCCACCCACAGAAGCAGCCTGTAAATGTAACTCTGGCCTGCCATTGCAGAGCCTGTGTGCAGTCTGGTACTGCCATGTCGACTTGGCAAGTGCACCCACTTGCCAGGCCCTACACTTCCCTTTTCTTACATATTAGTCACCCCCAAGGTAGGCCCAAGGTACCCCTGTGGGCAGGGTGCATTGTATGTGAAAGGTAGGACATGCCCTGATGTGTGTGGCATGTCCTGATAGTGAAATACTGCCAATTTAGTTTTTCACTATTGCAAGGCTACCTGTTCCCATAGGACGGAATGGGGAGTTTGTTTTTAACATCTTATAAACATAACTGGCCCTGGGAACAAGGTAACAAAATAAAGTTTAGTATGCCTGAACTCAGAATGTTAAAATGCATCTTCTAGTGAGGGTGATTTTTACATTCTGTGTTTGAAAATGCCACTTTTAGAAAGTAGGTATTTTCTTGCCTAACCATCCAGTGTGCCTCTGCTAGGTTTGTGTATTGCATGTCTGGCTTTTGGATGACAGGGGCTGGAGAGGGGCAGCGGCAACAGAAGTCTGATGAGTCAGGGCTGGGCTGAATAGACCTGGGCTGCATTTAGAGTGGGGGGAGGAGATTTCCTTTCACCTGAATGGGCCTGGTCTGCCTTCAACAATGCTGTCTCCACCTCCTGCCAGGAAGCTGCACCAGTGAGGACAGAACTTGTTTTGGCTGGGTACAGACACTCTCTGCCTTCAGAGAACAAAGGATTTTGGTGTATAAAAAGAGGAGCCCAGACTTTTAGATCACTTCTGGGAAATCAAGAGGAACCTTTGCCGAGGAGAAGAGCCGGAGAAGTTGAGGAGGAATACAGCCCCTGTGCTGTTTGCTGTCTGGGGTTGGCCTGCAGTGACTACTTGCTGCCAAAGAAAGGAGAAAAGGACTTTGCTGCTTGCTTTGTCCCCTGCTTGAAGAAAAGATCTCCAAGGGCTTGAAACTGACCTTGCCCCCTGTTCTCAAGGTCTCAGGAACAGCAAAGACCTCACCGTGTCTGTGGGCACTGTCTCTGATCGTCTCCGCAGAAGAAAAGGGTAACTGACTCTGTCATCATGTCCGTCACAGGACTCCGTGTCCTGAAAGCACCACCGAGAGCAACGCCTCGCTTCGCAACGCAACCCTGGTCTCACCGGCTCCGTCAATGAGCCGCTGCTTGCACCGCGTCCTGAGGGCACCGCACTCCGCAATGCTTTGCTATACGCTGCAAGGACATCACTGTCTCCATCGCTGCCTGACCCGAACATCGCCCTGCTCCGTCGCCGCACCGTGACTTGCCAGCACCACAGCGAGCACCGTCTCACTCTTCAACACAAGCCCTGGTCTCACCGACTCCGTCAACGAGCCACTGCCTGCACCGAATCGGGAGGACATCGTCCGCAGCAACGCTCCGTTTCACAACGTGACCGCGACGTATGCCCTGACCGGCTCGCACTTACGTGTTCGTCGCAACAAGAAAGGTACTGTGTCTGAGTCTGTCGACGCTTTAGCTGGCCCGTATCGACGCGGTCGGCTGGAATTGTTAGACTTTGTCGTATTCAGTTTCGCTGTCGCCCCAGGAGGAGCTACAGAGTCGGAAGAACTGTGATTTATTGATTTTCCTGCAATATAAAGGTTATTCTGCACAAATACTATTTTTCAAGAGTATATTATGTAGGATTTTTATCGTATTTTGTCTTGTTGGTTTAGATAAAGATTTACTATTTTTCTAAACTGGTGTGGTGTCCATTTGTAGAGTTTTCACTGTATTACTGTATGTGTTCACAAATGCTTTACACACGGCCTCTGAGATAAGCCTGTCTGCTCGTGCCAAGCTACCAAGGGGGTGAGCAGGGGTTATTTTAGAAGTGTATCCCCCTTACCCTGACTAGAAGCAAGGGTCCCTATTTGGACAAAGTTACCTACCTCTGCCAACTAGAGACCCCCATTTCCAAACACCCTGGAATGAAGTGGATGAGTGTTTGGGGTAGCTGCTGATGAAGTATTGTGAATTTTGAAAGGATGAAGGTGGAAGTGAGGCTGCATCGCACAGAGGAGGTGACTGGGTTTTCAAGGTCAGGTCCTCTATACAGCATTCTGTGAGGTCTTGCAGACGAGTTTGTATTTGGTGGGTCTTTGCTTTGGGAAGGTGTTTGTTCAACTGTACTGTTTCTGTTTGTTTTCTCTCCTTTTTTTCCTTGGTCCTTTCTAGAATATATTTGGGGTTTGTTGGGATGAGAAGGGGATGTGTACTAGTGGGTGCTTATTAGTGTTATGTTCAATCTGATTATATTTCCTAAGAACCTTGCCTACGTTATACACTGATTTTAGGTGGTTCCAGGTTGTGGGACGATGAGAGTTGCAGTTGCTGATGGTGCCTGGCTTTGCGAGGTCACTGGATTTTGCTAACAATTACATTTCCAAGTTCATCTACTACATCAGTCTCCTGCTGTATGTGTACTACACTGTACAACTGGGTAATTACGCAACTTTATACCAGCAGCAGACTATGATGAAGTGTTGCAGAGTATGGTTCACTCTCAACGGGGCTAGTAGTTTTTCTAGGACTGCCAAGAAATGCTCTTTCTCTGATTAAGGTAGTGCTACATTCCACAACTAGACTGATTGCATAGATGGTAAGTTCAATCATATTATGCCTCTTCTTTGGGTCCTTAATTCGTTCTCATTAGAGGCCAGGCAGAAGATTAGGAAGCCAATTGGGCCACTAAAGAAGTTGATCGGGGAATCCCAACAAGTAGAAAAGCTTATAATTTCAGAAAGCATACAGACCACCAGAAGTGGTGACATTTAGACGCTGTTGAACACAAGATTTAAATTGTCTGTAACTTGGAAACAGTTCTTTACAGGTTTGACCTCAATGTTGTGGCATCTTTGCCAACTTTGTTGAGATAGAAGAATCCTCTTATAAATACGTATTAAAACTGAAAACACTATGGGGCATATGTACAAGAGAATGGCGGAGCGTGGCGTTAAGCACAAAATGCTAACACCATGCCCTGCCATTCTGAAAATGCAGGGATACACCGTATTTACAAAGATATGGTGCATCCCTGCGTTTTCCCTAGCGCTGGCTTTAAAGTAAGCTGCCTAGCGCCAACGCAGGCAGCCTTGCACCATGTTGCAAGGGTGCCTGCGTTGAGGGAATGATTGGCTATGTGCAGGAAGGTGTCCCTTCCTGCACATAAACAATCACAAATGGCGATGTGTAACTTCTATGTATGCTGCATTGTGCAAATCATAATTTTTGTAATTATTGTTTATATGCAGGACACCTCCCTGCACATAAACAATCATTCATGGCGTTTGCTGTTTCTATGTGTGTTGCACATGTAATCAGCAATTTAACTCAAACATATACTCTTCCTATAGCTAGGTTTTATTAGCCACCTGGAACGGAGCCATTATTTCTGGTCTGTGATAGTTTTAGTACGTCACATTTTATACATGCTCTGTAAAATTACTCCATTTCTTTATGATGTCCTTTTTTTAAGGCAATAAAATCAGTATTTATGTTGTCAACTGTATTCAAAATATGGACATTAATTGGTTGTACGTCGTAATATCGAACTTCTGATGCTGCAAAGCAGGAATGATTGCCACAAAAGGAAAGGATCAAAAGCTCACTACCTACAAACTAAGAGCGTTCAAAGTTGAAAAGTCAAAGTTGTGCAATGACGGCAAACGTCGCACTGAGGAGTTTACCGACTTCACCAACTTCACTTCAACGATTTTGCAAGGTAATTTCCTTGGGAAAAAAAAAATGTTGCGAGAACGTTGCCACTACATGTACACTTTTACAGAGCTTTTCTCAATTTTGCAGAGCTTTTCTCATCGTAGACCTACTTTTAGTAAAGGATTTCGCCACAAAGACTGTCAAGTTTGAAAAAAAAAAACTTTTGCGAGATTTGAATGGAAATTCTTTGCTTCACACACCCCTGGCAATGCATAATATGGTGCTAAATAGTTCATCAGTGTAAATGAACACACAGAAAAACATCACCACCTGGGGCACTTTCTGTAATCACGCCCCTGACGATACAATCAGTAACACTGAGTAGGATTATAATAACACCTGTTATTATAGTGATTTGAGGCTTAGCTGATAAAGAACTGCCTTGTTATCAAATCAATGTCATGTTTTTCACAGGTACATATTTTATTAGGCGATCAACCGAAGTGAAGCCTTTGGACGTATTGTGCTGAAAACAATTACCTGCGATTCACTCTAGCAGTGCCGGAAGCCATCTCTGCAGGCTCCAAGGGAACATGGAAGGCTGAAGAACCAAATCCCCCATTGATTTTCCAGAGAGCCACTCAATACTTGTTTTGCAGGATATTGTATGTCAATTAGCGAGGGTGATTAGTGGACATTAATGAAACGTTTATGGAATATGGATTTTGGTAATAATTTGCAAATGTGTGACGGATTGTAAATTTAATGAGCACCTTCAAGAAGAGCGGGTTTCCTGTTGCCAAGCAGTTGCGTGTGAGTATTGAAGTGTAAATGAAGGGGCCGGGATATGACATAAGAGCAGCCATGATATATAATTGGCAAACTAGGAAGGGAAATAAATCCTGCCTGCCCAAAACAGTAAAGGGCACAGGTTAACTTTGGAACCAGGGTCGGACTGGCCCATAGGGCATTCAGACACTGCCCGACGGATGATCTAAGAGGTCAGTTGTGGGATGTTTAGACTGTTTTTTTGGCTGGTTGGCCAGTGTTTCTATTGATTGCGCGAATATTAACACACACTTTACCTGCAGCATGATCAAATCTATACAGTCTTTAATACCTTGCAAAACAATTATACGGCGTGTCTTTACAAGTTCCAAACCACCCTGATTTGCAAACATGAGCCACTTTTTTATCTATCTAATTCACCGATGAGGGCCACTTTTATTTTGCTGTCCGGGCCTATTTTCTGTCTCAGTCTGACCCTGAGTGCAAATGTACGTCTACTGAGCAAATCTGCGTAGGAGAAGACACTTTTCCTTTTGAAATCTATTAACAGCCATGAGTGTGGACATTTTTGTGCATTATTTCTCAATGCTTTGCTTTTAGGTATGCTAGAACTACAAATTACCAAAGGTACATTGAAGTAATTTTATCAATAGAAAAAGAGCTGGTGGACAGGAACAAGGCTTAAGAACTTAGAAGAATTGAATGTGCAGAGCTGAATATAAGGCGATTTCACTGGTGCACAAAAGGCACATTATCACTTTTCCATTAGTCGCTTTGCATGCAGCCTACCTTGACATCATAGAAAAAATAATGTCACTATAACTTTTCAAATAAATGTGATAATTTCTATGGAGTTGCGACCCCAGATGAAAGAAATGTGAAGAAGATCCATTTGTGTGTGTACAGTGGGATCCTAGGAGGAGGAGGAAAAATTGTCATTCGCCCTGAGACTTTAGGAATTTCGGGCTGCTTTTGTCAAGTGTGAGACGGCCAATATCAGTGGAGCAATCCCAACCTAATCATGTTTTACTTGGTTCTAGTGGTCTGATGGAGGGTCTCTTGTCTTCATTCTAATACAGTTAATTTATTTGTTTTTATTTTAATCTTGGGGTCTCCAAGGCCACAAATACAAAACGTCCGTTACTCTGTAGATACCACTGGCTGTGGGTTTCCGATCAAGAAATTTGGGTACACAGGGTAACTGTGTTTTTCATTTTAACTGAGGAAGAAAAAATGATTGAGTACACTTTGACATGTTGAGTTATGGAAAACAAATTGTGGTTCCAAACGCTGCGATCTGGAGAATCTATCGGTCAGTGATCTGAAAGTAGTGCTTCAAAATTTACTAGACCCCTTTTGTAAGATAGCAAAGCCCTTCCGACTCATAAATGGGGTTCTATGACTCCTTCCAAATCGCAATTAAGAGTGGGCATGCAATAGGTGTCCCCTCCTAATTGTGATCTGAGATCACATGCATCAATAGTTTGCTTATGCACGGGTTTGTGGCCTAGCAGAAAAAGATGGCAGACTTAATGTACTGAGCTCCTGAGGCCTCCCAGTAAAAAAATCCCAAAGACAAAGAGAGGTCATAGACGGCGCGGTAATGGAGAAAGGAATTCAAGCTGCTATAACAAGCCTGGTGATGGGGAAGACCCTTGGGCCTATGGCTTACCCACTGAATTTTGTGAGACATATGTAGAGACTAATGCCGAGATTACTAACAATATGCAAGACTTAATTCAGATAAGGAAACTACTGAGTACAGCTAGAGATGCTTTGATATTCCTGATCACCAAATCCGACAATGGAGGGCAAAATAAAATGGATAAAGGCCACTTTCAATGTTAAACATTGACTATAAAATACTTAGCAGAATCATAGGTGCCCATCTCTTGAGAGTACTGCTGGCCCTGGTTCACCCGGACCAGAGCAGCTTTGTATCTAGCCAGCACATCCCTTAATAATGCACGTCTGTTACAGATATTAGAATCGACACAAGAGGGAGCCCTGTAACCTTTCGTCCTCTCAGTAGGTTTCATGAAAGCATTAGACCAGGTCTGGTGGGAATTTCTATTTGAAGTCCTAAAGAGAGTGGAAGTAGAAAAGACGATAATCAATTAGATACAAATATTTTACATGCTCCCGCACCAAGGCTGAAAACATGGAGGACTATTTAGGGCACACATGATGTACAAAAAGACACACAATTGGTTACCCACTGTCCCCTTTGGTATTTGCACTAATAATGGAAATGCTAGCTGGTAGACTCTGTAGGAGAGGGGGCAATCTTGAAACTAACATAGCTGGAATGACACATGCTATTTCTCCATATGTAGACAATATTCTACCTGAAAGATGTGGCACTTGGCTTGAGAAAAACAATTGAGAATTTGAAAAAATTTGGTCAGATGTCAGGTCGAAGACCCACCTGGAAAAAACTGGTACATCCAGAAAGGCCCACAGAACCTTAAATGCAATTTAGTTGTTGGAAAGCAAAGATGAGATGGGATCCATGCATGATTAGAAATTTGGGGATACAAATATACCATGGCAAACAAGATATAATAGAGATCAATACTGGCAAAACAGTAAAATCTCTGAAGAGTAGTGTTACTTTCTGGGGCAAGCTACCAATCTCCACCATGGTGAAGGAGGTAATTTAGAAGATGGTGATGCTGCCGTGCTTGCTCCATTACTTTTGTGCACCTACCTTACCTTAGACCCACAGGGGCAGACATTGGGAAGCCCTTGCAACATTGAAAATGCCAATGGCGGATGGAGAGCTCAGAGATCCAAATGACAAGCTCTGTTACCTAGCAGTGCAGCTGCAATGGGGTGACAGATGGTTCTCTAATGTAGCCCCTGCGAAAATGATTTGGGCCTGGTAAGGCCTGAGAGCTCGTGAAGGACTGGCCCCATTGAAATATACGCATAAACAGTGACAGAGAACACTGTCTAAACTTACACTTGCTGTTAAGCACATATGGGAGAAATTACTACATAACTGCAAAAGCAGAGTACTAAAAACCCCTAGTATACTATTAAAAGCAGTAATGAAAAGCTGGACATAAAGGTCATTGAGTTGAGAAATATTCGTAATCAAGATGATAGGTGACTTTTATGACATAAGGCATCTGGAAACTTTTGCTGAGCTAATCAAAACACTTGAAAAACCAGCATGCCAACTCCTGAACTACGGTAGCCTAAAAGGAACACTAAATATCAAATGAGAAATCACAGTTCGGAATGAGACTCCTGGGGTAACACGCTACTTCTCATATTTTTTTAGAAAGGGGAAAATGTCAATCACATACATTTCTAAAACACCCTTGTTGGAGCTAAAAAGGAACCTGACTGACTTGAGAGAAAAGTGGCCCAAAGATCTAGGTCAGATACAGGGGGCACATTTGTCCCAGTGAAATGTTTTACCTTTGGACTTAGTGTTCGGAATGCAAGTCAAAAGTCTTCAGTGGGGCTAAGCAGCAGACTGTGGCCGAAGAGGGCTCCATGTCATCAGATAGGCTCATGATGAGGTCTCAGTGAAGCCGTTGACTTTTGGAGGTAAAGCTCAGAGTGGGAGAAATTTGAATTTCACATCGAGAAAAGGTCCCTCACAGGCTGGATACTTGCTGTGAGAGATTGCTACCTTCAGACCTTTTTGGAGCTCAGATTTTTCCAATGAGGCATGGCTTCAGGCAGTAGCCGGAGAGGGTTCTACTAGGCCAGACACCTTCTCCGAGAGGTCTTGCAGAATCAGATTTACTGCTGTGGAGAAGAACGTAGCGGGAGCAACCTGGATCTTTGGCCCACTGGTTTGTTGAATCAGTTTGGCAGGTTGGGCCTAGTCCCTGTTAGTTTCCAGAGCAAATATTGGCAAAAGGTTTCTAAGTCTCAGGTTTCAGTAATCTTCAGAAGGAGTACACCTTGACACCAGCCAGGGGTCCAGGATCTTGTGGACAGCACTTCAAGACTCCCTCCAGAAGAAGCCAGCAGAAGGGTGGTGGGCAGGTTCAGTTGGAACTGGTCAGCTGAAAAGATAGGAAAAGGCCTCTTGGAGCTTGCTGTGTCCCTGTGGCCCAAACAGTAGACCAGCCTTATAACCCTTGGAGTCCACTTCTTTGTCCTGGATACAAGAAGGAGAGCAGTTAAAATCTTTGAGGCTCTTCTCATGTAACATACAGCTGGACAGGTCCTCATCTGTTCTTCCACAGGTCCAGAAGTGAACTAAGGAGGGTACTCGGGATGCCACAATTATACCCAGTGCCAGCCTGTGGGGGAAACTCCTGCCACTCCTTAACCAATATGGTAAACGATCCATACTCTACCAATTTTTGCAGCACTCCCTGTGTGTTTACTGTAAGCTATCCCACAGTGCCCCTCTCTACCTAAATCCCACATGATGGAACCTTTCTTCCTCCGGTCATTAGTCCCTGTGCTCACCCAGAGGTGGGCTTTGGTAATGGGCAAACCCTACCTTGGGGTCACTTTAAACCAGGTCTGGGGCAGCCTTCCCGCTCACTGGGTTTGGAGCCAAACTGACTAGAAAGACAATGGGAGGCAGGCTTAGGTGTGAACTACATCTGCCAGTGACAGGGCAAGCACATTTTGAACTTCGGGAAGGGTCTGGAACAGCCCCTTTCCCACAGGCCATCTTGCTCAAGAAGGAAAAACACCTCTCCAGCCCCAAGTCTTTCATCCATAGTCTGGAAGCAATACACATAACACCACAGGAGAGCCATTAACAGTCAGGTGACTTGGGACACTGGCAGAAAGGGACATTTGGCTTAGGGAGAGAAATGACAACCTTTAATAAGTTTAATTTATAAAATAGCAATATAAAATCTGACATGTTCATTAAGATAGATTTTAGTTTACTGTTAAAATGAGCCCTCAAATCATGGTTCCAGCTGCTCCCAAACTGAAGTTAAGCATTAAAAATTGTTAAAATGTAACCCACTGGGTTTTTTTTCTATGAGAGGACTTTCCTTGCCATCGTGAAAACGACTTTGGAGGTTTTTCACTGTTAGGACATGTAAAACTTTAAGGGCCTGATTCACAAAGATCAAACGTTTGGGTAAGTTTGGTATTTTGTTGGTATTCACAAACTACAAGTATAATTTTACTAATAGCACTTTGACAACTACAGAGACACCACACATAAAAAGATAGGCCTGTTCTAGCTTTATGTGTGGATTCTCCACCCAGACTGCGGACTCTCCGCAGTCATAAAATTGCTATCAGTAAAATTAAACTTTTTAATTTGCAAATACCAGAAAAATTGCAAACTTACACAAAAGTGTAAGGTCACCTTTGTAAACATAAATGTCCTACTTTTTAAATACCATGCACCCTGCCCTATGGGCATTCAGGGCCTACCTTAGGTGTGATTTACAGGTATTAACAAGTGCCTTGATGCAAGTCAGCAGCACTATAACATTCTGTGCGCGACTGATTCACTAGCGTATTGAACAGCCTATAAAAAAAAGCAGTGAAGTACTTTCCAATGGCGGAGACATCACATCCCTCCTCCCCAAGGCCTCTCTTCACCACGCACCCTTCTCCAGAATTTTCCATTCAAAACACTGCTCGCACCATCAGTTTACCAGCAAGCCATGCCCTCTGTCCCAGCCCCCTGGGTATAGGAGCACCGGACATAGCAACAACAACAAAATGTTCCGATTTGTCAGGTAGAGGGGAAATAATGAATAAACAGGGACGGAGTCAGCATCAATTATTCTCCGTGCACCTAAAACCCCCAACATTAACCTGACCTTGTGTAATGTAACTGGCGCTTTTGTAGAGCGCTCCAATACCTTCAGGTCAGTCGAGTTTGCGCTCTATGAAAATGCCCCCCAAAATAAATCTTACCCTGTGTAATGTAACCAGTGCTCATGTAAAGCACTCCAACATCTTTGGGTCGCTCAAGTTCACATTATATGATAAAATATGCCTCACAGTACCTGGGGAGCTGCCGTGAATGTGTTTTAAAATTAGAGCTCTGAGAGGAGGAGGATGACAGGCAGAGGCAGCGGGGCGGGCATAGGAGGAGGTGGGAGGGAAGAATGCTGCTCCCATTTGTCAGGTAGAGGGGAAATAATGAATAAACAAGGGCATTGTTGCCATCACTTAATCTCTGTGCACCTAAAAACAAAAAAATTAACATGACCCTGTGTAATGTAACTGCCGCTTTTGTGAAGCACTTTAATACCTTTG
Organism: Calotriton arnoldi; assembly: GCA_963921515.1. NCBI lineage: Eukaryota > Metazoa > Chordata > Amphibia > Caudata > Salamandridae > Calotriton > Calotriton arnoldi. Next base: position 280,597 of record CAWUFW010000108.1, on the reverse strand, counting down.
GGTCAGTCGAGTTTGCCCTCTATAAAAATGCCCACAAAAATTAATCTGACATTCTGTTATGTAACTAGTGCTCATGTAAAGCGCTCCAACACCTCCGGATTGCTCGAGTTCACATTATATAAACAAGCGTCAGAGAAAATGTGACTGGAGTTGCACAAGCCTTGCCCTTAAATATGCTGCAAGGTTTGACTGCTTAAGGTCCGGGGACCGAGGCTAGAGATAGCACCAAGCAGCGAAGCAGGAGGGGTTTGGGGAAATCCTTGCACTTTGAAGCAGAGAAAATTAAAGAGGTGATTTCGAAAACAGCATCTGAAGTGTCTGACATTTCATCTCAGTATTTGAATGGGATGGGGAGATTAAGTGACGGGCGCCGAAGCTGTACCACTGAAGACAAGCAAACAGTGACAGGAGCAGGAATCAAAGAAAAAATAGTCCCCAAAATGAGCACATAAACACAGAAGGGTAATGTTAACAGTAATTGGGTGGTGCTTTGTGGGAGGAAATCAAACACAAAAAGGAGGGACAAGGAGGAAGGACTAAGCAAAAGCAAGCAAACATTTTTGAACGACAATCGAAGGGACGAATAAAAAGGCAATGGGTGGGCTGTAAGCCCACAGAGTGGATACAGCATGTCTTGAAGAGACAGCGCTTGCACTGCCTAGGCTCGACCTAAAAGGCAAGGTTTAGGCTTGGCAAAGGGTTTATTTTTCCAGGTTGAAATGGCAGTTTAAATCTGCACACACAGGTTTTATGGTCTATAGACATGTTGTACAGTGCTACTGCAGTGGGTGGCATAATGAGTGCTGCTGCCCACTTGTAGAATTAATTTAGGGCCTTGGGTACATGTAGCACCATATGCTAGAGAAATATACATATAGTAAAGGTGTCTATTAGGTGTATGCCAATTTACCTATGTTTAGAAAGTGGAGCACAATCAGTTTACCTTTGGTTGGAAGGGCTAAAGTGCACAGAGTCCTATGGCCAGCAAAGATGGGTTAAGCAAAAGGTGGCAAAAAATCTGGGAGAACAGCATGCAAAAGATGGTCATCTTCAACTCTTCACACCATGTAACTGGCAGAGCATAGTAAAGAGTGAATATTTAATGATGTATGGCATTACCACCCAGCAAAGTATAAAAGTTGAAAGCAAATATGAGATTAACATGTTATTTATATCTAAATTTGAAGTTCTAAAACTGTATGTCCAATGTGATAGGAATATCTGGAATGGAAAACACTTGTAATAACTGTTTTGAGCAAGTATGAGGCATAAGTTATGTTTGTAGAATGTCAAAATGCAAAACCAAATAAAAATGCTTAAAAAAGATTTGCATCCGCAGTCGCAAACCATTGATCAGATACTGGCAGCGTAGTTGGGGTGGTATCTGATTCACAAAATAGGAGATAGCTTCCATTCCACTTTGTGAATTGTGTCAGGGTGCCTCAATAGAAGCAGACCTCATTGGAAGTAGATCAACTGACTACTGTATGCTCCCCTACAATACAGAGGTCTGCTGTCCCGTGCATGTCTCTTTCCCTGCATTTGCAACAAGTCATAGGGGGTGCAAATTGTGACCTGACTAACTGATGTTCAGCGGGCAGGTCCTAGTCAATTAATTATTGGTACAAGGTTGGGACTCTGTTCTCTTTGACAGCAAAGAGAGAGTAGGTTTAGTCATAGAAGCCACTTATACTATTGATAATATTAGTCATTAGTTTAGAGAGGGTACTATCCTCTTGATGCGCCTCAAAGTAGGTGGAAAGAAATGTTATTGCATGTCTTGTCCTTATATCTAAGTCACAGAATTGTAGGTGAATGAATCCTGGCCGAGGAGGAGGGTCATGAAGTGGGAGTCACACAGGGAATGTAAACAACACTACAAGCTGATTATAGCATTCTACTATGACATCTAGACATAAATGTGAGGCAGTACCCCCTGCCGTAGTGTACATTAGCAGCTATCAGATGTAATGCACACCATCACAAATTGGCTCTGGAACAGGGCAGAGACAATTGGTTTCTTCTTAACCCCCCCAACTCCCACAGCCCCCTCCCTGATGTGAGTCACATACATCGAGAACCATAAGTGCCATTCCGGTGATCGAAGGGAGGACAAAGCCACAAACTCGTCAGGAGGTTTTAAAATGCACCAAATACCATGCTGAACACCACCTCTTGGCCGCTCCTCCCTTCAGTACACGGTTCCCCATCTACATCAGCTGCAGAGGTGCACAGAGATATAAAAATAGTAGGAACTGATGCTTGTCATATTTGCCAACCCAAGACTAGAGGCTATAGTAGACTCCATAGACCTCTTTGGGTCATAACCTACTCCTTACATGTGCTCCCCACCTCCTATGCCTACTCCCCTTCCAGGATTCATCCAACCACGATTCTTTGAAAGAGATGTTATATCTCTGACACAGAAATAAGGAAAACTTGCAAGATAGCTAGACTTCCTGCCAACTTCAAGCCAGCTCTGAACTACTGATTGGCAAGTCAGTGTTATTCGTGCATCCTGTGACACAATCTGCTAATCTTTCGATGGTGTAATAGACAACAATGGCTTTACCTTGTACTAATAGGCAGAAGACCGAATACTTTGGAAGGCTTAAGAACTAGTTTAGTGTTAAAGGCACGGACTACCTATTTGGGAAAGTCAAGGTTCTCTTGTTTAGAAATCTGATGACAAAGCTAGCTCATTAAGGCGAAAGACTGCATGTGGCTCACGAAGGTGGGCCTCAGCAGAGTGGGGAGGTTGTTGTCTGCTGACTACAGGGTAATGTTCTTACGGGTCCGTTTTTTAGTCCAATTACATGTTTTTCACAGTCAGAATGGAAAATGACTTGAGGTTTTTGCATTACAGAGTGCTAAAACATTCTGTATTTTAATTTCTGCACTGTATTCCTCACACAAATATATGTATTGTTGTGTGCTCGGTAAACAACCTCGGGAGCAAGTGAAATTCACACTCAACTCAGGAGCAGAAATTGTATGCAGATCTCACTTGCAGCTGATTTCAGAATTATCTCTGGAATCAGAATGAGCATGACTTAAAACAAACAAGGGGTAAAATGTATTCCTTGCAAGTAATATATAGCTATTTGTCGCAGTTGCATGATGGCGTGGAGTATTTCAGTGGAATTAGAACAAACCCCAGACAAAGAGTGCTATGCAAGAAAGTGTACGTTTTTTCTGAAAATGGCACCATCAAAAGGTTTGCTGTACTAAACCAGCCCTCTTCCCAACTTTCAGGAACGGGCAGAGTTATCTACAAAATAATTATTAGTCTTTTTTTCTAATTTATGCAGTCCCTACCTATTTGCAGTTTGTGGAGGAAAGGGGAATAAACCCATGGGTGAACCTGGAATGTTGTACATTTTTGATGTTGGTAAGAAGACTAACTCAAACATTCAGCAAGCAGTCATTGGTGCATCTCATTTATATTTTTCCCAACGAAACTAATATTTTGGGGGGGAAAAGTAAGTTAGAAAAAATAGAACTAGATGACAATGTTTTCATCTGCTGTAATGATCGGACTACAAAAGTAATATACTGTTGCATCTCCAAGACTTTTCTGGTCATTAGGATTGATTCTTAGTATTTTGGTTGTCCGAAAACTGGTCTGGAACCAGGGCAGAGAAGATAGGATCCCTGTGGACTTCAAAGGGAACCCTTCTCCCACTTCAAAGTAAGGCCTAGATAAAAATATTGGACCTCAAACACCAAATCCTCACATGTGGCTACTTTGCCATGAAGAAGGACTACTGTGCTGATGAAAGGACTGCAACTCTGATGGACTGCTGCTCTGACGGACTGCTGCCCTGCTGTGGTGTCCTGCTGGCTGCTACCCTCTTGCCTAGGTGAGAAGGACTGGGCCTGCGTCTGTTGAACCCAGGATCCCAAAGTGACTCCAAGGGCAAGTTGGCTAGCGTCCTGACTTGAGCCTCAGGGACAGAAGGCTCCAACAACCTTAATCAAGCACCTGAACTCTGCTATCTGTGAGTTGAACCCTGCCAAGTGGTCCCACCCCAGTCATGGACCCTTGGAAGTGGGACTGAAGGTGCTCTACCAGTCCTTTTGTGGACCCCACATCACCTCTGCTGTGCGGCTCAATCCTGAGCAGAACCGACATATCGTCTCTGCTCTGAGGGTTCTCCCAGCGCAAGGACACTGCATCGACCTCGCAGCCCACATTGGAACTGCCTCTGTGAGAAGCTTCACCAATGCAGGGCTTGGCATTGCAAATCTCTTGTCAGTGGCAGCCTCAAAGATGACACAGTTTCTTGCATTGCAGCCTCGCAGATCTTCAGAACTGGTTCATGGACTCGACAGGTGCATGCATTCTCGAGGCCGGACTTCGCATCACAAGACCTCGTTGATGGAATACTCGATCACGATGCGGAACCTCGCATCGCAGCTTCGCAGCTCCTCAGAACCGACGCATCACCTCGGCTGTGCAACACATCGTCGGCACGGGACCTTGAAAAGCTCCGCAACCAGGATTTAGTGCACTTTCATTCAGTGCGCCCAACTGAGTCTCTGTTGCTGGCCAGCGCTCTATCTCAGTCAGCCTGGACTTGTGACTTTGTGCCGGTCTGACGCAACCATATATCTGCAGTTGACGCTTTGTGCTTTTTGGCTATTTTCACTGAAAAATATTGATTGGATTTTTGTCATTCTGGTCTTGTTTTATTTATTAAAATTTGCTCTATTTGGCTAAATTGGTCTGGGGATTTTTCTTATGTTGTGCTTTCATGTAATTACTGTTTGAAGTGTTGCATAAATACTTTACACATTTCTCTAAGTTAAGCCTGACTGCTCTGTGCCAAGCTACCAGAGGGTAATGCACAGGTTAATTTGGGATTTGCTTGTGCCTCACCCAGACACCCTGGTTGTTGCTTGAGTAGGGTTTCATTCCCCTCAATCAGTAGCCCAATTTCTCACAAAGTCCTATGACCCAGTAGTCCTGCACTTCCCCTAAAAAAAACAGTATCCCCACTTGTGTGAGTTGGCCTATCACCTGTGACGGGAACTGGTCAAAAACTTGGAGCCTGTGAAGTATATGTTGTGTCAATTGGGCTGTCACATGGCTACCGATTTGATTCATTTTAATGATGCACCTTCGGTCCATCCACACATGGGTAACAGCAATTTTATTGGGAGAAAGTTTGGGAATGCAAGGTGGTAAAATGTTTGCATTCATTGGGAGTGCTGGTGATCTGTTCACATGAATGTGGAGAAAATAGTGTTTTTGATCCATAATTTGACATTTGCAGAGTACTCTGGATAAGAAACTGTGCTGGGATCCATGTAAGCCATACTGTTCTGGATTCACCGGGGTCTCTAGGTTTCAGAAAGGACCAGGGTTGATAGGGTTCTCCGGGTGCAGGCTGAGCATGAGCCAAAAGCCTGTAGCCATCCTCCATGGTAATACAGAAAGATAAAATTAGGGGTTTTAGGCATATTTTCGATAACTTAAGGGCATTATGGCATTAGGGTTAAGAATATATGCCAGGATCCATCCAAACCCCACTATTCTAACTTCCCATGGGTATCTAGATTTCAGAAATGTCCAGGGATGGTTGGGTTTGCTGGATGCTGGCTCTCACAGAGCCCAAATACTGCAGCCATTCCCAATGGAAAACAAAAGGACATTGGGATGTCTTTGTGCATCATTTTGAGAGATGGGTTGGCAGAGTAGGGGTAAACCCTCGCTCTGCCTCCCCCTAGGGGCAGAAATATTGTCTGCTGCATGCGGGTGGGGTCCGATGCCAAGACAGTGCAGCCCCCCATTCCATTCACTTTCCCACTGTTTTTCCATAGTACGCTTGTGCTACACCAAATCAGCACATCTGGATTAGAGGGGCAGAAAGTGTACCAGGCCATCATGGAAAAAGTGAGAAACAGAATATAGTGTGGGTGCTGCAGTACTCAGGCTGTGGGCACCAGGGGGTTGGAATACGGTTTGGGCTTTAGGTGTGATGAGTGTAGCCCGATGCCAAGACGGGCAGGCCCCACCCCATTTTATTTGTTATAAAAATTTACCCTTGGTGTAGAGTGTGCTTTCCATCCCCTTTTTCACCCCTGCCTCCCACAGAGGTAAGACTGAGGGTAAATCCCTCAATTTGCCTTACAGGGGGACAAAAAACTGTGAAGCTTGAGTAGTGGGAAGTGCAGCCAGATACCATATTGCCCACAGCCCATTCTTTCTTTTTTTAAATCATGTATCCCGAATGTCTGCTATACTTTCTGTCTCCTAGGAGGCCAGATTGGGGGATAGTTCCTCAAAATGCCCCACAGGGGCAGAAAGAATGGTAGAGCTTTAGAGGTGAGGTATGCGGCTCAGTTCTACGACAAGACGAAACCCATCCCATTTATTTTTTTAAATAAAATGTATCCCTGGTATCTAGTGTGCTTTCATCCCCCACAAAGGACAGATTGGAAGTGAACCCATACACGAATCATTTTTTTCTGTTTTTGGAAAAATCTCACCCCTTTATATAGTGGGCTTTGCCCCCTCCTCCACCAAAGGAGGGGATATTAGAGGTGTCAAGGACCATGAAAAGGGTACCTAAAGGCTAGTCAGGATAAGCAGTGGCTACCCTATTTGATTTCCATGGATGCTTTGCTTAAAAATTCTTGGCCAAAGGGACTGGGGCATATTCATGTTTTTTTTTTCTCAAGCCATTCATTAGGTCTTGCCTACCACACAGCAAAGGCTGTCTGGTATTGTGTCCTTTCTAATAACTTACAGTGAGCTTACAGCCCGTGCTTTGTTTACTATTGGTTGCCTTTATTTTCACAATCATTTGCTTGCTTCTCATGCTATGGCTTTTCATGCCCATCTTGTTCCATGTTGTGATTGTCCCTCGCCTGAAGTATATCCTTTTTACCATTCTTTTGATTGGCTGACTTGGTTTTGTCTTCTGGTCACTTTTAGAGAATTACTTTTTTTCTCTTTGTTTATGCACTTCATGAAAGTGCATGTGTTTTAGCTCTCTCCCTCGTGCCCCATTCCCCTTGCTATATTCTGACCTGTGAAAAGGATTAATTGGCATTTAAACGGACAAGGCTTGGATTCGACAACCTGCTACAAATATCTGGGAGTACTTATGGACCATAAAACCACATTCAAACCACAGCTGGAGTCTCTTCGGGGGAAGGGAACCGCGACTTACCTGGTGATGGAAGCACTGAAGGACAAACTGCCCGACTTAACACTTGACCCCTTGCTACAGGTGCGAGCAAAATTGCAGCCGACTCTAACATATGGGAGTGAATCTCTCCAAGGGAAGGATGCCGCAGTCCTGGACATGGTGATAGCCAACTCCTATAGAGCAATTTTCCACCTGCCAAAATACATTTCACCAGCCCAAATACGGCTGGAATTTGGATTTCAAAAACAATCGGTGGAAAGAAGGGGTGTGTACGTAAGTAGTTGGCACAAGATCCGCAGCGCAGAGGTTGGTTCGATAAACTCCCACCTCTGGCTCGAGTTGCTCCGCCACAGAAAATCTCCAGCTAGGGACTATCTGTTTGACTCGCTTAAAGTACTGTGATTGTCGGATCTCTAGGGAACCCCTACTGACCATTCGTCTTTTAAAAAAATCATGAACAAATCAACACGAATCATATCCGCCTTAGAGGACAAGGAAATACTTGCTAAAAGGGCACACAGCTGGATAATGCTTAGTGATTATGGAATACTGCAACCACAATCTTACCTCAAAATTGGAGTCAAAATAAAGATGAAAGAAAAGTTCTTAAAGTTACGACTTGGTGTTATTCCGATTACCCCTCATCTGCCACCCTGGAGAGACAGTTTGCAGTCCTGTCGGCAAGGAGGACATTATCCATGTCATCTGTATCTGCCCCAATTTAAGGGATATTAGGTATAGCTTACTACGGCATTTTTTTAAGCAGCACGGTATCCGGACCTGCAGGCAGGCAGTAAAGCTGTGCTTCAACCCAGCTGAGACACAGCTAAATTGCCGGCTTATAAAATTTTTTGACTTAGTAACAGGAAGGTATAAAAACATATCGCATGCACAAACAAATGCAGCTGGTCAGGGTACTGCTTGAGGCTAGCTCAAAATACAAAAAATTATAGCTTATAGATTACTGTTGTCCTGATTGATGATGGTAAGATGTGCAAAAGAACAGCCTGAAATAAGACTACTAGCGCTAGAACCAGCATCCTTTCTAATTGAGGACAATTAAATCTAGTTTGGTTGTTCCTGAAGCATCAGCACCTCAAGATCCATCCAAGCCAGGACCAGTTTACCTGATCCTGAAGTGTTAGCATATTAAGATCTGTTCACTCCATGGCAATATTGACCAGCCTACTGATTCTGAAGTATAGGCATTTTCAAATCAATTAATGAACACTATACTGTCCTGCGTAACCTTCTATAAAGCTCCAGGATAAATACGATCAGTGTACTTGATTTCGAAGCACAAGCACTTTGAGATCTGCTCAACTAAGACATCATGTCCAGTTTACTCGATCATGAAGCACAAGCACTTTAAGATCTGCAGGCGAGCACCATACTGAACTGTGCAATCTTAAGCAACGCCAAGAGTGGACTTTAATAATGCTTTGTTTCTGCAAACTGTTGCCTATTCCAGGACAATTACGATCAGCTTACTTGATCCAGAAGCATAAGCATTTTGAGACTTGCCCAACTCAAGAAACTATGTCCAGCTTATTTAAACCTGAAGCGCAAGCACCTTAAGATCTGCCAATCATATTATACCGATTTGTGCAATTTTAAACAATGTTTAAAGGTGGATTTGACACTACTTTGTTTTTTAACATTGCTGCTTAATGCAGGTCAACTACATACGGCTTGATCTGTTCCTGAAGCACAAGCACTTTAAAATCTACCTGATCGAGGACAATTATAATCTGTTTGCTTGATCTTGACATACGTGTATTTTAGGATTTGTAGATGAGTAACAAATTGAATTGGGCAATTTTAATGTGAATTTTATAATTGTTTTATTGTTGCAAAGGTTTTAATTAATCATGCATAATAAAAATTTACCTTACCTTATCTTACCTGTGCTCGGTTTTGCTGTCTTCTCCCACCACCAAACCCTTTTGCGCTTTGTGCTGCTCTGCCTCTTGTGTGCTTCTTCTCCCAGACCCCTCTGCTGCTATTTCACTTGTGCCCTGCATGTCCCACAGCTTCATTTGTAATTTAAAAAGCCCTCTGCCTTCAGCCCGTTGCTACCCCTGTCAACATTCCCACCCGCTATCCTGTCGCCCCTCCACCCACATAGTTCTTTTTGAATATATATTTTTGGGGGGTAAGGCAGAATATTGCTTCCAGCCCTTCACAAAAGCACTTTTGCGCACATAAAATGTCATGTTGTTTTGACTGAGCTAGGACCAGTCACAAAAAAAAAAAAAAAAAAAAAAAGGGCATCTGTGTTATTATGTAAGCGTGCAAATGCGTGATGACCCATGTACGCCTACAGAATTACGCAACCACCAACAATGGCTGCATCATGACTCCTTTTTTCCCCAAAGCTAAAATAGCATTTGCAAAAAGCATTGTGCTCTTATCAATAGTGTTTATTTCAAAAGCGAGACCTGTTGGCTTTGCCAATGCTTGTTTTTAATAAGGTAGGCATGTAGAGTAAATTTTATGATGTATCTCTTCGGTCCATTGCTTTGCTCATCCTTGCCTTAGAGGTGCTGGCTACAACATAATTGGAAAATGACCTCAATACACACGGCATGCATTATAAGTTGATGGAGGGCTTGAAGCCCCGTAAACCCCATATGCCTTTGTTGGCTTTTCCAAATGAGCATGTGGCCATACATTGCCTTGTAGTTCTTTAAGGTCTCCCACTACAGCTCTCCCCAGACTTACAGCAACGTAGTCCATCCTCAAATCCCCTGATATGCAATGGGGAAGTTACAATCGATGCTAAAGTCAATAGAGTGCTCGAGAAACAAAAACAAGTAAATTCACCCAGCATACAAATTGTGCAGTGGAACTCATTATCGCCTAAGACCTGATCATTAACAACTCGCCAACTGACTATACCTTTCGTGCTAAAGGCAGCACGAAATATTGTACTTTGGAAAAATAACAAAATAAAACAAAGAAAAGTTACCCTGCTCTCAACTGATGCATCTTAATACAGGGTGGTCTGAGGCCTGACGATTGCAATGCGCTTAATACTACACAACCTTTAAACCCGAAGAGTCCTTGAACATCAGTAGACAGCTCCACACTGACATATAAATGATATATTCTAACATTCCAAGAGATATTTATATTACTTAGGTGAGAGTGAGATAAACCGAAATGCCAGATGTGTGATATAGAACGCAATGGCCCTGGGTGAAGATGATAAAAGACAGAGACAGTTCCCTTCTGCAGACCATGTTGTTTCCGTCAGATCCGAAAAACGCTATCTTTGCATTAGACATCCAGTTACCTCGTAATGTTTGTTCTAAGTTTAAACCCCTGGTGAACTTAAGGGGATTATCCTTTGTGTCTGTCAGCATGTCCTAATGGCCTCGCTGCATATTTTCAATGGTCGTTCACAAAATGTCCTCCGCCGTCTGGACAGTGTCACGCGCAGGCCTCGGCTTGCAGGTTCTTTCTCACAGTGAAGGATGACTCCCTTCCCATTATAATGCCTTCGGTTTGACTTCTCAAACATGTTTGAGTTTTTAAAAAACACATTAAAGAAAGAGAATTATGCTTTTTCTGTCTGTAGGCGCCGTACATGTCTGACCTTACCGCATAGGTGAGGCCTCACCCCTGCATAAGCGTTGCACCAGAGGCCTTGGCAGAATGCTGCAGGAATGACGCATATGATTTGACATAAGTATACAGGGTCTGCAGAGGCAAATTAAGAAAAGAGAACTGAGGAGATTTGCCTATGCAACAGATGTCTGACAGGGATTTTTCTCCAGTGAACGTTAAGGGAACGGAAGCTTCGATAGTGAGTAATCTCATTGACTGAACATGTCTGTAAACTGTTTTAATGCCGTTTTATTATTGCGATTTGATCCATTTTGAATTTTTGACGTTGCACCACTTCCAGTGAGTAGCTCAAATATGTTTCTTCTCTGCTTCCCATTTTCTAGGAAATAATTTTTAGAAAACATTGCCCGAAAGAATGATTTAAGCCTATTGTGCCTCCCACACCTCGGATGTTCTAAGTGGGACTGCAGCAACCCTTCACTTTCCAAATGTCACCCTGTTAATGAATATTTAATAGCCACTGACGACGGTGGCCTTGAGGGGATTCTACATTAAATTGGGGGGGGGGGAGGATACTGCGAGGGAGGAACCCAGTCTGAGGTGGAGCACAGTGTACAGCTGCTCACCACTCAGCAGTCCAGTTGTTAATAATTTGAATTCGAGCTAACAGGGTCCCTTTGTAGTGTGCTCGTAATAGCAAATGTCTTGTAGCACACTTGTTTGTGTTGTTTGTGGAGACCGTTCCTAGCCTCAGACCTGCAGCGGAGTCTATAGCAGGCAACAGCAAGTTGCCCCAAGCGGGCAGAGTAGGGGGGCTGGTGGTGGGGTGTAAGGCCCCACAGGGCGATTAACGAAGCAGATGATGTAAGAAGTGAGAATGTGCAAACAGCTGATTTGCTTTTAGTTGTCTGTATGTGTAAAGTATTTGTAGCCGAGAAGAATTCTGGTCACACATAATCTCTGTGTAAACGTTAACTTGATCTGTATTCAAGAGAGCTCTTAGTTTCAATAAACGAGCCTAGCGAACCCACTGCCTGCCAGGTGGACTCGTATAACAAGCGAGAGGAACACCTCCCATAAGACAGAACACCTGTGGATGGCGATCCAGTGATCCCTCTCTAGAGGAAGAGTACTTAAAAGAATCAACTAGATTGTATGTCTCAACATTAATGAATGGGTAATCCTAGGCTATATATTCGTTAGCCATTTTGTTGGAGTTGGCCCTTTTTGCAGGGTCATCCCTAAACTTTTTGCCTTTCCCCTAGCCTTTTCTCTGACATGGTGTTGGTGGGTTTAGGCCTCTGGGCACTTTAGCACTGCTGTCCAGTGTAAAGTGCGTGCGCTCTCTGTGTTATATATGGTGAGATTGGCCTGCCCTCCCATAGGAATGTATTGGGGATTCCCTGATAAGTGTTTCAGTGGTAATCCCTGATATGAGCGGAGCAGCGTGGTCGAGTTTAGTATAGTTGGAATTGTAATAATAAAGTCTGCGCAATGGTGTGCGCAGATTTATTTTGACTATTTTAGAAATGCCTCTTTTAGAAGTTGCCATTTCTGTGTGCTATGTGTCTGCCTGACTGATGTGAATTGCATGTCTGGCTTTTGAGTGACAGGGGCTGGGGAGGTGTGTGTGGCTCCAGGAGGGGCAGGGTGAGTCAGCACTAGGCTGAATAGGACATCTACATTGGGAGTAGTGGGAGGAGTAATCCCCTGACCCTGAATAGGTCTGTGCCTAGCCTGTACAATGCTGGCTCCGCCCCCTGTGGTGTGTCTGATCACCGAGCCCCCACCTGACAAAGGGGAAGAGGAGCCTGGTAAACAGAGTGCTCCAATTCCCCCCTGAACCAGTTTTTGCTGGTTCCCCCAAGCCCTGTACCACTGCAGACAAAGGAATGTGGAGTATAAGTATAGGGGCTGTGACCCCATGTTTTGGTGCCTGTTCCTGAACTTGCTGGGGCGTGCTGCTGCTGGGGCCCAGGAGGAACCGCCATGAGGGCTTGCCTCCCTGGGCCCAGCCTTACCCCCTGGATCTCTCAGGACTTTTGCTGTTGGAGCTATGGCTCCTAGCGCCGCGTGAGCGCTTTGCTTTTGGGACCTGAAGAGCGCTTTGCTTGGTGTTGCTGAGAGGAGCTGGCATCTGCAGCGCTGGGCTGCATCGTGAGCGCCGAGGGAATCCCGGCGTGGGGATTCCCCTGCATTTCGGGATTAAGCGGGAGCCTACCCCGCATTCACCTTAACTTTTGCGGGTGCCCACCCCGCATTGATGATTGATTTAATTAGCGGGTGCCCACCCCGCTTGTGTGCGTATTTAGCGGGCGCCCTCCCCGCATTGCACCGCCAGGAGAGGAGGAGCGCCGCACCTCGGGTGCGACGCGGGAGCCAGGCAACTTTCGTGCCTGACTGTGGGCGGGGCTCCCGAGCGGAAAGGGAAGCCCTGCCAGTTCCTGGAGACCGGGGGAAGTGATGCTGCCGGGCCGAGGAGACGAGGAGAAGGAGACGAGGCCCCGGGAGCAGTGCCTATCAGGGCACACTGCCGGTGCCCTTCCCAGCGGCATTCAGAGGAGCGCAGAGCCCGGTGAGTGGGGGCTTCTCCATTGTTTGTGCCGATCGAGGCACAGTGCCTGAGCGGTCCCGCAAGAGAGCGGGCCGCTCCAACGAGGGGGGCAGATTTGTTCAGAGAGCCCCAGAGCAGAGCCTCTTGATTTATTCACAGCTGCACCGCCGTAGCGGGCAGCTGCAACGTGGCCACATTTGTTTTCAGGGCCCCAGTGGGGGTCCAGAGGCACAGCGGTGCCCGTGTTTGGTTGTCTCACAGCTGCCCCGCTTGACAGAGGGCAGCTGCAACGTTGGGGGCAATTTTGGCTCCACCGAGGCACATTGTTGGTGCCTGGAGCCGCGTCAGTGCCCCCTGGGGCCCCGTAGTGCCAGTGCTTGTTTTGTTTCCTCAGCTGCGCCGCCATAGCGGGCAGCTGCAACGTGGGGAAAAGTTTTATTTACAGAGTCCCAGTGGGGACCCACCCAGAGGGCACAGTGAGTGCCCATGCCCACATTGGTTTCACAGCTGCACAGCAATTAGTGGCAGCTGCAACGTTTAGGCCTGCGCAATTTCGCACTTGTGGATTCTGCTGCATTGGCAGCGCGCCCTGACATTATGGACATAGGGCATTTGAGCCCTCTGAGAAGGCTAGTTGGCCAGGGGGACTGTGTGAGGTTGATAGGGCGCCAGGCCCTAATGTGATTTATGTGGTGCGCATGAAATGTGAGTTATGCACCCTGATTTATGCCTCTAATGATGTTTATGGTTATGAGGTTACTGCATACTGTGTGTATGCTGGTGAGGCCTAATGCGTAATGTGCTTATGCGGTTTGTTGCATAATGTGTTTATGCTGGTGAGGTTTATTGCATAATGTGTTTATGCTGGTGAGGTTTATTGCATAATGTGTTTATGCTTATGAGGTTGGCGCATAAAGTTTTTTACGCCTAATGTGATGCTGAGTATGATTTATGTTGTAGAATATAATGCTGAGGCATTATTTTACCAGTAGTTACTGGTTGTGTTCTACATTTACTATTTTCACTTTGTGATGGTTCTGACAGTGGCCCAATTGGCCCTGTCATGTGTATATAATCCCCTGTAAATATTGCCTAGTGCCAGTTGGCACAGTGTATATTGTGTGATTACTATTCTAATGTGTTTATGATAATACAAAGGCTATTTTTATTTATAACCTTGTGTGGAGTTCCTTTTGTGGTGTGCCTAGTATGTTGCTGCTGTGTGTGTGTTGCGCAAACGCTTTACACATTGCCTCTGGGATAAGACTGACTGCTCGTGCCAAGCTACCAAGGGGGTGAGCAGGGGTTATCTTCAGCGTGTAACTCCCTTGCCCTGACTAGAGTGGTGGTTTCTGCCTGGCTTAGGCGCAAGCCCTAGCCAACCAGAAATCCCATTTCTAACATTGATGGTCAGCGGTGAGGATAGGACTTGCGTTTGCGCAGTACCACAGCGACAACTGGTTGCACTACAAACTCTGCATTTAGATAATCACAAGTTTTGGGATTATTGTTTCTGATTTTGTTTTCTCCTTAAAAGTGTCCTTTTTTGGAAATGTGTTCTCTTGTTGCAATATGAGTTGTGTATCTTGCCAAGGACAGAAACCAGAGAATCTGAAGGAGGAGACTACCCCTATGCTGCGTGTTGTTGGGGTTGGCCTGCAGTGGTGACTTAATTGGCAAGGAGAAACTAGCTCGGGAGGGTAGATTATCCCCTAAGTGGAGTTTGAGTTTTCTGGATTCCCCAGTAAGGGTGGGATCCAGTGGTGGCAGCAATATGGAGTCCAGTGTAGGAAGTCCCACTCCCAGAGCCCGGAAGATGGTACCTAGTTCCCAGTTAGAGGGGTACAGGTTGAGATTCAGGGGCAGTAAGAAACTGTCTCACCAGTCTTGGGGGGAGTTTGTGGATGAGTGTTGTGATGCACTGGACGATTGGGTGTGAGTTCTCTGATCCCAGGGAACTTGCACGGGAGGCAGACCTCTGGCTGCGTGTTAGAGGATCTGAAGAGGCAATTGGGAGTGATCCTAAAAGGACTGGCTCAGGTATCTTCCGGACCTGCGTGGTGGAAGAGGTTCAGAGTAGCCCAGCTAGGTCCCGGTGTAGTGGGAGGGGTGTAGGGGCTCACGTCCTGTCTCTGCGGAGGAGTGAGTGTGGGACTGCGTGTCCCAAGGTGCCCGAAACCCAGTCTCAGGGCCTGGAGGGTTCCTTAAGGGAACACCAGGTTGGGGGCCTAGGCTGTACTGGTAGGCCATTTGAGGGGGATCTTCCAGTGTCTAGAGAACCTGGAGCATCTGTAAACGGAGCTCCAGTGGTTCTGGTGTCTGGCAGTGCCACTCCTAAGTGGAGGGTGCAGAAGTCCAGATTGAGGGGTGAGAGGGGGAAAGAGTCCCCAGTGGAAGAACCAGTGGGTCAGGGGCCAGCCAGAAGGGCTGAGTTGCCAATGAATGACCATGGTGACACCACTTCTGTCCTGGGGGATCTTCACGCACTGTCAGAGGGACAGGGGTCGGGAGATCTGCGCCAGGCAGACTGTCCCACGACACATGAGTTATGTGTCACCCTCAGGGGGGGCATGCGTGCTCCCAAGGAAGTCCTGGTGCGCCAGGCGGGTGCTCAGCCGCAGGGTTTCGTCCCTGGGTTGGGAGGCCAGGTTCAGGGTAAGCCTGACCTGGACGGACAACTGTAATCAGTGTCCTGACCGGTTTGTCTTCTAGAGGTACCACTCCTGAGGGGAGGGTGCAGTACTCTGGAAGGAGGTGCAGAGGGAGGGAGTCCTCGCCTCTGACCCCGGTGCAGCCTGGGGGTTTAGATCCCAGGTTGGTAAACCAGTTGCTGGAGAGAGGTCCTGAACTGGTGAGTGAGTTGTGTTCTGAGGTTGCCTCTCGTAGGAGGAGAGTGCGAAACCCCAGGTTGGAGGATCAGTGGCAGTTTGGAACTACACTGAGAGGAAGGGTGGAGAATGGCTATTATGTGCCAGGGGTTACTGCCCCCCACTCTGTGGATTGGCAAGGACCGGAGGTGTCTGGATGGTCTAGGGCCTGGTCCTGGCCGAGGACAACTAGGGAGTACCAGTGGGGTAGCCTAGTTGGTCCTGAGAGCTTTTACAGAGGGAACCACATGGGTTCAGAGTGGCGTAGAACCGGAAGGTGTCCCTGCAGTGGCGGGCCCGAGCCCGTGTTCTATCGCCCAAAGCAGGGAAGCCCATCAAGGTAGTGATTGGTCTACCCTGCGTTTTGGCTGAAAGGGGGTTGTGTTGGACTTGGCCCTTTTTGCAGGGTCATCCCTAAACTTTTTGCCTTTCCCCTAGCCTTTTCTCTGACATGGTGTTGGTGGTTTTAGGCCTCTGGGCACTTTAGCACTGCTGTCCAGTGTAAAGTGCGTGCACTCTCTGTGTTATATATGGTGAGATTGGCCTGCCCTCCCATAGGAATGCATTGGGGATTTCCTGATAAGTGTTTCAGTGGTAATCCCTGATATGAGAGGAGCAGCGTGGTCGAGTTTAGTATAGTTGGAATTGTAATAATAAATGCTGCGCAATAGTGTGCGCAGATTTATTATGACTATTTTAGAAATGCCACTTTTAGAAGCTGGCATTTCTGTGTGCTATGTGTCTGCCTGCCTGATGTGAATTGCGTGTCTGGCTTTTGAGTGACAGGGGCTGGGGAGGTGTGTGTGGCTCCAGGAGGGGCAGGGTGAGTCAGCACTATGCTGAATAGGACATCTACATTGGGAGTAGTGGGAGGAGTAATCCCCTGACCCTGAATAGGTCTGTGGATACATATCACTGTGCCATGAGATACTACCATATGAGTGATGATGACCCGTTTTTCTTTAAGATGCCTGATAAAACCGGTCTTCATGGGTCTCTACATGTAAGTGGTGTGTATCTTATAATGATGAGTGTCACACCAGAGAGGAGGTGTAGCAAACATGGTCCAATTAATGTAACCTCTATCATTAAACTGGGCATATATATTGTACACTTCCCTCAGTCATAAGCATAGACGTAATACTATCAATGAAAATGAAGGGTTTATTAACATCGGACATATATCATTTAGTCACGCCTCAACCACATGGTGTGCAGAGAAATAACTGCTGCAACCACATATACCACAGACGTAAAGATATGATCAAATGGCTTAGTTCTGATATGGAGGCAAGTTAGTGACATCCCCTGTATAGATGAATGGGTGCGCACCTGAATTATGTTGTTGTCATTCAATAGAACGTTGTTTGAGCTCCAGAGATTGGTAGAGTGCATGTAGTTCCAAACAAATTAAAAAAAGCCAGACGAAGATATGTGGCATCGCTATTTTGACAACAAGATAATTTAGTAATTTTAGACAAAATAACATCGAGGTTTGTCGACATTTATGGCCAAATATAAATTGCGGAAAACAAGAGCAGTTTGGGAGTCTTTCTCCCTGTTTCATTAAGTACGCAGAATTTAGGAACTACAATTCCCATGATTTCTAGCGCACTAGTTTCGGGCAGGTCACATGACTCGGGTGGGCTCAAACATTGCGTGTGACGCACCAGTGCGGCGGTTTTTAAAGATGGTGTTTCCCTTTGTTCGGTACCTCCCCCGACGGCTTAATGAACTGCCAGAGGTACCGACGGACAGGTGAGCAGCAGCATTTGTTGCAGACACGGCGCGGTTTTCTGTGCTTTCCTATCCTGTTTAAAAATGGAAAGCTTGTGTTTTAAATATGAGTTTGTAAGGGGAACCGCATTTGCGCATTCACGCACAAGCACAGTTGTCAGGGATAAAGCCACTTCTGCGTTTTTGGTTTCGAGGGTTGGTATCCCGGTAATTTCCCCGTAACTAAGCAGTTTAAAAAGTTTTCTCATCAGCGCATTCAGCTTAGCTCTGAAACCGGGCACCAATTGCTTAGACACTCGTCTATTGCTCTGGATAGCCTGTATAGCTCTGTGTTGTAATGTATGAGCTCTGTTCTGTCGTGTACGAGCACGACTAGTTTGGAAGTCTGTGGCAACTGTTTGAAATATTACACGAGAGAGTGCTCGGGCTGTGCGGTCTTGTGGTCGCCTCTCCGCTAATGAAGCAGGTCATATCATGCCAGTAAGCCCATGTGATAACAGGTGTTATAATCTAACCGAGAATATGAGTATATGTGCGGAAGCCGTCAGTACAATGTACATACTATTAATAAGGGTAAGAGAGCATTGGAATGGCACCTCCCATCTATATAAAGTGCTTTGTTACACAGATTTAGCACTGGACTGTGCGTGCACACTTATATATGGAAATAGCCTCAACCCGAGTATACAGCATGGTAGAATTTAAACACACCAGTGTATAAGTCAGCATTTTAATTTTTAGTTTTTAGTCCTGGGTCCAGTTGTCGTATGTGTGCGTGGTGCTTCTTTTTAACATAAGATAAATGAGGGTAAAGAGAGAATAAGGTCACCATGAACATTTCTTGTTCTTTCCTATGTTCTCTCATAGAGCGGTGCCTCCTTTTCCTGAGCCGCGGCCAGGTGAGGTGAGGACTTTTCCTCGTGCAATACGGGTAAGCATGAAAACATGTAATTATGAAATATCATAAATCATAGATGATGATTAAATATGTCACTATGTAATGTTTCGATGTCCTGAGCTCATGAGTCCCATTGTAAGTCGTGTCAACCTTTACTAGTGGATCGTTCTTTCACTCTTTTGCAGATGCTAACAGCAATCCGTCACTTGCAGAGGACTTGCTTATTCCTGAACACAGGTGATTAGGTTGTATCTGTTCCAACCTTTTCTTATTTATATTTGTTTTTCACTAATGCAGTAGCAACTTTTTTGTGGTCCTGAAGAAGGCTTAGGATGAATATATCCTTTTTAGCTGAAACATGTTGACCCCTATTTTCCATTCACAGACAGTTATTTGTTGAAAACTGTCATTTGCACTGTTTTTAAGCTTGAGCTTTGGGAGATACTAATTAAAGGTTTTTTCTCTCACTGTTCAATTTTAACTCACTATTTTTCATTATTTTGCACTGCACTCATCACCCCTACACAAATTGATTGCTCACATCTGTAGGACCAACTACAGCATGTTTTATCGCTACCATTTGAATAGCATAAAAAAATCTGCGAGCTCCCCTTTCCTTTTGAAAGGTTTGCAGCCCTTAGTGACACTAGTGTGTTACTAGGAGGAGACCCAGATGATGAAGCATGTCACCAATGGTGAGTGATGGGAATCCGTCCTTTTAAAGGATATTTCTTTGTAGCCTGTAAAGAGGTGTATAAGTTAGTGGTTATGGTTTCTTTAGGTCTCATGTGGCTCTAACACATAGAAATTTAGCATGTCTTTATGAATCGACCCGTGGATATTGTGGTTTATATCTAGGTCTGTGCCTAGCCTGTACAATGCTGGCTCCGCCCCCTGTGGTGTGTCTGATCACCGAGCCCCCACCTGACAAAGGAGAAGAGGAGCCTGGTAAACAGAGTGATCCAATTCCCCCCTGAACCAGTTTTTGCTGGTTCCCCCAAGCCCTGTGCCACTGCAGACAAAGGAATGTGGAGTATAAGTATAGGGGCTGTGACCCCATGTTTTGGTGCCTGTTCCTGAACTTGCTGGGGCGTGCTGCTGCTGGGGCCCAGGAGGAACCGCCATGAGGGCTTGCCTCCCTGGGCCCAGCCTTGCCCCCTCCTGGATCTCTCAGGACTTTTGCTGTTGGAGCTATGGCTCCTAGCGCCTCGTGAGCGCTTTGCTTTTGGGACCTGAAGAGCGCTTTGCTTTGTGTTGCTGAGAGGAGCTGGCATCTGCAGCGCTGGGCTGCATCGTGAGCGCAGAGGGAATCCCGGCGTGGGGATTCCCCTGCATTTCGGGATTAAGCGGGAGCCTACCCCGCATTCACCTTTACTTTTGCGGGTGCTCACCCCGCATTGATGATTGATTTAACTAGCGGGTGCCCACCCCGCTTGTGTGTGCATTTAGCGGGTGCCCACCCCGCATTGCACCTCCAGGAGAGGAGGAGCGCCGCACCTCGGGTGCGATGCGGAAGTCAGGCAACTTTCGTGCCTGACTGTGGGCGGGGCTGCCGAGTGGATAGGGAAGCCCCGCCAGTTCCTGGAGACCGGGGGAAGTGATGCTGCCGGGCCGAGGAGACGAGGAGAAGGAGGCGAGGCCCCCGGGAGCAGTGCCGGTCAGGGCACACTGCTGGTGCCCTTCCCAGCGGCATTCAGAAGAGTGCAGAGCCCCACGGAGAGCCCGGTGAGTGGGGGCTTCTCCATTGTTTGTGCCGATCGAGGCACAGTGCCTGAGCGGTCCCACAAGAGAGCGGGTCGCTCCAACGAGGGGGGCAGATTTGTTCAGAGAGCCCCAGAGCAGGGCCTCTTGATTTATTCACAGCTGCACCGCCGTAGCGGGCAGCTGCAATGTGGCCACATTTGACTTTGGGGGAAATCTTGGCTCCACCGAGGCACATTGTCGGTGCCTGGAGCCGCGTCGGTGCCCCCTGGGGCCCCGTAGTGCTAGTGCTTGTTTTGTTTCCTCAGTTGCGCTGCCGTAGCGGGCAGCTGCAACGTGGGGCAAAGTTTTATTTACAGAGTCCCAGTGGGGACCCACCCAGAGGGCACAGTGAGTGCCCATGCCCATGCCCACATTGGTTTCACAGCTGCACAGCAATTAGTGGCAGCTGCAACGTTTAGGCCTGCGCAATTGCGCACTTGTGGATTCTGCTGCATTGGCAGCGCGCCCTGACATTATGGACATAGGGCATTTGAGCCCTCTGAGAAGGCCAGTTGGCCAGGGGGACTGTGTGAGGTTGATAGGGCGCCAGGCCGAATGTGATTTATGTGGTGCGCATGAAATGTGAGTTATGCACCCTGATTTATGCCTCTAATGATGTTTATGGTTATGAGGTTATTGCATACTGTGTGTATGCTGGTGAGGCCTAGTGCGTAATGTGTTTATGCTTATGAGGTTTATTGCATAATGTGTTTATGCTGGTGAGGTTTATTGCATAATGTGTTCATGCTTATGAGGTTGGCGCATAAAG
The DNA here is from genome assembly GCA_963921515.1 of Calotriton arnoldi. Taxonomy (NCBI): domain Eukaryota; kingdom Metazoa; phylum Chordata; class Amphibia; order Caudata; family Salamandridae; genus Calotriton; species Calotriton arnoldi. Next base: position 259,296 of record CAWUFW010000108.1, on the reverse strand, counting down.
TGTTTTACGCCTAATGTGATGCTGAGTGCATAATATGATTTATGTTGCAGAATATAATGCTGAGGCATTATTTTACCAGTTGTTACTGGTTGTGTTCTACATTTACTATTTTCACTTTGTGATGGTTCTGACAGTGGCCCAATTGGCCCTGTCATGTGTATATAATCCCCTGTAAATATTGCCTAGTGCCAGTTGGCACAGTGTATATTGTGTGATTACTATTCTAATGTGTTTATGATAATACAAAGGCTATTTTTATATATAACCTTGTGTGGAGTTCCTTTTGTGGTGTGCCTAGTATGTTGCTGCTGTGTGTGTGTTGCGCAAACGCTTTACACATTGCCTCTGGGATAAGCCTGACTGCTCGTGCCAAGCTACCAAGGGGGTGAGCAGGGGTTATCTTCAGCGTGTAACTCCCTTGCCCTGACTAGAGTGGTGGTTTCTGCCTGGCTTAGGCGCAAGCCCTAGTCAACCAGAAATCCCATTTCTAACACATTTGATTACCTTACCCATTGTATCGTCTTCCATATCCCCAGTCATTCCTATATATAAGCCAAGTTAATAAGGAATTTCCATATCATTGAGTAAGGATTGTAGGAATTCAGGTGAAGTCATCCACCAAACCCTATTAACACTGGAAACAATTTGCTCTAATGGCAAAGGTGCCATCAAATTGGCTTTTAGATCCCCACTTAATATGATAGGCATGAGGAAAAGTGTTCTTCTGATCGGTATCATTTGTACCAGGACTCCATTGTTTTTTCATTGCCATTTCGTGTCAAACACTTCCACACGACCCACCTGGTCGTTTCTGCTGATGCCTGAGGAAATTCTAACTAACACGACAAAAAACCATCTTGCAGCCTGCATTTCTGCCCAGGAACTGTCGCACACCCAACCCCCCTGTTCTTTGCAGTTCGACAGAAAACCATGAGACACTCACGCCCTGTGTAAATGATTTGTTTCCCATCTCCTGCTCCCTGCCTGGTAAACATCCTTGACACCGTGATCAGGTTATCTGGACAATGGTCTGACTGCTGGGCCTTGATCAGGGTGATTGGACAATGGTTTGAATGACCGAGCTTTGATCAAGCTGATCGAACAATGACCTGAATGACCGTGCTTTGATCAAGCTGAGTGAACAATAATTTGAGTACCAAGCCTTGATCAGGTCACCAACTACAAACACCGTCTGGATCTGGTTATCAACTGCAAACACTGCCCTGATTGAACAATGGACTAACAGCTAAAAGACTGGAATGAAAAAGTATAAAAGGCTTGTAAGCTGCGGAGTAAAGCAGCAGCCTCCTCTGTCTTGTTTCTAACGAGCTTGGGACTCTGTTCCATAGCCCGGGCTATTTGAATAAATCTGGGTTCCTCCTGCAGACGAAGGCTCCTGTGTCTCCTTTTACTAAGTATGAAGGGTATGGAAGACTTGGGCAATTCCCCCGCCGCCGAGACCCAGTGAGTGGGTTATTCCGGTTCTTCAGGCAGATTTACATCGTCTACAGCGATCTTGGCAAATATAATCCAAAGAGTATCCTTTACGTCGTTCATAGCTAGTGAGGGTGAAAGTCGTATATTTAAAAATGTATCGAGAAAGATTTCCTTGCTTTACGATTTTCACGAGACCCTTATATATGCTTCAGAGGAGCAAATTCAAGTCGGGAACAACATGTAAGCTTGAAGAGTACTTTTATTAAATAACCATACTGCCTGCCCCTGTAGGCCTGCTTAGCTTACTGAAAGCTAATATAGTGTTTTGTGAGCTTATTAAATGTTTTTTTGGAGAAGATGTCCATTCAGAGCTGGAGAATTGATGTCTAGTGGTTTGGGATGTCTACATAATAATTTTTAAAAAATAGAGTTTCGGTCTCTCCATGTCCCCAAGTGACAACTCAATCGTATTTTTTAAAAGTACGAATCACTATGCACTTTGCACATCTGCTCAAAGTTTTAAATAACCTATGCACTTGTGTAGCTATTCCTGTTTTTAAAATTGAATAAGAGACCACTCATGGGAATGGATAGACTGGCGCTGCTCGGCAGCCATCCACCCCTTTCCATCTGTAAGAACCAGTGCTCAGATTGAAAATACCTGTCTGCTCTCACAAACCACCCAATGTACATCCAGCCCCTGTTCCCTGGCTTGCCACCCAGCTACGGAACCCCTCGCCCAACAGCAGCCTTCACCCCTCACCCACCCTGCCTGCCTGACCATCTCATCTGCTCTCCCCTGAACGGATTGGTGCTCATGGGAGGGTGCAGGCGCTCTGATGCCATCTCCGACTCCAAGATGTGCCACCATTGGGAAGCCTGGAGCAGGACATTATTTGAACTGGTGGAGCATGCTGGGGTGGTGGAAAAGGAGTAAGCCCATCTGCTAAACACTGCAGAAACGTCACATTTTCACCAAATGTGCAGTGTAGAAATTCACTAACCCCTAGTGATGTTCTTTACGACTGCCTCCGTGAAAAGCAAGAAAGATGGAAATATATTTTACATTGTTCTCAACATGTTCCTGCTGGCCTTTTTGCAGCAATTTCTCTGTGTGTGTAATTGTGCATGATGTAGGTGCAAGAAGTAGCTCAACGTGGTCTTTCGCTGCTGACGGCATCACTGTGTATAGTTCCCAGGACTAGTGCGAGGCCTAGGCACACAAGGCTCTTGCTAGAAAAGCCTGATTCTAAGGCAGCCCTGCAGCTTCTAAGACCATCACCTGACTTTACTGTTAGCGCAGCCCCGCGACTCAATCAGAGTGAAAGATAGAATGGCAGGCTATTATTCCATCGCCCTTGCCCTGCTCCCTCACACAAGGCATCATCTCCTCCTGTCCCCAGCCATTCTATCTTTCACTCTGATTGAGTCGCGGGGCTGCGCTAACAGTAAAGAACTTTCGTATTTACACACCATGTTTTATGTACTATTGTACACATAACCATTTCTGCAAAATGTACATTCTCCCAAAGCATTTCTTGGTACATTATAGCAGATGTTTGTTGTTCGTCAACTCTATGACGCTCACTTTATTGACCTTGGGAGCATGAAAAGCTGAGTTGTTACAGGGTTGAAAACGTTTGATCCTGGGGTCAAAGTAAGATACTTTCATCGAATGCATTAGTCTCCTGATCCCCAGATGTGGCTTCTGGGGTGTGTTGCCATAATTTTTTGGGGGTACAATTAAGAAAGGTAAATCTATATATAAAGATCTCCACGAATGTAGAGTCACACCTGGGTCTGCACATAAAACTCTGCCAAGATCAAATTCAAAAGCAGCACACATAGATTTATGATTAGTAAAAGGGAAATGTGTCCCTTCCCCTTTACATGAGGGTGTGAGGACAGGTAAGACTGAAAGAAGGGGGTGGGAGCACACTACCCAGGATACCAATTCACCTAGATGGGTTGTGGTAAATGCAGTTCATCATAACACTCAGTTTATTTGAAAGTCTTTGCAGTATTCACCATTGTTGGCACAGCCAGTGCTGTGCATCTCTTGACACTAGTTTGAGGCTATTAGTCCTTCTTCAGTAGAGAGTAACACTTAAACTTGAGAGTTCTGTAAATGCTACTCACAGTCTTCTCAGGTTTCTGTACCACTCCCAGAGCACAGGTACATCCCAAGGGGCTCATCAGTACAATAATTCAACATGGAGGCAATCAAAAAACAGGAGCAGGGCGATGTATTCCATTAAAGTTGGCACAACCAATTCTGGTTGCTTGAGGGTGAGATTAGACTCTCGGGTGAATCCGTATGACTTGACTTTGAGTGAAATTTGGTGAATTAAATCCATAGTGGTTCATGAGGTTGAGTCATGTATGGATTAGTTGATGCTTGTTCTCCTTGGCAATACACATCCTGGACATCAAGGTCTGGATAAGGTGTAAGCAGTGTATGACATGTTGGATGTCTAGAGCAGAGCACACTTTCAAATATAGTTGTTTGTTACCAGGGTATTTGTGAATTTTGATGTTGCTATTGATGGAGTAGGGGAAACGAAATATTTTTGTACCCCTTGGAAGTTAATGACCCCATAACGATTAATGATACTAACCCTTTTGAAACGCATGAACTAATCAACAAATGCACCTTTTTATTAAATATTACGCGTGGGCAACTTGCTAACATTGCAAAATCTAATTTATTTACAAATGTGAAGGAAAATAACATAAATATTGTGATTTTGAGTAGTAAATAGAGTAAATTGCATGATTTGTGTTGCGTAGTAAAATTGCACTGTGGCAAAGAATGCAGGTGGTAAGTAAAATGGCTTTAAATGTCGCTTCTGCTAGGTAATACCTAACACGGGTCTTTAGAATGGCGGGTGGTAAACAGAAAGGCTTATTTTCCATGTTTAATATCCGTTGTGTTTGTTCTTATATTAGTTTCGTTCTAGCCTGCTAGGCCATGCTTCAAAAATGGCCGCTGGGAAGGACGAGATCGCGTGCGCTGAATAAAATGGCCCCCGCGCATGAGCAGTATGGACGCTTCAGTCACGTGTATGCGGCCTGTGCCCGGAGTGAGAGATGTCAAGGCCAATCTGACCTACAACAAGAATCGTGCCAAGAGTTCAGCATATATGCATTGGAACAGATGAGAAAATCGAGCGACAGGGGATGGACTAATGTGTGACCATTGGAGTTTGTTACAAATTACATTAACAAATTGAACTACTTTTGGACATTGTTAAATAATGAGACTTAATATATGCGTTATTGTCCCCAAACCGGTTCGAACAAGGAGGGCGATGAGGTGACCATCACCACCCCTCCAATGGACCAATTAGCGTGATTCTTGCCCCTAAAGATTGCAACTTTTAAGTGTAGAGAGCCAGAAAATAGGGTATAAGAGAGTCTGCTCTTACGTTGTGAAAAAACTTCTTCGCTTATTCTATCCTGATGCTGCGAGAGACTCTGTCATTTTGAACTTCAGACTTTGACTGGGGAAGGAACAAGACCGTTGCGGGAGTTACCCGGGAGGAGATTGCGTCCGAGGAGGTTAGCGGGACAGTCAGTCAGTTTGGGAGTCCTATCCTGTGACCTGCGGTTCAATGTATATAATGTGTAGGTTATAATTCTGTCATTTTAATAAGGTACCCCGTTTGTCCAGCAGCTCATTTTCCTTAGCGTTTAATCCAGAGAAAAAGTGTGAATGTATGCATGCGGTGTTATGGGCCCCATCAACATAAGTTTCAAGTGATCAAGGTTGTGCAGGTGTTTACCTGGATTAGTGTCATAAGGAAAAATTTATATAAGCCGCGCTGGATCACTACCTGTGAATAAAATCACAGTGAGCTCCATGCAGATGTTGAAGGTGATTGGGGACAAGTCTTAACCATGGGGAACTCTGCAGCCGATTAGAAACTTCTGGGAGCTGGAGGTGCCCATGTGAATGAACTGGTGTCATTGGGATACAGTGAATGAGAACCAGTGAAGGGTGTTTTCAGTTAATCTCATTCAAGACTTAAAGGTGTGGATGAGGATGGGGTAGCCAATTGTGTTGAAGGAAGCTGAGAGTTAAAGTAATAGCAGGAGGTCGGGCCATCTTTATTTGTTTTCAGGAGGGCATTGTCTGTGATTTGAACATTAGCTGTCACCCTTCTGCAGCGCAATATAAAGCCAGATTAAAGTTGTACATAGACTGTTTTTTGATGATCTTGCAGATGAAGGTTATAGGTGTGATGGGCTGGTTCAAGGTGAGTTTCTTCAGAAGTAGGAGACTCTGGCCTGTGAGAAGAGCTTCAGGGAAGGTTTTTTGACAGAGGACAATGATGAGTACAGGCGAGAGAGATTGTCCAGAGGGGGAATTGATGAAGTAGGGGGGTAATAACTCATCTTCATATGTGATGGCTTTGAGGGAGTTAGGGATATAAGGAAATGTCTTTCCAAGAGAAGGGTTTGAAGGATAGACCATTGTAGGATAGAAAGTGGAGGCGTGTCTGTCACAGGAAAACCAGGCCTGGTGTTGTTGATGTGCTGTCAGATCTTATGAATTTGTTTATTGTAGAAGTGATTGTTTGCATTGCATTTGCCCGTGGAGTGTTGGATAGGAGGGTCCGTTACTAAACCCATTTAACCAACTTCTGGCCCTGCATTGTTGCAAGAAGTATTTGCACTTAGAGAAACCCACTGGCAACAAGGTGCAGGTTAGAGAGCTGTAGTGTTTGACACTTAGAACACACTCTTTTATACCTGATTGTGCATGGATGCCCTTGTTTAGCAATACAGATTTATGGTAATTAGGCACACAATGTGGAGCATATTTGCACCACATAATCATAACAGTAATTAACTCATATCTTAGATGCAGTGACTACTGTTTACAGTAAAAACATAAATCAATGGAAACTGAATGTGAACAACTGTTTCACCAATATGGACATTCTTTCCATATCAACACTGATTTTCATTAGTGGTGCAAAGTGGATAAGGGAATGTTCCAAATTCTTCTGAGTCTCCACATCTGTGGCTAAACTCTTGATTTATGTTTTTTAACACTTTAGTCTATATTGATCCATATGTATTTGTTGTTAGCATTTTCGATATTTATACTTATATATTCTGGGCTTTGTGAAAATATAAAGTTGAAAGTCATATATTTCCAAATTTACTTAAGTAACACATGTACACTCACACGTTGATGTCAGTCTTTTTTTCAGAAATAACAGCAGCCATATATACTCAGCCATATATATAATACAACAATCTCATCCGTAAACATTACTGTACAAACTGACACATCTAGAGCTATGGAAGGACATCTCAGTTTTCTTTTTAAAGCCCCATGATGCCAATCTGCAGAAATAACGGCCGGAAACGATCGAATGTCTGTATTTGACCGTTAAAAAAAAATAGAAAATACCGACAGGGAGTGACATAATTTTCAGTCTGTATATTGTGTGAGGCTTATGTGTAAAAACCGTAAAAATGGAAGAAGGGAGCAATGCTTATACTTAACATTGAAAATTGTATATGGGAGTTAGTTTTTTAAACCCAATTAATGTTCTGAGCTATTTGTTTAATCAGTAGTGAATGAAGGAAAATTGTATCTAAAACGTGTGCCTAATAACATTTTCATATTTCATTTTAAATCATATCAGACTAGGCAAATAAACAAAATTATTTACATACTGTTCAGACTGGAGAAAACTGGAAAAGCGAAGCAGATGAGAACACAAGCAACTGGAGAACGTCAACCTGAAAAGAGGAAGAAAAGTTGATAAATAAAGCAGATAAGTAAAAAGGTGATTTAGTCAAGTCCTTCTAGAAACATTAGCTTTAATAATGCAGAGTTCTCATGAGGTGAAAGAAACAATTTGGGATGATGATCTCACACAAGCTGATGGTGTGATAAACATTCAAAATCAAATTATTTCCGGTTGGATGAGCACAGATGGTTATTTCATGACAATATTCTCCATTACACAGTATTTAGCTTCAGGAAAGCAACACCTTGTTGTTAGAGATATTTAGCAGCCTTGCTCTCGTATTTATCGAAATCATCTGAGGTTCTCTATTTACCAAAAATTGCTGCAAGCATCACTTCACTTAGACACTTATCTGTGCTGGAAGAGAGCCAGTACAATGCGTGGTTCTGTTGTGTCTTTTTCTCCTAGGGATGGAACACAACATAACATTGGATGTCTTTATTTTAGATGAGAAGGGTTTGCAAATTTCTCATCTAGCAGCAGGGAGGTGCTTACGTTTATACCTGTAAATTAGGAGGCTTTTGGGGTTCCATATTTCTGAACACTATTTCAGAAATGTAACGAGCAAAGCACTCTTTGTGAAACAAAATTACACACACTTGCACTAGAGTAAGTTATGTAGCTGTCTGAATTAAACATGCGTTCTTATCTACTTCAAAAATATTCAGTTACTTTATACTTTTTTATATTATTTCATATGCCAACTTGGCGATGCAGCGCGCGCAAGGTAAATAGTTTTATTTATTTAATTACTTACCTGACTCCTGTCCGTCGTATGTTGGACTCCACTACCCCCCGCCTCACCGCCCTGCAGCACTCCCTCGGCGAGCCGCCACTGCTGCTAATAATACCCATGCTTGCAATGGCTCCAGTGGAACAGTCCTGTCACTCCATATTGTGTGTCAATTACCCCTCACTTGCCGTATATATGGAAATCAGCCACAGGTGTCAGTTTAATAACTGAACAACCTTTGAATTGAATAACTCACAGCCATGGGCGACAAAGCTCTTTCCAAAGTGGCGGTTCCGGTACTCTTATGTTAACACAGCAAACCAGTTCCCACCAACTCATGCCGAACTTTCAGCGGGTGTTCCTGCTGCATGAGAGTTGGACTTATGAAGTATGTACACTCCTGAAAAAATTGCAGGTCACACATGGGGTAAAACGGTAATTTGTTTAATTTTGATTTAAGCAGATGCATTTTGGGGCTGTATTGCCTTGCTCAGTACTTTGCAATTAAAATACAAAATGCCACACAAAGGGGCCGATTCCGATCTCGGTCGGAGGCGCACCCAATAGCATTCGGTCGGGAAAAAAGCCATGCGAAAGCCTGTTTCCCGACCGATCCGTACAGCACACCGAACGAGTAAGTACGATGCGCACAACAGCAAAGAATCCGGCCGAGCCGTACTCACCCAAACCAGGTCCTGTTCCCCGACCGAGGCGAATCCGGAAACGCCGAATCGAGTCGCACGGAAGGAAAAATGCAGCTCCGTCCGGCCGAACGAGTACGATGCGCTTTCCGTACGCGCCGAACCCGTCGCTACGCACGGCACGTCAAAGCATCCGGGAGAGGCGCACATAAGCTCCGATTCGCGCCACAACACGATCCACGGCTCCGAGACGAACACGCCAGCGACGAGGACGAGGCGAAGCGACGAGGACGATGCGAAGCGACGAGGACGACGCGAAGCAATGAGAAGGACGAACGACACGAACCAACCATGACTCCCTTCGTCCCGATCATACCAATATTCTACATTTACTACCGGAACAGGCACGGACGCGTACGGCGCAGAAGGTAAGCCAGACACCAACCACAAAACACATACAACACGTACACGACACATCACACACACACAGAGGGATGCAGAATATACTTCCACCAGCAACAGCAGCACCATAGGGGCGGGATGCCCATCACCAATGCCACATATGCACACAGGGGCCTGAATGCGCACCACCACCCCTACCCAGGGGGCAGGATGCCTACCACTACTACCACCCTTAGCCAGGGGGCTGGATGCCTACCACTACTACCACCCTCACCCAGGGGGGCTGGATGCCTACCACTACTACCACCCTCAGCCAGGGGGCTGGATGCCTACCACCACCCTTAGCCAGGGGGGCTGGATGCCTACCACTACTACCACCCTCACCCAGGGGGGCTGGATGCCTACCACCACCCTTAGCCAGGGGGCTGGATGCCTACCACCACTACCACCCTCACCCAGGGGGGCTGGATGCCTACCACTACTACCACCCTCACCCAGGGGGCTGGATGCCTACCACTACTACCACCCTCACCCGGGGGGCTGGATGCCTACCACCACCCTTAGCCAGGGGGCTGGATGCCTACCACCACTACCACCCTCACCCAGGGGGGCTGGATGCCTACCACTACTATCACCCTCACCCAGGGGGGCTGGATGCCTACCACTACTACCACCCTCACCCAGGGGGCTGGATGCCTACCACCACTACCACCCTCAGCCAGGGGGGCTGGATGCCTACCACTACTACCACCCTTACCCAGGGGGGCTGGATGCCTACCACTACTACCACCCTCACCCAGGGGGCTGGATGCCTACCACCACCCTTAGCCAGGGGGGCTGGATGCCTACCACTACTACCACCCTCACCCAGGGGGGCTGGATGCCTACCACCACTACCACCCTCACCCAGGGGGGCTGGATGCCTACCACCACTACCACCCTCACCCAGGGGGGCTGGATGCCTACCACTACTACCACCCTCAGCCAGGGGGGCTGGATGCCTACCACCACTACCACCCTCACCCAGGGGGGCTGGATGCCTACCACCACCCTTAGCCAGGGGGCTGGATGCCTACCACTACTACCACCCTCACCCAGGGGGCTGGATGCCTACCACCACTACCACCCTCACCCAGGGGGGCTGGATGCCTACCACTACTACCACCCTCACCCAGAGGGGGCTGGATGCCTACCACTACTACCACCCTCACCCAGGGGGGCTGGATGCCTACCACTACTACCACCCTCACCCAGGGGGGCTGGATGCCTCACCACCACCCTTAGCCAGGGGGCTGGATGCCTACCACCACTACCACCCTCACTCAGGGGGCTGGCTGCCTACCACTACTACCACCCTCACCCAGGGGGGCTGGATGCCTACCACTACTACCACCCTCACCCAGGGGGGGCTGGATGCCTACCACCACTACCACCCTCAGCCAGGGGGGGCTGGATGCCTACCACTACTACCACCCTTACCCAGGGGGGGCTGGATGCCTACCACTACTACCACCCTCACCCAGGGGGGGCTGAATGCCTACCACCACCCTTAGCCAGGGGGGGCTGGATGCCTACCACTACTACCACCCTCACCCAGGGGGGGCTGGATGCCTACCACCACTACCACCCTCACCCAGGGGGGGCTGGATGCCTACCACCACTACCACCCTCACCCAGGGGGGGCTGGATGCCTACCACCACTACCACCCTCACCCAGGGGGGGCTGGATGCCTACCACTACTACCACCCTCAGCCAGGGGGGGCTGGATGCCTACCACCACTACCACCCTCACCCAGGGGGGGCTGGATGCCTACCACCACCCTTAGCCAGGGGGGGCTGGATGCCTACCACTACTACCACCCTCACCCAGGGGGGGCTGGATGCCTACCACTACTACCACCCTCACCCAGGGGGCTGGATGCCTACCACCACTACCACCCTCACCCAGGGGGCTGGATGCCTACCACTACTACCACCCTCACCCAGGGGGCTGGATGCCTACCACTACTACCACCCTCACCCGGGGGCTGGATGCCTACCACTACTACCACCCTCACCCAGGGGGGCTGGATGCCTACCACTACTACCACCCTCACCCAGGGGGCTGGATGCCTACCACCACTACCACCCTCACCCAGGGGGGCTGGATGCCTACCACCACTACCACCCTCACCCAGGGGGGCTGGATGCCTACCACTACTACCACCCTCACCCAGGGGGGCTGGATGCCTACCACTACTACCACCCTCACCCAGGGGGGCTGGATGCCTACCACTACTACCATCCTTAGCCAGGGGGCTGGATGCCTACCACTACTACCACCCCCACTCATAGGATGGACAATGCATGACACAACCAGCACACCACAACCTAGGGAATGCAAGAAGAAGACATCCCCCAACACCATGACAAGCGTGTGTAGACTGTGTCAAATGCCTACAACACCGAACAAGACTTTGAACATACAATGTGACCCCCTAGCACATGTGCCACACATATATGTGTGTGGCACCCACAATGCAAGCAGGCCATGACCATTGTGGCAATGGGGTCCAAACCCCCATCATCACAGTGACCAAAATGTAAGTGTGGGGTCCATAGCTGAAGCACATTTTGAACATTGTGGCAATGGGGTCTAAACCCCCATCACCACAGTGACCAAAAGGTAAGTGTGGGGTCCATAGCTGAAGCACATTTTGAACATTGTGGCAATGGGGTCCAAACCCCCATCATCACAGTGACCAAAATGTAAGTGTGGGGTCCATAGCTGAAGCACATTTTGAACATTGTGGCAATGGGGTCCAAACCCCCATCATCACAGTGACCCAAATGTAAGTGTGGAGTCCATAGCTGAAGCACATTTTGAACATTGTGGCAATGGGGTCCAAACCCCCATCATCACAGTGACCAAAATGTAAGTGTGGGGTCCATAGCTGAAGCACATTTTGAACATTGTGGCAATGGGGTCCAAACCCCCATCATCACAGTGACCAAAATGTAAGTGTGGGGTCCATAGCTGAAGCACATTTTGAACATTGTGGCAATGGGGTCCAAACCCCCATCATCACAGTGACCAAAATGTAAGTGTGGGGTCCATAGCTGAAGCACATTTTGAACATTGTGGCAATGGGGTCCAAACCCCATCATCACAGTGACCAAAATGTAAGTGTGGGGTCCATAGCTGAAGCACATTTTGAACATTGTGGCAATGGGGTCTAAACCCCCATCATCACAGTGACCAAAAGGTAAGTGTGGGGTCCATAGCTGAAGCACATTTTGAACATTGTGGCAATGGGGTCCAAACCCCCATCATCACAGTGACCAAAATGTAAGTGTGGGGTCCATAGCTGAAGCACACTTTGAACATTGTGGCAATGGGGTCCAAACCCCCATCATCACAGTGACCAAAATGTAAGTGTGGGGTCCATAGCTGAAGCACATTTCGAACATTGTGGCAATGGGGTCCAAACCCCCATCATCACAGTGACCAAAAGGTAAGTGTTGACAAAGAAAGAGGTGCAACTGCCAAACTGCATGGATGATTCCTGGTCACAGAACAACAAACACATCAGTGGCAAAGTAGTGTATGTGTCCCATTGCAACATAAATTGGGGGAGCCAAATACTGCAGTGCAAATAAGACATACCTTTGGCCATGTGCAGACAAACAACACCCATGGGGGCTGACACCGTCAACAATCATCAATGACACAATGACAGAAGTGACCATCAGAATGCAGACCCACATATTTGCACAAATGGGCACACACATGCAGATACCCTGTGGAGACTGCAGATGTGAGGTGAACAGATACCATACCATGGCAGCAATGGGACACACAAACCATGATCATTGTGCTGACCGATGACCTAGGAGTCCCAGGGACAGCAGGGGAAACCCACCAAACTACATACAGCCAATGGCACACCCAAGATATGCCAATGCAGTGGTGCAGATGCACAAACACAAACAGGCAGAGCCACACTGCACATCATACACAACAGGTGAGGGGGGTGCCAGTGTCCCCAGGCAACCACACAACACATGAGGAGACCTGAATACCAATCATACAGATGTGCATACAGTGCCACACAAAGGTAACTCATGGATCCAAATCCCCTATGTGGGCAAGCAGGCATTGTCAGATGAGAGGGAGCACAAATCACACATGTCACACAGGCACGTAGGGACAGCAACTGACACAGCAAGACACAGACACACCACAGCACCACCCCCAGGGCCCCCACAATGTGGTGACCCTGGGCTGCATTACAATCCCACTGTGATGACAAAGCTAAATGTGGTTCACACTGTGAACCACAGTCATGTGTCCTGAGCAACTAACTACCATCACACCTACACAAGCACAAATCAAACAGCATGGCCAGTAAGCCAAGGCCAACATGGAGGCAGGGGCCTAGCCGGGCAACAACTCTCATCTGCACACACTCAACACCACACCCCTCGACCTCCAACAATGTGCAGCAGTGAAGCACACATGCACTGGTGACATTGCACATGCACCCATGACTATTCCAGGGTGGTGGATGGGAACCAAGGTGCAGAAACACATCACACATGGCCACTCAACAAGACTCCTGAATGTCTGACACACTGCACACTACGCTGTACATGGACATGACGGCAATACCACACCAACCAATGGGATCCCAGCCACAGTCACACACCAATGAAGAAGCCAAGGTCACACACAAAGAACACACATAGACAACAACCAACATTGCAGCCCGGACCCTGAGGAGTGCCAGCAGTCACACACACAACGTGTCACAATCACTGAAAGATAACACAAACTGGAAATCACATGACAGGGGCAAACAACAAGTGCCAAGGGGAAACCTGACTGTGACCCATCTGCGTCTGCACACAAACTCAGCCCTGACAGCAAACACACCTATGGGTGACACCCTGATGACCAGTAATGTGCCATGCACCCACATCACAGAGAACCCAGGGCGAAGACTTTGGGGGAACATAGGTCAACTCAGCTAGCATCACAAACAGGTACAACACTAGGGATCACAGCATGCACAGCTAAACGGAAGTGAACACACAGACATGCACATACAACACACACCTTGGGCGCAGGCAATGTCACAGGAGTACACACTGCCATGAGGGGCCTCCACTCCTGTGTGAGGAAAGCTGTGCCATATGTTGCCTCAGTAGGGCCCCATCATGTCAGCTGAGCACTTGGTCACACAATCAACAATTAGCACCAAATGAGGGCTCCCGTAACATCAGCCTGGTCATGGAAGTGCCAACGGAATCATCAGCACAGATCCAACACACTTGTATAGCAATGTTGCACTGACAACACAGATGAGTCCTTCCCCATTGATGCCCAAAACTGCATGTCCACGTGAGATGGCCACACGGTCAGGGAAGTAGACGAATTGAACAATGGCAGGCACAACAGATGTGCAGGGGTGGAAGCCACAGATGTGAAATAGGCAATCTAAGTAGGAAATCCCATTGCCAAATACTGAACACATGACACCCTCAGATGCTGCTATGGATGACATGGATACACCACAGGATAGGACACATTCCCCCTGGACCACATGGGTTCCTGCACAGTAACACTTCATTATCATGAGACCAAATATCACCATCACTGCAGCAAGGGCATGGTTAGCATCATCAACATCATGTACATCAGAAGCAAAAGCACTAGAGAACAGAAAGTTGCTTTATTCAGCATATGTGGCATTAAAAGTAGAAGTCCAGTAGAAAATAAACAAAGGCCAATGGCCAGTCCATCAACAAAGTCACAAGTGGGTGACAGTGGCAGATGCCACCCTACACATGCCTGCACAAAACCAGGGACAATCCACTAGGAGGGGCAACCGGGGGGTAGGCCAGGCACCGCAGGGACAGGATCAGGGTTCACCAGGAGGAAGCAGGGAAGGGGTGGTGGGTGCTGGAGAGCCACTGACAACTGCAGTGGAGGTGTCTGACATGGTGTGTGCCGGCACAACTGGGGGCATGGCTCAGATGTTGTGGGTGCCGGCACGACTGCAGTGGACCCTGCAGATGGAGTGGACAGGTCCGCCACTGCAGTGCCCAAGTCAGACAGGGTGGTAGTGGACTCCACTGCAGTGCCTACCACCAGGGGAGGAGAATGGGGAACAGGCAAGGTGGGCTGGACAGAGGGGAGGACACCCTCACCACATCAGTGGCACAGACAAGCGCAGCGGGGGTGTGGTGCCGGGAGAGCAAGTGGCAGGGGGAGAAGGCCGGATCCTCTTGGGGATGGTATATCTGTGGGTGGGGGAACCTGGGGCAGGGTGTGGTGGGGGCACCTGTGGAGTGGGGGCCTGAGGGATGGAGGAAGGAGACCTGGTGCTTGAGCTGCAGGGCGGCGGCAGGGTCTTGCTCTTACCACTCCGGGGGGACTTGCAGGTGGGGTCCTCAGTCTGTCTGCGCCTGGGGGAGGGTGTCCGGGGGCGAGGGGCACTCTGCTCCGTGTGGGGGGGCTTCCTCTTCCCCCTGGATGCTGGTGCAGCTGGATCGGAGGGGAAGAGGCCGAGGTCACTGAGGAAGAGGCGCTGGGTCTTTGGGGTTGCAGGTGAGGCAAGGGAGGGTGCTTTGGAGGGAGAGGCAACTGAGGACTGCGCAGTGCCCGTGGATGCGTGTGTGTGTACCAGGGCCCCATCCCCTGTGAGTCTGGATTCAGTCCCCTGACTGTGCGTGCGTGTGCATTTTGTTTGTGGCGTGTGTGTCTGTGTGCTGGATGTGTGTGTGCTGGTGTGTGCCTGTGCCGGTGTGTGTGTGCTTGGGACGGGTAAGGTGCTGGGGAGTGTGGATGGAGCAGAGGCAGGAGGGGTGAGGGACTGTCTGAGGAGGGACACTGCTGCCGTCAGGGAGGAGTCCATGGACCTATTGCCCCTCTGTAGGTCAGACATGCCCGATGAGATGCCCTCCATGAACGACACCAGCTGAGTCAACAGAGCGGTGTGCGCATGGAGGACACTCAGCATGGCTGTCTGCCCTACATGGAGCTGGCGAAGGAGGTACACAGACTCCTCACTCAGGGCAGCAGGGGACACAGGGGCAGGGGTGCGGTGCCTGGCCCAAAGGAGACACGCTCCCGAACATGGGAGCCTCCACGGACCTGGGGAATGGGAGCCAATGGGAGGGCGGTGGTGGTGCTGGTGGTGGCGGGGACAGCAACACTAGCTGGGGTGTGGTGGCTGCTGACACCCGCCTCCATAAGGGAGTCATCCTCCGAGTTGCTCTGGTCCTCAGCTGAGGTGGATGGTGCTGAGGACTCCTCGGTGTGGCTCCCCTCGCCCTCCGTGCCACTGGGTCCCTCTGACCACTCCTCGGCTGCTGACCCAGTCTGGCTCTCTGGCTCCTCCTGGTCCGTGGAGCTGTCCCCTTCCGTGGCCATGGATGTATCTGCAAACAATGGGGAAACAGACAGACATCAGTCACCTGCACCAAACGCACACACCACTGTGAGCACAGCACATTACAGAGCAAGCCCTGGCATCATTAGTTGTACATTGCTAAAAGTGCCCTAACTGAACAGGAGAAGCCAATTCTCAGTCTGATGCCAACCATGGCACTCACATCCCACATGGCCTTGCACCCATCTGTCTGGTGTCTGTTGGATTGCAACACCCCAGTGTGGACACATGCACCAATTACACAGTAGTTGGACAGTGCAGAGGACACGGTGTGGCATGTGGACATGCACACATCACAGCTCTTGCCACTGAGTCAGTACAGGTTTCCGGATGAAAGGGATGCCCAGAGTCAAATAGGAAATGCATGTGATGCATACCAGCGACAGACACCATGATGCACCCATGTCCTGATAGCCATCGCCACAATGGTGTGCATGTAGCACATGTCACTCCCCTGCAGGACCACCAATAAGTTGACACATGCCATGGCAGAGGCATGACTGCTAAGTCATACATCACTGTCTCAGTGATGTATGACTTGGCAGCCAGACAACAACACTATGCACTGTGTCACAATAGTAGGTCATGGGGAATGCAAGTCCTGGAGCTGCACAAGTGCACATGTACATCCCCCACACAACACATCATCTTAACCCTCATCTGTCCAGGTCATACCTATTGGACATATGGGAGACCTGTGACACTACCCTCTGAACCTGAGCCCCTCACAATCTGCGGTGAATGGGGAACAGCTGCCTGAACTTCACATTCGCATACCCCAGTCTGCACGGGCAGCTGATCAAACACCTATGTGACACACAAGTATCGTCTCCTATGGTCACATCTCCAGGGGCATGCTGAGCCCCTACCAAGAAACACCCCAGCAGTCCTGGCAACTAATCCACAGCACACTGACACAGAGGCAGACACCTGAGGGGTCAAATCACTGCGCACAATGTGTCAGCTGGTACACGGGAGTGGGAGTACAGAGTGCATTGCATGGCCTGGAGTAGGCATGACTGTCCTGCTCCACATGAATGAGGGATGAGCCCTGGACAGTGGATAGCTGGCTATGTATGTGTGACACACGTAATCTGCACACTCCTGGGGCCCAAACATTGTTCCCACCCGCTGCATGGGCGTGTGCCACATACCCCAGGCACATGTGGTGGCTCAGCTCAGCAAGTGGACCGCATATCAAAGCAACACGCAGATTACATGTCCGAACACAGGCGTTGTGTGAACAATGGACCCACCCATGATGCCCACAACAGAGTTAGGGAAACAGATGCTGTCCCCCACCTTTAGTGAAGCAAACTGCAAGGACACAGTCCCAAGTGACACAATTCCCTGAATGTAAGGGCCACACCTGTGTATCAGATGAGCAGTGGGCAGTGCACAATAGAGGGACATGGCTCCTGGACAACATGACTGCTGCACTGTGGCAGTTGAACCAGGCCAGAGGAGGGCACAAAGCATGTAATACAGAGTTCACAGTGCAGTCTTTGACTCACCCCTCCTTGCTGCTGTCTGGCCTTCAGCTGCCCATCCAGGTCTGGAAACACCACCGCCAGGATCTGGAGCATGTGGGGGTCAGGGTCCGTGTTCTGCCCCTCCTGCGAGGAGGCGACAGCTTCAGCTGGACCCGTGCAATCCTCCGGGTCCAGCCCCGAAGGTCCTGCCACCTCTTCTGGCAGTTGCGGATCCGGCGCTTGTAGACCCCCACGGCCCGGACGGCCCGGACGATGTCCTTCCAGATCTCCTGCTTCCGATGGGCATTAACCTGTCAAGATGACAAAGTGAAAAGGCCATTACTACACATGCAACATATCCGTGCATGACACAGTTGTATATACATGTCTCCATCACAGGGGCACATGATGTACACAGGCAGTGCAAAGCTGCCCATGGACAGTTTGCCAGACGTCACTACATGGTATCATTGCATGGGAAGTAAAACCTTGTTCAAATGCACTGTCACTGCACCATACCTGTCCAGTGCATGTCACTACACACTATGGGGGTGACAACTACTCAGTGAGCCTGCTAGCCAGTGGCATGCAGACTTTCAGCCTTGCTAGTCAGACAATATGCACATTCAGAAAGGCAGTGCACAGAACACTCACCTGCTCCCCTGGTGTCCCATACAGCTTGCTGTACTGTGGAAGTAGGCTGTCCAGCAGGGCCTGGTTCTCCTCAAGGCTGAAGGCTGGGGCTCTCTCCACAGTACGTGCCATTGCAGGGTCCAGAGGGGCAGAGACAGCAGCAGTGCAGTGGCAGATGTCGTCCTGGAGCATGTAGTGCAGGCAAGTGAGCTCTCAGGGGAACATCCAGCAATATATATGTGCTGGAGAGGCAGATACTGTCCCTTGTGTCCAAAGTGATAGGTCCAAGTCATTTGCATCTTCTGAATCTGGCCAATCCATGGAATAGCAGCACCAAAACACGCCCACAGCATCCTTCAAATCTTCAACTTCATGACATACATGATTTTGCAACGTTGTTGTGGGTGACCAACTGATTTTCCAGCAACCGACTCGTTTGAAATTCGAAAACGCGTCCGTTGCCAGGCAAGCCCATTGTCAATGGGTGCGCACCGATCGGTCCATTGCGGTACAACGCGTACAGGGGTACAACGCGTACCCGCACACATTGAATGCAATGGGCCGGCCGGGGGCACCGATCGGTCCATTGCAGTTCAACGCATACAGGGGTACAACGCGTACCCGCACACATTGAATGCAATGGGCCGGCCGGGGGCACCGATCAGTCCATTGCTGTTCAACGCATACAGGGGTACAACGCGTACCCGCACACATTGAATGCAATGGGCCGGCCGGGGGCACCGATCGGTCCATTGCAGTTCAACGCGTACAGGGGTACAACGCGTACCCGCACACATTGAATGCAATGGGCCGGCCGGGGGCACCGATCGGTCCATTGCAGTACAACGCGTACAGGGGTACAAAGCGTACCCGCACACATTGAATGCAATGGGCCGGCCGGGGCACCGATCGGTCCATTGCTGTTCAACGCGTACAGGGGTACAACGCGTACCCGCACACATTGAATGCAATGGGCCAGCCGGGGCACCGACCGGTCCATTGCGGTACAATGCGTACAGGGGTACAACGCGTACCCGCACACATTGAATGCAATGGGCCGGCCGGGGGCACCGACCGGTCCATTGCTGTTCAACGCGTACAGGGGTACAACGCGTACCCGCACACATTGAATGCAATGGGCCGGCCGGGGCACCGATCGGTCCATTGCTGTTCAACGCATCACTGTACATGTGACTGGCATATGTCAGCATGCCTGTCTCAGATGGACATATGCCAGCCACAGATAGCTCCCAGGGAGTGAGGGGCACACCTACATCACGACAGCCTGTCCAAACTTTATCATAAGGCATGTAAGGCTGCATTTCCTATTGTGTGTATGTTGGTGTACATGTTGTCCTGTGGGTGTCACCTGTGGGCAGCCACCCCCAGGCTGTGCACATGTTAATGGGGACAGGATCCTGGGTGTTACGTGTACATGACCACTGTGATGTGCAACTGTTCATATCTGTGCATGTGCCATGGTCACATTTCACGGTGGTGTATGTGTATGTCATGTCACATACCCCGTGAGTCCCATGTGGGACGGTATGTTTGAGCCAGGGTGTCCCAGTGGCACAATAGTGATGGTCCTCCACAGTCTTTGTGCATGTAGTGTTTACAATGTCTCTGATTTCATGTGCACAATGGGAGACAGTCTCCACATCCAGGTTGTGTGTGCATGGACTTTGATGTGTGCGTGTGTGTGTCACAGACGTCCATGTCTGTCCTGCCGTGGCAAGTGGGACCACTACCTGTGGGGGTCATGGTTGTTTTGCTGTGGTGTATACATGATACTCCATGTAATGCCAGTGTCCATGTGGCAATACAGGGTCCCATGGGAATGTACCTGTCGTTGAGCTGTGGTGCCTGGGGCACATCTGTCCTCACATGTCACTGTGGGGGGTGATTGTGACACGGCAGCAGGAGATGGGAACTGTGACACGGCCTCATGATATCCAATGGGCCAACCTGGGACTAATTGATGCCACCTGTTGGACCGTGTTGACAGATGTTGGCCATGTATGTACCATACATGTCCTTACGGAACTGCACACTTCATGTAGTTGTGCCTCATAATGATGTATGTTGGGTTATTGAGTGTGTTCAATGCTGCATATGTGGGGTGACTGACAATCTTGCTTACTTCTCCTCTGCACTGCAGGGCTCCTGGTGTCCATCGACCATTCCCAGACCTGGCAACGATGGTGGAACGGGACAGCATCCGACGGTACCGCTTCACCAGGCAGCTGATTGAGGATTTGGCAGTGCAGTTGTCCCCACATTTGCAGCCTGGCCGGCCGTATCCTACAGCGCTGACCCCCAAGGTGAAGGTGATGGCAGCCCTACACTTCTTTGCCACCGGTACCTTCCAACATACTGTGGCGACTGCTGGTGGGATGTCACAGACCATGTTGAGCCGTGTGCTCCGCGATGTTTTGGCGGCAATGTTGCTATTCCTGAACCGGTACATCTATTTCCCTAGACTGCGACGACTCACTGACGTGAAGAGTGACTTTTATGCCCTGGGGAGGATGCCGCATGTCATTGGCTCCATTGATGGGACACATGTGGCTTTGGTACCACCACAGGCCCAGGAGCAGGCCTACAGGAACCGCAAGCACTACCACTCGGTCAATGCACTGGTGGTGTGTCTTGCAGACATGACCATCACACACGTGTGTGCCCGTTTCCCTGGTTCAGCACACGATGCCTTTGTGATGAGGAGTAGTCGCATCCCCAGGATGATGGCACAGATGCAGAACCAGCGTGCCTGGCTTGTCGGTGTGTACTGACTTTGTGCCATTGTGTGTGATCTGATCTGTAGTATTCCGCCCACTTTTCCAAGTCAGCTAATGTGCACTTGTCTGTCCGTAGGTGACTCGGGATAC
Source organism: Calotriton arnoldi (assembly GCA_963921515.1). Lineage (NCBI taxonomy): Eukaryota > Metazoa > Chordata > Amphibia > Caudata > Salamandridae > Calotriton > Calotriton arnoldi. Next base: position 237,882 of record CAWUFW010000108.1, on the reverse strand, counting down.
CCCAACATGCAGTGGTTGCTGACACCCCTCAGGAACCCTGTGACACCAGCCCAGATGCGCTACAATGAGGCACATGGTCGGACCAGGAGAGTGATTGAGCGGACATTTGGTCTCCTGAAGAGCCGCTTCCGCTGCCTGGACAAGACCGGAGGGTCCCTCCCATATGCCCCTGCGAAAGTGTGCAAGATCATCATCGTCTGCTGCATGCTCCACAACCTGGCAGTGCGGAAGGAGTTGCCTCTCATCCAGGATGACAATGACCAACATCCGCCACCTGTGGAGGATCCTGGCCTGGACCACGATGCCAGTGACGATGATGATGATGATGATGATGGTGATGTCCGCACACAGCTCATCACCAACTTCTTTAGCTGAATGTGAGTATCCTGAGGTGTCATGTCAATGATGTGAGTTGGCATGATGTGTAGGTGGTGCTCTGGTGCTGTTGGAGTGTGTCCATGGGCTACTTGACTGGATGTGTGTTGCGATGTGTGCTTACAGGTGGGCTGTACTCCCCAACAGTGTTGACATGCTAACTTGGTTCTGGGTGGGTATCTTGTAACATGTATTGTGCATGAGTTTTGCTGTTCTGTCCTGTACTCCATTGCTTTTGACTGTGTGTCATTTCTGTCCTTCACAGGGTACTTTCAGATTCGTTTGGTCAACTGTGTCCACCGACGACGTGATTGCACTTCCAGGCTGGTAGCTGTTGTGTCCCTACAGGTGATGTGCGCCACACCCATGGACTTCCTTCCGTCTACAGTTGTTGACTGTGTGCCCGCTGCCAGGTGGGATTACCTTGCATCTGTAGTGGTTACGACATGTTGCAACTGTGTAATAAACCTGTGCTTCACTTTGTGATGTGCGTTGTCTGTGGTCACACATTTGACTGCCATTTGCTTACTGCACCTGTGGGCTACTTGACTACAACTGGGAATGGGTGTGGTGTCTGTGCATTGCACCGTCTTCCCTGGCAACATCAGTGTAGGCAATGAGTCAGATGGCCTAGGTGTGTATGTGTTGTGTAGCCCTGGTGGTGTGTCTCCCTCATATGTGTCATGTTGCCTTTACTCACAGGCCTGTGTTGTCCTTGCTGTTGCAGTTCGCATACACAGTGTAATTTTGCAGTTCATCATCCCCATAACAGCACCCACGTTGGAATCACAACAGAGGCAAGTATGGTGTATTAGTGTGTTTATTGTGATACATTTGTGTGAATAGTGCATAGGATGGGTAGTGCTGTACATAAATCTTGCAATCCGAAGTTCCTAGGTGAATTGAAAGTCCTGGTAGACAGAATCCCCAGTATCGGGGCCACAGTTGTCTGACACATTGGTCCAACTTGTACTCCCCATGCAATGTGTGGGAGTAGTGTTGCCGTCAACAGGGTGAACAGTCTGTGCACAAAGGTGAACATCCAGAACAGGTTCAGGCTTCCTGGGAGTTGCGCTTGGCCATCGGCCTCTCACTTGCCCCTCCTCGGACGACCCCTCTTCTTGGGGGGCACCTCAAGTACAGGCTGCTGCGGTGCAGGGGACTCTCCGCCAGAGTCATCCTCCCTCCCTGTGGCAGTTGCAGTTTGTTCGGCACCAGATGTTGGCACACAGGGAGGTGTGGACTGGTTGCTGTTCATCTGGCGGAGGCATTGTAAAATGTCCCTGTGCACCGCCGTCATCTCATGCAGTGCATCCCACTTGGACTCCACACGGGACATGTGTGAGTCCACGCGGGACATGTGTGACTCCACGTGGGACATGTGGGAGTCCAAGCGGGCATGATGGGCAGCCTGTTGCTGTTTCATGTCTCTGAGGAGCCCCACTACCTGGCTGAGGTCTCCGGTGCTGGACTGGTACGCATCAGCTATGCGTACCAGTTGTGGGTCATCATGCACACCAGCAACCTCTGCAAGCAGCGACCTCTGTCTCCCACCCCTCCCACCACCCCTGCTGACATGTGCAGTGTGTGCAGTGGCACGCACAGATGACCCTGGTCCACCTTGGGGGTTGGTGGTGGTGTCCATGGTCCCAGGTTGGTCCAGGGTCCCTGTGCTGGTGTTGCTCCTTGTTCTGTCCATGTCGGCAGGGATGGTATTTGTGGTGACAGTCGTTGGAGGGGTGGGTGCAGGGGTGCAGCTGGTGGTCCTGCTGGTGCTGCAGCTGGTGGTCCTGCTGGTGCTGCATGTAGACTTGCACCGGATGTGCCAGGTTGGTCTTCATCGTCCGAGGAGGACAGAGGCTGTACGACGCCAGTGAGCTCCGCATCCTCTTGAGCCTGGGACTGGGACTCCTCAGCGTCTGCTGCTGTGTCCCCATCATCACCTGTTTTTGGGAGACACACACAATGTATGTTATGTTTCTGCAGGCATCAATGGTTGACACACATGACAGTTGTGACTGTGCCTCTGGGTGCGGGCCTGTACATTGCATTGTCCTAAGTCGTCACAGTCAGGGGTTGATATTGGTGTGGCACATTGTCCTGCATTATTTGGGCATTTCTATGTATTTTTTGGGGTGTGAACATGGTCTGCATTGGTTGTGTTTGGTTGACAGCCGGCCCTCCTTCCCACCCACCCAGCCAGTCAGTTATCCCACCATGGAACGTGCTTGCATTGCAGGGAGTGGAAGTTGTCTCTCAGGATGTCAGTCAGTGGTGTCCTGCTGTTTGTTGGTGCACAGTTGCCAGCAGGGCCTTGTGCTCCCCACAGCAGTAGCCAGTGTCAGCCATCTTGTGAGTCCTTCTCCACTCCCTGTGATGTGAGCATGGTTCAGGGTGGTGTTGATGGGACAGTTGTGGGGGTGAGCTATGTCTGTGACTACGACTCCCATCATGCTATTGCCTCCACCCCACTTCCCAGCATTCCCATACTGACTTGCTTTTGTGGGGAGTTCAGTGTGTGTGGGTGTGAGAGCAATGGCAAGATGGCTGACAGTGGTGTCCTGCTGTTGGTTGGTGTGCAGTACCCAGCATGCCCTTGTGCTCCCCAAGACACAGCAACAGTGTCAGACATCTTTGATGGGCCTTTCCACTCTCTGTGGGATGTGCATGCTTGAGTGTGAGCTTGCTGGGCCATGTGGTGGGGGATGTAGAGCTGTGACTACGACTCCCATCATGCTATTGCCTCCACCCCCTTCCCAGCATGCCCATGCTTCCTTCCTTTGACTCTGCTTCCCTGTGGGGTGGGCTGGCTGTGCTGACAGGATGGCTGGGAGTGTTGTCCTGGCAGTTGTTTGGCTAAAAGTCCCAAGAGTGTCCCTGTGCTTCACACAACATAACCCAGGGTGGTGGTTCTTTGTGGGATCTTGTGTTAGGATGGGGGCATTGCATTCTACCAGGTGGGTTCTGTGGAGTTTGTGTTGGGGGTGTGTGTGAGGGGAGGTGCTTGTGACTATGGTCAGTGCTGCAAGTCCTCCTTCCCACCCACCCAGCCAGCCAGTTATCCCACCATGGAACGTGCTTGCATTGCAGGGAGTGGAAGTTGTCTCTCAGGATGTCAGTCAGTGGTGTCCTGCTGTTTGTTGGTGCACAGTTGCCAGCAGGGCCTTGTGCTCCCCACAGCAGTAGCCAGTGTCAGCCATCTTGTGAGTCCTTCTCCACTCCCTGTGATGTGAGCATGGTTCAGGATGGTGTTGATGGGACAGTTGTGGGGGTGAGCTATGTCTGTGACTACGACTCCCATCATGCTATTGCCTCCACCCCACTTCCCAGCATTCCCATACTTACTTGCTTTTGTGGGGAGTTCAGTGTGTGTGGGTGTGAGAGCAATGGCAAGATGGCTGACAGTGGTGTCCTGCTGTTGGTTGGTGTGCAGTACCCAGCATGCCCTTGTGCTCCCCACGACACAGCAACAGTGTCAGACATCTTTGATGGGCCTTTCCACTCTCTGTGGGATGTGCATGCGTGAGTGTGAGCTTGCTGGGCCATGTGGTGGGGGATGTGGAGCTGTGACTACGACTCCCATCATGCTATTGCCTCCACCCCCTTCCCAGCATGCCCATGCTTCCTTCCTTTTGACTCTGCTTCCCTGTGGGGTGGGCTGGCTGTGCTGACAGGATGGCTGGGAGTGTTGTCCTGGCAGTTGTTTGGCTAAAAGTCCCAAGAGTGTCCCTGTGCTTCACACAACATAACCCAGGGTGGTGGTTCTTTGTGGGATCTTGTGTTAGGATGGGGGCATTGCATTCTACCAGGTGGGTTCTGTGGAGTTTGTGTTGGGGTGTGTGTGTGTGAGGGGAGTTGCTTGTGACTATGGTCAGTGCTGCAAGTCCTCCTTCCCACCCAGCCAGCCAGCCAGTTATCCCACCATGGAACGTGCTTGCATTACAGGGAGTGGAAGTTGTCTCTCAGGATGTCAGTCAGTGGTGTCCTGCTGTTTGTTGGTGCACAGTTGCCAGCAGGGCCTTGTGCTCCCCACAGCAGTAGCCAGTGTCAGCCATCTTGTGAGTCCTTCTCCACTCCCTGTGATGTGAGCATGGGACAGTTGTGGGAGTGACCAATATCAGTGACTACGACTCCCATCATGCTATTGCCTCCACCCCCCTTCCCTGCATGCCCATGCTTCCTTCCTTTTGACTCTGCTTCCCTGTGGGGTGGGCTGGCTGTGCTGACAGGATGGCTGGGAGTGTTGTCCTGGCAGTTGTTTGGCTAAAAGTCCCAAGAGTGTCCCTGTGCTTCACACAACATAACCCAGGGTGGTGGTTCTTTGTGGGATCTTGTGTTAGGATGGGGGCATTGCATTCTACCAGGTGGGTTCTGTGGAGTTTGTGTTGGGGGGTGTGTGTGAGGGGAGGTGCTTGTGACTATGGTCAGTGCTGCAAGTCTTCCTTCCCACCCAGCCAGCCAGATATCCCACCATGGAACATGCTTGCATTGCAGGGAGTGGAAGTTGTCTCTCAGGATGTCAGTCAGTGGTGTCCTGCTGTTTGTTGGTGCACAGTTGCCAGCAGGGCCTTGTGCTCCCCACAGCAGTATCCAGTGTCAGCCATCTTGTGAGTCCTTCTCCACTCCCTGTGATGTGAGCATGGTTCAGGGTGGTGTTGATGGGACAGTTGTGGGAGTGACCAATATCAGTGACTACGACTCCCATCATGCTATTGCCTCCACCCCCCCTTCCCTGCATGCCCATGCTTCCTTCCTTTTGACTCTGCTTCCCTGTGGGGTGGGCTGGCTGTGCTGACAGGATGGCTGGGAGTGTTGTCCTGGCAGTTGTTTGGCTAAAAGTCCCAAGAGTGTCCCTGTGCTTCACACAACATAGCCCAGGGTGATGGTTCTTTGTGGGATCTTGTGTTAGGATGGGGGGCATTGCATTCTACCAGGTGGGTTCTGTGGAGTTTGTGTTGGGGGTGTGTGTGAGGGGAGGTGCTTGTGACTATGGTCAGTGCTGCAAGTCCTCCTTCCCACCCAGCCAGCCAGATATCCCACCATGGAACGTGCTTGCATTGCAGGGAGTGGAAGTTGTCTCTCAGGATGTCAGTCAGTGGTGTCCTGCTGTTTGTTGGTGCACAGTTGCCAGCAGGGCCTTGTGCTCCCCACAGCAGTTGCCAGTGTCAGCCATCTTGTGAGTCCTTCTCCACTCCCTGTGATGTGCGCATGGTTCATGGTGGTGTTGATGGGACAGTTGTGGGGGGGCAATATGTGTGACTGCGACTCCCATGATGCTATTGGCTACACTGACTTGGCCAGCATACACAGAATTCCTTCCTTTGAGTGGTCTTCACTGTGTGTTGGTGTTGTTGTGGTGGCTACATGTCTGGATGTGTTTGTTAGTTCTATTTGTGCCACTGCCTAGCTGTAGTTGTAGTTGTGTTTGTACATGTGATGGCACAGTTGGATGTGACTTTTTTGATGGCATGTGTTGTGTTTATCTGACTGACATACACATTTTGGGATGATTCTGTTCTGGTTGCTGTGTAATTGCTATGAGTGCATGGTTTGACTCTCCCCTTGACAGTGATGTGTGTGTGTTTTGTGGCAGTATATTGTGTACATTTGTTGTGTACTCACCAGGCTCTGGGATGTCCTCTAGTCCATATACGCTCACTGGCGGAAGGATGGCCCGCACCTTCTCCTCCCAGGGCCTGAGGTATATTGGCTTGGCAGGAGGGCCACTGCCGGTGTATTGGCTGTTGATGTAGTCTTTTTGAGCAGGTCCCGTACCCTCCTGCGCACGTCATACCACCTGTTCTGGATGTCGCTCTTTGTGCGCCGACATGGTGATTGTGCGTTCACCCTGTTGATGATCTTCTCCCACATCTTGGTTTTCTGGGAGATGGGGGTCTGTTGGACCAGTGTGCCAAACAGCTGTGGCTCTACCCTGAGGATCTCGTCTACCATGACTTCCAATTCACAATCTAGGAACTTGGGATTCTTCTTGGGGGCATGGTGATGGGTGGTGATGGTGAGTGATGTGTGTGTTGGTGTGCAGGTGAGGGTGTGTGAGTGTGTGTTTTGCTGGGTGTATGTGAGGTGGGTATTTGTTGGTGTGCTGATGGTGTGTGGCTTGTGTGAGGGATGAGCTGTGGGTGTGTGGTTGCTTTCTCTTGGGTGCTGGCAGTGGAATGGCATTTGCAAAGGCTCATGGTTGTGATTTGTGTCCTTTATATGGGTGGAGTTGTGGGTGTGTCTTTGTTCTCTGTCCCCACCCCCAGTATTTATTGGCTTGGTAATTGCTTGTTTGGCCTTTTTTGGGTGATTTTTCCTTTGTACTGTCTGTGTATGTTGGAAACGTTCTTGTGACCGAGTCGGACCCTGCATTTGTCTCGTACGGTCTTCTCCGTTTCGTTCACGCTGTGTATGTGCAGTTTTCTATGCTGCGTACGTGTCGGTCGCGGTGTTTTGTGTTGCTTCAGCTCGGTTTTGTATGCGTGTCGGTCGTACGGCTTGTCCTCCGTCTGACTCGGTCATGGTTTTCGCGCCTTGCATCGTACTTTGCGGTTTGGAGTTCGCGTGTACGTTTCGGTCGGATTTGTTCCGGGTGCGTGTCGGTCGGTTGGATTTGCGTGTTTTTCTGACCGGATTGCTGTTTTCCGTGCGGCTCGGTCGGTCGACTTGGGTTCGGTACGTGTCGGTCGGATTTTGCACGCCTTGCATCGTACTTGGCGTGTCGGGCGCCACAGGTACGTGTCGGTCGGTATAATTTCCGGATCCGAGTCGGTCGGTGCTTTTTCCGGCCCGAATCGGAATCGACCCTAGAATGTTGAGTCTTTAAAAATTCCATATGTACGACAATTGAAGAATGCTAATGGAAGAATGAAACCACTAGGTTAAAAATGTGAGGGGCTTTTAGTAATTTGAGGCATAATGTATCTTTAAAGGAGTTAAAAAGAGTTAAAGAGAAGAAGTTTTGCATAAGAACATTATCCCCTTTCCACATCTGTTTGCTCAGCCTACCCATCTGTTCAGTCGTTTACCAGCTCTCTAATTTTCAAATAGTAACATTTTTGTAGACAAATATATGTGTGTGGGTGTGCATGTGTGTTTGTGTGTCTATACATATATTCACTGAAAAAAACAAAGGTTAAAGTAATGTTACAGTTAGGTGAATTTCTCAGTGACAATATTAATGTTTTCAATTAAAAAGACCAAAGAAATTCACCTGTTATAGATAGCACCACCAACTATAACTTGCGCCCCCGCCATGTACTGCTTATGACCTCACATACGCAAATAGAACAATTGATGGACAGAATGCAGAACAATGTCATACATTCACCCCAGTACAGAGATCTGGGCCTAAATCCATTGTTTTTTTGCTCACCATGCCATTCCAGTTTGGACCCAGCCATATGCAGATCAGTCTTGACCCTGCGCCCAATGGGAACAGTCCAGCCCGAACTGCCAGGCCAGGTCCTCCCTGGACTGGAAACAAGCATCCTAGGACCTCACATACAACATCACTCATGACATGTTCTATGAGATCATTTATGACATCACCAATGACATCTCAAATGATATCATCCAATGAGTGTGGTAGTTTGTTTTATAGTTCACATAGTGGTCGGTTAGTTGTCATATTACTTTTCTACCTAATTTTATACAGCTTGAAGTCAGTTAATGTATGTAAGTGTTTACAAAATGCATGTGCTTCTAATGCACCATGGCTGTACATTTTCTTATTCAAGAGTAACTCTGTTTGCAGGTGACAGTTGGTTTGTGTTCATTATGCTTCAGACAAGTTTTTTTGTTCCACAGAAAAGGTTTCCTACAGGAGAACGATTCTGTATAGTAGATACTAACATTTGTAAGCTGCCTTGAGTTATTAGAGAGAATCTTGTCAGCATGATAATTTATACTTAACATAGAAGACTGTGTGTACCAGGAAGTAAGATATGCACGTGTGCTAGTTTTGCTAGAATAGATGAGCTATCTGTAAAGTATTCACCCCAGTGTGAATGATGCAGGAAGTATGTTCTTTAGCACCTTCTGATTGTGTTTTTTTTTAGTAAATAGTGTTATATTTGACAACTGTTGCATAGAGTGTACACTGTCCTAAGAAGATTTTTTTAATACTCTGGTTCATTTCTCATGATAGTTCAACTGCCTGTAAACAGTGGGATACAGAGTAAACTCTCCCCATAGAGAAAAAACTGTTTACGGTACCTACTTTTCAGCTCATATCAACTTCATGTTTCAATATAGGTTTGGTGAGTGTGAGGGGGAAACAAGGAGACAGCATCTAAGGGGACTACGAGTCCCAGAACTGCCAGAACTGCCTTTGACCACAAGACTGCTAAGGAGGAGGCGGGCCTGCAATTGATCTGCATTATAAAGCGCTACTGGCAATCTCGCTGCACAGGGAAAAAAAGGAGACAGTATTTACGGGGACTACGAGTCCCAGAACTGCCAGAGCTGCATTTGACCACAAGACCGCCAAGTAGGAGTCGGGCCCGCAATTGATCTGCACTATAAAGTGTCACTGGCATTCCTGCTGGGCCCATCATCGCCCAGAGGAGGCTGGGCTGGGCCCCCCCTCTTTGGTTCTTCATCCATTCCCCTGATGGTAGATTCTTATATGGGCAGTATTTTGGTTTCTCCTCAGCTTATATTAGCGCTGTAGGTTCCAGGATCAGCAATTGAACTTCTGCCATTTGTTACATCACTATATTTTGGGGAGGTTTTGAGGCTTGTGCCTTTTGTGCCTCTTCTCCTCTCTAAGATGAAGCGAAAAGCCCCCATCCCAGCCAATTCTGGCCTGAATTCTTCAACCTTGGATGGATATATTAAACTGCCCGTGGGTGCCTTAAACAAGGGGATTGAACAGGCAGAGTTCCGGCTATCTGCTACCATGGCTGCAGCTCCTGAGATAACGTCACCCTCAGGGTCATCCACACAGCTAGCAATTGGCACCACCTCTGTGTCTGTCCAGGGCCCGTCAGCAGCCCAAGTGACATTGTTGTTTAGTTTGGCTTCCCCTTGTGATACAGGAAGGAACACCAGCACCTTTCTGTCTACATCAACTAATAGTGCCCCTCCGACTAAGCGTAAGAGATGACAGGGGGCAAAAAAACAACACTCTCCTTTTGCCTCCAAAACTTGTGCAACAGCTTGTAACAAAGAAATCTCTATTTTACTTTCAACCAAGGAGTCACACCAGGAGAAACTGTATGAAGGGGTTGGTGGAAAGTTTGCTCTCTCCCATTTATGCACGGTTAGGATCTATTGAAGAACCTTTAGGATATATTAAGCCAATGCACAGTGCGTCCCTCTGATTCACTGTCTCAAACCATTCATATGGTACAAGGGACCTCACACCCAGGCTTTGAAGGCCCTTCAAACAATTGTAATGTCCCTTCAAATGGGCTCCCACAGTGTAATAGTCTACCACACCGCAATCAATTGCGAGCGGTTGATGTGTCCCGAAATGTGGGAGGGCCCCCTAGGCAGACGGGAATGTGACTCCAGCCAGGTCTTTAGAGCCAGCAAAGGCTCCACTCCAGGCTCAGCCACACCAGACAGGAATTATTCATTTGGCCACCATTTCTGGCAGTATATGGCCATCTGGAACTCCACCAGTAAGTGCTTTACAACATCTAGGGAACACTAGCAGCATTGGGAAGGAGGGGGAGCCACCAAATATAGTCACCATCAATTTACCCCCGCCTGCTGCCCATACGTGGCAATAATGACCAACATCTCCCCCTTACCCTTAGGTACAATTTAGTCATCTTCTCAGTTGAGGAATAAGGTCCTCCACTGGCTACAGTCGAAGTTTGTCTTCCCTATTGCAAGAGCTGACCAAATTATTATGACAAGAACGGTTGGGTGGATTGGTCCAACTAAAAAACCTTGAAGGGGGACTGTGTCACTATGAATGTTAAACACCCTAGGTTAGCCGGAGAGATCTTGTCCAGGTCTCCAACTTTCAATACAAATCCTGGCAATATCACACTCCTTCCCCTGGGCTATATTTATCATCATCTACACTCATCCCACAGCATGTCAGATGCTCTGCCTCTTGACCAGCTCTCGTTTGCTAACTGTCCTTTCTTTATCCCTACATCAAATAAGTTTAAGGCACTAAGCAACTTGCAGGAGATAGATTGACATCACAGCCCTGGGAATGTTACCCAACTTCCCTAGGATGTTAGTGATCAGATTATCCACCCCTTAGGTTCCAATCTTGAGCTCACGGTTGGGTCTATGATCCCTGCTTCCAATTATCCTTCCTTGTCAGTCGAAATGGTTGACTCAAGAGCCACTAGCCCGACTGCTGCATTTCCTCCTTTAACACCAGTGTAATACAAGGAAACGTGTTTGTTTACTTCATGGAATATTTTTTGGCATATAAACAGATTAAATACCCCAGATTGGGTCTATAATACTTGTGCCTCACATGTGATCTGCCTTCAGGAAACCTGGAATGTAGAATCCTCTCAAGTGGAGGGTTTCGCCTCCATTTCCACACCTGCTATCCCATCATTGTCAGGTCGCCCTAAGGGTGGTCTCCAAATTTTAATTTCTAACTTGTTGCCAGCTGTTATTAGGCGGTCTTTTACAGCCTTGCCTTATTATCAGCTGTGTGGCTGTCCCTCAATGGCAGGTCTGATTTGGTTGTAATTAATTTTTAGAACAATGTGTTCGACTCTTCTCACAGTGATGTTATTTTTGCCTTAGAGGAAGATTTAGGTATGTTCTTGCATGCTAGCCACCCACCCTGTTCAGTTTTCTGGGCTGCGAACTTTCGTACACAGAAATGTCCTTCTTCTGCAAAGTATGTGTGTGGTTACTGATTTAGCAGATGAGGGAGTCTTACACTTTTTACATAACACCTATGGGCAATCTCTAAATTCCCTAATTTCTGAGTATGACCTCTCACATTTGGAGCCCCATAGTGAAGTGAATAATGTTAAAGTTCCCTCTTTTATTGGTAGAGGAGCTAGCATGACTATTTACCATATCCTAGTTTCTCTCCCAGCTAGAAATGTTGTTCTTGATTGTAAGATAATAGCAAGTACAGCGAGCAATCATAACCCTTTAGTTGTGTCCATGTTATTACACTCTGAGAGTTTGGGGGTAAGCATCAGTGTTGCCAACATGGACCCTGTTAGGCCCAATGGTGTTTGGATTAAATGAACGGGGGTTGATCCTTCAGTTGTGTTGCAAATGCTGCTAATTACAAATGCAGCAGAGTTTAAATATTGTTTGGGCAATAAGGTGGTTAACACAGTAGCATAGCTAGCCACTTTGCTGCCCGTGACGGGGACTGCCTTTGCCACCCTGTGGCAACTGCATGGAAGAGCGAGTAGGTGCTGGCTTCCCATGATTCCCACGCCTGCGGCAAACGCATGGAAGAACGTTGGTTCTGCCTCCCCCAAAGCTCGTGCCGCCCGAGGCGGACCACCCCTCCTGCCCCCTTGCCATGCCACTGGGTTAACACAGGGGTGGGTCATGCATTTGAAACAATCACTACGTCACTTAATGCTCTATTGGCCCGATGCCCTAGACCCAGGTCTTCAATGAAACATGAACGGTTTGACCCCTAATTCACTCAGGCAGCCAAGTTACTACAGATTGCCTTGCATAGTTTACATAGGGATCACATCGCTATTAAACGGCGAAGGAAGTATTATGACTTGGTGTTAGCAGATAGGAAAAAGGTGCTCAGGGAAGAGGCCTGGTCTAATTTGGCCCAGGCAGCTGAGACCAATGATGTCACTCTGTTCTGGAATATGGTTAATGGTCCCTTTTTAAAAGATTATACTGTTCCTGAATTTACCTCACACGTGCCCCTTCATGCATGGGTTGATCATTTTACAGGCATTTTTGGTTTCCTTGTGGGGATATAGGTATGAAAGTCAACCAAACTTGTAGCAGCCCCCTAGAAGTGACTTTGGGATAGGTCCTTCTTGCCAAAGATCTCAGTGTAGGGGGTAAAGCACCTAGCCCCGATGGTGTCCCAATCGATCCTCTTAGGGCTATTGGCGAACTTTGGGGCCCCATACTGACCCATGTGCTTAATGCGGCTGCCGAGGGAATGCCCCCCCTCCCAGTTGGGCTGACTCTATCATATAGCCTATTTTGAAGAAGGGGGACAGATCCGACCCAAAGTGTTATAACCCCATTTTCACTCTTGTGCAAAATTAATGGGTAGGGACCTTTTGCAAAGATTCGAACAGTGGACTACAGACAATTCCATTCTTTAGGGATCCCAATATGGTTTGGGGACAATGGAACAGTGTGTTAACCTGGCCTTGCTTATTGGGAAATATACGAAGGGCCTTATTTGGAGTTTGGCAATCTTCCTGCAGCATCGTCACCGCTGCAATGCCAGGAGGACTGTCAAGTCTGTTGTGAGCCCGCCCACTAGATTCCAACTAGAATCCAGTACGGGAGGGCGGTGCTGCAGCCGTCTCAAGGCGGCAGCTGTGTTAGGTTCATAGGAGAGCCTTAACAGCAGAGCGAGCCGTGACATCGCCTGTAGCACATTGCTGCACTTTGTGGCATGCACCATGTAATGCATATCACACCGTGCAGGAATAGGGATTAATTTCAGGGGGGCACAACATGTGTGTCCCCCGCAAGCACCCCATGCCCGGCAGGGGGCCCACAGGGCCCCCTTAGTTGCATCTCAGCCACCATTTTCATGACGGGCTCACCGCCATGAAATGGGCAATGGAAATGCAACTCGGAATATGCTAGGCAGTGCCGCAGTGGCACCGCCAGCATGTTTGTGCCCCTTATAGCTGCGTCACTGATGCAGGATCCTGGATCCCAGTGGAGGCGGCGGTCCTGTGGCGGTCCAGCCGTCAACGCCAGCAAAACAAGCGCTGCATATGCTAGATGTAAAGCGATGTCTCAAATTCTATCTACAGAAAACAAAAGACATTAGAAAGACTGATCAGCTGCTGGTGACTTACGGACAAGGCCGGGAAGGAACAGCAGTTACTAAGGTCACTGTCGCCAAATGGGTCTCTATAGCAATTCAGTTCTGCCACGACAGAGCTAACAAGCTCTTAGCAAGAAGGACTAAAGCACCGCCATCGTGAGTACAGCGGTCCTAGGACCAACGTACTGGGAATAAGGCCCTAAGTCTAAGCCAGGTTCCTTATATTTGTGTTTTGCTGACCTTAGCAGTGCTTTTGATCTGGTGGATCACTCAATCCTCTGGCATGCTCTACCTTTACTTGGGGCACCTGAGAATATTGTTATTTTTCTATCCAAACTGTCCTGGAGATTGTCCGCCAAGGTACGTTTTGGACCCAATGGAGAATGCACTCAATCATTTAAAGTCTAGAAAGGAGTTAGACCGGGGTGTGTCCTGGCCCCGTTCTTATTTTCATCATATATTATATATTATTGCCGGCCGTTCAGTCCCTGTGTTACTCTACGCTGACGACGCAGTACTGATGTCAAGAACTGACGTTGGCCTGCACAGATTGTTGGATACCTTTGCTGATTTTATGGATGGGAGGAAATTCAAGACTAATAATGCTAAAACATTTACCATGATATGTGGTAAAAGGAGCCAGAAGTGTAGGAATTTTTATATTGAGGGTTCCCCCATTGTAAATGCTAACCTATTTAATTATTTGGGTATTTTATTTGCTAATAATGGCTCATGGGTTAATCATATACAAAATGCTAGAATAAAAATGAGCAGAGTCTGTGAGGGTGTTTTCAGATTTTCTAGTAAACATGACAGACATCCATTCCCATCACAGAAATGGTTAACATCTATAAAGCTAAAGCATTGTCAGCTGCTCTGTATGGAAGGGACTTTTAGGGCTATACAATTTACAGTCCTCTCCAGGTAGGGGAGAATACCTTCTTTAGGCCTCTGCTAAGTATTCGTTACTCTGTTTTGACTTACATTACTCATAAAGAAAATGGGATAACTTATTTGGAGGATTTACTCTCACTAAAGCAGGTTTTACTCTGGCACTCAATCTGGGCTAAGCCTGAAACAGCATTTACAAAATCTAATATTATGGATTGTCTAACACTTGATCACGTTTTTAACATCCTAGGGCTTTCTCACATTATTGAAACCCTGAAATTGTTGCATGGCCCCCGCAATTGGAAACTCATACAGAGTGCTGGCCTTGCACAAGAGTGAGGTCAAAGCCGTTTACTTAGGTATTAGGTCCAGAAACAGGGCCCTCAGCGAGTCCAGGAAACCTCTGGTAGCATCATGTACGTCGATCACTTCTTGGGATGATTTTCAACTGTATCTGACGATGGTCTCAATTCCTCAACATCAATTTGTTTCAACTAGGTTATGGCTGGGTATAATATATTTCTTGGTTGCCTATCCTGTCATGAAGCAACATCCCAGCAGCATGACTCCGTGCCTAAGTGATGCTATTTCCAAGCACAGCACTAAGCACTTTATTCTATTTTGATGAGCTATGGAGATAATTTTTGATACATTCTTTTTATAGCAAATAAATTTAGGGGTTCTAATGCTGCTTTAAGATTTCTGTGTGCACTAAGGGATCCTTTTTTTATGTTTCTGTATTGCCTCATACATATGGGAAGCAGCGCATATTAGGAAAAGTATCACTCTAGCTCTCCAACATGGATTATTTGTACTTTATTTTCTTTGTTGTATTTATGATGAGTCAAAGGAATACCACTTGAAACTGTCCTCTCTAGTAAATATCGGCAGCGTTAACATTTCTCTTTTAAGATCTCAGTGTGCACTGCTGGGTATTTCTATGTCTCTGCATTGCTGTTTATATTTGGGGTGGGGTTGGAATAGGGAAAGTATTCTATTCTATCTAACAACATGAAGGAATAGGGACCCTTTTATGGATATTGTTTTTAAGGAATGATTGCTTTTTGTTTTATCTGATCTGATTTTATTTTATTTTGCCATTATGGTTGTTTTAAATAAATTCAGGCTTTTTTATGGTCAACTTGTTTGAACCAAATAAAGATTTTTGAACTGAACTGAGTGTCAAGGATTTGATACAGATATAGCAGTCCATACTAGAGCATTTGTTTTTCAACTGGCATTCACTGCTATGGATTTTTGTCAACAATTGTACAAATATTGAACACTGCAGTCAATGAGTGTTTCTCGTATGTCTGTGGTCGATTGTTAATTTGATTTATGCTACCTGTAAATTGTATGTTATAGGCTCAATGTTGCATATAATGCTTGTTTTCAACATCTATGTGAGTTGTTTGTGTGGTGGCAGTGGTAATGGGTGATTATCTCCTTAGCCATTTTGTACTTACTGACAGGCCTCAAATGTTATACTAATTTATAGAGCAATATGTGTGAAAATAAAGTTTGGATGATGTCATCAGTGATGTCATCAATGATTCCATTTGAGATGTCATGAGTGATGTCATAGAACATGTCATGAGGGATGTTGTATGTGAGGTCATAAGCAGTGCATGGCGGGGGCACAAGTTATGGTTAGTGCTGCAAACTATAACTAGTGAATATCTGTGGTTTATTTTAGTTTGCAATGTTAAGGTTGTCACTGAGAAATTTACCTAACTATAGCGTAGCTTTAACCTTTGTTTTTTTCAGTGAATTTCTAAGGTTTTTAAAAAAGAAAACAGATCTTTATATCACACTTAACTATAACGTTCCTTTAACCTTTCGTTGTTTCAGTGAATTTCTACGTTTTTTAAAATTAATTATAATTTTTTTTAATGTATGTATGATAGAATTAATGAATAATATGTCCTGTGTGCGGAAATTTTTCTGAAAAGGAATTGCTTTCATATTGTAACTTAACAGGAAAGGGTGCACACTTTGCAAAATGTTTCTAAAAATGATATTTGAGTATAAAACAGAGCAATGCAACAATATTGTGCTGAGATTGTCTATCTCTTCAGTTCTTCTGACTCTCACATTGAGACATTTTACCAGCAAATTCATTAATATTGTTATTGCATACTTTTCAAAGCCGTTGTATGTGTCAAGTCAAGTCAAAGAATCTTTATTAGATTTTTATATAAAAATCATAAAAAAGCAAATTCACAATTTAAAACATTTATACAAATATGTTTAAAAATAATAACATCCGCACAAAATAGACTGCTGCAATGAGATGCATTAGTTGAACAAAATACGAACTCCGCCGCTGTAACCCCTCCATCAGCCTCAAACATCGTACAATGAAGTTTTACAGATACAATTTGTTACAATTACAAAAACAAATCAAAAGAATGATAAAACTTTGGTACGGAATCTGTTCAAATGAAAGAAAGCATGACTAAAGTGCAGAGTGAACTACTACATATAGTGCATTAACAAAGCAATAAACTACCTGTTTCGTCATTACACCTCCATCGATTTCCCATTTTATGTAGACATTTTAAGGAAGCAACAGACCCTGAAATAGATGTCAGGACTAACTAACATCTGAAGATAAGTAAGAGCTTCCCTACACTTCGTTAAAGCAAGTGATTTAAAGAAATGCTTAATACAGAGTTGGAAAAGTCAACAATAGTGTTTGCAAAAGAACATAAAATGCAATAAAGATTGCTGTGTCGTCCTGTCACAAGGGCATGATGATAAATTACTGTCCCACGCATTTTTCCCATCAGAAAAGCACACCAAGCGCCACTCAGTGCCTGACCTAAATCTAAAAAGCAGGGACCACTCCCACCGCGAGAGCTCCATAGTTAGGTAGAATGCCAAACCTCCTGTGGCTTGAGTGATAAAATAGTTGCGCATTAAAAACCTCCTCCCTTTTATGGGACAAGCTAAATTCTGCATGACGTGACTTTATCTACCTCTTGTCACATTTGCCTAGTGTGTCATGGGCAATAAACATCTCAATCAATCAAGTTGTACTTGTATAGTGCAGCTTATCACCCTAGAGAGTATCCAGGTGCTGTGCTGCAGGTATCAGTCGAAGAGCCAGGTCTTGAGTCCATTTCTAGAGAGGGTCAGCTAGGGTGCAGTGCAGAGGTGAAGAGGGAGGGCATTCCAAGCTTTGGCGGTGAGATGGGAGAAGTGTCACCCTCCAGAGCGGCGGATACATGATATCTGTGCAAGGGCGAGGTGTGCGGAGGGAAGATTCCTGGTCGGTCAGTGGAAGTGCAGGCGGTGGTTCATGTATGCAGGTCCTTTGTCATGGAGGGCTTTGTAGGCATGGGTCAGAAGCTTGAACTGGCATCTCTTCTGGACAGGGAGCCAGTGGAGGTTCCTCAGGTGCTGGTGATGTGTGTCCTCTTGGGCAGGTTGAGGATCAGTCTGGCAAATGCGTTCTGGAACGTCTGGAGTCTTTGCATGAGTTTGGAGGTCGTGCCTGCATAGAGTGCATTGCCATAGTCTAGTCGGGTGGTGGTGAGGGCCTGCATCACTGTTTTCCTGGTGCTGATGGGGAGCCATCTGAAGATTTTGCGGAGCATGCAGAGCGTGTGAAAGCAGGCTGAGGAAACTGCGTTTAACTGATGTTTCATGGAGAGTTCGCTGTCCAGGATAATGCCAAGGTTGCGGGCATGGTCTGTTGGTGTGGGGGTGGGTACAAGCTCCACCGGCCACCACGAGTCATTCCAGAGAGAGGTGTGACTGCAGAAGATCAGAACTTCAGTTTTGTCCATGTTGAGCTTCAAGCAGTTGTCCTTCATCCCGGCGGTGACGTTCTTCATACAGTTGTGGAAGTTGGTCATTGTTGAGGTACGGTCTGCTGAGAGTGAGAGGACGAGCTGGATAACGTCTGCGTAGGGTGGCCAATGTCACTAAAACACCTTCTACAATATTTCAACCACGGGATGGAAAGACCATTGTCTAAACTAAGACAATCTAAAATAACTTCTCTATTAAAGTTTGCTCCAGTGTTTGTCCACACACTCACCAAAAGCAGGAGCGGACCAATTTAATTCTGTCTGAGACATATTCTAAGTTAAGTTTGGAGTGTAGAATATAGTGGGGGCTGGCTGGCGGAAGATTCAGTAACCATCTCAGAATCATATTTTCCTCCCCCCTGTATGGGCAAAGCATTATGGTGCCCCAAACCCCCCCTTCATATGTAGATGTAAGAACACACTGAAGAGTAAAGATCTTAATGTAGGGGCAAATGATGCTATTACCTTCCCTCCAAACAAGATTAAATAGGGAGCCAGCCACCCTACTCATTTTCAAGTGTGCTGCATTCACCTGGAGTTGCTAAGAATTGGAGGAATCAAAAGTGACACCCAAGTAACAGAAATTCTGTACAGAGCGCAGGGAATGGTCTTGCAGCTTAAGGGATGACCAATTTCTCCTATCTGGTCCACGGGCCATTAGGTATTATTTCACATAGTTAGGTACCATGCTAAATTGCCCATAAATGAGATCAAAGATTCTACCAGAATGCGCAGGGTATGATGCCATTAGAACATTATCGTCAGCATATAATAATACCGGAACAAATGTGTTATTAATTTTCGGTACATCCCTAGTAGAAAGGGACAAGTGGGTGCCTAATTTATTTATATAAATAATAAAAAGCAGGGGTACCAGAACGCACCCCTGGCACACCCCACTCACTAAATGAAAGGCATCGGAAACTTCTCCAGGTCGACCATATCGCACCTTGGCCCCTAAGATTTCATGTAGGAAGTGCAGGAAATTTACCAGAGAAGCTTCTACCCCCACATTTATAAGAATCGTCCACAGATTGGCCCTGTTCATGCAATTAAATGCGGAGGATAAGTCCTCAAAGGCCAGGCACATATATATTTGCTCGCAATCAAGGTGCAAATTCAGGCACTGCTTCAATGTACCTAGCCCAGGACGAAAATCATACTGACAGGGGTACAGAATATTTTGTCACTAACCCAGGACTGCAGACGAATAAAGATAACCCTCTCAAGGATCTTCGCGGCACTATTAATAAGGGATATCGGCCTATAACATTTGGGGGACACTTTGTCTCCCTTTTTTAAAATCAGAACAATTATAGAAAGGGCCCAGGAATTTGGGACCCTGCTACACCAAGAGTTATTAACTAAATTAGTGAGCAGGGGCCTAAGAGTTTTGAATTGCATTTAAGCAAGTCCATTGGAATCCCATTGGGCCCCTAAGTTCTAACACCACTTTGTATGTGTTTTACAATAAAGTCGTAATTATAATTCAGAAGGAGAGTAATCAGTTTTCTAAATATTGTATAGTATTAAGTTTCATTATTCAAATCTATTTTTAAGTGTGTGATTACTCACTAGAGTTGTATATTTTGTTTTAATCTACTGTTTAAAGTTCTTTTTCATGTCTGCAGTTATTTAATGTAATTCTGTAAAAAGAAAGTCATTTAAATGCGGTTGTAATATTCTTTAATTTTTTTTTCAAAGGTGGTGACTTTTATGAGGGGCTCACTGGAGTTGAACACACAATCCCCACCATGGACTTCGATGGGGATGTACTTCCTGATTGGCTCTTGTGACCCTCTTGCGAGATCGTGCATGTGGGATTAAGTTAAGAACAGTGTTTTCCTGTAATTCTGAACAAAGTAACAAATCACAGAAGTTGATTATATTAGTAAAATTGATTAGGATTTGTTCCATTGAATATATAAACCAATAACATTTTTATGATCTCACTTGCAGGAGTTGAACACACAATCCCCTGCATGGACTCTGAGTGGGCTGCACTTCCTGTTTGCCTCTTTTGATCTACCCGCAAGAATGTGAGTTTGCAATTAAGTTAATAATAGTGGTTTCTTGTAATTCTGAACAAATTAAGACATTAGAGATGTTGATTAGCTTAGAAAAATTAGTTGTGATTTGTTCCATGAAATATACAAAGCAATAATATTTCTACAACTCGCAAGACGCTGGCGGGTATCTCGCAAGAGGTCCAAGAGGGGAACCACACCCTAAGGAAGAATTGTGATTGGTTCATATGGATGTCGTTATTTAGAAGAAGAAGATTCCATCCTTTTTGATTTGTTTCACTTTTGGATTTTGGTGAGAGTAGATATATTTGGCATGCTCTTCTTTCCTGTTTACCTTTCTTCACAAAGATGTCTTCATCAGATTCCGATGAGCAGCCAGAGACAGCTGAACCAGCTCAGCCATCTCAGCCTCCAAAGGAATCCGTGGTGTGGCAATTCTTTGAAATGAGGTCAGGTGCACGAACGTTTCTGCGTACCTGTAAACTTTGCAGCAAAGAGTTCAGCTGGGAGAGTAGAAATAAGCAATCCAGCATTTGTACAACAGGGACGTGGAGACACCTGAGGTCTATGCATCTGCAAAGACTTGCATGGGCAGAGTTGGCTCGTGCTGTGGAGCTAGACAACTCTACAGGAGCTCGTGCTTTGGAGCTAGACAACTCTACAGGGGCTTCAACATCATTTGCTCGAATAGATACTGTGCCTGCACAGGTTCTCAGTGCACAAGTGTACAATAACCC
This sequence comes from Calotriton arnoldi, assembly GCA_963921515.1. Lineage (NCBI taxonomy): Eukaryota > Metazoa > Chordata > Amphibia > Caudata > Salamandridae > Calotriton > Calotriton arnoldi. The sequence goes on along the minus strand of CAWUFW010000108.1, from coordinate 217,091 downwards.
TTTTTATTTAATAAAGCTCTATTTTGCTGCTTGTGTAAGCAGATAATTTTTTAATCAGATACAAGCAGGTCTACCCAGGAGAGGCTTGTCCAAGAGCACAAGTGTCCCCATGGGCAGTAGTTTTGAAAAAACTTTTTTGCAAGTTTTTCTCTTTTTATGGAGATGATGTTGGTGTTTGTTTAACACTTTAAGTTGTATGTTTTTGCTGTATGCTTTAAAAAGAATCTAAAATACCAAAAATATAATAAAAATGTTTGAAAACACAAAACAAAATATATAGTTCTTGAAAACAGTTAACAAAAATGGCTCTTTTCAGTGCTACCCTATAGTTTCATGATCTATGTTGTTTGTCGTATGTTTCCCTTTTTTCCCTTCTCTAAAGTTCTTGAGAGACTCTTGCGAGAACCAGGAAGACAATCCCTCAGATGCAGTCCAAGGGGGCAGAGTTTCCTGGGTTGCTCCCGCAAACCTCCCATGGGTTTGTACTTTTTATAATGGATTTTGCATTTACACTGAAAATATCCTGATGTAGTATGTGTAATCTATATACACCAGAATAGTAACAGTGTGTTTAGTTTAATGAAATGCCATCCATTATATAATTGTGGGGAAAAAGAAATCACTTAGATTTATGAGAACCCCACTTGTTTTATTTGCATGAAATATAATAAATTCCAGCATTTGTAAAAGCGCACAGCTACCTCCGGAGAGGTGTCCTGGCGCTGGGGGCCCTCAGGAAGATTAAGCGAGCTATTGCCCAGAGTCACATGGTGCTGGGCTAACCTGCCGCCAGCACCAGGGATCGAACCGTGAACCCTGTGGTCCGGAGTCAGGCACACTGGTCACTGCGCCACACCTCTTACACATACCTGACGAACTTTGGTACACAACACACATTGATAATCATTTATTTACTTTAAGTCCATTTATTATTATTATTAGAAAAGTTCAATCAATACTTTTTATGATCCCGCAAGAGTCTCGTTAGACTTTCTTTTAGAGGAAGAATTTACAGTTTCCTTTCTTACAGTACTAATGCCTTATAGTCACCATTATTAGGGTGTGGGGACAAAGTAGATTCTCAAATGAGACCTTTTCACAGTATAGCAACAGTGCACAGTAGGGTGTAAAGAGACACTGGGATCTCATTGACACCTCTCCACAGCGCCCAACAACTGTTTGTAGTAGACTATGGGGAGAGACTGGCCTCTCCAGTAAGACCTTGCATGAAGTAGCCAGTCTGTAAAGTAAAGAGTAAAGAGACACTGCCTTTCCACTCACACCTTTCCCCAGGCTCAGTAAAATGCATCGTAGGGTGGAGAAGGTATTCACCTCACATGTAAGACCTCACTATTTAATGGTAAGCATAATAAGTACTGGCCAAGTACTGGCCTCTCTACCTACTCCTCTTCCCAGGGAAATAACCATATATATTAGGGTGTGGGAATGGATTTGACTGGCCAGTCACAGCTCTCCCCAGCATGACAGATATGTGAAGGGAAATATTGTCTTCTCCACTAACACCTATCTCCAGGACAACATGAATGTGCAGTACGGTGTGGGCAAGCAATGTCCTCTGTACTGACACTTCTCCCTACAGCAACAGCGATATGCAGTGCTGTCTGAGAAGGAAGTGAGCTGTCCACTAACACATCTTACCAGGGTGACAGGAGTCTGTAGTAGGGTTAGAGAAAAAGTTCTCTCTGCTCATACCTCTTCCAATGCTGACAGGTATGCATATAGACTGTGGGGAGGAAGTGCCCTTTCCACTGACACCTCTCTCTTACATGATAAGTCTTCATACTACAGTGTGAGGAGAGACTGGCCTCTCTCCTGTGACTTGTGTCTTGGATAAAGAATGTGCAAATTAGGCTGTGAAAATGAGCTTACCTCTCTGGTCATAGCTCTCCCCAAGATGACAGATGAAAAAGTAAGGTGTGGGGATGAAATTACCTCCACGCTGAGAAGTCTGTCCTGCATCACAACTATAGAGACTATGGTATGGACATACATTGCCCTGTCAACTGAGACATCTCCCCAGAGTAATATATGTGAAAAGGAGTCTGCGGATAGTAGGGTATAGAAATGGAGTAACCTCCTTGCTGAGAACTGTATCTTGGTTGATTGGTGTGGATAGTTGAATGTGGAGACACACTCACCTCTCCCTCAGACCTCTCCCCATGGGGACAATGAGGCAAAGTAGAGTGTGCACAGGGACTGACTTCTCCACTGAAACTTCTCTCCAGAGTCACAAGCATACATAGTAACATGTGCAAAAGAACTTCCCTATATGCAGTAGCGGCCCGTGGTGGGAGTGCTGCCGGGCGCTGACGTGGGGCGGGGGAGGGGCAGGGTGGGGGGTAGTAAACTACAGATTACGGCCTATTAGAGGTAAGTAAACATATAAATAAATAAAACGTATTTCGTTGCGCGCGCTGCATTGCCAAATGCAATACAGAGTGTTTCCATTGTGCCATTAGAATGCTTCTCAAACTGATTCTATGTAATCCCACTGACTGACATTTCCTTTTCATGTGGGTGATGGGTGAGAGTCCAGTACAGAGTTGTAGCAGAGAAGGTGTGTTTTACTTTAATGACACATCCAAACAGATGTTTATTTGACATCAAAATAGGACCTGGGATGTGTGCAATGTGAGTGTGTCACATTCACTATAGCATCTTGGTTTGATTTGCAGTCACAGGGCCTCATGGTAGTTGTAGTGCTATATATGTGGACTTAGCAAGACTAGACAAATGGTAAGCTGCATGAAAAGTGACCATCAGTAGTGTCATGGCAGATCAGTGAGAAAGGGAAAAGGAGTATAGAATTTTGGTTGAGGTACAGTCACATGGCCTCATGGCAGTTGTAGTGATTTCTATGTGGGCTTACCAAGACTAGACAAATGGCAAGCTGCATGAAAAGTGACCATCAGTAGTGACATGGCAGACAAGTGTGAAGGGGCAAAAGAAGTGTGTCCCAGACATTAATAGGTGTGATATTGATGAGGAGGTGCTGTTGTTGAACACAAATTAATGCACACATCACTATCACTGAAAATGATTTGTAAACACATGTCCATTTGTGTACAGTGTGCCTGTGCAGTATCAGCGTTTGGCCTAGGAGGGCATCCTACAGATGTCTTTTCAATATTCATATGAAACAATCCCAGACAGGGTCCCTGTAAAATGTATTGCTTAGAGATGCCAGCTCCTTTGCCTGGTCCATGGTGGGGCATCGTTTTGCTGAGTAGTCTACGGAAACTGGTAGTTGACTGACTGACTGCAATTTCATATACAATGGAGTGGGTTTTGGCCATGATCGAGCATGTATAGCAATGACAGGACGTGTACGATTGACTCCATGGTGGCACAAGACGTGTAGAGGTGAGTAGAGGTGAGATTCGTCCTTATATCCCTTCCTTTCTGCCATCTCAGATGTGGTGGTTGGACCAACATGGTCACGCTGGCTGTTAAGGAACTTGTAATTGGGCCGGCAGTTTCACTGGCTGTCCGAGCCTCCCACAGGTTCATTGGCCTATTCTGCGCCCACTGCGGTTGGAGTTGGCCTAGCGGTGTCAGCAGGACCGTGGCTAAGTTTCTTTCATATAACCGTATGCCTCGTAATACAGTGGTCAGACCACCGACGTTGCAGTGGTCGGACCGCAACCACGGGCACGGCGGTTCCTGGACCGCCGAACTCGTAATCAGGCCCTTAGTGCAGATTGTCGGAGGTGTCTCCATATACATTGATTGAAATTATATTAACATCCTTGTTTGTCTGTGTGGGGAGACATTTTTAAAATGGTTTGAATCATGGCTTGTTCAAAGTCTGAGTATTTTTTGTGCGTAGTAGTTATTTCTTTTATGTTTAATGTGGTTGAATAGTTCGTAGTAAGTGCTGGTATGTTTCTTTGTGAGGAAGGCATATATAAAACAGCTATTTGTGTTTTGATATTCACCATGTATGGTGTATATCTGAGTGAATGATTGGGGACCCATTTTGAAGGTCTCATCCATCCATCATCCAGGTTTGACAATGGCTCACATTTAGTAAGTTATAAGCTGTTGAGAATGCTAGGATTCGTTCAACATTGTTTAGGTTGTCATATAAACGCAAAGGTTCCTCATTATGTGTCATTGTTAAATGTTCAGGTGTTTCTATGTCTTGGTATCTTCTAGGGGCAGGAGGAATATTGCTGGTGGCCTTCTTAGTTTGTGCAATTAAAACGTTTTAAAGTGGGCATACGTGGTAGTTGGCCTGTGAAGTGTTTGGGGACTTTAGGCAGTATATCTTTTAGGATTTTGGTCATGGGTTCCTGGGAGCTAGTGCTTGCCTCACTTATATCCTGCAATACATCCCTTCTATTTCTGTCACTTTTGGGGGGATGGGGGTAGTGTTCTCCTACAATAATTGCCATCATCTTTGTAGTGGCCCTCCCATAGCATGCATTAGAATAATATTCGGTACATATCCTATTAACAATTTCTGTCTATGCACTTTCTTGTTTGTAGGTGTAACCCATGTGACATAGTAATTGCTTTCTTTTATGGGATATTATGTATTTGTCTCTCTCTAACTGTATCTGAAACTGGTGTAACTATAAATAAATACAGTTTTTAAACATTTATACATTTGTTACTTACATATAAAATTATGCAATTACTTATATTTTCTTATTCTTACATGTATGCTCTTTTTAGATATTTCGTACTGTTTTGCAGCTTTTTTGTTGGGGTGTTGTAATGTGGAGCAGATGCTTCCTTTTCTGATGAAAGAAAAAAAGCGTCAGTTTCATTTAAAATGTTTATTTGTTGGTAGTTTGTAGAGGTTGAGGTTGTTTGGTTTATTTGTCCTCGCTTTTGGGGTGAGTTTATATTTTTTTACGAAGCTGTGAAAAGTGTTTTGTTAATTATTTGCTCTTTTACACTTTTAAGCTTATTTAAAAGTAACTTTTAGTTTTAAGATGAGTTTCACTTACTTGATTAGGTAGTTGTTGAGATGTATATATTTCTTCTTTAAAGGTTTGGTCAGAGAATCTGGTAGAGTTTCCTCGTCTTGAAGCGTTTGTTGTTTTTGAAGTATTTCGTTGGTAGAATGAGTGTGCTTTTATATTGTTGATTTGCTTGTGAGTATGGTTTTGTTGGTTAAGGTTGCTTATAGTTTTATTACTTAGCTTACGTTTAGTTTGAATTGTTTTTATCATGTATGTCCTTATATGGTAAACGCTAATTTAGGTTTTATTTAGAATGTTTGATATATAGTTTGATAATTCTGAATATAATTATATATATATATATATATATATACATATATATATATATATATAATTATCAATATTTAAGTTGTATAAATGTTTGAAGTTACTGGAAATATTTTTTTGGTTTATATTTTTATGAATGTAGTTATATATTTTATTGGGGTGAATTGTAAATATATTGATGATGTAATATAAGTATTTGTAAATTAATCATGTGTATAAAATATTTTATGTTTATTTGAAATTATTGCCTTATGTAAAAAAATCGATTTTATATTTCTTAATCATAATGTAATTATTTTCACGATATTATTGTGTGAATTGATATTTTTTACTTATTATAGGTTTATTTAAAGGTGACAATATTTTTGTTTCCGATATTTGTGTTTTCTATATTAAAAATTGATAAAACTCAATATTTTTAACAACGATATTTGTGGTTTTATTAGTTATGTATAGGAAGGCAATATTTTTGTTAATGACATTTATATTCCAGTATTTTTGTGTTTTGATATTGTATGCAAAAATATTATGAAAGTGATCTGAAAAAGTATAAAGAAGGTTGAAAGCATGGATCTGCATTAAGGATTGGATGTTTTAAACTATCCTTTGTCCATCCAGCACTCAAAATACACCTTTGTGACAAATTGGAGTTAATGTTCCTGGGCATTGGAAGATTTTTTAAATCTGTTTTTTCCTACCCAATATACTTTAATCATTGTCCTGTAAAATTAATCATTTGGCCCCATTTTTCAGAAGAAATTTCTCCAGACACTCCTGGAGAGGGTTGGGTCACCTGCAATACTCAGTCACTCAGTACAATATAGGACTAATATTAAAACATTTGTAGATAATATGGGAAGCCTTCAAGGTGACCATATAAGGGAAATGTATGGCCAGGGCCTATGGGGTGCGAAGGTCATTCGGGCGCACAGTTATGATATTGGAACAACAGTTAGGGAATATAGATAAGCAGGCCACACATGATGAGGCGATAAGGGAGACTCGACACAAACTGATGGCTGACCTAGATGAGGACCAGGAAGCACTGGGGGAAACATGATTACAGAATGTATACTGAAACCCAACATGAGCAAGGGAATAAATCAGGACGCCTGCTAGCATGACTGGTTAACAGAGAAAATGGTGGGAGTGCTGTTGTGTCCATTAAGTCCACCACTGGAGAGGTTATGACATCTCAAACTAATAATTTAGACGGATTGGCAGATTTTTCATATGGCACAATATGCAAAGTGCAATGACAGTGATGAGGTAGGCATAGATGCCAATTTGGATGAAGCGTGCTTGCCTATAGTAGATGAGGATGCGAAGGCTCTTCTGAATACTCTGCTAGATGACGCGGATATCAGGTGGGCTATAAAGCACATGAACACAGAAAAAAACAGGTAATGGTGGGCTGTCAGTTGAAATCTACCAGACATATGTGGATTTGTTGTGGGGACCCTTGCTAGCTGTGCATAAGGATGTGCTTGAGACAGGAGTATTGCCAGCTTCACTGAAAGAGGCACATATAGTAATCTTGCCCAAACCTGGGAGGGATACCACTGATTGTGAATCATATCACCCATTGTCAATGATAAACGTGAATGCTAAAATATTAGGGAAAATATTGGCACAGCGTCTAGCAAAGGCAGGAGAGGGGATAATAGACCCTGATCAGGCGGGATTTGCGGGTGGGTGCACGACCACTACCAACAACCAAAAGCCATTTCTCATTATGGAACAGGTCGTGCAAAGAGAGGAACCAAGTGCAGTTGCTAGTCTAGAGGCCCATAAGGCTTTTGATACTGTTAATTGGGTGTTTATGGACTGCACATGACGACACTACACCCTTGGGGAGATTACTTGCGATGGGTAAAGCTACTTTATACTGCGGGACGGCTGGAGTGAAAGTAGGTAATAGAGTGTCAGACAGTTGGTCAATAGAGAGAGGAACTCGGCAGGGGAGTCCGCTCTCTCCACTGATATTTGCACTACTTATAGAGCTGCTGGTACAAATTATACACATCTGACACACAGACAATGGTATAATGGTGGGCAGTGAGAGGGAAATCACTTCATTATATGCCAACGATTTACTGTTAACATTGAGAAATCCGAGACCACATTGCTGGCTGTATACCGTACATTAGCATGGGTAGGGCACACTCAGGGTTCCGGCTAAGTTCCGGCTCAGTGTTTTATCACATACAGGTGAAAGTAGCAGGAGAGGCACGCCTACCAAACATAAAGGTCCAGATGACCACAGTGAAATACTTAGGAGTGAATTTGAGCTCAGATTACAATGAAACATATGATTCTAATGTGGGCAATTTTCTGTTCTCCCTTGAACGAAGCGTGCACAAGTGGCTGAGGTTTCGGATGTCCTTAATGCGGCACATCCCAATTAGCAAAATGATCATGCTTCCTCAAGTGCTATATGTACTGCAACACATGCCAATGTGCATCCCGGAATCTTGCTTCCACAAACTGGATGACTTGCTCCGATTGCTTTACTGGGGGACAGGAAGGGCATGGATAAATTTAGAGGTACTGAAGCTTCCGTGGGATAGTGGAGGGTTACAGGTACCAAATTTTCATACCTATTATTGGGCAGCTCACATTCAGCATACAGTGCTGTGCTTCCAGGAGGGGGACACTGATCTGGTGGCAGGGATGTTAGCGCGCTTAGTACGACCACGGGCATTACTGACATTACCCTTAGTCCCTCGCAAGAAATGGAAACATACTGTTACAGGTTAAGACTCTGCTAGATATATGGGGATAGGCAACTAAAAGAGAAGGGGGCGAGTACATTTATATGCAGTAGCTGATTCCCTGGTGCTCTGGGATTAGCCCAATGATGCCCGCGAACGACTACTTGTATAGCCACACTGAAGACACAATGAGAAGACGATATGGGTATGGAGTTAAGGGAAGAGGACTGGATATCTACATTGGGTAACTGCAGGAGAGTTGCACATAATGCACGTCTGAAATGTATACATTACAAATGCATACATAGGGATTACGGGCCAGATGTACAACCTTATTTTGCGGTCGCAAACAGGAGATCGGCCCGTTTCCGACCGCAAAAAAGGGTCCTGGCATGTACAAACTCTATTTTTCAAGTCACTGACTCGCAAAATAGCGTTTGTGACTCTCGCTATTAGGAAGGGACGTCCCTTCCTAATAGCGAGTCTCAATTCAATGTACTATTGTTTTGTGACCGCATTTGCGGCCGCACAACACTCGCAGTTTACCACCTACTTCAGGTAGAAAATATTTTTTAAGAGCAGACAGTGGTCCCAGGGAAAAAAGGAAACTGAAAAGTTTCATTTTTAGTCTTTAAATGCATCCCATTTTCCTTTAAGGGAAAAAAACTGCTTTATTTAAAAAGCAGTCACAGACATGGTGGTCTGCTGACCCCAGCAGGCCACCATCCCTAGGAGTGCTAGCCATTCCCAATGGGGTCGCAAATTGCGCTTGCCTCATGAATATTAATGAGGCATGCAATTTGCGACCCCATTGGGAATCGGAAACAGTGTCTGAGACACTGTTGTATATTCACTTTTGCGGGTCGCAAATTGCGAGTCCCAATTCGATGCAATTTGCGACTCGCAAAAGTAAATGGTTGTACATCTGGCCCTACATCACACCACAGTGGCTGCACAGACTAGGGGGCCGATTCCGATCTCGGCCGGTAGTGCTCCGAATCGGATTCGGATTTACCGGATCCGATTCGGAGCCCTGTTTCCCGACCGAATCGTACGCGGGTCCGGCCGAGCGAGTACGATGCAAGCTCCCGCGAAATCGCCGACCGACTCGTACGCGGCTTCAACACGCTCCGAGCGACTCGCACGGACACGACTCGCACCGCGCTATGGAGACGTTTCCCGGCCGGGTAAGTACGATGCGCGCCGCGAGCAGTCCGACCGACTCGCGCCGTCCGGCTCGAAAGAGCTGTCAGAGATGGACTTTGGGGGTCCGCGTCGGACCCCCCTGTACGGGTAGGCGCGCGAGTCGCACACAGGGGGGACCCATGGGTCCCCACTACCTGTGCATGTATGCCGCGATGCGCATGGACGTGTACCCGCTGTAGGGGGCGCCCTTGTTCGCCTCGCACCCATTGAGTCAATGGGAGCCCGCGTACGCGTTGTACGACCGGCTCCCATTGACTTCAATGGGAGTCCGACCGAATCGAGTCCGATAGCATGCGAATGCATCGTACTCGTCCGGTCGGACTGCTAGGGTCCGATTCGGTCGGAATTCTCTCCGGGTCCGGCTCGGTCGGAGAGATTTCCGGCCTGAATCGGAATCGGCCCCAAGATTCCTCCAGATAGGGAAAGTGCCCTAAATGCAGAACGACAGAGGGAACCTATATTCACATTTGGTGGACATGCCGGAGTTTGGGTGTCGTTTTGGGGTGAGGTAATTCAGACATAAAAAACACTAGCCAAATTGCAACTGCAGCCAACGATACAGATGTGCTGGGGCTAGTCATCCATAATAAACACACTAAATATGTGGAGAAGCTAGTGGAACCAGGCCTCACTGTAGCAAAGAAATGAGTATCACTGAGATGGATGTCCAAATGACTGCCCACATGAAAGCAATGGTTATGGGAATTTGCAGGGTGGGTACGGGCTGAATGTGGAGTACGCCACAGACTGGTTTACAATGGAGATGAACAGGGAGGAAGGGTGAAATGGGACTTAGTAGAAGTCCGACTACAGCAGAAAAGGGGAGACCCTGGACCCGAACAAGATGTGGAGGGGACAGATGATTAATACTTTTTGGATGTACCAGTGATGCTGATTTGCTGTAACATGATGCAATAATACCAATTGTACTGTCTAACTAATCCAGATGTAATGTATGGACTTATATTCATCTGCACACAGTGTGACTCCCATCTCTCTCCATGTTTAGGAGGGTGGGGGTGTCGAGTAGTTTGCACTCTACAGTAGAACCTGCATGTTTGTGTACACTAGGATGGTGCAAGACTGATTCCGAGCACCCCCTCAGGATGTGTTGTACTATAGACCAGCTAGCTCAAGGGCCACCATAAGCCCCCCTAAACCTAGACAGCTAGCAAATTGTTCTGGCAACCAATGAACATGACAACCCGGATCACTTAGGAGTTGTGGTAACGGATCTATAATTCTTTTTGCTCAGTTACTCGTGCTCTCCTTTGCTCAGAGAAAGATACAAGGAATACACAGAGGGATGTTTTCAATGTTTATTGCACCAATGTGATTCTTGTATAAGATATATGTGCTGCAATGATCAATAGACAGAAGTAGATGAAAGTTATTAGAAGTATTAGCACAGTGAACAAAATAAAAAAGTTGCACCATGGTGCTGAGACAATGGATATATGCAGACACATAAACAATATAACAATCTTGCGAACTCCTACTATGTGTTCCCTAACCTAAGCGTCTAGGGTGTATGTGTGTGTTCTGCCAAGGATCTCCGTACTTGATGAGTCAACCCCATTACCTGATGTGAGTGAATGTAGGCCCCCGTATTGGTCAATAGCTGGATACCCCTCGCGGAGATATCAGCAAACTGCTGGGCCAAGGCATCAGAGTGTAGGGACCTCGCAATGAGGGACCTCGCAATGAGAGCAGAAGTGCTCCTCTGTCAACACACGGAAATTGATGTTTATTCATGACAAAAGGCGTCCTTGTCTTGGTCCGAGATCTTGATCAGGCTGCCATTGTTTGTTTGTTATAGATAGGTGTGTCGCCATATGTACGAAAACAATAAGCACATTTAACAAACAACATATGTATAAACCTTGTAGATGTTATAAAGGTGGGATGATAGTGTTCTTGCTTAGTTGTTTTTGTAAACGAGTATAGTTTACCAGGAAAACAAGTTCAGGCTGTCACGAATCCAATGGTGTCTCAAAAGTCATTGTGTGAAAGTGAAGGCAACATCAGGAAGAAACCCGTGTTCCTGTAGAAATGGCAGTGTTTAAATCTAAGCCTAACTGGGACACATGACGGGAGGGGTTGCTGGACAAGCTACTGAACTGTAATGTTATCTTGTTTTCAAAATCAATAAAAAAATGTAAACATGAAAACATTTGTAGGTCTGATCTTAGCCAAGACACCTGATTTTAGTAAAATTACATATATAGTACATATATAGTACAGATTCTTATCTTCAGTCAGCCTTTTTTGTCCATTGATCTGCTTTGTCATTCATATTTTTCTACCACCCACTACACCACGCCACACACCGTGGGACAGTTGGTCAGCTCACTTCAGCCATTGGCTAAGTTCACTCAGAGTGTCAGCATTCTACTCTTCCACAAGGAGCACTTCCACTTTCGTAAGTAGTTCAATTCATTGCCTGGCATATTATGGTTATGTGCGTGTTGGCTATGTGTGTTTTTTATAATTATTTATTTATTTTTCTTACAGCTGGTGAGAGGCCGGTAGCCTCAATGCCACAGCATGCTTGAGGAATTAATTGCGGATGTGGAGCTTATGTCCAAGCCCCTAGGGCAGGTAATCCCTCAGGAGCTGGCAGAAAAAAGATTTCTGTTTTTCTTCTTTTTATAAAGTTTGTGGTTTGCAAGGGATTCTGGGTAACAGAACCTGGTGAGAGCCACACAAGTCACTCCATCCTGGATTCCCCTGGGTGTCTAATTTTCAAAAATGTATAGGTTTGCTAGGTTTCCCAAGGTGCCGGCACAGCTAGGGTAAAAAATCTACAGCTAGGCACTTTGCAAAAAAAGGTTCAGTTTTCACTGTAAAAATGTGGTGTGTTCACGTTGCGTTTTGCGCCGTTTCCTGTCGTGGTCACTAGGTCTACCCACACAAGTGAGGTACTATTTTTATTGGAAGACTTTGGAAAATGCGGGGTGGGTGGAATTTTGTGGATCCATGCAGATTCAAGAACTTTCCATCACAGAAATGTGAGGAAAATGTGTTGTTTTTTTTACAAGGTTTGAGGTTTGAAAGGGATTCTGGGTAACAGAACCTAGTGAGAGCCACACAAGTCACCCCATCCTGGATTCCCCTTGGTGTCTAGTTTTCAAAAATATACAGGTTTGCTATGTTTCCCTAGGTGCCGGCTGCGCTAGGACCCGAAATCCACAGGTAGGCACATTCCAAATAAAAGTCAGTGCCTAGTGGGCTTTCTGCCGCCCTGGGGAGGAGGCAAATTCGGGGCTATTGCCCTGATATGCCCCCAAGGGGGGCAGAAAGACTGTGGCTATTCTTTTGGGGGGTGGGGGCATTGGGATCCCCATTCTGGGCAGCCTTTACCCCTACGTATAAAAAAGCCAGCATAATTGCTGGCGCTTAGTGGGCTCTCTGCCCCCCCCTGGGGGCAGATCAGGGGCTACTGCCCCCATCTGCCTCCTGGGGGGGTAGAAAGACTGTGGCATCTTTTTTGGGGGAGTGGGGGCATTGGCATGCCCATTCTGGGCAGTCCCCACCCTGAACATTGGAGAAAAAAAAATCTCTGGTGGCAAGTGGGCTTTCTGCCCCATCTGAATCCCAGGGGGGACAGAAAGACTGCAGCATTTTTTTGGGGGGTGGGGGCATTGGCATGCCCATTCTGGACAGCCCCAACCCTACCTATATATAAAAAAAAATCCCTGGCACTTAGTGGGCTTTCTGCCCCCCCACCGGGCCTATAAAAAAAAGAATCCCTGGCATCTAGGGTGCTTTCTGCCCCCCGAGGGGGCAGATTGGGGGCTACTGCCATCATATGCCCCCCCAGGGTGAGCAGAAAGACTGGAATTTTGTGGGAGGGAGGAGTGGGGGCATTGGCATGCCCGTCTTGGGCAGCCCCCACCCCTACATTAATTGTGAAAAAAAAAACCTGGTGTCTAGTGGGCTTTCTGCCCCCCCCGGGGGGGCAGAAAGACTGTAATTTTGTGTGGGGGGGGCATTGGCCTGCCCATATTGGGCAGCCCCCACCCCTAATTTGCATAGTAAAATAAATCCCTGGTTTCTAGTGGGCTGTCTGCCCTCCCGGGGGGGGCAGAATGACTGAATTCACCCAAAAAATTATGGGGGGAGCAAAGGCCCTTGCCCAAGGGGCCGCTCCCCCCTCCCTGGTGCCTAGTGGGTGGGTCCCTGCTTGGGGATCGTCTTTCTACATGCTCCGGGGGCTGAGATAGCCCCCTGAGCATGTAGAAAGTGAAACTGAAATGAGCCTCTCGGCTCATTTCAGTTATCGTTTCACTGAAATGACGTCAGCGCGACATGCGCACTGATCGTCATTTTAGGAAAACCATCTACACAGCCTCGGGAACTGGGGAAGCTCTTCCCCAGCTCCCGAGGCTGTTGGGGGGGAAAAGAAATACCTCTGTTGCCTGCACCAGAGGGATTTCTAGTGCCATGTGATCGGACGGCCTGGCGCCGTCCTACGCACATGAGCACTGGTGCATCGAACGGCCCCTGGCCATCCGACGCACCGAAGGGGTTAACCCTAGCATTTATGAAACTTAGAGATGTAAGGGAATCAATGGTGGTGTGGATTGGGTAACTCCCAGGATGTTTTCCTGCCCTGAATGTCCTGCAAACATCGAAGGATGTGTCAGAAATTGATATTTTTCCCATATTTAGGTGACAGAAAACTGAGACACTTCCAGGCAATTGCCAAAGTTTTAACACTTTGCATTCTCAAACTTCTCCCAGTTGAAATGCTGCTTCCCATGTGTGAGTGGACATAACGCATGTCATTGGAATAGACCAAAACTGTAACCATGTGAAGACATCATTGACAACTCAATGACTTCAAGCAGTCCATGTTTTTTCTGGTTCCTGTTATGTGCAAGAGGCCAAGCCACACAGGTGGCATACAGTTTTTATCAAGGAAAATGTTGGAATGCCTGGTAGTAGGAATTTTGTGGATCCCCATGGATTCCAAAACTTGAAAATGTAACAGAAGTGAATGATTTCAAGCAAGGTATGATGTTTACAGGGCATTCTGGATACGAATAGGAGTGGGATCCATTCATTTGACACCACCTTTGACTACCCTGGGTGACCACTCTTCAGAAATGTCTGTGTTTCACAGGTTTCTTTGGGTGGAGACTGAACCTGGGACAAAATACTGCAGCTACCCACATCATCAAAATGGGTTCATTTTCAAGTGGTTTGGGGCTTTTTTTGTCATGGTCGATATGCTCATGCTCGTAAATGGGGTGTCATTTTTATTTCAAGAAGTGTGGGAAAGCTGGTTGGTACGAATTTTGTAAATCCCTACAGATTCCAGGCCTTTTCCTCACAGTCATTTGAGGAAGGAATTTTGTACAGCTCTACAGATTTCAGAACTTTCCATCACAGAAATGTTACTGTTATTATGCAGTTTTGTAGAGTGCACAGCTACCCAACAGGCTTTCCCAGTGCTAGGTATGTATAGTAAGGCATCAGAAACAGTGTACCAGGAATTGAGTTAGAAGAGCTAGGTTTTCAGAAGTATCCGAAAAGCACTCATGGATTGGCACGTTCTCATCTAAAAGGGTAATATATTACACAGCTGAGAACCCAGAAAAGAGGAAGACTGGCCACCCTGACAAGGTCTCCTGATACTGGGGACTACACAGAGATTACAATTGCTAGAACGGAGGGAATGGCTGGTACGGTAGTGTGCCACTAACAATCTTAAATACTATGGACCTGAGTTAGACATAGCTTTGTGCATGTAGCACAGCATTTAAACTGGATTCGCTGTTCCACTGGAAGCCAGTAGAGGTCTCTAAAAAAAGTGGGCGTAGAAGAATATTTGAGGAGGTAGAAAAACAATCTCATGGCAGCATCCTGGACTACTGAAGTACTGTTCGTAGGGTGGAGACAGGCAGTAACCAAAAAAATTTCCTTAGACACCTTTAGACACCAAAACAGGTAGAGGCTACCTTGGAAATGTAATATTTCATTGAGAGCTCATTGTCAAGCTAGAAGTCCAGGTTCTTAACCACAGAGACAGGAACTGGTGGAGTTCTCAGCATATCTGGCCAGTGATGAGGTTCCCAAAGATGGGGGTTATTGCATACTAACATAATGTCTGTCTTGTTTCTATTTAGTTTCAGGGAATTGTTGCCTATCCAGGTAGCCACCTTCAGAAGGCAGATGTTTAAAGTGTCCGAACTGTGATCTTTCTTAGATGAGAGACAAAGGATGACCTGGGTATCATCTGCATAAGAGAAAAGAGAGACACCACAGCTTTCCAAGAGATGTACATAAATGTTAAATAGCATAGGTTTATGTGTGATTTTACACAAAATGTATGTTTGCAGGGCATTCTGGGTAAGAAAATGTAATGGCATCCATGCAAGTCACAAAATCCTGGCTTCCCTTTTGTGTCCAATCTTCAGAAATATTTGGGCTTGTTATGTTTCCGTGGGTGGGGACAGAGCACAGACCCAAATACGTCACCAACTCAGGGGCATATTTACATTAGAAGTGGCGGAGCGGGCGTTTTGGCTTAATGCTGCGCTCCGACACTTTTAAAACGCAGGGCTGTGCCATATTTATAACAATATGGTGCAGCCCTGCATTTCCTCCAGCGCTGGCGCTAAATTTAGCTGCCTAGCGCCAACGCAGGCACCCTTGAACCATAGTGCAAGGGTGTCTGCATTGCAGGGGAAGATTGCTAATGTGCAGGAAGGGACACAATCTTTAAATGGCTTCTTTTATGATTGTTTATGTGCAGGAAGGGACACCTTCCTGCACATAAACAACCAATGGCGTTTTGCTGTTTCCATGTGTGCTGTACAATGCAGCACACATGGAAACAGCAAAAAAAAACAATTAAACATTTCTCCTCTTTGCGCCAGGGTAAGACCAGGTTTTTCCTGGTCTTAATTTTGGCGCTGCCTCATAGTTACGCCACCCTTGTAAATATGGGGCAGTCTCAAAATCAATGGGTGTTGCGGTGGAACACCCACCGCAACACCCATTGCCCTCCCCTTTCCCGCTAAGTATAGCGTGAAAGGGTGCCTTATTTACAAGGCGGCGTTAAGCCACATTAATTGGCTTAACGCTGGCTTGTAAATAAGGCGAAGCCCCTATCGCCACCGCAACATTGGGAAAAATGATATTGTGGTGGCGAAAGGGGCTTGTAAATATGCCCCATGGATTGCAAAATGGGTCAGTTGCCATGTCGAAAACTTCATGTCTCTGCATTGCATTTTGGCCTTTTAGGGCCTTTCCTGTTGTGGGTAATAATCCCAGCCACATGTGGAGTACCGTTATTATCAGAAGATGTGTGGGAATGATGGCTGGTAGAAATGTTGTGGCTCCATGCAGGTCCAGAACTTTCTCTCACATATATATGAGGAAAACTGTGATTTTAGTCACAGTTTGATGTTTGCAGGGCACTCTGAGTAACAAAAGCTAGAGGTATTCATGCAAGTCAACCATCTTGTCCTCCCGAGTGTCTAGTTTTCAGAAATGTTTCGGTTTGGTAGGTCTTGTCCTGGCTCTTTTTGCAGGGTTATCCCCAAACTTTTTGCCTTCTTCCTCCTGTTTTTATGACCTTCTTTTTTGGTGGCTTTAGGACTCTGGGCAATTTACCACTGCTAAACAGTGCTAAGGTGCATATGATCTCTCTCTAAAATATAATGCTAATTGATTTTTCCATGACTGGCATATATGATTTACAAGTAAGTCCCTAGTACAGTGCGCTGGGTGTCCCCAGGCCTTGTAAATAAAATGCTACTAATGGGCCTGCAGCACTGATTGTGCCACCCACATGAATAGCCCTGCAAACATGTTTCGGAGCCTGTGTGTGTAGCTTTTAACTGCCATTTCGTCCTGGCAAGTGCACCCACTTACCAGGCCCAAACCTTCCCTTTTATTACATGTAAGGCACCTCTAAGGTAGGCCCTAGGTAGCCCCATGGGCAGAGTACAGTGTATTTAATAGGTAGGACATGTACTTGTGAGTCTTACATGTCCTAGTAGTGAAAAACTGCTAAATTCGTTTTTCACTACAGCAAGGCCTTTCCCTCCCATAGGTTAGCATTAGAGCTTCTTTGTAACATCTTACAAGTGTATCTTCCAATTGGGAGCTGATAGAAAATTGGAGTTTGGTGTCTCTGGACTCAAAATTTAAAAATACATCTTTTAGTAAAGGTGTTTTTTAAATTGCAGGTCTGAAAATGTCACTTTTTGTAAGTGAGTATTTTCTTACTTTAAGGAAATGTTGTGCCTCTGCCTACCTCTGAATACACGTCTGGGTCAGGGTGACAGTTGGGCTCTTGTGCATTCACTCTAGACAGTCGCACACAAAGGGAGCTGAGGAGTGACCTGCATATCCTGATGGCCCATCATCAGACTGATGAGACGTCCTGAGCTAGAGTGGTGAGAGGAGCAGACATTTGCACCTGAATAGGGCTGTGACTGTCCCCACACAAAGAGATCTCCATCCCCTGTAGTGTGTCTGGAGCCAGGGCAAGGAAGGGAAGGGTCTTTTGCACTACAAAGACCTTTCTTTGAAGTCTTCCTACTTCAAAGGCCAAAATGGGTATAAGTACTGGACCTCTGACACCATATACTCAGAACTCTTCTGGAATGAGGGCTTTCTGCCAGGAAAAAGAGCTGTGTTGCTGTCAGGAGGGACTACCACTTCGCTGTTTCCTTTGCTGTGTTAGCCTGCTGGTTGCTATTTCTGTCCTGAGAGTGAAAGGACTGGACTTTCCTTTCTACATTCTACTTTCCAAGTTTATCCAAGGCTTCAGATGAGCCTGTCTCCTGTTGGAAGTCTCAGGGCCATCAAAGACTTCACCTGTAGCACCTGAGCTCCTCTGCTGAGAGCCCAACTTGCCAAGTGGTGCCAAATCCAGTTCCTGGGCCCTCAAAAGTGAGTTTAAGTGCTACAAGAAGAAATTGACAAAGAACCGCCACTGTGGGAGTCTTGAGCACTGCACCACTGATGTCCATGGCACACCGCTCCGACGCTGCAGCTGTGTCCCAGTGGTTTGACCTTGATGCCGTGAAAGGGAACCTCGTGGCTTGACCTGCAATGCTTCATCGATGACGCCCAGCAGTAAGGAACCAAGGGTTATCTCCTCCCCTGCAGCCCGCAACATCCAAGGGCGTCATCGACTCCCAGACTCTGCACTGCCACCAGGAACCAATGCCTCACTTGCTTCAGTGACTCCTCACCTCCTTCATGCAGCACACTGTCCTCGAGTGCCGACATGCCAACGACCTGCAAGCATTAAGGAACCGACGCCGCACTTGCCTACCTGACGCCTCACCTCCCCTCCATTTTGCATTGTCTTTGATTTCTGGTGCCTACAAGGTACTGTACCGGAGTCTCCATGACTCCCGATGCCGGCCCTCGCTCCATCAAGGCTGGACTTACTTTGTGAAGTCATCAGCGTCACACATGACTAGATAGCCCGATGGAGCTATTGTTTTCTAAAAGCTATACTTGATTGGATCTTTGTAAATTCATATCTTGACTGGTGTATGTTGGATTTTTTTTGTTTTGGTCTTGGTTGAATCAGATAAATGTTGGCTAAAGTATGTGTGTGTGTGTGTGCATGTGTGCATGCATGCGTGTGTGTGTGTGTGGGTGCGTCTGTGCTTTGCACATTGCCTCTGAGATAAGCCTGACACTGCTCTTGCTAAGCTACCAAGGGTGTGAGCATGGGTTATTCTGAGGGTGTAACTTATCCTGATTAGATTGACGGTCCCTATTTGGACATGGTGCAAGCAACTGCCAACTAGAGACCCCATTTCTAACAGTAGGTTTTCCTTGGTGGCAGCCGAGCCTGGGCCCAAATTTCAAAGCTAGCCAAATCGCCAAAATGGGTCCATTTACCAGTCAAAAACTTAATGTCTCTATGTTTTATTTTGGAGCCTTTCCTGTCATGGGCACTAGTGACATTATTTTTATTGGATAATGTGTGGGAATGATGGGTAGTGAGAATTTTGTGGATTCCCAGACATTACAGAACTTTCCCTCTCAGAAATGTGAGGAAATTGTGTGATTTTAGACAATGTAAGACATTTGTAGGGCATTCTGGGTAGAAAACCTTAGTGGAACCCACACACGTCATACCATCTTAGACTCCCTGAGTGTCTAGTTTTCAGAAATGTCTCATTGTGATAGATTTCCTAGAGTTATGGCCGAGCCTGTGTCCAAATATTGCAGCTACCCACATTGCCAAAATGGGTCCATTTTCAAGTCTCTTTGTTGTGTTTTGTGGCCTTTTCTATTGTGTGGGCACACATGGGGGTACCGTTTTATCAAGAGAAGTGTGAGAACAAAGAATAGTACAATATTTGTTATTATCAATTCAATGTTTCTTCAGTTTTGGCATTCAAATATATGCCAGTGGGCAAGAAAGAGCAAATTTTTCAAAATGTCCTCAGAATCTCATGATAATGTCCTAAAAGGATCAATCTCGTTTTCTCCTAAGGTAGGGGGGGGGCACTATATACTGTGTCTGCATTATGCAAATGATTTAGCCATAATGGACATGACCCAAATTAGACTTCAGTGGAAATTAGATGTTTTCAACAAGTACTGTAAGATAAAGAAACCAATGGTTAATATGGAAAAAAAGTCTCTTTGTTGTGTTTTGTGGCCTTTTCTATTGTGTGGGCACACATGGGGGTACCGTTTTATCAAGAGAAGTGTGAGAACAAAGAATAGTACAATATTTGTTATTATCAATTCAATGTTTCTTCAGTTTTGGCATTCAAATATATGCCAGTGGGCAAGAAAGAGCAAATTTTTCAAAATGTCCTCAGAATCTCATGATAATGTCCTAAGAGGATCAATCTCGTTTTCTCCTAAGGTAGGGGGGCACTATATACTGTGTCTGCTTTATGCAAATGATTTAGCCATAATGGACATGACCCAAATTAGACTTCAGTGGAAATTAGATGTTTTCAACAAGTACTGTAAGATAAAGAAACCAATGGTTAATATGGGAAAAAAACAAGATTTTAGCCTTTGGTCAAAAGAAGAACGAATTTAAATGGTTTTTAGAGGAGACGCAAATAGAAGAGATGGAATCGTACCACTGTTTAGGTATGCATTTCTTGTCCAACTTAGAATGGAAAACAAACTGGGAGATGGTAAAATCCAACTCCCCACCATATTGAGGATTAATAAGTTTAGGGAGGAATGTTGTGGTCCTAATTTGATGCCAGCTTAACTGCGTTTAAGGCTATGGTGCAGTCAAGATGGTTGTATGGTGCCAAGTTACTTTATTTGAGTGGGATGCCAAGCTGGGAGGGAATTGAAGGGCAGTGCCTGAAAAGCATGGTGAATATGCCAAAATCTGCAATAGTACAGGCACTAAGGCTGGAGTTGGGTATGACCTGCCTTTTGGAGAGGGCTGTCTGAGTTTTTGGAACAAATTGTTAAAGCTAAGTGAGCTTAAGATATCTCAGTTGTGCAAAGATTAAATTCTAAGAAGTGAGATTAACTGGGCTGCGAGTCTAAGGAAGCTATTGCCATCATTGAAAGAGAAATATCTATTGGGTTCTCCCAGTTGTGATGTCCCATTTCATGATCCCTAAAGAGATATACGGGATAGAATGGAAGAAATTTCAAGAAAGAGGGATTCAAGTGTCTTAATGAAGAAATCTACCACATTTTGTTGGGCTTCATGGCAAATTAATACAGCATTTCCCTATCTATCTGATTTGGTCAATCCAGTTATGAGACAGGCACTTTTACGGTTTCGAATTGGGATAAACCCCGTTTATGAAAAGGTGCTGTTGGCAAAGAGATTAAAGACAAATGGGGAGGTATGTGACTGCGGTATAAAAATGAAATTCACTAATGAGCATATGCTACTGGATTGTATGTTTTTTAGAACAAAATTTAGGACATTTTTAAAACCGGTTTGAAGCAAATATGGAATATATAACCACTGGGAAGCCTCAAAATTTCTTTCTCACAATGCAATTGTTAGATGTGGCTTGTGCAATAGTTGTTTTTTTATTAGCAAGTAGGAAGATATTGGAGACTTTTTAAATGGGTTAGTTATATGTGGAATCAGGAGCATTATGCCAATGGATAACTTCTGCAAACAATGTTAAGATGCTCCCTTTTATGAGTAATATCCAATTACATTTGTGATGTTCTATGATATCGATGGTAATACTTTTAATTATGGGTTTTAAGTGCATAGTATGTTATGGGTTACGTTCAGGGACCAAGGTCTAAAATAAATATATTTCTAAACAACACATGATAGTATGGGTATCCCCTAATTCAGAGTCCTGCAAGTAACCACTATTCCCAAAGTCAGTGTCTTGGGCAAATTTAAAAATGTATAGGTTATCGTCATACCTATTTTTTATCCATTAGATTTTTCCATATGAATTACACTGCTTAGTCTGTACACAATGAAAAATCATTCTAAGCTGTGGATTAGATGTTAACTCTGAATATTGCCTGTTTTTGTACAACCAACCAATACTATATATCCCTGCAACCAGAAGGGTCTGATGGATGTAACAGTATATTACTTTTGTAAACCAGTCATCAGGGAAAATAACGATTAATTTGATTTTATTGATTTGAATAATGATTAAATGTAATTATTATTATTTTTAGAAAACCCTGAGCAATCTACATAAATGGCGTCTTGCAGAGTCTGAATTTTGGAACACGTTCATTGGATGCACCCAGTTCAATACATGACCATGCACCTCATTGCAGAAAAATAAGATGCAGTCTCCAGTGCAGGTGCAGATTCCCGACGACCCTCTTGAATCTGTAACTCTTGGGGTGCAGACTTAAAGGGTAGAAACCTGAGGACCTCGTAACCCAAACCTGAATGGCTAAATAAAATAGGAAGTAATATTGCTGGATCTTTTACATATATACCACTAGAATACGTGAAATAATAGTGCAAACGAATGTGTTAAACCTGACATTATTTTATTCCAACAATGAACTGGTTTTTGACTTGATTGCTACATTTTAACTAGTCAGATGTCGTTTGCACTGTTTGTGCCTGTGACATAACAATTTTGCACTGACTTTTTCGCATTACACGGACTGCAATGGTGCAAATTCGAACTGACATTGGGACGGACAGATCCAAATTCTGGTTTGTCCTGTGCAGTTCGTCTAAGTGTCCCTTCGCACTTGAGGGGCACAGACTTGGTAACAATTTGCACCACTTGCTGTGCACTGTGTGATCTTTACAATTTTGCACTTACATTTTGGCATTACATGGACTGCAATGGTGCAACTTTGAACTGACATTGGGACCGACCGATGCAAATTCTGGTTTGTCCAGTGCAGTTCGTCTTTGTGGGACACGCCAATGTGGGTAAACAAACTGCATCGCGGCCCTTGCACTGTGTGATCTTTATATCCCGCTGCAAAATGTCACTGGCACATCTTCAATATTGGTAATCTTTCTCCTTATAGTGCGAACACGCTGTTGCCTATTAGAATGATCACATACTGCATTTTATAATAGGCAATCTGGAAATGTTTACCTTGGTCTCCAGGAATAGTCGCCTTTCTATATCATTAATTGTAGCTTCTGTATTGTTATACTGAAGCTGTACCACTCACCTAATTACTGTAATTATTATAACATTGAAGACTCTGTTGAAGTCGAAATTTGTTGGATGAAACTACTTAGGAATGTAAATATGTGCAGCAGCACATTAAAAAGAAAGGCCATTTCATGCCAAACACAATTACAAGAACACATCCATTCTGCACACAGAAGGCGGACAATTAGGGGAGTGTGATAAATTGTTCTTCCTGCGCATGGAGAATGAGATGCCATAAACATCTTCTGCTGTAGTTTATCCCTTTAACACAGAGCAGGCGTCGCCTGCGACATCCTGTTTCCAAGTCCACCTCTTCGTTTTCATGAGTCTGAACAGCGCCGCGATGTATTCAAAGCCTGTATACAATATTTATTTTTTAGCCGCCCTTCCAGTGTTTGCCCGAGTGCAGTTCAGATTAAAGGATTAGTTCTCATTCATATTTTAAACACTTATTTCTGCAGCAACCTGTGTCAGGTTTCTTTCTGTCTGTTTTCACCTGCTGTATGTCACAGTTAAAGCCATCCTCTCCATACAAGACACTCTCGTTCGCACTCAAAGAATGCTTCGAGTTTCGACCTGTAGTATCAAATCGAGTTAACATTTAAGGAAATCAGGACTGCATTAAAAAAGTTGAATTAAAAATACCACTAATATAAAAGTTAGACCAAAATACGACAGTATAAAAAATCACGAAATATTTTGGGGGAAAAGCTAAGGACATCTGGTCTCAATCTTTGTATAGCCGATCCCATAAACAATACAACGACGAAACAGCATACTGAAAGGTATTGGCAGTGAAAAACACTGAGAGACTGGGACAGTGGGAACTCAAAAGAGGTACAGAATGGTAGATGACGGGTAGGAGCGGGAGGGCTAGATTTCTGTGTTTCTGTACTTTTGTTTGGCATGAGATTACCTTTCTTTTCAAAGTGATGCTGCATGTTTACATTCCTAGCCTCTAAAAATAAGTGTGCTAAAGGGGATTCACCTTACCAAGAATTTTTGTTTGGAAGGAGGAAAGACCCTCACCCACCACAAGGTGGCATGCTTCTTCATAGGGCTCCTTTTCTCATTGGTCGGAGATGTTCTACCAGTGCAGGCTACAACCCTTAGTAGGGGAGCTCTTTTTGGTCCCACTTCATATGATTGTGATTGTGAAAGTTTTTATCCAAACAGAAGGAGAAAGGAATAGGATAAACTACCAACTTGATGATGAATGTTTTATTCCTCTGCTAGCTTTTAGTGTCAAAAAAGAGAATGCAGGGAAATAATTCAATCTTGTTAGGAGGTCGACATGTTTCAGACATGTGTCAGCCTGCATTAAAATGGCCGGCATGGGTCACAAGGCTTCTTTCAGGACCAAACCCCATTCTGTGAACTGCTGTTTCTAGAAAAGTCAACAAACAGAAGGCAGTGTATAATGTAAAACATTCCTAAGATGTTAAAATCAACAATAGAATAGATAACAACAAACTCATCACCATAACATTTCCACAAATTTGGCCCTGCCATGTCATCGCTACAAGATACAAAAGTACTAGGACAGTACACAAATATGTAGTGAGAAAATCTCTTTAATTACTAGAAAATTAAATGTGTGGGTGCCCCTAGATGTTTTTGATTGGTGTGTAAAATGTTGTCAAAGTTTCTTCTCGGCATGCACATTTGTAAATGGAATATTCAATAGATTTAAATGCACAAAATAGGGGAATTTATCAGTCTCTCTCTCTCAATATTTAAATAGTTTTAATGAAATCTTTTAAAGTGAGGTCCAGCTCAGAGTACCTATGAGAACTGCTAACTAGACTTCCACATTTGACAAAACTTTCCTCATTTGAGTGTTTGAGGGTTCTCATCCTGGATAAGACTTATCAAGGATCAGTCTCATTCCAGTTAAAAAGTGACTTTTTTATATTGCCTATGACTTTTCTTTTGTTCCCCCTGAACTAAGACCTATCCTCTTCTTCTCCTCCACCTGTTCTCCACCAAAAGCTCTCCGGTGCCACTGTGTGGAGGTTTGTAGCACATAAAAAAACCAAAACGAATTGAAGTAAATTAAATATTTTTTCCCTTTGAAGTACAGATCATTTAAGGCAACACTAAATAATGAACTGATTGTGTCTTTTTGATTTTGTCCCTTCTGTCATCTCTGCACAGTCACTCTATTCCTTTCACAGGGAGAACACCACGGGTGTCCTCCTTCCTGCTTCCATCAAGGAAACCCAAATCAACCCCATCATGATTCCCATTTTCTGCTATTCACAGACCCCTCTGTTATCCTCCTTACCCCTTCACAGTTCCCTCTCGTTCTCCTCGTCCATTCTGCATTTCCTGCACCAGGAACTTCCTTATCCATATTAACAAGAAATTTAACACTTCTGCTGCCAGAAACAGGTTTGTCATCGGGCAACCCATCCTCTATCTGTTGCCTAACTGGGCATCCAATTAACTGTGTCTAATATATCAGTGACTGCAGATGAGACACACAAACGGAATCGTGTTCATGGGTATTATCACCCAAATTTTGTATTTGTCTCTGTCCATGGTGGGGAGCATTACAGAGTGTGAGCCATTCAACCAGCAGATTGTTCTGATATGTCTTCCTGTCCAGATAGGTCAGTCCACCGCACAGTGACTTGATGGATCAATTGAAGAGGACTGGTAATGATAAGCAAGGAGGGTAAGGCACAGAAATGAGTAACTCTGAAAATCAGTGAATGACTAAGGGATAACAACATGAGGGGTTTGAGGGCAGTGTTCAGTAAAAAAGTGCAGGTTAGAAGATGGCAAAGTAGGCACATCAAGGCACACATGCAAAAGTGAGATGCTCGATGGATAGCAAAGCAAAGATTAAAAGATGCAAACAAGGTGGAAGCTCAAAGGTCCAATAAGGGATGGATGGAGTGTGGAACTGAACGAAGTATTCAAAAGTGTCTCCGACAGCCACGCCTGGTTAATGCAAGCATCTCTGGCATCAGCTTACAGGCTTGATGCATGAAATCCACCATGTCAGGAGTATCGTACCGATTGTACATATAACCACAACAACTGAGATCATTTTAAAATAAACAACGTCACAATCCAGACTCTTCATCATAGGGTCTGATAAGTGCAGTTAGAGAAGAAAGTCTTTGTATTTGACGTGCATAGAGAAAACACCCTGGGAAATGTGTCATAGAGGCAAAATGAAACAGTAGACATAGCGGATTCGTCAATCAGCATTTGTAAATAATTGAGTGCACTATACTGGACTATTTCTGTTTATTTTTAACATCAATGTGCTCCTACAATGTCATGTGGTAATGCATCTGCTCACAAGCTTCTTCCTGGACACTCTGGGCCGGTAGTCTAAGTAAGAGAAGCTGTTATAGTTAGCACAGGTAAAGCACATAATTGCAATTAAGCCCTCAAACGTCGATAAAACTAAAAGCAGGACGGCAGGAATTATGTACCACTTCACATCTTTGGGTTCAAATGCTACTGACTGCATTTTAGGATTTCTAATAGCAATGTCTAGCTTGTATACTAGCAACAGAAGTAGTTTGCCCTGAGGGTTACTGTAAACTGATTCGCATATAATGTCTTTCACCTCATTAGTGAATCAATCTGAAAAGCTCATCATCAGGCAAGAAATCATCAGATTAGTGTGTAAATAATATCTCTGATAGCTGTTTCTGTTTCATGTCTGCATATAATTAGTCTCAAGAAGAAGTTGTCAGGAACGATTAAGCGGTCTGGGTGACATGATGTCAGCTCGCATGGGCCCTCTACAGTGGCCTTTCCCACTTCTGGTACTAATGTCACCATGACGTTCGCTTTCAGATCCATTTTCGATGGTGATTTAGAAACTCGCTTAGTTCTGACAGCCTTTTGCTGCTCTTTTTTGGTGCCCAAGATAAAAGGTGCAAATGGTGCCTGTACTTAAGTAATCACACAAGGAAAAAGGCTTATGAGATGTCCCTAAACATTGTGTGAATAGTACGGTTAAGGAACCTCACAAAATTGATTGGCGTAAACGGGCAACCAGTCAAACAAAGTTCAGTTGAATGATTACCTGCGTTAAAGAACATGTTTACTATTGAGCGAGTTCCCTGTGAGCGTCTCCTGCTGGAGGACTCGCAGAAGACATTTACTCTTTCAACGCACCTATGTTTCATTTTACAGTTCAATCATTTTCAATCACACAAACGCTAGAGCTGAGGAGCCCTTGTAAATTAAAATGCTGAGTTCATTATTGAACAATAAGCCATGAAAAAGAAAAATATGTTTAAAGAAAGGTGACAAAAGCTGCATTTCTGGCCGCTGAACGTAACATCACTTTAATAGCGCCACTTCATCGCTTTCAGTTGTTGAATGACAGCAGCATGAAACTACAGGTGCTTGATTTCAGTTTCTGCTACTGCTACTCATTTAAATAAATTTACTCTCTGCACAAACAAGCATATTTGTAGCCTGAGAAGCTGGCAACAACTGCTGGTGCCCCTGCCGACTCAGGTGTCTGTCCCATCTTATTCAGAACTAGCTGGGTTGGTGGTTATATTTTTCTCCTATGTTGGTGCTGTCCACATGCCAGATGCAGATTCAGTAAAAAGTATGAAATTATGCCACCTTGCCTGCCAAGCACTGGCGGCATGACAGACCTGTCACCACTTTATTTGTTTGCCAAAGTCAAATCTTGTAAACGGCTGAATGTTTTTGGAAAACAAAAACGCAATGTCCCTGATGCACTGGGAGTTGTCCTCCAGCAATTGGCGTACATACAGGCCCAATTTACTAAGATGTGTCAATCAATCAATCAATCAAACTGGATTTGTATAGTGTAGCTAATCACCCGTGAGGGTATCCAGGTGCTGAGAGTACTGCTGCAGGGGGCTCAGTTGAACATCCTTGTCTTGAGTCCTTTTCTGAATTCCAGCAGAGATGATGAGGTCCGTAGGTGAAGTGGGAGGCCATTCCAGGAGAGACAGGAGGTGGGAGCGTCCTCCACTATTTCTGCGACGGATGTGGGGGTGTGTGGGCGAGGCAGAGGTAGGTGGATTGCAGATGTCTGAGGGAAGGTGAAAGTTCAGTCGGTGGTTGATGAATGCTGGGCCCTGCTTGTGGAGGGCTTTGAAGGTGTGGATCAACATCTTGAATTGGCATCTCTTCTGAGTGGGGAGCCAGTGGAGATTCTTCAGGTGGGGGATGATGTGGGTCTGTTTAGGGAGGTCTTCAGAGATCACTTAAAGAAAACAAACATCTCTTGGCTTTGCCATTGCTTTTTTCTGATGCTGTTGAGCATTGACAAGAAGAAAACAATACTTGGTAAAGCCAAAAGGTCTGAGATTAACGTGCTATTGCACATAGCATTTGCACATTAGAGGAAGACACAAAGGATGCAGCCGGCAAGAGTGGAGAGAAAGGGCTAGTTTTGTAAAGCAGTCCCTCGTGCAGTTCAATGTAAGCCCAATACACTCCAAACAGAGAATAGCATTAGATAAGAGATGACTACTCCACTGGTCTGATCCAAAAACATGATTGGCAATGTCTGAATCCAATGGCTGAAAGAGGCTGTTCGGAAATAGTAAATGACTGAAATGTGTAGACTCAAAGCACATTCTATGTATATTCTTAGTGATAGGTGTGTTGAAAGATGAGCTGTCAAAATCCAGACATAAAAAAAGTCCCATTGAAATTATGTATATGCTCGCCTGCATCACTAGGCATCTGCACATATATATCGTGACACTATGGTGGCCCCAGCCTGATGACTTATGCACACATGCATCACCACAAATGCTCATGCATATTTCCTGGAAAAGAGACTATTTTGGCTTTTGAGTCCAGTGTGATGATTCAAGCGCATGCATGCATCATGATACAATGATCATTTTCTTAAATTTACTGTTCCAAGATGGCAACACCCATCTTGGATCAGCAAATTAAAAAATAATAAATTGTAGCTGCCAAGCTTTCCTAAATATAGGGACATGCAGAGTCAGAAGAGCAATGGAGGAGGAGAACAGATAGGGTAATCAAAGTTAACATCAACAATGAGCAGCGAAGAGAAGCGAAGAGAAGCGGGGAAGCAGGAAACCAATGGAGGAACCAAAGGGAGAGTTAAATAAAGAGAAGCAGAGTGGGACAGGGATGTAGGGGGAAGCAAGGGCTGAGCTAGGGAATGGAAGGGAAAAATGGACAACAGGAGCAGGGGCACAAGTGAAAGAGAGCAAGAAAACGCATGCCCTCCTATTGAGTGCTGAGAGCGAAAGTAATTGGTATTAAGTAGTTCAATGAATGTAAGCCATGGAAAAATACAAGCCATCCTATCAAATGGATGATAAAGAAGTTGTATGGCAAGAGAGGGACATAAAGATGAAAGAAAACCATGAAAGAAGATGCAAACCACTGAGAATGACAAGAGCTCCAATCAAAGAAGAGCAAAGGGCTAACACAAAGGCTACTGCAAATATAGGTACTTTTCAAAATAGTACTTTCATCAACAGACAGATGAAAGCTAAATATGGGGTTGTAATTATAGCTCTGAATGAGAATTTAGCATTTGTGTATGGTTTGTATGAGGTGCTTGATATCACAATACTCAGGAAAGTCACAGAACAGTTAGGTCAGACTATCATTAAGAGCACCAATAACACCGCCTCACGTGCATACCCCTAAGAGGAAGTAGGTAATGAAACCAGGATTAGAGCACAGATGATTAAAGTTTTTAATTAATGGTCAAGATCATGATGAAGTTGTTGAAAAGGAAAGTGACCAACACACAACCCTCTCTTACTCCATTAGCAATCCAAATTGTTTCCATAAACTCTCTTCAATAGATAATCCAGACCTAAGCATATTTACAACAAGAAGGCGTGCTACACCAGCCTGGTTTGCATCCCTGATGATCTCAATGGATTAAAGAATACTGCCTGATGTTGTGATGGTTTGATAAGCATTGCACATGGCTCTTTACTCATCTATGTAAAGGAGGCAATATGTGCTGATGGGCAAGAGAAGACCCGTGGAGTCACATCCTAACACTTACTGCAGACAAACTGCTCAATGGAAAAAAAACATCCATAAGCTAGTTATGAAGCACACTGCTGGGTAAAAGGTACACTATTATTAAGTTAAAACACAATAAACAGTTTAAAATTGTCCTGACAATTAAACCCCCTACTGGCCCGATTGAGCTTACACCAACTGAGCCATGAAGCACTTTGTGAAATTAAAGTTTGGGCTGTTTATAAGATGGGGTCTTGAGGTTTTTGGTTTCATCTCCCCCATGAAAGAGAAAATGAAGGGCCCAACTGATACCTTGTATTTTTCTTTTTTTAATGATAATTTTTGTGAAAGTTATGCCAGCAATACAATAGTATACATTGGGGAACACATCGAACGTCTTACCATTCCGGGGTGATACACAGCGCAAGAGGCACGAGGTCAAGATCTTAAAGTGCACTCCGGTCGTACTGAAGATGTGATGGCAATAGGATCAGAGAAAACAACTGGAAGTACAACTCCATTATTATGAGGGTAGCAAAGGGTACATCTCTGCAATGTGGCAGAAGAAAAAAGAAAGACAGGGGGTAACGTGTGCATGTTCCCCGTGATGTCCAGTCGCCAGTAATGGTGCCCTTCATAGGTCATGGGCGATATAGGAGTGTATGTGGGGAGGGCCAATAATGTTGGGTTGTATTACCCATCTAAGGTCCAAGTGGGAGAGGGGAGAGAGAAAGGGAGGTAAAGAAGAGAGGTAAGGAAGGGTATCACTAACAGGGGATAGAGGTAGAATTGGAGGCTGCTTGATCATCCTCCAAGCAGGTACTTATGCCCGGGTGTCCTGTCACGCCTGCTCGAGTGGGCATAGCACTGTGCTTTGGTGCGTCATCCCCTAGCTTCAGGAAGGAGTGCAAAATGGATTCAACCACATCCTCTTGATCCTGACATTGGTACACAACTCCCTCATATGACGCACCTTTATGCATTTCTGCCAACCACTCGTCATGTGTGGATAGGTGAGGCGAGTACCACTTGCGCAAAATACGAAGCTTCGACAAGTTCAAGGCTGTCAATAGCAGTCGTTGTTCATGGATCGAGAGGTCACACGGCATAGCTAAGGGTTTTGGAAATGGGGAGGGTAGTGCAAAAATAAGACCAAGAAATGGCCTATCTGAGTCCAGAGGCGGGAGAAGTCCGGGCAATCACACAGGATGTGTGTGATGTCACAGTGCAGTTGTGCACATCTCCAGCATCATGTGTAGTGAAGGAGGTCGCATTTTTCTGGGGGGTCCAGTACAAAATGTGTATTGTCTCCCGTGTTCCTCTGTACAGTTTGGTATTACCGCCTCCCAGTCCTCATTAGTATATTGCACTTACAGAGTGTCTTGCTAGCGTGTGCGGAGGTAGGACAGTATGAGACGGGAGTGAAGGTGCTGGAATAGGAAGTTATAAAGTCCGGACATCACCCTTTTGAACATACCCCAAGTTGCCAGATAATGTTGTATGGGAGAGACAAGAATGCTCCATGGCCTGGGTCCTAGTATACTATGTAGACAATGCTGCAGTT
This sequence comes from Calotriton arnoldi, assembly GCA_963921515.1. Lineage (NCBI taxonomy): Eukaryota > Metazoa > Chordata > Amphibia > Caudata > Salamandridae > Calotriton > Calotriton arnoldi. Next base: position 185,761 of record CAWUFW010000108.1, on the reverse strand, counting down.
GGGTATAGCACCAGAATTGTGACAGGGGGAGATGGAATTCTGTCTGTAGGGAGGTGAAGGCCTTCAGTACCCCTTCTTGGATGATATCCTTTAGGGACTGAGGGGCATATGCATCAAGCATTTTTGTCTTTGCAAGCGGGCCGATTCGAACACAAAAAATGCTTTTCAGATGCAGCAAACCCTATTTTGCGATTCGGGAACCTGTTACCGAATTGCAAAATGGGTTTGCGATTCGCCATTAGGAAGGGGCGTGTTGAGGGCGTCTCTTCCTAATACCGAATCGCATCGGTATGTAGGAATGTTTTGTGACCTAAATGCGGTCGCAAAACATTCGCATTTTACCACCTACTTTAAGTAGGTGGTAACTCATTCACAAAGGGGAAGGGGTCCCCATGGGACCCCTTCCCCTTTGTGAATGTTTGTTACAGCATTTTTAAAGAGCAGGCAGTGATCCCACGGACCACTACCTACTCTTAAAAAATGAAAAGAAAACTTCTCATTTTTGTTTTAGAAACGCATCCCATTTTCCTTTAAGGAAAACGGGCTGCATTTAAAAAAAAAAATTGCTTAATTTAAATGCAATCACAGACATGGTGGTCTGCTGACCCCAGCAGGCTACTATCCCTGTGATTTTTGCGATTCCTAGGGGGGTCATAAAGTGCGACCTACCTCATTAATATTCATGAGGTAGGTCATTTGCGAACCCCTAGGAATTGCAAAAAGTGTTCAACACACATTCATGCATGCCGTTTTTTGATTTCCTAATTGTGAATCGCAAGGATTCGCTATTGGGAAATCGCAAAACGTTTTTTCATTCATCCGGCTCTGAATCCCCACTGTGTCCTAGTCTTTCCACAGTATTGAGCGACCGGCCACCCGGATGCCCGCGCTCTTCCAGAGAGGGTTTGTAAGATGAAGTCAGGGTGACTATGCAGTAGTTTATAACAATAGTTCCAGAGCCTCACCATTGTGTGCAATATAGGACTGGAGGTCATTGATGTTTTTGATTTATGTCGATAGATGAGAGCCAGGCCAGGGCCAATATTGGTCATTGCACGTTCCAGTCTATCCCAGAACAGGTGTTCAGGGGACCTTGTGCCCATGTATAGATACATTGCCTTTTGGAGTATTCGAAGTAGTACTTCAGTGGCACAATTTACTTACAATAACATAAAATTCACAAACCTCCATTCAGACTTTTCTTCGCTCAGGTACTAACCTATGTACATGTGCTTGACAAGCTTCAGAAGAACTGTACCGTTTTCACCACAGGATGAAGGCTGCAGGTAGTATGACGTTTAGGACCTTCAGACCATGACTATTTTAAATGAATAGTGTATCTTTGGACAATTTTTGCATAGAGTGAACACTGTTCTTAGTAGATACCTTTTAATACTCTATGGTCCATTTCACATGAGAGTTTCACTGTCTACAAACAGTGGGGAACAAAGTAAATTCTATCTATAGTGTAAATATTGTTTACAGTGCCCACTTTTCTACTCATGTCCACTTCATTTATATATTTATTCATATTTGACAGATACCGACAGGCTCCCGAATGCTGATTGTACCTGGCTAAAGATTGGGCCACTGCTCCTGTCTTTTGCATACCAAAATCTGATCACTCTTCAAACAAGAAGAGGCCGGCACACTCTGGTTGGTACATCAAAATAGTTTATTGTGGCAGAGAAGGTGGACCCATCTACGTGTTTCGGCTTCCACTGAAACCTTGGTCACGATAAGTGATGCCATATTAGAATACACATCGCTTCCCACGGGAAACAGCGTTTACATCGCATGCGCTACAACGCATGCGATTACAACGCAAGCCATTACATCGCAAGTCGTTACTACGACTTGCTGTAGGGGGCGCGCTAAACTAAGTAATAGTATAATTTACTATTCCAACACCTTCCCTACTGTTGCACACGCTGGAGTTGGAATAGTATATTATACTATTCCTAAGTCCAGCACACTCCCTACAGCAAGTCGTAGAAACGACTTGCGATGTAATGGTTTGCGTTGTAACAACGCGGTTGTTGTAATGCATGCGATGTAACATCGCATATTCGCTTCCCACCATTTGAACAGTTCTGACCTGCTCAGTTTTTCCAATCTTTTGAGTTTTTCACCCAATTCAAGCTCTTTGCTGTTAAAGGTTGACGGACCAACTCCCCTGGGGAGTATTCTTAAAAATAGTACTTGTGCTGCTGCTCTCCTTTCAGCATCTTGACCATCTGCCATGTCGTGTATCAGATGGTACATTAAATCTCAATGTTATAAACTCACAAAATTACTGTGTCCCCCTGCCTGACAATGACTGGCTTCCCTTGCCATTTTATTTAGAACTAAGTGGACCAAGCGTCGCCCAATCGTAGTCACCTGTCCATGTATGATACTGTCCCAATTTGAGGTTATTTGCAGGACCCTCAATGGTCCTGCAGAGACATGAGACACCCTCCGAAACCCAAACCGCTGGGACAGGAGTCAACATGAGTCCTCTCACCAGCGAATGTCTCCCACCCGGCGGTTCAAAAATCAGATGGTGCTCACCTTTGGAGTTGTACACCAATGAAGTCCTGCGGGCGCTCATACTTGGGTTGCTGTAAAAGATACAGATGTGGACGGTCAGGCGGCTACTTGAGTCAATAGCGAGATCAAAGCAGATCCTCCTGGTGCCCGGGACAGATATATATATAAAGACAGGTGCTCCCTCCGGCCGATATGATACTGTCCCAATATGAGGTTATTTGCAGGACCCCAATGGCCCTGCAGAGATATGAGACACCCTCCAAAACCCAAACCGCTGGGACAGGAGTCAACGTGAGTCCTCCGACCAGCGAATGTCTCCCGCATGGCGGTTCAAAAATCAGATGGTTCTCACCTTTGGAGTCGTACGCAAATGAAGTCCTGCGGGAGCTCATACTTGGGATGCTGTAAAAGATATAGATGTGGACGGTGAGGCGGGCTACCTGAATGAATAGCGAGATGAAAGCAGATCCTCCTGGTGCCCAGGACAGATATATATATATAAAGACAGGTGCTCCCTCCGGCCGGGAGCAATGCCAGCTCCTGCACTATACAGGAGCCGACTGTGGCCACGGGGGCCCTAGGACTCCCTCCAAAGCCCTCAACTTGTTGTTTGTGGGTGCCCTGGTCGGGCACAGACCCACCCAGCTATGGCCCCAGGGAATTGGGTCCCCGGGGCACAAGAAGGCTTGGGGAAGAGGGCAAACGCCCTCACCTTTTTTATTACTTTTGACCCCAGAGAATGGGGTCCTCAGGGTCTATTAAGGCTCATGGAGGAGGCCCGCATGGCCCCCTCCCCTTTTTCTTGCATTTGAACTCAGAAAATGTGGTCTTTTGGGCCACAATAGCCTCAGGGAGGAGGCCTCAGGAAGGGAGGCCACAAGGCCCTCTTCCCCTTAACTATCAGAATCAGCCCCATAGGGGCAACATGGCACCTCCCCTCTAATAAAATATGGCCAGGGGTTTTTGGGCCCTTTTGTTCTTGGGGAGGGGCGCCAAGTGCCCCCCTCACCTATTGTAAAAGTATGTGGGCCAGGGGGATGGGGTTCCCAGGGCGTTTTAAGGCTCAGGAGGGGGTCATGTGTCCCCTCCCCTATCATCAAAAGATGGACCCTAAGAATGGGGTCCTCTGGGCCTTTTAAGGCTTGGGGAGGGAGAGCTATGTGAGAAGGTGGCCTGGTATATGCTGTCCACTAATTAAAGTGGGCACCTTGTACCAGTCCACACGACCCTTATGATGTATGAGGTCAAAGATAACCTTTAGAAAGCTATCCTAATGGTAGCTGAGGAGAGCAGCCTTCAGGCTTAATCTTGAAGGAATGTAAAGCAGCTTGTTTTACCAGAATATCACCTCCTGAATGACTAAATGAAAGGAGAACCACACAGTAGTAATATAAAAATATGTATTTATTAATATAACACTCTCTACTAACCCCTACACGAGATTAGAGCACAAAGCACACAATACTGAATCAATAGAACACTCGTAAGTAGCACAATACACAGCGGGCTCCAGGGGGAGACTGAACATTATACAAAAAAAATGGTATAACAATCATGACTTGACTAGACACAGTGCCTAGAGCACGTAGAATTGCGGGGACCCCAAGGAACCACCCAAGGTAGTGACACAGGGGGGCCCACGGAGGACGGGTGCAGTGAGGAAACACGACCGCGTGCTCCGTACAACTCTATGGGAAAGTCGCGGTTGAAAAGTTACAGTTTAAGGACACTTCTACGAGGACTTCGCGCAAACCCTTTGGAACATAAGAGGTTCTAGAGCCAACACACCAGTGAGTACAGAGGTACCCGTGTTACCTATCCCAGAGGAGCCGGGTGCATAAAGGTCAAGTGGTGTCGGAAACCTTCGTCATTTTCAATGGAGAGTTGCGAAGAAGTGCTGCTACCAGGAAGGCGAAGAGTGTCCGGTGGAATCCAAGCCTGGATTCTAGATGAGAGGAACCTGAAAGCAGAGGGGACAGAGTCTGGGTCACTTCAGGTGACCAAGGGCTCGGTAGACGAATGCCCACCGATGTCGGGTGCTTCAGGTGTGAAGAAAGGATGCTTGACTCTGCAGCCACGAGGACCAGGAGATGTCGAGGACAACCAGGCCCTGGAGGTGAGCTGTCCCACAAAGGATGTCGAGTGCTGAGGGGTCGATTTCCAGCTGGAGCACCAACAAGCCTTGGCAAATGCAACCCATGCAGGAAGGACAAACAGGTTACAGTGTAGACCAGCAAGGTCCAGGGGACTCTCCAAGCAATGGGGAGTCAGGGCACGTCTGGAGCAACCAGAGAAGCCCAAGAACAAACAAGGTGACCCTTGCCAGGACCCACAGGCCAACGGACCAGGGATCGCGAGGAGACCTCGAGCAAATTTACAAAGCACCTGCCCACAGAGCACTCGGTGAGTGGAGGCCAGATTTCTTCAATGAAAATGCTGCTCGGGGTCAGGACTATACGGAGTCCAAAGCACAAGCTCAGGGATCGCCAACAAGCATATGCTCGTGCAAATGTATGTGGTGCACAGGGGTTCGGGTTGCACGGTCCCCACGAGAAATACTGGTCTCAGAATCGCTGAGAAGTCAGATCAACCTCAGGGACCTTTGGGAACCCACCTCCTGTGTTGCTGAAATCTTCGGAGTCCACAGGAGCTCTGGAGAAGAAAGCCAGTCAGATGCGCTTAGGTGCCTGCTGTTGCAGGGGAGTAACTCCTTTACTCCAAGGAGATCCTTCAGTCATGCAATCATTGTGCAGGCAGTCGAAGTACTTGGTTTCTTCTTAGCAGAATCTTGTCCAGGTAAAATCTAAAGTCCTGTAGCCAGGTATCCCACTTTATACCCACGGGAAAGGGTTGGAAAGATTCTGGGGACCCTCCTAGGGGAGGGGCAGGACAGAGGGGTGGCTACACCCATGTCCTTTGTCCAGTTTCGTACCAGAGCAGGAGCCAATGGCTCCCAGAACTGGTTTGAGCTGGACTATGCACAGGGACACCAAATGTGCCCCCAGTGCAGACTTTCTGGCACTCTCAGAGTGTACCCACCCAGCCCCAATACACTAAACCCTGTCTCGGAGGTGGTCACACCTCCCTGTGACAGGATGCCTATTGTCATGCCTTCCTCTGCTCGAGCTTGGCTCAGCAGCAGGAGAGCAGAATCGTGTCTGTGGCTGGCAGCGTCCATTTTGTGCTGCCCGGGTCGAGAAAGCTGGTACCAGGTAGACTGGTGACCCACAGTAGTGGTTTCAGAAGAGTGGAATCATACCTCCCACACTAGTTACTGGTGTGGAGGTATGATTCCAAGGAGAGGTAGGTTCCATCTTTTATTGCAGGTTACAGCAAAAATAAACAGCTTCTCTATTTCAGCTCGTTCAAAGCCAAACGCGTTTCAGACGCTCACTTCGTCCTTGATCACTGGCACTCATTTGAATCACAGCAGTGATGGGGAACTGCTTAAGTGAATCAAGCAAGCACCCACTGAGGTTTGATTGGGGGGACTACTGGTTCCAGCAAGCACCTGTGCACATGACGGTAAACACGCCCACAGGGGCGAAATACTTAAGCAGTTCCCCATCGCTGCTGTGATTCAAATGAGTGCCAGTGATCAAGGACGAAGTGAGCGTCTGAAACACGTTTGGCTTTGAATGAGCTGAAATAGAGAAGCTGTTTATTTTTGCTGTAACCTGCAATAAAAGATGGAACCTTCCTCTCTCTATATATAGCTAAAACCTGGGGGCAGTCTCCACTAGGTAGTTATAGTTAGGTCTGCTTTTTCATAAACAGGGCGTTTTTTGGTTTGCTAATAACTTTGACCCATTTGACAAATCTTCACATAACTTTACCAAAAAAGCTCATCCACCTCAACTCCTTTTTGGTAAGTTTCGGGGTGATCCGTCGAGCAGCGGCTGAGAAAAAGGGGGTCCCAAAACATAAAATCCCCATGCATTTTCCATAAACTTCTTTAGACAAGGCTACAGCAAAAACTGTTGAATGGAATTACACCAAATTCAGCAGGAAGCTAGATCTTGTTCCACGGATTGTGCTTTTTGTGATTTGGTGAAAACACGTTCAGTCGTTTTTGAAATATTAAGGGTAAAAAATTTAGATATGTGGACGGTTGTGCTCGCAATAGACTCGTGAGCATCCCGCGAGTTCGCAAATTCATAAATGAAACCCCGTGATTGGTTTAGAGGCCCATTTTTCCAGTGAACCTTCACGCTCTCTCAGGAGCATGAAGGCTCCTGTGAGTCTCACGAGAGTGAGTGCTCTGACTGGCTGGCTGCTTGAATTTTAGAAATGAAATGGCCGCCATTACTGTTTAGTGTGAAAAATTACAGAAAGGTATCCTGTCCCCCTAGATTTGGAAGGAAATCTCTAAGGCATAACTGCTGTGATAAAATAAATGTATATTGTTTTTTTTAATGTGTAATCTTGTGGGACTCGTGCGATCATGAATAGTAAAAACAAGTACATGAGTTCGCAATACAATCTAGTAGTAGAAATGTCTATTGTGGTGCTTGTTATTGGGAGAAAGTGTGATAGACATAAGTACTGTGATGAGTAGAAGGTTAATTCTTGATTAGAAATATGTTATGATCTCATGAGACCAGAATCGGTGAACAATAGGAAGGAGTAGGTGATCTTTGAACAGACTCTGGCATGCACCCTTGTTACTGTAGGAAGGAGTCTTAGTGGAGAAGGTGTTTATGAGAGTCTACTATTTACGCCCATCAGCTTGGGAAGATTTTTCAGTACAGTCATTGCTCTTCCCAAGCCCTACTTTGCTCACCCATCATCCAAGAGAGGGGTCTCAGCAGAGAGGCCAGTCCCTCCACACACCCTACCTGTCATCCAAGAGAAAGGTTTGAAAGTAGAGGGCAGTCCCTCCTCACACCCTAGTATGCACAGCCATCATCTGAGAGAATGGTCTCGAAGGAGAGGCCAGTCCAACTACACACCCGACTACACACACCCATCATTTGCTTGAGAGGCCTCAAAGAGAGGCCAGTCCCTCCCCACTCACTACTACGCACACCCATCATCTGAGATAGAGAGGTCTCAAAGTAGAGGTCAGTACATCCATACATCCTAATACGCACATCGTCATCTGATAGAGAGGTCTCAATGGAGAGGCCAGTCCATCCACACACCCTATTACGCACATCCATCATCTGAGAGAGAGGTCTCGAAGGAGCGGGCAGTCCATGCACACACCCTGCTACACACACCTGTCATTTGAGAGAGATATGTGAAAGGAGAGGCCAGTCCCTCACCACTCACTACTGCACATACCCATCATTTTAGATAGAGTTCTCAAAGGAGAGGCCAGACACTCCCCATCTACCCTACTATGCACACCCGTTATCTAAGAGGGAGGTCTAAAAGGAGAGGCCAGGCTATCCACACACCCTACTATGCACACCTGTCATGTGGGAGAGAGGTCTCAAAGGAGAGGTCAGTACCTCCCCACTCACTACTATGTACAACTATCATCTGAGAGAGAGGTCTGAGCAAAGAGGACAGTCCTTCTCCACAGCCTACTATGCACACCCATCTTCCAAGAGAGGGGTCTCATCGGAGAGGTTAGTTTCTCCACACACCCTACTATGCATACCTGTCATCCAAGAGAGAGGTTTGAAAGAAGAGGGCAGTCCCTCATCACACTCTAGTATGCACACCCATTATGCCAGAGAGGGTTGTCATTGGAGAGGTTAGTCCTTTCCATATACTACTATTTCCATACAATACTGTTGCGGTTTCACGTGACTCCCGCAAGAGTAGAATGCAAGCTTCAGGGGGAGAAGCTTGTTGCATGCGGCTTGTTCGATCCCACAAGACTCATGCGAGACCCGCAAGGAAAATTACTGGGCCTGCCACAAGGTGTTTTATGATCCCACGAGAGTCCTGTGAGACCTTATGGGGAGAAGTAGAAAAAAGGCTGCAGATAGCTCACGAGTGTCAGTAAGTGCACTACTGAAGGGGCACTTACCTGCATAAAACAATCCTGGGAAGCATTCCTCTTTCTTTGTGTGTGGCAGAATGCAGCACACATAGAAAAAGGATGAAATGAGGAGAAGAAGAGATAATTCTCCTCATTACACCTCCCCTGGATAGGCATACATTTGTGACGCATTCCCAGTTTTACCAGTACTGCTAAATGTAGGAATGCATCACAAACCATGGGAGTTGCGTGGGATCACCACGCAATGCCAATGGAATGCATTCCTAGGGCAGAGTAATGCAGCACAGAGATTTGCGCTGCATTGCTTTACTCCAGAAATATGAAGCCACTAAGGACCACACAAAGTGGCTTTGAGTGGCTTCATAAATCTTACTTAAGGTAGTGGTCGTGCATGTACCACTTTGCATGCTACAAACACAACACAAACCTCCTCATAAATAGGCACCTTAGTTTCCAGTGAATGCTCCACTCATGGAGTGTGCCAGAGATGTGCAAACGCAGTTAAAACTCATTGGATAGTAAAACTAGCTTCATTTGGTGGAATAACCGGATATTGTCTGACAATATCTGCATTCATTTAACCCTAAATCATCTGTTGACTTTCAGTTAATACAGTTCAATTGTGTTCCTATTCTCTGACCACAGATCTGTGTACTGATGCTTCTCATGCTCCTACTAAGACTCTGGATGGAGGAGGGGGAAGAGTCCACTATATATTCCTTTCATTCTGGGATGTCTAATTATTGGGAACTGTTCATTTGGCAGAAAACGCTATTATCACCAGTACAGTTCATTCATAAAAAGTGGGATTGTGGGTGGGTATGGCGAGGCTGCCGTTTGCACCACCATTTAAGGCATTTTATATTCAAATATGAAGTGCAGAGATTCAGAAATCAACGCCATGCTAACCTGCAACTAAAAACTGTCCTTTTAAGACATGTGCATGTACCTCAGACTTTGTTACTTTTTTATTTAGATTTTTTGTTTTATCTGAGGATGCTGTGAGAAATGCAAAATCATTCATAGCCCTGGAATAATAGAACTAATTCATAGAAGTTCCCTCCGCTACACTTCCTTTCATGTTGCCTTGTATATTACCACAGATCATATAAAGAAATCGATTTATAACGTTTGTTCTTGAAAAAAGGAACATTTGATTTTTTCATCACTTACAGGTGCAGTGATTAAATGTTTAATGATCTACATACTAAGGCCCTGATTACGATATCGGGCGGTCGGACCGCCGCCTGCTATCACGTTGGTCAGGAGGCCAACCGGCAAGCAGGCAGCGGTCCGACTGCCCAATTATAATGCAACCGCCGGGCTTGAGGTTGGAAAAGTGCTCTTTAATACGGCGGCTTGAGCTGCAGCCCTGGAAAAGAGACACAGCACAAGCTGCAGTCTAAAAGAGCACTTTGTGCACATCCATGCACTATGTGCCATGCACCATGTGGTGCATGGCACACGGTGCTTGGATGTGCATGTGGACACTACATGTGCCCTCAGGGCCACTTTCCAGTGGCCCACAAAGGACGGGGGCCCTGTTTGGGCCTCCAAAATCAGTTTACGATATCCTTTTCATGCCGGTCTGACTGCCATGAAAAGGCTATCGGAAAGGGGCATCGCAATCCCGACGGCGGTGCCTGTCTCAGCACCACCGTCATTAGGGATTGCGATTCCGACTGCTTCCCCGTCGGGATCAGTAGATCCTGTCGGAGGCGCCGGTCTGTTCTCCTCCCACAAAGGTCCGACTGCTGCATTATGATAGGCTGATAGTCGGGCGGACCGCCACTGATGGCCTGCCGGTGGCAGTCCACCCGACATCGTAATTAGACCCTAAATCTTTTCGATTCCGGTTTCACAGCTGTCTGTTAGAAAATTTCCTTTTAACCAATGGTCTTCAAATGTTTTAATGGTGAGCCCTCCCAGAACTGCAAAAACATTTTTTTTACAATTACACTATAAAACTGGCACTTTTAAGTATATTTAACAATAAAAACATTACAGTTATGTTCAGTTATCCCTTTCAGAAATACAGTCAAATACATGATTTCCATCAGCCAACTGGTCTCCCTAAAGTGTAGGTTTCCACAGTGTGATCCTTTAACAGAAATTGGGATGAAGGACTTTGAGGGTTATTTGGAGCCCTTCCAACTTTATTACATACTCTCAGCTAGGAAATGAGGGGCAAAAGAAGTTAATGATGGTGTGTTACAGAATGGCTCATTGCCCCTCTGTTTTTTCACTAAAAAAACAGGATTGTATGACTGAACAACGCAGGGAAATACATAGCATGCCTTAACCATGTATTTTTTACAACGCATATGTTTTTACAACGTATGCCATTACCAAGCATTGTTTATAAATATACTAACAACGTATTTGTGGGGGGAGACCCCCCCACACCCTCAAACGTAACTTAAATGTGTGGTGCAGGCATGCGTTGTAAAAAAATACACATGGTAAAATCATGCGTTCGTAAAAATGCGTGATTAAGGCACAACGTGGTAAAAACCTAGTTGTAAAGGCTGTTCTCCAAAAGACAGCAATGTGTTCAGCATGATGCTGCTTTTTAACAGTTCCCTGCATCCCGTCGGATATCAATTCAATTTCAAGACCTCTGCTTTGAAGAAATGATGGCAAACCATGGCTGCAGTATAAGATTTATATTTTAAATATATATATAGTGTGTCACAAAAATAATAAATAAAACGATAATACAGAATTGTACTTTAACTGACTTTACTCTGATTCAAACACCTTACTGAGCACTTTGTAAGAAACATGTCAGAAACCCTCTTTCTTGTTTTAAGAACAATTCGTGTAAATCAATATCTGTCATGCTAAGTTGGTGCTGGTTCTGCCACCAGTAACTTTGCCTCGTACTCTGGCATCAAAGCAAGCTCTAATCAGAGTTCCAGAGATATAGATTATTGCATGGACAAAGGTGTGATTATCTACTTACACACACTTTATGGTGTATAACTATATTAGGAAGAGAAGAGCCACCGCATGCTGATGTATGGGCAAAGTTTTTATTTTCTTCCCGACATGCTGGTTATGAACCAGGACCTTTTGAACAGTTCTGCCCCCCGCAAGAGGATACAGATGGTTAAATCCTGTATGCTACCTCCAGCAAACTGGTGGTACCAATAACTGAGACCCACCACAGTAATTGTCTATCATCTTGCAGGGCTTGTGAGGAACAATCACAATCATACAGACACTTCCCCCACGGAATGCTAGTGTCAGCATATTTTGTGTTTTTACATCCTCATATATGTAGAGCAAATGTATGTATATATGTATCTAAGCATTTGTTATTTCTATAGTGCAAACCTAGCCAATAGGAAGGAGAGCTCTGTACAGAATCAGAAACAAGCAAAAAGTCAATGAGTTATAGGTGAGGTAGCTGAATTGTGAACAGTTAATGTAGTGTAATGCAGTGTTCTGGAAAAAGTTGTGTCTTCAACTCTTCCCTAAAATGGAGCAGTATTGAGTTGGTTCTGCTGGACACAGGGATGGTGTTCCAGATCCTGGGTGCATAGATGGAAAAGCCTTGTGGGTGCAATATACATGTACACACTAAGGAAATTCTGGGTAACTTATTGTTTTCCTATGATTCCTGCCAGCCTCCTTTTGCCAGAATCTGACTAAAGTTTTGCCCTTTCTGGGGCGGCTCCTCCATTTGAGTGGAGGAGCGTCAACCCACTTAAGTGCCCCCCAAAGCCCCAGAGATGAAAAATAAAATGGTAATCCATTACCAATTTATTTTCCATCCTCCCATCCTGAACCGAGCGTCAGGACGGGGCGGGGCCTGCTGAGTGACAGCAAAGACGAGTGGTGGGTAGAGGGCTGCCTTTGCACTGTTTAAAGTGCGTGTGTCCTTTTGGCCAGCCGTCTTGTGACAGCCAGCCAGACTTGGGCACTTTAAACCTCTCAACCCAGTTGTCTTAAGACACCTAGGTTGAAAGCAAGTACAGGCATCCAGTGCCCTCAGGAGCGCAGAGAGAGGCCGCTCCCACCAATCAGGGCACTGGTCACTTGCTGTTTAACAGCACATGAGCAGGTCAGGATTAGTCGAGGGAGTTTTACTGGGGCCTGCAATGCAGTCCCCGCAGAAGAGGTCAGAGTGAGGGGGACGTCATCCGTCACGATCCAGTAGATGTTTTTCTTTTTTCTTTTGTTTGCCCCTCCCACCCCCTCAATAGATGCCAGTCGCCACTGCTTTCTTTTTCTCCAAGCTGCCTCAAAAAACAGAAAACCATCCTGTTATGGCTCAACCTGTATGTCAGTATTAATTGCGGTTCCATGCCGCCACTCCAGGGTCTGCTACACCTTTCAATTCTGAAGCAAAAAATTGAAACTCTCTCCCAACAATTGAGCTGTATGAGCTGTAGGTAAAACATATGAACTAGATGCAGTTCTCTAGAAAGGGAGAGGCATCGCAATGATTACCATTGCAAGAGGCAGGCTGACTCGTGACAGGACTTTTGCCTGCCTGTAACTCACTCAGGAGGAAGAATTTATCTTTGACACTGTGATTCGTGGTTAGGGGGCACTGCTGACTGCAGAGGAGGACAATCAGTATTGAGAGGTTTAAGGGAAAATGATGGAATGATAGGCTCTGGGAACTGAGACAAGGGCACATAAAGTGATCTGAAAACGTTGATGGAGTGGTGTAGCTGGCATTGAAAAGCCTGAGTCTCCAAGTTCTGAACTGTGTGACTTAGTCTCAGAATTGCAACTCCTCCAAGGTAACCATATATTTGAGATTTCTTGAAAAGATATGCAGTTGATTTGAGGCTGATGTGAAAAACCCAGAGAGTCACCGTTGACAGCCCAGAGCCTTTGGCATTTTGAGTGCCAGTTGGATATTTTTTGCATATCAATCAAGAGGTGAATTGAAGGGGTGTATCTATTTCCCATTTCCAAAAGCTAGCCTTTTGTGTTCAAGCTCTGTGAAACACATTGGAATTGGAGACTGGTGAATTTATGGTGCTTCTGTAGAGGTGTATCTTTTTTAGCAAGAGTGATAGCATAGCTTGCGTTTTTCTTCTGTGTAGTTGGTTGGTGGTATTCTTGATGAACTGTGCCTGTAAGATGAGTCAAAAGCATGTGAGAGAGAGGTGTAGTGTTGCATGACTTGAGGTGACATAACCTGTTTTTTAATGTAGTAGTTCATTTCTAATTTGGTGGTTATTAGTTGTTTGTCATCTACAATTAAATTTCGTCTGCTTTTTGAGCATGAACTTTTTTGGAGGTGATGGTAAGCTGCCTTTTAGAAGGGGTTGAGCTATGGAACGGAACGGCTGCAGAGTGCCTTGATTGTATTGTAGCAGAATTTTAGTTCAGACAGTGTGTATTTTGTTCCCATGACCCACTAATTAATACATCCTTAGGATCTGAATAGCTGACCCATTCCCATTATATTGCCCACATTCTGCACTTTAGGGTTTCTACAAAGGGGCCATTTATCACAAACCATTACTGGGGGCTAGAGGCTGGAAAGCGCAAAGGAAATGAAAATGGGATGGGAGGAAAACACCAAGGGGCATATGTACAAGCCCTTATCGCCATGGGAACGTCACTTTTTCCGACGTTCCTGTGGTGATAGGGGCTTTGCCTTATTTACAAGGCAGCGTTAAGCCACTTAACGTGGCTTAACGCTGCCTTGTAAATAAGGCCCCCTTCACGCTATGCTTAGCGTGAAAGGGGTGGGCAGTGGGTGTTGCAGTGTGTATTCCACCGCAACACCCATTGCAACTCCCATTGATTTTGACTCTGCCCCCTATGTACAAGGGTGGCGTACATAGGAGGCAGCGCCAAAATTAAGACCAGGGAAAACCTGGTCTTAACTTGGTGAAACGAGGAGAAATGCTTTATTTCTCCCCGTTTTTGCATTTTCCATGTGTGCTGCCTTGTGCAGCACACATGAAAAAAGCAAAACGCCTTGGATTGTTTATGTGTAGGAAGGTGTCCCTTCCTGCACATAAACAATCTTTTAAAAAAAATGACATTTTGTAACTTCTATGTGTGCCGCATTAAGCAGCACACATAGAAGTGACAAAACGGCATTTAAAGATTGTTTATGTGCAGGATGGGACACCTTCCTGTACATAAACAATCTTCCCTTGCACGCAGACACCCTTGCACTATGGTGCAAGGGTGCCTGCGTTGGCGCTACACTGCTAAGTGTAGCGCCAGCGCAGGGGGAAACGCAAGTCTGCACCATATTCTTCTAAATATGGTGCAGCTTTGCATTTCTGAAGTGGCGGAGTGAGGCGTTAAGCCATGGCGCCTAACGCCTCACTCCGCCACGTCTTTGTACATATGCCCCCCAGTTTGAATGTATGGACTGCATCCCGTCTACTAGTTCCCCAGACAATCAATTGATACCCATGGCCTGTCTGACAATAAACCACGGAGGCAAATGGTACATAAGGACAGAGAGACTTCTGGTACTTGATTGGCTGGAGAACTTTAGAACATGTTGGAGATGTCCTGAACAAGTGTAAAGAAAGCATTTTCCAATAGTATAATTTATTTTGAAATTTGTGAAAATTACAGTTTTTATTGATTTTATCGAAGCTCGTCAGTTGATCTGATCGTCAGTGCCTTTTGTGGCATGAAAAATGTAGTTTTAAATATATTCTGCAATTGCATACTCCTTTTTCAAAACGAATAATAAGTACAGCATGATAACTCCTTTGGCCCAAATAAAATGCTGTTTTTATTTAAAAAACAGATAAATAATATCTTCACTTTCAAAGGCCCCTTGGAGTTTTTAAATATTTTTGTTTGTGCCTCCTTCTTTCTGGACATCTCACAGGGGCATATCTACAAGGCCCCGCGATAAAATTATCGCCGCTTTAGCGTCCGTTTTCGGACGAAAAGCGGCGATAATTTTATCGCCCTATTAGCAAGGACACGCTAACGCGTGAATCCATGCTACATCGCCCTTTCCTTATCGCCCAGCTCTGCATCTCTAATGAGATGCAAAGTGGGCGTTCCTCCCCAGGATAACGGGAGAAATGTCGCTAGCGACATTTCTCCTATTATCAAGCCTCAGGCAAAGAAGCATAGCGACAAGAAAAGTAGCGATAACCTCAGTTATCGCTACTTTCCTAACGCCTGCTTCAAGACTGACTTAGCCATGATATCCTATGGAAGGTGGATATCATGGCTAAGTATGTCTTGCCCTATCAGCAAGCTATCGCCAAAGTTGTGCGATTATCGCTGGATTTCCAGCGATAATCGCACAGTTGGCAGCTTGCGCTCTGAATTTTATCGCTTTGGAGATAAGCGTTGCTGATAGCACGCTATCTCCGCAATAAAATTCAGAGTTGGCCGGCGATAATTATCCTCACGCTAAGAGCGCTGAGCGATAATTATCGCCAGCCCTTGTAGATATGCCCCACAGTTCGTACTGTATTAGGCGTGCCTGAATTTCATTCCTCTAACTGATAAGATTTCAGAATCTGCGCTTTAAATTAAAGAGCAGACTTCTCCACCTCAAGCTTATATTCACCAATACATCCGTGGTTATAGAATTGCGTCTTATGTTTTACACCACTGTTATTTTAGTCAGACACAGGTATCCAGTTTCTCTGTGTCAGATGTGAGATACCCTTCTATCCTGATTTATTTCCTTACATTATGGTTCCTGTGGTTCGCATTTCCCCCTATAACTCCAGGAATCAGGTAGCAGAATGGGAGGAAAAGAGCGTACAGTGTGGACTACTCACATCGAGACAATTTAGACGTCTGGCTAGATACAGACCAGTTACTGCATGAGCATATACATATTTTCCCTCCCAAACTTTCAACAATAAAAGTTCTACATTTGACTGTGACTAGTTCCCTACGCCTATACCCACACATTTCCATCTTTCTTGTGACATCCTTAGTGCCACATTTAACATCCCTTCTGGAGATGTTACATGGGTCAAGGGTCGTGTACTACAGGACATCCACCTTTTCTGCTTGGAAATGTGGAGGCTGGATTCTTTGTTATCCCCCACCAAATATCTGATGCCGTATGGGAGCAAGAGAGTATTATCTACTACCACACAAATGAGTATATAACATAATCCTACTGCCTTGCTAACCCTTATCTATTGCATGTCCATAGTAGGCAGTGCTGAATGTACTGTTGCAAAGCTAACACCAGTGCACAAAATCAAAACTCTTAGTGCCACATCAAATGTACACAATTTCGAACAATGTGCTTTCTTTAGGCAACAAGTGATAATTTCATAGTATGTATTTTTAATAAGTACAATTGAAAATTTGTATTGAACTTATATGTGTGTTTTAAAGAGAAAGTTTCATTTATGAGCTATATTCATTTTTTCAATGGCCTAACAGATTTAAAAAAATAAAATAATAATAATAATAATATTTGAACTAATGAAATATTTGTGCCTGTGCTTGTTGTACAAACACAGCTTCAAAGGTAGAATCTATAATTTTTCGGTTTGTTTTCTTCTTAAACTCTGATTTTACTTAATTGCAAGAAACAATCTTCGCAGATAGACTCCCACACAGATTGGCTGTTACGTTGATACCAAACCATTCTCGAAAAGCAAACATCATTCTGTAATTGAAGAAGGTCTTAATAATAACCAGAAGGAGCAGAGCAAATTAAATTCTCCATGCTCTAGACATATGCAACATCTTCAACTCCAATTCTGATTGCTAATAGGATATTCCGTTTGCAATTTAAGCTGCTAATTGCGCTGTTAATAAGGAACAGGAAATAGCTCAACCAAATTCTAAATAGGAAAACAGGGTCGTTGAACATGAAGAGACTCTTCATCACCACCACAAACTATGTGCCGACTCTTAATCATTCAAATTAAATGTGCCCTTGGGGGACGATTCAGAGTCCCCCTCATAATGCAAACTAACACTGTCCTCTATGCAATGCCTTTATGAGAAGGTAGACCAGTGGTGTTCGACAAATAGATATTCGGCCATTTGTTTGCTGAACTGTGCAAGAATATGAAAAATGTACATGTTCAGAACATGTGGCCAGATGTACAAAATACTGGCCGTAAAATACTGGTTGCAAAATGCAGTAATACCAGTAAAGAATTTAAGAACCGACCTATTTAGCCAAAGGTTGGTTCATAAAAGTTAAAAACATAGTAGGCTGATATTGAACTTACCTCATGAATATTAATGAGGCAGGTAACAAGTTGTGGCTCACTCTGATTGGAGGCCATGGTGGTCTGATAGGGTCAGCAGATTACCATGTATGTGATCAATTTTTAATAAAGCAAATAAAAAAAAAAGTTAGTCAGTTTACCTTAAAGGAAATAAATAGTTCTTTGTTTAAAAACAAACGTTTTTTTTTTTTTTAAAGTTTATGTTTTTTGGGGGTACTGGTCCATTGAACCACTAACTACTCCCTAACAAACTTTTTATTTATTTCACAAACATTAAGGGGGCCCAAGGGGACCCACTTTTGTGAACGCATCACCACCCCAACTCTAGAGTCATGTTTTGTCACCAGATTTCAGTTGCTACATATTGATACATATCATACAGATTTGGTATTTGAAAGGGATGCTTAGAACAAGTATCTTCCAAATATCTATTTGGCAAGGGGTCGCAATCCCTTTTTGGAGTCAGTAAAAGTTTACTGACTCCTAAAATGGGATTAATACATGAAAAAAATATTTTAACAGTCACAGAGTTTTCACCACCATTAATATGCTCAGTCCGTCAGGCCCCATATTTCTTTTCTTAGACAAAGAATGAGTAGTTCTAAATAAAAATGTCACTTACGGTTTAAGTCAGGGGCTAAGTAATCCACGTTTACTAAAGAAAAAAATGTGTTGTTTTCGGTGCTCAGAATTTATAGAACGTTTTGTACAGCTGATCAGCTATTATCCAAGAATGTCAAAACTGGCTTTATAAGTGAGTAAAATGAAATTGTGATTAGCTGCAAAACTGACAATGAGATGTATGTCTTGTGTTTCAATTACTGCATTTATAGGTCTACATTATTAAACCTTTGTGTATGAAATTTTATCAAGGTATTTTTTTTAAAGCAAAGGAGGGACGGACGGCCTCATACATTCTGAATGAGTGATTACCACAATGCCTCAAAGGGATCATGTTCAAGTGACCACACGTTTTTCGTTATTGCTGTTCCTTTTGAGTGTCTACATGCTGTCTTTAGCCCAGGCGTATACTCAGTATTGGCTTCAATGCTAAGCGTAAGCCATGGATGAATCAGCCTCTGGCTGGAGAATGGTGAAGAGAATCGCAGAACATCAGTGAGTGAGAAATATTTATTTCTGTAAGGAAGTATGCTTATGCCTGTATAGTTCCTAAATGGTGGTGGGGAACATTGTCGATTATACTCTATTATTTGACCAACCTCAGCTGAGGAGGCAAAAAAAGTAATTTTTAACTTGATTTTTCACTTTACAACATTGATAAGTAACCTCAACAAAAACATAGACTGTCAGCTTTTAAAGCTAAAACAAATCTCTCCACTCATCTAGGCCACCCGTCGCATTGGACTATGAAGCCACTCGTGCAGTGCCTTCTAAAACACAGCATTGCCTATAGAGCTTCCTAAAAAAAAGTACAAAAGATCTAAACTACATACTGCCAAACTAGTCCTGGACCAGAAAAAAACTGACCGCATGGCAGCCATCTTCAATGCACTCCAAGGTACACAGAAGAGCAGAGAA
The DNA here is from genome assembly GCA_963921515.1 of Calotriton arnoldi. Taxonomy (NCBI): domain Eukaryota; kingdom Metazoa; phylum Chordata; class Amphibia; order Caudata; family Salamandridae; genus Calotriton; species Calotriton arnoldi. The sequence continues at coordinate 166,561 of CAWUFW010000108.1, read as the reverse complement.
TTAAGGTTGATATATTGGGCACTAGACAGGGATATTCACAAGGAAGTGGCAGAGAGAGGCGTTAGCTTTCTTGGATTAACGCCTCTCTACGCCACTTCGGAAAAGCAAGGTTGCACCATATTCACAAGGACATGGTGCAGCCGTGCTTTTCCCCCTGCGATGGCGCTAAGTATCACAACTTAGCGCCAACGCAGGCACCCTTGCACCAGAGTGCAAGGGTGTCTGCAAGCAGGGAGGTTTGTTTATGTACAGGAAGGGGTCCCTTCCTGCACATAAACAAACCTAAAATGTCAGTTTGTAACTTACATGTGTGCTGCTTCATGCAGCACACATGCAAGTTACAAAACGGCATTTTAAAAAAAAGGTTTGTTCATGTACAGAAAGGGACACCTTCCTGTACATAAACAAACCATGGCATTTTGCATTTTCCATGTGTGCTGTGTTGAGTTCCAATCATACGCCAGGCGGTAGTATACGTGAACTTCTTTATTTCAATTTAAACCCCTTTAGACAGCAGAAGAGTGCGGGCACAGCCGCCAGTCACAGTTTCTCTCTCCCACTCGTCCCACACTCTAGAACCTCCCCAACCCACCGTCAGATAGTGCATGCACTCGAGCCTTCCACAGAACACTACAAGACGGCTCGAGTACATGAGTATCAACACTGCACGTCCCCCCCCTTACAACAACAACAACAAAAAAACACAAATATAATACATTTCTGTTAACGTATAACATAGTCCTCCAATCGCTTGGGTTTGGAGCATATACGTTTGGTGTGAGGAACCACCACTACATCTTCAGACGCACACATACCTTCTGCGCTAGAAGTGGTGGGTCTTGAATATTGTTCACCATCATTATTCACCACAGGTTCAATGTAGGAGGGATTTTCAGTAATAACATTGTCATTGATATCATCAATCCAATCATATTTAATAGTCTGTTTAACATTACCGTGCTCAACCTCCTTACGTCCTTTATATACAGCTATCCTGTTGGCATTCCAGACTTTACCATCGCTCAGAAGTGCAGAATTACACAGAATTTTAACAACTCTGAGGGGAGCTGAAAATGAGCTCTCACCTTTGCGTACAATTCTCCACTTCTTAACCTTCACAACGTCTCCCACCTGTAAACTTACTTTCTTCCTTTTATTAGCATCCATGTGTTTCTCAACCAAACGGCTCTGGTTGGTCTGTAGAGAATGCTTAACTTTTTCAAAGGAACAAGGAACAATCTTAGTGCAACCAAGCCAACCCATGTTGTCTTTGGTGCGGGGAGAACGTCCTCTCATCAGTTCAAATGGCGAGTGACCAGTAGATTGACATTTGGTAACTCTGTAAGCACCCACCGTTTTCCTCAATTCAACCTCCCAATCCATTTCATTGCTATAAGAAAGTTCAATAATGCCTTTAATAACTCTATTAAAGCGCTCAATGCTTCCATTCCCTTCTGGGTGATAATTAGATGTGGTTCTATGTACAATTCCAGTCTCCTTTATAAAGTTCTTGAAACTTTCACCAACAAATTGCCCACCGTTATCAGAAATCAAATCCTTAGGGAGACCCTCCCTAGCAAACACATCACCAAGAAAATACAACAGACTGTCAGTATCAGCTTTCTCCACAATCCTGTACTCAGGCCATTTAGAAAAATGGTCAATTACCACAAAAATGTATTTCTGTAAACCTTCTCTGGTTTTAACCGGACCAAAAATGTCAACACCTATCCTTTCCCAAGGCATGTCGGGAACTACAATAGGATGTAAATTAGGTTTGAACGTGGTTAAACTTTTATCCGAATTAGTACACTCACAACAGTCTCGGACAATTCTTTCAATGTCCCTGTCAACCCCAGGCCACCAATACGACTGCTTAGTTCTGCATTTGGTTTTGACGATTCCTAAATGACCTTCGTGACATAAGTTAATAATTTTATCACGAAAAACCTTAGGTGGCACAAGCTTACCACCCCTGAGTAGTAAGTCATTTTCAAAAGACAATTCGTTCCTAATTTCCCAAAATGGGATGACAGTTTTAAGTAAGGAAGATTTGTCAGGCCAGCCCTTGAGGACAAAATCGCAAACAGCATGAAGTTCTTCATCTCGAGAAATATTACTCACCCAGTCATCGTGAGATATACTCGCTAATTCATTATTAAACACACTAGCAACGAACCACTGGTCCCAATCATCACCAGAGCCTTTACCAACGGGTAAGGGACATCTACTTAAAAAGTCCGCAATTCTATTGCGAATGCCTGGGACATAAACAACATCATAAATAAAATCCAACAGTTGTGCAGAGAAACGAGAAATTCTAGGGGAAACATTGTTAAGACCTTGTGATGTAAGAACTTTAGTAAGGGGTTTGTGATCTGTTCGTAAAGTGACACAAGTACCCCAAACGAATTGCCTGAAATGCTTAAGTCCCCATAAACACCCTAGAGCTTCTCTCTCTATTACAGAATATTTTTCTTCCGGCGGAGTAAGAGCCCTTGACGCAAAAGCAACTACACACTCAGATCCACCACTCTGTAATTGGGAAAGTACTGCCCCTAGGCCTCTCCCACTGGCATCTGTAGTGATATTACTTTTAAGTTTGGGGTCAAAACCCTGAAGTGCTGGAGCAGAGCAGATATCTTTCTTTATACCATCCATACATTCTTGACATTCGTCCGACCAACAAAAGGTACAACCCTTCTTCAACAATTTTCTAATACAATACAATTTGTCTGCAAAATTATACACGAATTTAGAATAAAATTCAGCCAAACCAAGGAAGGACCTGACTTCCTCCTTATTTTGGGGAGAAGGTGCTTTCTTGATTGCATCAATAAGCACTGATTTAGGGCGGATGCCAAAAGCACTAATTTCGTGGCCCAGGTATGTTACACTCTTTGTGGCAATTTTACATTTTGATTTTTCAGCTGTTAACCCTTTCAGCTCCAGAATTTGTAAGGCTTTGCATAAAACCTTGTTATGTTCCTCTAAATCTTTCCCCATGATGAGAATGTCATCTTGAAAAAACAGTAAGTTTTTCATATCTTTGAACAGCTGGTACATGATGCGTTGGAACATAGCGGCAGCTGATGCCAATCCGAAAGGAACACGTTTAAATTGGAAGATACCAATGGGAGTGACAAAAGCTGTAAGATGTCTACTATCTTCATGCAAGGGAACTTGGTGGTACGCAGACGTTAAGTCTATAGTAGAGAACCATACCATATTTTTAGTTGCTGATAGTAGTTCGGATATCTTAGGAAGAGGAAAAACATCAATGAAGATATTTTTATTTAGTTCTCTCAAATCCACACATAAACGGATTTTTCCGTTGGCCTTACGCGCGACGACAAGGGGGGCAACCCAATCAGATGATTCTAAACTTTCAATAATATTTTTATCCACTAGTTTTTTTATTTCTCCTACCACTTCATCTTTGACACCTAGGGGAATGTTCCTAACCTTATAGATGCATGCTTTAGCACAGTCTTTGAGCACAATTGTGTGGGAAAAACCTTTGAGCTCACCGATATCCCCTGAGAAAACTTTAGGAAATCTACTAGTCAAATCTTCACATTGGTATTCTTGTGGAGGATCAATACTTAACACGGGATCTGGGCAATTGGGATCAAGACGTATTCCGAGCTCACCTTGATTCCACCAACCCAGAACGCATGGTCCTACTACAGATACATATAGTTTGCAAATAGCTACTCTCCCTTTGAATTCAAAAGTAAGTTTGCGAAAACCTAGAAGGTCTATGGGTTCACCAGTGTAGCTTACAGGACGTATGTCGGGGCTTTCAAGGTGGTTGCCAATTTTCATACAAAATAACTCTTCCCACATGTTTTTATTTACTATTGTGTAGGGAGAACCTGAGTCTGCCATTAAGGTTACTAGTACACCGCCGCCTTTATTTCGCAAAAAGGTTTTTTCCTTTTGCACTCGTCGTTTATACAACACATCTTATTAGCATCCTCCTCTGAATTCGTACTCTCAATATCATGCTCATATTCATCCACAATACACTTAACAGATTTGGATTTGTGGCAAGCATGTGCAAAATGCCCAGACATCTTACAATAAGCACATCTTTGGCCTAGAGCAGGACATCTTTTGTCATTGGCTAGATGAGACGTGCTACCACAATGGTAACATATACCTCTGATGTCAGAGACAGTGCGTTCTCTGTTTTTGACTTTTTCTTTTGGCAGTTGAAAATCATTTTTCTTTTTAACCATTTCCAAACTAGTATGGTTGGTGCTCCTGACAATTTTAACTGTGTCATCATTACTATCAATCTTAGCTTTTGCAATGACTGTTTTTGCTCAGCGAGTGGTTAATTCTGCCTTGCTAATGATGGCAGAAATTTCACGTAAATTTGCGTCACCATTAATCCACAGTTTGTCCTGCAAGTTCTGGTTGTTGCAATGCATGACCAGTTGGTCGCGGATTAGTTCTTCTTCAATGACACCGAACTTGCATGACAAAGCTAACCTTCTGAGAGAAGCGATGTAATCCTCCACCTTCTCACCTTGTTCTTGTTTGCGGTGGTAAAAATTAAACCTATGCACAGCCTTACAAACAGTAGGTGCAAAATATGCATTAAGATCCGAAATGGCTTGTGAGAACACATTACCTTCACCTTCAGTTTTCTTTTGAATTCTATTATACACTCTCAAACCCCCAGGACCTAAACAATGTAGTAAAAAATATTTTTTCCTTTCAGGAGGTAATTCCTTGCTTTCAAATGTGTCAAGGTAATTGATGAGGTAATCCCTCCATTCCTCCCATCTTTGGCTTGAAACCTCACAGTCCTACACCATGAACAGTTGTGGAGCAGGTAAGTTCATAGTTGCCATAGCCATGCTGTACGTAATGCACAAAATAAACACAATACAAAATAAAATAAGGAAGATAAAGAGTACCTTCGATGACACAAAATATAAGTGTGCGTGTCACAGTGGTGAAAAGCTGGACTGGATGGCGACACACAGTGTGTGTGTCACAGTAGTTGACAACAATTTCCAAACTGACACACCTGTGTGTGTGTCACAGTAGTTGTGGACAACAATTTCCAAAATGACACACCTGTGTGTGTGTCACAGTAGTTGTAGACGAATAACAGAATCGGTAGGTGAAAGAATGTCTCTGGAATGTGTTTAAATAAACACGCAAACGTTGCTCCGAAATTGCCTGTGAAAGATGTAGATCGGTAAATATTGTACTTGGTCGTTCCAAAATGGCCGCTGTAACAAAGTGTGTCACGTAATACGTTAGTGGAGCATCATAAATCAGAGTCCGTCTGACGTGAGGAACGAGGTATCCAGGGATGCATGAGCGTGGAATACCGCCGCCGCTCGTAAAATGCGGACGATGGCGGTTACACCAACTGTCACAAATGGACACTTCCAAAGACGGTAAACAGCTCACAATAGTCACAATTTGACGCCACAGTACTTTCAAACTGAAAGTTGGGGGAGGACTCAGTCGCGTGGCAAATAGCCTCAAACCCCTCAATAAACAGTTATCCTGGCTGAAGTTTTCAAACACGCAGGGAATAGTATAAAAGGTTTAAGTAATACCTTTGTAGCCTTGCTTTCACAATCGCGCTTGCAGTGAAGGTAAATGTTCTTTTCTTCTTTAATTGCTGTCGTTTTTCCGTTTCATAACTGGATCTTGAAATATTCTTTAACTTTATCCAGTGTGCGTGGGTTCTCGGGGTTTAAGCATCAATCGTCGCCATTGTTGAGTTCCAATCATACACCAGGCGGTAGTATACGTGAACTTCTTTATTTCAATTTAAACCCCTTTAGACAGCAGAAGAGTGCGGGCACAGCCGCCAGTCACAGTTTCTCTCTCCCACTCGTCCCACGCTCTAGAACCTCCCCAACCCACTGTCAGATAGCGCATGCACTCGAGCCTTCCACAGAACACTACAAGACGGCTCGAGTACATGAGTATCAACATTACATGCTGCACAAGGCAGCACACATGGAAAATGCAAAAACGAAGAGAAATCAAGCATTTCTCCTCGTATCGCCAACTTAAGACCAGGGTTTTCCTGGTCTTAAGTTTGGCATTAGCTCCTTTTTACGCTGCCCTTGTGAATAGGGGGCAGCGTGAATATCAATGGGTGTTGCGGTGGAACGCCCACCACAACACCCACTGCACGCCCCTTTCACGCTAAACACAGCGTGAAAGGGGGCCTATTCACAAGGCAGCGTTAAGCCACGTTAAGTGGCTTAACGCTGCCTTGTGAATAAGGCGAGGCCCCTATCGCCACCACAACGTCACTGAAAGTGACGTTGTGGTGGCGATAGGGGCTTGTGAATATGCCCCAAAGTTTCTAGTAGCAAAGTAAAAACTTCCCTCCCCACCACACTTCTACCTGAACATCAAATCTAGGCCAAACGCAGTCGGAAAACACAGAACTGTAACAAATGCTTCAAGATATTTGGACCTCTATGGGCAGGCTTTTATCTGCGAGTTCTATCCAGTCTTACTGCCTTTAAAATGAGCTTAATAATGATCATCTTCAAGGGACCTTTACCGCTTTGCTCCACACTTCTCGGACCGTCCTAGAATTAGAGACAGATCAGCCCAGATTTACTATTTCATTTAATGTTTTTTCATGCAATTCAACACAGCATCCACATTTGCTGTGCTTTATTGCACAAGGGGACAAACTCAGCGTAGAGCCATATATACAAAGATTGTCAACCCTTCAGCGTTGCGCAAACAAGGTTGCCCTGTGCGACATATGCCTTGCACCATGGGGCAATGGTGGCTGTACTCTGTCTAGCTTAGGATTCTAGTGCAAACTCTTTTGCGCAGACAAATTTAGAAAGTTCCCACATTTGGGGTGTGTGCTGTGCACTTGAGCACAAATGCAATATATATTTTTTAGAAGTGAACACATTTCCACATATTTGTGCCTGCTTCGTGCAGTTATTAGTTTTTGTGCAAAGCCTGGTCTGGCTATTTTAGTAGTTCAAAGTTTACATCAAACATATGAGTGTTCGTTCTAATATGCCTCCATTCATGCAAAATGGTGCAAAGCTATTTTTGTGCTATGAAAGTGCAACTTTCCAGCGCAAAATACCTTTTTAGCTGGACAGTACAATGGCATACACCACACTAGTGCAGATACAGAGCCTAAGTAAATCTGGGCCATCACAATTTACAAACAACATTCCCACTGTCCAGTCTTACCAAGCAGAGCCAGAAAGATCTCTTTTATATCAACCCTCCACCCAAGACTTCTCTAGAAAAGAGATAATCCTATAATTTTAATAAAATTCAGGTCGACACAATGTACAAAGTAGATTCAAGGGGACAGGTTACTGTTCAAAAACAAAATAATTAAATTAGAATGTAATAAAACAAGTGTCCTTTCTTCTTATCTAACTTTATTTTCATGAATGAAATTCAAATATCACGCAAGAATGACTTGAAAGCATAAGCATTTGACCTAGCAAGGGACAGGCAAGCCAAATGTAAAGCTGTACATCTTTTGCTTCTGCTTGGAGGGGGAGGTTGAGATTGGTAACAAAATGCACTATTGGTGAAAGTTGCCCAGGGTTGCACAAGCTGAGCCTAAAAAAGAATATATTTCTTATCCATTAACTCATGTACGTGCATATATTGATATTTTTCTTGAGGGTTCTGATACTACACACATCTATGCCAAGCTGCATAAGAACTACAAGTGAAATCGTGGGTTTGAATCATAGTTGCGAGAGTGTAGCAATACTTGCATTTCTATATCATTTTATTTTGTGCTTCTTCGGTGTTTTATTTGGCTTTTATGTACAGCTTCATGAGGTATTACATTCGTATTATAGATTGTAGGCATTCGGGAACTTTGATGTGAATGAATGTGCCTTCCAGTGAAGTTAGAATTAAGTTAATTGAAATTGGTTTTAAAGGAAATCTGCATATTGCTACATGTTCAAAGAAGACTAGCCAAAATATGGAGGAGCTTATTTGCCATTACATTAGTTACTAACATGGGAACATATGTCTAAATCAGGTATGATGCTGTCAGATATGTAATTGTGTTGGAAATGTACCCTTTCTGCAGGGTCACCCTGAATTTTTTGCTGAACCCGATTTTTTGCTGGCTATAGAACTGTGTGCACTTTCCCCTGCTAGCCAGTGGTAAAGTGCTTGTGCTCCTCCTTTTAGCATGATAAAACTGGCATACCCCGGTTTACTTATTTATCTTACCTGTCAGTTCCTAGCATATTGTACCCACAGGGTACACAGGGCCTGTAAGTTAAATGTCACCAGTGGGCCAAGCACTACAATGACAATGCCAAAATGACTCCAGACCTGCCACCAGTAGCCTGGCTGTACACTTTTTAACTGCATATCTGACCATTTTTGACAGGCCTAAATATTTTTTAATATTAGTAAGTCACCCCTTAGTAGGCTTTTACTGTCCAGTAAGGCAGGGTTCATGGTATTTACGAGTAGGACATGTAAATGTTCAATGTTAAGATGGTACTCATTGGAAGAGGACACTTATATGTTGCCTTTGTCGATTTGAAGTTCGCTTTTGACCTGGTACCTCGCCAAAAGCTGTGGCTGCTCCTACGGGATATGAGGATTCCATTAAATATCCTTTCTATTATAATTCGGCTTCATGAGGAAAACTTTGCTGGAGTGAGATAGGATGAACAGGATCAACTCACAAATTCTATTCCTATCAAAAAATGTGAAAATAAATTCGAAGTTCTTTAGTGTCTTTTCCCTCTAGTACCCCTCTGTACCTGGTAAAACTTGATATGGAGAGAAAATCGATTATAGATAAAGCAAAAATTAGACCAGTCCTGTACTGGAGGAGGCTAAGAGCCATGCTGAAACTATCAGGCTATGCTGAGGCTCTCCAAGAGATAGTAAAGCTAGACTGATTCCATAAAATAGGCTGGATCAATGACATCAAGAAATTGCTGCGCTCTCTGGGCCTACAAGATGTCTGGAAAATTGCTCCTAATTAGCATCTTCCATCTAAAGAGAGACTCAAAGAGCTATACTAGCCCTAGTTAGAACAGAATGACGCCCAGAATGCAGGCTTTGTCAATACAATTTGCTGAATTTCAGACCACCTGCACTTTTGAACAATACTTAGGGTCTGATTTAGATCTTGGCAGACAGGTTACTCCATCACAACGGTGACGGATATCCCATCCGCCAAAATATAAATCCCATTACATCCTATGAGATTTATATTTTAGGGGACGGGATATCCATCACCGTTATGACGGAGTAACCTGTCCACCAGGATCTTAATCAGGCCCTTAGATTTTATTACAGATCCAATAGATAGAAAGTTATATATCCATTCAGATTTGGATCTTTACCTCTTAATGTTCACTTTATGCCAAATTTGTAACATGCATGATGAAACTCCAGCTCATGTCCTGTTTGCTTGTGCAGCCTATACACGACCTACGCTCATCTGGATTAAAACAGTATTCACTCAGTTGGGAACACTGAATCATGAGGAGACTCAAAGAATATTAAGAACAGACCCTAGATCACTATGGGCCCGATTCCGATGTCGCTAAAAATGCCTTCCCAATGCCATTCGTAGGCTTACCTCACGACCGACTCATATCCGGAGCTTCCATCTACAAACGAGCAAGTACGATGCGTATTACAGGCAAATTTCCGACCGATTCGTCCGCTCCGATTCGTGCTCAATTTCACGACCGAACAGGCTCAGGAAACACGGAAATCGAGTCGTACGGAGGCTTTTCCCAACCAGTTTCCAGACACGCAAGTACGATGCGTCTTCACTACGCGTCGTAGAGGGCGCCACTACCAGCACGTCACAGCATTCGGACGAGGCGTATTGAAGCTCTGATTCGTGCCAGAACACGATCAACGGGGACGAGACGGAGCAGACATGTATCCAATCGCGCATGTCTTCCCTATACTGTATGCCTACTGTTACCGACGCGCACTACACAGAAGGTAAGTCAAACACCTACCACACACCAAAATGACACGAAAGGAAACACCACCATAGGGGGCGGATGCCTATCACTCCCAGCATTGTCCACCCCACAGGGGTGTGGATGCCTATCCCAGCATAGTCCACCCCATAGGGGGGTGGATGCCTATCCCAGCATTGTCCACCCCACAGGGGGGTTTATGCCTATCCCAGCATTGTCCACCCCATAGGGGGGTGGAGGCCTATCACTCCCAGCAGAGTCCACCCCATAGGGGGTGGATACCTATCACTCCCAGCAGAGTCCACCCCATAGGGGGGTGGATGCCTATCCCAGCATTGTCCACCCCATAGGGGGATGGATGCCTATCACTCCCAGCAGAGTCCACCCCATAGGGGGTGGATGCCTATCCCAGCATTGTCCACCCCATAGGGGGGTGGATGCCTATCACTACCAGCAGAGTCCACCCCATAGGAGTCTGGATGCCCATCACTATTACCATCCCCACTCATAGGGGGTAGAATGTCCATCACCACCAGTACCCCCTACTCATAGGGGGCTGTATGCCCATCACCACCAGTACCCCCACCCATAGGAGGCTGGATGCCCATCACTATTACCATCCCCACTCATAGGGGTTAGAATGCCCATCACCACCAGTACCCCCTACTCATAGGGGGCTGTATGCCCATCACCACCAGTACCCCCACCCATAGGAAGCTGGATGCCCATCACTATTACCATCCCCACTCATAGGGGGCTGGATGCCTAGCACTACCAGGATTCACACATATAGGATGAGTAAGCAAACCCCCCTACCATCTTTGCAAGATTTAATGTATGTGTGTGTAAAATGCTCACAACACAGATCCTGACAGTGAACATACAATGTGACTCCCAACACATGTGTGCCCAAAAGGTGATAGTATGGATCAAAAATCCAGCATCTCTGGAGCAATGTGGTAATGTGGTCTAAACCCCCCATCACCACAGTGACCAAAAGGTGTTAGTGGGGTTCAAAAATCCAGCATCTCAGGACCAATGTGGTAATGGGGTCTGAACCCCCATCACTACAGTGACCAAAAGGTGATAGTGGGGTTAAAAATCCAGCATCTTATGACCAATGTGGTAATGTGTCCTAAACCCCCATTACTACAGTGACCATAAGGTGAGTGTGGACATGAAAATAGCAGCATCTCCAAACCAATATGCATGATTCCTGGTCCCCACACCACAAGGAATGTTGTGGCAATGTAGTGGTTGTGTCACATACAAACATAGATTTGGTGAGGCAAAGATTGCTGTGTATCACAAGAACAACCTCTGCCATGTGCAGACAAGCTATGGCCATGATCCCTGACAATTACTCCAGTGTACAATTAGACAATGCGACAAGTGAGCACCATGATGCATACACACAAATCTATACAAACAGACACACAAACTAAGGAATCCTGTGGAGACTGTAGATGTCAGGTGACCAAGTCCCATACCATGGCAGCAATGGAACACACCAAACATGATGAATGTGCAGACTGATGAGCCAGGAGACGCAGGGACACTAGCAAAAAACCTCCAAACAACATAAGCCAATGGACCACAAAAGCCATACCAATGCAGTGGAGCAGATGCCCAAACACAGACAGGCAGCCCCACACTGCATCTCATACACAACATGTGTGTGTGTCTCAGTGTCCCCAGGCAAGTACACGACACATGACAGTGGGCAGAACTCCAATGACACAGATGTGTACACAGTGCCATACAAAAGTAACTCATGAACTGGGCATCCCTTGGTGGGCAAGCAGGCATTGTCAGGTGAGTGGGATCCCAAATCATTCATGTGACACAAGCTGGGCGGCACAGCAAACAACACAGCAAGAGACAGCCCAACACAGCACTACCCTCAGGGATCCTACATTGGGGTGACAGTAGCCTGTACAATCCCACTGTGATGACAAAGGTAGATGTTGCCCATACTGTGGAGTACAGTCACCTGCGCGCACTGGGGCATGCGTCCTGAACAACAAACTTCCATCACACCTACACAAACAAATCACTGGCCAGGGCCTGTCATCAATGAACACAAAGTAGGTAGGGGCCTAGCCATGAGACAACTCACATTTGGCCACCCTCAACACAACACACCTTGAGCTGCAACAATGTGCATCAGCTAAGCACACATGGACTGGTGAAATTGCTCATGCACCCATGACAATCCCAGGGGTGGTGGGGAGATCTAAGGTTCCCAAAAATACACACACATGGCCAGTCAACAACCCTTGTGAATGTCCGCCACACTGCACAGTATGCGGTACCTGGGCATGACGTGAAATCTACCAGAATCATTGGGATCACTGCCACACTCCCACAACAATGATGAACCAAAGCAGAGCCACAAAGAACACGTCGACACCTTCCAACATTGCAACTATGACCCTGATGAGTGGGAGTAGTCACACACACATACAAGTGACCCACTCACTGACAGATACCACATAGGGAAAACTACATCATGTTGGCAACATAGAAGTGCCAAGGGGAATCCTGAATGTGTCCCACGTGCGTCTGACAACATCCCCGGGCTTTACAAATAAAACACCTAGGGATGACACCCTAATGACCAGTAGTGTGCCATGCACCTACATCCCAGGAATCCCAGGACAAAGATGTTGGATGAACACAGGACAACTCAGCAAGCGCCACGAACAGGAACATCTGTAGGGAACACAGGCTGTGTAGAAAAAGGGAATGGAACACACACAGAGATGCTCACACTACACACACCACGGGCTCAGGCAATGTCACAGTATGACACACTGCCATGAGGGGACTCCACTCCTGGGGAAGGTTAGCTGTGCCAAACGTTGTCTGTGCAGGGCTCTGTCATGTCAGCATAACACTTGCTCAGTGAGCCAACAATTACAACACAATGAAAGCTCTGGTCACATCAGCCTGTGTACGGGAGTTTCCCTTCAGTCATCTGCACATACGCAAAACACATGTAGAGCTAGTTTCACTGATGACACAGATGACTTGTGTACCATTGATGCACAAACCTGCATGGCAGGTACTGAGATATGTACGCCCAGTCAGGGAATCTTACAATGTGCCGAAATGTAAGCCCAACATATGTGCAACAGTGCATGGCAAAGATGCGAAGTAGCAAGCAGAAGGAGTAATACCTGGTCCACAAATTCTGCAAACATAACACCCTGAAATAGCAGCAAATTATGTCATGAATACATACCAGGAAAGTACACATATCCCATGGACCACATGGAGTCCATCACATCAACAAATCAGTCTCTTATACCTTTAAAACACCATTACAACTGCAAGTTCATGATACACATCATCAACATCATGTACATTAGATGCAACACCACTGGATAACAACAATTTGCTTTATTCAGCAATGAAATTCATGTATCTGTAAACTCAATAATGTCAAAAGGCCAATGGCCAGTCCTTCCAGGAGTCCCAACAGGATGACATGTGGAAACTTGACACCCATTGCTTGCCTGCACTGCTACGGCCAAGGGACATCTCCCCTTGGAGGGGCATACATAGAGGCAGGCCAGGCACCGCAGGGACAGGATCAGGGGACAGCAGAATGGGGCAGGGGTGTGGTGGTGGGTGCAGGAGTGTTGCTGGCAACTGCAGTGGAGGTGTCTGACACAGTGGGCGCCGTCACCACTGCAGGGCTCAAGTCAGATGGGGTGGTTGCTGGCACCACTGCAGTGGTCAGGTCAGATGGTGTGGACGGGGTCTCTACTGCAGTGCCCAAGTCAGACGGGGTGGATGTGCTCTCTTCTGCAGTCCAATCTCCAAAGGAGTGTAATGGGGTGGAGATGAGGTGGGCAGGACAGAGGGGGGAGGACACGGTCTCCACACCAGTGGCAGGAACAGGCTGAGCGTGTGAGGTGGGGGTGGAAGTTCATGTGGTGGGGGGGGCCTAAGCATTTTGGGGATGCGGTATCGGTGTGTGGGGGAACCTGGGGCAGGGTGTGGCGGAGGGACCTGTGGAGTGGTGGCCTGGGGGCTGGAGAACGGAGACTGTGTGGTGGAAGTGTGGGATTGTAGTGGGGTCTTGCCCTTCCTGGTCCGGGGGGATTTGCGGATGGGGGCTTCAGTGTTCCTGCGCCTGGGGGAGGGTGTCCGTGTGGCAGGGGAACTCCCCTCTGTGCGTGGTGACTTCCTATTCCCCTTGTAAGTTGGATCAGATGGATCGGTGGGGAAGAGGCCAAGGTCACAGAGGAAGAGCTGCTGGGAAGGGGGGGTTGCAGGTGAGGCAAGGGAAGGGGTTTTGGAGGGAGAGGCATCTGAGGACTGCGGAGTGCTCGTGGATGGCTGTTTGTGTGTCTGTAACCCATCCCCTGTGTGTGTGCCATCAGTCCCCGGAGTGTGCATGCTTGTGCGTCTGGATTCTGTCTTGCGTGGCTGTGTGCTGCTTGTGTCTGTTGTGGTGCATGCCTGTGCCGGTGTGTGTGTGCCTTGGACAGGTAGGGTATTGGGGATTGTGGATGGGGCAGAGGTAGGAGGGGTGAGGGACTGTTGGAGGAGGGACACTGTTGCCGTCTGTGAGGAGGCCATGGACTGAATGGTCCGCTGTAGGGCAGACATGTTTGATGAAATGCCCTCCATGAAGGACACCAGTTGTGTCAACAGACTGGTGTGAGAATGGAGGACACTCAGCATCGCTGTCTGCCCTACATGGATCTGCTTAAGTAAGTCCACAGCCTCCACACTCAGGGCAGCAGGGGAGACAGAGGCAGGGGGTGCGGTGCCTGGCACGAAGGAGACATGCTCCCTTACACAGGAGCCTCCACAGACATCTGGGATGGGAGCAGATGGGAGGGTGGAGATGGTGGTGGTGGCGGGGACAGACTCACTAGGTGTTTTTCTGGGGTCTGCTGACACCTGCCTCCACAAGGGAGTCATCACTCGAGCTGCTGTGTTCCTCATCCGAGGTGGTTGTAGCTGAGGTCTCCTCAGTGTGGCTCCCCTCACCCTCCATGCCACTGGGTCCCTCCGACTCATCTGCAGCGGACCCAGTCTGGCTCTGCGGCTCCTCTTGGTCCGTGGAGCTGTCTCCTCCAGTAGCCGTAGATGTACCTGCAAACAAACAGGATAAACAGATCCACATCAGCCACCTGTATTGACCTGACACATCACAGTCAGTACAGCACATTACAGAGCACGCCTTGGCATCATTTGCAAAATATTGCAAAAAGAGCTGACACATATATAAACAAGACACTTGTCATTCTGCCAGTCAACCATGCCCCTCATATCCTTCCCATCCATGGACCCATCTGTCTGGTGCATGTAGTATGCCACTACTCATATGTGCACACAAGCACCACATAGACAGTTGTCTGAACTGCAGGATTTGTGATTGAAATGTGTCAGTACACACATATCCCATCTCCTGCCACTGACTCAGTACATGTGTCAGGATAAGGGATGGCCAAAGTCATTGTCAGCAATATGGATATGCTCCCTTCACCAGACACCATGATGTGCTCATGTATTGATGGTCAATGCCACAATTGAGTGCATGCAGGACAACTGACATTAATGCAGGATACACATTTGCAAGTGGTATACCATGCTACAGGCCAGTCTGGCTAATCAGTCATTACTGGCTTCAGTCACAGGGGCAGTGCATCCAAAAACAAACAGTCTGCACTGTGTCACAATCATGTTTTTGTGGGGAATGTAAGCTCTGCAGCTGTCAAGTGCACATGTCCACCCACTGCTACCCACATCTTAAGGCATCTGATGATCCCACGTAATACAAATGCTACAGTTGAGTGACTGCAAGCACAAATCTGTAAACATGATCACATCACAGTCTGATGAGAACGAATTAAAGCTGCCTGCACTTTAATGTAGAATACACCATTAGGCACAGTCAAGTGATTACACACCTATGTTTCACCCCATTGTGCTGATCCAACAGCCACATCTCAGCTGGCTGCCCACCCCAAACTGTTTAACACCCCAGGAGTCTAAAAAGCTAGGCCACTCCACAATGACACAGAGGCAGACACCTGATTGCACATTTCACAATGCACAAAATGTAGGCTGGCACACAGGAGTAGGAGAACAGAGTGTACTTTCATGTCCGGAGTAGGCATACCTGTCCTGGTCCATGTGCAACATGGGATAACCCTGAACACTAGGCATGTGTCTATGCATGTGTGACACACATGATGCACATTCTTCTGAGGCCCCAACATTGTCTCACCTGCTGCATGGGTGTGTGGTAAATACCCAAGACACATATGGTGAGCCAGAGCAGCAATTAGTACACATATTAATGGCCCACACAGAGTACATGTCAGCTTACTGGCAATGTGTAGACAGATGTCAATCAATTGCCTCACTCATGAAGCCCAAAACAATGCACCGGTAGCAGATGCTGTTTCAAACCTTATCCTTGGACAACAGCAGGGACACACAACCCAAGTGACACAAGTCACAGACTGAAAGGGCCACACCTGTGTATCAGATGAGGATGGGCCATCACCTAATTTAGGCAGATGACTCTTGTTCAAGCAGACAGATGAACTGTGGGAGTGTAACCAGGCTGAAGGAGTGCAAATAGCATGTGAGACATAGTTCACAGAAAAGGCATGCACTTACCCCCTCCTTGCTGCTGTCTGGCCCTTAACTGCCCATCCAGGTCAGGGAAGACCACCGTCAGAATCCGGAGCATGTGGGGGGTCAGGATCCATCGTCCGCCTCTTCTGCGAGGAGGCGACAGCTTCAGCTGGAGTCTTGCGAATCTCCGGGTCCAGCCACGAAGGTCCTGCCACCTCTTCTGGCAGTTGCGGATGCGGCGCTTGTAGATCCCCACACATCGAACTGCCCGGACGATGGTCTTCCAGATCTCCTGTTTCTGATGGGCATCAACCTGTGAGGATGACAAAGTTAAAAGACCATTACTACACATGCAACATGTTTGTGCATCACACAGGTTGGATATACATGTCGTTATCACAAGGGCATATGATGTACACAGGTAGTGCAACTATGGTAATGGACAGTTGTCCTGCATTAACAACATGGAAACATTGCCTGGGTCTTATGACCGTGTAAAAATGCACTTTTTCAGCACAGTACCTGTTCCATACAGGTACCTACACACTTTGGGGGTTACAACTACTCAGTGAGCATGCTAGCCACTGGTGTACACAATACCATTAGTGCTACACAGACAACATGCACAATGAGAAAGGACGTGGACTGCACACTCACCTGCTCCCCTGGTTTCCCATACAGCTTGCTGTACTGTGGAAGGAGGCTGTCCAGCAGGGCCTGGTTCTCCTCCTCTGTGAAGGCTGGGGCCCTCTCCACAGTACATGCCATTCTTGAAGCCAGAGGATGCAGATTCAGCAGCAGAGGTAGCAGAGATGTCAATCTGGAGCATGTAGTGCAGGCAAGTTAGCTCTCAGGGGAACAGACAGCCTTATATCTGTGCTGCAGAGGCAGATTATGAACCATGCGTCCAAAGCGATAGGTCCGACACGTTTGCATCCTATGAATCTGGCCAATCCATCGCATTGCACGCCTCGTACACGCCGACTGCATCGTTTAAAAAGTTCAACTTCATGACACCAATGAGTTTGATACACTGTTGTAGGGAGCCAACGGATTTTTCAGCACTCGAATCGTACAAGTATCAAATCCGCGTCAGTCTCCATGGCAGTCAATAGCCAATGCGTGCGCACGCCTTGGTCCCTAGGTGTCCGACGCGTCTTTTGAAAACCCGCCCGCGTATGTCACCATTACATTCAGGGTCCAAGGAGTGCGCACGCCTTGGTCCCTAGGTGTCCGATGCGTGTTTTGAAAACCCACCCACGTATGTCACCATTACATTCAGGGTCCAAGGCGTGCGCACGCCTTGGTCCCTAGGTGTCCGACGCGTCTTTTGAAAACCCACCCGCGTATGTCACCATTACATTCAGGGTCCAAGGCGTGCGCACGCCTTGGTCCCTAGGTGTCCGACGCGTCTTTTGAAAACTCACCCGCGTCGAACAGGATTTAATCAAGCATGCAATCTGTGCGTCGGGATCGGTCAGGATGTGGCAGACGCATATTTTGAGAACTCACCCGCGTCGAACAGCATTTAATCAAGCATGCAATCTGTCAGTCCGGCTCGGCCAGGAGTTGGCTCACGCGTCCATGCAATGCTCACCCGCGTCGAACAGCATTGTCTTAAGCATGCAATCTGTCAGTCCGGCTCGGCCAGGAGTTGGCTCACGCGTCCATGCAATGCTCACTCATCATGTCAGACAGTATATGTAAGATTCATGTCATGCTGTATGCCCTGTGTGGATGGAGTGAAGCACATGTCAAATGAGACACAGACATATACAAGACTACTCCCATGATGTTCCTAGCTTACAGTGCAAAAATTGCATTGTTTGTGAGGAACAGGACAAGTGTGAGTGACCACTTCACAGATCATCCTCCTGTGCTACACATCATCAATGTTTTGTGTATGTGATAGGACATGTAGGTCTGACATCACATCATGACAATGTCCACACCATGCCAGTGGTGTGCATGGTGACAAGCTGTCTGTATCTAGTGTTGTTGCTAGGTTGCAATACATGATCCATGTCTGTGTACCTTTAGAACATGTGCTAGTTGACCTTGACATCTATGTTTGATACTTAATTAGGTGTGTGTCGTGTATGTTACGATTGATCACATGGAGAGTGACAGACAACAGTGAATAGTCACAGTACAACACTGTATCACTTTAATATCCATGACAAAATTGAGTGTATGTTCAGGATCACATAGCTGTCAGTTGTGTATTAGCTCAACCTCACACCTCTGACTTCACTGTGTCTTAATTGAAAGTGTAATGCGATATGTTGAATCTAGATTACGTGATTTTTATTAGTACTAGTAATATGTGTGCATACTTTGTCATATGTTACGCAGGGGACCAAATGTCCACAGACCCTTCCCTGACCTTGCGACCATGGTGGAACGTGAGTGCATGAGGAAATACAGGTTCACGAGGCAATTAATTTCTGAATTGACAGACCAGTTGTCACCACACTTGCAACCTGGACGCACATATCCCTTTGCCCTGACCCCCAAGGTGAAGGTGATGGCGGCACTACATTATTTTGCGACAGGATCGTTCCAGTTTGCTGTGGCTGATGCTGGTGGGATGTCACAGACGATGTTTAGTCGAGTGCTCCGGGATGTGTGTGAGGCCATGTTGAGGTTCCTCAACCTGTACATACAGTTTCCTACACCGCCACAGTTCCGTGCCATTAAAGATGACTTTTATGCCCTGGGACACATGCCACATGTGATTGGATTGATTGATGGGACACATGTGGGTTTGGTCGCACCACGAGCCCATGAACAGGTTTACAGAAATCGTAAACACTTCCATTCGATCAATGCCCTTGTGGTATGTCTGCGGACCAGATCATCTCCCATGTATGTGTGCGTTTCCCGGGATCTGCCCACGACGCATACATAATGAGGATGAGTCGGATACCCCAGCTGATGTCCCAGCTCAGGAATGAGCGTGCCTGGTTTGTTGGTGAGTCATGGTATCAGTATCAGTTGTGTGTTCATTGTCTGTCATGTTGTACCCTGTTTTTGCTCAAATTATATTTTATATTTTATAAATGTAGGAGACTTTGGATACCCCAACATGCCCTGGTTGCTGACACCACTCAGGAACCCGGTCACCCCAGCTGATGTCCATTACAACGAAGCACATGGGCGGACCAGGCGAGTGATAGAGTGCACATTTGGGCTGCTGAAAACCAGATTTCGCTGCCTGGACCAGACAGGAGGTGCCCTTCAATATTCCCCGGCTAAGGTGTGCAAGATCATAATCTTGTGCTGCATGCTTCACAACTTGGCTGTGAGGAATGAGCTCCCGCTCATCCAGGATGACAGGGACCGACGGCCTCCATCAAGGGAGGATCCAGGCCTCGGGCACGTTGCCAGTGACGAGGAGGAGGAGGAGGAGGTGGATGTCAGGAGACAGCTCATTAACAACTTTTTTACATGAGTGTAAGTATGCAAAGATGTTTGATAATACCTTTCCTAAGCGGGATGTGTTAATGTAGAACAATATGTTGTGATACGTGTGTGTGTATGCTAATTTACAGGGTCATTGTTGTTGTACAGTGTATGTTAAATTATGATGGTCACCACTACATTGTTGAACTTACTCCTAGCTTGGGTTCAGAAGTTACAATGGACAATGGTGAGTCAATTGTTGGATATGTCATCATAGCAAGTTGTATTTAAGACTGTACTATGTCTCTCCTTCACAGGCTCCTTTGGCTGTTGTGTGGGTACACACAATGCTGTTCCATAATGGAATTTCAATTTGGAACAGTACTCTCTGACAGACAATGTTTTCGGTCAGATCTTTCATTTCTTTAGTTTATTTGAATACTTGGAACTGTAATCAGTTTGCTTTTGTGTTGAGCAGAGCTTGTGCCTGTGTAATAAACCCTGTTACACACATTGATGTTTGCCTTGTCTGTTTCCACACATGCTACAATCGTTTATATCCTGTATTTATGCCAAGGTGTTCATTTTATTAGACAATGGTCATTGTTTGTGCGGTCCAATGGTCTAATTTGACAACAGTGTGTGCAATGTTTTAATGTTGCATGTGCTATGTGTGTTGTGGTGACCTTGCGTGTCTATCTCTGGTATGTGTCATGTGACATTTATTCACAAGACGGTAGATGATTTGTCAGCTGGTCCCTAGGATCATGCTGGATTATGCTAAGTTACCCTGATCCAAGCTTACATTTTAGCTTTGTGTCTTACATTTTTGTGCACATTCTTTCTCTGCTTGTTGTACAAGATGCCTTTGAGTCCACATGAGATCATTTTGGTACTGTTCAAGCGCTGCGCCACAAGGTTGAAATTCAAGACTCTTTGTAATGGACGATCTAGTCAGCACGGATTGTTTATCCATGAAATGGTAAACTTTTTGACACAAATGAGAAATACTAGCATTACATTGACGCACAGGGGATTCATCTACACAGATGGAAGATTACCTTCTATGAACACGAGCTTTGCTGTGCATATGCTGTAACCAGTACTCATAGTTTCTAAGGTGAGCGGTTCACCCGATTTGGCACAGAGATCTTCATTAGTATGATAAATATGTCACCATCACAGGGAGGGTGGTGATTTCCACACTGTTCATAGATACACATTTCACCTTCTGTCTTCTATGGAAATGTGGAGATGAATATTGTTTGATTATCATGTATTCTGCTGCTGGTGCGAGCTCGTATACTGCAGTGTAAGACAACGGACAGATATTGTTCTTTCTTAAACGTGACATTTTAGACTTTACTTAGACTATGCATTATATTTTTGTGGACAAGCATGGGTGAGTGAGCGAGAAGGTGTGCATTGCTTCCACGACTCTGAGAGGTTGATAGTACTGTGTTCTGGGTGGTAGAATCATTGTGTATCTTCTGTATGTCTTATTGAGCTAATGGGCCACTAGAGGTAGTGGCTCTTTGGACTGTGGGTTCTGATGTGCAAGGAATGTCCAACCATCTTTCAATAACGGCCTATTTTATTGTGCATGGTTCTGTATGTGCAGAATCCCTACCACAAAACTCATGCACATCATTTGGAGACAGTGCCAGGTTGTGCTGATCATAATTTCAATTGTGGGTACAGTGTATAATTCACAGATGACACAGGGATTGTGTGAATATGATTTTATTAATGTGCATATGATGAATCTAACAGTTAAGGGTAATTGCATTCCAAAGTTTTAAATCCAAAGTTCATGGAGGAGTTGGAAGTGTTGTTAGATGAAAATCTTCCAAGCAAAGTCCACAGTTATTTTAGCAAGAAGTCCAACTTAAACACTCCATCCCATGTGAGAGAGTCCAGGGACTGTCAACAAAGTGAATTCTTTGCACACAATGGAGGATATCCTGAGCATTTCTTTACTTCTGGGGGATGCATGGCCATCAGTCTCTCACTTGCCAGTCTTCCTTGGACGGCCCTCCTCTTCGGAGGGGGAACCCTCAGTATCAGGCTGCTGCGGTGGAGGGGACTCTACGCCACACTCCTCATCCCTCACTGTGGCAGTTGCAGATGTTGAGTCAACAGGTGTGGAGTGCACACGGGGAGGTGGGGTAATGTTGGTAGTTATCTGGCGTAGGCATGTGACTATGTCCCTATGCACCGCTGTGAGATCGTCTATTTTCGACCAGTTGGACTCCATACGGTCCATGTGTTGGTCCATACGGTCCATGTGTTGGTCCATTCGGTCAATATGGAGGTCCATCCGTTCAAAATGTGCAGCCTGCTGATATTTGATGTCCCTGAGGTTCCCAACAACCTGGGCAAAGTCTCCGGTGCATTCGCGATATACATCATATATGCGTTGCAACTCGGGGTCAGCTTGATCTCCGACACCAGCTGTGGGATGTGTCCTCCCACCACGCACCCTCACACCACTCCTAACCCTACCCGCACGGACATTGCCTGGCATTGCACGCACTGACAGCTCCTGTCCTCCTTCATTGTTGACAGGGCTGGTGTTTCCTGCCAACTCCAGAGTGGCCTGTGTTGCTGTGCTCCCAGTGTTTTGTGTCCGTGGGGATGCTGGGCGTCTGGATGTTCACAGATGTTGCCGGAGTGGTCCCTGGGGCTGGTGATCGTACTGGTGCTGCATGCTGACCCACACCGGAGGTGCCAGGTTGGTCCACATCGCCCGAGGAGGTATGAGAGTCATCCCCACTGGAGGTCTCAGTGTCCGACGTAGTGCTGGAGGTGCTGGTGGACTAAGAATTGTGTCCAGATGCTGACCTCAGTTCAGGAGTGCCTGTGGGTAGAAGAGGGACACAATGTTAGTTGTGTATTTTCACATGTTGTGGTGTCATACACAGACAAATGTGAAGATGTTGTGGATAATGTAGCGTTTCCTTCAAATTTATACTCATCAATCGTCACAGACACTGGGATATTTGTTCATGGGACATTGGGATTTAGTAAAGATGTGCTTTACTGTGCATGTCCAGCTCTGTGCATCAATGTGCATGTCTTTTTATCCTTGACTGTACGAAGAAATTGATTGTCAAGTGACATACTGTGCATGGCCCAGATGTGTGGTTATTTCACACATCAGTGTTTTCACTATGACTTACATACTGTAACAATTCTGATGTTTAGCAAGATTTGTGCATCTGTGCTTGCCTTTGTGCATGTTTGTAACTGTGACATTGCTGAGGTGATATACATACTCACTATCCTGAATCTGTGTCAGCATTTACTAATTTAGCTTGGACGAATGTGTTGATGTGAACCATCAATGACATCACGTTTGACATCGAATGCAATAGCAACGCGTTTGTTATGACAAATGCATTGTTACATGGCAGTCCATTGAAACACAAGTCATTACATTGACATGCAGTAGGGGATTCGCTAACATGAGTGGTTGTATAATCAGATATTTGTATGATCTGACATTCCCTACTGTTGCACACACTGGACTTGTAATGGTAAATTGTATCAGTTCGTAATCCTGCGCAGTACCTACAGCAAGTTTGTGTGATATTTTGCGTTGTGATGTTCTGCAATGTAACAACACGGTCGTTGTTATGCCTGTGTTGTTTTTGCAGGGTTTGTAAACGTATGCAATGTGGGAAGACACATTTGTGTTGATATTTCTCATCACTTTGCACACATGTGAATATCTTTCTGTAGTACATTTTGTCGCAGCTTACTTTTGCGCATGATCACTTCATGTACAATCTACTTGTTCTCCATGGACAGAGGAGTTTCCCAAGGATGATCAGTTGCCTTTTCATGGTCAGGGATGTGAGGTACAATGTGTTTAGTGCTTGAGTTAGGCTGCGTTGACTTCTACCCCTCTTCCCAATGGCAAACAGACCAGCTTACTCAGCATTGACAGAGGATCAATGACAGTGAGGGTAGTGTAGTTCAAGGATGCTGACACCGCTGACTGATGTTGAAGTACAATGCAAAACACAACAATGCCTTGTGCACATGACACAACCCAAGAGTGTCAGCCATCTTGCATTGCACCTCACATCTACTGTCAGATGGGCATTGTCCCTGATGTGTGTGTTTTAGTGTGCGTGGATTGTGTTATGTGGTGTGACTGCTAACTGGACTGTGGCCTGTCCTCCCGCACATTTGTGGCATGCACAGTGAGGGCACATGTGACTAATCTTTACCTGTCAGTGTGTGGAATGTACAGTTAAGGTTATGGTCTGTAGTTGTGTGAGTAGGCCAAGAACTGGCTGTCAGTTTTTCCTAATTCGTACATGATGCCCCTGGGTAGCCATCTTGACAGGGCATTTGCATTCACTCTCAGGGACAGATGTACCATGGTTCCATGACAGTGAGTACAAAGTTACATTCAAAATGTCTGACAGTGGTGCCTGCAGTCATGCTGGACATGACTGCCAACAGGGCCTTGTGTTCCCCACACCAAAAGCCAGTGTCAGCCATCTTGACTGTGCATTTGCATTCACTCTCAGGGACAGCATAGTGACAGGTGTGTTATTGTGGGAGTGGGGGTGTGTGTGTGACGAGTGGGTGCTGCTGGCAGTAGTCATGGCTTTCACTCCTCCTCCCACCCAGACCAAATGGGCCAGCATGTACCATGGTTCCATGACAGTGAGTACAAAGTTACATTCAAGATGTCTGACAGTGGGGCCTGCAGTCATGCTGGACATGACTGCCAACAGGGCCTTGTGTTCCCCACACCACAAGCCAGTGTCAGCCATCTTGACAGGGCATTTGCATTCACTCTCAGGGACAGCATAGTGACAAGTGTGTTATTGTGGGAGTGGGGGGGGTGTGTGACGAGTGGGTGCTGGTGGCAGTAGTCATAGCTTCCACTCCTCCTCCCACCCAGACCAAATGTGCCAGCATGTACCATGGTTCCATGACAGTGAGTACAAAGTTACATTCAAGATGTCTGGCTGTGATGTCTGTGTCTGTGTATTTGAGGTAATTTTAGACTATTTGGACATGTACTCACCAGGTTCTGGTATTCCAGCTAATCCAGTTATGGCCTCCGGTGGGAGGAGGTCCCGCAACTTCACCTCCCAGGTGGTGAAACGCACCGGTTTATGATGGCCACCGCCAGTCTTGTTGCTCAGGGCATGTTCTCTGGCAATCAGCTTCTTAACCCTCCTGCGTACATCATAGTACCGGTTCCGGATATCCTCCTTTGTGCGCAAGGTAGGTGAATGGGCATTCACCTTGTTGACAATCCTCTCCCACATCTTGGTTCTCTGGGACTGGGAGGTCTGTTGGGCCAAGGTGCCAAATAACTGTGGCTCAACTCGGATGATTTCATCTATCATGACTTCCAACTCAGCATCTAAGAACTTTGGATTCTTCTTTGGGGGCATGGTGATGGGTGGTGGTGGAGGTGTATGTGTGTGTGAAGGTGAGGGTGAGTTAGTGTGAGTGGAGGTGTGTTTCAGTGGTGCTAGTTGTGTGGAGGATGAGTTGTGTGTGTTTGTAGTGGGTAGATGAGTTGTCTGT
Organism: Calotriton arnoldi; assembly: GCA_963921515.1. Classification (NCBI taxonomy): domain Eukaryota; kingdom Metazoa; phylum Chordata; class Amphibia; order Caudata; family Salamandridae; genus Calotriton; species Calotriton arnoldi. The sequence goes on along the minus strand of CAWUFW010000108.1, from coordinate 141,017 downwards.
GTAGTAGTGTGGTCTGCTTGCATGTCTGTCGAAGTAGCAAATGGCGTTGGGAAGTTTTTGCTCCCTTTATATAGGTTGAGTTGTGGGTGTGTCTCAATATTTAAATTTAGTTTTTTTTGTAGATGACAATGCATTTTTTGGTAGTCTTTTTTCTATTTCTATTGTATTATTTTTTGAGGATTATGTAAGTCGTTTTGACGGCACATGATGCTTGTTCTTGTGTTATTTGTTTTGTCCAAGTCTGTTCCATTCATACTAGGCTATGTGGCATCGTTCGTGTACGAGTCTGTCGCGTCATGTATGTGCTTGGTTGTGTAGAATCATTCGCGTACGTGTCTATTGGGTTGTGTTGATGCTGGACTATGTGGCATCGTTCGCGTCCGAGTCTGTCGTGTCGTGTCAATGGAGTCGTTCGCGTACGTGTCTGTAGCGTTGTGTATGTGCTTTGCTGTGTAGAATCATTCGCGTATGTGTCTATTGGGTTGTGTTGATGCTGGACTATGTGGCATCGTTCGTGTCCGAGTCTGTCATGTCGTGTTAATGCTTGGCCACATGGAGTCATTCGCGTACGTGTCTGTTGCGTCGGGTTGACGCTTGGCTATCTCGAATCTTGCGCGTACGAGTCTATCGCGTCAGGCTCCTTTCCTTCCGACTCGGCTGTGAAAAAAAATTCCGGCCGAGTCGGTTGTAAATTTCATGCATCGCATCGTACTCAGCCATTTGGAAGGCATGTGTACGGTTCGGTCGGGAAATATGACGGGTCCGTGTCGGGAACAACGTTTTCCAGCCGAAATCGGAATCGACCCCTATATGCTTATGCTGTAGCGAAATTCCTGAGAAGTGTTAGACTTGGCATCCTTGGTGTGGTTTCCCCTGACTTTTTGCCTCTACCTCCTGCATTTTTGACTGTGTGCTGGATTTAGTTTTTGCTGGCTTAAATGCTCTGGGCACTCTTCCAGTGTTGATCAGTGTCAAAGTGCAAGTGCTCCCTGGGTAAATTGTGATTATGATTGGTTATGCATGATTGGCATATTTGATTTACTGGTAAGACCCTAGTAAAGTGTAGCGTGTGTGCCCAGGGCCTATAAATCAAATGCTACTAGTGGGCCTGATGCACCGATTATGCCACCCACTCCAGTAGCCTTTCAAATGTGTCTCAGACCTGCCACTGCAGTGTCCGCACACACAGTTTTGACTGCCATGTTGACTTGGCAAGTGCACCCACTTGTCAGGCCCTAACCTTCCCTTTTCTTACATGTAAGTCACCCCTAAGTTAGGCCCAAGGTACCCCCATGGGCAGGGTGCAGTGTATCTTAAAGGTAAGACATGTACTGGTGGGTTTTACATGTCCAGATAGTGAAATACTGTGTATTTGATTTTTTCCTATTGCAAGGACTAGCTCTCCCATAGGAGCTGCCTTGTAACATTCTACAAGTGTATCTTTCAATTGGGAAAAGCTGGAGATTTGGAGTTCAGGCTCTCTGATCTCAGAATTTAATAACACACCTTTTAATAAAGGCGGTTTTTAAATTGTGTGTTTGAAATGCCACTTTTTTAAAGTGGGCATTTTCTTGTTTAACCATCTTGTGTGCCTCTGCCTGCTTGTGTATTCACCGTCTGGTTTTGGAGTGACAGGAGCTGGGATGTGCATTCACTCTAGACAGTCACAACAGAGGTTGAGGTGTGTCCTGCCTTTCCTGGGTGACTCAGAGCCAGGCTGAATGAACCTTTCTAAATTTAGAGTGGTGGGAGGAGTTTTCACTAGCACCTGAATAGGCTGTGTCTGCTCTGCACAATGCTGTCTCCACCTTCTGCAGTGAAACTGGACAAGGGAGGACAGAACTGGTTTCTACTGAGCTCAGAGACTCTTGAAACAAAGACTACAAGGAGAAAATGGGGTATAAGTAATAGACCTTAAACCCCAGAATTTTAGATTACTTCTGGACTAAGAGGACCCTGCCAAGAAGAAGAGCTGAAGAGCTGTCAGGAGGAGTACTGCCCCTTTGCTATGTGTTGCTTTGCTGGGTTGGCCTGCAGTTGCTGCTTATGTCTCTGGGCAGTGTAAAGGACTGGACTTTTGCCTTGCTGTGGTATTCTGAAGATTCCCTAAGGGCTTGAAGTAGAGCTTGCCTCCTGTTCTGAAGTATCAGGGACACAAAGACTTCACCTGCATCTTGCTTAACCGCACCTGGACTCCTGATTTCCAAAGGGTGCCAGTTCCAGTTCCTGGACCCTTGGAATCATGTGGTTGATCCTACAACCCAAGAAAAACAACATTGACACCTGTCAGTGGCATCGCCAGTGGCACTGCAACCTGCACCGAGGCTGTGGGTACTGCTCGTGAATTGCATGATGCACCGCCCTGCCTGCCCCGCAGCTCCAATGACCGCCAATGCCCGCCGACACCTGCAGGTTATCGATCACCCCGACGCCAGCGCTCGCACTGACGCCTCTCGCTACCAGCGCCTGCATCTCGTCATCGCGGAGCTGACAACCGACATGTGTGACTACCCGAACTCACTGACACCGCACTGCTAAATGGAAGTGAGGCGCCTCACCTCCCTTGCCAGCCCGGACTTGACACCTCGCCCCCTTGTGGACTCAACGCCTCGCCTCCCCTGTGGCAGTAAGGAGCTGGCCTCGCCTTGGCACATGAGCGCCTCAACTCCGTGACGCTGTGCACCGTCCGTTGACTTTGTTTTCCAAGGTACAGTTACTTGGGGGTCCGTGTGACTCCACGGCCGGCCCACGCACCTCGCGGTCGGCGCAGTACTTGGGATTTGTGCCTGTCACGATGCTGTAATAGCCCCAGTTGGAGCTATATGTTTCTACAAGCATTATTTTTGCAATATTCATTCTAAAAGTGATATCTTGATATATGTATTTTTGTCATTTTGTTTCTGTTTGGTTTTAGATAAAGATACTTTATTTTTCTAAACTGGTGTGGTGTCCATTAGGAGTGTTTTCACTCTGTTACTGTGTGTATTATGTACAAATGCTTTACACATTGCCTCTGAGATAAGCCTGTCTACTTGTGCCAAGCTACCAAGGGGGTGAGTAGGGGTCATTTTAGAAGTGTAAGCCCCCTTAACCTGACTACAAGGAAGAGTCCCTAATTAGCCAGGGTACAAACCTGCCAACTAGAGACCCCCATCTCTAACAAGAAGTATGTGGTCCATAAGGCGGAAAGCTATGTCAGTTTAAATGCAAACATAATAGTTTAAGACTAATGATCTGTTTGCAGGGGGGTATTTAATGAATCCAATTGTTTAATAGTGGCCTTGAAAAGAGGTTTTTGTTAAACGATTAGGTTCTGCCCTTTTTTCAGCCTTTTTGCCTTTGGGCCTGCCCCCGGGCCTTAGTGGAAACAATTTGCTACTTGATAGATAAATAGATTTAACTAACACCTAAGTCGTCCAGCTGGAGTCCTATCTTGGCCCGACTGTTAAAATGAAATGTAAAAAGGCTAGTGTTTCGACTACTATTTATGGTACAGATGCCCAACAACCACGGTAACGCGATTCTGAGATTTTAGTCAATGAACACAGGGCTAGCTCAAAACTTCCTCAATGCAAGGCTGATGCCAATGGCTGGAATCTATTGTAACAACCTATTTTGTCCTCTTCATGTGGCTTGTTATGTTGCACTTTATATCTTGTATATGGGCAACATGGCTGCTTGTTTACTTTTATCTAAAGTAATCAACTCTACAGGAGCTAACTCCCCAGGTGCTGTTTTGCAGCTTGGACCAGAGATGAATTTATACCATGATCCCAACTTAGCAATGTATTTTATTTTAGTATCAATGGATTTTGCTGACTATCTACTGATGAATTAGTCAAAACTTTTATATGGTATTTTTTTAGTTTTTTTAGTTTGCAGATCTGTTTTTATATGAGAAATATAGCTATACAAAAATATCGATTTTTTTTTAATGTCTTAAAAAAATATAAAATTAATGAAATTATAAATATAATTAAATAAAACATAGTTAGAATTATTTAAAAAATGTTAAAATTAAGCACAAAATAGCCGGCCCCAATCTTCTTCCTCTATTAGAAGTGCTCCAAGCAAGACTTTTACCTACGATCACTCATGGAAGTGAATCAATGAGAGGGAGAGACGAGGTTACCTTGGACAATGCGGTCACCAAGGCTGTGAGAATAATATTCAATCTCCCGCAGTTTACATCGCCAGCTCAAATAAGGCTAGAGTTCGGGCTCCAAAAGCAACAAATATCACGGAAGGGCGCTTACGTCAAGTGCTGGTATAAAATAAAGGGAGCCGAGCCAGGCACAATGAACTCACATCTGTGGAAGGAAATTACAAGGAAAAAGACAGCCCGGCCATGGGTTACCTACAATCGGCAATTAGGCTGCTTGCTTTACAGGACCTATGGGAAACCAGTATGTCCCAAAAAGTTTCAAGGTCATGGTAAATAAATCAGTAAAGATTGTATCCCACGAAGAAGATAAAGCAGCACTTAGCAAAAGGTCCCATGGTTGGTTCGTAATTCAGAGCTATGTGAGGGCTAAGCCACAACAATACCTAGGAACAGGCTTCTCGAGAATCACCAAAGAAAGATTCTTGCACTTGAGGTTGGGAATTTTACCCGCAAAGTGTCACCTGCCGCCATGGAAACGCACAGACGCAACAAACCACTGCAGATTATGCGGGGACATCAATGAGGATGTTTTACATCTACTATGGGGCCGATTCCGATCTCGGCCGGTAGGGCTCCGAATCGGATTCGGCTTAACCGGATCCGATTCGGAGCCCTATTTCCCGACCGATTCGTACGCGCGTCCGGGCGAGCGAGTACGATGCGTATTCGCCGACCGACTCATCCGGGCGTCCCGACCGCTCCGACCGACTCGATCCCGGGTCGAACCGCACCGACCGACTCGCACGGACACGACTCGCACCGCGCAATGGAGACGTTCCCCGGCTGGGTAAGTACGATGCGCGCCGCTAGCAGTCCGACCGAGCCGCGCACTCCGGCTCGAAAGAGCTGTCGGAGCCGTACTTTGGGGGTCCGTGTCGGACCCCCCTGTACACGTAGCCGCGCAAGTCGCACACAGGGGGGACCCATGGGTCCCCCCTACCTGTGCGTGTACGGTGCGAATCGCTTCGCCGCATACACGCTGTAGGGGGCGCCCTTGTCCGCATCGCACCCATTGAGTCAATGGGAGCCCGCGTACGCGTTGTACGACAGGCTCCCATTGACTTCAATGGGAGTCCGACCGACTCGAGTCCAATGGCATACGTGCGCATCGTACTCGTTCGGTCGGGCTGCACGGGTCCGATTCGGTCGGAAATCTCTCCGGGTCCGGCTCGGTCGGAGAGATTTCCGGCCCGAATCAGAATCGGCCCCTATGTATCTGCAAAGGCTTGGGAGCGGAACGAAGACAGCTATTAAAGCCTCGCCTGATTGAAAGCCAGGTACGAACATGCAGGCAGGCAGGCGGTAAAGGCATGCTTCGAGGGCAGCAATGTCCGGTTGGCCTGTAGCCTTGTACGGTTTATGAGTGCAGCAAAAGCAAAGCTTTCTCTGGAAGTCCTTTAACAAACTGGTCATCAATTTGGGCCCACCGACTTCTGCGCAGTGTACAACAATCCTGTTTCAAAGAGACTGTCCATGCCAATTATGTTTACCACTACGGTTCCTTCGTGCTCCTCAGCAGCCACTTTTGGGCTGTGGGCCAGCAATGGTGACATAAAATTCTTTATTCTATTAAGTCACCCCAGTCTCAGCAATATGGGCTAAGGTAAGCCTATCACAGACATGGGAATTACCTGGTAAGGGGTGCTACGAACTGGGTGAACAAAGGACATGATGTACTGCAAACTGGAACTGTCAACAACAAACTTTTCGTGCCCGCTCACAGATTTTAATTCTATTTATATCGAAAATCCCTAAATACCAACTTTAAAGGAACTGGCATTGCAAAGGAACCCTCAGGAAATAATACTCCAAAAAATGCTGTACTTTTTATGCCATTTTATGCATTTTATTGACTGTATTGCACGTCAGCTTTTATCCTTCTTGTAATTTTATGTAACCATTGCTACTTTTAATGCATTCAACTAATTCTAGTATTATATGACGTTGTTTTGTTTTTACACACATGTTTTTACAGATTGCAAAGGTTTTAACTAATCACGCAATAAAGAGATTACTTACTTACTTACTTAACTCTACAGGAGCTAACTCCCCAGGTGCTGTTTTGCAGCTTGGAACAGAGATGAATTTATACCATGATCCCAACTTAGCAATGTATTTTATTTTAGTATCAATGGATTTTGCTGACTATCTACTGATGAATTAGTCAAAACTTTTATATGGTATTTTTTTAGTTTTTTTAGTTTGCAGATCTGTTTTTATATGAGAATATATAGTTATACAAAAATATCGATTTTTTTTAATGTCTTAAAAAAAATATGAAATTAATCAAATTATAAATATAATTAAATAAAACATAGTTAGAATTATTTAAAAAATGTTAAAATTAATAAATAATAAATGTAATGTAAAAAATATTAAACATGCATAATATTTTTTTTTATATATATATTAACTTACTAATATTAATAAATAATTATTAAATTTAATTATAAAATGTTAAAAACATAATTTAAATTACAATTACATATATATCTAAATAAACCTGTAATATAAATATAAAAATTAATTTTCTATATAATACATTAAGGGGCCCATTACGATGGCGGGCGGAAGCACCACCGCCGTGCTGGCGGATGCAAAAAGCACCAGTTACCGCCGGCACGCAACAGTCCACACGCCCGCCCAATTACGATGCGAAAAGTAGGCCAAACACCGCCGGCAAGCCAGCAACACCGTCCGCCATCAAAGTGCGCCCGTTCACGTAGCGGCGCAGCACAACTGACACACACCGTCCGACGAAACACGTCCCGCCCGGCGCATAAATTACGATGCCGCAAACAAACGGCTCCCACGGCCAAGAGATACCGTACGACAAACCGAAGCGGTACACGGATGCCGAGCACGGACAACGAAGAAGCGGCTCCCCGAGCATGAATCCAGCACTGCAGGCCCTCCCCATGCTCCTGCTGATGCACCACCAAGGACGCAACGTACCGCGGAGACGCAGGTAGGCACACACACAACAAGTGCACGCAAACAGCGCACACAGTGCAAGGGCGGAAAAAGCGGACAACCCCCCACCAGCGCGTGTACACTACACATCCACCATTGCATCCACATATGACACACAGGCCAAATCGTAACATCGCGTAACACATGTGTACACACCACCTGGGACTAGGAACCAACCACCCCGTCACGGCCCCAAAGCGCCGATGACGCCGCCACACATGCGCACAACGCAGAGGCCAACCGCAGCGCCATGCATGCGTCGCACACAGACACAGGGACACAACCAAGCAGCACACACATCAGCCCCACCCCGAACGCACATGACACGTGACAGGCCTGCCACAGACATGTCCCCAACGCCCAATTCACGGACAACACCCAACGCCACACAACCGACGCACACATGTCAGTGAAGACACGCAACAGCAGGACACACCCCAGTGTAACAAACATGGCGTAGCACACAGCGGCGGCAACACCAACTAGGAGAAGCAGGGCCCCTTCGGGAAGAGGAACGCCAGTACCACACTGAAACACCCATACCACCCTGCACATATGAACAAGACATATAAAACGGAACACCAAAGAGCCCGGGGACCGACAACAGGTGGCCCAAGAATAACATTCACACACAAGGCCCAACGCAGAGCGGAAAGGCAGCCTGCCGCCCACACAAGGGAGAGCAGACAGCACTGAATGACCTTCCATTCCAACTCCGAAACCACAGCCCTACGACAGAAGCCGGTGAATACAGCCATTGTCCAAGAATAGACCAACACAGGCTTGCCGAGGAGACCGACCACAGGGCAGATAGCGCATATCACAGAAGCACACAACGGACGGGGAAGAAAGAAGAAAACACTCCCCCATGTCGGCCACATGCAAGTTAATTGGAAGGAGTCACACATCACTGACCTTGAACTGTCTGAGAAGCATGTGGGAAGAGGGCCCGTGTCCTCCAAACAAGCCAACAGAACACAAGTCCTGTCTCCCTACGACTACACAGAGCTCACAGCAACCTCGGAGCGTGCACATTGCAGACTGCACACACAGCCGGAGCACGCCACCACAACGCACCGCTGCGAAATGGCAACCGCAACACACCTACCCAACTACGCCGAACAGCTCAAGCTGTACAAAACCAACCTGTTCCATACATTGGGATGCGATCTCCTGTCCCTGCTGAACGTAAGTTACCGACTGACTTACCGCATCACATTGTTCAGCTGCGTCATGCCCGTCTTCTACTGTCGGAGGTGTCCCTACCAGCATCCCGTGGAGATATGCCTCTCCAACCCGGCATGTCTGAAGGCGGACCTGCTACCACTACTCCTCCCTCTGGACGCACACGACAGGGCCTGCTCTGCCTATGGGGGCATGGCGTATGTGGCCAACATCGCACCCGCACTGAAATGGGACCACTGTGCCTCCACACGACGGATCATCGAGAACAGCTACATCGAATGTCACCCAGCATGCCCCATCATGGTCCTCCAAGGGACAACTTACGAACAACACCTTGACAGCCACCATCCGCTACATTGGCTGGCAAACATGTACACCACCAATGACATGGAAGCCCTGCTGGACGGCATCGCATACCTGACAACCTGTAAATACGTCGGACCACAACGCAGGTTCCCCGAGTGACCTATGATGTCCAACCCCGCACCCATGCTTAGCTTCCGCACGGACTGGCCAGTCACCACCACAACAGCCATACCAAACGACCGGCAACTGTAACCACACCATCAACGACATCGCCATGACATCGGATATGACCGGGACATGCACACTGTTCCCCATCACATCCAGGAACACCGCATGCATCGTGGGAGGCAGTGGCATGGGCTCTGTGTATCGCACCCACATGGACGGAACTGCACGAACAACCAGGACACGACATGGATCCAGCGCACATGGACACACACACCGCTCAGTGGACATGAATAGGTCGCCTGGAGTCTGTGGGTGCTGCACCCCTCCCACCCCCGCCCCGGGAATCCCATACCAGGACCTTTGCATGGACGACAAGTGCATACAACAACAACACGACCCCAGTGACTGTGACATGTCCAGTAACCACCACAGTGCAACAACAAGTGGCACGCCGCTGCATGCACGCAAGCACATGCCCTGATGTCATCTCACATGCACGCGTGCATGAGGAACAACCGCAGCAAACCTGTCACATGGAACTGAGATGGACTGTGCCCATGATGCCAAGCGGTCTGGTAGGCTACATGTATACCGTCTGTGTCAAAGTCCGCAGCTCCGCAGCTATACGTAAATGTACATTAGCACAGCCTTGGCCAAGCAGATGTCACTCTGAAGCCCACATCCCACATGCAACAGCCAATCACATGTAACCCCACACCCTATCCCATTTGCAATCATGCTCAGTATATCCTCAACATGTATTCCGCTGCCAGTAGTGTCCACTATACTGCATCACAGAGGACAGAAGACTCAATATAATGTTTGAAACCAAAACTGTCTCCGCTGACTCATTTCACAAGTACGAATGAGAGAGGATGAGAGTATGTGAAGTACACGGCAGTCGTGACATGACCATGTAGTCCACTGGTATTGGATGTCAACGCAAATGAGTAGCACTACTGTGGAAGACACACATGTGTCGTGTGAAGTCGTATGGACGCAGTGCTCAGGTGGGTGGGTGCGACGGGTAGATGCGCACATGCCAAGTTGGAGCACGCCGTGTTGGGAGGGGTCATGAACAGTACACCACCGCTTCCCTGGGCATTGTGAGAGGACACCTGTCGGGGGGGAGTGAACACGTGTGTGCACAGCAGCCGGGCACACGTACAAAGCGGTACCAGGCGCACCTCAGCCCACCCTCTGTGGACAAGCTGGATCCTGTTGTGCGCCCGCCATGCCCCTTGACAAGGCACACACAGCCCCAGTCGACCAGGTGTAACCCCAACATAGTCAATCCGCACAGGCGATACAGGGCACGGGATGGCAGTGGAGCATGGTGTGTGAGAGGTCTCCTCGCGCTCCTCCTGGTCATATCACGCAGGCAATAGAACCTCAACGTCTAGCATGGCACAAGTCAAATGGAAGTGTAGGGGACGCACCACAGCACGAGCAGCACTGATGTCACGGGAGGTGGCTCGCACCATCCCATCCATTGCCCATCATACCAACCACGCCACATGCCATTGCGACTAAGTGCAAGCGCGTGCGCCACCACCCCCGAGCCCTCCCCAGAGAGGCCAAAGAGTGAATGTGTGGGCCATCAGCCACAGACGGACGCGGCCTGGCCGCAAGGGCAGCCACAGCCACTGGGTGTCGCAGGTGGCGGATCCGGAAGGCGAAGACTGTGATGCATAGTCCATGCAGGCCGGGTCTCCATTTGGGGCACCACGCAGGTGGACGGCGTCCCGCCACACATCATACCCTGAGACAGCCCACTCGTGCAACTGGACCCACACATACACTCCTTGCCCTCTCTGGTGCGAGCTTGGGGCTGCCTGTGCAAGCGCTAGCCTCGCAGGTGAGCATGCATATTGGGGGAGCGAGGGGAGGACATGAGGGCTGGTGCGAAGATGACTGTATCACTGTCAGTTAGTACAAGGGATGACCCAGATGTGGAAAGGAAGAGACGTGTCCCGTGTGTACTGCAACTAGTCGCCAATCCAACTACCCCCCATGTCCGGAATGTAAGCCCGCACCTAGGCCCGCCCATCCGCCACATCGAACATACCACCAGCACGACAACCTTCCCATTCGAAACACTGACTGGGGGTGGCGACCAGTGTACAATCATGTGTAGCCTACCCACGCGTACATGTGGGCCCTCCATGATCCATGTCACCTGCGGCAAAGTCATGACATGCGCAATGAGGGTAGTGAGGAGAGCTGTCCGCCCCACGCGCAGAAGGTGCATCAGCTCCACAGACCCAGCAGCGAGTCCAGCAGGGGTCACATGTGCAGGGGCAGCTGTGCCTGGTGTGAAGGCACATGCATATAGACAGCACATCGACCAATGTGTAGTCTGCCCACATCTACAGTCCATCATCATGCGGACATAGGAATTGAACACAGGGCAACACATCTTAGTTGGTGCACCCACCGTGACCAACAATGCGCAATCATCGACGTACCCGCCCTGTGCATGGCCCCCACCCAACGGAGGCACATCCAGTGCCACCATCCCACACACACAAGCCTTCCACGGAACATGCTGTGTCCAATGGTCAGTACAGAGTCAGCGCCCATCTGGTGGATCCTGAACAGGAGACACATGCACACACATGCCAGCTCCCACTATGTACGTCTGCCACCTGGCACGTGCAATGTAACCTCTCACCTGTGACGTGTGACTGCAAGCACACAGCCGTCTTGGCATGGGGCTGTCAATGTGGACACCTGTCAATGTTTCGGGAGGTGTGATCCGTACAGTGCTGTACATAGGGTGCAGTGCTGACACCTACTACTGTCTCATATCCCCTCGTGCCACAGGTCCCACTTGTTTTGGCCGCTCAGCCTGTGCCCACATCGTCGTCGTCGTGTGCCATACTCATCCAGCCGCGGAAGCAGTTCCATGCTCAGCAGACATTCATGTTGCCGTGGCGTTGCCGCTTGACAGATATGCAGTCAGTCCCCATCAGCACGCCCCGCAAGTCATTGGGGCCTAGATCCCCATGTGCATGCACATGGCAGTGGTTTGTATCACTAGCCATTGCCATTGTTGGGAGACCTGTGTAAGTGTATTGTGGCCGTGCCGTCCCAGCTTGACAGCTGGGCTGTGGCTCATGTGCTTGCTCAGTCATGTCAGTGATGTGTATGCGAAATTGCTATGTGTCGTGTTGCTTTGACATGTGTCCTCTGCCATTGTCCCTAGGCGGAGACCGAACATTGACCGCCCATACCAATTGCTGGCGGACATGGACGATACAGAGGTTATTAGGAAGTTTCGGCTGGACAGGCCAACCCTGCATCGACTGTGTGCCATGTTAGAACCCCATCTCCGTCCCCGCAGGGTGTATCCGACTGCTGTCACCCCCACGGCTAAGGTGATGGCCGCCATGCATTTCTTCGCCACTGGGTCATTCCAGCACACAGTGGGCATTGGAGGAGGGATGTCCCAGCCCATGTTCAGCAAGGTGCTGAGGGATGTACTGGCAGCCATGATGCTGTACCGAAACAGGTACATCCGCTTCCCCAGGGCTCGTGAATTGGCGGCAGTGAAGGGTGCATTCTATGCCCTTGGCAGAATCCCACACGTCGTTGGAGCCATTGACTGCACACATGTCGGCCTTGTTCCACCACAGGCCACTGAGCACCTGTACCGCAACAGGAAGCACACGCACTCCCTGAATGTGCAAGTGGTGTGCCTTGCGGACATGGTGATCACCCACGTGTGTGCAAAGTTCCCAGGCTCGGCCCATGACGCACACATAATGCGCAACAGCATCTTGCCACGACTGATGTCCAATATGCAACAGGATCGTGCCTGTATTGTCGGTGAGTATGTGGAGTGGTGTAGCGTGCTGGTTGTGCGATGCTGTCCCCTGTCCAGTTGGAATTGCAACGGTTCTCTGTGTCCCTCACACCCAGGTGACTCTGCGTACCCGAATGGGGCATGGCTGCTCAGTCCATTGAGGAATCCTCGCACCCCAGCAGACGATCGCTACAATGAGGCACATGGGAGGACCAGACGTGTGGTCGAGCGTACCTTTGGCCTCCTCAAGTCCAGGTTCAGGTGCCTGGACCGCACCGGGGTGCGCTGGCGTACTCCCCACAGAAGGTGTGCCGGATAGTGGTGGCGTGCTGCATGCTGCACAATCTGGCCATTCGGAAGCAGATCCCCCTCATCGTGGATGACGGAGATCAACCAGGGCCCCAGCCCGCAGACCAGGACAGCTCGAGTGAGGAGGACAGCGGAGAGGAGGAAGCTGGTAATGTGCGGCAGCAGCTCATCGCCCGCTACTTCACTTGACGGTGAGTGTCCATGTACGACGGCTGATGTGGCTGTATCTGTGCAGGTGTGTGTGTGCTGTGTCAGGGTGGCCGTTTGTTCACTGCGTGCTGTGTGTCAACGCTCCATGGCCAGGGTAGTATGCCACTGTTGGTGGCTGTGGCATTGTGCCCTATTGCTCTGTGCGATGTGTGTACATTGCTTGTAGTTGTTGACATGTACTGTGTGATGGGTGTGTGACACACTCATTGAATGTGCTCCTGTTCTGTCTCCCACCCCTAGGTCCCTACAGGCCCTCCCGGATTCAATTGCCATGCCACGCATCAGGTGCCTTTCCGCCCAAGGTGGCCGTTGTATTCCGTACAAATAAAACACAGGGCACAAACAGCAGTTAGTGTAAAAGGTGCATTTATTACAAACTGTGACATGTGATTGTGTGTAAGGTGATGACAAAAGTGGTGCGTGCAGTGACAATGAGCTGTCGGTCATGGCTGCGTGATGCTCAGGGTGTACCCACTGGTTCTATGTCCATAGTCCAACACACACATGCCATCCAGATGGCTGTGTGGAGTGGGATCGTAGTCCAAGTCAATGCAGTGGCTGGTCAAGGAAGGCTGGCGGAAGGCTGGCTGGCTGCCTCACTTGCGTTTGGAGCGTGCGAAGTCCTCCCGGGAGATCTGTTTCCACTTCGGACGGCCCCTTCCACGTTTGCGAGGGGGTGCCTGCTTGCGACATGCTGGTGGTTGAGGTGTGCTCACTGGCTGTGGACGCAGGGGAACTGGACACTGCTGCTCCACCCTGCGCCCCGGCAGGTGGTGGCGGAGGGGAGCTGCTGTCCCTGGCTGTGACCTCACCGCCACCACCAGCTGGCCCATGAGGTCCACGATTTGGCCCATACGGGCGTCCATGGACCTCAGCACCCCCAGCACCTCACGCATGTCTGAAGCAGACCGGACCCATTGTCCTTGGGCCTCTTCATAGGCCCCAAGGACTCTGGCCATTTGAGGCAGGGCATGGCTCCCAGGGGAGGCTGGCGTTTCCCTGACCCTGCTCCTCCTACCAGTCCTGCTGCCACCGGCCTGCCCACTAGCCACATTGCTCACCACGGTCCTCGCTGTGGCTCCCAGGGTGGATCCAGTCGGCCGGGCCACCACCTGCGCTGGGGCTGGTGCCAGCGAAGACGTGGTGGTGGTGGCGGCGGTGGTGGTCGGTGCGGCGATGGTGGCGGTTGCGGCAGTGGTAGTGGCCACAATGACCGTGGGTGTGGCCGCAACGACAGTGGCAGCAGGGGGCTGGGAATGTTCAGCAGCCCTGGATGATGGGTTGGTGGGTAGGAGGGGTCCTGGGGAGCGGCTGGGCCCTGCCACACCAGATGGGCCTGCTTGGTGGTCCGTGTCCGAAGAGGAGGACAGATCCTCCAGATCTGTGTGTCCTCGTTGGGGGCTTGTAGGCTGGCTGTGCTGGCTGCTGGCTCCATCCCCAGCATCCAGCAGTTCGTCACCTGTGGAGAGAATGAGATTTGTTATTGTGTTGCACCTGGCGAAGTATGTATTTGTCGTCTCACATTAACAGTTCGTGCAATCTCGTACATGGGTTTCCCGGAGGCGTGTGTGTGGCTGTAGCATCTGTAGTTGTGTGTGCTTGGCAATGGGACTGTGTGCTGTGCACATGTGGCATGGGATGGATTGGCCATGCCGATGGGTGTGTTGCTGTGCCCCTACTTATTGTGACTCTGGTGTATGCGGGCTCCTGGCCCTTCCTGGGTCTGGTTTGTACTTTGCTTTTGGTGTTCACATGGGACGCTTAGGAACGCATATGGCAACATGGGGGCCATGCCCCAGATTCGCATTTGGGAGGGGATATGCTTTTGGGGTTCAAATGGAATGCTTAGGAACGCATATGGCAACATGGGGGCCATGCCCCAGATTCGCATTTGGGAGGGAATATGCTTTTGGGGTTCAAATGGAACGCTTAGGAACGCATATGGCAACATGGGGGCCATGCCCCAGATTCGCATTTGGGAGGGGATATGCTTTTGGGGTTCAAATGGAACGCTTAGGAACGCATATGGCAACATGGGGGCCATGCCCCAGATTCGCATTTGGGAGGGGATATGCTTTTGGGGTTCAAATGGAACGCTTAGGAACGCATATGGCAACATGGGGGCCATGCCCCAGATTCGCATTTGGGAGGGAATATGCTTTTGGGGTTCAAATGGAACGCTTAGGAACGCATATGGCAACATGGGGGCCATGCCCCAGATTCGCATTTGGGAGGGAATATGCTTTTGGGGTACATGCTGTGAGCCATGGGTGCCGAACTTGACATGTGTTGTGGCAGCATGACAGTGCATGGTTTGAGGTGTGTGCATGCTTGACATGGCCTGCATATTTGCTGTCTGTTGTGATTACTGGACATGGCATTGGACGCATCGTTATGAGTGAGTGATGGTTGTGTGCCAGCCAACGTATTGCAGTTGTCCCATCTCCTTGGTGTGCGTGCTGCCCTGTGCCATGTGCATCACTGCAGTGCTCGGGGGGTGTGGCCCATGTTGTGTGTTGTTGCTCACAGTGTGTCGTGCGCTTCATTGACTTCTGGCACATGGTTGGTCATGGGCATGTATCTTAGCGTGACTGCTGTATGTGTGGCAGCTGTGCGGATGACATGCCTTTCATGAGACTGGGGCTGACGGATGGGATGGATGGTATGTTGTATGTGCATGGTGTGTCTGTGTGTTTGATGGGTTCAGTGGTGTTCGTGTGCATTTATGTTGTACCGCTCTGTTGCGTCTAGTGTTGTTTGTCTTACATAGGCGTAGTTGTGGGGTGTGTGGTTGACAGGCAGTAGGGGCTACATGGACAGGACTTCAATGGTGTTTCGGTTGTGTGTGATGAGTTGCACAGTGGCTGCCGTGTGGTACTATATTCAGTGTGGCTTGTGCATGCAGACGTGGCTCCTTGGGTGTTGCTATGTATGTGATGGGTCATGTGGGGTGTGAGTCTGTTGTTCATGTCCGTGTGCACATTGTTCACTTGTTCGTGACGGTGGGCGGTGCTGCGTGTTCGTCTGCTACGTGACATGTCCCATGTGTTGGTCGTGTTACGGTCCTCATGCCTCCAGTAATCCAGCCCTGTCCAGTTTCCCACCTGCAAGTTGTTCGTGCGTGCACTGTACTGGATGCCACATGGCTCTAAGCGGGGGTGCTCCATGTTGCAGGTCTGTGGGGGTGGGGGGTGTTGTGGGTCGTGGGGTGGCTGGACACCCACTGACACCGATTGCTGTGGACCGTGATGTCTGCCTTTCGGCTGTCGTTGTGCACTGCGGTGGCTGACACGTGGCTGTGGGGTGTGGGGGATGCTCCTCCTTGCTGTGCTGTGGGACTGGGGCCTGGTGTGTGTTGTACTTGGGCTGTCCACCCTCCCACCCACTGCACTTTGTGTTCCTGCCACTTACCTGTTACTTGTCGGTTAGTGCAGCTGTGGCGGACACATGGGTGTGGTGGGTGCTCGTTGTGGCGCTTCTGGCATATTTGGGGACCTGTTGGTGGTTACGTGGCTGGCTGAGTGTACACATGTCCCCACGTATGTTACAGTTGTTCGGTTTGGGCTGTGTGTGGTGGTGTCTGTTGCATGTGTGTGTGATGTGTTGTGTATTGTGTGCTGGACATGGGGGTGTTTGTCCCTGGGAGCTGTGGCATGGTGGTAGTGCATGTGAGTACATAGCGGTGATCTGGTATACATTAGTTTGTACTTACCAGCCTCCACTCCCCTGCTAATCCGGCGAGGATCTCCGGATGTATTATGACTCGCACCTTCTCCTCCCACGCTTTGAAGGTCTTAAAGAGCGCGGGATTCCCTCCGCCAGTGACGGCAGCCAGCTCTCTGTTTTTGCCCTCCTTCTTCTTGACCAGGCTCTTTACGTCATTCCAACGTTTGTTTATTTCACCTCTGTTCCTGGGCAGGGTCCCGACTGCATTGACCTGGTCTACGATCCGGTTCCACATCCTGTTTCTGGTGGCTAGTGGTGTGTGCTGGACCATGTTCCCATAGATTTGTGGGTACACCTTGATGATCTCGTCGACCATGACCGTCAGCTCAATGGGCGTGTACTTGGGCATTCTTTGTGGTGCCATGGTGTTTGTGGTGCTGGTGCGGTGTGTGTTGTGTAATGTGCAGGGGGTTTGTGGTGCCGGTGTTTGGTGGTGGTGGTGGTGGTGGTGGTGGTGGTGGTAGTGATGTGTGCGTTTCTGTGGTGTGCTGCTGTCCTTGCTGTGTCACTGTGTCCTCTCCTCTCCTCTCTGGTTTGCAATGTAGCAAGGGGTTGTGGTCTGTGGGAGTGCTGCTTTTGTACTCACCTATGTGGGTGTGTCCTCATGGTCTGTTGTTTTCAGGTGTGTTGTGTCTGGGGTTCTGGCCTTTGTATTTTTTGTTTGTCCGGGGGTGTTTTCGGGATGTGTACTGTGCTTGTGTATTTGTGCGTGCCTTGCTGTGTGGACTTGTTGGCCATGTTGTGTGCTATTGGTTTTGTGAGCGGATGGTTTCTGTGCAGGTACGTGGGCGCCATGGCTTCTGCCGTGTCGATTCTCATCGGCGTTGTTTGCGCTGGCGGGCGGTCTATTTGTGGTTTTTCCGCGCTCATGGCGGTGCGATCGTAATTTCACGTGCGGTGTGTCGGCCGTGAGGGCGGGCGGTTTTGTGTTGTCGTGCGTGTTTCCGTCCGTGGCGGGCGGTTTGACTCCGACTCGGACGTTGGCGGGCGGTATTTTGTGTGATTTTTCCGCCGATGGCGGTTTTCGGTTTGTGTAATCGTAATGGCGTGGTCGGTGTTCAGGCGGTGTGTGCGGGCGGATTTTTGCCGCTTCCATGCCTGGCGGATTTTTATACGCCGGGTATCGTAATGGGCCCCTAAATTATTAAAATTATTATTATTTTTTAAAATAATATTTCACACAACATTAATTATAACAGTAGAGAAAACATTGCATAGCGTAGGGGATACAATTACTATTCCCACTCCAACAAGTTTAACAGTAGTGAAAGCGTTGGATAGCGGGTGGGTAAAAATTACTATTCCCACTCCAGTGAGTGCAATAGTAGGGAAAGTGTTGGATAGCGGGTGGGTAAAAATTACTATTCCCACTCCAGAGAGTGCAACAGTAGGGAAAGTGTTGGAAAGCGAATGGGAATAATGTACTATTCCCACACCACCAAGTGTAACAGTCGGGGAAGCGTTGGATAGCGGGAGTGTAAAAATTACTATTCCCCCTCCACCGAGTGCAACAGTAGGGAAAGTGTTGGATAGCAGGTGGCTAAAAATTACTATTCCCACTCCAGCGAGTGCAACAGTAGGGAAAGTGTTGGATAGCGGGTGGGAATAATTTACTATTCCCACTCCACCAAGTATAACAGTAGGGAAAGTGTTGGATAGCGTAGGGGATTAATTTAGTATTCCCACTCCTGCAGTATAATTAACATTAATTAACAATTAATTAATTAAAAAACAATTTTTACCTCCCACCATATTCCCCATCACCACCAATATTGTAAAAAATTATTAAATTACCATAATTAATTATCAATTAATTAATTAACTAATAACAATTAACGATAAAATTAATTTCCATCAAATATAAATTAATTCACACAATTAACACTATAAAATAACTTAAAAAAATATTATATAAAAAATATTAAAACTTTTAATAAAAATTAAATTACTTCCCACCCTACTCCCCTATCAAAAAATGAACCCACTCCTAAAAAAATTACACAATTAAAATATTAACAAATTAATTATTAATAATTAATATCAAATTAATAACTAATTATTAACTTTTTTTAACACAATTAACATATTTGCCAATACATTATTAATTATAATTAATAAAATTATAATTAATTAATAATTAATTGACTCAATTAACAATATAAATTATTAAATACAAAAATATTAATTAATTGATTTATTAATTAATTAATTTAAATTAAATTACTTCCCACCCTATTCCCCTATAAACCCACAACCCGCTACAGAATAAAATTATGTAAAAATTAATTAGCATATAATTAATTAATTCAAAAAAATTCTTAATTAATATATTATAATTAAATTACTTCCCACCCTATTCCCTAGAAACCCACAACCCGCTACAGAACTAAAATACACAAAAAAATTTAACATAAAATTCATTACTTTTAAAAAATTCAAACATACATTACAAAAATAATATATACTTTTAACACATATACTAACATTTACAACACTAAAAAAAAATCGATATTTTTAACAACGATATTATGACTGACAATATTACTAACTTCGATATTATGACAATCGATAATTCTTACCTGCATTTCGATATTCTGTACCACTATATTTTTGACAGTCGATATTCTGTCCATTCGATATTTAAAACTCGATATTTTGTCATATCGATATTTAAAATTCGATATTTAGACTCTATATCCTTATAGGCATATATTCATGCATAACATCTTGATTGTACAATGCTCCTGAATGTTTTATTGTATATTTTATTTGAAACTTTTATGGCGTTTCACAAAATAAACTTGAATATTGGGTAAATATGTCCTCACAGTGAAAAGGCCCAAAAGGCTATATTCACTGTTGCAAAGTTGGATGCTTTATTGGAAATCCCTGAGATTAAGTTTAATAAATGTTTCAAGGACTGTTTTTAATAGTTCAAAAAATTCAATTTAATGATAAAGTTGTATTTTTTCTAACTGTCACAGAAAATGTACTTTAGAAAACTTACCTTTTGCCTGTCTAAAGTGTCTAAGGCCTTTCAGTGCCTTCCAAATGTCACCTGGCAGATGAAGGCCCCATTGTGGTGCAGTGTCAACTGCTCCCAGGGCCAAACAATTGGCTGACCTGAATGGGCAGAGATGACCCATCTGAACCTGATAGAATATGCAGGGTAGGCTGGGGGGATCCTTGTTGACATTAAAGTGGCAAGTCCTGCTTGAGTGTCATGTACTGCTTGACAGGTATGCTGGGGGTTTTCATCTGACAATTAAGGACACACTTCAAAGAGGTCTCACTTGCCACTTGCAAATGTTAGCTGCCACTTTTGTCCTGCCAGACAATCAGGCCCCAATCACAGTAGGACTCTCTTTGACATTATCTGAAACTGTAATGTCAAAGAGAGTCCTACTGTGACAGGCCTGTTGGGTTTACATATAACATTTGGGGCACACTTCAAAGGAGGGAAAAATAATTTCAAAACACTTTGGGGCCGATTCCGATCTCGGCCGGAAGCTCACCGAACGGGATTCGCCCGGGAAAAACACGAGCCGTGCGTGTTTTTACCGACTGACTCGTTCAGCTATCCGAACGAGCTAGTACGATGCGACTGTACGCGTTGATTCCGACCGACTCGTTTCCGGGTCTGAACCGCTCTGACCGACCCGTGCGGACACGACTCGCACCACGCAATGGAGACGTTACCCGACCGAGCAAGTACGATGCACGCTTCGAACAGCCCGACCGACTCGTACCGTCCGGCTCCAAAAAGCTGTCGGAGCCGGACTTCGGGGGTCCGTGTCGGACCCCCTTCACCCGTAGCCTTGCGAGTCACACACAGGGGGGACCCATGGGTCCCCCCTACACATGCATGTACGGTGCGGGTTGCACCGACGCGTACCCGCTGTAGGGGGCGCCCTTGTTCGCGACATACCCATTCAGTCAATGGGAGCCCGTGTACGCGTCGTACGACCGGCTCCCATTGACTTCTATGGGAATCCGACCGAATCGAGTCCGGCAGCATACGGCCGCATCGTACTCGTTCGGTCGGACTGCAGGAGTCCGGTTCGGTCGGAAATCTCTCCGGGTCCGGCTCGGTCGGAGAGATTTCCGTCCCAGATCGGAATCGGCCCCAATGTGTGTATTCACTATCTGGTTACTGAAAGCTCCTTTTTGACTTTACCAGATTTCTGTATCTGATTTTGTAGGAGGTACGGGGACTGGTTAAAACTGGACTTTAGTGTTTGATGTGGGAGGACATAAGGAATACCATAGTACAATCCGCACACACACCCCCAGCCCTCAGAGCCCAGGTTTAGATTGGCCAAAGACTTCAGCATATTGAAAATGCACAATGTGGGATGGGTAAGCCCTGGGATCATTTATTACAGGGTTATTCCCACCCCTGAACCACGTCAGGAATAAATGGGGCATTTCCGGGCACCCATTTCAGAACACTCCTGGGCCTGTGGAAGATTAGAAGAGAACAGAACCTGCTGTCTGAAACCTGAGAAGAGCTCTGTAGGATTGAACCTGCTCTCTCACTTGTACCCAAGACAAAGAAGTGTTTTACAAGGGTCATATGACTGTCCTCCTGTAAAAGCTACTGAGGCATTACAGGCTACAAGAATCCTTTCCCTGCAACTCACCAGCTGACCAGTGGTAACTGGACCTGGATTGGACTCTCCTGTTGGCCTCTGCCTGCCAACCTGTAAGTCTCTAAGTGCCTCCCCTGAGGTCCTGGAGGCTTTAGAAGTGTACACCTATGGTAAATTGGAGTTTAAAGGACTAAAGTCATATGGTAAAATCTTTGACCAGGATGAAGTTGGTGTATCTATCCGACCTGCACTCCAACGCAGTCAGTGTCAAATTGTGCCTAAGTCATGTTCTACCGCTATCATTGACTATCATTGTACTTTGTGCTTCTTGACGCTATTTCTGCTTAAAACTTTAAAAATTCATGTTTCTGGTACCCCTTTTTGGAATTTTGTCATTTTGGTGTCATTCTGTTTGTTAAATCTTACACTAATTTTCTCGTTTGTTTTGTTTTGGGATTTTTATTGTTTTACATTTTAGCTTTATTACTGTTTTAGTATTGCATAAATACTTTACACATTGCCTTTAAGTTAAGCTTTGTCTGCTCTGTGCCAGCTACCAAGGGTTTGAGCCCAGATTTGTTCAGTGGTTTTAGTGGTTCATCCTGACAATGACTGTGATTATTATCTGAGATGGGCACATACCCCCTCAAATATTAATAACCCAATGCTGTACAAATATCATAAGCTCCTTTGTTAAAACTGGCTGCAAATCATGGAGAATTGGTAGTGTGTCACAAATTTAACCTTCGTTGATATTGGATATGGGTCAGGCCCATATCTGTCTTTAGGATTGGTCTAACAGGTTGTGATGCTTAGGGTAGTTCTCAAGTCAAAGAGCAACACATCTCTGTGCAAGAGAACAACAGCAAACCAGTTTCAAGACACATGATTCATAAACGAAAGCACCCTCTGACAATCAGTAAAATAATTTTCTTCAACCCTTGTTTACATCCTATTCTTTCAGGGCCTCTTTACTTTCTTTTCTGATCTCCTGACTAGAATCCTGGATATATGTGAACATTCTTTATCCCCAGACCCACCACTACAGCAGAGTTCACTCTGTCACTTATTACTACTGTTTTTGGGTCGGAAGATTTAGAATCTCCTGAGGTGCCTTGGCTGGTAGAGCATTGCATCATATATTTTCCATATATTACCCTATGATGCCCTCAGAAGGAGCCAGTGTGACCTCTGCATACCACATCCTATCTTAGAGCCTTATTACGAGTTTAGTGGTGCAGGAGCTGGACCGCCCGCTCCCGCATCGCCAAACCTATGTTTAAACCCCCTGCCAGATTAGGAGTTTTCTCCTGTCTGGCGGGCTGTTCTTTGGCGTTCCCATGGCGGTGCCTATGAAATAGGCCCGCAATGGGAACGTCAAAATCATTACCTGCATGGCATGAACTGCTGCAGTCTATGCCGTGCAGGTACTGGGGTGCATGCACACAGTGGGGCACAACATGCGCCCCCCTACATGCACCCCATGGCACAGAGGCACAAGGCAGCCCCCTAGGGCCCCCTTTGTTCTCACCGCCACACTTTTTATGGCATTCACACAGCCATAAAAGTGTGGCGGTGAGGAAAGGCGGGGCCGCAGTGGCCCCACCAAGCATATTGCAATCTCAAGAACGCCGCAATACCGCCATGGATCTCTGATCCCTGGCGGTTGTGGTGGTCCCAGGGTGGCCCGACTGCCCTGGTCGTAATAGGGCGGTTGGAAGACCACCACTGCAGCGCCCCCCGCAAGCCTGGTGGTCCGTGGCCCTCCAGACTCGTAATAAGGCCCTTAGACTGTTAACAGACTCAATTGGATCAAGCTGGGGGCAGTAATGCAATTTATCAAGCGATATTCCCAGATGTCTTCTTGCTGAAAAACACACACCTTTTGGGTGAACATTGTAATTTTTTTTAAAAAGACATGGATATAATCAAGTATATCACTAGAGGTTCACAAAATGTTCAAGAGAAGTGACAGTTCTGTTTAATTGTTCCTTTCAACTGTTGATGTCCCGGCTGCATGAGGGCAGGTTCTTGGAGGTATGAACTAGTAAGGGGCAAACCGAAGGTTGTTCTTGGACATTTCTGAGTGTCTATCTCACACCCTTCTTACAGAGGAGACACTGCACTCGCTGAATGACTTACTTGCAGAAATGCCCTAAGTTTTAAAGTAATAGAGGGTACCTTCAACATGACTACAGATGGCAATCTGAATTTACTTGCTGAAAACTTCTGATTAAGAACTCCAGGAACGCTCTGAAATGAGATTGGGTGTCATCCCTGGAATTATGCAAAAGTTTTGTGGGTCTGGCAAGCATGAAAATCAGAATTTATTTTCCAATCCTCCCTCCATCAGTCATTCTCATATATTGAGTATTTCTTTCTTTCCGCCACTGATTTAGTCTTGGTCATAGAGTTATATATTCTTTCCCACAGCAACCAAGGGCATCCCTGAAATTAACCCTTCTCTTTTGAGTTTGGACTTTGAAGGGAACCTTTTGAAAGGAAGAAACCAACCGAGAAGCATGTACAAAAGAGGTTGGATTTCATGAGTTGTGGGACACATCATACACATTCTGTGCATCCAAATATTGCAGCTCTCCCTTACCAAACCTGTAGTCTATGCTAGCCACAACTCCGGGCTTCCATCTACTAATGTGGGTGCCAAAACTGAAGTAGTGGATGGAATTGTTTTCTTACTGTGGGTGAAATGGAAAACGGGAAGGGTTCTCCAAAGGTCACGAATATATAATTTAATGGCAGCTGACCAACATATTTAGGAGCAAACTTAGGGTGTGTTCCAGGAATAGAAAGGTAATCTGTGTAAAAACAGACCTTTTCTTCTATACTGAAAGTGACACTGGGGTTACGATGCCTATCTACAAACATCTGGCTTTTGAAAGTTTCAACTGACTGCATGCAGATTTCTGTGTAGGCTATCTTGAAGAGTTGAAACAGAGGGAACTGTACAGAGTGAAAATGCAGGAGGCCAAATGTGAGGAAACATGGAAGACTGGGAGGCCTCCAGCTGAACATGCTCCCTAGTGGGTATTGGATTTCTCAAGGTCATGCGTGATATTGCATAATACTAGCAATCTGTGAGGGCCCCTCTGTTTGAATATTGGTTAAGGGGTAATTTTTTCTGCTCACATAATGAAGAAGGGATTTTGCAAGCAAGAGGTGTCATGCTACGCACCGAAAGATATGGGGTTCCTGCTGGTATATTTTTATGACATGTCATCTCTGTGTATCAACTGGAGCGGCGGTTTCTGCACAAAGGCTGGGGAGCGTCGCCCCCCCTCCAGCAGTGAGCCACGTAGGAAAAATCAAAATGGCACTGAAAAGATTTCATTGCCATTTTTTTTTCCGATGTGCACACTGCAGCAGCCAGCCTACGCCGAGCCCAGAGACATGAGGAGCTTGTCCGCAGAAGACAGGAGCAGTGGCTGGCTGGATGCTCCAAAGTGCGCATGTCACTCTGGCCGGCTGTCTTGCACTGGCCAAAGTGACATGTGGACTTTGAAGCTCTCCACTCAGCTATCTTAGACAGCTGGGTGGAGACCAAGCACAGGTTTACAGGGCCTGAAGGAACATCCAGTCACCCACTCTATCCAAACCAGGCGCTTCTCTCACGCTGGTTAACAGTATGTGAGCAACATCTGGATTGGTTAGGGGAGCACAACTGCACATTCAGAAGTGGAACACCAAGGAGGACGTGTAGCCTTGGGTAAGTACCATTTATTATATTTCTTTAAAATGTTATTCTAGTGGGTTTTTTCGACTTTTGGAGGGAGGGGTTGTTTTATTATGGGCATTTGGGGGGAGGTTTTTTTTATTTTAGGCTTATGGAGGAAGGGGGTGTTTTACTTTGGGGTTTTGGAGAAAGGGTGTGTTTTTTGAGGGGGGGAGTGGTGGGGCACTTCACTCACCCACCACTTTCAAAGGGTACCAGCCGCCCCTGATCATCTGTATACACACTCAGAGTTCCTTCCATCAAAGTCCATTCAATAATCCTCCCATGTACGACTGCCATACTGCCAGTTTGGTTTCAAAATCAATAACATTGTTTGCTCATAGTATATTGGAGTATGTAGCTACTTGGAGAAGATGGAATCTGTGTGAAAAGCTGGGAGAATCTCCACATCATCTAATCAGTGAAAATACAAATTTGACCTATTCTCTATGCATAACTCAATGCCAGCATTCGTTCTTTTTTTATTTATTATGAATTTCTTCAGATTACCCATGTGTCTGCCTGAACGCTTCTGATTGCTTAGTAAAAAGGTGGAATGAAGGCCAAACAGGAGTCACGAAATAGAACAGGTAGACTGAGAAGTGATGCTGTATTGCTTTTCTGATCCTCATAAAGCCCCATTTAAAATGAAATGTGTTGGAAAATTGCGCGTTCTGCAGGATCACCCCAGAGTTTTGCATTCTGTTTTGCTGAACCTGTTTTTGTTGGCTCTATGCACTTTACCCCTGCTAACAAGGGTAAAGTGCTTGTGCCCTCCCTTTTAAACCTGGCAAAATTGGCATATGCCTAATTGGCACATTTAATTTATTTATGTATATGGGACTACATGTACCCAGGGCTTTAATGCATGCTGCTAATGGGCTTCAGCACTCACTATGCCCCCACCAAAGTAGAACAGTAAAACATCTCCAGGCGTGCCAAGACAGCTTGGGTGTGCATTTGTAAACTCATATTTCGACCTGGTAACATAAGCATTTTGCCAAGCTTGATCCTTCCTTTTAATTCACATAAGTCACCCTAAGTGTTAGACCTGAACCCTTCAGGTTGTGTTTTCCCAAACTTTTTGCTTTCTCCTCCTGTGTTTTGCTGATTCTCTTGTGGTGGCCTTAGGGCCTGGTGCACTTTCCCACTGTAAATGCAGTGTGAAAGTGTGCACGCCTTTCCTGCACATGTTAGGAGGTGGTGCCTACCTGGTGCTGCTAAACATGTGTCTGGCCTGCCATTGCAGGCCAGGGTGCGCACTTGCACTGAGGGTGTCTCTAAACATGTGTCCCGCCTGCCATGGCAGGCTGGTCTACGCTTTGCACTAATGGTGTTTCTAAACATGTGTCCAACCTGCCAGCGCAGGTTCTGTGCATGTGCAATTGCGCAACTACTCAGGCTGGCCTGTTTAAATCACTAGCCATCCTGAGAGGACCTTTCGCTACCACCCGAGTACCCCGAGGGTGCCTCTTAAGGGATGAAGCGAATGGTAGGTGAAAGGCAGGGCACGTACGCATGCGTATTCCCTGCCCAGGTAGTTAGGAATACATGTGTGTCTTCACTACCTATGAGGTTTGCTCTTCCCTTATGCAAACATGGGGAAATGGTTGACATTACTTCAGGCTGCAATAGTGGATTGCAATGGAGCAACCTCATGATGCTTCCTATCATTGGACACACAGCGACAACCCCTTAAAGGCTGCCTTGTCATAATTCGCATAGAAATGCAACTGCTGGAATGTTGGCATTTCTCTGCTCTAAAACTCTTTGTGTGCCTTGGTGCTTGGCTCGAGGCCACACTGGAGGTTGAGGGAGCACATCTGGGCATTCCCCAGCGAAAGCTATAAAACACTGGGCATGCAACTTGAACGACAGACCTCTGCCATTTGTGGGCCTGGCTGGAGAGATTGGAAAAGGGCTTTTTGACACTTGGCCTCTGGAGCCAGATCGTGATTAAGATTAAGATCTGCATTCTACGACCTCATTGCAGACAGGACTGATATTTAGGGGAGACATCTGTGGTCCAAAGGGAGATCTTTTGAACCACCCCCACTTCAAAGACACACTACAGTATAACTACTGGTGCCACACTTCAGCAAAGGGTGAGATACGCTTATGGGGACGTGGGACCGGAGAACCTGAAAGTACATGGTGCACACTGCCAGAGGTCTCTACCATATACAAGGCAGATTACTGCCATTGAAAGGGGCCGCTTGCCCTTCCTGAATAGTGGCTGGCCTGGGCTGACTACCTGGTACTGTGTGGCACCCTGAAGTGTCCTCTCCAAGGGCTTGTTGAGCTTGCCTCCTGTTCTTTCGGAGGTCTCAGGGACATCAAAGATCTCTTACAAGGGACCCACACCATCTACCTGTGACACCTGGAGAGCGGTGCCCTCTCAAGTGCCCACATTGTCTGCTGAATCCCAACTGGAAGCGCTGCATGAGCATGGAACTAAGAATTGTGCCTGCAGACCCAATTGCCTTCTGTGGAGCCCAGAAGTATTGCCCACATCTAAGGCGTGTGGTCCCCGCATTGTTGGGAACTCTGCAAGCATAAGCGTCTTGTTGGTGGTGAGCGAATTCACTGGTTGCGAGATCCAGCATGGCCCGCTTTGTTGATCGTGCTGCATCTCTCTCGTTCCACACACTGACTGCATGTTCCTTGCGTGCAGTGTCTGATTCACAGGTTGTGAGCCTCGGAGGTGGGGGCGTAACCGTAGTAGTGCCTCATTCTATCTTGTGAGGCTTTGCTGAACTTGCGCCTGTGTGTGTGACCGGAACTGTCTGGTGTGACCAATATCAATGTGCATGGGACGTTGTGCCTCGTTTATAGGGAGGTACGGAATTTGCAACTCTGTGCCTCTATGTGTGACCAGAACTGTCTGGTGCGACCAATATCAACATGCACCAGATGTTGTGCCTCATTTCCATTGAGGTATGGAATTTGCAACTCTTCATTGTGTGTGACCGGAATGGTCTGGTGTGACCTGTATCATTGCACACCAGACGTTGTTGTCGGATTGCCTGGGTGGGACTCTGATTGACGTTTACCTGACGGGGTGCCTACTTCTTCTGGGAGACCCCTCCTTCTTCATTCTCCTTCATTGATTGTTCCATTTTTGGGACCTCCACACTGCAGACTAACTGCCCTTTAGTCTCCCGGTCTTCCCCCCTTTGTCGACTGCCTCCTAATGAATCCTGCTACCTACCACTCACCTGCTTCCCTTAGACCCTCATAAAGAGTGACTTTGGCTGCATGCACCCCTTGTGGGGAGGGCGGGGTGTCTCTAATTAGTGGGTGTAGGATAGTCGTGGTGAGTTGGAGGGTGGAGGGAGGCTTTGGGCCACTGGGTCTGCAGTGTGTTATCAATTGACCTGCTGGGTATCAGTTGCACCGCATTAGGATGCTGAGTGCATATGTGTGGGAGCGCATTCCGTACAGACTTGCCTGATATACATTGCACCCCATATCGGTGTGGAGTGAGTGTATGTGTGGGAGTGACAGTCGGTGAGCTGCATAGGATTCACACACTGGTCGGCGGTTTGCCTTATACATTGACTTCTTGCAAGAAAAGCATTACTTTTGACATTGATTTTACCTGTGCGGCCTCGGCCTGCTGTGCTGCTAAAAAGTGGCATAATTCTGTTTATGTACATATTGCTTATTTCGTTGTGACCCAGGGTGCACCCTCTAACTGTGCGCCATTGAGTTATAAGAATTGCTAGGGTGGGCATGGGGTGGACAATGTGTTTCACCGCATAAAGGGAGCTGGGGCGTGTAGAATAGGATCTTTCCCAAGTGTTCATATTGCTGACGTCATTCTAACACGGCTGGGTCTAGTACTGTTAGTAATAATTCCAAGATTTATGACCAGAAATACATGATGTTCATGTTGTGTTGATTATTATGTGTGTTGAATATAAACGTTATTTACATACATCACTTGTGAAGTCTCTTTTGTAACACTCAAGGTATTTATTGTGAGTGAGTGCTGTGCCAATGCTTTACACATTGCCTCTGTGGTAAGCCTGTATGCTCAGTGTCAAGCTACCCAAGGGTGAGTGCAGGTTATGGAGTGTGTGTAATCACACGCCCCTGACAGGAGTGGAAGGTTCTGCCTGGCTAGAGTATTGCCTCAGCCAACCAGAAATTGCCAGTTCTAACACCATGGTATTCCCTAAATGCCCATAGGGCAGGGTGCATGGTATTTAAAAGACAAGATATGTGTATCTAATGCTTTATATGCCCTAAATATGAAAAACCTAAAAATGCATTTTTCAATGTGGCAAGGCTAGCTCCACCATATGGAAATATTGGATTACATAATAAGAGCTTATAGTTCTTAGTGTCAGTTTGAGAGAAGCTAAGAAAAGGGTTCAAGGGCTAATTTTAATAGTAATTTAAAATCTAACCTAATGGGAAAGTCAGATTTTATGTCACAATTTTGGAAATGACACTTTCAGAAAGCTGTCATTTTCCTGCCTAAGCCAAAAGGGACCTTTCTGCCAGTATCCAGTGTCATCTGAGTGCTGATGTCACCCCTGTGGCAAGATGTGTATTGCTCCCAAACAGTGAACAAAGGACTTGGATGTGGAGAGGTTGTTTTCTTCCTTGAGTAGAATGGCCTAGGGGGCTATTCCCAGCCTCTTCCTGAGCTTCAAAGGATGCTTACCATGTCACTCCCACAGCTAGGTCTGTGTGTTATAATTTGTGGCTTACAATCTTGTACTCACCCATATTCTGCACGAAATAGACACAAGGATTTTGTACGTGTTTTTTACCATGTCACTGACAGATGTAGCTCACACCTCAGCCTACCTACCTTTTATCTTGCCATTCAGCATGGCTCTAAACTCAGTAGGAGAGGCGAGCTGCCCCAGAACTGGTTTGGAGTGACCAAACCAGTTCTGGGGCACAGTGACCACAAGGACCACAGGAAGGGTTTGCCTATTATCATGCCCACATCTCTGAGTGGGCGTAGGGATCTCTGACCAGGGGAGCAAGGGTTCTGCACCCCATTGGTCAGGGAGTGTCGAGGAATTTCCCCCACCCACGGGCTGGTACAGTGAAAAAATGTGGCATCCCCAGTACCCTCCTCAGAACACTCTTCGAGCTGAGAAGAATCAGAAGAAGAACTGCCCTGCTGTCTGAAGAACCTGAGGAAGATTGACCCTGCTTGCCTTGAACTCAGGCCGCCAGGAGTGACTTCAAGAGTCAGTTGGCTGACCACTTGTTTGAGCTACATGGACACAACATGCTTCTAGAAGCCCTTTTGCTGCAACTGCCCAGCTGATCAGTACCAACTAGACCTGGCCTGGACCCTGCTGCTGGGCTGTGTTGGAGTGAGTCCTAATCCCCTTGGACTCTTGGCTGGTGTTAGAGCGTATTCCTCTTATTCCCAAACAACAAGACCTGGGACTTAGAAATTTTCTGACAACTTTCTGCCTGCAGAAGCAACAGAGACCGGGACCATCATCAAAGCTGCAGCCATCGACAACGAATCACCAATTGGTCTCAGCGAAATGAAGTTGTCCACGCAATATGAAGATTATATTTTATTCAAGTTCAGTTGTTCACCTCAGCCACCACACCACACAGCTCCTCTCCATCCACCTCTCTTCTTTCAAAGATACCCACCTCACATTCTAGTTTTCCCTCAGTGTTCCATGAATATAAAACACTCTATGGAACCTGAAAGGAGATACATTCTAAGATGAGAAGGTAGGAGATACTAGGAAAGACAACACTCAGATTGCTGGTTTACTTGACAGAAGAAGATCTTACCTCCATAAATTTCCCAAGTTCTTTACGTAGAAGGCTTCATCTGGACTGAAGCTGAGTAGTAACCTATCAATGTTGAGGCCTTCCTGGACACAGACTTTGGACTACACCTGCTCGGAGCTTTTGTCAAAGATGGCACAGGGATCCTGCTCTTCAGCAACCCTCCGTCATTTAGCCCTGCATCAGATCCATCTTGCAACTTGCCATGCTGACAACTCGTTAACAACCATTTTTTCTCCTTAAACATTTCTAAGTTGGAAGGTAAACTTTCCACCAGGATGAACCTGGTCCCTAGTTCGAGGAACTCCATCGAGTTCAGCCTTAGCTTGTGACTTTGTCTTGATCTAGTGCGACCAGATAACCACAGTTGCTGCTATGTGCTTTTTGGCACAATTTTTAATTTAAACTTTAAAAATTCATATCTCTAGTTCTACTTATATTTTTGTCATTTGGGGTCATTTAATTTATTAAAATTTACTCAAACTTTTCTGAATACGTTTGGGATTCTTTTTGTTGGGTTTTCATGTTATTGCTGTTTGAGTGCTGCATAAATACTTTCAATATTTCCTCTATGTTAAGTCTGACTGCTTTGTGCCAAGCTAGTGAAGGGTTAAGCACAGGTAACTTAATGACTTTTGTGGTTCGCCCTGCCAAGGATTGTGATTATTATTTGAGGTGGGTTCTCACCCCCCTAATTTAATACTCCAATTTCTGACAAAGTGCAAAGGCAATTTACTGTATGATTATCCAAAAGAATGAAGGGGCTTTTCCCCAAGGAGTTTTACCACAACTGGCTGTGGATGTCAGGTGGGTTTGAGAGGATGACCTTTAAAGTCCATTTTGACATTAGACAGGAAAAACTCTGATGAAGTAGAAAGGTGACGGGCCATAAAATGCATTGTGGGTCAGGCTGATTGTCTTGAATAATATACTGAATTTCACTGATAGCCAGTACACTGTAAATGCGATCAAAACCTTTAACCCAACCTTGAGGGATGTCATTTGGTTCTGCTCTCACTATCATTATTGTAGGGCATTGTCGGGATGGCATGTGATTACTGTTAAAACCACTGGAGACTTCTAAAGGATTAGCAAAGTGGCAGATGCTTTAAGAACACTTAGGTGGCAAAATGCTGACTGAGCTCAAACTTCTCAAATAAACTATGTAATGTAACAACCCAAATAATGACATTGTATTGAATGGCACTAACTATCTCTTGCGATGAATAATGCATGGCACTCTAAGCAATGAGATTAATTGTGTGTTCCCTTCTGGTGTGGGCCTCGTCTGAC
This sequence comes from Calotriton arnoldi, assembly GCA_963921515.1. Lineage (NCBI taxonomy): Eukaryota > Metazoa > Chordata > Amphibia > Caudata > Salamandridae > Calotriton > Calotriton arnoldi. The sequence goes on along the minus strand of CAWUFW010000108.1, from coordinate 108,768 downwards.
AGTTCAGGGTGGAATGTTCCCATGAGGAGCAGGGTCAGTACTGATTTTCATAAGGTGGACCTCTGTCAAGAATGGCTCACTGGGTGAAAAATGATGAGTTGGATTGCAAACTGAGCAATTACCAGTGGTTGGACCATTTTCAAGCATTCCTCCAATCACTTTTTGTGTGTTTGATTTCACTCTAAGCAATTTTCTTCAACTCCCTAGATAATCAGGTTGCAAGGCCAAAAATAAAAGCTACCTGACTTGCCTTTAGCTTAAACAAATAATTTGCCTCTCAGCGCCCCAAAACACCCAAATACTTACCAATCAGGTTTGAATAATAAATTCATACACCTCACTTTCCTCGCATTGCTCACACCATCAATCTGACCATTCCTCTAAGCAGGCACAAAGGATGAACAAGTAGGTGCTTCTCCACAATAACCAATCCCACCTTGCCTGAGAATCAGTTTGCCCTAATTAATCGCTAAAGCTTCTTGGCAATGCAATTCAAAGCTGTTCTCACAATATTTTTTCTGCCGTGCTCACACTCCTCTTCCTATTCATGCTCCAGTTCATGCACCAACTGCAGTTTCATGTATGGTCTGCCTGTAACCTGGGTTCAAGATTCCTCACTACATTGGCAGCACTCTAATCACTTGGGGGTATATTCACAAGAACGTGTGATAACTACTGCAAGAGTAGCATAACGCAACTTTCAATATCGCAGCCTAGCGCGGGAAAATAACCCTGTGTTAACGTGGAATTCACAACAAGGCGGTAGCATGCGATAGTCACCAAATAACGCGTCAAATGTCATCGTGAAAATCAATGCCACGCCGAAAAAATGCGAAAAGCGAACGCAAAAAAACATGCGATGAGCCCAATCGCGGTACAGAAATCAGCGAACACCAGCCACAGGCCTGCAAATCCCACGCGTCCGACAGGAAAAAGCACCATAAAAGAAAGAAAAAAAAAAGCCCAACAACAATTCAAACTGCGTAGCAACATGGATGCACCCGGACCGAGTGCAGAGGACAAGCCGAACACCACAAGCCCCACGGAGGACCAGCCAGGAACCCCGCGTTCGGGGAAGGGCAAGGACAAGAGGAAGAGGAAGACGGGGTTCAGTCCGCAGGAAGACCGGATCATCGTCACGGAGGTGACCGAACACCATCAACAACTGTTCGGCACCTCCACTGCAGCACTGGCAACCCAAACCGAAAAATGGCAGGCCATCGTTACCAACGTCAATGCAGTCGGAGTGTCGAGGAGGTCACTGGAGGAGGTCAAGAGGCGCTGGCATGATCTGAAAAGGCAGACCAAACATAAGCTCGCCGCCAACAGGGAGGCAGCAACTGCGACTGGAGGTGGGAGTCCTGCGACACAGGAGGAGCTGGATGAGTAGAGCAAATGGTGGCCACAGTCAGCAGTGAGGAGACGGTGGCAGGATTGGGGGGCCTGGACACAGCATGATACGACCTGACCCAACAGCAACAGGGTGAGTAACGACTAGGGACGGGGGGGACGGAGGAGATGGGCACAATGGCACACATGCACAATTACGTGTAGCACACAGCACACCCACAATGACCGTGGAACATGTCCCTGATTGCCTTGGCACACTGCAGCACACATAGAAATGCCAAGTAGGCCCCCATCCACAATGTGCACAGAGGGGCCCCCCCCTATCACCAATATCACAACCGACCCATGCACATGTGCTGAATCCGGCAAAGCAGCGGCTCTGTGACCCACACTGACTATGCAAGTAACACTGCATGTCCGATAGCATGGCAGCAGCCAAAAAAAAATTAAATGGCCCACAAATCGACATGGAGGTAGCCCAATGCGGATCAAATCCGTAAAGGAGCAGGTCACACTCCGACATGTCCACGTGCACCCACAACCCATGCCGTACAATACACGCAGCAGACGAACAATGCACCAGGCCACAAAATCTGTCTGAGAGCACATATGACCCAAGCCAAAAGCAAATCAGGCCCCGAAAAGCACACAATTCAAAGGCACCCCGCCTCAAAGGGAGAAGGCTACACGAAATCAGAGCTGCAGGGGCAACTCCCCCACAATGCAGCACACACACATAGCAAACACTGGACATCTGCAATGACGGCAATGTGGTACAATGTGCAACACCAGCACCACAGGACAGAGCTCACAACAGGTTCCGCTCGTGCGTAGTAACTGTCCACTCACATCTGGCATTGCCTGACACTGTGTGATGATAATGAACGGGTACTACCACACATCCGTCATGTATCCGGAAAACACACTGACTGACATCAAATAGCCAGCTCCCCCAAAACAGTCACAATGTACATTGGCATGCAGTCTGAATGTAAACATCTGCAAATCAACAACATACATGTGAAACTCTGTTAACCTGCATCTCCCCTTAACATTTCAGAGGGACAATTAACACTTACTGCAGAGCAGACCACAAACCCCATCATTGATGATGTAGAGGACAACCTGCACATATGTCAAGTTACCCTCCAATGGATACTGGACAGCCTCTGCACCCCACCCCCAGGAGCAGGGCAGGCCAGCTGCCTCGAGGTGACCCCACCACCTGCACAGACCACACAGCAGGAAACACACGCCACCACGGCTGTCTCCCAGGACCCCCGACCAATACATGGAGTACATACAACGTGTGTGGTCTTCCCAGGTGGAGTTGGCTGTGGGTGGGTTTTGAGCTCATGGCAGCCAAACTCGATGCCATACGTGGGTGTCTGAGTCCCATCAGGGACCACGTACAGTCCCTATCGGACACCCCCGGTATGCACCATGCTCCGTCACAGACCTTGGCTGACCTCGCTGGTGCCATAAATCGTACACAAGAACTGTGTGGGCAGACAGGCACCAGCCATGACAGCACAGAGTTGGCACAGATGTGGAGGTCAATGGAGACCATGGAGCAGATGCAGGCTGGAAAGATGTCTGCCACGGATGGACACCAGCGAGTAGTAGCTGGGAACTTCAATGCCCTGCAGTACTTCATCTTGCCATTGCTGCCACTGAGCCGTCCACAGATGACTGCAGCGGGAACATCGACACACACAGCTCCGACCCCTGTTGTGTCCGTGGCACACAGTGATGCAGCCATCACCCCGCCACACACACCGGACACAGAACCCATATCAGGGGAGTAAGAAGGGGATGGGAAATACTGTGTGAGGAAGGAGGCAGTAGCATCCATCACCGCCGTATGGCCTGTCCCTGCCTGGTTATGACCTATGCATCATGGCCTGGGAAACACCTCGTACTGACCCCCGGAACACTCTGAGTCATTCACCCGGACCCCGACACGGATTGCCATTTCTTCACCGCTGGCCAATTACACAGCTATCCTGCTGCGGGATGCACTCTCCCTCTTCCCAATCACTGTGCAATCCCCAAAGGACTCTGGTTGGCCCACCACTGGGCTTCCATGTGATGTGGGCTTGGATGGCCATGTACAGCTCCAGCTCCGTCAATCACCTGAATGTGAATAAAACATTCTAAATCACACAGATGTGTCATCACTACGTTCACTCACGTATGGAAGTATGGCTGGATGTGGGGACGATGATTGCACATGAAGGTATACCCTGGTAACTGACATCTATGCGCATGTGTATCCCTGAGACACATGGCCAATTGGATGACTGTGAAGGTGAGTACTAGCTGTGTCCCGATTGCACATCAACAACAATCACACAACCCCCCAACGTAGGCACACGTCCATGTGTTGAATAGGGCTGTGTGTAGGACTGACCCAAACGAAAGCAGGCCAGGAGTGGTGTCCTACACCACATGTGACAACAGAACTTCACGTCGCATACCTACTCACACACGTCTGTGTGGACACATTCTGTAGTGAGATATGACATTGCTCCACATGATCAGTGGTTGGACACCATACTCACATTGCTGACGTCACGTAAGTGCACATGTCGTTCAGCACATATCCAAAAACAATGTCTGGCTCACATAGGTGGAGCTTGCCAAAGGGACACACCCACATTGCACATGCGTCAGTCAGTTCCTCCCTGTGTAGGGACGATGCTCATTGTGGCACACGAGTGGACAATCTAAACAACACACCTCACAGTTAGACACCAGTGGAGTGGCATAGACTTTATTGGCATGTGCGTGTCAGTACGGACGAGGCAACGGCCACAGCAGGCAGGGACATGCTTAAGACAGGTACACGCAGCATGGGTACATGTCGAGGTTCAGAAAATGTCGGGGCTAAAATGGACAACATTCATCACGGATGGCAATGCTCACAGCCCACCTTGCCTTGCTGGATGAGTCATGTGTTGTTTGGCATCTGCCCATTGCCCCGTGTGAGGGGGCACGACTCATTGCACATGGGATCTGCATAGTGCTCTGCCTCCGGAGTGCGCCGATTGTCTGCTCTGCTGACAGTGATCAGGTGTGTGGGTCCGACAGGTTCACATGTCGTGCTACATTGCCATGTGTGTGCTCTCCCCCAGCTGTGTGTCCTAATTGGCAACGTTGCCAAACGACGCTGTGTTGCTCCGACCATGGACCTGCGTCACCTTGCACAGGTGTGTGTACACACACGTTGTTCCACGCACATGCATCCAGAGCCCGAACGAAGGCAGACGTGTCCTCTGTTGTGGTGGGATATGTGAGCAATCCCCACGATGCAACAAGTTGTTGGGCCATGTGCTGTGGGTGGCAATCGGATGTGGCTGCAGGAACGTAGTTACTCGTCCATGAATGCCCGTGCAGCTTCATGTGCAATGTGTTCCAATAGTACGTCGTTGTCGTGTTCAAGGAACACCAGGGTGAGCCAATGCATTAGGTGGTCCGGGCAGGTGTGCTCAGCCCACGCCGTCTCACCGATCCGCAACAGAGGCCAATAGGGGAGCGCCTCAATGTGGTCACTGCACACGAGAAATTGTGCAATCTCCCATGCACAACTACCAATACATACGCAGTATGTCAAGGCATCCCATGCACGGCTGTCTCGGTTACACTCCTGTTCGTGATCCAACAGGGGGTGCAGACACAAGTCATAGTCCAATTCATCAACAGTTGTGTTGGATAGGCAGACATCCATGAGACACTCGAATGTGCATGTTCGGCAGTGGAACCAGGGCTGAACGCAGGTGACGTGGGCAATGCGGAAGCTGAGCCTGTAACTGATCCACAGCACTGCCAGTGGCAGTGCGCCCAGTAAATGCAGCATACGTGCACGGTACTGTTCCACGTGACGGGGGTTGTGCATGTGCCCGGTATGGCCTGCCATTGCGTTGGTGCGTCTCGTGAACCGGCACTCTTCTGAACTGCGGCAGTTGTGTGGAGCATATGCCACAGCTCTGAGCAATGATTTGAATGTGTGTGCAACGTTGTGGGTAATGGGTTGCTGTTTCTGTGAGTGTCAAGGGCATCCCATGTGGGGGTACCACAGGCAGGGGCTTCTGTGTGTGGGCTGTGGATAAGTCGGATGGTTCATTTGCGGAATGCGTGGTGTGGGAGTCGTCCCCATCTGCCATTGCATCTCTATCAGGGTGTTCCAGGCGCGTTCTGGACCAAGGTCAGAGGTGCAGGTGTCCTCCCGCCTTCTGCATTGGGACAATGGTGCTTTCATCCCTGATGTTTGTCTGACTACTACTTGCGTGTTCGAATGTGATGTGGCTTTGGCGCTGAGATTGGGACACGGCCTTGGGCTCATGGTGTACGGATGGCGATGCACACACACATGTTGGCATGTGGAGCCAGGTGCCCGAGCGGCCTTGCACTGCTTGTGCTATCTCACTCCGTCTCTCTCCCTCGCTCTCTCCCTCTCTTTCCTTTGTTGGGCGCATGGCACACCTTCTTCTCTTGGATTTGGTCTTCCAGGCTGTGTGCTACGGATTGTCCAGTGAGGAGCCGCTAGGACTCATCCTAAGGGTTGTTTCTGCTTTTGTTTGTATGGTGTTTTGTGTTGGTGATTGCATTGCTGTATGACTGATTCTCCATTTTCTGGCCACGCATGTATGTTTATTTTCCTGCTTGTGCGACATCAGGCAAAATGTTTGTTTTGGGATTCGTGGTGTTGGTGTGCAGTTTCTTAGTCCGGGGTTGGGGGTGGTCCCGGGGGGGGGTGTTGCGGGCCTGGGTTTGGTGTCGGTGGGCGTTGTGGCCCTCTTGGGTGTCCGTGCTGCATGTTCAGTTGCTTGTGGGCATCTGTTGTCCTTCATGTGTGGCTCTGGGCTGTGCTCCCTTTTGTGGTGCAGGCTGTGGTCGGACTTTACACCAGGTCAGGGCAGGTGTAGATTTCCTGGTGCTAACGCGGCTTATCGCCGGTTTTCTGTTTTTATCGCCGATGTGGCTGGTCGTTGTGAATGTTGAGGTGTGATGTTGTTGCGCCTTTTGGCACGGGAACGCCCACTCTGCATCTCATTAGCGATAGTTGCGCGGGTCCTCTGTGGCGTTGTTTTTTGTGGCTGCTATCGCGGGTAAACTGGTGCAGTGGGCTGTTTACACCAGCTTGTGAATGGGGAGGTATATTTATCACGACTTTGGCTGCGATAAAGTGCCGTTAATTCGGCGATAGCTCCTTGTGACTATGCGCCTTGGTTCTACCTTGGTCACTATCTAACAGCTTCTCAGTGCACTGCACACAACATTTTGCAACTAAGATTCTAAGCTCCTGAAACAATTTTGCAGATGAAGTTTGTCTGGGACACAGTGAAACGCTGATCCCAACAAGAAATCTATTGTGTCAACCATCTACACACAATGCGCTTGAAAACACCTAATGGCAAATGGGAGTTGACTTGCTATTTGTAAACGTATTAGAGTCCTTTGGTACCCATTAGTCAAATCTGAGTATTACTCACTTTCCATTAAAACATCCTTTTTAATGTGACCACCGAACATGGCACGCAATGAACTCCAAATCTGCTGCGTGGGACTTAACACAGTCTCTTTACCTTCTGTTAAAACAGTCTAAACACCTATATGCAGAATGTCTGTACCAGAATTACACAGGATGAATTTGATCAATGAAAGATTCCTTGAAGTGACAATCTATCTGCTCTAAACTTCAAGGTTGCACATGTTCTTTTCTACTAGTTTGACTACCCAATATGGCATTGCACCAGGGCCAGCCTTGGGCATGGGCGAGCTGGGCACCGCATGGAGCTGCCTGACTTACTATAATGCTAACAGCAGCTGGTCCATTCCACTTGATCTCAATTGGGCCCCGTTGAAGACTTTGGGCCTGATTTAGACGGTGGCAAACAGGTTACTCCGTCAGAATGGTGACAGAAATCCTGGCCTCCGAATTATAAATCCCATAGGCTATAATGCCATTTATATTTCAGCAGGCAGGATATCCGTCACAGCTGTGTCGGAGTAACCCGTCCACCAAAATCTAAATCAGGCCCTTTGTAATCAGCCCTTAGTGTACCTCAGTGTAATTGTTAGCACCTCATCAACCCCCTGCCCTCCTCCCATCTTCCTTACTCCTCCTGCCCCCACAACAAACACCAAAGTTTCTTTCCGCCCAGGATGCTGTCCCAGTCATTCTGTTTTAGGGTCGGCCCTGATTAGCACCCAAAGAGTTCCAGCTTGCTACATTTCCTCTAGAATGCGCTCCTCAGAAACATTACATCACTTCCTGCACACTACGTAGATTACTTACAAAAGGTACGCCAACAACTGCGCAATGCAATATCATTCAGGAGAACGTGGCAGTTTTTCACACCTGTACTAACCCGAAGATAAGATTAAGCAGCATTCATGTAAGGTACGACCACTTTCAGATACACTGATTCGTGTCAGTCCCATTGCTTTACTGTGGCTTTATTACAAGAAGCCCCTGTATGTACAATACTTGTGGTTTTTTACTCTTTGTTCCTGAGATTTCAATGAGCCGGAAGTGATGATTCTTAGGAGATAGACTCACTCTGAATGTTCTCTAATTACTAGTATACTTTGAATATTTAACCTTTTGACTAGCTACTTTGATTTTTTAAGTATATCACATAGCACTTGAGAGCTAAACACTCAAGGAAACAGTTTACGCCATAGACAGACCAGGGCACGTTGTTTAATCGTTCTGTCTCTTTCTATGTTCTCCACTCGACGATGCAATTCTGGCCTTGAGACCATGACTTCCATGAAATAACTACGAGCATGAAAGATGCTGGGCAATGGTTTTGAATAGTTCTTTACATGCCAGTAAATACATTTTCAATTAAACAATATACAATGTTGACTTATCCTCTTGACCGGGGAGAAGAATATATGTGGAATCACAGTAGCATAATAACATTGATTCATATGAATATGTTGATAATCTTGCATGCACTACTGATCTCTTGAATATGCAACATAGTACTTAATTCTTGTCTTTGTTATCCATAGTAGCAAATTAAATCTGCCTTCTGAAGAAGAGTGCAGGGTAAAAATGCATAGGGCGTCTTATAGACTTTGGATGCTGAAGAAATTAATGATGAATACTTTATGATGAACGAGTCTGTTACTACAATGCACTTATTGATCTATGAATAAAGCCTCTGTTGATTGGCCACGCTCTGGTTCTATGCCTTACGTGAATATGTTACAAACAATAGTGAACATACCTACGATTGTGTTCTATGCAGAGCCTGGTTCCATCGTACAGAGAACATGGTATACTTCTTTGCTGCATGTTCACTTTGACATCCTCAGTAAACCATCCACCTCAATGACTGTGACCAAATGTATACATCTTCTTTTTTCTGGCTCATGGTTAAACACCAATACTCGATTGCCCACTGTCTTAACTCTAGCACCCACCCTCTGCGACAAAAAATGTAACAACAATATAACAGCAATTGTTACTGGGGCTACTCATAGTCCATGTTACTGGCTGACTTGCATACTCTGCATAATCTAGTTATACCTGTGGCAAACCTTGCACTCCAACTACTCCTTTAATGGTGATTCTAGTCTCACGCACTTTGTGATGGAGAGTAGTATGAAAGCGGCAGCTCGATGTCACATAGTGCGGTACCTTTAAGCTTAAATACCAATAAAAATGAAACTCTAGTCAGTGATTAATGGCTAAAATCTATCAGAGGGCAAAGCATCTCTTTTGCAGTCAGCCCATGAATGTATTTATGAGATATTTTCCATGCCTTCCATACTGTCTAAACTAGCCCATTTGGTGACAGAGTACAATATGAACATATTGTTATTAATATTAGTGAATTTACAGCAGCTAAAGTCAAATTTCCGTAAAGATTGGCAACCAATTGGGAAAGAATAATGTAATACTACATACAATAATGCAAATACATAACTGCTACGTTGTATTATGGTTCATTACTGTCTGGTGGTCTGAAGATCTATAGATAACTTTAAATGTTTGTACTGTGTTATATGCAATTCTATTACACCTGATAACATCCTTATTTCATATTGATGCATTATTTTCGGTGTGTTGCAAACTGAGGTATGGATATTTGTGTGTCTCCTACAGTTCATCTGTCCTAACCCCCATTTATCATGCGACTGTGTCAAGCCTCAGAGATGTCTTGTTACACAGAGGAGGTACACTTATAACTCTATTATTGGGTAATGCAGCCTATTTCCATGGAGGCAGCAAGAAGTATATATTTAACTGCTTCTAGAATAAGTGCTGGAACTGGCACTTTCTTGTTCACTGAAGCAAAACCCCAGCCAGACAGAACCTACCACTCCAATCAGGGGTGAGTGATGGCACACACTGTATAACCTGTGTACGCCCTTGAGTAGCTTGGCACTAATCAGTCAGGCATACCACATAGGCAATGTGTAAAGCATTGGCATAGCACTCACTCACGCTAATTACCTTGAGCGTCACAAAATATACTTCACATGCGAAGTATGTAAATAAAGTTTGTATTCAACACACATAATAATCATCACAACATGAACATTATGTATTTCTGGGCATAAATCATACTCTGAATTATTACAAACCGTACTAGGCCCAACTGTGTTTGAATGACATCAGCAATATGCACACTTGGGAAAGATCCTATTCTACACCCCTCCCCAGCACCCTTATGCGGTGCAACACATTACCTTCTGTCCCTCCCTCGCCTTCCTTCTTAACAAGTGAGGCCCTCCGCCTCCCCGCAGACCCACCTCCAGCCTATAAAAACACCGCCCACCCCCACCACTTCCTGTTCTTTTTTGTCTCACTGCTGTGAGACTTACCTTCGGTCTTTCCTCTCTGTGGCGGTGCCAGGGAGTCTTCGGTTCCTGGTTCTCTGCCTCTGCGGGGCTACAGGCGGAGTTCTCCCGGTGGCGTGGTATCCTGCGGAGCTCTTCATTTTCGAGGGGTGGGGCACTAGCGGGAGGACGCCGTGACGGAGTCCGGCGGTCCTCGTGCGGCTGGGGCTGTTGTTCCGGGTCGCGGTGCGGCCGGCTCCCCTGAGGCAGGAGCGGCCTGGAGACCGGGTAGAATGCGTTGTATCCCGTTTTTAGGTAGAGCGATGACAGCGCTTGCGCTGTCGCTTTCCGACCTATTGTAAATACTTTGTGGAGTTCCAACTCCACCCAATGCTAGTGTTTGCTTTTCATTTGTCTCTGCCAGTGTCCTTTAAAAATCCTTGCCTGCTAGTGGTCAGTCCTGCCTCTTTGTCCCTCCTTTTTCTGTTCTGTTCCTCCTAGGCCGCATGGACTAATTATGGTATCATTACGCTATGGTTGTTGATCTGCTCTTAGGGGACTATTTTTTTTCTTGATTTCGTGCTTTGTTATTGTGTGCCTGTGCTTGCATGTTAATGCAGCATTTGTCTCTCCGGTTTGCGTGTTTGGCAACTGCATGTTTTGTTTTTTGTGTGTCCTGCACTCCGAAGGTGTTGGAGCCCAAAACGCTTTCCCAAGCTTTAAAGTCGCCCGCTCTAGCCATTATTAGTGTTTTTGCAAATTTTGATGTCGATCATCATTTGGGCTATTTTTGGTAGGATACCGGTTTGGTTTTGGGCTTTTTTAAAAAGGGGGATTGGGCTTGTTTCGCTTTGGTACTGATGGTGCTGATCTATCCCCCAAAGCACGCCAGTTCCAGCAGCGCATGTGTGAGTTGGATTAAATTAGTTATTTTTAATCTGAATTACTGCTGTCATCTGCGCACTGCATTGAAGCGCCTCTTTTTGGCAGGTCTTAATCAAAATGCTTGCTCAAACATATCAATGGTCCAGCAATATATAGTGTACTGTACAATGCACAAACATGGTATGTTTCTATGGAGCTAAAAATAAACTGCTTATGACAGAAATACTTAGCAGATAAACACTGTAGAAGCATTTTCTGCGCTTCTTGTCTTGTTTCATTGCTGTGCACTAAAACACTGGGAGTTCCTGGTGGGAGACGGGTTTGCGTCTGGTGAACTCTGTCCACATCAGCATCGGACTGCCTGAATCCGATGCTGACGAACTAAAAGGTATTGCAGTGGTGCTCCTTGTTTTCATTGTGTTTTGTGTTGTGAATTTACTGTTATTTTGTCAACTGTAAAACTCCTGCAAATAGCCTTTTACGCGGTAACGTTGTGGTTGGTGCTTTCATATCCGATAGTTTATAGGAATGTTGATCGGTGTTTAGTCTATTCACGGGCGTCACAACAAACCTATGAGGCACTGTTGTATTATGAGCTCGGCTCACTCCTTCATCAAACCGTTTATATCCTAGATGTGAGTAGTTATTTCATATGGCGATGACAGTAACCCCTAATGAGGTTGCCAGGTAGTTATGTTATGTTTGCAGCAAAGGCAGATTACTTTTTAAAGGCCATTAATTCGTTTTTGGTGCTAAATAAAACCACCACCCAAAGAGAAGGACAACTGAATAACACATCAAAGGTTTGGGCAGTTTAACATTTACATTTACACTGCAGTTTCTGAGAGAATCTTTCCATCCTGCAGTTTATGGCTTTTCATTCAATGATAATACCACGTGTACCGCTGTACTTATAAGATAACCATCTGTTTCCCAAAAATATAAAGTACTATTTAAAGCAGTCCAGACTCCTTTGCCCGCAGCTTTATCTGAAAAAAACAGAAGCACTATAACATGACGTAATTGCTGGTTTCAACACTACTTCACACCATATTTTCGAAATTCGCACTGGTACATAATGAAAAATGTTTTTGCCGCTTTAATTACACTTTATTTAACATCTATGCACGCATTGGCGGTAGAGTTGGTCTCCCTGAAACTGTTGCTTTAGTCCTTTAACTAACTGCAAATAACAGTGGGAAAATTTCCCTAACACAGTTAACAGGCTGTAAATAATGCCAGTACAACATGGGCAACTTGGACACTGTTTGTAGCCTACTGTTTTTTCACGAAACCGTAGCGTATATGTAATACATTTACAGGCCAGTATTGTGTTATGCCATCCTTCCGTACTTGCTTGCATGCCCTGCTGTTTTATTGTGCAAAAAAAAGCACTATAATGCTGCGGTAGCACTAGTTTCTACAGTACTTCATCCTATATTTTCTCAATTTGCAAGTGTACAGTTTTTTTTTCTCAGCGCTTTAATTATACTCTGTTTACCATCTTTGCAAGTATGTAAGATGGAGTTGCTCTCTCTGGATATGTACCTCAAGTCCTTTAAATACTGCAAATGACACTATTGTATTACAAGCTCTAATCCGTCCTTTATTAAACCTCTTACATGTACCTTATCCTGACTGCAAGTAGTTATTTCACCTGGTGATAATGGTAGCCCCTTATTAGGCTGGCAGGAAGTTATGATATCTTTGCAGCAAATTCATTTGAAAAGGCAAAGATTTATTTTTGGGCCCTACAAAATTTGTGCTGCAAGTACAAGGGGAAGTGTATAAAACATTTCAACCGATGTTTTGCTGTACTTTCCACATTTAGTGAAAACAACCCAGTAACTGCGCTTTAATACTAACAACAAAGGGCTTGGCAGCTTGACAACATGTGCTAAAATATAGTAGTGCTTTTTTATAGTTGCGTTTTGTTTATGCACGTTGAAAGTCACAACTAACTACTTGGTTGCTTCATGTATTTATTTCAATCTCCAAGGCAATGTTAAAAGAACGTGCTCCTATATTAAGGCGTATATCAAATAATTAGTACAACAACCTGCACCATTTCATTGATTTTATGTTTATATTTACGTGGCGGAGGGTTTATTTATAGCAAAAAGAAAACATCTAGGGATTTTGTTTTGCAAGTTATTTTATTTGCCCTACAATGTAGCAGTGTTTCATTTTAAGGTTGCTCTAGGCAGTGCTGCAGCGGCTTCTCTGGTCCCGACATTAATTCCTCATTCTAACTCCTCTAGGGCGTGCTGCCATTATATCTCTAGTCACAGTAGTAATTCCCCATTCTAAATCCTCTAAGCAGTGCTACAGCTGCATCTGTGGTAATTTTGCTTAGTCCGCTAGGCAGTGTTGCTACCTACTTCTCTGGTCCCAGTGGTAATTCCTCATTCTAAGTCCTGTTTGCAGTGCTGCTTTCTGCTACTCTGGTCCTGTCAGTAATTCCTCATTCTTAGTCCTCTAGAGAGTGCTGCCACCTGCTTCTCTGGTCCCAGTGGTAATTCCTCATTCTAAGTCCTCTAGACAATGCTGCAGCTGCTTCTCTGCTCTCAACTACGATTCCTCATTCTACATCCTCCCGTCAATAATTCCTCATTCACACATTGCTGCAATCTGCTTCCCTTCTCTCAACAGTAATTCCTCATTTTAAATCCTCTACACAATACTGCAGCTGGTTCTCTAGTCCCAATGGTAATTTCTCATTCTAAGTCCTCTATGCAATGCTGCAGCTATAGCTTTATTCACACATCCACTATACTCCAAACAAAAACATATAGATAAAACACATTATCATTTACAACGCCAATAGCTCTAAATCTAAAAATAAATGCGAGACCTTTTGCATTGCAAATGCTTGTTTAATATATTTCTTGTTTCTGATTGGGGGTTTTTTTTTACTACCAGATCCTCATTGGTTTATGGCTGGGTTTCTCTGGCCCTATATCTGGGTTTTTTTGCATTGGGGAGCTTTATTCTACAGCTACCATGGGTCGCAAGAGGCTGTTCAAGAGGAACAACGTGGTGTCCTCGTCTTCTTCCTCTTCCTCCTCCGATGAGTCTCCAGGTCTCCCAAAACGGCTTAGGGTTCCCGGCCATGTTGGGAGTGACGTGCCTCTCATGTCCAGGGAGGAAGTTCAGGGCATGATTGAGGCGGCTGTATCCAAAGCCCTGCAGACTCGTCCTTTACCGGTGGGTCCACCCCGGCCTCGGACAATGGATCACAGTGCTGAGTTGTCCCCTTCAGATGAGGAGGGACCTTCTACCTCCTCGGATGGAAAATATGTCTCCAGGGATGAAATATGGGACATTTTGGCTCATATGCGGGACAATTTGGGGTTTCCTCCTTTCCAGCTGGGTGAGGACGGTGGGACCCTTTTTCCGCATTACGTGAAGCCCTCCCGGTTCGGCATGGCTTTTCAGGGTCCGGTTCGGGAGATGGTGATGAGGGAATGGTGTGAGGTGGACAAGGTTCAGGTCCCCCGTTTCCTCCAGAAATTGTACTTGTTGGAGGGGGATGATCCCTTGCCCCACACTGTGCGTTTGGACTCAATTCTGGCTACTCTGATAAGTAAAACTGCTATTCAGCCAGAGGATTATCCCCCGACCGACGCTACCGATAAGAAGGTGGACTCTGGCCTTAAGAAGGCTTTTGCTGTGGAGAACTTGGCTGTGAGGGCAAACCTTTTTTCTGCTTATTCTGCCCAGTCCTTGATTTAGGATTTTGACAAGTTGGCCGTGGCTGTGCAGGATGGTTCAGAGTGTTCTGAGCTTCTGGCCGCCATGGAACAGCAGGCTAAGCTGCTGGCTGACATTTCTTCTGATATTATTAAAGCTTCAGCTATGTCCACTGGGGCCTTGGTAGCCGCCAGATGTTCCTTGTGGCTCAGGCAGTGAAAGGCAGATCCTGGGGAAAAAGGCCTTTGCTGAAATTGCCCTTTGAGGGAAATGCACTCTTTGGGGACAGTTGCCGGCCATGATTACTAAGGCGTTCAAGGAGCGGAAGCATGCCTTGCCTTATAAAGGGGGTGCTTCGTCTTCTGGTAAGCCTTGGAATAGGTCCTCCAGGTCACCCCCAAAGCGTGAGTCCCATCAGTCTTTACAGAGGAGGCGTTTTCAACTGCGTATTTCTCCCAAGCATGCTGCCCCTGCTCCTAAAGGTTCTGCCAAGAAGGGCTCCTGACAATCACTGTCAGGAGGGCTCTTTGCCTGTGGGAGGCCGGCTCAGTCATTTCCTTCCTGTTTGGCATCTGGATGTTTTGGATCACTGGGTCCTGGACACTGTGGAGCATGGTTACAAGATCAACTTTTGGCAGGTTCCCCAGGATACAGGGGTTCGGATGACTCCTGTTCTGTCCGCCAAGCTGTGATGGTTGGCTCTGCTAGGAGGGGTCGAAAGTCTGCTTGCCAAAAGGGCTATTTGCTGAGTGCCAGTCTCAGAAATCGGCGCTGGGACCTACTCCATTTTGTTCTTGGTACAGACGGTATCAGGAGGTTTTCGGCCTGTTCTGGATCTAAAGTGGGTCAACTCCTGGGTTCGAGCTGTTCGCTTCCGTATGTTGACCATTCAAGCGATTATTCCTTTGGTATGACCAGATGAGTTTTTGGCCTCTTTGGATCTCGAGGACGCTTATGTGCACGTCCCTGTCGCGGTCTCTTCTCAGCGTTTGCTGAGGTTCGCGATAGGGGAAGCCCATTTTCAGTTTGTGTTCTCCCCTTCGGCCTCAAGTCCTCTCCCAGGGTCTTCACAAAGGTCCTGGCACCCTTCATGGCTCTCCTTCATGCAGAAGGGGTGTTCGTTCATCCCTTTTTGGATGACCTTTTACTACATGCAGCGGAGGAGTCTCTATTGCTTGCTCAGGTCGAGGGGGTCTTGGAGGTTCTTCAAGGACACGGGTTTTTGGTGAACTGGGAAAAATCTTCTTCGGCCCCCTCTCGGGACATGGTATTCATCGGGGCTCGTTTTCAGACTCTAGAGGGCCATGTTACTTTCTCCGACCGATGCCTGGTCTCCTTACAGACTCTGGTTCTGGCCTTGAAGTCTCAGGAAGCTCCTCCGGCAGTAAAGTGGTTGAGAGTGCAGAGACATTTGGCTTCTGTGGGGTTTCTTGTGCCTTGGGCACGGTTTCACCTTCTTCGGCTGGCCAACTGGATTCTGGTGGGGTGGTCTTCAGGGGTCCTGAGTCTGTTGTGTCCTCTGCAGATGATGGACCAGATCCGAGATGGTCTCTCCTGGTGGCTTTGCCGTCGTCATCTTCTGACCGGGGTCTCGCTGTCACCTCCAGCTCCACTTGTTGTGACTTCGGATGCCAGCCTGTCTGGTTGGGGTGCTTGGCTGTGGTCGGAGCAGGTTCAGGGGTGCTGGTCTCTGCGGGACTCTCGAATGTCATCGAACTAGAGGGAGTTGCGGGCAATTTGGCTCACTCTGCTCCATTTTCAGGACTCTCTCTGGGGTCAGATGTTGGCGGTCCAGGCGGATAATTTGGTGGCGAAGTCCTGTGTCAACAGACGGGGGGACCAGGTCCAAGTCTTTGAACCTGGTGGCCAGCGACATTTTCCTGTGGGCTCAGGTCTGGGTTCTGGGTCTGTCTGCCCTATGCATTCGGGGGTGGAGAATGCTCGGGACGATTGTTTGAGCAGGGACATCCCATCATCCAAGGATTTCTCCCAGCTTCCCACTTTGTTCAGCCAGTTGGTGGTTTGTTGGGGTCTCCCGTTGGTGGACCTGTTTGCGGTCCCGGGGAATGCCAAAGTGGAATGGTTTTGTTCTCTGGGTCGGTGTCCCATGGAGTCAGGCATCGACGGCTTGACTTGTCCTTGGCCTCAGGGTCTTGTTTATGCTTTCCCTCCCTTTCAACTGGTCTGGGCTTTTCTGGTACAGGTGCAGAAGGAGCGGGTGCAGGTGGTGTTGATTGCGCCCTGGTGGCCTCGTGCGAATTGGTTTCTTCTCCTCGGCCTGTTGCGTTGCGACCTGGAGTGGGGCCTTCCTGTGGTCCCACCTCCATTGCTTTTTTCGGCTCTTCCCCTGGACACTTTAAGTAAGTTGCACTTGACGGCTTGGCGGTTGAATGCCGGGGCTTAGCTGAGTTGGAGGTCCCGGACCATTTGGCTGCTACTTTCCAAGTTTCTCATAGGTCCTTCTCTCTTATGCTGACATTGGAGAGCATTTTCGGCCTGGTATGCTGATAAGGTGGTTGATCCTACGGTGGCTGACCTCTTTTTGATGATGCAGTTCCTGCAGGATGGTGCCCAGTTGTGTTTGTCAGCGGCTTTGCTGCGGGTACAAAGGGCAGCCGTCCAGGCTTTTAGAGGCTCCTAACGTAATTTGCAGGAAGACTGGGGCATGATGCCCAGTTTTTTTCAGGGTCTTTTGAACCTTTTGCCTCGGTCTGTTCATTCCTTTCCATGTTGGAATTTGCAGGTTATTTTGGATGTCCTTTCGGGTCCTCCTTTTGAGCCCCTAGAGGGGCTGGAGTTGAAGCTCTTGACTTTTACGGCTTGTTTTCTGTTCGACATCACTTCGGCTAGACGGTTGGGTGAATTGGGGGCTTTGTCTTGTGAGTGTCCCTTCTGCAAGACATTTTGGGACCGGGTGGTGCTGGTCCCGGTACCGTCCTTTGTTCCTAAGGTGAATTCGGCTTTTCATCTCAGTCAGGAGGTGATTTTGCCTGAGTTTTGTCCTAATCCCTCCTCAGATGAGGACTGTTGTTTGCACTGTTTGGACGTGCAGTGGACTTTGTTGTGTTATTTACAGGTGGTGGAGTCCTTCCGGAAGGGGGACACTTTGTTTGATAATTTTGGTCCTGAGAAGCCATCCACTGCCTCTTTGAGTAGTTGGACTCGGTCCACGGTCCTTTTTGCTTACTGGGTGAAAGGTGTGGATTCCTCTCTGGGGGTTCAGGGATGTTCTACGTGCAGTATGGCTGCTACGGTTGCTGAATTACAGGGTACCTCCGTGTTGGAGATCTGTAGGGCTGCAACCTGGTCTTCCCCTTCCACTTTTGTCCGCGACTATTGGATTGCTGGTCTGGAGCATTTGGATAATGTCCTGGGCCACAGGGTCTTGTCCTCTATGAAGGTGTAGAGGGTGTTTGGGTTGTGATTGGGCACTTTATTAAATTGGTGTTCTTTTGCACTCAGTTGTCCGTCTCTGATTTTAGCTTGCTATGTCCTCACTTGTTAAGAAGGAAGGCGAGGGAGGGATGGGAGGTAATGGTCCATTACTTAATGATAATGGCATTACTCCTAGTCCTACTCCCTCACCTTCCTTCTAGGCCCCTCCCGGTGTGGTCCAACTGAGTTCTAGGCTCGGCTTGTTTAAGTACAGGAGGTGGAGGGGGCGGGTGGTGTTTTTATAGGCTGGGGGTGGGTCTGGGGGGAGGCGGAGGGCCTCACTTGTTAAGAAGGAACGCGAGGGAGTAGGACTAGGAGTAATGCCATTATCATTAAGTAATGGATGCATTGTCCACCCCGAGCCCACCCTAGCAATTCTTATAACTCAATACTACACAATGAGAGGGTACCCCCTGGGTTACAACGATGCCAGAAATATGTACTTACACAGAATTATACCACTTTTAGCAGCACTGTGGGCCGAGGCCACACGGGGAAAACCAATGTCAAACGTAATGCTCTTCTGGCAAGAAATCAACCTATCAGGCAAACTGCTGGCCAGTGTTGTGAATGCCGGGCAGTTCACCAACAGTCACTCCCACACACACTCACTCCGCACCGATATGTGGTGCAACGGATATCAGATAACTGTATAGAACGCATCGCACACATACGCACTCAGCACCCTAATGCAGTGCAACTGACACCCAACAGTTCAATGGACTACACACTGCAGACCCCGTGGCCCCAAGCCTCCCTCCACCCTCCAACTCACCCGACTATCCTACACCCACTGATTGGAAACACCACGTCCTTCCCCCCAGGCAGTAGGCTGCACACAACCAGAGTCACTCTCAGTCAGGGTCCCAGGAAACCAGATGGGCTGTAGGTGCCAATGTCAATTAGGACGCAGTCATCAAAGGGGGTTTGGCAGCCCCTCGAGAAGTTTACAGACAGGATGCAGGGCAGAAATGGGCTAAGAGCAATAGTCGGTCACACCAGAGGGGTCAACAAGGGCCTTCTGGCACTAGCCCAGTTCTCCGGAGCACAGGGGGGCAAGCAGTCTTTTGACCCACTTCTGATTGCTCTCGGACGCCTTCCTCCAGCCCAGTCCATCATTCTCACCACCCAGGCTCTAGTGGGCAATACTACGTTGGAGCACGGTGTCGTTGGCGAAGGCCGGGTGTGGAGAGGGCAGTTCAACCGTCGCACTGAGGTCTAAGAAAGGGAACAATCGCGGAATAGAGAGGATGAAGCAGGGGGGCTTCTCGGACGGAGGAGGCACCCCATCAGGTACATGTCGATCAACTCACACCCAGGCAATCCAGGCACAATGTCTGGTGCGTGATGATACAGGTCGCACCAGACATTCTGGTCACACACAACGAAGAACTTCTGTACCTCCGTGGAAATGAGGCACAGCAACAGGTGCACGTCGATATTGACCATACCAGATGACTCCAGTCACACACACAATGAAGAGTTGCAAATTCCGTACCTCCCTGGAAATGAGGCCCAACGTCTGGTGTACTTGATATTGGTCGTACCAGACAGTTCAGGTCAAACATTCAGGCGCAAGTTCAGCAATGCCTCACAAGGTAGAGTGAGGCTCTACTACAGTTACTCCCCCAACTCCAAGGGCCGCAACTTTGAATAGGACACCTCACACATTGTGCATGCAGTCACCGTATTGCACAAGAGAGATGTGGCATGATGGACGAATCAGGCCACGTTGGATTCCGCAACTGGTGAGCCTGCTCACCACCATAAAGATGCTTATGCGTGCCAAGGTCCCCACGATGTGGGGGACACACTCCTTAGATGCGGGCAAGACTTTGGTGCTCCACACAAGGCAATCCGGTCTCCAGGCACTATTCATAGTGCCATGCTGCACTACCAGCTGGATTCCAGCAGAAGATGTGTGCACTTGAGAGGGCACCTCTCTCCAGGTGTCACAGGTAGATGTTGTGGGTCCCTCATAGGAGTTCTTTGATGTTCCAGAGACCTCTGAAAGAACACGGGCAAGCTCAACAAGCCCTCGGAGAGCACACTTCAGGGAGCCACACAGCAGCAGGAAGTCAGCCCAGCCACTATTCAGGACGGGCAAGTAGTCCCTTTCAATGGCAGTAATCCTCCTTGTGCACGACAGATTCCTCTGGCAGTGTGCACCACATAGTTCCAGGTCCTCCGGTCCCACATACCCACAAGCGCAACTCACCCCGTGCTGCAGTATGGCAGCAGTAATTATGCTGGAGTGTCCCTTTGAAGTTGGGGTGGTTCAAATGGTCTTTCTTTGAACCACAGATATCTCCCCTAAATTTCAGTACTGTCTGCCATGAGGCCATAGAATGCAGATCTTAAACTTTAGTGGGGCCATGATCTGGCTCCAGAGGCCAAGTGTCAAAACCTCTCCCTCCAATCTCTCCAGTCGGCCAACAAATGGCAGAGGTCTGTCTTTCCAGTTGCATGCCCAGTGTTTTATAGCTGTCACTGGGGAATGCCCAGATGTGCTCCCCCAACCGCCAGTGTGGACTGGAACCAAGCACCAAGGCACACAAAGAGTTTTAGAGCATAGAAATGCTCAGTTTCTAGTAGTTGCATTTCTATGCGAGTCATTAAAAAGTCACCTTGACCACTGGCAAGGGGTTGTCACTGTGAATCCAATGATAGGAAACATCATGAGGCTGCTCCTCTTCAATCCACTATTGCAGCCTGAAGTAATTTCACCCAGTTCCCCATGTTAACCTATGGGAAGAGCAAACACACATGGGTATTCCTCACTACCTGGGCAGGGGGGACACATGTGTACCTGCCCTGCTTTTCACCTACCACTCACTTCACCCCTTAAGACGTACTCTTGTGGTACTCGGGTGGTAGTGAAAGGTCCTCTCAGGATGGCTAGTGACTTAAACAGGCCAATCTGAGTAGACGTGCAAGTGAGCACACCAGCCTACAATGGAAGGCTGGACACATACTTAAGAACACCATTGTAGCAAGGCACACACTAGCCTGCAATGGCAGGCTGGACACGTATTTAGGGACACCATCAGTGCAAAGCACACACTAGCCTGCAATGGCGCACTGGACACTAAATTAAAGACACCATCGGTGCAAGTGCTCACACCAGCCTGCAGTAGCCAACTGGTCACATACTTGGAACATCCTCGGTGCCGAGCGCACACCAGCCTGCAATGCAGGCAGGACACATATTCAAAGACACCATTGGTGCAAGTGCACACACCAGCATCATAGGTACAAGTGTGCACACCGACCTGCAATGGGAAGCTGGACACCGGTTTACAAACACCATAGGTGTGAGTGCACACACACTGGCCGGCCATGGCGGACCTGACCTATGCTTTAGAAACCTCAGGTGAGCACCACTTTCTAACGTGTGTAGGAAGGGCGCACACTCTCACACTGCATTTACAGTGGGAAAGTGCCCCATGCCCTAAGGCCCTAACTAAGGAATCAGGCACATCCGGGAAGTGTCCCACGGGGAGAGCTGACCCCCCAGGTAGGGAAAACCCACATTGGGGTTCGTCCCTATCCGGGCAGTGCACACACAGCTGTACCTGCCCGACCACTCACCTACCCTGGTTCGGTGGCAGTGAAAGACCCCCTCGGGTTTGGCTAAGGAGTGAGACCAGCCAACCTGAGCAAGAGACATTTTTAACAGGCTATTCAGGTGGGTGGCACAATCAATACGGTGTCCCCCTATTAGCCAGTGTTGCCCCCGCCCTGGGTATGAGGTGTACCTTCTTACAAGGCACTCACAGGTACGACACCTAAACCAAACATGTAAGCACTTTATGCTGGCATGTGTAGGAAGGGCATGTGCACTTTCCTGCTGCAGTTCAGTGGGAAAGTGCACAGAGTCCTATGGTCAGGAACAGAGAGTTGACAATATCCAGGGGGACAAAAAGCAAAAGGTTTTAGGGAAATCCCCCTAAGAAGGGCTATGTCCAACACTCAGGATACCATATCTTATCTGAGAAAGGCAATACTTGGCAAAGTCAGCTATGATGTGTCCCCCCTAAGAGAAAAGAGCCCACTTTATTTTAAATATTCATGAACAAGTTGACAACTGCCAGGCCTAGTTGCTCAGTGGACTAGTGCATCCATCCCAAAAACCTGTGTTTGATCTCCTGGACACAGGCTGTTCAAATCCCGGCAAGTACACTCAGCCTTTCATTATACTGAAGTCAATAAAATGAGTACCATTGAGTTCAGTAACAGTTAACACCTGTTATGCAGCACCAAGATGCCCATAAGAGTGAAGGTGTGCTTTACAAATATATGTGTTATGTTACGACTACATGGTCAATGGTTGAAAAAGCCTCATTTGAAAGACTTAGAAAATAATTAAAGGAGTCACAGAAACCTATCAGGGTGGTGAAATGATAAACTAGTTGCTTGATTTCATCAGCTTCAGGTGTTCTTTGTACCATATAGGACAAAACTGCTTTTCCTTTGGAGTTCTAAGTAGTAAGAAAATTGAGTAGTTATGAGCATGTATGGAGCTGTAAACACTTACATTTTTGTGAAGAGAAAGACTGGTTAGAAATGTACACGTTTACTGCTGCTGGTACGTAGTACATGCTGGAGGCATGGGGGAGCTTCTGGGTACTATTGTTAACTTCATGCTTCCCTCCCTCAGTACAATTAGTTAGATTCAGGATATAATTACATCACCGTCTTGTGAGGGGAGATAACATACTAGTAATTGTCATAGGGGAGACGTGGTCTTTAAGGTTATATTGGGAACTGTCTGATTCTGCATCCTGATCCATTCCTACACCTCCAGCCTTAGCACTACCAAATGTTTCAGGATGTAAACAGGTGCATCACGTGCACCAAAGGATGTGTACGCACCCTGGAGGTGGCTACACACAGAGACTTGCAAAGGGTGACAGGCTATTCTCACATGTGTTCCCAGAGGTGACCCCACAATAAAGCAGAAAGCAAGGGCCAAGCTGCAGTGTAAGAACACAGCAGATTCAAATGTCTTCACACTTCTCCTTGGATCTTCTACTGAGCTCACAGGCTCGCCGCTGTTAGAAACCTTCTGCATCCTCTTGGCCCATATGCTGCATGCAAAGAGACTTTGTACCCCATCATGAGCCGCTCATTCAACCCCCTCCATTTGTGGTCCTGGTTTGCTTCCAATCCGGACCTGCAGTGTAGAGCTGCCACTAGGACCTTGATTATGACGCCCTTCATAATTCTGACTGGGCCTCCATGAAGATGTACCATCCCCACTGGAATTACAAGTCCTCCGTAAAACACTGGAACAGTTGTATTTCGCAGAGAGACTGCGGCTGCTGAAATTCCAGGAAAAAGTTAGGACCTACCAGTGGCTCTGGGCCTGGAATGACTGATTGCGGGCTGACCAACTCGTCCCCGCAGGGGACCCTCATAAGAGGGCGGCCCCTTTAGTGTCACAAGATGGCACACTGGACAGTCTAGTGTCCGGTGACCCCTCGGGGTCCTGCGTGTCACTTCCGGCCGAGGTGGGGGAAGGGGAGAGGTATATATGCCTCCCCCGCCCACCTGGCGGCCTCTTTGACCCTCACCCTGACGCTGTTTCCCTCCCTACCGCTTACCCGGCGTATCCAGGGTGGGGGGAAGGTTCTTCTAATCCTCTTTATTTGTGTTGCAGGCGGAGTTACAGGGCGATCCGGAGGCGGAAAGGTACTCAGGGGTACCCTCTTCAGGAGCACAAAGGGTGCTGAGGCCTAATATCCCCAGGAAGTCTGTGCGGTGGACCCTGGGGTGCAACGGCGCCCCGTCTGTCCTACGGGCGGTTGGAAACCTGTACAACCGGGGGTCGCTTGAACGCTCCGCCCTCGTAGGGGGGGCGTGAGTAATAGGGTGGACCGATGGTTCACCGGAAGTGGGTGGGGCTATCCCCTCACCACAACCGCTAAACACCGATTGGCTAAGGCCACGATGCAAGTTGGCCCATCAGGTGGTAGGCCGCTAGGGGCGGCTTGCCTTTGGATCGCCTGTAAGATAACCCACCATGTTGGCATATTTGGTATGTTAATAAACCTGCAGCAATTTTCCCACCAAAAGTTTGTCTTGTCTGCTTATTTATTATGTATGTATGTTGCTGTGGGAGGACTGGTGAGTGTTGCCGATATTGGCACTATAGATTGATACTTCACATTTTTAAGGGGGCCTTCTGTGTCCAAGTCGAAAATCCTTGTTAAGTCCGCCCCCTGCCACCGAGAGTCAGGCGCGCAACGCCCATAGGACTCAAAGGGCTTCACCCCCCCACCCCCTCGTCGTGTGTGTCAGCCCGGGCTGAGACAGCTTCCCGGGCACACACACAGACAGTTTTTGAGCTGTTGTGGTCTGGCGTCCGTCTTCTGCAGCTGCACCCGAGTACTTCACAGGTCCTTAAAAGACCATTTACCTGTTAACGAGGCTTTGTTGTTCTTTAACCCCTTGTTAGAGCCCCTGCATCTTCACTCTGTCGATTGCTGGAAGAATTAGCCCCCGCCCCGAAATCTTTATTAGTCCTCCCCGAAATTTGACTCTTGTTGCGACTCTGCCGAGAGTCATGAAACCTTGGGCAGTCGCAACTCTTGGAAGCGTGGGGGAAGAGGGGGGCAGCGAGGTTACAGTTCCAGAAAACGGGAATCTCGTTATCAGGCCCTGGTAATACATGAGACCTCTACTACATTGAGCAATGGGAGAGCTGCTGCAATAGTGCAGGCTTTGCCACAAAGGTGAAGAGGTCAGGGCGCTTTCTAATGCTCGTCTGTACTGCACGATAAAGAGGCAGATCAATTATTGTCGTATATTCTGTAAAACCAGCACATACGATTGTTTTACACCCAAGCCAAATGTTTATTCTAGGCCATTTCGTAGCATTGATCCAACGTTTGTGTAATGAATATTCAATGTGTCATACTGCATAATTCCTGAGCACTAGGGATTGAGTATCGAAAGGTACAAACCAATAAAAAAAAGAACAAAACTCAACCGCCACACTGGTGCATTAAAAGATTTCGCTCGGCAGATCACTTATCTCGTGCCTTCGTCTGTTTAGGGTTTTTATTTCACTGTGTGAGCAAATTTCACCTGACAAGGACTTTACAGAGAACAGCCCGAGCTAAACAACAAAAAGGCAAGATCTACTATTTCAAAGGGATAAAATATCCCATGAAGGGACATTTATTGTCTTAAAAATAGCATACCGACTGCTTTTTTCGATAAGCTGTCAAAAGAGAAAATCCTTTGTTGTCTCAGTTCTGTAAGAGGAAATAAACCGTAACAAGACCAGGAAGGCCGCAGAGCTGTCTCCCATGATCGCATTAGCATGTACACAGCCTCTCCATGATGCAAAGTGTATTTAACACAGGCAGTGTCATGCTCGCAGCAAAGCATACTTGATTTACATAGTTGGGGTTCTAAAATGCACCCATGGAATATTACTTTGTCATGACCTTCAAATTGTCTCAAAAAAACGAAAATTGCCACGTCCCCTGATACCCTCAATTGCTAAAGCAGCGCCTTTAAGATTGTTTTTACCTGCGAATAAAACTTTTTTATCTTTTGCTTTGCTAATGGAAATGCGTCCTGTGGAGCCATTTTCTAGCAGGCATCTAATCAAGATATTAATTGAGCTGCAAAAAATGGCCCCATGTTAGCATTCCAATGCGCATTAAAAGTTAGCCAATAAAAAGGCCCCTGGGAAGGGCATGAAGGTGTGGGCTGGGTGCCCGCAAGCGCACTTAGGGGTTCAACTCTAACCTTTAACATCCCTCTTTGACCTCATTGCCACTGATCAGTGTTGACGGTTTCCCACTGTTGATGTGCTGTGCAATCACCGTAGTATATAAAATGGAATTACCAATCAGTGGAAGGGAAACATAAGGCCGGCGATGTAAGTCAGCGGAAGAAAAATAAAGGTTTCACCCTTTAATGCGCCGGCAGATGCGAGCGAAATAACGCAATGTCCACATTTAGCCCGCGTGGCAAAGGTTAACGAAAACACAGAACTGCCTAAAACAAACAATGCTAATTAAAGATTTTACGATCTTCCGAGAGGCATCCCAGAAGACCAATGGATGCACGATGTGGCACACATCAACCCTCCCAGTGGAAAGCTAATAACTAGCCAGCAGGGAATGCAGAAAGTGCAGTCAAGACTATATATGAGAAACAACTCGCTCGCGAACACAGAACAACAAAATGAGAGCAGAGCTTAGCTTACCGAGCCCGTGTTTTATTAATAACGCCAGCTGTAGCGCAGGTTTTTTGAGTGAAACATGCTTTAAATCTGTATGTCTGGCAGAGAAGATGCTTTTGGTATTCATAGACCGAACCTTTGCTGAAGCCTTAAGGCTTTCGCAGATCCCACACCGTGCACATCCAACGAGACAATAAGACAGAGCTGTGCAGTGGGCCCTGTTGTATGCCTTATGCCCCGGAATCCGGAAATAAAGTAAAGCAAACGGAAGGACAGCTAGCAAACTATGAAGTTCACGACTAGCAACACAACATTTCCAGACAGAGAGATGGCCAAAAATATTGGCAAATTCTGCCAGTATACAGACCTTGCAGGGACCGGCTGGAGGGACCACGAGAAAAAACAACACAGAGATTCTCTGTGTTGTTTTTTGTACATATACCCATCCCTTTTCCTAACACTAGGGTACCTCCTTTATATTTTGACACGGGACCACGAGAAACACACGCAAGAATAAATGGACGCTAGTAAAACGAGGAAGTGAAATGTGGGAAACATTTGCAAAGATGTAAAGGAGTTGACAAGGGTAACAGACCAGTTATATTTTTTGTTTAATGTATTGATCGTCTCCTAAATGTCACTTCAAGCCTGCAGGCGGCTGCAGAGCACTAAAGGGAAGCGGGGGAACGCAGAACTGACTGGACAATAAGACGAAGGGAGAAGACAGTTATCGCACATACAGAGTTGTTCTGCCTGCTAATGAATCATGTTCAATTCTCGCTTTGCCGCGACAGAGCTCGGTGTGTACAAATTTACGCATTCACAAAGTGAGCAAGTCACAAAATGGCAGCCTTTGACATTGGAAAATTTAAACAGGATTGTGGAAAAGACACAATGCATGGCGGAAATGACTTTCTGACCAATGACGTTTAGCAAAGAAAAGAGGGTCTGAAAGGGTGTGATGAGGCATTTCCAAATTAGAAGTTGTACTTCAGTGACAATTCCACCTTGTGAGAGTTCGCTGCCTCCCACTGCTAAATTTGAGCAGGTGGTTGCCAGTGTGGTGAGGCGTTTCTAAATTAGAAGTTATATTTCAGTGACAATTCCACCTTGTAAAGTTTGGCTGCCTCCCAGTGCTTCATTTGAGCAGGGGGTTGCCAGTGTGGTCAGACATTTTCAAAGTAGAAGTTGTACTTCAGTGATAATTCCACCTTGCGAAGGTTGGCTGCCTCCCAGTGCTTCATTTGAGCAGGGGGTTGCCAGTGTGGTCAGACATTTTCAAAGTAGAAGTTGTACTTCAGTGATAATTCCACCTTGTGAAGTTTGGCTGCCTCCCAGTGCTTCATTTGAGCAGGTGGTTGGCAGTGGGGCCCATCAGCACTCAATTCTGGGGATGGGCACACACAAAGAGGAAAGAGGAAGGAAGAGAAAGATGGAGAAAGTCACAAAGGAAGAAGGCAAGTACTTGCAAGAGTGTGATAAAGGGACAGGGAGTGTCTGGTAGTGGATTAAAGAGGTATGAAGTGGACTCAAGACTACACAGCTTTAGTATTTGGTGTGCCACAGACCTATGAGCCAAGCCTCGGGGACTGCATTCTTTCTTTAACAGAGCAAGCACTGCTGCCTCCATTGAGAGGAGCAGACAGCAGCCCTTGTGACCACTGCATGCTCCTCCCAGAGCCAGTCACTCAAAGACAACTTTTTATTTTTTAAACCGAACTCTGCCCCGTTATGGGACAGGGGCTGCTTTAAAAATGTTGGCATTCAGTAAAAGCTAATGCAGGAATGGAGAGCTGCATTCCCATGTAGGTCTCCATCACTACACTCAGAACCATACTCAGGGAGTCGCAGAAGAACTCTTGCCTCATAAATGTTAACAAGGCAGGAGGTTTTAAAGCTCCTTGTGAATCAACATTTTGTGCTGTGAATAATAAGTATATTAGTTGAAGAGCAAAAGAAATGTGGGGTTAGAAAGCAGTCAGTGTGGAAACAAGAAATTATTTGAAACCCCTCCTTAGTACACCAGTCCGAAGGTTCATTTCGAAAGATTCAAAGCTAAGAGAAGATTTTAGAACATTTCTAAACATTATTTTACCCTGTTATATTTCTAAATGTATGTGTAGGCACATGATTTTTAAAGGCACATGATTTTTAAAGGCATAGTAAAAGTACTGTTCAGAGAAGGAAGTAGTCTGTACAAATATGAACCACTGGAACTCCTAGCCCTACCTCGCTTGCCCACTCTTCGGGGCAGATTTATCATAAGGTTGTGTCGCTTTTGTGCCATGCAATGGGTGCAAAAGCAACGCAACCCTAAAGTTTGATTTATCAGGCCATGCAAGGCCACCTTTTGTGGCCCTGAGTGGCTTGATAAATCTAGAGTAATGCAGCAGCGCAGTGAAAATAGCTGTGTTGCGTTGCTCTGCCCTGGGAAGTCGTTTCATGGGTGGAGCATGGGTGTTCCCGCGCATCCACCTATGGATTCTGAAGCATTCCCAGATTTACCAATACTGATAGACCTGGTAATGCGTCAGAATGCAATGCCTTCCCAGTGGAGACACAATGAGGAGACATATCTTTATTTCCCCTCCTAACTTTCTCTTTCTATGTGTGCTGCACACATAGAAAGAGGAAAATGCCTCAGGGGATTGTTTTTGTGCAGGAAGGTGCCCCTTCCAACATAATTGCTGCACAAACAAATAAGATTTGCAGAGGGAGGTTCTTTGACAGGGGTTTGGGGGCACAAGATGGGGGCCAGTAGGGTGGAAAAAGTTTAGCGTATGGAACTAAACTCCTCTCTGCCTCATAAATAAAGGCATCTGAGTGACCCTCCATGTCCTTGCAATTGGTGTTGACTGTACAAAATGTGTCAGGGGGAAAAATGTGGGGTTGCAAATGTAAATTTTGAACTACGCTCCTTCTCCAAATGCTCATTTGCATTGGGAGTCAGAATTTACCCCGGATTAATATTCAGGGTTTTGACAGGGACACTTTCAGACAATTTACAGAAAAGGCAGAGTGACACCTGAACATATCTAAGGAAAATCTACAATGTAAGGATTCCTGGGCAAATGTCGTTCAACTTTAAAGAGAATAAGGAACCACTGGTGGAGGTTAACCATGATATAGAACAGCCCCACCCCGGGAAAGCGGACAGGTTTATTGCACCTGCAATTAATATTGGTAGTAGGAACCAAAGTGTAGCCTCCAGTCTTGGAGCTGCACCACATCTCAACAAATAAAGAAACATAAGAAAAAAAGGGCCTGATTCACAAAGGTAGCTTACATGTTTGAGTAATTTACAATTTTGAGTAAGTTTACTTGTGTTTGCTTATTCACAAAATCCAAGTGTAAATTACTACTAACAACGAAACAGTAAGAAGTACAGCACCACACATGGCCAACCACTGTTATTGCAACACGCTCCAATAGAAAATAATGGAGAAAGGGAATTAAAATGAAGCCCTATAAGAAATAATGTTACATTACATTGTTTAAAATAGTTACACATATAAATACATATAATTTAATGTTAAACAAATATGTAAACATAGTGCATATTTATTATTTATTTCCAAAATATTTTAATACCCTATTTTGAATTGAAAAATTCTTGTATTAATATTTTTTATTAAATGTACCTACAATGTTTTTAAATAATGCCTTACATCACTTTTAAAAATGATTAATGCATAATAAAAACTATTTTATTCACTTTATTTTTAATTAAGATTTCAGAAAAATAATTTTAATTTAATATATTTTCATTCAATAAATATTTCTTTCAAAATTAAATTAATAGTGCTGCAGCATTTTCTATTTTGTATCAAAGTCAGGCAATTAGTATTTAACATAAAAATATGTTTTATTTATATTTGAGTTAAACAAACTTTTTTATTTGTCCGTATAATTTACCATGCAGTGCTCTACATGGTAAAATACTCTTACTTAATTTTATTTATATAATTACAGTATATAATTTAATTCAATACATTTCAGTTAAAGATCTATTTCAAAATTAAATTAATAGTGCTGTGGGATTTTTCTTAATTTTGGTCTACTATTAAAATAAATATAGACATTAATTTACATTAATATTTAACATAAAAATATTTTAGTATTCATTTTCGACGTATATATATTTTCATTACAATACCCTTTTAAAATTTAAAAATGCTTATTTTGATTAAAATATAACTAACTTTGATTTGATTCATTCTATACATCACTTTTAATCATTATAGCATGTGATCTCTTCTGCAAGCCACAGCAGCACAAGCTTCCTGTGCCTGAAAGAAACCAATTTGATGGTGTGGACCTCTCATGCGAAGACCTGTGATTCATCTGACAGGTCAGCACCACACCATGTCTCCACTGTGACTTGACTACAAAGCTGCAAGAGACTCTTGGCCACTGACTCTGCATTTGTCACTGCAGTCTTCTACCCCAATGTAAGTGATGCAAACATGAATGCATTACCTCTTGCGATCCATAAACTGAAGTCATAACCCACTACCATAAAGAGAAGTGAGATAATGCTGTAGCTACAGAACTGGTGTCAAAACATCAGAGTCTCCTATCGTCTTCAATACTCAATGGTGCTTTGTGCACTTCTACGAGAGTAAGGGCATTATTTAGAGCTGTGCATTATCTGCTAAGAAGAGGCAGGAGCCATCTCTCCTGTAATAAAATTGCAATGATGTAAATGGCACTGCATAAATGGTGAACGGGACACGTGTCAAACTATAAATAAGGCCCCATGGTCTAGATCCTATCTCTAATTTTGTTTTGGGTGCAGACTCCTGTTTGCATCTGCTATTTTATTTGTTCACAGGTTTTCCGCATGTAAAACCTGACAGGAAGCATGTTGGCAAACAGTGTCAAACTCTGATTTGCACATTCACCCTGGAACGTATTCAGGGTGTACGTATTGGAGCTTTGCGTGCGGGAACGTAGTCGGGGGTTTGCA
Source organism: Calotriton arnoldi (assembly GCA_963921515.1). Taxonomy (NCBI): domain Eukaryota; kingdom Metazoa; phylum Chordata; class Amphibia; order Caudata; family Salamandridae; genus Calotriton; species Calotriton arnoldi. Next base: position 77,431 of record CAWUFW010000108.1, on the reverse strand, counting down.
AATTAGAATGTAATGCTACTAGCCAATACCATTCCTTACCAGGATTTACCTGCCTTAAATGTGTGGACAGAGAGTGCAGCACGTGCAATGTCTGCATGGAGAAGTAGCACATGTGCAAATATCTCATGGGCAAATATCGAGTGATGTGGAATCTCGTTCTGCGTGAGTTTGCATCCGGAATGGAATTAGTGCTCTAGTTGTTGCCCGAGCACAAGGGTAGGGTGATCAAGCGTCCATAAATTTCACGGACGGTCCGTTATTTCGGTGTCTAGTCCGTTGTCCGTTATAATTCTTTTTACGGGCGCCTTTTGTCCGTAATTCTGGGGTTTGCAGGAATCTTCGGTGACCCCTTTGAAAAGCGTGGCTGCGATGCCCCCTTTGAGAAGCCTCAGGGGTTTCACAGAAGTCAATGTTGGGGGCCAGCTCGCATTTCTTTCAAGTGAAGAGGCTTCCACAGCTCCTCCCAGACTTGTCAGTTAGCCCCATTGTCATTCTGTCTGTGCAGATTCTCTCATACAGAATGACAATGGGCCATGCTGCAGTTACAGCATGTGGTGTGTCTGTGCCTGCATTGGCCTAGGGCACCACAGCAGGAATGCCTAAGCTTTCGGAGATACACAGACCATGAACTTTAAAAAGAAGTGAACACAATATAACTAGCCTGTATTTCAAATTAATGAAAAAATAGAATTTAAATAGTACACTTTTAACTTACTTTGTAGAAAGGAAATATTTTTAGGCAAATATGAACAGTGGCTGTGTCTTTGTGCTACCGCTCACACTGAAGGGCACAATGATAAAGTAGGTTGACCTATAGCCCCTTGCTGTATGCAGTGCTTAATTTGAGCCAGGGCTTTCCGGTGCTAAGCACCGGCACTTAATTGGTTTCCGGTGCTCGGCAATGGCACCTAATTGTCAACACCATACCTAGAACAGTCTACCACATGGTGGTGCTGCTCATCTAATTTAGAGATGAGCAGAACAACGGCTGTTTAGGAATACAATATACATTAAAATTGCAAATACCTGCCTCCCCAGCCATTCCTTTAGCTTTGGGGACCTGGAATAATCTGAACTGTCGTTTTGGCAGCGATGACAAGGGCGATGGGTGGTGCAAGCTGCAGTGGCCTCCCGGTCAGAGCCCTGGCACTTAATATTTTACAAATTAAGCACTGGCTGTATGCTGTGGTGGGCTGAAGCAAAGTGTAAATTTAACAATTTACAATTTAACAGGCCAATGAATGATGCTGGCTCACCAAAGGCCCCTTTATGTATGTATACTACTGCGCAACATCCTCTGATGTGTCTGTAAAACGTACCTTTTTTCCCCGAAGTTTTGTTCTGAATTTTGACTTTTTGTCCTGAATTTTGTCCCTTTGTCCTGAATTTTTAAACTCACTGTCCTGAATTTGCACCCATGCCAGTTGGTCACCCTACAAAAGGCTGAACTGCAAATTCTTGTGTTCTTTTAAATCCAGATAAGCTTCTTCTGCTGTTTTGCTTTTTCTTCTCATAACTGTGTAAACTCAAGAAATGACAGAATGTATCTGCAGACTCCTGCCAAAGGCTTTAGTGTAAAGTGAACTGATCAACCGTACTTAACTAAGAATCGAGGCCTCATGGAAATAAAGGGATTTCTTTTGATTAGAGACACTGTCTAGAGATTTTGATCATTGTGCAAGATACGTGTTCTAACTGAAAACATTCAATACCACAAACAAGTTCCAAGAGTAAGTTTTCACTGCTTGACCTCTCTATCCCCTGACAATCAAAATCTAAAAAGGGGATACTTGGGGAATCAGTGATTGCACAGATGTAACTGGGTCCTGTGGTTCCAGAGGCCGCATCAATACCTATCACAGGGATTGGCTAGTGGCCCCAGAGTTCCACCGACCCCATAGAACTGGCCTGGGGCCAAGGGCCATGGAGGTTTCTGCTGGGATGTCTTGTGATGTAGCCAATGCCACCTGGCAAATGCCCTACTTGCTGAACAGGATACACCACAGTTGTCAGGCTGTCCAGAGTTAACATCAATTGCTTGGTAGCAGTAGTTGGTAGTAAATCCGCAGCAGATTTGCCTCTGAGCGACACATGTAAGAAATACCTGAGTACCAGAAATACCTAGGTGGGGGGGGGCAAGGATAATCTGCAGCAGCCGCTACAGTGGGGAATTCAGCTTCTCTTACCTTCCATCCTATTGACACTCAGTACAGAAAACACACCCTTGCTCTATTGTTTCATAATAATATTAATATAGCAAGTCAAAGGTGAAACGTAACCTCACCTAGGACTACTAAATCAAATTTCGAGCCCTTCTTCAAATAATCCGACATCACTCAAATTTAAGGATAACATCCTGACATCTCTGACACCACAAGCGCGAACAAAAATGCTACAATGCGCTATAGCCCATGTCAGCGGCATTTAGTATTTGACTTTAAAATAACATCTGCTGTGTTAGTCTTTTCTGCAAACTGTTTGCCACCATCTCCACCTCTCGCTTTATTGCTCATGCTCGCATTAAAGCCAGCCTTCAGAATCCCCTCAGGAGGACTGAGTGCACCATGGGGACTCATATCCTGGAGAACAGCATCTGACTGCGCGGGTGATGCACTGCGGTGCTGGGAGTGGGAATGGGCAGCCGGCGGTGGTATTCCCATTCTGGGGATATTTACAGGCAGCTGACAGCTAGTTACCTACCTATTGTGCTAGTTATAAAACCAGAATGAATACTGCATTAGTCACCCACCAGGCGCCACGGGGGCAGTAAAAGAAAATAATTAAAAACCTTAGGACACCAACATTTCCCTCCTCTAATATAGCTAATTGAGAGGAGGGCCTGATGGAGGAGAATGAACATGAATAGAAATGAGGGAGCTCCAGATGGAGCAGGAGCTAATAGGCTGAAATAAATCTTGATTTCGACAAGAATAACTCAGTAAAATTTATTTGAATATGTCACCCTGCAGTTAATAGAGACAGAATAACACTTGTCAGCCTTGTTACAATGAATCAAGCTGGAGGGCCTCGGGCTTGGCTTTGCGGTGATCTGCATCAGGATGTGCCTGTACCCTCTAACCACCGCAAGGGGGCGCTGCAGAGGAGGGTGTCATGTTGTAGGATAAACTAGGCACACGAACACAGACCCCACCTAGGGCTATGAATTAGGCACGGTCAGAAGTATGCATCGCTCCCCCTGGCAACTGCAAAAAAACCCACAGCTTTGCTTCTCGTTGTGTATGTTGACTTAGGCATGCAATAGAATATTCAAAGTGTCCTCAATCACCTTGTGCACAAACTGGAGTTTACCTGACAATTAAGACCTGTTTTTCACAATTTTGAGTCGTGTAACAATGAGACTCTTCCAGGGTTTTTCTCCTTCTGTTTGTGCACTCTTAGTTTGTTCATTATTATTACTTTCCACTTGTCTTTGCTCCGAGTATGTATAATGGGTGCCGGGCAATTATATGTTGATAATGCCTTTCAGACCATGCTGTAATGATATATTTTCAAAATTTTATTGTATTCCTTTTCCAGTTTGAAAAGTTCAACAGTTTTTAGTGGCACGTGACCATTACCTACCTTTACGTTCACTTACAAAACCAGGGATTAACACGTGTGATCTATGCCATCCCCACCAAACACCTGAACATGTGTGCAGCTGATAGCATGTGTTCTTATGCTGACCCTTTCAGAGATGGAAGTGATGTGTGTTCCCACACGTCCTCCCCCACTCGATCTTTAACCATTTGGGTTTAAATTGGATGTGAGTGTAAGTATAGGAAATTAACCTCATGATTTCTTTGAATTCTCTACAACATGTGGATTGGTATGGTAACATGTGCATGGCATTTCTCAGGAGATTCCGTGGGAATGCCCAGTGTTATATTCTGAACGGAAGATTACGTGTGTGTGCATGTGTTTAATTATACACACATGCAGCCTGCCTACACGCATACTTTACAGATGCCTCCTGCTTTCTGAGCCCTGGGTACAGTGCACCTTAAAAACGTTGTGAATCGATGCGATATGCTTGCCCATAGTAGAGCAGGGATAGGGTGACTGTATGACTGCAAAGCACTGAGATTCGAATTTGACAATGACCTTCATTCACAGAAGCAAACAACGTGCAGAACAATGTCTTATTTGTGCAGGTGTGTGATGCTGCAGTCATTTTTGGGGAGCAGAGCCTGTATTTCATCATCAGACGTTGACCCTGGGCAAAGCGGGAAAGGCATGAAATGAAAGATGGTGGAAGAAAGAGGTCTGAGCTACAATCAGAATCAGGCAGACTTGGTATTTATCAATCCTGGTGTTCCACGAAGCCAGAGGGAGGCTCCGAAGAAAAATGGTGGGCACTGGCACTGGAGTTTTTTTTTCAATTTAGCACTGGGGCTGAACACAGCCATTTTGTTTGACATGTTCAAGTAGGAAGTAAACAGTAATCTTTTTTAGAAACTCAGGTTATCTTGTGAGGGCTTGTTGGAGAAGGTCAACCTCATGAGCCCTTAATTGAATAACTGGCTGCAACACGTCAGCTGGAGCTAGTTCAGATCTGTCCTGCTGAGGATGAACCAGCTTAAGATAGATCAGAATTGCAGATACATTTTGATGCAAGGCCACCCAGGCTACAAAACGAGCTTTCCATCGACATTTATTTGTATTTGTAGTTATTGGGTAGTCAAGACTTCCTTCCATAACTGATGTACAGGGTAACATAACTGTCCCTAAACTTGTTGTTGCGGATGGTTTACAGCAAAAATAGAGTGTTGATACTTGTTTGGTGACTAGTGATGACTTGTACAGAACTCACTATATGATGTATTCAGTAAGCAGAATTATGGAATTGACATAATCAAAGAGCACGTCTATGGTGATTGTCCTGTTTGACGCTTGACTGCATGTTGATGAAGCTGCTTGTCCCTTAACTGTGTCTGTGTTCACACCCCTACATTACCTGAGCTGTTGTATCCTTCAGATTTACCCGAGCGTCAAGGCTTAGTTGCTGGTTGTGCGAACTCGCTCTCAATCTCTACGCGCTTTCCATTATGCTGTTGGCTGGCATAAAGTGCTGGGTTATTACTACAGACGTGTCGAAGGACAGATGTTTGGCATGTCATGTATCTGCCGTTGTTTTAAGGTTCCTTCAGGGTATGCTCCCTGATGTGTTGTGTTGTGTTGGGTTGGGGTGTATGAGTTTTTCCTTGTGCAATGCCAAAATAATACTCTTACAGAAAACTGCAATGACCTGGAGAACATTCCTATTAGATGCATGGAACAGTTGGAGGAGATTAAATTACTAATACGTAAAATTTGGGTGCGAAAAAAATCACAATTATAAAATTGAACATATTTTCAAAATTTATAATACTTTTTACAATTTAATTTCCCGTTGCTGGTAAAACAGAAACAGCAGGATACAGGATGCTGCATGGCTGCCTCTCAGGAGAGAGTGGCAGGACAAGGATATCCTGCAGGCTCCTCCAAACAAGCAGCGCGTTGGTCGAACCGGGTTTCTTGGAATTTATAGATTACTTCAAGAAGCTACGTCTGTTCACAATTTAACAAACATATGTTTGCTCTAAGCAGATAATGGTATCACAGAAGGATGGTTTAACACCAAGAGAAAAAGGCCACTAAACCGCTTCATTTAATTTGAATTGTGGAAATTGAAAATAGATTGTAGAAAAATAATTATGCCCTCCTTCCATATGGCAGATACCTGACAATCAGGACAAGAGTACCTAATGGAAATGGAGAAAGGGTATAAAGCTAACTATATGAAAATGCAATACTGTGAAAAATAATATATTTATTCAGAAATCTAGGATAGCATTTGCCATCCTTGAAATGGGCCAGCTTTGTTTTGATGACTACTATGAAGTTTCTGAAATGTAAATATTAGATAACAGCACATTAGAGATTACAAAGTCATTACATAATCTTTCAAATGCAGCAATGGAAACCTTGGTGACTCGCTATTCAGAGAGGCATCACTTACTGACGCTTATGCTGGGGATGGTTTTATGAGCTTTACGGAGCATTACTACAAAAGGAAGTGAGACAAAGCCTCTAAGAAATACCTTTCCTTGAGTAACAAACTTGTTCCAAAAAAGCGCAAGGTAGTATGGAAAAGTATAGAATTTAAGGCAGGTGTTTTTAGGACCTCAACAAGATATGTAACCAAATGGGAGACATTCATGTCAGATGAGTTTAGACACCAATCACCAGTCAGATTAATTTCCAACCAACATTGAGCATCAAAAGAAAGCAAAGGAACAATTTCCATTTGTCGGTTTCATTATAGTAGAGGTTGTAGGTTTGAAATAGGCGTGTTCGAGAGGATAGATCTAGTACTAAATGTAACGATTCCAAGAACTATAATGATATACTGCAGTCTAGTGGCAACAATTCAGGACATGGTGTAGAGATGGGTGGTAAAATATAATCTATGCAAAAGCATTGTGTAAGTGTAAGTTCAACCAGAGGATTTTTTGTCAAAGTAATTACCATCACCACCCATCAGATTGGCAATGGTAATAAATGATCTAATGAAAATAGATTTTATGGGCAAAAATACATAATTTCTACCATCAGTGTCATTTCAACCAGAGATTTCGATGCTCGAGGAACATCTTCACTGTGCCACAGCAGAGCAGCAGGAAATCTTCAGGCAGAGAATACTCCACAGAAAATGGAGATTTAAAAGAAATTATGCACCTACTGAACTTTGGAGGATTATAAATTACCACTCTTCTTTAAATTAGGCTTTTCCGCTAGAATAAGTTGTAGGCCCAGGTTTAGAGTTGAGCGGCCACTCGCATAAAGTGGAAAAGTCAGCCAACAGAATTCTGCCCAACCACAGAGGTAATCCTTCATGCATATACACTAGCAGAGGACAGTACTCCATAGGATTATTTATCACATTTTCAGGGAGTTTTATGTCACCACCTATTTTTTAATCAATCATATATTCTAATGGTTAGATTGCTAGCTTTGTTATATTTAAATTCTTATCTCAAATGAAGAAAAACATCTTAAATTCTGGCAATCCTCTGCAGCTCCCTATTTTTTTTAATTGTAAAATTGTGTAATGTAATATAATTGTGCAAGATAAAAATGTCCGGTGTACTACTTAGGTATATATATTCCTCTACACAACCCCTACTCCCAGAAGGAAGAGGGCTGCTGGATTAAGACTCCTTTATTGCGTTGGGCGTCCCCGACCCAGCAAACAGGAGAGACGCATTTCAGCTGTAGCAAAAACCTTTCTCAATCTGGTAAGCACCATTTTTCTCAACTCATTCATCATGCCTACATAGATATAGAAAAAATACCACATGTTTAAAAGTTTAAAAACATCTCCCATTGCATTAAAATGGGTTGCATTAAAATACAATCCAATTTGTGTGCTATATACATACAGTGGAACTACTAAAACTCTCAAAAAAATATAAAAAAGGCATAATTCATCAATTATTCCTTTGCTGTCAATACATATACAGCCCATTAAAATATGATAATCGCTTTGCACAAGTAAGTGTAAAACAACTTATTTTATCCTTTGGAACACTTTTTTTTCCATTCCATAAAAAATAGCGAAAACCCCCTTCAGTAGCACTTTCATATTGCACGTGCTGCATATATTTCTAACACTGGGGAGACTTCATTTTCCCTCATTGGTTCCCTTAAATTCATTGATCTCATATAGACCATCACCTTCATGTCTCATTTTCATCAACTGTATATAATACTTCCGGATTTAAAGATAAGCTTAAATAAACATGCAAGGATTTCCAATATACAATGACAGTACGAACACCAAAATGAGTACATTGTATGCTTTGAGACATTTCGATTGCTATACAAATATGTTAGAGTCATAATGGACTGCTAGTCCCATGATGCCACATTGAAATATAAAAAGGATTTCAAACTCATGAATGGCACAAATAGTTCATGTGGCCAAACATGCTGCCATATTTGGCGTTGTTTAATTATTTATATCCAAAATCAAGGAAAATTCAATGTCATGTATTTTGTAATCTCACTCGAGTTGCGCAACAAAAACACTTTTGTCCTAAATCTTATTCAATATGTGCTTACATGGCAGGTCCAAGGCAACCAAGTCCTCAAGTCCGTCTTAGAATGTCTCCAACTCCTTAATTTTTTTAAATTGTAAAATTGTGTAAAGTAATATAATTGTGTAATATAAAAATGTCCTGTGCACTGATGGAGCAGGGTTTCGCAGAAATGAAGCCTGCTCGGATCTGATACCCACATAACACGTACTAACAGTAATTAGTTGTTGAAAAAAACAAAAACTAATGTACACCCAACACGAACACAAGGGAAATTGCTTTGCGCATGTCTGAATTAACATCTGAACAAAATAATATTGTAATAATAATTTTAATTTAAGAAAAACAAGAAGCGTTGGATAAATAGGCCGCATATGCTTCAGAAACCTGCATGTTGTATTCTGTTTTGAACTAATAAACAATACTAATTTGGCACAAAGCTTATGCTAGGTAACATTAATAGGGAACAGTACAAGGTGGGTGGTAAACAGTGAAGGTTTCATTATCATATAATTAATAAATGTTCATTTCCGTTTGTTTTAGTGTGCTAGATGAAGCAGCCATCTTTCTAAAGTTGGCTAAAAAAAGGGAGCGGGAAAACACAAGGAGTGAGTTCGCTCTGTCAGAAGCAAGGCAAAGGCGCAGTACACCGCAGATGACATGAGAAGGGTGAAGGCCAGAATGTGGAACAACTGCCAAAACCAGTGCTCAAGCGTGGGACCGGAGAAACAGACTGCGGAGGATTTTAAAGAAATTAATGAAATTGATAAATTTTGTACTATATGTAATAAAGTGAGAACAAGCCGAGAAACATACCCTGGGAATGAAAAGGAACAAAAGGATAGTTGAAAGAAGGGTGAAGTCACAGTGGTGTGACAACGCCACCTCCCAAACCCACAAATCCCTATGCGAGGTGAAAAATTATTTGCAACAATTGTGGAATGGACATGTTAGTTTAAGGGTATAATTGGGGTGCCTTTAGGGATGTGGTTAGAGCTTAGGCTGGCAGGAGAGAAAGAGGGGGAAAGCGTCGCTGTTCGTCAGTTTGCAGAGAGGCCTAGCTGATCCTGACCTGTCCTGATCCTGTTTCTTCTTATCCTTCGTTTCCTGATCGTATGTTGGGGAACCCCATCATCCCCTAGATTGAGGGGTGGGTTGTCTTACAGACCAATAGGTTTGTATTTAGTTTAACTTGTTCTCAGAATTTATCTTATAGATGTATTTTTGTCCCTGAATCTTTTGTCTCTCCACCTATCCACTCCGTCAATGATATGTATTTTTAGATTAAATTATTGTCTCTTCATCTATCCCCTCCGTTAGGTATATGATGTTTTGCATACATATTTTTGCTGAAACGTTTGTCTCTTACTCTATCCACTCCTTCATTGCATAAAGTCATTGCTATGTTTAGATGAGTTTACGTTTCCAGTTGTACTGCATGTGTAAAATTTCTCCTCGAGTGAGATTCAGTGTTTGTATTTTGTGACCAAATGCAGTTGAGCATAATCTTTAATTCTTGAGATAAAGTTCATTATAAACTTCATCTAGAGTCTGTGATCATTTAGATTTTTTTTAAAATGGTTGGTTAGAAGTTAATTATCGCCATCAACTATTCAACTAATTGGTCCATCGACCAAGTAGAGGGAAAGTTGATAATGTTAGTTATGATGTCATAATTTAACCCATGAAAGGAAAAGAATTGATTGAGCATAAAAATTGACCCCAGCGCATCAGGGATTCTGGGGGAATGTGTATGGGCCATTGTATCATGATGTATTGAGTATTGATCCCTGATAAATATTGGATTGGCGCTGGATCACACTACATATGTATATATTCAAATGCACATGTAAAAATTAACATTTCAGTATAAATGTTACCATTCCTTATTCCATAGGCATCCAACTTTCAGTTTCCACCAGACACCTCTCTGCACGGTGCTTTGTGTACAGCAAACCATGGTTAAGAAATCTTTTCTACAATGAAAGATCTCTACTACTCCTTCACGCTAGGGATTTGCCAGACGAAAGATATCAAATAAAAGGTATAAATATAAATAAACGTTCTTCCGGCAGGACATCTGAAAAACACTAATATCGAAATACAATGTCAAGAAAGAAAACCCAGCACACCAGATTCCAAAGTATCACCGATTTAAGTCCCAGTTATGATTTATTCCATCAAAATAGCAAACTTCAAAGACAGATTTAACCGTAGTGGCTTCCTATTAGGAATATAGATCGGAACATAATAGAAAGCTTGCATTATTTTCCTTTACATAACATGAAACCCCTTTGACATTTGTTATAGATCAATCAACTGCTTAACAATAAAATATATAAAATGTTACAATGCATGAGGTTTAAAAAATAATAGCCTGCACATTGATGCCTCGACCAAAAAATACTTAAAAGAAATACAGGGAAAACCAAGGCAGTGATGTCAAGTTAATTATCTAATTTATAAATACTCAGTTTGGCAGGTGTCTAGCTTGTACAGTAAGTACATTAATCAAAGATGCCTCTGTAAAAGCAACCTACTTCCTTTTTTAAAGGAAAAGTCGGAAAATCTCAAGGGCAAATAGTTCTTTTGATACACCAGTATCCTACAATATCTTATACGAGGTTCACACATAACAGGAACATGGAACCGTGTTTCAAGTATGAGTCTCTGACCTACATTTAAATATACTATGAAGTACACTTAACCAATTCATGCAATTGATCAAACCGCTGCTCACACAGCCACAGCTAAAATTATGAAAATTTAAAACTCGAAAAAAGTAAAGGGTGCTATTACATTTTGTGTGGTTTGCACACTTTTAGATCTGGTTAACATTTCCTGCAAAAGAAACTTTAAAAGCAGAGGGCCAGATTCACAGAACTAACTTAAGACAAAATCCTAAACTTACTACCATTTTGGTATTCACAGAAGGCACTTACTCATTTTGGTATTCACAGAAGGCACTTACTTACTCATTTTGAGTAACTTACTCATTTTGGTATTCACAGAAGGCACTTACTCATTGATGAGTAAGTGCCTTCTGTGAATACCAAAATGAGTAACTTACTCATTTTGAGTAACTTACTCGCTTTGAGTAACTTACTCATTTTGGTATTCACAGAAGGCACTTACTCATCAATGAGTAAGTGCCTTCTGTGAATACCAAAATGAGTAAGTTACTCGAAATGAGTAAGTAAGTGCCTTCTGTGAATACCAATATGAGTAAGTGCCTTCTGTGAATACCAAAATGGTAGTAAGTTTAGGATTTTGTCTTAAGTTAGTTCTGTGAATCGGGCCCAGAGTTTTCTGTACAACAGGTTACTTACTCCTACATTTCTGGGCTTTTCACTTGTGTGTTTTAAAGAGCATCTACGCCTCAGTAGGTATGATTGAAATAGAGCAAAGAGTGTGCTCTCAGCCTGTGAAATTTGGTGGACTTGAAGAAGGAGGTACATTTGGAGGGTGCCCTTGGGCTGTCATGAAGTGTGCCCTGAAGCACAATGATGCTAAAAAGGATAAAAAACAAGGCTGGCGGGTACAGATGAGAATTCTTTATTCAACCAGGGTCAGTGTCTCCTCCAGAGAATAAGAAGAACATGAATTGGAGGACCCTCAGGTTCAAAGTCTGACACAAGCGGAGGTGCTGTTCCATATCTTCTGAAAGACACGAGGGAAACAACCAGGAGACTGCAAGATGCCTTGCTTTGAAGAAAGCCTTATGGACCTCAAAATAAAAGTGGGTGAGAACGAAATGAAGTTGGGATGACTGATTAACACCTAATGGAAGCTGAAGCGTAGGTATAGAGCCAAGATGGTACACTGGAGCATCATAAGGAGATTAAAAGATGTGCCATACTCTTCTGGTTCACCGGGAAAGAATGGTGAAAATTCTAACCAATGCTGACAGAGCCTCAGACTGCGGGTTTTTGGTATTCTGCAGTTATTAGAAGATGAGGGTATCAAGAAGGTGGCTCGGCAATGTCTACAATTCGAAGTGCTGGGTCTGTGCTTCCATGCGAATGGATGTTCTCAGGGTCCTTTGCTTGCCTACAAACGGCCCAAGAGAATCACCACTGTGTGCTGGGACTATCATGGCTGATCCGTGGACCCCGCTAAGCAATGTAAAGCTGTCACAGTAGTAAACTCAGTGGGTTAGTGTGAGAAGTTGGCCTGGTATATGCTGTTCACTAATTAAAGTGGACACCTTGCACCAGGGCAAATCGACTCTTATGGTAGATAGGTTTAAGACAACCTTTTAAAGAAAGCTATCCTAGTGGTAGCTGTGGAGAGCAGCCTTCAGGCTAAGTCTCGGAGGAATGTAAAGCAGCTTGTTTTACCATATAATCTCTTGAATCACCAAATGAAAAGACACCACACAGGTATATATATCAAATATATATGTATTTATTTCTAAATAACTCTCTACTAATCTCTTTATGAGATTAGAAGACAAACATATGCACAAATCAACGTTTCACAATAAGTTAAGCACAAAATATGGCTGGGGCCCTAGGGGCGTACCAGACCATATACTAAGTAAGAGACTTAGAAACAACGACTTGCAAGGAGACAAGGCCTAGGGCCTTCAGAAGTGCTGGGGCCTCACGAAACCACCCAAGGCAGGTAAGTAAAGGACCCACGGGGGACGCGTGCAGTGTGGGTACACAGGCGCGAATCGCCGTTAACTTCAATGGGGCAAGTCGCGGTTGGAAATAAAGAGTTTTAGGATACTTCGGGAGAACCTACAAGCAAGTCACTTACAGGGTAAGTAGTTCTAGGGCCCACACCCATAGGAGCACCGTAGTGCTGGAGTTACCTCACCGGGTGCATAGGTGTCCTTTGGTGTCGGGTCGCGGCGTCGTTTTCAATGGCGAACAAAGAAGACTTGCTGCTTGCGGGAGCTGAAGAAGTGTCCGGTGGAATCCAAGCCTGGATTCTGAAGAAGGATGACCTGTAAGCAGAGGGGACAGTGTTCAAAGTCACTTGGCAGTGACCCGGGGCAAGGAAGATGAATGCCCACCGTCGTCGGTTGATTCAGGTCGGTTGCAGGTGCCTTGACTCTTCAGCCACGTGGTCCAGGAGGGGTCGACGATGACCAGGAGCTGGATTCGGTGGGTCCCTCGACGTCTGCAGCTGACTGCGGTGTCGGCAACTCGATTGGAGCCAACAAGCCTTGGCAGCAGCAAGTCTTGGGGAGATGAAGAAAAGTCGATGGCGCAGACCAGCAAGGTCTGAGGGACTCACCCAGTGAGGGTAAGTCAGGGCAGGCCTGGAGCAACCAGGGGAGCCCTTTGGTTTCTTTAAGAAGTCTTCTGGGGACCCACAAGCCAGCGGGCAAGGGATCGCAAAGACACCTCGGGCGGAATCACTCAACAGGGGCCCACGGTCACTCGGGACGGTGTAGGCCTCTGATCTTCGGAGGGATTCCTGCTGGAGGTCGGGACCACACGTGGTCCAAAGCACAAGTTCGTAGAACGTTGTGAAGGGGTTGCACTCGACAATAGTGCACGGTACCCAGGGTCACGGTTCCTCGTTACTCGTGGGGTCCACTTGCCTCAGCTTCGCTGGGGACTCACGATGGCCTGGGAGAGGTCAGGAAATCCACTTCCTGGGCTGCAGGGACTTCGGACTCCGGCGGGAGCGGCGTAGTTTGCGACCGTCGTTGTCGTTTTTGGTGCCTGCCAAGCAGGGGAGTCACTCCTTGACTCCAAGGGAGATTCTTCTGTCTTCCAAAGGTAGTGGAACGTCGAAGGGCCAGGATTCTTCTGTAGAGCGTCGTCCAGGGGTTATCTGCTTTGCAATGGCAAGGTTCCCCTCTTATACTAAAAAGAGGGGATGGACTAGCTCTATGACCCCACCTATGGGAGGGTCAAGGGAGGGGTGGCTACACCCACTTCCCTTTGTCCAGTTTCACGCCAGAGCAGGGGCAGGTAGCCCCTGAGCTGGTTTGAACTGGCATATGCACAGAGGAGCCTTCTGCTCCCCCAGTGCAGGACTTCAAAGCACTCTAAGAGTGCACCCACCCAGCCCCAATATACTAAACCCTGTCTGGGAGGTGGTCACACCTCCCTGTGACAGGATGCCTATTGTTGGGCTTCCTCCACTGTGAGTTTCGGTCATCAGCAGGAGGGCAGCCCAGTGTCTGTGACTGGTGGCATCCATTTTGTGATGCCAGGGCTCTTCAGGATTCTACCGCGTTTCCACAGCAGGTACATGTCTTATCCCTCTAGAAGGGTGGAATGCTACCCCCGCCGCCAGGATTGGCGGGGGGTAGTATTCCAAGATGTTTGACACCAAACACGACATGTTTTGATGCAGCCATTCCAAAGTTAGCATTTTACCGCGAGGATATAATGCACTTAAGAGTATATGGTTTAACCGCATCCACAAACAGCCCCAGAGAATAGACTCTGAGAGCTGCAGAGGGGCCCTGCTCAGGCAGAGGCACCCCCTCACATAGAAGCCAAGCACCCTGCCCTCAGGATTGATAGGGCCTGCCTTAGGGGTGACTGATAGGTTTATATGTGTGTGCAGGAGAGATATAGGAAACCTATATCTCAGTGAGGGGTGCTAGCACCACCTCACCCAGGCTGCAGTAGCAGGCCTGTGGTGTCAGATTTAGACTGCTTCCCAGGGGTGGCATAATACATGCTGCAGCCCCTGGTAGGCCTGTGAAGTACCTATGCCCTTGGTACCTAAGGTACCATATACTAGGGACTCATAAGGCACCACAGTATCCAATCACTAGTGCACCTAGAGTGCACTCCATGTCATTTAGAGAGAGCAGATAGACTGGGGCCCTGAATAGCAGGGTCCCAGTCCAACTAAGTCATAAACCAGCAAAACACCAGGAAAAAAGTGGGGGCAACCATATAGTCAGATTCCACCTTCCTACATAACCCCCCAAACGAAAGGAGATAAGGCTAACCTTGACCAGTTGAGCCTTTATTGATTAAGTGGCCATATAAGGAAGCACCTGCACTAGCATGGTTGCCCCCTGTCTTATGGTCCCCTAAGCAATCCCTCACCCTAAGGGTATGAGAGGGTCTCCACCATGGGGAATCACTACCTCTGGTGTGCTTTGGTAAAGTACAAGGCTGGTGGGGTGTCTGAGTAGGGAAGTGAGGCCCTAGGAAGGTTGGCCTCAGCTTCCTCAGATCACTGGTCACCATGTATGCCTGTCTTTCCATGACTGAGTTGCACTTTGCTCTAAGGGTCAACCTTTGACTGCCTACAGCTGGGGGTTGGGTCCCTTTGGATGGAACACTGGAGGGACATGGCATGTTTGGAACCTTTTGGTGCCAGGTTTGCCCTTGCCTAACAGAGTCCTTCTGGGGGAGGTCCCTACATAAAGGTATGGGGGATCCCTCAGTGGGTTGAGGAATTTTCACCTGGCTAGGGCTACTAGACTGGGTGCCCCTAATCTGCTGATGGGGGTTCCTCTGGACAGGGGGCCCTGGGGGTCCACTGACCTCCCTGACCTCTGCAGCCCTGGGCTGACTGAGGCAGGGTAGAGAGGGGCAGTTTACCTGCTCCAGACTGGGTACCACCTTAGAAGGGTCCTCTGCCATCAGGGGTGGGGCCAGGCCAGGCCTGACTACCTCTGTGGCAGTTCCTTCACTAGGGGAGGGTCAGTTCCCTGAGGAGGCTGACCCTTACCTACTGTCTGGAGGGAAGAAGACTTTTCTTCAACCCTTGTGCTCTCTTCTGGGGGAGAGTGGGCCATTCTTCCAGGCTCCATCTCTCCAAAATCTTGGGCTGGGGCTGTGGCCATCACAGCCCCACTAACCTCTACAGGGACACCCAACATCCTCAGATGGGTTTGGTGTTCAATTTCAGCCCAGGCTGAAATTTCCAGATCATTGCCCATCAGGCAATCTACAGGTAAGGTTGGGGACACTGCCACTCTTTTGGGCCTGTGACCCCCTCCCAGGTGAGATTGACTATGGCCATGGGGTGATCTGTTCTGACACCATCAATGTTGGTCACCTGGTATTTAAACTCAGGTAAAAGCTGGTGAGGGGGGACTAGTTTCCCTGCCACCATGGTGACACTAGCCCCTGTGTCCCTAAATGCCACAGCTTTCTGACCATTAATTATTGGCTCCAGTCTGTACCTGCCCAATGCTATGGGACCCATGGTAAAGGTGGCATATCCTACACCACCATCAGAATCTGAGGAGTCTGTTGAGGGGGTCCTGTCTAAACTAGGGCCCACCTCCGTTCCTCTTGCAAAAGCACCTAACTTTTTGGGTGCACTACTCCCAACTGGAGGATTACTACTGGTAGTACCAGGAGGGGTGGTAGTAGTTGTTGGAGGAACATTTTCTTTATTGCCATTCCTGGGACAACTGGGATCAGATTTCCAGTGCCCAGGCTTTTTACAGACATGGCAATAGGGTTTCTTTTCAGGAGAGGAAGGAGTTTGGGACCCACCCCCAGAAGAGGAATTTTGGGGCCCTGTAGTGGACTTATCCTTGGATTTATCCCCACCTTTCTCTTGGGACTTGGTAGAATCTTTCTTGTGGTCACCACCCTGATTCTTAGGCCTTACCCTGGTTCTGACCCATTTGTCTGCCTTCTTTCCCAATTCTTGGGGAGAGGTCAGATCAGAGTCCACCAGGTACTGGTGTAAAAGCTGGTTTTGACAATTATTAAGGATCTGTTCTCTCATCATTAGATTATAAAATCCTTTGAAATCAGTAACCCTACTGCCAACCAGCCAACCCTCCAGAGCCTTGGATGCACAATCTACAAAGTCAGTCCAGTCCTGAGTCTGTGCCTTCTGGGTATCTCTGAACTTCAACCTGTACTGCTCAGTGGTTAAGCCAAACCCATCTATCAGTGCACTCTTCAGGACCTCATAATCATCAGCATCCTCCTCTCTAACAGTGAGGAGCTTGTCTCTTCCTTTATCTGAAAAGGAGAGCCACAAGATTGCTGCCCACTGCTTTTGGGGGACCTGCTGTACTCTACAGGCCCTCTCCATAGCAGTTATCCACTTGTGGATATCATCCCCACTCTGGTAGGGAGGAACAACCTTGCTCAGGTTCCTATGGTCAGGAATATATTCTCTGCCTCTAGGGACACTGTTGCTGCCACCAGGGGGTTCTAACCCCTCTTTTCTAGAAGCTCTCTGGATCTCCAGGGCTTCCCTATCCAGTGCCAACTGCTTGGTTCTGAGGGCCACTCTGGCTTCCTCATACTGGAGCAGTTTGCACCTTCTCTCAGAGGAGGTCTCTCTTAAGGAAAAGTATGAGCTCCTCTGCTGGACAAATTCTCTGCCAGAGTGATAAGAGTGGTCAGATTCCCTGGAAGGGGATCTGTGCCTCTCCTCCTCTCTGTCAGTTCTCTTAGGGAGAATTCCTCTGTCCTTTTCAGGCCCCTTGAAGCCTGGCCCTTCAATCACAGAGTCTTGGTCATTCTGATTTTCATCATCTGACCCAGATACTATGACTGACCCACCCACTGATTCAGACCCTTTAGCTCCTAGAGCCAATCTAAGGTCATCTGCTGTCAGCAGATCTATCATGTGTAGTGTTGAGGGACTCTGTCCTAGCCTCAGGTGTCTGTCAACACACATGGCTCTCAAGTCAGAGAAAGCCATGTCCTTATACTGAGGCTGAGTGGATCCACTGGGTCCACCCCTTAAGGACATTCTAGTGTTGTGCAGTGTTGTACTACCTACACTAGTTTGTGGCCTACTGATCCTAGCTTGAGCTGTGGAAAGGGTGTGCTATCCCTTGGCACACAGCTCTAAGTTCAGTAGAACTTATTGATACTAAGCTTGACTTTATATGTACCTTGAGTACCTATAATGGTATTCAGTTAGTAATTCAAATAGAGATTTTCTGGTAAAACAATGGCAAGCTGGAATCCCACACGCTGCCCACCAATGTGAGAAGTTGGCCTGGTATATGCTGTTCACTAATTAAAGTGGACACCTTGCACCAGGGCAAATCGACTCTTATGGTAGATAGGTTTAAGACAACCTTTTAAAGAAAGCTATCCTAGTGGTAGCTGTGGAGAGCAGCCTTCAGGCTAAGTCTCGGAGGAATGTAAAGCAGCTTCTTTTACCATATAATCTCTTGAATCACCAAATGAAAAGACACCACACAGGTATATATATCAAATATATATGTATTTATTTCTAAATAACTCTCTACTAATCTCTTTATGAGATTAGAAGACAAACATATGCACAAATCAACGTTTCACAATAAGTTAAGCACAAAATATGGCTGGGGCCCTAGGGGCGTACCAGACCATATACTAAGTAAGAGACTTAGAAACAACGACTTGCAAGGAGACAAGGCCTAGGGCCTTCAGAAGTGCTGGGGCCTCACGAAACCACCCAAGGCAGGTAAGTAAAGGACCCACGGGGGACGCGTGCAGTGTGGGTACACAGGCGCGAATCGCCGTTAACTTCAATGGGGCAAGTCGCGGTTGGAAATAAAGAGTTTTAGGATACTTCGGGAGAACCTACAAGCAAGTCACTTACAGGGTAAGTAGTTCTAGGGCCCACACCCACAGGAGCACCGTAGTGCTGGAGTTACCTCACCCAGGGAAGCCGGGTGCATAGGTGTCCTTTGGTGTCGGGTCGCGGCGTCGTTTTCAATGGCGAACAAAGAAGACTTGCTGCTTGCGGGAGCTGAAGAAGTGTCCGGTGGAATCCAAGCCTGGATTCTGAAGAAGGATGACCTGAAAGCAGAGGGGACAGTGTTCAAAGTCACTTGGCAGTGACCCGGGGCAAGGAAGATGGATGCCCACCGTCGTCGGTTGATTCAGGTCGGTTGCAGGTGCCTTGACTCTTCAGCCACGTGGTCCAGGAGGGGTCGACGATGACCAGGAGCTGGATTCGGTGGGTCCCTCGACGTCTGCAGCTGACTGCGGTGTCGGCAACTCGATTGGAGCCAACAAGCCTTGGCAGCAGCAAGTCTCGGGGAGATGAAGAAAAGTCGATGACGCAGACCAGCAAGGTCTGAGGGACTCACCCAGCGAGGGTAAGTCAGGGCAGGCCTGGAGCAACCAGGGGAGCCCTTTGGTTTCTTTAAGAAGTCTTCTGGGGACCCACAAGCCAGCGGGCAAGGAATCGCAAAGACACCTCGGGCGGAATCACTCAACAGGGGCCCACGGTCACTCGGGACGGTGTAGGCCTCTGATCTTCGGAGGGATTCCTGCTGGAGGTCGGGACCACACGTGGTCCAAAGCATAAGTTCGTAGAACGTTGTGAAGGGGTTGCACTCGACAATAGTGCACGGTACCCAGGGGTCACGGTTCCTCGTTACTCGTGGGGTCCACTTGCCTCAGCTTCGCTGGGGACTCACGATGGCCTGGGAGAGGTCAGGAAATCCACTTCCTGGGCTGCAGGGACTTCGGACTCCGGCGGGAGCGGCGTAGTTTGCGACCGTCGTTGTCGTTTTTGGTGCCTGCCAAGCAGGGGAGTCACTCCTTGACTCCAAGGGAGATTCTTCTGTCTTCCAAAGGTAGTGGAACGTCGAAGGGCCAGGATTCTTCTGTAGAGCGTCGTCCAGGGGTTATATGCTTTGCAATGGCAAGGTTCCCCCTCTTATACTAAAAGAGGGGATGGACTAGCTCTATGACCCCACCTATGGGAGGGTCAAGGGAGGGGTGGCTACACCCACTTCCCTTTGTCCAGTTTCACGCCAGAGCAGGGGCAGGTAGCCCCTGAGCTGGTTTGAACTGGCATATGCACAGAGGAGCCTTCTGCTCCCCCAGTGCAGGACTTCAAAGCACTCTAAGAGTGCACCCACCCAGCCCCAATACACTAAACCCTGTCTGGGAGGTGGTCACACCTCCCTGTGACAGGATGCCTATTGTTGGGCTTCCTCCACTGTGAGTTTCGGTCATCAGCAGGAGGGCAGCCCAGTGTCTGTGACTGGTGGCATCCATTTTGTGATGCCAGGGCTCTTCAGGTTTCTACCGCGTTTCCACAGCAGGTACATGTCTTATCCCTCTAGAAGGGTGGAATGCTACCCCCGCCGCCAGGATTGGCGGGGGGTAGTATTCCAAGATGTTTGACACCAAACACGACATGTTTTGATGCAGCCATTCCAAAGTTAGCATTTTACCGCGAGGATATAATGCACTTAAGAGTATATGGTTTAACCGCATCCACAAACAGCCCCAGAGAATAGACTCTGAGAGCTGCAGAGGGGCCCTGCTCAGGCAGAGGCACCCCCTCACATAGAAGCCAAGCACCCTGCCCTCAGGATTGATAGGGCCTGCCTTAGGGGTGACTGATAGGTTTATATGTGTGTGCAGGAGAGATATAGGAAACCTATATCTCAGTGAGGGGTGCTAGCACCACCTCACCCAGGCTGCAGTAGCAGGCCTGTGGTGTCAGATTTAGACTGCTTCCCAGGGGTGGCATAATACATGCTGCAGCCCCTGGTAGGCCTGTGAAGTACCTATGCCCTTGGTACCTAAGGTACCATATACTAGGGACTCATAAGGCACCACAGTATCCAATCACTAGTGCACCTAGAGTGCACTCCATGTCATTTAGAGAGAGCAGATAGACTGGGGCCCTGAATAGCAGGGTCCCAGTCCAACTAAGTCATAAACCAGCAAAACACCAGGAAAAAAGTGGGGGCAACCATATAGTCAGATTCCACCTTCCTACAGTTAGTATACAGTGGCAGTGAGGCCAGGAAGAAGCAACTCCAAGCAAACAAAATGATTTGTTGGCAGTGAGGTTAGCCGTTTCCCTTCAATTCAGAGAGTAGTGTGAAGGGTGGAATTGGTCCTTCAGAAAGCCACTGGCTGCAATGAACAGGATTATTGAAAACTGAGCGACAAAAAGGTTGATGTAACTTCCACACCGAATTAAGGAATGAGGACTGGAGGTGACTGGGCATTATGGCCTGATTCCCCAGATCCGGGATGATCATAGGGGCATATTCTCAAGGACCTATCGCCGAGTTAGCGGCACTTTATCGCAGCCAAAGTGGCGATAGTTGTATCGCACCATTCACAAGCTGGTGCTAACAGCCAATATCGCCAGTTTTCCTGCGATAGCAGCCACAAAAACATCGCCACGGATGACACCGGCAACTAACGCTAATGAGATGCAGAGTAGGCGTTCCTTTGCAAAAAGCCACGAAAACACCACTTCGCAATATTCTCTACGACCAGCCAGATCGGCGATAAGATCACAAAACAGGCAATTAGGCGCGTTAGCAGCAGGGATTTAACACCTGCTCCTACCTGGTGTTAAGTCGGACGACAACCTGCACCACAAAAGGGAGCCCAGACCAGAGCCACACCTGAAGAACAACAGATGCCATGGAGCTACTGATCATGCAGCTCGGAGCCCCTAGAGGACCACAATACCCACCGCCACCACACCCAGGCCCGCCACCCCCCCCGGACTACCACAGAGGCAGCACAGACAAAGACAGCGGACCTTCAGAAAACGCACCAGCCTCACAGACTTAACACCAGAGGATGTCATTGCCCACTACATGCTCAAAAGGACAACCATCCTCCGCATCCTGACCATCATTGCCCACAGGCTGACGGTACCAACACAGCGGACAAACAACATCCCTCTGCAGACAAAGCTGCTGGCTGTGCTGCACCTGTTGGCCTCTTGTACCTTCCAACCAACAACTGCCAGAGTCGGAGGAGTCACGCAGCCAGCCCTATCCAAGTTCCTCACACCTGTCTTGGATGCCATCATCAGCTTGGTACTCCAGCACCTTCACTTCCCACACACTGTGCAGGAACAGCTGGAGACCAAGCAAGGCTTCTACAGCATAGCTGGCTTCCCGCACGTGTTGGGGGCAATCGACTGCACACTTGTACTCCTCGTGCCCCATGCCGCCACTGCACACAATTACCGCAACAGGAAGCACATGCATTTATCAATGTTCAGGCAATAGTGGACCACCGGGGACTCTTCACCAATGTCGTCGCCAACTACCCAGGCAGTGTGCATGATTCCTTCATCTTCCGACAGTCCATCATCAACCAGCGCTTTCAGGATGGCACCTATGGGAATGCATTGCTCGTTGGTAAGTACCAAATGAACACACCACACACCTCAAATACACAGTCATGCAACTCACGACTCTGGGAATACACACGTTACAAACTCACATACAACATGCCAAACAACATGCCCACCTACCAGACACGACAGCACAACTTACTGTGGTAACCTGGGCCAGCCATGTACACAAGCCATGAACGGCATGGCACCTCAGCCACACAATAGCAGAATGTGGGGAGAGGTGGGAACCAGGCATGTGTGAAGGAGGCAAGTGACCCATGAATGAGAATGTACACAATGCAAAGTGTGGTGTGGATGTGCTGGGCAGACTGCAGTATGCAGACCACAGACATGTCCATGTGGACATATACTGCTGGTGTTTGGAGTGTAGTGGACAGTGGACGCAACCATGTCACCCCAGGCAGTGGGGAAGATCGCGGAAATGTAGCTTGTTACGTCCCCCCCTGTAAGCGTGAGCTGAGTGGGCTGGCCCGGCATACGCCAGGCCAGCGTTGGGGTGTGAATAAAAAGCCTGTTGCTCTGGGCGTGGTTCTCTTCCGCAATGGCCAACGTGTCTGCCAGGGCGGCACCTCTCAGCCCGCCACGAGGCCGACGCCATGAGTGGCGGTGCCTGCGATCCTGTGCGCCTGCTGCACCCCAGGCCGCTGGTCCCCTGACCCGTCTTGGCCCCCCCCTGCGCAACCAGGCCTCACTGCTCACCTCCCGACACCGGCGTGTGTCAAAGAGGGCCCACCACGTGCCGGTGCAAGCTCCAAGCCCGAGGCCTGCGACCTTGGCAGCCTCCTCAGACCATCATGGCCTCCGCGACACAGGCCACCAGCACTCCTTTCTCATTGACGTACTCCACTGCTGCCTCCGGCCTACACTGCGGTCCAGTAGGTCACACATTTGGAACTGAGTCTTTGTTTTTCAATGGCCGAGTTCATATCATTGCACGCAAGGAGAGGAGTAAGAGGAAGACGCGGTTTAGTCTGGAGGAAAAAAGGATCATCGTTATGGAGGTGATCGAACACTTCCAACAACTGCTCTGGTGCCACTAACTCTGTGCATCGCAAGCCAACAACACGTGGCTGTGGGCCCCTGCTGACCGCTGCCTCCGGGCCTACACTGCGGTCAAGTATGTCACACATTTGGAACTGAGTCTTGATTTCATGATGGCCGAGTTCATATGTCAATGGCAGCATTTATATCACTGTACTCCCTTCGATCTGGTGCCACCAACTCTATGCATCGCAGGCCAACAACACGTGTCTGTGGGCCCTTGATGACTACTGCCTTCGGCCTACACTGCGGTCAAGTAGGTCACACATCTTCAACTGAGTCTTGCTTTTTTCATGGCAGAGTAGATACCATTGTACAGGCCTCATCGCAGACAGCAACCCCTTTCAGCTCTGCTGCCACTAACTCTGTGCCCTGAAATTCAGGGACACTCTCTGTTTGAACTTTGGTGGTGTCTGAGTCTATGGCCTGGGGGTTGTCTTCATCATCATGTAGGTGATACTGACTTGGTGTTAAAAATAAGACTGTAGCATTCATCTCCTCCATATTGCCTGTTCATGCTTGGTTCTGCCCTCTGCATCATGCCCTGGAAGAACACCTTCCACTGTCCCCTGAAACACTTTGCGACATTCAACTTGGACATTCAACTTGGACTGAGATAGGACCCGCTCAGCTCCCGTGGCCCTATCTCAGTGCACCGCAAGTCACCGTCCCGTGGCGGTGTGCCTGTGCAGGCCGCAGTGCATCCGGGGCCACCAACTCTGTGCAGCTCAAGTCGTGGACCCTTGTTGTTTGGACTCTCAACTACTGATTGTCTGATCACTGTTGTTGTTGTTGCCAGCACCAACCACTCCCTGAGGGCTGGCTTACACTCACCCCACACCCATCTAGCACAGGCGTCACTGGACATGTCACCCTGGCAATAAAAGGGGCCGGGCGCACGTGCCCGTAGCCAGTTCCACAAACTATCGAAGTGTGTCCGTGTGGTCATTGTGTATGCATGAGGGCCCCGGGCCCTACCACATTACATTGTGCTGTGTACAGTGGACGCAACCATGTCACCTCAGGCAGTGGGGAAGACCTGGGACATGTAGCTGTGTCGTAACCCCCTGTAAGCGTAAGCGGAGTGGGCTGGCGTACGACAGTCCAGCGTAGGGGTGTGGATGATCAACCCGGGGCTCTGGGCATTGCTATGTGTTGGCCTTGCCAAGGAAGTAACTAATGCGTGTGTCTCTGTAGTAGTGTCGGCGCAACCCGTCCCGCAATGGACAATGTTGCAATGTAGCATGCCCCCGGAGTGCGGGCACGTCCGAAGGGATAAATGAAGGAGCGCAAGCCCGCTCGGGGTCCGGGATCATACATGCCAACTGTTGTGAGTGTCGCTATTACCGCAGCATAGGCCATAGGACTACCCTCAACCGCATCGTGAGTTCAGCCAGCCATGAACTCTACATCTGTGTCTGCCCTATCCTTACCGTAGGCCTACACACATGTGGCCTCCCACCGTCAGCACACAACATCACAGTGTCGTTGTCAGGCTTGTGGACATGCGCAGACAGGCATGACAATAGTGTGCCATAGTAGTGCAAGTGATGCAACCGCGCTGCGCACACTAGTGAATAGGCTCGGGGGGAGGGAGGAGCAGCAGTGAGGCTACGTAATACACATTGATGCCGCTCATTTGCTACAAGCAGTACCTGTCAAACAGGAATCACTGAGTCACACATATCACACATCAATGAACTAGTGAGCCTGCCAACACATCATGCAGAACCAAGTTTTGACTCATGTCTCTCTGTACTGTCACAGGTGATCAAGGATATGCACTCTGCCCTTGGATGATGACACCCCTCCGAGCCCCTAACACACAGGCCCAGAGGCAGTACAATGCGGCCCACAAACACACCATGGGCTTCGTGGAGTGCACATTTGGCGTGTTGAAGTCACGTTTCAGGTGCCTGGACATCACAGGTGGAAGGCTCCTGTACAGCCCAGGCATCGTGTGCAAGATGATCGTTGCATGTTGTGTGTTGCACAACATATGTGTACGCACCAATGCCCCATGGCTACAAGTGCCAGATGCACCGGACGATGATGAGGAAGATAAGGCAGGTGGACCACACCCCACTGCAGCAGCAGCAGCAGGAATAGCCCGTAGGAACACCATCATTGACAATTTCTTCACATGAGCACGTCACATTGTCACAGTCCAGAGCAATCATGGGACAGTAAAAAATGACCACAGGCACAGCATGTGCAAATAAATTCATTACACCACACATTCCCTGTGTGCATGTTACTACTCTGTACAAGCACATCACTCTGACAAGTGTAAGTGCAACATGTAGTGCTAACAATCTCATAAATTGGAAATAGATGGTGGGTGTGTCACCTCTGTACAGAGAGGTTGATTAGGGTGTCATGTATTCGAAATGCCATTTCTGTGTGTCAAAGATAGTACGGAATCCCACTCATCTGCGTTTCACAAGTGTCCCAGATCATTACATGTAGGCTGTCATTTGCGACCTACAATTGACAACAGGGCTTCTTTTGGGGTCAAATATGTACCACCTTGATGCAGGGATGCACCCTGTGACTCAAGTCCCACAACATGAGCTACATGGACGTAAGGGGGAATCACTGCCCCTACATTCGTCCATGCTTTCATACTTGATTAATCAGGGACATGACACATCTGTATTAGAATGTGTTATTCACGTTCAGTGGGGTGTTGAAGGTGTCTTAGTACTGGGCCATGCAGACAACACTTTACAATGTTGCCCCGTGGAGGGCCAGCCAGAGTCCTTTAGGGATTGACAAGTTACTCGGAAGGGGAAGAGTCCAGTCCGCAGGCTGATTGCTGTGTCATTGTTGTGCATGCAAAATATGGCAGTTCATGTCGAGGTCCAAGGTTGGTGTGGCAGAGTGTGTCGGGGGACAGTGGAAGGTGTTGTTCCAGGTCATGATGCAGAGGGCAGACCCAAGCAGAAACAAGCCATTTGGCGGAGATGAATGCTACTGCTTCCTCCTTACCAATAAGGCAGATTCATCCTCATCTTCGTCCTCTGATGTTTCATGTGCCTCACATGTGGGTGGTGGTGTTTGGTTTGCAGCACTGTGCGACACTGACACATCAGGGGCCGGAGATGTGGATGTAGAAGTAGCATCAGCATTCATCTGCGCAATGTCTTGTGGCATCACTCCCATGATGAGGATCTGCAGGGCATGGAAGATCCCATCTACAGCTTTCTCGTGTGCAGCCGTGGTAGCCATTCTTTGCGCCTGCATCCGCTCCATGTTCTCCATGACCCTCCTCATGTTTCCCAAATCACGGATGACATCGCTGTAGCCACTCTGACTAGACAGTTGTTGTTGTCTCCGAGTCATGGCTCCAGCGACGCCAGCCATGGATTGTTGGAGGGCATGGGGCAGACTGTGGGTGTCCATTAGGGAGCGTAAGTGGTTCCTGATGGGACTTAGACACCCACGTATGGCATCTAGTTTGGCTGCCATGAGGTCGAAGCCCACCCACACCTGTTCAGCCAGCTCCTTCTGGCAGTCTAACACACGGCGTTGGAACACCATTTGTTCTTTGGTGAGGTGCTGGGTGCAAGACGTGGTGGTGGGTGCTTCCTGCTGTGTGGTCTGTGCAGGGGGTGGGATCACCTCGATGGTGCTGGGCTGCCCTGCTACTGGAGGTGGGGTGCGGAGGTTGTCCATGAACCATTGGAGTTCGTCAAAGTCGATGTCCTGGAGGTCGTCTCCATCATCGCTGACGTGATGTGTGGTCTGCTCTGCAGGAGGTGTTGATTGTCCCTCTACAATGTAAAGGGGAGATGCAGTTTCACAGTGTGTTCCATGTATGTTGACGCATTGGCGGAGTTTACATACAGACTGCATGACAATGTACATAGTGACAGTTTGTGAGGAGATGCCTATTTGATGCGGGACAGTGGACATTTGTACTACATCATGGATGTGAGGTTGTACTCGTACATTGTCATCTCACAGGTTCCTGCTATGCCAGATGTGATTGGCCATTTTGTACACACATGCGGCAACAGTTGTGTCCTGTGTTCTGTTGTGAAGGTGTTGCAGTTTGTATCACATTGTTGTCAATGTTGAGGTGCTCTTATTCTTATGTGTGTGTGCTGCATTGTGGATGAGTCGCCCCTGCAGCTCTGATTTGGCTGCCCCTTATCCCTTTCAGGCGGTGTGCCTTTGACTTCTGTGCTTCTACAGTGCTGAGATGTTGTGGACTTGGGTAAATTGGGCTCTTGGTCGAGTTGTGACTCTTGGGCATGGTTTGTCCGCAGATGTGTTGTTGACGTCAGGGGTTGTTTGTGCACGTGGATGTGTCAGAGTGTGACCTGCTCCTTTCCGGATGTGGTCCACACTCAGTCACCTCAGTGTCGTGGCGTGCACCCTGTCATAATTGGACTGCAGCCATGCTAATGGTCATGCAGTGTCACTTGCATTGTCAGTGTGGCACACGGACCCGCAGCTTTGCTGGGTTCAGCACATGTGTATGGGTTTGTTGTGAGATTAGTGATTTATGGGGAGGGCCCCCTCCGGGCACATTGTCGACGGGGGCCTACTTGCTGTTTCTATGTGTACTGCAGTATGCCAAGGAGATCAGGGAAATGATCCAGAGTCATTGTGGGTGTGCAGTGTGCTCTACTTAATTGTGCATGTGTGCCATTGTGCCCATCTCCCCCGTCCCCCCAGTCCCTGGTCGGTACTCACCCTGTTGATGTTGTGTTAGGTCATGTTGAGCAGTGTCCGGATCCACTACTCCTGGCACCGTATCCCGACTGATGGCTGTGGCCACCATTTTCTCCATGTCATCCAGCTCCTGGTGTGCCGCTGGACCCCCACCTCCAATCTGCGTTGCTGCTTTCATGTTGGCATCGAGTTTCTTCTTGGTTTTGCCCTTCACATCATTCCAGCGCCTCTTGACCTCTTCCATTGTCCTCCTCAACTCTGCAACTGCATTCACATGGTCCAAGATAGTCTGCCATGTTTGCGTCTTTGTTGCCAATGACACGTTGGAGGGGACGAACAGTTGTTGGTAGTGTTCTATCATCTCCGTAACGATGATCCTGTTTTCCTGCGGACTGAACCGCGTCTTCCTCTTCCTCTTCTCCTTGGCCTTCCCCGACCCCGAGGTTCCTTGCTGGTCGTCTGTGGGGCTTGTGGGGTTCGCGTTGTCCTCTGCACTCGGTCCGGGTGCATCCATGGTGCTACGCAGTATGACTTATTTTTTCTGCTTTTATGGTGCATTTTCCCGCATGACGCGTGGGAATTGCAGGCCTGTCGCTGGTTATCGCTGATTTTTGTATCACGATTTGGGGCATCGCAGCTTTTTTCGCGTTAGTGTTACGCATTTTTTCTGCGTCGCGTTGATTTTAACGCGGTCATTTGACGCTTTGGCGTGAGACTATCGCATGGTACCGCCGTGTTGAGAATACAATGTTAACACAGCGTTATTTTCCCGCGATAGACTGCGATCTGCAAAGTTGCGTTGAGCTAATTTTGCGATAATTATCACACGTTCTTGAGAATATCCCCATAGTTTTTTTTTTACTCTGATTTCATGAAGCAGTGCTTTTTACTCCTTTCCCCTACTTTCCCCTCTATTTTTATTATTTTTTTCGTTCCTTTCTTTACTAAGTCCCAGAGTAGCATATGTTAATATATAGTTGGAAGGCAATTTACAGTGGCTGAAAATGGAAATCTACATTTTTTTTGTTATGGACTGCATTTTCCGAGCTAAAGATAGGTTGTGGAGTGTTTAGTAATTTGTGTTACAGCTCAATAAATAAGATTTATATATAAAAGTGAAATAACTAATGCTAGAAACAGGCATTCAAACATGTTTTGATATGTGCTTCTTCCAGCTTTGACCAACAGCAATTAATCTGGTCGGTAGGGCAGGGTCTTCGTCTTACATGGTCTGGTCAGGATTGACACAAAGCACCTTGGGCTACCATAACAAATTTCTGATTTCATAGCTAACGGGACAACTTCCACCTGTACTGCTGACATCTTGTATCCCTCCAATTTAAAATGACTGCAGAATTAATACAAAGTGACTTCAGCCTCTATATTTCAATTATTTCACTTATTTGTCAGTTCGAATTGTTTAAATTCATCACCAACATACAAAACGTAAAAAACATTAAAAAAAATTAACAGTCATACAAACTGACATAGATAAAAACTTTGTTAATGAAAGAATAACACCTACATTTTTATAAAACATTTGGCAGCAAGTGGACATTGATTGATAAAGTGACCAGTGCAAAATTAGTGCATGTGCTAAAGCAAAGGTGGGTGTTCCTAAGTGATAGACAAGCAAAGAGAACACGCATTTTAGGATAAATATCTCCTCATGCTTTTAAGATCAAGAAGCAGCTGGTAAACATTGGTCAAGCAAAAGGACGCAAAGGAAGTATCTAATGGAAAGTTGATAAATGAGCAGAGGTGAAAAGTACCATTTCCTAATCAATGCTTAAGTAGTTTTAATCTTTTGTACCAGACTGCTTGGAGGAATTTAGTTATGGCAAGCACCACCATAGGGATAGGGTCTGTTTTGCAAATCCTTGCTACTTCCCAAAAATGTCTAAGCACCAGAGATAGAAAGAGAGGTCTAATCCATTTTGATCGCTCCTGCCTGCACACGGGGCAAAAAAAAGAGAATATGCTCAACACTCTTGCTGCTAAGGGTACATGCAATACATTTATCATGGTCTGTCTTTGATGCAGAGCAATTTTTCATGAAAGAAAGAAGCGGGAGAGTACCCAACCTAAGTTGTATGTACAATTGTCTAAGAAACTGGGTTTGCAGATAATCTAAAAAAATCCTTGAAATTATGAGAGGGCTTCGGGTCTCAGAAAGATTGAGTTAAACTTCCCACGGAGGATGAATTTCCTTTATTGAACTGGACTTGGGACCAATAGTTCCTCATAATAATAGGTTTATTATGCGGAATGCAGGTTGGGTTAGACCAAAGGCCTTCAAGTCTAAGGTTGGCAAGGGACTCTTTAATGTACTTCAGCCATGGGATTTTTAACACGTGCTGTCTGGTAATAATGTCTTAGAGTCCTGCTCCAAAACGTAGTATTTCTTCAATTCACAAGATTCTGACCCAGTTTAAAAAGGTTTTTTATTGCTGAACACTTGTTTATTTGTGGCAGGCCTAAATCTAACAACAAAGGTAGCAGAGAAGAGCTCTGTGGCAACCTTAAGAATGATCTTAGAGGGTGCAAGATTTTCAGCATTACTATGGCCCCAGAGTTCAGCTCTATAGATTGCTGCATTAACGGCCTGGGTTCTATAAACCTCACAGCAGGAGATATTGGGTTAGACGTAAAACCTTTTAAAAAAGTACTATTGCCCATGCCCTATGTTTTAGAAAAAGCTTACTCTTTTCGATTTGGTCACCATATGCATGCGATTCTGAAAGCCTAATACCCAAGTAGTCGTAGACCCTGACTCTTTCAAAACCATTCAGCCCTAAACCTCATTTACACTTGTATGACCTTCTGGAATTAAATACAATTAATCTGGACTTTTGGGAGTTTATATCTACACCATTTCTCTTGTATAACTGGCCAAACTGTTTTATTAAGGTCTGGAGACCTTTCTGGGTGTTGGAGATCAATAGGGTATCTTCGGCAGAAAGTAATGCGGGTACCTTTTGACCTGCCAGGGTAGGACAGTCATTCTCACAGTTAAACAAGTATTCACAGCAACTATTGATAAACAGAAGAAATAGTGTGGGGGCTAGCACACAGCCTTGGCGAATGCCTCTGTTGACTTCTAACTTATCCGTGAGTTGCCCGTTAGGACCACTACAAACTCAGGCATAGTTATCTGAATGTAAGCGTTTGATATTAGCTAACAAGTCAGGTGTCATAGCCAGGGTTTGCCATAGTTTAGCTTTGGTGACCATGCCAAACGCTGCCCGCAGGTTGGCAAAGGCTACATGCAAGCTGCTCGTTCCCAGAGACACTGTCTTCCACCTAATAAATTCGTAGAAAAAGGCCTGATCAACTGTGCTTATCCAAAGCCTACTTGAAAATGGCTTAAGACAGTGTTCCAGCATCCACTCATTGAGTTTGTCTAAAACCTGTTCACAAAAAAATTCTTGCAAGCTATCTATAAGGCTAATTGGACGATAGTTGCCTGGTACATTGTGGGACCCTTTCTTATAAATAGGGAAAATTTCGGCACCCAGTCATGATACTGGTATCAGGCCTCCCTGCAAAACTTAGTTGCATACTGTATTGATATATGGTACCCATATGTCCAGGTTATAATGGTAAAGCTCTGTTGGAATCAGGTCTCTAGTTGGCAGTGGCTTGCACCCTGTCCAAGTAGAGATTCTTCCTTCTAGTTGGGGTGAGGGGATTACACACCCAAGATGACCCCTGCTCTCCCCCTTGGTAGCTGGGCATGAGCAGCCAGGCTTATCTCAGAGGCAATGTGTAAAGCATTTGTACATAAACACACAATAACACAGTGAAAACACTACAAATGGACACCACGCCAGTTTAGAAAAATAATCAGCCTTTATCTAAACCAAACAAGACCAAAATGACAAAAACCCAACATACACACCTCAAAATATCACTTTAAAAAGGTTTAAAACAGTTCAATCCTTATAAAGCTATGGATGTGTCACTTTTATCACAAAGTACATGGGATGTGTCAAAATCAAAGACAAAAACAGGTGCAGGGGAGATGAGGTGCCGGAACAGCAAAGCTAATGCGTCGGTTCCTCACATACAGGAAAGGTGATGCATTGGTTCCTTGCTCCTAGGGAAGGTGATGAGTCGGTTTCTTACTGCTATGCAGGGTACGTGATATGTCAGTTCCTTACTGTGAGAGTAGGTGATGCATCAGTATCTTACTGCGCGTGGAGGTGATGCATTGTTTCTCTGGACCCTCGGCCTTGATTCCTTACCGAAGCCTAGCATCGATGTAGACTTGGCGCACAGGTGCAATGCGTGGAAAATCCGGACACGGTGGAGTTGATGTGCCGGTGGCAAAACAGGTGCTGTGTCAATTTTCCAGCTTCGAACAGGTGATGAGTCAATTTTTTAGCTGTACAGCAGGGCCTGCATTGGAGTCGGAGTGGGGGTCTCGGATGTCGGAGACATGGTGCTCTGGACTTGGGCTGCAGCGGTTCACTCAGCCACGGACAGGCGCTGTGTCAATCTTTTCTGCCACACTGTGGCGAAGCGTTGGTTTTTCAACCACACGGCAAGGTTGCGGCGGGAAAAACAGCGCTGAAGGGCAATGCGTGGATTTTCAGCTCTTCTTGCAGCAGATGCCACCTCCCAGGGCCCAGAACTGTAATTGGCACCACTTGACCGGTCATAGCTCTGAGCAGAGGAACTCAGGGCCTGCAGGTGAAGTCTTTGATGGCCCTGAGACTTCTTAAGAGGAGGCGCGCACTCACAAGCCCTTGGATGAAGAAGTCACAACTCCTGTGGGAGAGACATATTCAGCCTCGCAAAGCACCTTGAGGCCCTCCCCCTCATGCTGAAGGAGAACGTCACTGATTGCCTTGGACATGGGCTCTTCAGCTTTATGCCCTGATGGTCAATAACTGACACCTCATCACAGAGTGAGATGGGTTCAAAAGTCTCACTGACGCCATCCCACTCTGTGATGAGTGAAGGACTGCTGCCTTCCCTCATTGGCTGATCCAAGGTCAGCCAGTGAGGGAGACAGCAGTCCCAACCCTTGTGAGATCTCCAAGGCAGAGATGCACAGGTTAGTATGATTTTATTTTTAAGGTTTCGTGCATACATGAATATATGGGAATCAGTGTTGTATTTGGGTGTGTGCATGTATGTGTGAATGCACGAGTGTGAGTGTTTATGTGTCTGTTTTTGCCCCAGCTGCCCCTCTTCTTTGGCAAAAACACTGGGGAGGCAGAGTTTAAGTTGAATCTCAGAGCCAATAGGAGGATCAGATCTAAGGCCTAAAGATAATAGACCCCTTACCAGGTAGGTGTTGAACATAGTGATTTTGAAACAATCCCATTTGCTCCTCGTGTGTGAGTAGCTCTAGGCGCTTACTATATTGTTACGAATTATAGAGTAACAATGGTGTACACTTCTGATCCAGTGTGTTACTTTGTTTATCACAAACTCTCAGGCTCTTGTGTATTTTGGTTCGGTCCAAGTTTATGTACCTTGTTCATATAAAATTCTCTATCTTTGGGAACACAAGGTCGATGGGTCGGGTTACATAGATGCAAATCATAGCAAATGCACCAGGTCCGAGATATTTCGCCATGAGAGTGCGAGATGACTCAGTTAGGAGAGCTAAACAATGTGGTGCTATTGTATTGTTTCTAGCTTCCTTGGGTAGCTCTCCTCTGTGAGCAACTGTCCTATATGGATCATGAAATTCTGTGGGCACCTGGGCCTTATGTGAGGCAATCAAAGATGTTTGGGGCGCGAGCAAGGGCGGTGGGGGCTCAGAATAGCAGGGTACACAAGTTCTAGAAAAAGGCTTGGTTGGCAAAAATATAGGGTTCTCCAGGGGATTAAATGTGTGGGCAATGCCTCTAGAATTACTTGATTGAGAATCCCTCAATGGATGTGGAAATTTAAGCAAGGTAAAGTCAGTTACAATAGCCAACAGTTTGGTTTCCATTACTTTTAAATCTTAAATTTCACGCTGCAAATCTGAGAAATGGGCATTTAATGCCTCCCCCCCATTAGCATCAAAGTAATCTCGCTTTAAACAGTCAGTTTGAGTCTCTCATGAAGAGTGAATAGTTCCCTGATCAGAAGGGTGTACTAACAGCTCTAGTGGAGCATATCTATTGCTGCAGACAACCTGCGGTATTGAGCTAGAAGGAGTAATAGTGAGGGAGCAGGACTTTGTAGGAGAAGGGGACCAGGGGTCATATGGCTGTTGGATAGAAGGTCCCCTCTTCTTCGCAAAAACTTTTGCCATTTTTCTGGTTTGCTGGTTGCCACAGAGGATGGCACAATCTTATCCCCAACAGAGTTTCCATCTCCTCTATTAGATTGTTTATGTCAGATACAACGCAATTTTCAGCGGAGTGCGTCACTTTTTACTTGAGTCTCTTTTCCCCATGGGGACTCAGCACAGCTTTCCTCTTCCCCATCATATAAATAATTCAACCAATGGTCACGTTATACAATTACAATTACAACAGTATAAGGAATGGCTTCAAGCGCCTCAACACTGTCTCGTATTGCATCAATTCGATTTAATCATACGATGAATGGATACAAAGAGTTATAGGGTGCCATAAAATTTGAGCTCAAAGTTACCTTATTCCATGTGGGATTCATGTGGCAAGAGGCTCAAAGGAGGCAATATTTGGAAAAGGGGCTAAAGAGGGGTATCCTGGACAGGCCTCCTTCGGGCAATGATTGGCGAAGACAGGTATGCTGTTGGCCCGGTCTGTGCCTGGGCACGGCCCCAGGCACACCTGCCCGCAGGAGTCCTGGCTTTCTTTTAAGCATCCACCCGGCAAAATCCGATACAGGTGTGACCTTTCTGTCACATGGTGTAATGGAAGATGCAGTCCGGGGCTCCCCCCATGCAAAGTGAACGTCCTGCACAACTGGATTTGTGACTTCCTTTTAAATACACGCCTGGTGCTCTACGATACAGGTGCGGTCTCCCTGCCACAGTCTGGGCCCCCCTGCCAGGAAAAGTGAACGTCCCCCTCAGCCTCTATATAAATAAACCAAACCCTAAATAAAGTGTATCTTTGTGTTCCCAATTCCAGGTAACTCTGGTAATCAAGGGAATACACCTCCTGTACAACAAGGGACTAACTGATTAGGACAGCCTAGAGTGCCTTTAAGTGGTAAAACAAGTGTTGACTGAACATCAAAATGTGGAACCTTTGATTAATGATATATCAAATTAAATGTTCATTACTCACTTCTATATTTCAAGCTTCTATATCTTTTGTCAAGAATATGATGCTAACAAAAATAATTATATGTATTGTGACAATTGCTGTCTAACACTGCTTGGTGTGTGCTTCCGCTTGTCATAAATTATAAATTGGCAGTGCTCCCGATCCATCAAACTTACAGTTTTCCCACCACTTTTAAAGATAGGGGTACCACAAGGTTTCTACTGGTGAAACGCCAGCTGCCTCTTATGTCTGGGAAACCCTGGACCTTGCGGTCTGTTCACTTCTCAGCCTCCAGACCACAGTGACAGTAGTGCTATATTTTTTAACATCCCCCTGTGTGTCAGGGGCATTTTTATTTGGCCTTTTAGCAATAAGCCCTCGCTTTTGGGCTTTGCTGCAAGCATAAATGGACACTCTTTCATCACAGAGATTCTACCCAGACAGGTGAACATCTCTAGATATGGCGGACAATCATGTGCCTGGGGGCAGAAACCAGAGTGTGCCCGAATCTGGTGGGCTGGTGGGTTATCCACTAATCCATAAATGAATCCTATCGTATCTTCTGCAAAGGAAGAAAAAATGTCTAGATGGATGAGAACCTAAAGTGAAATGTACAGCTTACTAACAGGAGAAGAGTGGTGTGGTACAATCCAAGCAAAAATCTTACCATTCATCTGGTCAGCATTTTTCATTTTCACTGGAATATGTTTTCCTTCGGAGGACTCAAATGTGTGCATTTTGCTTTTTCTCAGACTTTGTTTCTTTTTTAGGTCTCTTACCCTTAATTCATTGTTCATATCTTTGATATGTATTTAGACTTAGGGGTCACATAAACGTGAGGCAGAAACTTTGCTGGCAATACATAGAACACACAGATGAGGACACACTAATATAATTTACAGAAGGGACGCATACAGCAATGCATTAGTGCATAAAGCAGTAAATGCATTCTGATGGCCTTCTGTCAGTGACAACTGTCAGCCTATAGTGACGTGATATAGAAGATATTATCTGAAAAATAAACCTGGAGTTCGCATTGCTACGTATATTTTATGTACAATTCTTACAATTGTAATTTCATATCTGAATGTAACTTTGTCACAGATTTCAGAACATACATTTGTTGGTAGCTCTTCTGCATAACATTTCAGAATTCAACTAGAAATTAAAACATTCCTTAAAATACAAAATATTTCTCCCTTTTCTATTTTGTAATTGAACGGGAAGCTCTTGCTGTTGTGTGGGGAGTGGAATATTTTTAAGTGTACCTGTGGGGCACAAGTTTTATTTTGAAAACTGATCATAAACCTTTAATGAAAATGTTGTCACCAGGTGGGGCGGCGAAAGGCTCTGCCAGGCTGGCAAGATTAGCTGCAAGACTACAGGAGTATATGTATACAGTCAAATTTATTCAAGGTTGGCGGAATGTACAAACAGACTGTTTATCTAGAATGTCAATAGATTCGGAGTGTGTTGATGATACCACCATAAGAGGAGATGAAATGGATGGAGCAGTGGCTTTAGTACAAGATGCTGTTAATTATGGATCAGGAGCATTTACCATGCAAGAGTGGGATGAGGAGATGAGGAAAGATATGGTGCTTTTGGATGTCATAAAAAGGATAAGCAATGGTGCAACAAGGGAAAGCATGATTTCTATCTCAGCAAGGCCATATTTTAAGATTCTTGAGGAACTTGCTGTGTTTGGTCAAACTCAAAATGTCATCATGAGATTCAATCAGTTTGTATCTCCTCAGGGTTTCAGGTCGAAACTTATCATGTTATTTCATGAGGGCCATTTAGGACAAACTCTGACAAAGAGAAGACTCAAAAGAGAGATTTGGTGGCCTGGGCTAGATGAACAGGTCAGTGTGTGGGTAGAGCATTGCGTAGTGTGTATAGATAGTGAAAAAAGACTGAGAGTAGGAAACAAATTGTCTGAGGGTCACATTGAGGATCCTGACAAGTCGTGGCACACTGTATGCTTAGATTTTATTGGATCCATGTCAGAATTGCCGCAAGAGATGTGTTTTGCTTTGGTTATTGTGGATGTTAACTCCAAATGGTTGATTGTGAAATTTAAGCGGGAAGTCACTACTAGAGCAACAGTGGAAGTATTAGAGGACATTTTTGCTGAAGAAGGTCTTCCGGTTGTGCTCATCACAGACAATGGCACACAGCTGATGCCTACTGAAATGGTTAATTTTCTTGATAATTGGGGTATAAAGCCTACACACACTTCCCTCTATAATCCCCAAGGGAATGGCATGGCTGAAGGGGCCAACAGATTGATTAAGGGAACCATTCAGACAGCTTTGGCCAGTCAAAGTGATGGAAAAAAAGTGTGTCTGATATGGTATGGGCATATCGCACAACCATTCAGAGTGTCACGGAGAAATGTCAATTTCTGCAGATGAGGGGACAGGCACCAGGTAGAAAATTGGTAACGGAATGGTTAAAAGACTGGGGGGCATATGTACAAGCTACTATTGCCACGAGAACGTCACTATTTGTGACGTTTCGGTGGCGATAGGTGCTTTGCCTTATTTACAAGGCAGAGTTAAGCCACTTAACGTGGCTTAACGCTGCCTTGCAAATAAGGCCCCCTTTCACAAAATGCTTAGCGTGAAAGGGGTGGGCAGTGGGTGTTACGGCAGGCGTTCCACTTCAACACCCATTGATTTTCACACTGCCCCCTATTTACAAGGGCACCGTAAATAGGAGGCAGCGCCAAAATTAAGACCAGGGAAAACCTGGTCTTAAGTTGGCGAAACGAGGAGAAATGCTTTATTTCTCCTCATTTTTGCTTTTTCCATGTGTGCTGCCTTGTGCAGCACACATGGAAAAAGCAAAAAGCCTTGGATTGTTTATGTGCAGGAAGGTCCCCCTTCCTGCACGTAACTAATCTTCAAAAAAAAAAAAGACATTTTGTGACTTCCATGTGTGCTACATTATGCAGCACACATAGAAGTGACAAAATGCCATTTAAAGATTGTTTATGTGCAGGAAGGTCCCCCTTCCTGCACGTAAATAATCTTTAAAAAAAAAGATATTTTGTGACTTCCATGTGTGCTACTTTATGCAGCACACATAGAAGTCACAAAATGCCATTTAAAGATTGTTTATGTGCAGGAAGGGTGACCTTCCTGCACATAAACAATCTTTCCATGCATGCAGACAACCTTGCACTATGGTGCAAGGGTGCCTGCATTGGTGCTACACTGCTAATTGTAGCGCCAGTGCAGGGGAAAACGCAAGGCTGCACCATATTGTTGTAAATATGGTGTGGCCTTGCGTTTCTGAAGAGGCGAAGTGAGGCGTTAATCCATGATGGCTAATGTCTCACTCCGCCACTTCCTTGTACATATGCCCCTGGGTGAGATCAAGTGACAAGGGTTCTTTGGAGAATTATTGGAAGAGGTTTCGCCGGATTGAGAGAGGAAACTGGGTAATATAAAGTCAGGATGCATAAAAGGAGGTCTCTCTAAATTCAAGGGCCCTTAGTAGATTCTATGTAGTGGTGGAGGGAGGTGAAAGGTGGAATTTGAGGAATGTAGCTCTATATCAAAAAGCAGGAGAGTGTACTAGAATGGAGGATGGAAGAAAAGAAGAAGAAGAGCTATGCTTATGAAAGATAATCAAATAAATAGCAAAGAAACTGAGGTGCCCAATATTGAGAATTTTAGGGGTGATTGTAATGCTTCCAGGGTAGTCAGAGAGAATAGAATTCGCAGATCACCTACCTATCTTAAGGAGTATGTAAGATAATTGTAGAATGGGGTAGTAACCTAGTGCTGACAGGTTCTTGGGAATGTTTTACGTAGTTGTTCTGTTTAGTGATTTTGTTTGCGAACTTTTATTTACTTTTGTTTTTGTTCTTTTTAATATCAGAATTCTGAGTTGTTAAATCGTTTGTGACAATACAATGATTTGGTGAAGGAAAGGAGATGTGTTATGATATATGTATTTAGTGCCATCATTAAAGAATGTAAAATGTGAGGTGTGGAGAATTCCTAGAGGGTCAGTTAGCTCAGGTGGCTCCTGGCTCTCGGGAAGGATTGACGTTAGGTTGTGTGCTTTTAGTAACAACATTTGAAATCTACATCTGTGCGGTAGTTACGGTGTTACTTCATTCACCAACTCTGAAGTGCTTCTCAAGTTCTTTGTCACCTCTTTTCTCTCTTATTTGACTTACCTTGTTATACTGCACCTCTCATTAATCACAGGTAGCGGGGGACTTTTGGGCCTGACCTGCTTTATAGATCAAAGAAGCAGAGACACTGATAAGTATCAAAGGCAGAAAGACTTTCCTAAGGAAGGGATGGCTAAAACAGAGTAGAAAACAGAGGAAGTACTCTGTTGGGTGATATTAAATGGAACCTATATTTAGAAGTTTTATCAGATTTGTGTGGTTTGGAGGCAGCAGAGTGTGAGCCCATATCCTCAAGGAATGATGGGGTCTATTTGCAGTACCCGCATTAAAAGTGTTAAAAATGTGGCTACATGGCACATTTTCTGGCATTTTCTCTCAATATTCTGCCATTACTACTTCATAGAAGCATGGTGTGTTAGTCAGACCGAATGAATGACAGTACTACGAGGCCATGCTGATGGCAGACACACACTTTGAGTGCAATGAGTATTACACTAGGCATTAACAACCATCAAGCAATGTCTTCAAAGTGGATGGTGTTGGGGAGTGGAGTCTCTTTTATTAATAAGTGATCTGTATTGCATAACACAGCTTGCCTAGATTTTGGACTGATAGACTTCCGCTAATGGAATCAAAGGACAGCAATAAAACTTGTGCCTCAGACTGGACATATATTTTGTGAAAGGGTTTCACTTAATGTTCTATTATCAGTGGTGTTTAATTTGTTAATTAAATAAATACAGGGGCCCAAAGTTCATGCCTCTTTATTCCACCACGCTTCCTTCCTACTTCTCTCACTCACTCTTGCGGGCCCTTTTTCATCCCAGTTTTCTTCTTTCGTCCTGCCTTCCTATTTTGTCTTCTTGCTTCTTTCTTCTGTTTCTGCCATACTCTTTTTGATCTGGGTTAAATTCTGATGATTAATAATTAACCCCTAAAAATGAGAGTCTGTGCTGCCATCCCAGTTCAAGAATGCAGTCTTGTGTGATACACACACATGGAGGAATTGTGGGTAGTATGCAATGCTTATTAGCAGGTTAAATCAACAATAGATTTAAGTGAGTCATTTAGTGGAGGATAAATCAGAGCATAGATGAACACAAACAGGCCCAGAGTAGGACACCAGAAAGGCATTGCTTCCTGGCTATTTACTCTTACTTCCTGGTCCTTGACTCTTTCTTTAATCTCTGCTGGCTGTGGATAGCAGTTACTGGGCCATTTTGCTTCTTATATGGTGGTCCCCAATGTGGACCAGACATTTTGGTGAGTCACGCCCACCCAGCTCATGTCTGAGATGCATGGACTCCGCTGGAAGCGAGGTGGGAACGTTTGGCAGTGAATGACCCCCTGCCAGTTAGGTATTGGTAAGGATCTGTGAGTTGCCTGACTGCAGGTCCATGTGTATCTCTTGCAGAGTGTGAAGTTACAAAGACGTTCTTCAGAGAAATACAGAAGTACGATAAAAGTACTGCTTTATTCAAGAATGCCTCATCCATCAACTTTCCCAGGAGCAACTGACAGAGAGTTCCCTTCCAACATTCCAAACAACGCATTCCAGTCACATTGCTCTGTAATGGAATGTTAGAGACATCACACTCCTAGCTTCTTAATAAAATTAAAGTGACCTCTTAGTACATTAACTTAAATATAAAAACTCTAAGAATTTGAACCAGAAAAATATACAAGAACATTCCTATAACTAAAAGCTAAAGTACATATGTCTTATTTCAGATTTTTCATAATTTTGGAGATATCCCGGCCAATAACACTTCCTTTGACTCACTCTCGTGAATGTGCCTTTGCTCATGGAAGTGTTCTTACTTTCTTTCTGATTGCCCTTGTTAGAAATGAGATTCCAGGTTGGCTGAGGTATGCAAACAGGCCAGGCAGGAACCATCACTCTGGTCAAGGTAAGCTAGATACAAACTAAAGGTTTACCTCTGCTCACCCTCTGGTAGCTTGACACAGAGCAGTCAGGCTAAACTAAAGAGGTAATGTGTAAGGTATTTGTGCAACACACACACACAGTAACACAATGAATACACCACAAAAAGACTTCACACAGGTTTATAAAAAATTGATTATTATATTATAAACAAAACAAGACCAAAATGACAGAAATCCAAAGTATAGAAGTTGAGATATTGAATTTTAAAGGAATAAATGCGATAAAGCGCTTAGAAGCAAGTAGCACAAAGAAAAGGTTACAATAGGCAATGCTGAACAAGGGCAAAGTTAATATTCAGGCTGCCCGTGATGAAGAGTCGGCCGGCTACAGAGCCCAAGAACGCCCGATGAACAAGGTAATTTTCCTGGTCGCAATCAACGAGATGCGCTAATGTCTAGTCCCTCAGGTGCAGGATGCGTCGATCTTCTCATCGGAGTGAAGGAGATGCGTCAGCTCCAAAGACAGGTGCCGGAGTCGAGAGGCATCGAGCGATGTGCCGGATTCTGCCATGCAGTTGAGGGGATGCGTCTGTCTCACCAAGCTGCAGCGGCAGCGATACGCTGTCCAATGCTTTGATCTCTGGAGGCAATGCGCTCGTTCCAATCTGATGCACCGATTTCACTCCTGCAACCTTGTCTATGCGCC
This sequence comes from Calotriton arnoldi, assembly GCA_963921515.1. Lineage (NCBI taxonomy): Eukaryota > Metazoa > Chordata > Amphibia > Caudata > Salamandridae > Calotriton > Calotriton arnoldi. Next base: position 35,635 of record CAWUFW010000108.1, on the reverse strand, counting down.
GGTTCTGCTACACACAGACAGGAGATGAATTGAAAACCATGTTGCAAAACAGCTGCAGAACCCACTTCTGAGGCCCAGAACTTGGAGAGGGCACCTTGGGGAAGGGTAGGACTCACAGAAGTCAGAGTCCAGTAGCACCAGCAGAATTGTAGGAAGTATTTTGTGTCCCTAAGACTTCAGAAAACAGGAGGCAAGCCAGCAATCCCTTAGAGATCAATTGGAGGGTAAGTCCAGCTCTCCTTCAGCATAGTCAGGGAGCAGCAGGCAGAAGGGCAACAAGCAGAAAATCAGTCCTTCCAGAAAAGCAGTCCAGTTGAGTCCTTTAGGCAGCACTGCAGTTCTTCTGACAGAGGTTCAGTTCAAGATCCAGAAGTTTTTGATTTTAAGGGGGTCAGAGACCCAGTACTTATACCTAAAAGTGCCTTTGATGGGAGGGTGACTTCAAAGCAGCTCTCAAAAGTGCACAAAGGTCCCTTTCAACCCAGTCCTGTGTACCAGGCTATCTATGGGGTATAATTAGTCCTTTTTGTGGGGACAGGACACTGCCTATTCAACGGAGTGTTAGCCCCTCCCTTCCATCTTGCCCAGGCAAGGCCATCAGAATGCAGATTTATTTAGATCGGTACTCAGACACTCCTATCCTTCCTGTGTTTTGGCTGTCTAGCGGGAATGCACAAAGTGTAGCTGTCCCCCACCCCAGACGTGTATTGGAGGCAGGCTGTCAGGCATGCAGAGCAGTAAGTGCAGAGAAATATCCACTTTCTAAAAATGGCATTTCTATAACTGTAATGTTAAATCCAACTTCACCATTATGGAGGTTTTATCATTACTATTCCAAACATATGAAACATGAAAAAGCTACTCCTCTCTGATCAGGAATCACAGCTTAAAAGTGTATTAAGGAATTTGTCATGCTAATTTATGAGAAGAGTAGGCCTTACAGTAGTGAAAAACGAAATAGGCTGTATGTCACTACCAGGACATGCAAAACATACCAGTGCACGTGCTACCATTCATTTACACAGCTCCCTACTCTTAGGGCTACCTAGGCTAGGACCTCCCTTAGGGGTGACTTATGTGCAATAGAAAGGGACTTTCAAGCTTGGCAAGTAGTTTTAAATGCCAAGTCGAAGTGGCAGTAAACTGCACACAAAGGCCCTGCAGTGGAAGGGTTCAGACAGGTTTGAGAGGCTACTTCTGAGGCCCACTAGTAGCATTTAATTTACAGGCCTTGGGTATATGGTATACCACTTTACAAGGGACTTACAAGTAAATCAAATATGCCAAACAGGTCTAAATTAATTATACCATGTTTAGAGGAGAGAGCACATGCACTTTAGCAATGGTCAGCAGTGGTTACGTGCCTGGAGTCCTAAAGCCAAAAAAAAGAAGGTCAGAAAAAGAGGAGGAGGAAGGCAAAAAGTTTGGGGGACCTTTCAGAGAGGGCCATTTTCCAACAACCCTCAAACCTGTCTTTTGCGTATCATATGTCTTTTGTTCCATATTGTTGGACTTGGCCCTTTTTGAAGGGTCATCCCAGGACTTTTTGTCTTACTCTTGTATTTTTACTGACCTGTTGTTGGTGGTTTTATGACTCTGGGCACTTTACCACTGCTGATCAGTGCTAAAGTGCATATGCTCTCCCTGTAAATTATTGTTATGGATTAGTGTTTTCATGATTGGCCATTTGATTTACTAGTCAGACCCTAGTACAGTGCACTGTATGTGCCCAGGGCCTGTAAATTAAATGCTGCTAGTGGAATGCAGCACTGATTGTGCCACCCATATAAGCAGCCTGTAAATATAAACTCTGGCCTGCCATTGCAGAGCCTTTGTGCAGTCTGGTACTGCCATGTCGACTTGGCAAGTGCACACACTTGTCATAATTTTTGGGGCAACTTCCTGCCCCAATTCCAATGGCACAGCCCAATGTAATTTCTTCAATTTTAATCCATCTTTTTATTCCACACACTTTCCAGTCCCTAACCTACCCTTTTCTTACATGTTAGTCACCCCTATGGTAGGCCCAAGGTACCCCTGTGGGCAGGGTGCATTGTATGTGAAAGGTAGGACATGCCCTGATGTGTGTGGCATGTCCTGATAGTGAAATACTGCCAATTTTGTTTTTCACTATTGCAATTCTACCTGCTCCCATAGGATAGAATGAGGAGTTTGTTTATAACATCTTATAAACATAACTACCCCTGGGAACAAGGTAGGAAAATAAAGTTTGAACTCAGAATGTTACAATGCATCTTTTATTGAGGGTGATTTTTAGGTCGAGCCTCGAGTAGCGCGCAAGCGCTGCTCTGCGAGACTTTAAGTTAGGAAGTTTGAAAAGCTGACCAGACGCTCGTGCGTCATGGCCTTTTCCCTGCGGTTACGCGCGCCGCACACATCTGTTTCCAATTATCGTGCCCAGACGCGGGCGCGATAATTGGAAACACATGCCGGCCGTGCAGGGAAAAAGGCCATGACGCACGAGCGTCTGGTCAGCTTTCGAAAGCCCAGGCTGCCGCGCTTGTTACATTCTGTGTTTGAAAATACCACTTTTAGAAAGTAGGTATTTTCTTGCTTAGCCATCCAGTATGCCTCTGCTAGGTTTGTGTATTGCATGTATGGCTTTGGAGTGTCAGGGGCTGGGGAGGAGCAGTGGCTCCAGAGAGCCTGATGAGTCAGGGCTGGGCTGAATAGGCCTGGTCTGCATTTGGAGTGGTGGGAGGAGTAGCACCTGCACCTGAATAGGGATGTGCCTGCCTTCCACAATAATGACTCAGCCCCCCTGTGGTGTGTCAGGAGCCAGGGCTCACACTGACAATGGAAGTTGTTGTGCACTTGCAAAGTGCCCCACAGAACTGGTTTTAGCTGGGTACAGACACTCTCTGCCTTCAGAGAACAAAGGATTTTTGTGCATAAAAAGACCCCAGACTTTTAGATCACTTCTGGGAATCAAGAGGAACCTTTGCCAGGGAGAAGAGCCGGAGAAGCTGAGGAGGAATACTGCCCCTGTGCTGTTTGCTGTCTGGGGTTGGTCTGCAGTGGCTGCTTTCTGCCAAGGAAAGGAGAAAAAGGACTTTGCTGTTTGCTTTGTCACCTGCTTGCAAGAAGATCTCCAAGGGCTTGAAACTGAGCTTGCCTCCTGTTCTGAAATCTCAGGGACACAAAGACTTTACCACCAGCTCCCCTGAATTTCCTTGCTGGGAATTCCAACCTGCAAAGAGGTGCCTGCTGCTGTTTAGGACCTCTAAAGACTGTTTGTCGCTGGGAGCTGGAAAATCGACACAACATCAAAAAAGCGCGTTGCATCCGCACCTGTTTCCGACGCATCGCCAAAGAAACCGTCACAGCTCCTGCCGCGGCTCGAGAAATCGCCGCACGACACATCGGGTGCAACGATCTCCAAAGTCCGAGATCACTGCACTGATCCCGATGCAATCCTGCTGTGCGGCTGCACGAAACCACGCATCGTACCGGATCGACTCATCGCATTGAGGCGCCAAGACTGTTGCATCGTTGTGGGACGCAGTAAGAAACTGATGCATCACCTCCCCATGCAGTAAGAAACCGACGCATCACCTCCTCTCCAGTAAGGAACTGACGCATCACCTCCCCTGCGCTGCAGTAAGGAACCGACGCATCACCTCCCCCGAAGCAAGAAACCGACGCATCACCTTCTCTTCGTGTAAGGAACTGACGCATCAATTTCCCTGTGGCCATTTTGTTTGTTTTGCGTGACGCATCTAAGGTACTTTGTGAGAAAAGTGTCGCATTTACAATTTGCATTGAACTGAACTATTTCTACCATTTGAAAGCCTTATTTTTAATACTGTATTGTGGATTTTTGTTGTTTGGTCTTGTTTTGGTTTAGATAAAGATTACTTATTTTTCTAAACTGGTGTGGTGTCCATTTGTAGTGTTTTCACTACATTACTGTATGTGTTCACAAATGCTTTACACACTGCCTCTGAGATAAGCCAGTCTGCTCGTGCCAAGCTACCAAGGGGGTGAGCAGGGGTTATTTTAATAGTGTATTCCACTTATCCTGACTAGAAGCAAGGGTCCCTATTTGGACAAAGGTACCTACCTCTGCCAACTAGAGACCCCCATTTCTAACACATATTCTGCCATCCACTGTTTTTACTGCATTACAAAATACTTTGATGACCTTTTGACCTTTTGTACATTTTGCCCACATTGCACAACCAACAGGTGCTCTAATTTTAATCCAGTCATCAATTTTGACTTCAACATCTTTTACATTTCTCCACACATCACCCTTTCTCTTCCGTTGATTTTGAAGCATCTTCTCTTGATCTCTCCAATCCCATTACATTTCACACCTTTGTCCCAATCCATCCATATATAATATGGTATTGGGAGATCTTCCTTTAAATAATTCAAAAGGACTCATTCCCCTTGAAGAATGAGGAGATATGCGATATGCTGTGATTCTTCGTTGCTGTTCAAACCTCCAATCTAGAGAATTAGCTTTGGCTAACTGAATGCTTTCTTTCCAAATTTTAATAAATCTCTCATTGGCTTCATTGGTTTCAGGATGAGAGACTGAACTCTGTTTATGACAAATGCTACATGACTCAAAATAAGTACTTAGGGCCCCATTACGATGGCGGGCGGACTTTGTCCGCCCGCCACCGTAACGGTAAACGGGACCGACCGCCAGAGGTGCGGCGGTCCTGCTATTGCAATTAGGATGCGACCGCCACCCTGGTGGTCGCATCCCGCACCTTTTACATTGCGGCAGGCGGTGCTGTGAGCAGCACCCGCCGCAATGTAGAATATGCATGTTGTGCATTGGCATGCACAACGTGACAGGCACCACACGGTGCCTGCCACCTTGTGCATGCCAATGAAGGGGGGTACCATGGGTACCCCCCGAGTGCAGCCATCCACCCCCCCACTCTCCCGGGGGCCCGCAACGAGCCCCCAAAGCCATTTACCGTATGCCTTTCCATGGCGGAGTCTCTGCCATGGAAAGGCATACACACCGCAGGCATGCTAATATGGATGGCGGTTCCTGCAAGGCACCGCCACCATATTGTCTGCCTTTTCCGCCCGGCCGGCAATGCGACCGGCAGAAAAGCGGCGGACGGACTTTCCGTCCGCCGCGGTACCCCTCGCCATACTAATATGGCGGGGAGTGAAACAGGACATTTGGCGGGCGGATCGCCACCGCCGGGCCGGTGGTGGCTATCCGCCCGATATCCTAATAGGCCCCTTAGTTCTTAGTATAGCAAAATTGAGCTCCATTGTCTGACAAGATAAATTTCGGGAAACTATCCCTTTTAAATATTTCATTAAGAACTTTTATGATACTAGTAGATGAAATGTTGCTTACATTCAGGAATTCCACCCACCTTGAATACAGGCCAATCAAGACCACTAAATAAGGTGTTCGATGTTCACCATGCAATCGCCCTACAATGTCAATTGATACTTCCTCCCAAGGATGGCTCAGAAATCTTCTACATACCATTGGCATTTAATGAGACTTTAATATTTTGTCACTACCTGTACATTCTACACATTCTCTGACATATCTTTCAATTTCTAAATCCATTCCTGGCCACCAAAATTGGCTTTGTAACTCTCTTTCGTTTTCACTCTTCCAAGATGTTCTACATGTGCTTTAGTGATGAGTTTACATGTCAAACTGGAAGGTGGAAATAACTTAGTCCCTCTTAACAACATCTCTCTATTTATGGACAACTCATCCTTTAATAGAACCCATTTTTCCCCAAACACCCCCCAAACTTTCCATCCTGCACTGCCTTAATTACATCTAATAACTCCAAGTCTTTGTTCAATTCACTTCTCCATTCTTCTTCGGTTACTGCACCCAATGTTTTCTCACACACTGCCTCTTCTTCTTCTACCATTTCTTCTAAGTTGCTTTCTAGATTTTTTACATCAACCAACCGAGAAAGACAATCTACAGGCGTATTTTTACTCAAGTACCTACTCTACATTGAAATCGAATTCCTGAAGAGGTGTAATCTATCACCTTATCCATTCAGATATAAAATCGAATTCTTTCTTCATGGAAACCTCTAGCAGAGGCTTGTGGTCAGTATAGAGACACCAAACACAGTGCCCCACACAAAGCTGCAAAACTTCTTTAATGCCCCAAAAATGGCAAGAGTTTCCCTTTCTGGTACACAATAATTTCTTTCAGTTTCACACAAAGACCTGGAGGTACTAGCAATCAATCTTTCTTTTCCTTCATTTTTTGGGTTAATACTGCGCCCAAACCTTTAGAGTTAGCATCAGTAATGGCGAATGTCTCCTTACCTAAGATATAGGCCAGTAAACAGGGGGCATGCTTCAACTCATCTTTCAACGAGCCAAACTCCAATTTGCATGAAGAACTCCACTCATATTCTTTACCTTTTTTTAACAATGCTCCTAAGTGTATGGATTTTTCTGCTAGATTCTTTATAAATCTTCCATAATGTCCCACCATCCCAAGAAATGAACTGTCTTCTTTCCTGGACCCTGGATCTCTCAGTTTTATAATAGTGTCTTTAAGCTCTTGTTTAGGTTTACCCGCCCCACCTGAGAGTAGGTGCCCTAGATAACTAACTACTTGCACAATGAATCAACACTTTTCCTTCTTCAAAGTCAAACCAGCTTCCATTAACCTTTTTAGTACCAACCACACTCCGGTATCATGTTCTTCTATAGTACCACCAAAAACTAAAACATCATCTTGGCTGCACTTTACACCACTTATGCCTTTCAATACTCTGGTCACGTTGGAAAACAGGGGCAGCAGACACTAGACCGAAAGGCAAATTCTTACACGAGCCCTAGATTACATAAGTGAGTGACATCAGCTTGCAAATTCTATGCTTTCAGTGTATAAGGAAGGTCACCTCCAAGTAGTGATGGTTAGTGATCTTTGGAAGTGCTGGAAGAAAGATATCAACCCTGCATTGGACAGAGTGAGCAGAGAGAACAAGCCTGACTTCGAGTAGAATGCACGAGGATGTTTTCTCCTAAATTTAGAAAAAAATAATCCAAACATTAATGTCACATAAATTTGCAAAATGTATTCAAAGTGGTGTCCTGAAATAGTCCAGTCGTTTCACGGTGACAAGCACTTGGTGTGACTGACCCACCCCAGTTGTGTTCGGGGTTCACCTGCCCCAAGAACTTGTGGTAAAGTGATCAACGTTTTAGCACAGTTTCTCTAGGAAGGTCTGAAATGTCATATATTTAGGCAGTTTCAAAAATGTACTTTCACAATGCCGATCACTGTCATAGCATTCTTCTTTACTTCTGTATTATTACTCCCTGACTGCTCTTCCTATGTAGATTTTCAGTCACATTTTGTGAAGGAAAATATCATTCGAAGGTGTGAGGTAGAAAAATAATAAATAACACACATTTCTCAATCTCAGGTCAGAAAGAGCAGAGCTGTGGACAGCAGAAGTGACTATGAAGCAAATAGTGGTTTTATATATTTATGAAAATGTTCAATTTGTTCCCAAACAAAAGCTTTTCAGTTTATGAAAATACATGAATTCTGCTACTTAATACAACCTTAGAATTTTCGAATAATAAACTCCATGCTCCAAAACATAAGGTGATTGCTTTCATGAAAGAAAATACAATTTTGTCTGAGATAGCAGCTTTTCATTTTTATTAAAAATCCATATGTACTACTGAGACGCATGGAAAGATTCTACCTCGCAGACATAGATGCACGTGATATGTCACAAATGATAGTGTGTCAGGGCAATCTTTACAGAAAGGGTGGACAGTGAGCATAACACCCTTTTGTACATGTGCAAAATCCTACAATAAAAAGCTTATTTTCGTGAAGTGCTCAGTACTGACATGTTTCCATCTCTAATGGTTAATCAATTTACCAACCTCAGAAGGATGGGAGGCTGAGTACATATACTGAGATTGCAGCTTATGACTTGAAGGTCTCACACAGATGTCAGAGCGAGTGTATACCTCACTGAGCTATCTTTCTACCATTTCCACATTTAACAAAACTGTAATTCTGATGTATGTCAGCACTATTATACTTTTTGCTACGACTGCAATTTTTCAGAAGTTTACCATTCCTAGGTTTCATGACAGAACTAGTGTAGGTGAGGTCTCTTTAAAAGAAACATGACGATACGAAACAAAGGGGCATATTCTCAAGGACTCATCGCCGATTTAGCTGCACTTTTCCGCCACGAAAGTGGCGATAGATTTATCGCCCTATTCACAAGCCTGCGCTAACAGCCGACATCGTCAGTTTACCTGCAATAGCTGCCGCTAAAAACATCGCCAAGGCAGACAGCGACAACTAACGCTAATCATATGCAGAGTAGGCGTTCCCGTGCAAAAACTCACGATAACACCACTTCGCGATATTCTCAACGACCAGCCAGATTGGCGATGCGGTCCAAAAACAGGTGATAAGGCACGTCAGCAGCAGGGACTTAAGACCTGCTTTTATCTGGTCTTAAGTAGGACGAAAACCTGCAGTATAAAGGGAGCCCAGCCCAGAGCCACATCTGAAGACCAACAGATGCCATGGAGCTACTAATCATGCAGCTTGGAGACCCAAGAGGGCCACAACACCCACCGCCACCACCCCCAGGACCACCCCCACCCCCAGGACCACCCTCCCCGGACTACCACCGAGGCAGCGCAGAACAAGACAGCGGACCTTCCGAAAACGCACCACCCTCAGAGACTTAACGCCAGAGGATGTCATTGCCCACTACAGGCTCAAAAGGACAACCATCCTCCGCATCCTGACCCACATTGCCCACAGGCTGATGGTACCAACACAGCGGACAACCAACATCCCTCCGCAGACAAAGCTGCTGGCTGTGCTGCACTTGTTGGCCTCTGGTACCTTTCAACCAACAACTGCCAGCCCTATCAAAGTTCCTCACACCTGTCTTGGATGCCATCATCAGCTTGATACCCCAGCACCTTCACTTCCCCCACACTGCGCAGGAACAGCTGGAGACCAAGCAAGGCTTCTACGCCATAGCTGGCTTCCCGCATGTGTTGGGGGCAATTGACTGCACACATGTCCTACTTGTGCCCCCTGCCGACACTGCACACAATTACCGCAACAGAAAGCACACGCATTCCATCAATGTGCAGGCAATAGTGGACCACCGGGGACTGTTCACCAATGTCGTCCCCAACTTCCCAGGCAGTGCGCATGATTCCTACATCTTCTGACAGTCCATCATCAACCAGCCCTTTCAGGATGGCACCTATGGAAATGGACTGCTCGTTGGTAAGTACCAACGGAACACACCACACACCTCAACTCCGCAATCATACAACTCACAACTGTGGGAATGCACACGTAACAAAATCACATACAACATGCCAACCAACATGCCCACCTACCAGACATGACAACACAAGTAACTGTGGTAACAGGGGCCAGACATGTAGACAAACCATCCACAAAGGCATAGCCCCTTTGCCACACAATTGCAGAATGTGGGGAGAGGTGGGAACCAAGAATGTGCGAAGGAGGCAAGTGACCCATGAATAAGAATGTACACAATGCCAAGTGTGGCGGTGATGTGCTGGACAGTCTTGAGTATGCAGAGCACAGACATGTCCATGTGGACATATACTGCTGGTGTTTGTAATATTGTGGACAGTGGATGCAATCATGTTACCTCAGGCAGTGGGGAAGACCTTGGACATGTAGCTATGTCACCCCCCCTGTAAGCGTAAGCGTAGTGGGCTGGGCCGGCGTACGCCAGTCCAGCATAGGAGTGTGAATAAATAGCCCGGGGCTCTGGGCGTGGTTCACTTCCGGGATGGCCACCAAAGTAACTACTGCGTGTGTCTCTGTGTCCACCATATCCTGACCATAGGCCTACACACATGTGGCCGACCACCTTCAATGGCCAAATTTACACCGGCAACGAGGTGGCTACATCACACGCCACCCGGCGCACATCTCGTCATTGCCTGCAGGGGCGTGTCTGCCAGGGCGGCGCCCCTCACCCTGCCACGAGGCCGCCGCCGTGACCGGTGGTGCCTGCACGATCCTGTGCGCCTGCTGCACCGCAGCCCGCTGGTCCCCAGACCCGTCCGGCGCCCAGCGGTGATTGCCCGCCCCTGCGCACCCAGGCCTCACTGTTCACCTGCCGCCACCGGCGTGTCTCCAAGAGGGCCCACCACGTGCCGGTGCAATCTTCAAGCCCGAGGCCTGCGAGCTTGGCAGCCTCCTCAGCCGATCGCTGGCTTCCGCGCAACAGGCCCCAGCGCATCCGGCGGCACCGCACCATGGAGTTCTGTGTGTGCTGACTGCTCCCTCCGGCCTACCCTGCGGTCCAGCAGGTCTCACACAAATCAAATCCAGTCTGGACCTCCAGGCCTACTGCATCATCGCAGGCTGCACACCCGCTCAGCTCTTCAGGTGGGCCTACCTCAGTGCACCACAAGTCATCGCCACATGGCGGTAGGCCCGTGCCGGACGCAGTGCCTCAGGTGCCACTACCTCTGTGCACCACAAGTCACCGTCCAGCCTCCAGGCCTACTGCATCATCGCAGGCTGCACACCCGCTCAGCTCATCAGGTGGGCCTACCTCAGTGCACCGCAAGTCATCGCCACATGGCGGTAGGCCCGTGCCGGACGCAGTGCCTCAGGTGCCACTACCTCTGTGCACCACAAGTCACCGTCCAGCCTCCTGGCCTACTGCATCATCGCAGGCTGCACACCCGCTCAGCTCTTCAGGTGGGCCTCCCTCAGTGCACCGCAAGTCATTGCCAAGTGGCGGTAGGCCCGTGCCAGACGCAGTGCCTCAGGTGCCACTACCTCTGTGCACCACAAGTCATCGTCCCGTGGGGCTACCCCACAAGTCCGCCTCCAGTAGCCAACAGCATGTCCTTGGTAACGCCACTGGAGCCATTTACAGTCACGGGGCTACACCCGTCCCAGGCAGGCTGCTGGAAAGCCTGGGTGGAACGTCTGGAGACGTACTCCGAAGCGCACGTCATCCCAGTGCCGCGGCGGCGGAGCACGCGTAGGCATATGAGGAGTGTGAAGAAATGGCCCGGGGCTCTGGTCGTGGTTCAGTTCTGGGCTCTGGTCATGGTTCAGTTCTGGGCTCTGGGCGTGGTTCAGCTCCGGGCTGGCCACAAAAGTAACTATGGCGTGTGTCTCTGTTGTAGTGTCGGCGCCACCCGGCCCTTAATCAACAATGTTGCAATGTAGCATGCACCCGGAGGGCGGGCTCGCCCGAATGGATAAATAAAGGAGCGCAAGACCGCTCGGGGTCTTGGCTCATACATGCCAACTGTTGTGTGTGTATCTTCATTGCCGCAGCATAAGCCAAAGGCCTAGCCTCAGCCAGGCCTGAACTCTACATCTGTGTCCGCCCTATCCTTACCATAGGCCTACACACACGTGGCCGCCCACCTTCACCGGCCAACATTACAGTGTTGTTGTCAGGCTTGCGGACATGCGCAGACAGGCATGACAATGGTGTGCCTTAGGAGTGCAAGTGATGCAACCGCGCAGCGCACACAAGTAAATAGGCTCGGGGGGAGGGAGGAGCAGCTGTGAGGCTACGTAATACACATTGATCCCGCACATTTGCCAGAAGCAATACATGGCAATCATGAATCCCAAAGTCGCACAAATCACACACCACAAAACTTGTAAATCTGCCAGCACAGCATGCAGAACCACCAATTTACACTAATCTCACTTACCTCTCATGGGTGATAAAGGATATGCACTCTGCCCGTGGATGATGACACCCCTCCGAGCCCCGAACACCCCAGCCCAGAGGCAGTACAATGTGGGCCACAAACGCATCAGGGGCATTGTTGAACGCACATTTGGTGTGTTAAAGTCACGTTTCAGGTGCCTGGACAACACAGGTGGAAGACTCCTGTACAGCCCAGAAATAGTGTGCAAGATGATCATTGCATGTTGTGTATTGCACAACATATGTGTACGCACCAATGCCCCATGGATCCAAGTGCCAGATGCACCGGACGATGATGAGGAAGATGAGGCAGGTGGACCACACCCCACTACAGCTGCAGCAGGAATAGCCGGAAGGAACACAATCATTAACAATTTCTTCGCATGAGCACGTCACATTGTGACTGTCCTTAGCAATCATGGATCAGTACAAAATGACCACATGAACAGCATGTGCAAATAAATTCATTGCAACACACATTCCCTGTGTGCATGTCAGTCCTCTGCATTAGCACATCACTTTGACAAGTGTAGGTGCAACATTAAGTGCTAACAATCTCACAAATAGCAAATAGATGGTGGGTATGTCACCTCTGGACAGAGAGGCTGTTTAGGCTGTCACGTATTCGAAATGCCATTTCAGGGTGTCAAATGTAGTCCGTAATCCCACTCATCAGCGTATCACATGTGTACAAAAACATGACATGAAGGCTGTCATTGGTGTTCATAAAAAGACAACAGGGTGTCATTTGGGGTCAAATATGACATTTCGGGTGTCTTTTGGGGTCAAATATGAAATTGCGGGTGCCATTTGGGGTCAAATAGGAACCACCCTGATGCAGAGATGCACCCTGTGACTCAAGACCCACAACATGAGCAACATGGACGTAAGGAGGATGGGGGCACAGTGAACACCTCAGCAACATGGGAGATGCACACCAGCCAAAAAGCCAGTAGGAATACCTTGCGTGGAACACACCAAGGTGTCCCCTGGACATTTGTGCCATGTACAGATCACGTGTACATGGACGTCATCCATCAATAGTAGTGAACAGTGTCAGCTAATAGGTGCAAGGTGAGAAGTCACGCGCCTCCTCACAGCTACCTGTACCCATCACTGTCAGACTGCAGCAAAACACCACTGCTACATCAGAGCATGCAAAATTGACCGTGAGGGCACGTACATGGCTGGTAAGGGTTCAACCGTGCCGGAAGGCGAAGCAGTGACATCCCCCCCAAAAAAAAATCCACATCACATTTCCAGAATGCAAGCAGATGACAAACTAACATTAGGGATGAAAGCTCCTTTGTCTGAACTAGAAGGCGGTAGCGCATCTGCACCTCCGACCTTGGAATTGCATGCGCCCGGCACCCCCTGAGAGATACCACAGCAGCTGATGACAGCTCCCACACTACGCACAGCGCTAACCAAAGACCAATGTATACACACCCCAAACACAGAAGTCCTTGCTCGCAGTTCTCTTGCATGGATAGACCTTCACACTTACGCACAGACATCCCAGGAGTCCAACTGCTGCACACTCAAACAAATCATTGCTCCGAGCTGTGGCATCCACATAACTTTGACTTTGACTGTTTTACACACAGCCCTATTTCCTACATTGACGTGGGGCTAAGTTGGGAAATTGCGAGATTGTTGTTTAGGAGCAATGAGGCCACAGCTAGTTCACACATTCCCAGTCATCTCACTGCCTATCTGGGTCACGGTCAAACATGCGCATTGATATCAGTTCCCAGGAAGTACCTTTTTTTGGAATCACTGCCCCTACATTCATCCATACTTTCATACTTGCTTGATCATAGACATGACACATCTGTGTGAATTAGAATGTTTTAATCACATTCGGTGGAGTGTTGAAGCTGGACCAGTACATGGCCATGCAAACCCCACTTTACATTGTTGCCCTGTGGAGGGCCAGCCAGAGTCCTTTAGGGACTGACAAGTTCATCAGAAGAGAAAGAGTTCAGTCCGCAGTCTGATTGCTGTGTCATTGGTAACCAAACCAAATATGGCAGTCCATGTCGAGGGCCAAGGTGAGTGTCGCAGAGTGTATCGGGGACAGTGGAAGGTGTTATTCCAGGGCATGATGCAGAGGGCAGAACCAAGCTGAAACAGGCCATATGGCGGAGATGAATGCTACCGCTTCCTTCTTACCACAAAGGCAGAATCATCCACATCATCGTCCTCTGATGTGTGATGTGCCTCACATGTGGGTGGTGGTGTTTTGTCTGCAGCACTGTGTGGCACTGACACATCAGGGGCCGGAGGTGGAATGTCTGCCGCACTGTGTGGCAGTGACACATCAGGGGCCGGAGGTGGATTGTCTGCCACACTGTGAGGCACTGACACATCAGGGGGCGGAGATGTGGATGGAGTAGTAGCAGCAGCATTCATCTGTGCCAGGCATTGTGGCAGCAATGCCATGATGAGGATCTGGAGGGCATGGAAGATCCCAGCTACATCTCGCTGGTGTGCAGCCGTGGCAGCCATTCTTTCCGCCTACATCCGCTCCATGTTCTCCATGATCCTCCGCATGTGTCCCAACTCCCGGCTGACATCGCTGGAGCCACTCTGACTAGACAGTTGTTCTTGTCTCAGAGTCATGACTCCAGCGATGTCCGCCATGGCTTGTTGGAGAGCATGGAGCGGACTGTGGGTGTCCGTTAGGGACTGTAAGAAGTCCCTGATGGGACTTAGACACCCACATATGGCAACTAGTTTGGCTGCCATGAGGTCGAACCCCACCCGCACCTGATCAGCCATCTCCTTCTGGCCCTCTAACACACGGCGTTGGAATGCCATGTGTTGGTCGTGGGGGTCCTGGGAGACAGCCGTGGTGGTGGGTGCTTCCTGCTGTGTGGTCTGTGCAGGGGGTGGGGTCTCCTCGACGCAGCTGGGCTGCCCTGCTCCTGGGGGTGGGGTGCTGAGGGTGTCCATGAGCTGTTGGAGGGCGTCGGTGTCGATGGTGTGGAGGTCCTCTTCATCATCAGTGAAGAGATGTACGGGCTGCTCTGCAGGAGGTGTTGATTCTCCCTCTGCAATGTAAAGGGGAGATGCATGTTCATGCATTGGACAAGTTTACAAACAGACTGCATGACAATGTACATTGTGACTGTTTGGGAGGAGATGCCTATTTGATGCGGGACAGTGGACATTTCTACACCATCAAGGATGTGAGGTTGTACTTGTACATACCTGCAACTGAAGTACAATCGCAATTTAGAAATTGGGGAAAACTGGATTTGGAAATTTTTAATCAAATTCTGTCCAACAATATCCCAAATACTGGTTCACTATCACTATCCTCTCTGGATACGATCTACAGTTGGATTTCTAATGCAGTTAATTACTGCCTTCCACTTTCTACCAAAAACTGTCTAATCATCGTACCCTGCTCCCTGGTTTACTGAACAATTAAAAATTTAAAAAAGTAAATGTAAAGCCTTGGAAAGATCCTGGAGGAGAGACTACTCCCCTGATTCTAAAATCATATATAAAACTGCTCTAAAAAATATCATGTTCTATGTAAACTGGCTCGAGCGGATCATGTCTCCTCCTCTATTTCCAATGCACAAAATTGCTCTCGCACTTTGTTTGCAATGGTGAAAAAATTGGCTGGCTCGGATACGCAGCCTACTTCTCCTATTCTAAATGAATTTCAATGTAATACTCTTGCCAATTTTTTTATAAGGAAAGTGGAGCAAATATATCAGACACTGGATAAAACTGGGCCTTTGGTGCCGATTCAGTTAGCTTCCCTTTTAAATCCATTTTTACAGTGGTACCTCCGACGAAATTGGAAAAATGGGTGCCCCTTGATATTACTTCTTTCAAAAAATTTTAGGCAGTATCAAATCAGGATCCCCCTATGATCTTCTTCCTGCCCCTATACTTTCACAACTTGAGCAGCCCTCACTGGAAATTGTTATGGAACTACTTAATGCCTCACTTCAAGAGGCCTTGGTTCCACCCGATTGGAAACATGCTATGGTCCTCCCATTACTGAAGAAGGCTAATGCTGATCCTGATCAGTCATCTAATTTCAGGCCCATTTCCCTACTTCCTATTTTTTCCAAGATTTTGGAAAAACATGTTAATTTGCAACTATCCAAATTTATTGAATCTTCGAACTTTTACACCACTCCCAGTCTGGTTTCAGAGCGGGCTTCTCGACTGAGACGACTCTCCTTGGCGTTACCGAAATGCTGCGCCAACATTTAGATATTGGTGACACGGTGGCCCTCATTTTGTTGGATTTGAGCGCCGCATTTGACACGGTTTCTCATACCGTGCTAATCAAATCCTTGCAGTCACTTGGCATTACCGGAACAGCACTTGGCTGGCTGACTTCTTTTATCTAAACGAACCTTCCAAGTTTTTTCATCAAGTGCTTCTTCTAAAATTCTTTTTCTCCCTATGGGGTACCTCAGGGATCAATTTTAAGTCCCCTTCTGTTCAATATCTATTTACAACCTTTGGCTGCGATTGCAGAGGAGGCTGGGTTGTCTCTTTTTCTTACGCTGATGACACCCAAATAATTTTTTCCCTATCTGCGGGAAATGTGCAAGGCCCTCAACTCTCCAAATGGGCTTGAGCAACATTGCATCTTGGATGAGAGCTAATTTGCTCAAGCTAAATGGTGAAAAAACGGAGGTCCTTATTTTTGGAAAAGATCAGGACCTTTGGGGCCCCCAACATTGGCCCAGCGAAATGGGACCCTTACCTCGCCCACCGCTCAAGCCCGTAATTTGGGATTCATTATGGATAATAAATTATCCATGAAACAACATGCGGTAAAAACTGCAGCCACCTGCTTCACCATTTTAAAATGGTTGAAGAAAATCATTTGGATGCTCCCCAATGCTACTCAAAGGACGGTAGTCCAGGCGCTTGTTACTTCTAGACTGGACTATGGAAATATTCTTCTTTTGGGAGCAAATAAAGATGTAGCTACGCAAGCTCCAAGTGGTGCAGAATTCTGCCGCTAGGTTACTTTATAAAATCCCTAGAATGACCTCAATCTCCAATGCTTTGAGAGATTTACATTGGCTTAGAGTGGAAAGTCGGACTAAGTTTAAAGCCCTGGATTATATGTTTAAGATTAAGATTGGGACTGCCCCTCAATACCTGCAAAATCTGGTTAGCCATTATCAGCCCTCTCGACTGTTACGCTCTACGACACAGGAATTATTCATGGTTCCCAGGATCAAACTCACAAGAATGGGAGGCCGTTCTTTTTCCTATCTTGGTCCTCTCTTGTGGAACTCTCTTCCCATAGCGATCCGCAAAGAAACACTTCACTTAAAATTTCGTAAATTAGTGAAAGCTTGGCTGTTTAACCAATAGTACTTACTCTTTTTTTTATTTGTTGGTTCCTCTCGGTCTGCGCTGGGAAACCCTTTTTGGGTAGCTACGCGCATTACAAAATCAATTAACATAACATAACATAACATAACATCTCACAGTTTCCTGCTATGCCAAATGTGATTGGCCAGTTTCTACACACAAGCGGCAGCAGTTGTGTCCTCTGTTCTGTTGTGAAAATGTTGCAGTTTGTACCACATTGTTGTCAATGTTGATGTGCTCTGATTCTGTATGTGTGTGTGCTGCATTGTGGGAGAGACACCCCTGCAGCTCTAATTTTGCTGGCCCTTATCCCTTTCAGGCGGTGTGCCTTTTACTTCTGTGCTCATACAGTGCTGAGATGTTGCAGACTTGGGTAAATTGGGCTCTTGGTGGGAGTTGGGACTCTTGGGCATGGTTTGTCCGCAGATGTCTTGTTGACGTCAGGGGTTGTTTGTGCACGTGGATGTGTCAGAGTGTGACCTGCTCCTTTACGGATGTGGTCCACACTCAGCCACCTCAGTGTTGTGGCGTGCACCATGTCATGATAATTGGACTGCAGCCATGCTATTCGTCATGCAGTGTCACTTGCATTGTCAGTGTGGCTCACGGACCCACAGCTTTGCTGGGTTCAGCACATGTGCATGGGTTTGTTGTGAGATTAGTGATGTGTGGGAGGGCCCCCTCTGGGCAAATTGTCGACAGGGGCCTACTTGCTGTTTCTATGTGTGCTGCAGTATGCCAAGGAGATCAGGGACATGACCCAGAGTCATTGTGGGTGTGCACTGTGCTATACTTAATTGTGCATGTGTGCCATTGTGCCCATCTCCCCCATCCCCCCAGTCCCTGGTCATTACTCACCCTGTTGCTGTTGGGTCAGGTCATGTTGAGCAGTGTCCGGTCCCCCAACTCCTGCCACCGTCTCCCCACTGATGACTGTGGACACCATTTCCTCCATCTCATCCAGCTCCTGCTGTGGCGCTGGACTCCAACCTCCAGTCTGCATTGCTGCTTTCCGGTTGTTAGCGAGTTTCAGCTTGGTTTTGCGCTTCACATCATTCCAGCGCTTCTTGCAGTCGTCCACTTCCCTGCTCTTCACTCCGACTGCATTCACCTTGGCCAAGATGGACTGCCATATTACATTTTTAGTTGCCAATGACACAGTGGAGGTGATGAACAGTTGTTGGTGGTGTTCTATCACCTCCGTAATCAGGATCTTGTTTTCCTGCAGACTGAATCGCGGGTTCCTCTTCTTCTTCTCCTTGCCCTTCTCCTTCCCCGAGGTCCCTGGCTGGTCCTCCGGGGGGTTTGTGGGGTTCTGGTTGGCCTCTGTAGTTGCACCAGCTTCCTCCATGGTGCTTCTCAGTTGTTTGGGTTTTGTTTTTATTTTTTTTGCAGCTTTTATGGTGATTTTTCCCGCCTGACGTGGGAATAGCAAGCCTGGCGCTGCTTATCGCTGATATTTTTATCGCTGTTGGGCCCATCGCCACTTTTTTCACGTTCGGGTTTCCTTTTTTGTCGGCGTCATGGTAATTGTAACGCGGACATTTGATGCGTTATCTGGAAACTATCGCCTGTTGCCGGCGTGTTGAGAATACGCCGTTAACACGGCGTTAGTTTCCCGCGATAGACGGCGTTATGTAAAATTGCGTTATCCTAGATTGGCGATAATTATCGCCCGTTCTTGAGAATATCCCCCATAGTTTCTTTAAACAAACTTTAGAAACGCCGTTTCTGTTGTGAAATATAATAATGGGAAAGTTCTGAAAGATTCCACTGATAGCAAACCGTATTACGATGTTGAGATACACCAAGAATAAAATAAATGGGGAAATGTTTCTCTCCGCCTCACCCACACCACTGCTGAGAATGTGCACAATTTGCCACAAATTACTGATAGCATTTCAGGGACATCTTTAAAAAGGGTGTAGAGTAAGCACATCGCCCTCTCATATCTGTGCGCAAATTTTAATGAGGGTATTTTTTTCTGTCAATAAAACGTGTGTTTTTGTAAAGTGCTGAGGACTCTAATGTTGCCATCTCTAAGCGCTGTACATAAGAGATGGCATGATTACCAAATATAGAGGCACCCAATTTACCAATCTTAGAAGGATAGGATGCTGAGTTTGTATACAGAGACTGCCGCTTATGATTTGGAGGTCTCACACAGATGTCAGACCAAGAGTATAACTCACTGAGCTATCTATCCAGCATTTCCACATTAAATAATACTGTGTTTCTGATGCATGTGAACAGTAATATACTGTTTGCTATGACTGTGGAATTTATCAGAAGTTTGCATTCTTAAGTTTCATTTTAGAAAAGGTGTAGGTGAAGCCTCTTTAAAAGAAACATGACTGCATGAAATACATAATGCTTCTTTTAAACAAACTTCACAGTCAAATATAACAACATTTGAACTGAAAATTGTGTAGTAATGCGACTGTTTGAATCACGGTGTATTTGGGGAGAGAAGTTCCAGGATTACATATGCACGTGAGCATGATTTTCTTGGCATTACCAAACACTGTATAGATGGTATCGGATATCTCCTGAGAATGTGGCTTTGAAATCATCCCTAAATCTTCTGATGCTTGCAATGAACACTACCATCAATCACAAAGAAAACTAGCCATTATATACAGATACAAGTATTGGGATTTAGAAAGCATGATTGCATTGCCACATACACATGGATGTTGTGCCTCAGTTGTTGCATTATTGAACTCTTCGGTTCAGAATTTTTCCCATACACCTGTGCTGTATTACGTTCTGCCACAAGATGTTATACACCATCACTCTGTGTGCATGTGGCTTGCTGAAGGAATGGCTCCATTTGTAAATTATTTGCTCTCAGAGAATAACAGGTCTGAATACATGTAATGCTAAAGTGCCCATCTGATGTCTCTTTTGCTGCACCCTATACTTTTGCTGGCTTTCGAACTCTGTGCACTTTACCCTGCTAACCAGTAGTACGGTGCCTGTGCTCCCCATTTAAAACATTGGCATGTTTCTAATTTGCATATTTTAGCTTGTCTATTAGTCCCTACTACAAGGGCCTAGTGAACCACCCACTATAACAGCTTAAGCGGGGTGCCACTGTTGCAGATAAAATTGCCTTATGGCCCTTCTTAACATCAATCTTTGCCATGCAGGTCATCCAAAGTCACAGGTTAAAACTAATAAACTCTGCTTGAAATAACTATAATAACACAGTTGTGGGATGGGGACCAAAAGAAAACCTTTTTAAAAGCAGCCTAAAACGTTGATAGAAAGAAAGATAAATTATTAAAATGACAAAAAAAGTTATCGTCAAAAGAAAAGAAAGAATGAAGGATGAAAGAAGAAAATGAAAGATCAATTAAATAAAAAAGAAAAATGAAAGAAAAGAAAGAAAAAGTATGAAAAAATGTGAGATGAAAGGACAGGCGATTTAAGGCAAGAAGAGAAAGAAAGAATTAACGAATGGAAGGAATATAAAAAGAAAAGATGTAAAGAATGTGTGAAAGAATACCTGAAGCAGCATAAGAATAAATGGATAGAAAGCTAGAAAAAAAGACTGATGGAATTAGAGAAGAATAGACAAAAGGAAAGAAGATTGAAAGAAAGAATGAAATACACATAAAACTAAAAAAAAGGTGATGATAGAAGGAAAGAATGAAGCATAAAAAGAAAGAAGATGGTAAGGGTGAATGAAATGGATCAATACAGGTAAATATGTAGTTTTTGGCCAAATTCCTTTAATATCATGCTATAATATGAATAATTTTGCATCATTTCCTGCATGGATACAATTCCCATGACAATACATCAGAAGGGTTGGGATTTCTCACTTTACTCGCGCATTTATTGCTACATATATA
Organism: Calotriton arnoldi; assembly: GCA_963921515.1. Taxonomy (NCBI): domain Eukaryota; kingdom Metazoa; phylum Chordata; class Amphibia; order Caudata; family Salamandridae; genus Calotriton; species Calotriton arnoldi. The sequence goes on along the minus strand of CAWUFW010000108.1, from coordinate 14,685 downwards.
AGTCAAAGTTTGGGGTATTTTATTTTTGTGGCTACTCCACTGCCCTACTATATGGTACAAAGTTTACTCAGTACCTGAAAGTTAAATGCCACTAGTTGAATGCAACATATTTTGTGCAATCCACTACAGTGGCAGTGCAGTGGCAGTGCAAACTTGGCGTCGGGTCTACCATTGTAGCCTGTGTGTAGCAGTGTAAAAACTGCACTATGACCTGTCAAAATAAACCCTTTTCACAGGTCACAACCTTCCTTTTAAACTTTATTAAGTCCCCCCTGTGTTGGCCTTGCAGCCCAGAAGACAAGGTGCATGAGATTTAAAATCAGGACGTGTACAAATGTAACGTTAACATGACCACACAGTGACTACCAATCAAAAGCTATTTTCATTGTGACCGGCCTAGGTGTCCTCTGTAGAAAACAGTTACTTATAACACAGGCGAGTTCGCAGCAGGATCGTGGTAAAAATTCCCAATGTTTTTTCCCTTTTGGGCCTGAAAGGGCTCCCTCTGGGGCCCCAAACAAGGGCTATGGGGGAGGGTGTCCCTACCCTTCCCCATTATATTTTTTAATACCATTGCAGGAAAGGGGACAGAGTTCCTGAGTCCTCTAATGGCTGCCTGCAACATTTTTCTTCATGTTGCTGGGAGCCAATCAGAGCCTTGCTCCCATGGGAGCAAGATGGTCAAAGCTAAAAAAAAAAAAAAGCCCCTGGGGACAATAAGAAGGCTCTATTTTTTTTAAATTTGGTTTGTGGGACTCTCGCAAGAGAACCTCAAACCCCATCGTCCAGATATACAGATATTTTTGTATCCTAATCTTTCAAAAACTACTGAACTGATTTATACCAAATGCAGAAAGCGTGCTTTCTGGATCATGCTCTAATTTTCTGCCAAATTTGGTGAAATTCCGTTCAGCGGATTTTGTGGTAGCGCTGTTCAGAAAAGTCTATGGAAAATGCATGGGGATCTTGCATTTTGGGAGCCCTTTTCCTCGGCCACAACTTGATTGATCACCTTGAAACTTTCCACGAAGAAACCGGCCATAAATCAGCACTTTTTTCATGAAGATTCATCAAATGGCGCCAATTTTATTATCAAAACAAATTCAGACCTAAATATAACTACTCATAGTCACCACTGTGCAGATATAGTTAGGGTTGTGTTTCCATAGGAAATACATTTTTCGTGTTGCTAATAACTTTGGTACCATTTGATGAATCTCCACAAAACATTCCAAACAAGTTCACCTTTTTGCCTAGTTTGCACATGGAAAGTTCTGGGGAGATTCGTCAAACGGGCGCCAAGAAAAAGGGGGTCCCAAGATGTGTTTTCCCCACTTATTATCCCACTGTAACTTTAGACACAGCTACAGCCTATACGACTGAACGGATTTACACCAAATTTGTCAGAAAGCTAGATCCAGGACCAGAAAGAGTGCTTTTCATGTTTAGGTGTAAATCTGCTCAGTAGTTTTTAAACAACTAATGAAAAAATAACTTTGCATATCTAGGGACGCAGAGGCTCCACTGATCCCAACAGATTTCATACTGAGATCTGTTTGGCTGCCACCACGTCAACCAGGAAGTGGTGGCAGCCATCTTAGGACTTCGGAGGATCCATTAATACAATGCAAAATGTAAACTAAAAAAGCTCGGGTCTCCTGTGCTTGCTTTTTTTAAAGCCCCCCGGGTGAGCCAGGTCCCGGGTGAAAAAAGTGTTCACTTTTTGGAGAGAGGGTGCACATGGCCTCCCTCCTCAGGCCAATTTTGACCTATGGACCCCATTCCCTGAGGCTGGGCCATGTTGCTGAGGGGGAGGGGGGCATTCGGCCCCAGGTAACCCATCCCCTGAAGCCAGTCCATTTCCTAGAAGTGAGAGGTAAGCATGCGCCCCCCTTCCTAGGCTGACTTCGGCCCCAGGGAGCCCATCCCCGGGGCCCATCCCTGGACTAAATTTGGCCCCCTACCAATATTGGCCCCGGGGACCCCATCCCCCATGGCACGGGCAAATATCTAAATGGGAAGGGGGCCTTGCGGCCCCATCCACTGGGGCCCGGCTGTATGCACAAAGGGGCCCCCCCTCACTGCGCCATTAATGTCCCTGGGGACCCCATTCCCCAGGGCCGGCTCAGGCTATATCCTGTGGAACCCACCACCAGGGCATGGTGGTTTCCCTGCCAGCACCGGCGCGGGCAGGGTAACCTGAGTTTGCTCTCACTTTGGGGGAGCAATATTAAATTGAAAAATGCTCCCGCCATGAACAACTGAATGCCCCGCACAGCATGGGGTTGGCTACATACGGGGTTTGCTACATGCGGGAAGTTGCTGTAGTGCCTGGCAGGAGTCAACCAGGGGAGAGGATGTAGCCTAATGGCTAGGGTGGTCAATCTCAAATCAGGGGACCGGGTTTGAGTCTCGGCAATGATGCTCAACATCCTGTGATTCTGGGCGAAATCACTTAATCTCCCCGTGCCTAACAAAAATCAATGCGTCCTTGTGTAAGCAACAGGTGCTCTTGTAAATGGCTCTGATACCCGATACCTTTGGGTCAAGTTCGCTCTCTATAAAACTCTAAAAAAAATGTTTTTCAAAACACCCGCCGCGCATGGCCAGAGGCTGTGCGTGGCAGGGATTGGATGAACGTACGTTAAATAATGATATTACTTTACATTAAAAAAAAACCTAGAAATTCAATGAAAAAACAAAGGTTAAAGTACAGTTATAGTTAGGTGAAATGTTCAGTTTTAATGAAAAAAACACTGAAATTCACCAGTTTTAGTTAGTTATCTCAAGGTGCGTGAGTAATAGTTACCTTACGGCATGAGTTATAGTTATTTGAGATAACTCTAAGTATAATCGTAGAATTTCAGTTGTTTTTAGAGTTTAAAACTGAACATTACACCTAACTATAATGTTACTTTACTTTAGTTTTTTTCAGTGAATATATATCAATGTGTGCGTATATATAGATATATATTCACTGAAAAAAACAAAGGTTACAGAGAGGCTATAGTTAGGCTCACATTTCAATCATACAAAACCAGTGAAATTCAGCAGTTATTGTTACCTGAGCTAACTATTACTTACGCCCTACTATGCACTGCTTATGACCTCAAATATTACATCACTCATGACATGGTCAGTGACATCACTCATGACATCACTGAGGACATCTCAAATGACATGACTGATGACATCATCCACAGAAGCACTCACACACCTACTCACACCCCTATACAATCTCTCATACACCCACTCACACACCCACACAACCATTCACATACCCATTCATAGACCCACACAAGTACTCACAAAACCACTCACTCATCCATAGAGCCACTCAGACACCCACTCACTCACTCATACAGGCATCGTTCAGCAGTTCAGGCTTGACGGGTCACCCTGAAACTTTCGGGACAGCAGATGAAGTGAGTGTCAAACTAGTTTTAAAAATTTCGTCAAATGGGGTCAAAGTTATTGCCAAACAAAAAATGCTTTTCCTAAGGTCCTAACAATAACTACCTACAGGCGACCGCCAGTAGGTAAAATAAATAAATATATATGTATATATATATATACACACACATACATATATATATGCAGACGAACTTCGCCAAATTAATCCAAGTACTCAGGAAAGACGAATACGGACCCAAATCTTCGTGCAAGGTATTTATTGATTCAGACACCCAGCACTACCGCCATGACGCGTTTCGGCCTTCGGGAGGCCTTGATCACATGACGCCATGAGGAGTGACCCTATTTTTAAAGTGACAGTGCAACAGCACGTGATAATCAAGGCACAATGCAATAGACATAGAGAAGGTATATATAGATGTGCAAATATGGCAATAAATACATCGTAATACATATTAAAAAATGTGCATTAATTCATGAACATTTAAAAATAACTAAAACCAATTCCGTGCACGGACAAACTGAATAAAGACCAAATTTGTACGATCATTATTCATGGGTAGTTTGAAAAATAAAACCCGAGTGGGTATGCATACTTGTTATTTGCAGTGCACCATTAAACAGCTACATCAAACCATGTTTCTGTAGTAGCCGCTGCCTGTTGAGAGGTATGTTCAGTTTTTTTGCAGCATGTGAAAATTACGTAATTTCAATTTTCGCGTATACTTATAGAGGTCAATGCGTGTTTGTGCATAGTTAAAGTTGCAGGCCGGGATGTATGACAATCCCAACAATAAGATGTTTCTCTCAATGTCACTCAAATGCATGGTAGTGAGATTGATTACTGCAAGAGAGTCAATAGTTTTAACATTAGATAAAGATGCGGGGTTCATTTGCGATTCCATTTTTTGTGTGGTTTTTTGCTGTTCTGTTTGCCCCCGCTGTTTGAACTTGTGTCTTTGCCGTCATTCGCAGCGCTTGAGGTTGGCTTTCTGGTGTTTTTTTAGTTTTGTGCCCGGGGCCCCAGGGTCTGTCTTCTGTCATGACGCAGGCAATCCACCTCCTGCGCCAGGGAAAGTTTTGTAAACCCCAACCTTGTGGCCGGGTGAACTTGCTCATTCTCAGATTCACTTCCTGCCACTGAGCTTAAATCAGACATTGACGTTGATGACTGTGCAGTATCACCGACATTTGCTGGTGACACAGTAGCTTGTACTTGTTTCTTTGTGTTTTTAATGGAGTCTAATTTTTTAGCGAAGGTAAAAACTTGTCCGTTTTGGTAATCAAGTTTGTCTCGTTGAAATTTGAAAGCCTTTCGCTTTTTGATTATCTCCTCCTCTTTATGCAGACGGCTTAACATTTCCTAACAATATTTTTTCTCACTGTCTGTTGGGCCCATTTTGCTTATTTCGTCATTCAATTCATCCACTTTAATCTGTAGCGCGGCACGGTCACTTCGGCGTATTTCACCAGAATTCTTACTAATTTACAGGAAGACTCCAAGTTGCACTCCGCCCACTCAGCTAGCATGCTGGGGTCGGGATTTTCGTAACTGGGCGCTAACATGATGCGTAACCCCCGTGGGATGCGCCCGACCTCCAAATATCTAGATAACGACCGGTGTTCCCACCATTTGGACTGCTCAGCGCGCATCACTTTTTCAAGTTTTTTAAAAAGTTCTCTTATATTGGAGCTCCCAGTTTGCGGAATGACAGGATGTACACTTGTAGATGACTCGCTCACCGGCGAGTCATCAAACATTTCACACGCCGCCTCCTCACGGCTCCTGAAAGCGTCGGCGGTCATAGTGCAGTGTTGTTGGTGGAAATACAGTGCTAGAACAAACAGCCTGGTAATACCCCTGTTTGCACCGCACGCACACTCCTTCACCAGACTTATCAGCATACGCTCCTACCTCGGCAGACTCCCTGGCGTTGCCCGGGTCCTTAGATACGAGCTTAGTCACCTTCGACTTAGGTAGGAAGATATTGTGCTGTCTGGGGGCTACTGCGGCTGAACCCTACAGGAAAATCAGTCTCTTCCGGTTCACGGAAGATAGCTTCCTGCCGCTCGGCCCTGAGTCGAAGGAGGGGTCCGTAGAATACTGAGGAAGCAACTCAGTGGTATAGATGCAGACGAACTTCGCCAAATTAATCCAAGTACTCAGGAAAGACGAATACGGACCCAAATCTCCGTGCAAGTTATTTATTGATTCAGATACCCAGCACTACCGCCATGACGCGTTTCGGCCTTCGGGAGGCCTTGATCACATGACGCCATGAGGAGTGACCCTATTTTTAAAGTGACAGTGCAAAAGCACGTGATAATTAAGGCACAATGCAATAGACATAGAGAAGGTATATATAGATGTGTATACATATCACAAAGTTGCATTAGTGCAGCAGCAATCAGGTATTATGTGCAAATATGGCAATAAATACATTGTAATACTTATTAAAAAATGTGCATTAATTCATGAACATTTAAAAATAACTAAAACAAATTCCGTGCACGGACAAACTGAATAAAGACCACATTTGTACGATCATTATTCATGGGTAGTTTGAAAAATAAAACCTGAGTGGGTATGCATACTTGTTATTTGCAGTGCACCATTAAACAGCTACATCAAACCATATTTGATATTTTGAAATGCTCATTAATGCATGAACATTAAAAATTAACAATATTAGAAAACTAAATTGGAGTGCAAATGTACTAAATAAAAACCAATTTTCATAGGGTTAGCATCTAATAGTGCAAATGCTAGGCATTATGTTCCAAGTGGGTGCAACTTTATAGTAGATGTCCTGCAAGCATATTGGCTAGCCTTAAAAATTTAAAACACCATAAATATTCAAATATTTATTACTTCATAAATAATTAAAATGGTTCATAGTGCAAATAGGCAAATCACGCAAGAAAAAATAGATTTCTAATAACTACATGATATCAGTAACCTATGATAGTTGGAGGCTAACTTGATTGCCTAGAATTAACTCACTAGTTGTGTACTCCTACCAGCGTGAGTTCTAAATTGGTCACTACATTTGACTGTTGCTGCGTTCAAAAATGAAGGATATTAAAAACAAAGGTTAAAGTACAGTTATAGTTAGGTGAAATGTTCAGTTTTAATGAAATAAACACTGAAATTCACCAGTTTTAGTTAGTTATCTCAAGGTGCGCGAGTAATAGTTACCTTACGGCATGAGTTATAGTTATTTGAGATAACTCTAACTATAATCGTAGAATTTCAGTTGTTTTTAGAGTTTAAAACATTACACCTAACTATAATGTTACTTAACTTTAGTTTTTTTTCAGTGAATATATATCAATGTGTACGTATATATAGATATATATTCACTGAAAAAAACAAAGGTTACAGAGAGGCTATAGTTAGGCTCACATTTCAATCCTTGAAACCAAGGAGAGGGGCTCTTAGAGTCCCAAGGGACAGAGCACCAGAATAACCGAATAGTTAAAAAACAAGGTTCCCTTTGAAGCTAAGCAACATGATCATTAAAACCAAATAGATAACATTTGTTCACTTTTATCAATCATCCAAAAACGTGCCGATTCAACCACTATCATACGTAAATGGACTCACTCTCCTCAAAGTATGAAAGTACTTATGTACAAATTTTAATACATCAATTATAAAAATTGCAAAGAAGATCATTACATCAAATCTTGAAATTTCATAATAAAATACAATACACATTTTATAACAGCAAAAGAAAAAATCATAAAAACAGTTATAAAAACAGTTAAAAGGACTCCTGACTAACTCAGTGAGTACCAAAATACCTCAATAGATACCACCCCTGGAAAGGAAACTACAGAAGACAATAAGCTTTGCCTTTATGACGTTAATTTGAGCTGTATTTTGACAGAACTTAGCAGAGTAAAATATTCCCTGTCCTTATGATTACTGTCACATATCAAATTTAACAACAATCTCTGCGACGAAGCGTTTCGGTAGTCAGTGATGGATAAGGCCACCTTCTTCAGGACTACAAATTTATTTCCTCATCCACAATTCAAATATTAAACCTGACATAAAAAATAACAAAAATTATTTTTTATTTATGTATTTGACAGTAGTATTAGAAAAACTTCATATTAATATCATTCTGTGTCTATTTAACAAATCCAGCAACCTTGTAATCATTTCATATATATTAAACCAATTTTAAAAACATTAGTTCACCCCTGACATAGATTAATTTATTTGAACATTTATAAGTACTCACACAACCTTTGAGAGAGTACCTTCAAAAAAAGGGCTATATGTGCAAAACCACAACTCAATCCAACCACACTATAACCTGATTATCTAAGTTATATCCACACTCACCGGTGCTACTGCACTCCAAATGGTGTGGCTCCCAAATGGATGTAGAGACGTATATCAATTTTATTAATCACTGAAAGATATTTTTAAAACATTTAATGTTAGATACTCATACTGTTTATAGTTTAAAACAGCAAATTCGAGTGTGGAATAAATACCTTATTTGCTCTTTAGTAGTTTTTTAAAATGAACACCTGTTTCTTAGGCAGTAGAAATTCTGTTGATATGGCTTCCCTAAAATAATCAATGGGGAAGTGCAAAATTACTAAGTAAAGTTACGGAGAGAGGACCGTTCTTATTATTCGTCAATCACATTTACGCTGCTTTTAGTCTCACCTCACACTCGTTAAAGAATTCCAGGACTCTGCCAGACCCCTATACGGGAAGGTACCGGAACATATGTCATTAAATCTGGGGGAGTAAGAAGATATGGTAGGGAGATGTATCCTCCTAATTCGAATTACCCAAAGATGACTAAGCATTCAGTCAATGTGATTCACAGTCTTGTTTGCTACGTCTCACCTTCTAGGTACTTTAGTTAGTCAGACACTGCTAGGACGGGCCGATGTGTTTACTTGTCAAATTCGTCTTATTCTAGCCGGAGCGCATCTGGGTAGGCTGTAGAAAGGACAAATAATACCATCTATATTTGTATTGTCTGTTATGGGTTGTATAGAATAGCCCCCATTTTAGTCGGGCGATAGCTATTGTTACAATTGTTTATATGCATATATATAATATTGAATTATCCGGTATTAGATTATATCGGATAATGTATAATTTCAATCATACAAAACCAGTGAAATTCAGCAGTTATTGTTACCTGAGATAACTATTACTTACGCCCTACTATGCACTGCTTATGACCTCAAATATTACATCACTCATGACATGGTCAGTGACATCACTCATGACATCACTGAGGACATCTCAAATTACATGACTGATTACATCATCCACAGAAGCACTCACACACCTACTCACACCCCTATACAATCTCTCATACACCCACTCACAAACCCACACAACCATTCACATACCCATTCATAGACCCACACAAGTACTCACACAACCACTCACTCATCCATAGAGCCACTCAGACACCCACTCACTCACTCATACAGGCATAGTTCAGCAGTTCGGGCTTGACGGGTCACCCTGAAACTTTCGGGACAGCAGATGAAGTGAGTGTCAAACTAGTTTTAAAAATTTCGTCAAACGGGGCCAAAGTTATTGCCAAACAAAAAATGCTTTTCCTAAGGTCCTAACAATAACTACCTACAGGCGACCGCCAGTAGGTAAAATAAATAAATATATATATATATATATACGCACACATACATATATATATACACATTATACACAGATATATATATGATAGGGAGAGGGGCCATGCGGCCCTCCCTACTGGGTCATATTCAGCCCCGGGGACAATCACCTTCCCGGGGCTGGCCCTAATGAATAAAGTAGGGGGGCCGCACAGCCCCCCACCCTGAGCCACTAATGGCCTTCGGGACCACCACCACCCAGGGCTGGCTCCTGATGTCTTCCAAGGTGCCCACCTTTTGGAGATAGCAGTTTGTTTTAGCTTGGCAGGAGCTTTGACAGCTCCCTCCAAGCAAGAGCAAACAGTAACTCCACTCCCAGTGGGTGGGAGCAGGAAAACTGCTCTCGCTCACTGGGAGTAGAGTAGAGTTTTCTTCTGTTTTCCTACTCGCTGTCAAGCAGGCAGGGAAACAGATGAAAGGATTGCTCCTGCATGCAGGGAGCGGCATTTTTGGTGGCTACTCACATGCAGGAGCAATGCTGCTCCTGCTGGAGGCGGGGAGCAGCAGGGACCGCAGGGGCATTGGGGCTCCCCCTGCAGTCCCCAACACAGCACAATGGGTGGGCTCCGGAGCACCCTTGGAGCAAGTGTCCAGGCCCCGGGGATGGGATCCCCGGGGTTGAAGTCATCCCGTTGAGGGGGAGCATGCAGCCTTACTCCCCTTTCAATAATTGACTGGCCCTAGGGAATAGGGTACCCCGGGGTCAAAATCAGCCCTGTGAGGGGGCCACACAGCCCCCCTCCCTTTCAAATAATTGGCCGGGGGATGGGGTCTCCGGGGCCAAAATCAGCCCAGGGACGGGGACTGCATGTTCCCCCATTAATTCTTGGCTGGGGTCCAGGCATGCCCCCCTTCTATAAAAGGGGAGGCAAAGCAAGTGTGTTTCCTCTGTAATTCCACACTGAAGAATGATCTGACATCCTTGGTGAAGTTGAATGCATCGTTGATCTATTGGAGCACAATCTGTAGTGACTGTGATGAGTTGGCTCTTTCTTGGCCTCTCCTGGTGAGAACAGAGTCCATGGTTCTCTGTTTTAAATTACTAAGATTATGGAAAAGAGCAAATAATTTGGAAGCTTCGCCCATTTGGCCCGCCCACCTTAGTAGCATGCAAAGGACTTCCCGACTTTTGCCAGGATGATGGACAGCATAAGAAGAGGCCCCCAGAGCATTTCCCACTGATTTTGGTGAGGCGCTATTGATGCCAAGGAATATGAGGCCCTCTCCACCAAACAAAGAAGCACATTACTTCCTATAGTTAAGAAGAACAACCCTGGTTTGATGGAGATTTACTTTTTTGTAGTCTTGTTGTCTTCTCTATAGGAATATTCATGTTATCATAGATTTCTGGATAAAGACACCCAAGGAACAATCACATTGCCAAAACGCACACAAGGTCACTGGTGACATTTCCTCATGGTCCATTACGCAGCTGTAGTGTAGAATACATACTGGACATTTACCCAATGAGGTAGCACTTAGTAATTAACCAGTAGAAAGTGATCCACTTGGGTAGATATTTTGTGCCAAACTGTGGATTCTTGTTGGATGAAGGGGTAGGAGTGGTTCTGTTGTGGTCCAGTTACTCACACAGCTACTGACACACCCACACAGCAACTTAGACACCCACTCAGGCACTGACACACCCACTCCGACACTGATATATATACTCACACACCCAGTGAGACACTTATAAACCCACTCCTAGACCCACTCAGACACTCACACACTCATTGAGACACTCACTCATGCACTCACACAATCAGTGAGATACTCATGCACTCCCTCACACAGTTTTTGAACTCACTCATACACCCACTGAGACACTGACACACCCACTCACATACCCACTGAGACACTGACACACCCACTCGCACACTTAGACACTGATGCACCTACTCACAGACCTGCACAGACACTCACACACCCACTCAGAGACCCACAAAGAAACTCACACAGCCAGTCACACACCCATACAGACACTCCCACACACACTCAGAGACCTATACAGGCACTCACACAATTACTGTCAAAGGTTACAGGTTACAGCTAGGAAACAAAATTTAAATAAACTTTAGAAATTCACTAAAAAAGCAAAGATTACAAAGGTTATAAGGACTTTATATTTAGGGAATAACATTACAAAACCATAGAAATTCATTGAAAAAAACAAAGATTACAGGGATGTTATAGTTAGGAAATAGAATTTTAAAAAACATAGAAATTCACTGAAAAAACAAAAAGGTTACAGAGATGTTATAGTTAGAAAATAGAATTTTTTTTAAATGTAGAAATTCACTGAAAAAACCATAGGTTACAGGGACATTATAATTATGCTCAGAGTTCATTCGTGCAAAACCAGAGAAATTCAGCAGTTATAGTCAGGGCCACTGGAATTATGCAATTGTGCGGTTGCAGCGATTTTTGCATATTGTAGATTTGCCACATGATCCATCATCTTCCACATAATCTGCAGATTTTAACAAAAAAAGTTTCTAGCTCAAAAATTACTAAAACTGCAGCAACACATGTTTCTGCGCAGTGAAAGGCCTTTCCATAGCTGGATTAGTCACTTTTCTGCTGCTTATTGCTATATTTGAGTGTTAAATGGGTACTAATGAGGTGTAACCTATGCCCAGACAGTGTTTCCAAGTTTAAAAATGACAAATTAATGGGGTAATACTTTTTACAAAATGTGCCGCATTATGCTGCATAATTTGCCTTTTCTTGCCGAATAATTTACTCAACCCTACTGAAAAGTTTGGCCCTCTCCTGCCACATAATTCCAGTGGCCCTGGTTATAGTGACCTGAACTAACTATAACTTGCACCCCCGCAATGCCCTGCTTATGACTTCACATATTACATCACTCATGACATCTTAAAAGACATCACTGATGACATCATCCACAGAACCACTCACACACCCATACAACCACTCACACACCCACTCACTCACACAACAACTCTCACACACCCATAGACCTACTCACACACCCAATCACTCAGCAATACAGCCTCTCAGAGTCACTCACACACCCACACAACCACTTACATATGCACTCACACATCCATGCAAGCACTCACACGTCTACTCACTTACCCATTAAGCCACTCATACAGACACTCAGGGGTCGATTCCGATTCGGGCCGGAAAAAGCACCGACCGACACGGAGCCGGAAAAATTACCGACCGACACGTACCAGTGGCGCCCGACACGCCAAGTACGATGCAAGCCGCGATAAATCCGACCGACACGTTAGGAAACCAAGCCGACCGACCGAGCCGCTCGGAAAATAGCAATCCGGCCGGAAAAACACGCGAATCCAACCGACCGACACGCACCCGGAACAAATCCGACCGAATCGTACCCGCCAACTCCAAACCGCAAAGTACGATGCAAGGCGCGAAAAACACGACCGAGTCGGACGGAGGACAAGCCGTACGACCGACACGCATACAAAACCGAGCCGAAGCAACACAATACACCGCGACCGACGCGTACGCAGCATAGAAAACTGCACAAACACAGCGTGAACGAAACGGAAAACACCGTACGAGACCAATGCAGGGTCCGACTCGGTCACAAGAACGTTTCCAACATACACAAACAGCACAAAGGAAAATCAACCAAAAAAGGCCAAACAAGCAATTACCAAGCCAATAAATACTGGGGGTGGGGACAGAGAACAAAGACACACCCACAACTCCACCTATATAAAGGACACAAATCACTACCATGAGCCTTTGCAAATGCCATTTCACTGCCAGCACCCAAGAGAAAGCAACCACACACCCACAGCTCATCCCTCACACAAGACACACACCATCAACACACCAACAAATACCTACCTCACATACACCCAGCACAACACACACCCACACACCCTCACCTGCACACCAACACACACATCACCCACCATCACCACCCATCACCATGCCCCCAAGAAGAATCCCAAGTTCCTAGATAGTGAATTGGAAGTCATGGTAGACGAGATCCTCAGGGTGGAGCCACAGCTGTTTGGCACTCTGGTCCAACAGACCCCATGTCGCAGAAAACCAAGATGTGGGAGAGGATCATCAACAGGGTGAACGCCCAATCACCATGTCGGCGCACAAAGACGGACATCCAGAACAGGTGGTATGACGTGCGCAGGAGGGTACGGGACATGCTCAAGAAAGACTACATCAACAGCCAACACACCGGCAGTGGCCCTCCTGCCAAGCCAATATACCTCAGGCCCTGGGAGGAGAAGGTGCGGGCCATCCTTCCGCCAGTGAGCGTATATGGACTAGAGGACATCCCAGAGCCTGGTGAGTACACAACAAATGTACACAATAAACTGCCACAAAACACACACATCACTGTCAAGGGAGAGTCAAACCATGCACTCATAGCAATTACACAGCAACTAGAACAGAATCATCCCAAAATGTGTATGTCAGTCAGATAAACACAACACATGCCATCAAAAAGTCACATCCAACTGTGCCAACACATGTACAAACACAACCACAACTACAGCTAGGCAGTGGCACAAATAGAACTAACACACACATCCACACATGTAGCCACCACAACAACACCAACACACAGTGAAGACCACTCAAAGGAAGGAATTCTGTGTATGCTGGCCAAGTCAGTGTAGCCAATAGCATCATGGGAGTCGCAGTCACACATATTGCCCCCCACAACTGTCCCATCAACACCACCCTGAACCATGCTCACATCACAGGGAGTGGAGAAGGACTCACAAGATGGCTGACACTGGCTACTGCTGTGGGGAGCACAAGGCCCTGCTGCCAACTGTGCACCAACAAACAGCAGGACACCACTGACTGACATCCTGAGAGACAACTTACACTCCCTGCAATGCAAGGACGTTCCATGGTGGGATATCTGGCTGGCTGGGTGGGAAGGGGACTAGCAGCACTGACTATAGTCACCAGCACCTCCCCTCACCCCCAACACAAACTCCACAGTACCCACCTGGTAGAATGCAATGCCCTCCAACCTAACACAAGATCCCACAAAGCACCACCACCCTGGGTTATGTTGTGTGAAGCACAGGGACACTCTTGGGACTCTTAGCCAAACAACTGCCAGGACAACACTCCCAGCCATCCTGTCAGCACAGCCAGCCCACCCCACAGGGAAGCAGAGTCAAAAGGAAGGAAGCATGGGCATGCTGGGAAGGGGGTGGAGGCAATAGCATGATGGGAGTCGTAGTCACAGACATAGCTCACCCTCACAACTGTCCCATCAACACCACCCTGAACCATGCTCACATCACAGGGAGTGGAGAAGGACTCACAAGATGGCTGACACTGGCTACTGCTGTGGGGAGCACAAGGCCCTGCTGCCAACTGTGCACCAACAAACAGCAGGACACCACTGACTGACATCCTGAGAGACAACTTACACTCCCTGCAATGCAAGCACGTTCCATGGTGGGATATCTGGCTGGCTGGGTGGGAAGGGGACTAGCAGCACTGACTATAGTCACCAGCACCTCCCTCACCCCCCCAACACAAACTCCACAGTACCCACCTGGTAGAATGCAATGCCCTCCAACCTAACACAAGATC